>JAPFRF010000011.1:129782558-131050058 GCA_029282475.1 Phrynocephalus forsythii | reverse complement strand
GTACAATGAAAGTGGCATGATCAGTGTAAAAGAGGGGGATAAAATGGTTGTTGGTGTCTTAGAGTTTCCAGAAGTTTTTTTAAAAAGAACTTCAGGAAATCAACCTGCAGGGAGCCACCCTACCTTTTCAACCCAAAGAGGCTTGAGTGGACTTAGTGTGGAGGTCAGGCTGACTGTTTGCAGAGAAAAGAAATTGGCGCAATTGCATAGGAGCATTCTCAATGAGGGTCTAGTGTCAAAGATGCCACAAAAAATTACAGTGGTCAGAGAGGGGCAATTATGCCCCCTGTCCTAGTCTCCCAATCCCTGAAATATTTTTCTTTTAATACAATTTACCTGGGATGGGGGGGCAGCATCATCTAATGTAGTGGTAGGGAACTTTCAGCACTCCAAATATTTTGGGCCACATCTCCCAGAATTGCTATGTTATTGCTATTGCCAATAACAAAGGACTGTGGGAGATGTCATCCAAAACATCTGGAGTGCTGAAGGTTTGCCACCACTGGTCTAGAGTTTTCATAAAGCTGTTTAATAATATTTTGAGAACTCCTTCAAAGCCTAGGAAAGGCTTTTCGCCCAGCAGTGGATGAGATTTCCAGTCTGAAAAAAGGCCCCCATCAACACAGAAATGTGTTCTCCCTAATGTGTGGGAAGCTACTTGGGAAAAATGCAACAGGTTGTAGGTAACATTGCCTTCAGAGAATGCTTAGAAGATGCTTGTGAATAGCACACTTTCTAAAGGGAACGGCTGGCTTCAGAAAAAGAAACAACAGACAAGTAATAATGTTCTACAAGAACAGGAAGACTTTAAGGACTTTATATTCATCAGAAATGTTATTTTTATTTTGTTTTTATTATATTTTGGCACTATGATTCTTCTTTAGCTTTATCCTAATTTTTAGTAGTACCAAGCACTTGTATTTGGTATAGACTAGAGAATTTAGCTTCACCATACTTCCAATTATCTACTCCATTTCGCTTCTATGCGTCCAGCTTGTGACATCTAGGTGTACTGTTTTCTGTTTTGGTTGCCTGAAGCGTCTATTTCCCTTAAAGACATCAATTTCACATAAATTCGCCTGCATCTTTTCTGACGGATAGGCCAAATAGATGATGTTTGGTTTTATCAAAGCCAAAGAGCAAAGCAAAATGTTTGGTTTTATTTATTTCTTATTGCTGCATTCCAGTCATCTGTGATTATCAGCCCATCTTGTTTTGGTACTTGGTCATTTCCCCCCTGGACACTTACATAAACTCTTTCAATTTCATCTTCTTCAGCAGCTAGGCAGAGAATCGATTTGAAAAATGGTTATTGTGACGATGTAAAACTGTAAATATGTTTCAATAAACATGTTTATAGTGTTGTGTTTGCTTCAATGGCAAGTGTTTGGATGATAGTTTTATGTGGGTGGGTGTGCCTGGTATGACCATTATGACAGCTGAAAAAGATAAAATAATGCTTGTGAATGGAACTGTGTGCTGACTGGTGTGCATGGTTCCAAGCTGCAGCAATTTTGTTTTGCAAAAAAGGAGGTACTGTACTATATATGTGAAGGAGAGTTAACCAGTGCTGTCGGGGAGTGCGAAGAATGAGTGTGGTTTCCTCTCTTTCCTGGAAAGGCTGCAGATCACAGTGTGATCCTATTAGTACTTCTGCTAGGGGAAATGTTACATAAAAGGGACATAAAGTGTTTATGTTATAAAGAAGAGTAAAAGGTTATGATTATATAGTACAGAAACTAGGTTCTTGAAATATTGGTCTATTATTTTGTTTCTAATTGTTCAATGAATGTTCTTTTGTTCTTCTTTGTACAAAATAGGTTGTTAGAAAAATTAAACTCTTGCTTGCAAATCCCGCTTGTTATTTTACAGAAAACAATCTGAAGACATCATTTCCACGTGTACCAGATGGTCAATGCTACGACACAAGTTTTATGGAATGTCATCAAAGTTAACTAATCTTTCACCAAAGACATTTTTCCTTTTTAAGGGCAGTGTGCAGTTAGATCTCCCTTGTGGTAGTGTAAAAGGGAACGGCAGCCGTTTGCCTCCCTATTGGATGATTGCCCCAGAATAGGAGTTTCTGCTCACAAGTTTGTTGATAGGTTTTCTAAGTCTGATTTTCCTTCGGCCACATCTTGGATTATAGATTCTCACTCCATGTGCTGTATCTTGGCACAGCATTAATGCCACACTGCAAGTTTTGACTTCATCATTCCCATTGTAAAATGCTTTCCAGTGGTCTGACTAAAAAACAACCTATTCCTGTTCACTTTAGTTCATTCACAGCAAATGACTCAAATCCAGTAAAATGTCAAACTAGAGCAGGTCATTTGAAGCAGTGGGGATTGAGAGAATCAAAGCCTAAATAAGCTCCTTTAATTCAATGGGCGATTCAATACTTGCAACTAGAGATGGGCACGAAATGAACATTTTTCCATTTCCGTTACCGTTTGCTGTTTCCATTATGTAACGAAACGACAAATGGAAATTGTGATGAAAATGCAACGAAACGAATAGAACCACGAAAATTGTGGTTGTTACGTTTTGTTTCCGTTAATGGCAACGTGCAATGAAATGAGCTGTTTTAAATGTTAAAAAACGCCCTGGACATCCGTAAAAATGCAGCGATAATTATTTATGTTGTCTGATAATACCTACCAGGGGGGTTGTGGTCCTTAAAACGTTTGTTTTTGTCTTCTCCCATCGCGATGTATTTTTCCTTTCCCTTTAAAATGGATGTCGCCACCAGCCACAAAATGGAGGCAAGCCATGTGATGTGGGATCATGTTCAACCAATAGCATGCCCAGGTTGCAGACTGGGCAGGCAGGTCTAGCAGCCACAGAGGGCATAAAAAGCTCTGGCAGCCCCCATCCTCCTTGCAGTCTCTGGTGGGAGTTATGGTGGGATTGCTGTCTCTGCAACTCTAGCTTCAGT
Organism: Phrynocephalus forsythii; assembly: GCA_029282475.1. Taxonomy (NCBI): domain Eukaryota; kingdom Metazoa; phylum Chordata; class Lepidosauria; order Squamata; family Agamidae; genus Phrynocephalus; species Phrynocephalus forsythii. The sequence goes on along the minus strand of JAPFRF010000011.1, from coordinate 131,047,120 downwards.
CCTGCAGCCTCCCTGTGTGCGTGCGTGCTGCATACCTCTTGGTGAGTACCCTCCCTTGCCCTGCAGTGCAGTCACTCTGCGGCTGCCTTGCACCCTGGGCAACGCCCACTGCTGCCTTTGCAGCCTCCCTGCATACCTAGTCTATACTGTGTCTCTGCCAGCATCCATTTTTTTAGTGTTTTCCCTCTGGTCTGGGGCGTTGCAGGATGCCTGCGCACGGAAATGCTTTAAAAATCGCACAAAAAGCGGGTAGAAACGACAAACAAAAACATGAAAAACGGTAACGAAATTTTTCCAAAAATTCATGACAAATGTAAATGAACCGAAACAGACCTCTCAATGACAAACGAAAAACCGAAACACATTTTTTTTGTTTTGTGCCCATCTCTACTTGCAAATTACTATTGGATTTCAACCAGTGTTTGAATAGTGCATTTCTTGCTTTATAGTTTGCCTTGATTTACACACTTCTCAAATTCCACATACTGAATGTATGTGCCATTCAGCATGGGAGTTTTATTTTGCTCTGTGTCTATGGGCAACTGGATGTGCTATCAGCTTTAATCTAGCTGCTTCATTGGTGACAGCACTGTTTGCTATTCCTGTTCATTTTTTGTTCACCAGAAGTTTACTTTGCATTTTATGGCAAGGAAAAGATGACCCATATATTCTCAAAGGGATCTGTACTGACAGTAGAGTTTAGCCTTACAAATGTTTAACATAAAAAAGAAGGCTGAGAGAGGGTATGATTGCCATGTTTAAATATTTGAAAGGATGTCACATCGAAGAAGGGACTGGTTTGTTTACCATGGCTTCAGAGACTAGGACTCGGAGCAATAGTTTCAAACTGCAGGAAAAGAGGTTCAATCTGAACATTAGGAAGAACTTCCTGACAGTTAGAGCAGTCTGGCAGTGGAATATGCTGCCATGGAGGGTGGTGGAGTCTCCTTCTTTGGACGTTTTTAAGCAGAGGCTGGATCGCTATCTGTCAGGAGTACTTTGATGCAGGTTCCTGCATGGATGGAAGTTGGACTGGATGGCCCTTGAGGTCTCTTCTAACTCTATCATTCTATGATTCTATGAATATCTTGATCCAAGCAGCAAAGACCAAGGTTACTGAAAATCCCACAGGTTAGCTGTGAAGCACAAGGTACCTTGTTTCAGCTCCATCCCTGTTTTCTTTCAGCATCCCAGGCCAATGAGTCCTGCAATCCAGCTTGATCATCTTCTCCAGTGAGATGTACTTGGTTTCCCCCTCTTTTGTGATTTACAGAAAGCAGGCACTTCTGTTCCCTGTCCTTGAGCTGCATGGCTCTTTGTGGAAATAAAGTCTTGGTGGAGCTGCTCATAATGATTTCTCTCAAGCACCTGCTACATCAGGCTTAGAATGAATTTTGCAGCAGCTAGTTCAGGCATGCACCTTGGCTGGTAAATTGCCTCTCCAGTGTAAAACCATGAGTCAGGGCTACACTGGAGTTGATTAAGAGTGTCTTTGTTTTCGTATCTAGTGGGCTTATTCCCCCCTTCTTTTAATGAGATGGAGAGGATGAGCTGGCAGCCCATTAACATAATCCACGCCAGCCCTGGAAGGAAAATGATCCTTTCTGTCGACCTAGGAAAAGATCAAAGTTCAAGGCTAGGGCCTTTCCATACCAACTGTTTTGGGTGTGGGGTGGGTCTGTTGAGTTTGGGTGGGTGGGAGGATCAATGTGTTCTTTGCCAGGCTCTTCCTATTTGAATGTTGCTTTTTATGTTGCCCCACCCTCTCTCTTTGAGTATGATTCTGGTTTATTCCTCCCTTCATTCTCCCACCTATGCCATCAATAAGGTGATGGCAACCATTAGCAAAAGAGTATCTGAATTGTCTGGCACTTGTGGTTTGTTTTTCTCCTGGGTTGCAGTCCTTACAAACAAAAAAGGGAGGACAAATGCTATCAAAAGGGCTTTTTTGGCAAGGGGGGAATAGAAGAATCCATAATAGAGTGGTACCTTGTATAAAGGAATTAATTCATTGCAAATGAAATTATGTTAAGCAAAATTTCCTTTATATAAATTTCCCATAGGAATGCATTGAAAACGGATTAATCTCTAACCATGACCATTTTTATGTTGTACAGATTCGCCCCATAGGCGATTCTGTTAAGCAAATTTTCCCTATCTCTGGAATGTTTTATGTTATACAGATTTTTTGTTATACAAACCATTTGTTATACGAGGGTCCACTGTACATGCAATTTCTATGATTTATCTAGTTGCCTATGATGATGATGATGATGATGATGATGATGATGATGATGATGATGATGATGATGATGATGATGATGATGATGATATCTTTGCCTTCATTTGCCGGCATGACTGCTGCATGCGGATAGACCCAAGGGTCAAGCAGAAAAATCAGGAGACAACTCCTAAACATTCACCATCCACAGTGGTTCCTACCAAGCTGGGGTGAAGCTTCAAGCAAGAATGCCAGGGTGAATCTATCCTGTGAAGAGATTCCAGGAAAAAAAATGCATAGTACTTCTCAAACCAAAATAAACTCTTTCATATCAGAAACGGAGAAGAATGGGTTCTCCCTCCCACCCTTGCCTCTAACTCTTCCCATGGCTGAGGGAAGAGCCTGCTCCTGAATGATTCTTCAGAAGGGAATTCTGCTCTGGACAGAAAAAGCTGCTCCCCATCCGTGCTGGACAACTGGGTGGAGGCTGAACCCTCACTTAAAGCTAAAGCAACAGGTAATCATATGGAATTGGGGGGAAAGGCCATTATCCCCGTCACAGCTCCAATTAGGTCTTTCTTGGCTCACTAAAGAATGCAGATATTATTGAGGCATCAGTGAAAACGCAGTACGTACACCGTTTTTCAAAAGCATGCACTGATTGGCATTGTTGTTTTTGTTTTTTCCCCTTCATTTTTACTCTTATTGTATTACTGTAAACTGCCTGAAGTTCTGTTTAGAAGATGGATGGTAAACAAAGAAAGAAAGAAAGAAAGAAAGAAAGAAACATAAATTTTGATCCTCTGCAATGCATACAATTATATAGGAAAGACAAAGGAATATATTAAAAAAGCATAATAAAAATAGAATATACATAAATCAACAACAATAAACTAAAATCAAGCTAAAATGAAAATAGAAATAGCCAGGGGACTGCTAAATCGGGGGGGGGGAGAAGATAATCAGAAAAAGAATAATAAGAAGAGTGTCTTGCTAGATGTTTGAAAAATCAGGAAAGGCCATTCTATTCAACCAAATTTTCAATAGCTTTTAAAGAGTTTGAAGCGAAGGTGCCAGGTGTATTTCTGGAGGCAGATAATTCCACAGCTGGGGAGCAACCACCAAGAAGGCCCTACTCCTTGTTACCACTTTCTGGGGCCCCCTTGGGGTTGGCACTCTTAGTTGTCCTGCCTGGCTAGCACTGGTGATCTGGGCAGTTCTTCTTGGGAGGAGCCACTGTGTCAGATACTGAGCTTCCAAACCGTTTAGGGCTTTCTGGTAGCATACAGGCAACCAGTACAGAGCTGCCAGCACAGGGGTAATATGTTGATTCCTTTTTTTGGCCCATTAAAAGTATGGCAGCTGTATTCTGCACTAGCTGCAATCTCCGCATTACCCTCAAGGGCAGCCCCGCATAGAGAGCACTACAATAGTCCATTCTCGAGATTACAAGCGCATGAACCAAAGCAGTTAACGCCCTGACTTCAAGGAGGGCCCACAGCTGGGTAATCCTCTGCAGTTAATAGTGAGAGGAACGGACGACTGACGCCACCTGGTTTTCCATGGTAAGTGCCGGGTCCAGCAGGACACCCAAACTGCGGACCCAATCCTTTGGGGAGAGTCACCCCCCCAAGAAATAAGATTTAGTTATATGTAGATAGATATATTGTTAGCTGATTTTGTGTCTCCGTGTGTGCATGGGTGGATTTTATTGGAAGAGACTGGGTTCTGCTGAAGCAGAATCAGAGACTGTTCCTGTTGAAGTCGAGTCTGTAGGATGCATGAAATGTGGATATAGTAAAAGAAGTGGGTGCTTGGGAAGCACTACAGGAATGTTCCCACTTCTGCTGGGAGTGGTAGAGGGAAGGCGGGGGTGGAGATAGTCTACAATGGCTATTGTGAGCCCTCCCAAAACAAAATCTGTCACCCAGCTGCCATGTTGGAGTCACAAACAGTGGGCAGTGGATATAGCATCAGTGAGGGTGGGGGGGCAGTGCTAGCCAACTTACCACCACACACAGCGGCAGCAGCTAGTGAAGGAGGTTTGACAAGCAATGGGAATTCACATCAAAAGAGACTAGCAATGGTCATAAACAGCAGTACAGGGAGTTATATTCTGTATTCTAGAGTTCAGCTACCTCAACCCTGCAACATCAGGGCAAGCTTTCTGGGACACTGTCTTGAGAAGCATGAGAGGGCCTTGTCCTCCAGAGACACCACCCCAGAAGAAAAACAGAGGTAAAAGTGACATGCAGGAGCCCTGCAAGACAAAAGATATCAATCCCTTGTCGTGCTGAGCTGAGAAGGAGTCTGTCAAGGGAAGTCTGGCCAAGGTGGCAGTTGGGCTGCTATCTTATCCACCAACTACTACTGTGCTTAGTAAGAGCAGTTTGTTACCTCAGACAAAGGACATTATTGGTCCACAGTGCCCATACCTGGAATATAGATCTGTAGGAAAAAATATTTTCCTTAAGATCAGTTGACATTGCCACGTTTTCCTGAGGTCCCACTGAAGTAAAAGAGAGTGGCACACTGCAGTCATAGTACCAGAGATGCCATGCTATGCCCCTCCTTCCTCCTGCCCACTGCTTCTCCAAGATTGTGCTCACTCACTCAGGTGGCACAGTTCCTGTCATAGACTATCACAAGTTTTAAAGTGGTTTAAAGTGGTTCAATAAAGTGAGAACTGGAAAGCCGATTGCTAGCTACCCACTGAAGTGCAAACAGCAGAACTGCTATAACAGTGATGGTGAACCTTTTAGAGACCGAGTGCCCAAACTGCGATTCAAAACCCACTAATTTCTTTGCAAAGTGCCAATACAGTAATTTAACCTGTATACAGGTGGCTATGAACGGGCAATGTCGGGTGCCCACAGAAAGAGCTCCGTGTGCCACCTTTGGCACCCGTGCCATAGGTTCACCATCACTGCGCTATAACAACCACGTGACCATGGGAGGAGAAAAGGCGATCCAAAATAAGAAGTGGCTGCTTGCGGAAGTGCGGTAGTGGTCAAAGAAGGGTGAAAATCCCCCCTGCCTGTCTTTTCCACTCTGCCCCAGTTCAGGTTTATTGTGATATGTGTAACAGATGCTCAATTTACACAAGGATGATCAGTGGCCATGCTGTCTTTAGTATTCTAAACACTAATTAAAAAAAGTGATGCTTTCAAATATCCACTGTATACCAGTTGCTGGGAAAGATGAGCAGGAGGGAATGATTGTCCCTAGTGGTAAGTTGTTAGCCACTGTGGGAACAGAATAATGGACTGGCTGTGCCTATGACTTATGCAGCTTTGATCGGGCCATGAGGAGAATAAGCGTGATCCTTATTAAAACCATGGTGCTAATGGAAGCTGTCCAAACAGCGGTAAGAAGATTTTCTTAGCAGCAATTGGAAATGGCATCGTCTAAACAGAAAGAAGTCTGCGAATGAAACCACTGGTGATTGAGTCATGAGAAAAACAAAACATCAAGGACTGAAAATTGGATATATGAGGGTCAGGCGGAGAAAAAAAAATCTACCATGGCAACTTGAGGGATCAGTGTAATGTTAAATCTGTTCACAGCACTCTGTGCAGTTTTTGCTTTTTTATGCTGACATTTATGTGGATGACTAAATCTGTGGACAAAGACGCTGGAAGAATTACATCAAGGAACCCTTGCTGAGAGAATAGAAATAGAAGCATATATGTAGTTCATTGTTTATTCAGCATGACAGATAATCCAAAATGTATTCTAGAAGCACTACTGGCACATTTTGCAGGTGTGGTGGAAAAAAAGATGATGAGAGGTGTCTTTTGACGCGCTCCAAGCTACAAACACACACACTACCTAAAACAGCCTAGTTACAGGCCTGCTTAGTTTCCTCTTACAAGTCAGTAAGGTGTTAGCATTGTGCTACATCTCCAGTAATCTTCTTTCAATACTTAGTTGCCCTGACATTGCTTTTCTCACTCTCCATGTTTTGTTTACCTTGTGGAGTTTTTAATGGTCAAAAACTTGTTACGTCTGCTTTCTAAAATCATGCATGCTTTCTGCCTTTAAATATCTTCTTCCTGCAGCCTGGTAAGTAGGGGGAAAGAAAGGAATAAATATCTAATTTTCTTTGCCCCTCCCCCTTCCCCCCAAACCGCATTTTTTTACCTTTTAAACACTCTTTGCATCTAGCTACATAGACATAAAGTTGTGGTATATGACTCACCAATGACACTGTTTGGATCAGGCAAACAGATCACTTCCACTTGTGTTCTAAGAATGATCAATCCTTTTATTTTCTTCTATTTCCTTTTTTGGATGTTATTATTGTGTCTTATATTTTGTAATAAAATTCCCAGAGTGGGCTTTGTTGCTCATCATCATCATCATCATCATCATCATCATTGGCATCCTTCAGTCTCGAAAGACTATGGTATCATGCCTGGAGTAGAGATCCTAAAACAATACCTAGTGTGACTAAATAGGCCGATTCGGAAATGGCAGTCTCTACCACACTGGGGGCAGATGTATTCTGTTTCCTGCCTGGTCCTCGAGTTTCGTTCTTTCCGTGCCTGCCTCTTTTCCTCTGCCTGTTGGACAAATGCCTCTTCAAATTTATGTAGACCATGTTGTATCTTTTGCCTCCAGACAGTGCGATCGGAGGTCAGGGTTTCCCATCTGTTGAGGTCCATTCCCAAGGCCTTCAGGTCCCTCTTACAAATATCCTTATACCGCAGCTGTGGTCTCCCTCTGGGGTGCTTTCCCTGCACTAGTTGTCTGTATAGAAAATCTTTTGGGATCCGGCCATCATCCATTCTCACAATGTGTCCAAGCCAGCATAGGCATTGCTGTTTCAATAAAGTATGCATGCTAGAGATTCCAGCTCGTTTCAGGACTATGCTATTTGGAGCTGGCACGACAAAGTTCCTTTGTTGCTAGATGGGTATATAAATGTCTAATATAAATAAATAAAAAATCCTTCCCCACTGACACAGAGTGAGGGCATGCATTCTTTTTGGCCTGATTCAGTGGGATTCAAAATCCCCCCTTTTGCTGGACTCCAGGAGCAGCGGTGGCAGTGGGGAATCAGCTGGAGGGGTGGGGAAGAATAATGAATAGGCTGTGAGCCTTGGAGGTGAATCTGTGTGGTGCTCTGACCCTCCCTGGTACTGTAGCCAGCTTCTTAGCTCTCCTGATCAGGTGTAACAGTGGAATCTGTGTGTGTGCTCTGACCCTCCCTGGTACTGTGACTCCATGTCCATGGAGTTTTCTCCTGAGTACAGTGGTGTTACTCCAGGCAGTGGAGAATGACTGTGCAATCAGCTGGGGAGTGAAGATGAGCAGCAAGGAGTCAGTGAGTCTGCTCAGCACCAGGACTTCCATTCCTTGGTGATTGGCTGGGAAGTGGGGAATAGCCATGCAACCAGCTGGAAAAGCACTTAATTGACAGTTGACAGGCTACAATGGGCAGTTTGCTGTTCAGATGGGAGGAACCTGACAAATGGGACATCGCTCCTCCCTCCAACCTCAACAGGCCATTTGCAACTGGATCCACCCCACACCCCAAACTGCCAGTACAAATAGGGCCTTTAGGCATTTTGCTGGGCATGCTGTTTTCAACACTGAACCCAGGACACCCAACAAGCTGTATAAAGAGCTTTAAAAGAGAGAGAAAAGAGAAAAGTGTCTTGGCCTAACTCCACTCTCAGCTTTCTGGAGGATGCTGCTCATGGCTGAGGCGCTTGCTACCTTGCAATTTGCTGGAAAAGGGTACGTATTCAAACACACAAACAAAAAAAGATCCCTGCCTGCCTACCTCAATCTCATATATGCTGTGATTGTATATAAGTTGATGCTAACTCACCAAGAAAGGGATGTCATGGCAGTGGTAGACAACAGTTCTGGGTTCCGTGTTGCCAATTGGAACTGACAGATAGTGGCTCTCATAGACTGTCCAAGGTAAGGGTGTGGTTATGCTGTGAAAAAAAGTCAGGAGATGGATTGGGGGGTATTTGAAGTTGGCGTAAAACCATATGGTGTGCTTAGATGCCCCAAGCGCATCTAATCTAAGCTAAGCAGGGTCAGCAGTATGTGGAAAGGGAACTTCCAGAACTACAAGCTGGATTTCGAAGGGGCAGAGGAACTAGAGATCAAATTGCCAACATGCCCTGGATTATGGAGAAAGCCAGAGAGTTCCAGAAAAACATCTACTTTTGCTTCATTGACTATGCCAAAGCCTTCGACTGTGTAGACCACAAAAAACTATGGCAAGTCCTTAAAGGAATGGGAGTGCCTGACCACCTTATCTGTCTCCTAAGAAATCTATATGTGGGACAAGCAGCAACCGTCAGAACTGGATATGGAACAACTGACTGGTTTAGAATTGGGAAAGGAGTACGACAAGGCTGTATACTGTCACCTTGCCTATTTAACTTATATGCAGAGTACATCATGAGAAAGGCCGGTCTGGATGAATCACAAGCCGGAATTAAGATTGCCGGAAGAAATATCAACAACCTCAGATACGCAGATGATACTACTCTAATAGCAGAGAGTGAGGAAGAATTAAAGAACCTCTTAATGAGGGTGAAAGAGGAGAGTGAAAAAAATGGGCTGAAGCTCAACATCAAAAAATCTAAGATCATGGCCACTGGTCCCATCACCTCCTGGCAAATAGAAGGGGAAGAAATGGAGGCAATGACAGAGTTTATTTTCTTGGGCTCCTTGATCACTGCAGATGGCGACTGCAGCAACGAAATAAAAAGATGCCTGCTTCTTGGGAGGAAAGCAATGGCAAACCTAGGTAGCATCCTAAAGAGCAGAGACATCACTTTGCCAACTAAGGTCAGGATGGTTAAAGCTATGGTTTTTCCAGTAGTGATGTATGGAAGTGAGAGCTGGACTATAAAGAAGGCTGACTGCCGCAGAATTGATGCTTTTGAGCTGTGGTGCTGGAGGAGAGTCTTGAGAGTCCCCTGGACTGCAAGGAGATCAAACCTATCCATCCTGAAAGAAATTAACCCCGAATGTTCACTGGAAGGACAGATTTTGAAGCTGAGGCTCCAGTACTTTGGCCACCTCATGAGAAGAGAGGACTCCCTGGAAAAGGCCCTGATGCTGGGAAAAATCGAAGGCAAAAGGAAAAGAGGACGACAGAGAATGAGATGGTTGGACGGTGTCATCGATGCAACCAAAATGAATTTGACAAAACTCCGGGAGGCAGTGGAGGATAGGAAGGCCTGGCGAACTCTGGTCCATGGGGTCACGAAGAGTTGGACACGACTGAACGACTGAACAACAACAACAACAAGCAGGGTCAGGCCTGGCTAGTACTTGGGTGGGCAACCACCAGGGAATACCAAGTGCTGTGGCCACCTGGAGTAGGAACTGGCAAGCCACTCCAGTATTCCTGCCAAGAAAATTCCATGGACATGGGGTCACGAAGAGTCGGTCATGACTGTAACAACCACAACCACAACCACAACCACAACCACATGGCAGCCCCAAGGTTTTGGGGTCAGGATGTGCATTCTCTTGGTAGAACTTTTAATCCTCCTCCCTTCCCTACCCCCTATTTCCAAAAGCACTTCCATTCCCCCTTTGCCCTTTTAGTCTCCAGGCAGGGTTATTTTGCTGAGCTTCCTTTCATGCTTCTCTCCTCCCCCATAAACAAGCTGGTTCGCAAATAGTCAGCTGGGGAAGTGACCAGTTCCTCAAGTCCTCCTTCCTTTCCTGTCCTTGTGTGTGGGTGTTGAATGCCCACGTGAGCATGCGTGCATGTACAAACTCACAGCGTGTGCTTCTCAGTTCAGTAAGAGCCAGTCCGCCAAAGGGGTTACACAGGGAGACTTGTGTATATAAAACCATTATCTTTAAAGTATGGTGTGCTTGGCTCCCTTGGCAGGCAGCTGGGGAGGCAGCAACAACAGCCTTGAGCCGGCTCCTCTTCTCCAGAGACACACTCGCCAGCTTCCCTGGCTCGTTCTCCTCCCTTCACCTGTTGAAAGCAGCAATCTAGGCAACCAACACCTGGATCCAGGTCAAGACCAGATCTACCACACTGCATGACTTGGCTTTATTTATTTAGTCATTTTTTTAAAAAAATAGCTTTATAATGCCTTATTGGTAAAGTGATACAGCACTGGGGAAAAAAGAATAGTAGGTTTTTAAAGAGTTATTTTCTCTGTTAAGAAACCTCTCATCTCGACAGCCAATATTAGAAGATCCCCACAGAGACAAAATTAATTCATACAAAGGCTTCCCAACGTCAATTTTTTTAAAAAAATGAGATAAGAACTGGTGCAAAACAAACAGTCCCTTTGCCCTGGTTTCAAATAATACACTTCCTGACCCAAAATCCCAGACTCCACCATCCAAAATGTGTGCTTGGCTGTATCACATGTAGACTGACAATTGCAAACTGATTTCAAATCTATTAAACCCAGTGCAAATACAAGACATGAAAAGGCATGGTTTTATCAGTTACACACACCCCTCCATAAGTTTCTGTAGCTATACAGGGATTTGAACCCAGATTTCCTGAACCCTGCTCTGTGACTCTATTTACTACGTCACACTGGGTATCCCTGTAGGTATCCTCTTCAGGCAAGCTTTCCCTGAATGAGGGACTACCTCAGTTGTGCGATTGGTGGTGCAGGAAGGCATGCATCCAAGACATCTGGCATCTCATTGATTAGCTGAAGTGAATTATACAACCCTTATGCCAACATCTGTTAGATTCTGTCCACTTTGGTTTCTCAATGCCTGCAGAAATGCCAGTCCTCCACAACAAGTAGGGGAAGAAAAAACAAAAGTTTATCTGCTCTTGATGCCAAGGTCCCCCTCACTTTGTCCGGGGTCTTTGATGGATACTGGTCAAGTTGAACGTACGGTCTCTCCAGTGCCAGAGGAATCAAGTGCCTGCATATCAGCTCCCAAGAAGCATGCATTGGAGGATGCTGAAGTGCTCACGTTCTGTTGGTGTGGCTCTCATAGGCCACTGGTTGGCCTCTGGGTGAACGCAATGCTGGGCTTGGAATGAAGCTCAGGAAGTTCTGGGGTTCTACACATGTTATAATGCTTCCCAAGTTTCTGATCTGTTGATTGTAGTAAAAATCTATAGTGTATTGCACTTTCTAAGAAGAAAAACAAAAGTTGTGTTTCTTGAAAGCAATCCTTATCCAACCAAGTAAATAAAGCACTTATGAACTCACATTTAAGTCATAGATCTCATAATCCCAATCAGTACAGTAATCATTCTTGCAATAGCCTTGTGTCAAATAATTACATTGTACTAATTGATTTCAGAATCTGGTAAGCTTTGCAGTCTTATTACAATATGGTAATATTTTGCTAACAGGCAGGAGCTGCAGGCTGAAATCTCACTTCGGCTTGAACTGATATCATCAGAATAGCTGGATGTGACAATATTTGCAAACAAAGAGGCATTTGTTTGAGTTCAAATTCACTGTAATTTGCTATCTGAAAATATTTCCTATTAAAGATTGGTTATTCTGTTTTTAAACAGTATGATTTTGTTCTAACATAAGATTAAAGAGAGAGTAAAGAGGGCACTATGGTAAGAGGCAACAGGAGGAAGTAAATTATTTCATTTGTTCTTTCAAAATTTTATCACTCTCAATGATATCTATTAATCACAGGCTGGAACATTAGATTTGGAAAAAAATCATTCTTTAATAACCAGCGTTAGAAACAGGGAGACTATTTTTTTCTCTTGTTACTATTGGAAATTGAGATAGTGTAACTGGTTGATGTAATGGTTAGTTTTGGAATAGACAGTTAGATTTACAAAGAACTGGCATGTGGTTTTTGACGTCACTGATCCCTACTGGCACATGCTCTTTTATGTGGTTCTAAACTTACCTTCTGCAGTCTGACCCTTTCTCCAGACTACATATCCCATAGTGCATATTGTGTTTTGTTTGTTTGGGTTTTTTTAACTGGGCCAAGACAGCCCATCTTTTTTCCAACAGAAGGCACTGCCACACAGACTATCTCCACTTCAACAGAGACATAATCCCCAAATGGCTTCCTCTACTTCTATTAGAGGCATCTCAGGTGTTCTGATCAGCATGACCAGGTGTCGATACTAGTCGACATGTACAGAGCATTGCCCCCCACAGGACGGAGTAACGACACGAGACTCATGGATTGGGTGAACAGGGCCAAGGTTTATTAAGCAAATAATCGGGTAATTAACCAGTTAAAGCCAATTAACGTCAATTAAAGCCAATTAATACCAATTAATACCGATTAATACCAATTAATACCACTTAGGAGGGGGCTACCACTGTGCGGGAAATGTAAAGTGGGGGCCGGAAGGTCAAACCGTGACCTATCCCCCCGGGTGTAAATATTTGGGCAAGTGCAGAGCCCCGCAGGGTGCGTCGGCGTTAAGCCGGCGCCCCCTGCGGCCGGCGGGCACTATGTATCCCACCCCAGCGGACGAGTGCCCTCAGGTGGCCTCTCACTTCCCCCGAGGTGGGACGAGAAAATTGCTCCACCCCCCGCCCGTGTGCTGTAATCTCCAGATTCTCGGCACCCACAGGGTTAGGAGGCCATAGCTTTCTGCCATAAATACTCACCATATTAAGAGTTTTTCTGCACCGCCTGCCACGGCATGGGCAAGCTTGCTATGACCCATACCCCCCCACCAAGCTGCCCAGTTCAGCTTGCAGACCCATCCTAAGGTCCTCTAGGAACACATCCAGACCCACGTCACCTTGTTGGGTGTAAGGGTCTGGTGGCCCACCACAGCACCCCCTTGCTTAATCGTGTGTCTGGAAACCTCCCGGTTAACGCTCCGTCTGGCCTTGTTCAACCCCCCCCCGCTCTTGAGCTAGTACCCCAGGCACGTCTCGGTATGGTGGTTGACCAAATCACCTTGCTGTCCGGGTAGGCAGCGTGCCATGCACAAAGGTCTCTAATAATCTCGCATATCAGGGATTTACCAGTCTGGTGGCCCAAGTCGTTTCCACCCGCATGTATCACCAGCAGATCGGGGGGCAGGCCCCGCGCCAGCCTGTGGGCTGTGGGCATCACGTCCGCCCAGCGCATGCCCCTGGTACCCTTCCATTCCTGCATTGCTGAGGAGCCCAGGCCCAGCTGGATTCCCCACGCCTACCTCCAGGCATGCCTTCAATGCACTGCCTTGATGTGCTAGCGATACCTGTGGAAAGACCAAAGAGAAGAGGAGTGGCAGTGGGGTACCCCGTGCGTGCTTAAACCTGTGGGAGGGGGCGTACGTAAGTTTCAAACCTCCGTGATTTCCAACGACCAATTTTTGGATTCCCGCCTTGTCAAAACCCATAGCCGCGGCCGTAGATGCCGCCCCTATCCGGAATAAGTGAGTGCCAAAGCGGGAAGTTGGGATACCCGCCCACTGCATCGCCCTCGCCGTGATCCTCCAAAACTGAAATTTAGTCAACGGTGCCCCATCTCTGTGGCGAAACAGGTAACCGTCCCTCTGCCCTCGGATACGCAGGAAACACTTTAAGGCCGTGACCGGGCAGATACCTTCCTCCACGCATGTCCCCAGCTGTATGGTTGCTCCCCTGCCGGCCTGGTCAGTCTTGGATCCGCGTATCAACAGTGCCATCCCCCCCTGGGTGAAGGTAATGTCCGAACACTGAAGGGCGGTCCCTGACTTGTCCCCTTTTCCGGTGGCTACGAGCTCGCTGACCCTAAGGGCTGCGAAGAAGGCAAGCAGTGACGCCGCTCAAAATAGGACCTGCTCATACGCGTCACCGCACACGTGTTGCCATGCCTCTCCCAGTCTCCTCAGCATCTCGGGCGTTATGGGGGCCCAGGGGTCAATCCTCCTGCCCCTCTCCCTGCCATATCCCTCCACCATCTTCCTAACCCGGAAATCCCCGCTGTTGTCTACGCAGCCTATCGCCTTCACCCGGAAGGCTAAGGCTGACAGCTTTGACTGGATGGACCCAGGTGCTAGCCCCCTCCTGTACAACCAGATGACAAACTGCTGGAGATGCTCAATCGGGGCTGGCCAAGCCAGATGCAAACCCTGCTCGGCCCTGAAAACCTCGAACTCCTTTGTCGCTGCTTCATAGCCGTGCCTCGTTCTTGGGGCCAAGGACAGCCCTATGGCCCTCTTCGCCTCCCTCCTCCAATCTCCCAGACGATTTCGGGGAGTTCCTCCGGGTGTGGTCTCGCTCCTGGGGCCAGCTCCCCGAACCTCTGGATCTGCTGGTGGGAGAGTGCATCCGCTAGGCTGTTGTCGAGACCCAGGATGTGCCTGGCGCATGCCTCAATGTTCAGTTGCAATGAACGGAGGACAAAGGCCCTCACCAAACACATCACCCTCCCGGCTTTGGCTGATAGGGTATTAATGATGTGTACCACGGACATGTTGTCACACCAAAAGTGGACTGTGGAGTTCGCCCATAGGTCCCCCCAAAGCCACAGGGCCCCTACGATTGGAAAGAACTCGAAAAAGGTCAAGTCACGCGTGACCCCAGCCTCCTGCCATGCCTCCAGCCATGTACCGTAACACCATCTTCCCTTGAAGTAGATCCCATACCCAGAGGCTCCTGCTGCATCCGTGTGTACCTGGAAATCCGCCCCTAGTCGCACCTCGGCCCGCCAGAAGGAAACACCGTTAAATCCCTCAAGGAACCTAAGCCACACCTGGATGTCCAACCTCATGCCCCTGGTCACCCTAGTCCTATGCATCGGTTTTCTCAACCCCTGCATCGCCTCACAGAGGCGCCTAATGAAGGCCCTCCCAGGTGCTACGACCCTGCAGGCGAAGTTTAGGTGTCCCACGATTACCTGCAGCTCCCTGAGGGTGACCCTAGTCCTCCGGTGCAGCTCCTCTAGTTGCTGCCTCAGGTCAGTCAGTTTGGCCGCTGGTAGGCGGCAAGAGTGCTGAATAGTGTCAAGCTCTATACCCAGGAAAGTCAGGGACGTGGCCGGGCCTTCTGTTTTCTCATCTGCCAGGGGGACCCCCAACTCGCCTGCGAGTTTCTGAAAGGTACCCAACAACCTGGCACAGTTACCTGAGCCTCTGCTGCCGCATAACATGAAATCATCGAGGTAATGCGCTGTGGTTGATAATCCTGCCACCCGTCTAAGCCTCCATTCCAGGAATGTGCTAAAACACTCAAAAGTCGCACATGAGATTGAGGAGCCGAATGGTAGGGCCCTATCCATGTAGAAATTCCCATCAAACTGGAAGCCAAGCAGCTCGAAATCCTCGGGGTGGACCGGCAACAGCCTGAATGCCGATTTGATATCACATTTTGCCATCTCCGCCCCAATACCGCAGTTCCTAATCATCCATATGGCCGCATCAAAAGATTTGTACTGCACCGATGCCAGTTCCTGCGGTATGGCGTCATTGATGGAGCTGCCCTCGGGGAAGGACAAGTGATGAATTAGTCTGAATTCCCCTGGGGCCTTCTTCAGCACCAGTCCCAGTGGTGATACCCTCAGGTTTGGGACGGGGGGGTACTAAACGGGCCCAACACCCTGCCCTCCTCCAACTCCTTCCAGATCTTATCCCTGGCAACCCCTTCCACACCCTGTAATGATTTTACATTCTTTGCTGAACTCGCCCTTCGCTCACCCCTGACCGGTATTCTAAAACCCTCCGTAAAGCCTTCACACAGAAATTTCACGTCCTCCCTTTTAGGGTAGTCCGCCAACCATGCTCGCAGTATAGGCAACCTAATTGGGCTGGGACCCTTTTTGAGTGGGAGCATTGGGTTGGGACCCCCACCCCCTGCCCCCTTGATCCTTGCCCCCTCCCCTCTGGTTCTTGGGTCTGTTGCACCTGGCTGCTGAGTGGGGGGCGCCGCAGAGAGCACACTCGTGCTTAAACTTGCACATCCTCCTACCGCACCCCCCCTGTCCGTTGAAGTCCCAGCACAACAGGCGGGGTTGAACCGCCTGCCCCGCATTGCTGCGGGGAGAGTTGGACTGTACTGGGCGTTTGATGAGGTGGCCGCTGTCGAACCTGTCTCCAAGGGCCGGGCATGTGGGGGTCATGATCTGGAGCCAAAGTGATGTTAATGGGAGGTCCCACCTGAGGGTGTGATCTAGGGCCGCTCTTTTTCTGAACTGCTCGTCATAGAGTAGCCAGGTGTGCCCAGGAAAATCCGTAAACGCCTTAAATATTAAGTCCTGGTACTGGACCAGGGCTTGGGCCCGCCATGGCTGGGCCCTGATTATCACAGACATATAGATGGAATACGCTGGTAGCCAGTTATTCCATGTCCTATCCGGCTTTCTCTTAAGGCGCCGGTCCTTGTCCTTCTCATCCTCCTTTCCCCCCTCCTTCGTCTCCACCTCAGTGTTAAGGAGGCTGAATAAATCTACGTACTCCCCTCTCAGGATGCGGTCCCTAGTTGCTGACGCAAGGTGCCTCCCCAGCGGAAGTGCCTGGTCCCTGTATGGGATGGCGTGGACTGGTACCGTCCCCCACTGACCGCCCATCCCCACCTGCATGGTCCCCGCCCACGGGCCCTGCCATGGCGTTGCTAGGGGTTGGAACTGGTTAGCTAGTGGTTGTCCCGGGTTTGCTTGAAACTGACCCTGCTGCTGTCCCCTACCCCCCAGCCATCCTCCCTGCATAACTGCCTGCATGTTACCTGGCACAAAGGGGGGGGGTGTTATTCGCTGGGTACGGGTAGTTCGGCTGCATCTGCCCCTGTGGCGTACCTCCCTGGGCCCCGGGCTGACCGTTGGATCCCAGTGCACATCCTGGGTTCATTACCGCAGGGATTACCTGCTGGTTATTGTTGCTCCCACCCGGGGTTGCTGGCCCGCCCTGTGCCGTGAAGCTGTGCTGCCCCACTCCCGCCTGCTGCTGGTGCACCTGTGGCTGCCCCCAAGGCCATGACCAGCCCCCCTGGGGCCCCCGCTGTCCCCGCAGACTCACCCGGCCTCATGGCGGGTGCGGCTGCCTCCCATGACGTGCTGGGTTGTTCCGAGTCCTCGTCCCGCTGGGTGCCGTCCTCACCCCCCAGATCTGCTGCGTTCGCTGCCGCCTCTCCGGCTTCCTGCACCGTTCCGCTGGCGCCACCATCCCCTTGGTGCCCCTCGAACCTATCCATTCGACATGAAAGCTCAGTTAGCAGTTCCCTGATTCTGGCCCACCGCTTCGCCTTGGATGTCCTATCCGATCTCCGCGGCTGCTCGCTCTGGGCAGCCGGTTGGGGCTGTTTGGGCTGCTCCATCGGCCTGGTGGACTGGCTCAAGGGTGAAGGGCCCGGGGCGTGGCGTTGGCCGGCCTCCAATGCATCCATCCTCGCCTTTAGCGTCTCTAGTTGCGCCAGCTCCTCCCCCTCAGAATCAGAACCGGGCGGGGTTATTTGGGGGGCTGGCCTCTTAGCAGGCCCCTTCCCCTTGCGGCCATTTTGCCTCACTCCGGGCGCCATGCCCTCTGTACCCACCAGAGTTACCCCGCCGCGTGCTAAACCCCGTGTGCCTAGCGCGCTGGGCTACCCCTGCCTCGTGTCCACCTGCCCCCTTCCCAAGGGGGACGCGTTGGTCTGGGCTCCTACTGCACTGGGGCCCGCTCCCCCCTCCCCTCTGGGCGCGGATTAATCGGGTAGCCTGGCCACCTCCCCCAAGCCCCCCGACGTTCCCCTTGGCCTTGGGCCTCAGCTCATCGCTCCCGCCGGCAAGGCCGGTGCCGCCCTCAAACCTCGCAGGTCAGCCCCGCCCCGCAGTCAGTGCCAGATTGCTGCCGTCGTTGGGCTCCGCCAACGTTGCTGTCCGCTGGGCCGCTGTTGGGGCCCGCGCCTCCACGCCGGGTCGGCCGTGATCCGAAGTGTGGCGTCCCCTCTCCCGCTGCTCCCTTCCGGCCGCGGCCCCTCGGCTCCGCTTCCTGGCTCTGCCCCTCCGCTGCGCTCATGGTCCCGCGTGGCCGCGCCGCTCTGCTCCGCTCTGGGTCCCACGCTGCTCCGTCCGACGTCCTCTCCCTCCGAAGACCGCGCCGAAAAAGAGGCCGAGCTGGTGCAGGCGCAGCCTGAAATAGGCCCGTAATCTCGGGCGGTCCCGCGAGGCCGCCCGAGAGTCTCGCCCGGCCTCGCGAGACCCCGGCAAGCCCCGTGAGGCCTCCCAGCCCCGCGGGGCCGCCTGACAGCCCCGCCCGGACTACCAGGCCCCAATGGACGGCCGAGGGCCCAGCGCGGCCGCCGGAGGTCTTGTGCCAGCCCGTCCGGTGCGGCAAGGGGGCTCCGCCCGCACAGCCGCGCGGCGGAGCCAGCCATTCTGTTTGTATCAGCTGGCTGTGACAAAGGTGTTGGGAGTGAGTGCTTTCTCTCACCAACATTTCCTGCATTAAAAATCCACTGACCCTTGGGTATGGTATAGTGCAGTGTTGGCGAACCTATGGCATGGGTGCCAAAGGTGGCACTTGGAGCCCTTTCTGTGGGCACCTGACATCGCCCATTCACAACCACCTGTATTCACGTTAAATGGCTCTATTGGCACTTTGTGAAAAATTAGTGGTCTTTGAATCACAGTTTGGGCCCTTGGTCTCTAAAAGGTTTGCCATCATTGGTATAGTGACTTAAAATGCCTCCTAAAATGAAAGGCCACCAAAGAGCCTAGCTACATTTGTCATCTTGCCTGCAACATAACTTTCCCTCATCATCTATTTAGAAATACTTTGATTACTTGGCCCAGTAGGTTTGTGCAGTTACCTGCTTCGCAAAATAGAAACAAAACAAAACAAAAATCCCCAGATCTGAATGTGTTTCTTTGCAAAGAGTGAAATTGTAGGGGGAGAAGCATCAACTACCACTACCAACTCCTTGCTCTACATCATGAGCATGCCTGTTATAAACCAAAGAACATGGCTGTCTCAATACAGAGTTCTAAGTTCATGGCATAGTTCTTCTACCTAGGAGACCAAGTCATAGTCCTTATGACTTGGTTTAATGGGCAGAGGAACATAACTCAAGAACATAAGAAGAGCCATGCTGGATCAGGCCAAAGGTCCATCTAGTCCAGCTTCCTGTATCTCACATTGGCCTTACCAGATGCGGCCGGGAGTGCCCAAAACTAGATATCTGTCTCCTGATACCACTCCCCTGCATCTGGTCCTTGAAGTACCCTGGTTTTAACCTGCTTTTGTTTAAAATGTTTTCGCAAAAGGAGGGGAGTGTCTAAAAGTCATGCTAGTGTGACTTCTTTCAAGTGTGGACTGGAATGAGTCACTCCTCCTTTTGGTTAAAAACAGAGAAATTAACATTTCAAATGCACATTTAAAAAGGAAGGGGAAACTGCCCAGCTTGTGGCCTCTTAGACAGATGAGACAGTGATGATTAACCATGTTTAACAGAGAAAACCTCATTAACAAATAGGTTATATAAGAACATAAGAATATAAGAAGAGCCATGCTGGATCAGGCCAAAGGCCCATCTAGTCCAGCTTTCTGTATCTCACAGTGGCCCCACCAGATGCGTTTGGGAGTGCATAAGACTAGATATCTGTTTCCTGATACCACTCCCTTGCATCTGGCCCTAGAAATACCACATTTTAAGACTAGAGATTGCACATCTCCATCATGGTTTGTAACCTGTGATGGCCTTTTCCTCCAGAAATCTGTCTAATCCAATTTTGAAGGCATCCAGGCCTGATGCCATCACCACATCCTGTGGCAATGAGTTCCACAGACTGAAAACACAATGGGTAAAAATATATATATTTTGTCTGTTGTCATTCTCCCAGCGGAGGATGTCCCCTAGCTCTGGTATTTCGTGAGAGGGAGACGAGCGTCCCTCTATCCACTTTACTCATGCCCTGCATTATTTTGTACGTCTCAATCATATGCCCTCTCAGGCGCCTTTTTTCCAGACTAAAAAAACCCAAATCCTGTAGCCTTCCCTCATAAGGGAGGTCCCCCAGCCCAGTAATCATTTTAGTCACTCTCTTCTGCACCTTTTCCAGTTCCACTATGTCTTTTTTGAGATGCGGTGACCAGAATTGTACACGATACTCCAGGTGCGGCCTTACTATTGTTTTGTACAATGACATTATATTGTTGGCTGTTTTATTTTCAATCCCCTTTTTGATAATCCCTAGCATGGAATTGGCCTTCTTCACTGCTGCCACACACTGGGTAGACACCTTCATTGAGCTATCCACCAGCATACCAAGATCTCTCTCCTGATCTGTCACAGATAGCTCAGAGCCTATGAGTTGATAGATAAAGTTTGGATTTTTTTTTGCCCCAATATGCATTACTTTACATTTTGCTACGTTGAAATGCATTTGCCATTTTGCAGCCTATTCCCCCAGTTTGGAGAGATCCTTCTGAAGCTCTTCACAATCTTCTCAGGTTTCTACCACCTGGAAAAGTTTCATGTCATCCGCAAACTTGGCCACCTCATGGCTTATCCCTGTCTCCAGGTCATTTATGAACAGATTGAAAAGCACTGGTCCCAGGACAGATCCCTGGGGCACACTGGTTTTCACCTCTCTGCATTTTGAAAATTGCCCATTGACACCTACTGTTTGTTTCCGGGATCTCAACCAGTTCTCAGTCCATGAGAGGACCTCCCCTCTTATCCCCTGACTGTGCAATTTTCTCAGCAGCCTT
Source organism: Phrynocephalus forsythii (assembly GCA_029282475.1). Lineage (NCBI taxonomy): Eukaryota > Metazoa > Chordata > Lepidosauria > Squamata > Agamidae > Phrynocephalus > Phrynocephalus forsythii. The sequence continues at coordinate 131,026,331 of JAPFRF010000011.1, read as the reverse complement.
CGGTGAGGGACGTTGTCAAAAGCCTTCTGAAAATCAAGATAGACAATATCCACTGGTTCACCCAGATCCACATGCCTGTTGACCTTTTCAGATAATTCTAAAAGGTTAGTCAGGCAAGACTTACCCTTACAGAAGCCATACTAATTCTCCCTCAGCAAGGTTTGTTCGTCTTTTCTGGCAGAGCAGCAGAGAGGAAGGAGCTGGTCAGAGGAGCACACGGCCAAAGGGCAGAGCTAACTTCTTCTTTTTGCAGGAGCAAGGGGCGGAGTTTTAGCTTTAAATAGCTGCTACCAGCAGTCTCTCAGTCCTTTTCTGGCAGAGTAGCAGAGAGGAAGGAGCTGGTCAGAGGAGCACACGGCCAAAGGGCAGAGCTAACTTCTTCTTTTTGCAGGAGCAAGGGGCGGAGTTTTAGCTTTAAATAGCTGCTACCAGCAGTCTCTCAGTCCTTTTCTGGCAGAGCAGCAGAGAGGAAGGAGCTGGTCAGAGGAGCACACGGCCAAAGGGCAGAGCTAACTTCTTCTTTTTGCAGGAGCAAGGGGCGGAGTTTTAGCTTTAAATAGCTGCTGCCAGCAGTCTCTCAGTCCTTTTCTGGCAGAGCAGCAGAGAGGAAGGAGCTGGTCAGAGGAGCACACGGCCAAAGGGCAGAGCTAACTTCTTCTTTTTGCAGGAGCAAGGGGTGGAGTTTTAGCTTTAAATAGCTGCTACCAGCAGTCTCTCAATCCTTTTCTGGCAGAGCAGCAGAGAGGAAGGAGCTGGTCAGAGGAGCACATGGCCAAAGGGCAGAGCTAACTTCTTCTTTTTGCAGGAGCAAGGGGCGGAGGTTTAGCTTTAAATAGCTGCTACCAGCAGCATGCGCCTTTCGGTGCGTGCAAACTAAAAAAATAAAAAAAAATCTGGGTTTAATTGAGTTCCCAAGCCAAGCAACTCCTCAGGAGGTCCTACACTTCCTGACATACTTGCAGTTGGAGTAGAGGTGCTTTAGCGGCCCCTACACTGTTAGAATTTCAATAAACAATAAAAGAAGTAAAGAGTCTTACTAGATTAAAAAAAAAGTGCAAGTTTACATTTTTGAGACCTTCAATACATTTTATTGTAATAGTTAAAATGGAGTTGGAGGGAGCAGCTGTAGTTACCTGCAGTACTTGTGCCATGTTTGTTATCTTGACAGAGCGTGTGCAGAAGTACATCTGCTGCAAGTGCAAGCTGGTAGTGCTATTGGAAGAGAAGGTCCAGCAGCTAGAGGCTCGCATAGTGGACCAGCAACATATTAAGGAGCTTGAGCAGTTCCTGGACAGAGCGGAAGAGACTATCCAGGTCCAAGAAGAGACAGGGCACACTTCAGAGGAGGAAGTCACTCCCCCAACTCAGGAGGTGGATGGGCGGAGGATTGTGACTCAAAGGAGTAGAAGGCCAAGGCATCGCTCAGAGAGTCTCATCTTGCACAATCAATTTGAAGCTCTTTCCCTCAGCACACCTCATAAGGCACACATAGAGGAAGAAGTGGTTCCACCGGAGGATCTCTCCCTCATCACTATTGATGAGATACAAGATCAGGTACATGTTGATGAGCAGGCTGCAGGAGAGAAGCTCATTGTGCTAGGGGATTCTATCATTAGAAATACGGAGGGATGGATTTGTGAGGAGCAGGATAACCGGATGGTCACTTGCCTGCCGGGTGCAAAGGTTGCAGACATCACAAGAAATATAGATAGCTTGTTAGAACTGGGAAGGAGCCAGTGGTCATGGTACACGTCGGTACCAATGATGTTGGGAAGGCCAAGCAGTCAGTCTTGGAAGCCAAATTCAGGTTGCTAGGTAGAAGATTGAAGTCCCGGGCTTCCAAAGTAGCATTTTCAGAAGTGCTACCTGTTCCTCGTGCAGGTCCCGCCAGGCAGGCAGAACTCAGAAGCCTCAATGTGTGGATGAGGCGATGGTGTCGAGAGGAGGGCTTTAGATTTGTCAGGAACTGGAGAACATTTTGGGACAAGCCAAACCTGTTCAGGAGGGATGGGTTGCACTTGAATCATGATGGGACCAGATTGCTGGCACTCAACCTCAAAAAGGCAGCAGAGCAGCTTTTAAACTGATAACTGGGGAAAGCCGACAGGAGCTGTGTGGCATCCGGTTGGAACACCTCATCCTCGGGGAATGAGGTTGGAGAGGGTAGAGAATCACATAGAGATGACATAGCAAGTATTAACACTGGCAGAATAGCGGAATGTGACAGTTCGTCTACTGAAAATAAAAGCTGTGGGGGGAGAAGAACAAGGCAGCAGCTGTTGCGGGACCCACTGTACAAGTGCTTCTACGCCAATGCTCGAAGCCTCCGAGCAAAGATGGGAGAACTTGAACATCTGGCAGCTAGGGATAACATTGATATAATAGCCATAACAGAAACCTAACATAACATAACAGAAACAATGTGAATGTCACTGAGCCTCTGGGGAACAGTGACCATGCTGCAATTACCTTTGCCATGCATGTCGGAGGAAGAGTGTCAACCAAATCAGACATAAAAACCCTTGATTTTCGAAGGGCAAACTTCCCTCAGATGAGGAAACTAGTTAGAGAGAAACTGAAGGGGAGGGTTAGAATTATCCAATCTCTTCAGAGTGCATGGAGCCTGTTTAAAACAACAATAATAGAGGCCCAGCACAAGTGCATACCACAAAGAAAGAAGAGCTCATTTAAGTCCAAGAGGACACCGGCATGGTTAACGAGTGGAGTTAGAGAGGCTCTAAAGCACAAGGAGAGGTCCTTCTGTAAATGGAAATCCTCCCGAAATGAGGAAAATAAAAAGGAACACAAACTCTGGCAAAAGAAATGTAAAAAGATGATAAGGGAGGCAAAGAAAGACTTTGAGGAACGCATGGCTAGCAATATAAAGGGTAATAATAAAAGCTTCTTTAAATATGTTAGAAGTAGAAAACCTGCCAGAGAACCAATTGGGCCTCTGGATGGTGAGGGAGGAAAAGGGGAGGTTAAGGAGGACTTGGACATTGCAGAGAAATTGAACGAGTTCTTTGCGTCTGTCTTCACGACAGAGGACCTTGAGCGGATTCCGCTGCCTGAGCCGCCCCTCTTGACTAAAGAATTAAATCAAATACAGGTTAAAAGAGAGGAGGTTTTAGGACTAATTGATAAATTGAGGATTAACAAGTCCCCGGGCCCAGATGGCATCCACCCAAGGGTTATTAGGGAACTGAGAAATGAAATTGCAGATCTCTTAACGGTTATATGCAACTTGTCTCTTAAAACGGCCACAGTGCCGGAGGACTGGAGGATAGCAGATGTCACACCAATTTTTAAAAAAGGAAGGAGGGGGGACTCAGGAAACTACAGGCCGATTAGCCTTACATCTGTCCCAGGGAAGATGGTGGAAGGCCTCATCCAAGAGAAAATCTTAAAACACATAAAAGATCAAACCTTGCTGAGAGAAAATCAGCATGGCTTCTGTAAGGGTAAATCTTGTCTTACAAACCTTATAGAATTTTTTGAAAAGGTCAACAGGCACGTGGATTTGGGTGAACCGGTGGATATAGTCTATCTGGATTTTCAAAAGGCTTTTGACACAGTCCCTCACGATAGGCTGCTGAGAAAATTGCACAGTCAGGGGATAAGAGGACAGGTCCTCTTATGGATTGAGAACTGGTTGAGATCCCGGAAACAAAGAGTAGGTGTCAATGGGAAATTTTCACAATGGAGAGAAGTGAAAAGCGCTGTGCCCCAGGGCTCGGTACTGGGACCGGTGCTTTTCAATCTGTTCATAAATGACCTGGAGACAGGGATAAACAGTGAGGTGGCCAAGTTTGCAGATGACACTAAACTTTTCCGTGTGGTAAAAACCAGAGAAGATTGTGAAGAGCTCCAGAAGGATCTCTCCAAACTGGGGGAGTGGGCTGAGAAATGGGAAATGCGTTTTAATGTAACCAAATGTAAAGTAATGCATATTGGGGCAAAAAATTCAAACTTCATCTATCAGCTCATGGGCTCTGAGTTATCCGTGACGGATCAGGAAAGAGATCTTGGTGTGTTGGTGGACAGCTCCATGAAGGTGTCTCCCCAATGTGTGGCAGCGGTGAAGAAGGCCAATTCCATGCTAGGGATTATCAAAAAGGGGATTGAAAATAAAACAGCCAACATTATAATGCCGTTATACAAAACAATAGTAAGGCCGCACCTGGAGTATTGTGTACAATTCTGGTCACCGCATCTCAAGAAAGACATAGTGGAACTGGAAAAGGAGCAGACGAGAGCGACTAAAATGATTACTGGGCTGGGGCACCTCCCTTATGAAGAAAGGCTAAAACAATTGGGCCTCTTTAGTCTGGAAAAAAGGCGCTTGAGGGGGGATATGATTGAGACATACAAAATAATGCAGGGTATGAGTAAAGTGGATAGAGGGAAGCTCTTCTCCCTCTCTCAAAATACTAGAACTAGGGGACATACACTCAAATTGAGTGCTGCGAGAGTAAGAACTGACAAAAGAAAATATTTTTTCACCCAGCGCGTTGTAAGTCTATGGAACTCCCTGCCACAGGATGTGGTGATGTCATCTGGCCTGGATGCCTTCAAAAGGGGATTGGACAGATTCCTAGAGGAAAAGTCCATCATGGGTTACAAACCGTGATGGAGATGTGTAATCTCTAGGCATTAAACCAGTGTACTTCAAGGGCCAGATGCAGGGGAGTGGTATCAGGAGACAGATATCTAGTCTCATGCGCTCCCAAACGCATCTGGTGGGGCCGCTGTGAGATACAGGAAGCTGGACTAGATGGGCCTTTGGCCTGATCCAGCATGGCTCTTCTTATGTTCTTATGTTCTTATGTTCTTATGTCTATGTGTTTTAAGATTTCCTCTTGGATGAGGCTTTCCACCATCTTCCCTGGGACAGACTTAAGGCTAACTGGCCTGTAGTTTCCCGCCCCCTTCCTTTTGTAAAAATTGGTGTGACACCCACTATCCTCCAGTTCCCCAGCACTGTGGCTGTTTTAAGAGACAAGTTACATATTTCCGTTAAGAGAGCCGCAATTTCACTTCTCAGTTCCTTAGTAACCCTTGGGTGGAGGCCATCTGGGCCCGATGACTTGTTGATCTTAAGTTTATTTATTTTATTTTATTTTATTTCTTTATTTCAGATTTATATACCGCTCCTACTTCCCGAGCGAGAACTCAGGGCGGTTCACATAAAAATTAAAAAGAAAAGGAGACTAAAAACAGACACAGTCACAGAAGCAATCCAAGCAGGCAACATATGTAGCCCCCCCCCAAATTGTCCCTAGTCATTATTGAAGGCATCCCTAAAAAGCAGAGTTTTTAAGCCTTTCTTAAAGGACGCCAGCGACGGAGCCTGCCGTAAGTCGCTCGGTAGGCTGTTCCAAATAATCGGCCCTGCCACTGATAAGGCCCGTTTACGAGTACTCATTTTACGGGCCTCCTTCAGGGGGACAGTCCAGAGCGAAAGCGCCAAAGATGAATGAAGAATTTGATTGAATTCTTTAGTCAAGAGGGCCCGTTTGGACAGCAGAATCTGCCCAAGGTCTTCTGTCGTGAAGACAGATGCAAAGAACTCATTTAATTTCTCTGCAATTTCCAAGTCCTCCTTTACCTCCCCTTTTCCTCCCTCACCATCCAGAGGGCCAACTGGTTTTCTGGCAGGTTTTCTACTTCTAACATATTTAAAGAAGCTTTTATTATTACCCTTTATATTGCTAGCCATATGTTCCTCAAAGTTTTTCTTTGCCTCTCTTATCATATTCTTACATTTCTTTTACCAGAGTTTGTGTTCCTTTTTATTTTCTTCATTTGGGGAGGATTTCCATTTACGGAAAGACCTCTCCTTGTGCTTTAGAGCCTCTCTAACTCCATTCATTAACCATGCTGGTGCTCTCTTGGACTTAGATGAGCTCTTCTTTCTTTATGGTATGCAGTTGTGCTGGGCATCTACTACTGTTGTTTTAAACAGGCTCCAAGCACTCTGAAGAGATTGGATTCTTTTTACCTTCCCTTACAATTTCTTTCTAACTAGTTTCCTCATCTGAGGGAAGTTTGCCCTTCAGAAATCAAGGGTCTGATTTGCTTGACAGTCTTCCCCCAACATGCATGGCAAAGGAGATTGCAGCATGATCACTCTTCCCCAGAGGCTCAGTGACATTCACATCCCTGGCCAGGTCCTAGTATCACACAGTATTAGATCCAGAGTTTCCTGTTCTCGGGTGGGCTCCATGACAAGTCATTCAGCATGTCAAGAAACCTGGTTTCTCTTTCTTGCCCCAAGCTCACATTGGCCCAGTCAATGTGGGGATAATTGAAGTCCCCCAAGATTACTATCCTGTACTTCTTAGACACCTCCATGATTTATCTCCTAATTTCAAGGCCTCCCTCAAGTTTTTGATCTGGAGGACGATAGCACACCCCCACTACTGCATCGCTCCTTGGACCTGGTAGTTTAACCCACAGTGGTTTTATGGTGCAGTTAGATCCACCTTCAATCTCCATTCTTCTGGATTTTACCCCTTCTTTGACATTGATGGCCAATCCACCTGCAACCTGCCCCTCTCTATCCCTTCTATAGTGTTTATAGCCTGGGATTGTGGTATCCCACTGATTCTCCTCATTCCATCAGGTTTTTGTTATGGCTATTATATCAATGTTATCTCTAGCTGCCAAATGTTCAGGGTCTCCCATCTTTGCTTGGAGGCTTTGAGCATTTACGTAGAAGTACCTGTACAGTGGGTCCCCCCAAAACAGCTGGTGCTTTGTTCTTTTCCCATATAGCTTTTAATTCCAGTAGACCACATCCCATTATTCTCCCAGTGCTAATATCTACTCTGTCATCACTTTATGGTTCTCTATCCTCTCCAACCTGTTTCAAAGGGATGAGGTGTTCCGAACCGGATGCCACTCAGCTCCTGTCAGCTTTCCTCCTCTCCTGGCTCACTGCTGTGCTTGAGTAATTATGACTCATCATCTGTGCTCTCACATTTTATCATGGGTATGTATACGCATATCCATACCCATACCTATACCCATATCCACCTACCTCTGCCAGCTAGAGAAGCAGCATATAGGCTGTATTTCATTACAGTATTTTTCTGTGTATAAGACTATATTTTTGTCGAAAACTGTGAGACTTATAATGGAGGGTTGTCTTATACATGGAATTAAACCAAGGAGAGAATCACACAGTTGCATAACTGCAATTTTGGGTTAGGAAGGGGGAGGGTCGTCTCATACGTGGTGACATCTTGTAGATGGAAAAATATGGTAGTTGATAGGAAGTTGGAACAGTAAATACTGTATAAACTAAAGCTCCCAAATTCTCCTGAGGAAGAATTTGTTGAAATGTGGCTAGCTGCAATGCCTGTTGATTGGATCATTTTCTAGAGTTCTGGCCATTTAAGTCTGCAGGACACACTTCATGCAGCCAGATGAATCAAAGCAACTGTGATAAAGAATAACTGGAGTCTTTTATGCTGCTTTGTTACAGCACTGTCATTTTGTTAGCAGTCATTTTAATATAAAAGGGCATTTTTAATTACTTCCCTTGATCTACTGAGTCTGTAAATAACAGGCCACCTTTTGTCGTTATATAAAATGATACATGATGGGAAAGAAAGAATTTGATAATGCCACCCATTTGTCATTACCAAGGAACATAATGGTCAGATTGTTCACACTCCTTTGAGTATATTTGTGGAGAACTTGCCCTGAAAAAACAAAGGTTGTTAGGGCTTTTCTTCCTAAAATCCTACTACACATTGAAGATGCAGCAGACAGCTCCCTTCTCTACCTTTTAGAAACTATTTTTATGATGCTTAAAGAACAAATGATATGGAACAAACAAACAAAAAAGAAAAAAAAAGAAAAAATGGCAACACAAATATCCAGAATAAAAAATGACAACAAAGCATACAGCACAAATTGTGAACATGAGTACATCAGAAGAATCATGCTGGATCAGGCCAAGGGTCCATCTATTCCAGCTTCCTATACCTCACAGTGGCCTCACCAGACTGCAACAGAAGGCCTATATAGTGGCATGGCTGGTGGCAAAAAAAGGCATACTGTATCTGTACCGAGTTGACCAGTGGAGCTCTTCTGAGTGTTCAACAGCCACAATAACATCATGTCCTCCTACATCATGGCCCAAAGGAAGACAATGCTGACTACTCGTTAGCTCACTGTGAAAAACTTGCACAGCACTTTGAAGACATTCAGATCCACTCTGACTAGGATGCTGTAGTTAATACAGCTCCTGTAGATGTAACTACAGCTCCTAATTGTCTGGTGTTGATGTATAAGTTCCAGATTTTTCAGGCTGATGATGTAGACAGGACTCTTGGAGAGGCGAAGGTCACCTGTCTGCTAGACCCTTGGATGTCTTGGCTGAAAGAAGCTGCCAGAGAGGGACTGGACCAGTGGATCCAAGGGGTAGTGAATGCCTCCTTGTAGCAGGGTAGAATTCTGCCTGTTGGAGATAGTAGTGAGACCAATATTGATCCAGTATTGTGAGCTCCTCCTTGGACCTCACAATACTGGATAATTATCAACCAGTCTCTAATATTCCATTCTTGTGCAAGGGGCTGGAGCGGGTTGTAGCTTCCCAGCTACAGGGAGTCCTGGATAAGATGGATTATCTAGATCCATTTCAATCTGCTTATGGCACAAATATGGCTTTGGTTGCCTTGGTGGATGACCTACACTGGACAGAGGGAGTGTGTCCCTGTTGATTCAGCTGGAACTTTTCAGTTCAATACTATTGACAGCGTCACCACGGTATCCTTCTGGAACGTCTCTGTGGGATGGGACTTGCATTGTTTTCAAGTAGCTCCAGAACTTCCTGCAGGGTAGAATGCAGAGAGTGGTGCTAGGGGACTCTTGTTAGATACCCTAGCCATTGGCCTGTGGTGTCCCTCATTGTCCCCTATGGTATTTAACATTTACATGAAACATGTTTGTTCAGAATTTGGGGGCTAAGTGTCGTCGTCAGTATGCTGATAATGCCCAACTCTATCTATCCTTTCCATCTAATTCAAAGGAAACTACTGTATCTTCATTCTAAATGAGTGTCTGGAATCAGTAATGGACTGGATGAGGGCAAATAAGCTGAAATTTAAGATAGAGGTGCTTCTGGTCAGTCAAAAACCAAAACAAGGAACAGGGTTGCATCCTGTCCTGTATAAGGTTAACTTGCTCTGAAAACACAGTTGTGCAGCTTTTGGGGGTGCTCCTGGATGCATCCCTGAGCTTGGATGCCCAGTTTTTTTTTGTGGTGGCCAGAAGTGTATTTGCACAGTTAAGACAGGCACCCCAGCTGTGCCCACGTCTTGAGAGGTCTGACTTGGCCATGGTGACACATGCACTAGTTACATCCCAGATGGACTACTGTAATGTGCTCCATGTGGGGCTGCCTTTGGAAAATGTTTGGAAACCTAAACGGATCCAAGATTCTGCAGCCAGTTTGTTAACTGGGGTTGGCTACAGAGAAAACGTAACTCCAGTGTTGCAGCAGCCCCACAGGCTGCTGATCTGTTTCTGGTTTTAACCTATAAATCTCTAAACGGCTTGGATCCAAGCTATCTAAACAACCACATTGCCCCATATGAGCCTGCCAGGCTATTAAGATAGTCAAGGGAGGCCTTCTCTCAGTCTCACTACCTTTGCAGGTGCATTGGGTGGGTATTCTGGAGAAGGCCTTCTCCGTTGCTGGGTGTTCTTGTTCTGGGGGCATGGGAATCGGGGGGGGGGGTATCATCCAGAGGGGTTTGAGAAGGGGGTAGGCTCTGCTAGGCACATCTCCATTCCTCCCCCCTTATCAGATTTGGCTGCGCATTTAGCGCATGTGTCAGCCAAGCGGTTTCCTTGTGTGATGAAGCCCTCGTCCGTTTGATGTACCGGGCAGTGGACCGCGGCTACCTCCTTGGGGAGGAGGAGAGCCGACATGAGGCGGTCCAGCAGAGGAGCCATTTTAAGAGGCTTTCCGTCTGCCCCCATGAACCCACGGCCTTTCCATAGGGCAGCGTGGATGTGGGCTGCCAGGAAGCAATACCGGCTGTCGGTAAAAATATTAACCTGCTGCCCTATAGCCAATTTGGCAGCAGCAATAAGGGCTTCCAATTCCACCACTTGGGCTGAGCACTGGAGAGGAAGGGGTCGCATGATGATGGGGCCATGAGTAGGAGGGGTTTAAAAGGAGGGGTTTAAAAAAGAAGGGAGTTAAAAAGGAGGGGTTAAAAAGGAGGGGGCAAACTGGATGCCTCACCACATGGCAAAGACTTTGGTATTAGAGAGGGCCCCCAGAAAGCTGGGAGAGGGAACACGTGGGGCACCTGAGCAGGGAGGACCCACAACAGCATTGAACCTGGGATTCATCCCGGCAACGGCCACAAAAAGGAAACAAAGAAAGCAAGGCCAGGGTCTGAAAAAGGGAAGTAGCCCTCCCCCCTTTTCCAATTCGAGGTTGGAATGTCCCCACCCCTGTGGGGAACCCTTAGTCGACTGAAAAAAGGGGTGGGGCAGGGGAAAAACACATGCCTTCTTTTCCTAAAATGGAGAAGGCAAATAGACATTAGGGCCACTTTTCCGGGCTGCGCTAGGGAAAAAAACCATTGGAATATTAAAACATTGAATACACACACATGCCGGAAGGAGGGGGCACCCCTACCACCCCCATGCACAGTTTAAAACAGTCCAGCACACAGAGGGAGTAAGGGGCATCTAGCATGGGCACACACACACACACACACACACACACACACACACACACACACACACACACACACACACACACACACACACACACACACACACACATCACTCTTGCTGCCTGGACGGAGAGCACACTCTGCAGAAGCTCAGAGGCACCATCACTCTCTGCCCCGGGGATGGAAAAAACAAAGGGGGAAGGGCACAGGAAAAAAGGGGGTGTTGCCACCCCCCAGGCTTCCGTGGGAAGGGAGGAGACAAAAGGCAGCACCGTGCTCCTGGCCACCACAGAGCGAGCGATCGGAGGCAGATCCACTCCTTGTCCCCCCCCTCAGTTTGGGAAGAGGAGGAGGGTGCGTCCACACGGCCCCGCACGCTCCCATGTGCTCTCCACACATACGCACACACACACAATGAAAAGAGGAAGTATAGCAGCCAAAGCAAGGGAGGGGCAGCAATTACGGACACACATTGGCACACACAAGAATTGTAAGACCACCCAACCCAGATTCATAAAAGAAAAGACAACACATTCATTCAATGCCTTCCCGAAGTGGAAACAGGTAACGTGCACCCCCCTTTTCCAATAAAACAAAACACACACACACACACACACAAAACAGTGAAGGCAACTCCTAGCATCTCAGCAAGCTACCCCAGAAAAATTCAACTAGGCAGACTTTGAGCCTCCCTGCTGTTAGCCTTATTTTGTCAAATTTAGACAGACAGATGGATAGATAGACAGACAGATAGGTAGATAGATAGATAGATACAGCGGTACCCTGTACAAAGGAACCAATTCGCTCCAAATGAAATCATGTTAAGCAAACTCTCCTTTACACAAGTTCCCATAGGAATGCACTGAAAATGGAACGATCTCATTTCCATGCTGTATGGATCCTCCCCATAAGCGACCATGTAAAGCAAATTTCCCCTATCTCCGGAACTTTTATGTTGTACAAATTCTATGCTACACAAGCTGTTTGTCACACAGGAGAGTTTATGTAGATAAGTAGCCCCAGGGACCTGGCAGAGGAATATTGTCTTTGTGGGGGTGTCCCCATGTGAAGGTGCCCAGGTTTTCTGAAAAGAGGGGCTCCAAAGCTTTTTGGCATTCCGACCATCTGGTCAGTTCTAAAGACAGAGGTGAGTCTCCCCCTCAGGTGCTAGCATTTGAATTCCCTTGGGGCTGAGATATGAGGATGGGGAAGGTTGGTGCTCTGTTAGCACCCCCCTTCCAAAGATGATGGGAATGGGGTTGGGCTGATGATGAGTCAACCAGCACAGGAGAGGGTCGGATGGAGAAAACCTTCCCCCCCTCGAGGCAGGATCTTTTGGGTGGTTGGGCTTGCATTTGGTGGTGCTAAGGATGCAAGTTTTCCCCAACCCTTGACAATCTGGGGTTTTGAGGCCATCCTGCTGGCAAATGCCTGCCTCTCCGCCCAGATTGTAGAATATGTGGAGGTGTGGCAGTTCTGATAGGCGGTGAGTCTGCCATAGATATCGCTCCATGTGGTGGAGGATTCCTCCTAAATAAGTCCCCTCCCATGGCCATCGGGGGGGGGGGGTCCTGGCCAAGGTAGCACAGCGGCCAGTGTTTCTCTGCAGAGTTTTGCTAGCTTAGTTTTTTTACCCTTTTTTCTTATTTTATTTTTATTTCTCTGGACCAGTTTAAGGCAGGAAAGTGGTCCAGGGCACACGTAACACGTAAGGGGGTCTTTTAGGCCCCAGTGGGAGGAGATTTCATTGTCCATCGCAGCTGCTTAATCCCTAACAGCTGAATTAACCTAACAACCCTGGGAAGTTGCTCTCCACGGTCTAGCACTCTAGTAATGTAGATTTCCGTGTCGGAAACATGTCTGCTTCCTCCCCTTATCTGGGTTGTCTCACCCTGCTCCCAATCGCACGGATTCTGCTGCCTCAGAATCCTCCCTCCCAATCTAGGTCCAACCTAGCGCTTGGGAACACACTCAGAGTTTGGGAATACCACCCCCCCAAACTCCCAGGCTCTTTCACTCAGACAGGCAAACCATCCCACACACACGCACACTCAAGTTCCAGGGTGTCCCATATTTCCAAAGCGCACAACTCTTACCAATTCCAATGCCTCAGGTCCAGACTCCAAGCCCGAACTTCCAATTTCTCTGATGCTGTGATGGATCATCTCCTCCAATCCCTAACCAAAATGGATGTCTCTCACCCGTCCGTTCGGAGCTGAAAAGGGTCTTCCAGGTGATGTCTTTCCAGCAAATGGCTGGTGGCACCAAAAAGAAAGGCTAGACAGCCCCCGGTTTCACCTTCAGCTGTGTGGAAGGGAAGCTCCCAAAGCGGGGCCAAAAAGAATTTGGGGCGGCCCACAGAGGGTTTGGGGAGATTAACCCTTCCTGTCCCATCTGGGGTGCCAAAAATGTTGAGTCTGCAGCAGGCTATTCCTGCTGTATGCTGATGGGCCTCAGAATTCCCAATAAAGAATCCAGCAGGAGAGAGATCCAAGGAGGAATACTGGTTTTATTGAGCTCAATAAAAGACAGCAGGCCAACACCCACCCAGGACTGTGCTGAGGTGTTCCGCCCAGAAACAAAATGGTTGCAAACTTTTATACCTTTCCCCTTCCTCTCCCACAGTGTGCACACAGATCCCTGGGATAGGTAGGTGGCGATCTTCAGGGAGGCCACCAATGGTGACAGTCCAGGGTGTCTCCCAGGGTGGTCCTGGGGTGGTTCAGGGGTGGTCCTGGGGCTGGCAACATTACCCAGTCTCTGCCCCATAATCCAGGTGTGGCTGGGTTAATGTTTGCCATTGAGGTGTTTATGAGCCATGATGGTTGAAAACCATGGGGGAGAAGCAAATCACATTTGTCCAGGGGTTTGGCTAATCTTCAATTCAATAAGAGGGCTGGAAAGTCAACAGAAGGGTCCCAAGTCGTCAGACAAGTTTCTCCAGGGTATGTGGAAAGGGGACAATGGGAGGTCTCCTGGCAGTCTCCTGGCTGAGATTAATCCTATTGTCCATGAGGAGATTCTTGCCTCGCCCTGGAATCTCCTTGATTGGTGTAGTCGCTTCTGGAAGATACAGCCATGCCAAAGAGTCACCATTTTCTTCCTTCTCTCCCCCTGGTTCCTGCCCGAGATGGTGGTCCCAAGCATAGAGAGCGGGGGGGGGAGTGCCAAAGAAAACATGGTAGGGTGCGAGGTTAAGAGGGGAGCAGATGGGGGTGACCTTCTAGCTCAAGGTGGCGGGGAGGGGAAGGCAAGATAAAGGGGGGGCAGTGAGTCAACAAGCAACATAAGCAACTCAATGGGAAACCAAGGTATCAATAGAATAAGCCTCGAAGCTGCTAGACAAGAGTTCCTAGTGGATGTGGAAACAAGACAATAGACTGCCTCAGGCTGGGATCAATCCTTGTTGCCTATGTGCTGGCGATGTCCTGGAGAAATGGCATCCATCTGGAGATTCAGCCCTCCTGACCTGTGGCTTCTGGAAGATGCAGCCTTTGTTTTGCCCTGCCATGTGCTTGTTGCCCAAGATGGTGGAGGTCCAGAGATGTAGGACAGACAGAGTAGAAACACGTTTGAAACACTTCCAGGGTTAGTAGGGCACGGGGAGAAAGGCAAGAGAATCTGGAAAGGGAGAGCGAAAGAAGGACAAGGAGGAGGGACGGGAAAGAGAGAGAGAGAAAGAGAGAAGGGAGGGGGAGGGGGAGGACTAAGGCTAGCTAGGATCAGAGGCTGTGGCCATGGTGCAGACAGAGATGAGGGGCGAATAGCAAGAGAAAAAGGCATCCCTGGGGTTTGAGGATGATGGTAAATGTATTTTTCGTGCTTGTGATGGTGTGGGGCAGGTCCAGGCGGTTCTGAAGAGTCTCGGAACTGCTCCAATTATTGTTTATTATAATTTTATTCCCCATTACAACTCTTCATAAGTGCCCCTCAGAGGCAGTGCCTGGGCTTCCCTGCCCTGCTTCCTTGCATCAACAGAACCATAGTGTCTAGATCAAGGGAAGTGATAGTACCACTCCATTCTGCTCTGGTCAGACCGCACCTGGAGTACTGTGTCCAGTTCTGTGTGCCTCAATTTAAAAAGGATGTTGACAACCTCAAGCGCATGCAGAGAGGGCAACCAGGATGGTTGAGGGTCTGGAGGAAATGTCTTATGAGAAACAGCTTAGGGAACTGGTAATGTTTAGCCTTTCCAAAAGAAGGCTGAGGGGATTTGATAGCTATGTTTAAATATTTGAAAGGATGTCATACTGAAGAGGGAACAGGTTTGTTTTCCATGGCTTCAGAGACTGGACTCTGGGCAATGGTTTCAAACTACAGGAAAAGAGATTCCATTTGAACATTAGAAAGAACTTCATGACAGTTAGAGCTGTTCGGCAGTGGAATATGCTGCCACAAAGGGTGGTGGAGTCTCCTTCTTTGGAGGTTTTTAAGCAGAGGCTGGATGGCCATCTGTCGGAAATATTGTGATGGGGGTTCCTGCATGGCAGGGAGTTGAACTAGATGGCACTTGAGGCCTCTTCCAACTATTTATTGATTGATTGATTGATTGATTGATTGATTGATTGATTGATTGATTGATTGATTGCATTTTTATACCGCCCATCTTCCAAAAGGAACTCTGGGCGGTTTACAAACGAGAATAAAACCAACAGTAAATGACAGATTCTATGATTTCTCCTGGTGCTGTCTCCAAATGGGCACCAACTGAAAGGAGTGGGGCATCAAATCACAGATCAGCTACGCGGACGATAAATGAACATGGCCCAATTGCTTAACTGGCCTGGCCCTCTCTAATTGGAAACTATTAATTGTTCTGCTGCTGTTTGTTCTGTTATGAATTCAGTACTGCTTATTTAATGCTTATATTCAGTACCCCCTCTCCTTTTCTTGATCTGTAAATCCATTCTAAGCTTCCCCTGTTTTATAAAGCACTTATATTTATAGGAATGAAGGGGATGGCAACTTCCACTCTGTTGCAGAGAGATGTTTGGGAAAAAATAGGTAATTAGGATGCTACTTAAGGGATGTCAAAATAACCCTGCAACACTGAAATCCATTTTTCTAAATGAGCCTTACCAAAATCAATGGGAATTGTTTCTGAGTCCTAGTGAAAGATAGCAGCTTTTCTAAAACCAATAGCATCTGCAGGAGGGCAAGTTTAAGAGTTGAGTTTTCCTTGGTACATTCAGTTGAGCTATATTGTTCAATTGCCCAGTAAAATAATAGATTCTTTTTTCTGTAACCTTTCATTATGGGTAATTTTTTAAAAAAGATAACCCTTGAAGTAGATTATTTTGCTGCCTTTCCAAATATAAGGATTCGTGATAAACTCAACAGGCTGGACTAATAGACATATTTATTTAGAAGTACATGGCATTGAACTTGGTGCTTGCTTCTATGAAACTCCTCATTGAACTGCAGTCTAAACCAGTTATGTGCACATTTATTTTAGCTCCAGCTCCATTGCCTCTGTTGGTCTTTCTTATGAATAAATAAATATGCATAGAATTGTTCTTTGTGAATTATATTAAATTCAACAATATTCACTGAGCCACAACATAACTCATTCAAGTGTATAATTGAATTATAGTTTTAGTTCTCCTTCTAATTGGATGGTTTTAATAGAAAACACAAAGAAAACTTTGCATTTAAAAGTTTTAAAAGACTAATATATTTTAGTATATACACAGTGTGTATATATTATTTATTTTATTAATTTGAATATTTTACCCCACCTTTCTCCTTGGAAAAGGACCCAAGGCAGCTTACAACACTGAAGGACAATATACAAGCCAGAACATTTAAGACATATTCAAGTTTAAGAACAATGAATCAGAAGAGGTATCTTATAACATTAAAAGGTAGTAGTAAAGCTAATAAAGGCATACAAACAATTAAAAGGAAAAAGAGTACATTATGAGAGATGGAAACTAAAATAAAAACACAGGTATTATTATGAATTCAGTCTAAGTAATAATGCATGGTAGTCCATCTAAAAATCACATATGCATATATAAATGATATAAAATCTATGTAATGTAATGCATCATATGGAAATTAAAACAGATTCAAATGGCAGCCTCATAGGGAATCCTTTCTTATTTAGGGTACATATGATGGAGATATGTTGTACAATTATCAGATACCATGAAAAATACCCTGGGCACTGTTATTTGTGCTCTGGTTGCCTCCTTATTCTATCACTCCAGTTGTTTGCCAATGTTTTGAAGGCTACAGAGTACAGCGGAATTGTAGTTGTCCACATTATGACTGGTACAATGTATTTGGTCCACATGGTATGAGATTTTAAAGGATTGCACTGGCTCCTTTTTTGTTTATGAGCATTACTCTAAGTATTGAGTCTCTTTCCAGTGATGTCATCATAATAATGCAAGATTTAGTACTCGTATCTTTTTAAATTTAGCACAACAGAGTATCTGATACTTGTTTTCCCTCAAGGAACTATACGACAGGTTATGCAATTGGCTGCCCGGCTGCTTTCACAATTACTAGCATCACGGTGGAATCTGGTACAACTGCTTTAGTGGGGATTTTGACTCGACTTAATCCACTGTGTTAGAATTAAAACTTTATATTTACCTTCAGAACACTCCGATGCCTTATCATAGAATCATAGAGTTGGAAGAGACCTCAAGGGCCATCTAGTCCAACCCCCTGCCATGCAGGAACCCCATCACAATATTTCCGACAGATGGCCATCCAGCCTCTGCTTAAAAACCTCCAAAGAAGGAGACTCAACCACCCTTTGTGGCAGCATCTTCCACTGCCGAACAGCTCTAACTGTCATGAAGTTCTTCCTAATGTTCAAATGGAATCTCTTTTCCTGTAGTTTGAAAGCATTGCCCTGAGTTCAACTCTCTGATGCCATGGAAAACAAACCTGTTCCCTCTTCAATATGACATCATTTCAAATATTTAAACATAGCTATCATATCCCCCTTCAGCCTTCTTTTTGAAAGGCTAAACATTACCAGTTCCCTAAGCTGTTTCTCATAAGCCATTTCCCTCAGACCTTCAACCATCCTGGTCGTCCCCCTCTGCACCCGCTCAAGGTTGTCAACATCTTTTTTAAATTTAGGCGCATAGAACTGGACACAGTACTCCAGGTGGGGTCTGACCAGATCTAGACACTATGGTTCTGTTGATGCAACCAACTAGACACTATGGTTCTGTTGATGCAACCAAGAATCGCATTGGCTTTCCTGGCTGCCGCATCACACTGCTGACTCATGTTCAATTTTTGGTCCACCAAGACTCCCAGATCCCTTTCACAGGTACTATTTTCCAGCCAAGTATCCCCCATCCTATATCTGTACAATTCATTCTTTTTACCTAGATGTAGCACCCTACATTTCTTTCTGTTGAAATCCATTCCGTTAGCTTTGGCCCAGCACTCTAATCTGTCAAGGTTCTTTTGGATTTTCATCCTATCCTCTAGGGAATTAGCAACTCCTCCCAATTTGGTAACATCTGCAAATTTAATTAGCATACTCTCTATTCCTTTCTCCAAGTCATTAATAAAGCTATTGAACAGCACTGGACCCAGAACAGAACCCTGGGGCACCCAACTGGTCATATCTCTCCAAGCTGAAGAGAGGCCATTTATGATCACCCTTTGCGTGCGATCAGTCAACCAATTACAAATCCACCTAACAGTAGCACTATCTATCCCACTTTCTACTAACTTCTTAGCAAGAATACCATGGGGAAACCTTATCAAAGGCCTTACTAAAGTCCAGATAAGTAATATCCACAGCATTCCCCTCATCCACCTGGCCTGTAATTCTATCAAAGAAAGAGATCAAATTAGTATGGCATGACTTGTTCTTAAGAAACCCGTGTAGACTTCTTGTAATGACAGCATTGTTAAATAATTGCAGACTGCCTGTTTAATAATCTGCTTTAGGATCTTTCCAGGAAATGAAGTCAAGCTGACTAGGTGGTAATTATTTGGTTCCTCTTTTTCCCCCATTTTGAAAATGGGGACAACATTAGCCCTGCTCCAATCAATGGGGACTTCCCCTGTTCTCCAGAACTTCTCAAAGATTATTGCCAATGGTTCTGAAATTACTTCTGCCAGTTCTTTTAATATCCTTGGGTGTAATTCATCTAGCCCAGGACACTTAAATTCATTTAATGTTTCCAGGTGTTCCTGTACCTATTCTATGTTACAATTCCCATCCTACCTCATCTACTCTTTGTCCCAGCGGATCTCTTTCTTCCTTTTTGGAGAAAACGGAGGCAAAGAAGGTGTTGAGAAGTTCTGCTTTTTCCTTGTCTCCTGTTAATAACTGGTTATCATCGCCACACAGAGAGCCTATCATTTCCTTATTTTTCCTTTTGCTGCAGACATAACTAAAGAAACCTGGAAGTTGAGTCATGGCTACTGGACTTCTTTTTTGAGAGATAGAAATGTTTCGCTGTTCATCCAAACAGCTTCATCGGTCTGACCGATGAAGCTGTTTGGATGAACAGCGAAACGTTTCTATCTCTCAAAAAAGGAAGTCCAGTAGCCATGACTCAACTTCCAGATAAACTCACCTGGATGACTGAGAATCTTCACAAACTAAAGAAACCCTTTTTACTATCTTTAATCTCTCTGGCAAGTCTACGTTCGCTTTGCGCTTTAGCTTTTTTAACCATCCCCCTGCATTTGAAAGCACTCTCATCTCAACCCACATGTCTTTTGAATGTTTGCTGAGGTGAAACTATTGTGGCATCAAAGCTATTATCTTTTGGCTATAAAATGGTTTTATTCACTCAACCATTTGGAGTATGATTACACCTATCAGCTTTTATCTGCTGCTTTCATCTCTCTGTTTGATGCTTTTATAGGGATTGTTTTGTTAATAGTTGCATAATTATAAATCATCCTGTAATCAATGTTTAATGAAGGGTTCACTATAAACATTTTAAATACATGAACTAATAGCTTCTGAATTTGGGGAAATAGTTTTAAGTATGAACGGTCACGTTCTGTATTCAGAATAGACAAAAAGCAGGCTTGCGTCCCCAGAGGTGGAAAAGCATGGTACGTTCACAAGCAGAAGCTTTATAAAAACACCATCGAGCATTTGTAACAACCTTGAAAATCGGCATTACCATTTGGGGGAAGCTTAATCATGGAGAGAGGAAGATAGTAGATTCCAACTTGATTTATCCTCACTAGGTAACCAAGATGTGCATGCATGCACGCACATGCATTCTAGGGTGATTTTTGTGTATGCTGTAAATTTTGTGAAATGGAAATGTGCAATAAGTTGCAAACAAAATGGTCTGTCTCACCCCCACCCTGGCCAAGCGATTACAGCAGTTCCTGAAATCTCTCAGCTGAAGAGAAGGGCTTTTAAGATCCACAACAGCAACTTTTCCCCATTTCTGTTCACCCCTCCCCCCATGTTTATTTGAGTCAAGACCACTCTGCTCCACTTTGCTACTTCTCCAAGGAAAACAATTCGGTCATCAGGATTGTGCCACCAATATTGTCCTCATTTATTTATTTATTTTATTAAATTTATATACCACTCCATCTAGCTGCATGGCAACTCTCGGTGGTTTACAAGACTAAACAAATATGAATCTAGACACACAATAAATAAACAATCCAATAATAAAAACATAGTAAGAAATAAAACAGTATCTATCTGAGCATGAGACAGGAGCAAGATGGCCTAAAAACAATCAAACAAAAAACAAAAAGTGCATAAACAGCAAATCCTTCATAGCATATATTAATACCCAGGGAAAGCCTTTTTAAATAGCCACGTCTTTAGATGCTTCTTAAAAACTGGGTGGGAAGATGCCAAACAGATCTCAGGGGGAAGTTAGTTCCAAAGCCGAGGGGCCACCACTGAGAAAGCCCGATTTCTCATCAAAGATTTATGGGCCTCTTTCAGTTATGGCACCCTCAGATGCCCTGCCTGAGATGATCAGGTGTTATGGGCAGTATTTTGCGCCAGGAGGCGTTCTGTCAGTATGTTGCCAGTAGAAAAAGCAAGCATAGCTTGTCATCATACAGATCAACATACATGTCAGCACTGGAGCTGACGCATTTGTTGGTCAGAGTACCAGCATTCCCGTTCATGTCCTGATCCTGACATTAGAGCACTGCCACTTTTCAATCACCATAATGCACAACAGTTGCCATTGGCATGACAGATGTCCATGGAAGGGCAGATGATGTAAATTTTCTTCTACTGTATCGGCAGTGCACCACAGAGGCCCGTAAAATGATATTTTTCCCCAAGGACTTCCATTATATGAATATTCATGGAAGCAGAAGAGGATGCAGTTAATGAAACTCTGAAGTTCCAACAATGTGGTATCAGCAATAGTTAGTTCCAATCCTTGTGGTCTTCAGGCTGGGAAAGTTCAAGATGCAGCCTGTTCCATTTCTGACAAAAATGAGACATTTCAATAAC
This sequence comes from Phrynocephalus forsythii, assembly GCA_029282475.1. Classification (NCBI taxonomy): domain Eukaryota; kingdom Metazoa; phylum Chordata; class Lepidosauria; order Squamata; family Agamidae; genus Phrynocephalus; species Phrynocephalus forsythii. Next base: position 131,005,181 of record JAPFRF010000011.1, on the reverse strand, counting down.
TGATTTACTGCAAACCAACTTGGCTTTATGTACGATGTCAAGTCGACACCCCATTTACTTCCTTAAATATCAAAAGCTTCATCTTCCCTTCCAAAAAACAGGAAAGAACACAACACTCTTTTCAGGTCATTGTACCGAAGTTTGAATAAGGAAATCAAATATTTGTCTCAAAAGGTTGGTGTCACTGAGGAACTTACTGTTTTAAGAGCTCGTGAGAAGAACAGTCTCTCACTGCTATGGGTGCTTCTGAGGTGAAGTAGATATTTTGCTGAAAAATAGCAGGTTCAGTGTAACACTTGATCAACCTGACACAACAGAGTGTGTGAAAAACAAAGTATCTGAGTTTTTATAAAAATATATTAGTTGGTGTGGTAGGGACTTCCTATTTATTATGTATTCGCTTATTTGATTTATATATTGCTTCCCATGAGGTATGATTTATTTTTTAAATCTCATATTGCAGGTACCAGACATCATTCCTGAAGGATGTGTTGCATTTTGGTGTACAGATATTCTGTAAGCACCAAGTGTTAAATTGTGTATGTGTGCATTCTGAAAGTGTGGCCATGTTTTTTTTGCAGGAAAAATTTCCCCTCAAATATTTATAAATTCTTATTTTAAAAATGCTTCTTAAGAACTGTATCTGGTAATGGATATTATAATAGGAAAGAAAGGACAAAAAAGAGTGTAGAATTAAATGGAATTTAAAAAGATAAAGGTATAGGTCCTCCCCCACATGCATGCTAGTTGTGTCCAACTCTAGGGGCGGTGCTCATCTCTGATTCCAAGCCAAAGAGCCAGTGTGTGCAAGTCCTTGGCCATGGGGCCATGTGGCCATGTGGCAAGCATGGTTGAATGCATTTCTGCACACGGAACACTGTTTACCTTCCTGCTTTTTTTTTTTACGGCAGTACAGTGGTTCCCCGTCCTTTCGTGATTCATATACTGTGGACCCGCTATATTGCGGGACCGTAGTACCCCAAAAGGGCTTGAGGGGGGGGGTTTAAAATCCAGGGCTTTTAAAACCTCCCCCCACCACCAAGCCCCAGGCTCCAGGCGATTGGCGCTGGGGTGGGGAAACAAAAGGTTTTTCTCTCCCACTCCACCACCAATCAGCTGGAACCCAGGCTTGCATCCATGGAGGCATCGGACGCTGCTTCTCCCCACCCCTGGGTGCTGGGAAGCAGCATGCAATGTTTAAAAGGCTTTCAGCCACGGAGCCAAGAACTTGGCTCCGCGGCTGAATGTCATTTTAAACATAGTGCACCACTCCTCCGCACCCTCCCCCAGGGTGCTGGGAAGTGGCACACAATGTTTAAAAGGCTTTCAGCCATGGAGCCAAGCGCTTGGCTCCGCAGCTGAAAGTCATTTTAAACATCGTGCACCGCTCCCCCCAGGCCTGACCCAACCTGCATCTGCATATCGCGGATTTTCAATGATTGCAGGCTGGGTTGTTCCCTAATGCCCGTGATAGATGGGGGTTACTGTATCTATTTATTTACTTGCATTTACATGCTTTCAAACTGCTAGGTTTGCAAGAACTGGGGTTAACACCAGGAACTCACTCCACTGTTTGGCACCCGGGATTCAAACTGCTGAGCTGCCAACTTTGCAGCTGGCTGTTTCAGCCCTCTAAACCACTGAGTCCCCACTCCCCTCAAATGGAGTTTAGTGACTATCCTAATCATCTGCATTATCAGACTGTGTTGGTTTATTAAATATCTGCATAAAACTAATGACTAGAAAAGGCTGATACATATATGTACCAAGACAATTTCTCTATCGTAAGTTGTCTACATGCTTTCCAGTTGACCTGGAATTTTTCCCAGGGAATCAATCAGAGTCCTGCCTTATTTCTTGCCCAATGAGATTCCTGAATTCTAATGTTTTCTTTTTCTTTTCTTTTTTTCTTTTACAAGAAATCTTAAGTCTTTGACTCTTCTGCAAGGTGAAGGTAAGATGCAAAATGAGAAAACTCTTTCCTATCCTATTATTTTGCAAGAAAAGAACTTGCTACTGCATTTAATTGTGGGCAGCCAATGGGCAGAGATACCAACAGTTTGATTGACAAGGCCCTAGGTTTATATGACAATCTACTAACTTTCAGTATTCAGATATATGTTCAATTTTCAAAAAGCCTAGCCCAGTGATGGCAAACCTTTTAGAGACTGAGTGCCCAAACTGCGATTCAAAACCCACTAATTTTTCTCAAAGTGCCAACACAGCTATTTAACCTGAATACAGGTGGCTGTGAAGGGGCGATGTCAGGTGCCCACAGAAAGGGCTCCAAGTGCCACCTTTGGCACCTGTGCCACAGGTTCACCAACACTGGCCTAGGCTATTTGCAGAAAACTAGGGAGGGTAGAGGGTCCTCTTTGTCTTTTTCAAAGAAAAGGATGCATGTGATGTGGGATAAAAACTAGTGGTGCCTTAATAACATTGATAGATAGCATTTAAGGTGATATGGACTAAGTTGCTGCTGGTGTTGTGGGTGTCACATGAAACTACTGGGCTTTGAAAAAAAAGTTTCATTTTATAGCTCACAGAGTTCTTGGAACTAAGCTGTGTTCTAACCAGGGGACAGGGAGAGTTGTAAGAAGAGGAGATGATGAAACCAAAGCTTATTATGGCAGATTTATTTTATTTTTAAGAGTATTTTTTACCCTGCCTTTCACCTTGGAAAAAGACCCAAAGTGATTTACAGTAATGAGGGATAATATACAGTCCAGTACAATTAAGACATGTTCAAGTATTTGAGAACAAAGAATTGAGGGACATCTTACAGCATTAAAAGACATCATTACATTAAAGCTCCAAGAAAATGTGCACAGTTAAAAAGAGAGTAAAACCCCATGTAAAAGTTATGAGTGATAGAAACTAACATTGAAAACATAGTGTCACTGTAAACACATAAGGTTATAAGTAGTTATAAACACAAAGTCTATGTGATCCTATATTTATATAAAATACATATACAGTGGACCCTTGTATAACAGATGGTTTGTATAACATAAAATTTGTACAACATAACAAATTCCAGAGATAGGGGAAATTTGCTTAACATAATCGCCTATGGGGCAAATGTGTACAACATAAAAATGGGATCACTCTGTTCTCAATGCATTCCTATGGGAAATTTGTATAAAGAAAAATTTGCTTAACATAATTTCATTTGGAATGAATTAATTCCTTTATACAAGGTACCACTGCAATAGGTAGTCCATTATTCAAGGAAAGCTTGCCTGAAGAGAAAGTTCTTTGCCTGTTTCCAGAAAGACAACAGAGATGGGGCAGTCCTCACCTCTGGTGGGAGGAAGTTCCAGAGTCTGGGCACAGCAGCCAAGAAGGCCTTTCATTGGTTCCCATGAGACATACCTGGGAGGGTGGCGGGATGGAGAGAAGGGCCTCGCCTGCAGTTTTCTGTGAATCCTAGATTATGGAAAAAGTTTTCAAACAATTATAAGGAAATGCCGATATCTTTTTATAAGTTCTGACATGCCTAGGGAGCATAGCTAAATTGCTGCAAACTGGGACGATGACGGGAGTCTTTATTTAAGAACTTGAAGCATTAGATGAATGGTTGGCATACTCTTTGAGATAATGCTCATAATATTCATGGTACCAAGATTAAACATGGTAGGACAAAAACAGTGTGATAAATAGCTTTGTTTGTATATTATGTAAATTAGGCTATCCCACTTCAAGCAACTGGAAGATGGAATCCCATTGAGGGGAATCTTGTGCATTATTGGAGAGTGTGAGACAGCTGAAGGCAGCTGTGGGAGTGGTCAGCCTCTGGAGGCAGCAAGGCAATTAGAGAGAGATGTAACACCTGTCTCGGGGGAGGAGAGGGCTCTGGCGGGCCTAGAAATAGGAGGAAGAAACAGCATCTGGGAGGAGGAGGAGGAGGAGGAGGAGGAGGAGGAGGAGGAGGAGGAGGAGGAGGAGGAGAAGAAGAAGAAGAAGAAGAAGAAGAAGAAGAAGAAGAAGAAGACTGGTGTTTGGCATGACACCGTGGAAAGCCTGGAGGAGAAAGCCTGGCAAGTCGAAAAGCACTGAGGAGGTGAGGACTAAAAGCTGGGGCCAAGGACTATAAAGGATAAAGCCTCTTCTGTGCAGCCAAGGAGCAGAGAGACAGAAGTCAGCTCATGGGCTCAGCCCTTCCCTGAGGCAGCCCGCTGTTTGGGGACCGAGGATAAAGGGAGATGCCATGGGCCGGCCTGATTAAGACTGTGTTGTTTCACCAGCAAGGACATTCTCTGGTTTTTGGAATGAGAGAGTGAGGTAACTCCCTACAGTTTGGGAATTGCATGGGCACGGAGTAAGACCCTGAGAAGTGAGAGCCTGGGTTTATGGGCTGTAGCCTGGGACTTTGGGAGAACCACAGGGACTTTGGGCTGTGGGGATAAAGACACCCTAGCCAGGTGCTACCACCAGCTGGGCAGACTTCTGTCAGGGCCAGCTCTAGAGAAGAACAAGCCTTCTCAAAGCCCAGAGGGGGAAGAGCACCGCTGACCTGGGCTGAAGTGTTTTTGTCTGTTCTGAACTCCAGTGGACCTAATAAAAGACTATCTTGCATCACTTTTAAATGCCTCATTATGGAGGGGGTGGTGGGGGTTGCTCACAGAGAAAAAAAGTATCCTGGCAGAACCTTGGCAAGGCATGGTAGATAGCAGGTCATTATTTCAGACTGAGTCATTTTCATAGATCATTTTAAGAAGCATTAGGACCTTAAGTGAACCAGGTGTTGTGTAGTGGATAGAGTGAAGCTCACTGAGGGTGTGGAACTAGTGAAAGCCACCCTTAAAGCCACTTTATCCTGAGAGCCTTATTAGGTTGCTATAACAACAATAGCAGCAGCCTTAAGAGTTGAGGTGTTGTCTCTGTCTTACCAGAGTAGATAAGGAATGTTTGCAATCCACATCAATCTCTGCAGAAGGGGTAAAGAAAGTCATCTTGAGCCTTGCTGCCATGAGAAACATGGCATTAAAGTGCCATATATAAAATAAACGAATAAAATTAAGTAAGTCAAAGGCCTTGGGTACTAACTATGTAGTCACTGTATTTGCTAAACTGCACTTTGCTGTGTACAGAAATTTAATTTGTGTTGAAAAGCTATGTGAAGTAAGGTACTGAATATTCAATTCTTCTTCTTCACCCTATTGATGGTGGGGTCCACCAACTGAATATTCAAATCAAATAAGTGTATTACAGTCATATGACCTCTGACTAAAGCAAGATCAATCAAGAAAGCAATAAAGGAAGAGAAATTAGGCATCTGGAAAGAGTAATTAGGCATCTGGAAAGAGTAATTAGGCATCTGGAAATAGCTTCACCCTCCAGTGAAGCTATTTCCAGAAGAACCAATCCCCCACAGATATGGGGGTCTTACTGTAGTTGGGTGACCTTAAAACTTATTCAGCAGAGGGTTGAATCAAGTTTTTCCTGATTTGTTTGTTGAGAGGGCAGCATAAGAGACTATGTGAAAGAAATTAAGGAAGCGCTGTTTCACAACAGCAGAATCTTACTTGACATGGAGTTTCCTTGAGTCAACCCTGAAGAAAGGCCGAGGGAAGCAAATTTAATAAAGCCAGTATGAATGCTTGACAAGCCTGCAGTGTCTGAAGTTAGGTAGTCAAAATAAATATTTTGCCACTGAATATTGTTGTTTAGGCCAATAAAGTGAAGAGTAATTTTGTTTGAACTAAAAAATACAAATGGACTGCTCTAGTTTAATTAGGCTGATTTACCATTCATACTTCCTTCCCAATACTTATATATTCTTTATTTCAAAATGCATTGTTTTTCTTCATGGCAAGGGCTGAATTCAGTGATCCATAGGGTCCCCTCCAGTTCTTCAGCTCTAAGAAAATGATGATGGTAATGATGACTTATATACTCAGGACCTGCCTCTCTTTAGTAATTGGAATGATGATTAATTTATGTTTACATTCCCAGAGCACTGCTGCCTCTTAGGTGAACTGCTATAAATCAACAGCGACATCATGTGGTGGTGGAATGCTTTTCAAAATGTGGTACAGTGTGGCATTATTGGCATCTGCTAATGGGTTTGTGCAATGATTGGATTTTGTAGAGATTAAACAGTGTGTTACACCTCTGCTTTCAGGAAATGCCCCTTCATCTATTAATCTATTCTAATCTATTAATTTACTCATATCCAACAAACCCAGTAACATCTGTACATTCACTATCTGATTTTTTTCTTCTAAATTTCCTACATTTGTGCATTTATGAAATGCAAAGAGTTAATTCCACTTTTGTGAAGACTGGAAGACCTAAGTGCCTGCATGATTATTTGGAGACAGATAATTAGAATAGTTAAAACGTCTTGGCTATAAAATGAGAATAAGTTGTTTCCTTAGTGTTCAAGAGACACCATATGAGAGAAATCCACATCGTATTTGAACCTGTCTTGTCTGCAAAACCAAATCACTTAAGCAGTGGATTCAAAAATTAGAATTGGGACAAAAATATTTAAATATAAAAATGAAAATGAAATTAAAAACCAGAAATATTCTGCAGAGTCTAAACAGAAGGTAAGCAGCATATGGTTGGTGGCTGCCATGAGTGCCCTGCATTTTCACCACCCACAATGACATCCAAACTTCAGCAGTGTAGCAAGGGCAAATGCTGTATTTTTTAAAAAATAGGAACACCACATATCATAGGTGAGCAGCACACACATTTGTGTTAAAATAGGAATCATGTCCCTGAAAGCTTCCTGGAAGTCTCCTGGAAGCAGCATTTTGTTCCAAAACAAGGCATGTATGCACTGATGAACTAGTTTTTAATGAAAAACAATGGGTGTTGTTGATGATGCAGCAACAGTGGTGGTTGAAGCTCCCAATGAATGGGTGGGTGAGGGTCCAAGGTGGCTGCTGGTATCCCAAAGTTTGCCAACTCTTATCTAAACAAGCATAATTACATTGGCATGTTGGTGAACGGTAAGGCCAAGGGATGTGGTTTTGTCAGAAAGTTTTGCAAATCCAGGTTAAAAAAAAATGGGGAGGGCTGATCTATGTGAGTTATGGAACGTACCTGCTGACAATATTGGACCTCCAATAGCATATATGTATATGAGAAAGAGCATGCTCACTGGATATAAATGATAAAGGAAAACACAACAGTGAGACTTAAAAACATTCAGTATTCAAAGTATTTAAATAACCCCCCTTCGAAGATATCCAGGCCATATGCCATCACCACACCCTCTGGCAGGGAGTTTCACAGACTAACAACATGCTGGTAACTAAGAACATAAAAACATAAAAAGAGCCATGCTGGATCAGGCCAAAGGCCCACCTAGTTCACCTTCCTGTATCTTATCTCTAATGTGTCTAGGAGCGCACGAGACTAGATATCTGTCCCTCATACCACTCCCCTGCATCTGGTTCTTGAAGTACCCTGGTTTTAAGCCTGGAGTTTACACATATTTTCTTTTGTCTGTTCTCACTCTCCCAACCCTCAGTTTGAGTGGATGTCCCCTAGTTCTGGTGTAACGGAATTAGGATGATGGGACACAGAATGAAAGGATATTGGCATGATGGGATATAGTGTGATTTATAAGGCTCAATATTAACCGCACATTTACAGCTTTGTCTTAGACGCTTATCTATGGAATGTAACAGTCAAGACATAACAAGACAGGCTAGAGAAGTTAGCAAGCTACAATTGGTTATTTCTTTCACGTGACATCTTGAAAATTCTCAGAGCTGGGAAAAAAGAAAAGTTTCTACTTAAGTCTATGAGAGAACTGCTTGCTTTGAACTCGGTTTCAAGATGTAGTCAGCTAGCCAGTTTAGGCTTGTAATTTTCATAGTATCTAAGCTAGAGAGAATGTCATAGGCTTTATTATTTTTCAGGCAATATTACAGTAATACCTTGGATAAAGAATGCCTCAGATAACAAATTTTCAGATAACAAATGGAAATTTCTAGGTATAGGGCTGCCTCGGATAGCGAATGTTCCCTATGGGCTGCCTCAGATAACAAAAGTTTCATAATGCCTTGCAAAAAATGTGTACCCTGAATGCATTGCAGGATGAATGGTTTATGGAGGAGTGGGAGGAATTAGAGCATTTTATGGTGTTTTGGAGCCATTCTGGACATGTTTTGCTGAGGGATTTGGACCTTTTGAACTTGGTAAGATAGGGCCTGTTTTATTTTCAGTTACCTTTTTGTTGATCCCTAGCATGGAATTGGCCTTCTTCACCACTGCCACACACTGCTTTTCACCTCTCCACATTTTGAAAATTGCCCATTTACACCTATTGTCTCTTTCGTAGGTCTCAACCAGTTCTCAGTCCATAAGAGGACTTCCTCTCTTGTCCCCTGGCTATGCAATTTTCTCAGCAATCTTTGGTGAGGGACTGTGTCAAAAGCCTTCTGAAAATCCAGATAGACAATATTCACTGGTTCACCCAAATCCACATGCCTGTTGACCTTTTCAAAGAATTTTCAAAAGGTTTGTCAGGCAAGACTTACCCTTACAGAAGCCATGCTGATTTTCCTTCAGAAAGACTTGTTCTTCTATGTATTTTAAGATTTTCTCTTGGATGAGGCTTTCCACCATCATCCCTGGGACAGACATAAGCCTAACCAGCTTATAGTTTCCTGGAACCCCCTCCTTCCTTTTTTAAAATGGGTGTGACATCTGCTATTTTCCTATTCTCTGGCACTGAGGCTGTTTTAAGAGACAAGTTGCATTTTTCTGTTAAGAGATCCGCAATTTCATTTCTCAGTTCCTTAATAACCCTTGGGTGGATGCCATCTGGGTCTGGTGACTTGTTGATTTTAAGTTTATTAATTAAACCTAAAACATCCTTGCTTTTAACCTGTATTTGATTTAATTCTTTAGTCAAGAGGGGCTGTTCTGGCAGCATAATCTGCCTGAGTTCTTCTGTTGTGAAGACAGATGCAAAGTAGTCATTTGATTTCTCTGAAATTTCAAAATTTCCCTTTACTTCCCCTTTACCTCCTTTATCATCCAGAGGGCCAACCAGTTTTCTGGCAGGTTTTATATTTCTAACATATTTAAAGAAGCTTTATTTCCCTTTATATTGCTAGCCATATGTTCCTCAAAGTCTTAGGTATTAGGTCTGGGAGAATAATGGGATGTGATCATTTGTCTAATAGAATTAAAGCTGCAAGGCGGGAGGACAAACAAACAGCCCTTCTTGGGGGAACCACTTTACAGGTGCTTTTACACAAATGCTCAGAGCCTCCGAGCAAAGATGGGAGAGCTTGAACATTTGGTGGCTAGGGATAACATTGATATAGTGTCCATATCAGAAACCTGGTAGAATGTGCAGAATCAGGGGATATTGCAATCCCAGGCTGTAAACTCTATAGGAGGGAAAGAGCAGGGTAAGTGGTAGGTGGAGTGGCCATCTATGTCAGAGAATTCAGCAGAATGGAGATTGACGATGAGTCTGATTCCACCATAGAATCATTGTGGGTTTAAACTACCAGTTCCAAGGAGTGATGTGATAGTGGGGGTGTACTATTGTCCACCAGATCAAATATTCGAATGGGACCTTGAAATGAGGAGACAAATCATGGTAGTGTCTAAGAGGGGCAGGATAGTAATCATGGGGGGGGGACTTCAGTTATCCCCACATTGACTGGACCAATGTGAGCTCATGGCAAGAAAAAGAAACCAGGTTTCTCAACATGCTGGATGACTGTGCCTTAGAGATACTTGTCATGGAGCCCACCTGAGAACAGGCAACTCTGAATCTAATACTGTATGATATGCAGGACCTGGTCACAGATGTGAATGTCACTGAGCTGCTGGGGAACAGTGACCATGCTGCAATCTGCATTTGCCACGCATGTTGGGGAAAGCGTCTCAAGTAAATCAGACACACACACCCTTGATTTCCAAAGATTGGACTTCCCTCAGATGAGGAAACTGGTTAGAAAGAACTTGAAAAGGAAGGTAAGGAGAATCCAATCTCTCCTGGCCCTGCTTTGGTCATCTGCCAAGATGCTTCGGTTGAAGGTGGGGTGGCTGCTTTCCAGTCGGGGTGTAGGGTGGCAGGGTGGTGGTCACTGTTGCACAAGCGGTATTGTACTGAGGCCTTACAGTCATTGGCCATGTGTTCAGAGGATTCCGCACACTGGTAGTAAAAGTCATATTCCCGGATCAAGGCCTTCCTCTCCTCCAGAGGCTTCTTCACGAACTCCCTGCACCTATTGAAGGATGGGGGAGTTTTTGAAGTGGACAGTTGATGTCCTTGTTTGGGTGAGTTGTTTTGGACAAACCCATGTTCGGGAACAATGCTTCTATTTCCTTGATGTGCACAGTGGCAACCACAATCTTGTGTACTATTTGAGGATTTGTCGATGACAGCTGGCATTGGACCCTTGATCTCTGTATAGACATGGCTGGTTCCTCTGCTGTTTTGGGGCCAATGTTTTAAGATGCCATGGACACGTGCCATGTCTTTGGAAGGACAGGGACAACGAAAACACTTCCCTCCCATCATTTCAGAAGCAGCCTAAGAACACCCAAGTTCCGAACCTCAACTAAGAAATTACCTGGCTTTCCCCCCATCTTGCCAAGGACCTTACATCTAAGAAATAACTCCTGGCAAATCCATCTTTTGCCATGTTATAACATATTGGTACTGCTCTGAGGAAGAGGGTTTCGCCCTCGAAATGTTAGCAACATTTTTGTTATTTTTCTAGTAGCCTAAAGGTGTCACCACTTCCACTTTTTATTTTGTTTAAAACTTGTAACTTTTGAATTTTCTGATTGTGGAGTCCTCCTCTTTTTTCTGCAATCTGACTAATGGATATAGCAGCCATTCTACCTCAGGCATAGCAGTTGGGTGTACCTTCAATTTTGGCATAATCTGAGACTTTTCTGCCCAAGTAGTTCAGAAGTACTGCTAGTAGCACAAGTCAGACTTAAATATAACTGAAAAAGAAGTTAGCACCTTAGTGTGAAAAGGAACTTAGTCTCATGGCTGTTTCAGTGAAAAGAAATAATGAGACTCATTAAATAGAAGTGTTTCACTACAGATCAGTAATAGCTGGCATTCATCTTTATGTCACTGCCTGCTCCAAGATTCCTTGCCCACCCATCTAGATAGAATGAGTAGGATGATACCAGCTCGTTATATTTTTGTGTGAAAAGGTACCTTAATAGCTAAAAGAAGGATTTAAAAATTAAGAAATAGGTTGCATTCGATCCATTAAACTTCTTGATATTTCAAAGTCAGTCTACAATCTAGCTAATTAAAGAGCAAATGGACTGTGACCTTTTCTTGGCAGTTTTCTCATCACAACTCATTAGATGCAATTGTTAGTACAAGGTTGTAAGAGGTTCTGGTAGAGAGAGCAATTATATCACACCATCCTAACATGGTTGCATATACTAGAAAAGGGTAACTCCAGATGATCTGGAGAAAATTTTCACTTCCCAGGCCACACTGACTCCTTCCGGTGAAAGTGGAAATTGCCAAAAAGAAAACACCGTGTTGGGGACTAGTAATTCCTGTTGGGAGTGCGGCAAGCTACCTGGGACGTTTTTTCATGTATGGTGGGCATGCGACAAAGCTAAAAGCTTTTGGATACAGAGAAGGGATATTGTGCAAGAAATTATACAACAGAAAGCCACCCTTAAGCCAGAAATATTTCCATTGAACAAAATGCCAGGAATTGTTGGGGGGGGGGAATAGATACACTGTATAAACTTCAAGCAGGTCACCTCTTAGGGCTCTATCACATGTCCTTTAAAATCCTGATCTAAGTTACTGATAAACCGGCTCCAAAAATCTTGTCCCCATGGTCATTGGGCTTTTTTTTTTTAGATGGTAATACTCCCTTTAGCGGGTTCTAGCAAGCTTTCCAAGACCTACCAGAGATGTTGGGTAGTTTTTGCTCTGCTTAGAAAAGCACATTTCCCAGAGCCAGAAGTCACTGTGGGGGCGCATATGATCCAGGTTTTTGGTGTTTTGTTTTGTTTTTTAATTTTTTCCATAGTGCCAACCAGCTCGCCCTGGGGCTGTGGGCGCTTTTAAATTTTTTTTCTTTTTATTCTCCCCCTCCCCTGCACCAATCAGCTGGGCTGCTGCTTTAATTTTTTTAATGTTTCCCTAGTGCCCACCAGCTGTCCCTGGGGCTGGTTGGCACTTTTAATTTTTTTAAATTTTTTTATTCCCCCTCCAGTGCCAATCAGCTGGCCTGCAGACTGGTCAGCAGTTTAAAATTTATTTTTATTTTTATTTCCCCTCCCCCCAGCGCCAATCAGCTGGCTCCAGGTCTGGTTGGCACTTTTTATTTATTTATTTAATTTTATTTCCCCCAGCGCCAGTCAGCTGGCCTGCGGGCCCGTCAGCACTTTTAAGATTTTTTAATTTTTTAAAAAAATTCTCTTAGTGCTGACCAGCTGGCCCTGGGGCTGGTCGGCACTTTTTTATTTTTATTCCCCCCCTCCAGTGCCAAGCAGCTGGCCTGTGGGCCGGTTGGCAATTTAAAATTTATTTTTATTCTCCCCCCCCAGCGCCAATCAACTGGCTCCGGGGCTGGTCAGCACTTTCTTTTTATCCCTCCCTCACCGCTGACAAGCTGGTTCTGGGGCTGGTTGGCATTTTTTTAAAAAAATATATTTTCCCTTCCTTAGCATCAATCAGCTGGCTTGTGGACCCATTGGCGCTTTTTAAATTTTTTAAAATATTTTTTTTAAATTTCCTTAGCGTCGACCAGCTGGCCCTGGGGCTGGTCGGCGCCTTTTAATTTTTTTGTATTTTTATCCTCCCCCCCCCAGTGTCAATCAGCTGGCCTGCAATTCAGATGGCGCTTTTTAATTTTTTTTAAACTTTTATTTTCCCCAGCACCAATCAGCTGGCTCTGGGGCTGGTTGGTGCTTTTTGAAATTTATTTTTACCCCCCCCCCCACACACTGAGCAGCTGTCTTTGTGGCTGGTCAGCACTTTTAAATTTTTTAATTTTTTTTACATTTTTTATTTTTATTCCCCCTCCCAGCCTTCGACCTTCAGGCTGTCAGCGCTTTAAAAAAATATTTCCTCTGTGCCTCTTTGAAGCAGGTTAGGGCAGTGGGGACATTCCAGAAGCGGAGCATAATCCAAGGTCTGTGGGAACTAGGAACCCACATCTTTAGTCACGTGACCAATTAAGGACGAAAGTTGGAATTCTACATCTTCCCTATCATGAGATAGCGCTCTTAGATGCCATTGTTCAAAAGCGAAGAGGCCCAACTGTTGCAGCCTCAAATGGCAAGGAAGGTGTTCCAGTTCCCTAATCATTCTGGTTGCCCTCCTCTGCACTTTTTCCATTTCCATAATATCCTTCTGGCCTCACTGTAGATTTATAAAGAGGCAAAATGGCACTGGCTGACTTATTTTCTATACCCCTCCTAATGATTCCTAGCATTGAGTTTATTTTTTTCACTGCTGCGGCACACTGGGTTGACACCTTCATTGAGCTGTCCATCAGGACTCCAAGGTCCTTTTCCTGGTTTGTTGCAGAGTCTTCAGACTCCATCAGTTTACAAATGTAATTGGGGTTCTTTTTGCCCCAACGTGCATCACTCTGCATCACTCTGCACTCTTCCCATCCTCTGGAACAATATCAACTGTCTTACCTTTCTTTACCTTCCACGGGGCAAAACGCCAACCAGGAAGCAGCCTCCAATGTGTCATCCTTCTGTCTCCCTCGTGCTGGCGAATCAGAAAGGGAGGTGGGATGATGCATGTCCTTACACAGCTCCTGACTTGCCAGCATCAGGGAGAGGGAAAGATGATGCATTGGAGGCTGCTTCCTGTTGGGAAGTAGTGGGAAGCCTTCAACCTCTGAAGCTGCGTGCAATGCTGAATGGTTTGCGTGAGGGCTGCACACACAAGGGAGATGTGAATGTACCCTATATATATATATATATATATATATATATATATATATATATATATATATATATATATATATATATATATATATATATATATATATATATATATATATATATATATATATATATATATATATATATGTTTTTCGTAGATTTTCACGGGTATAGGTATGCATGTTAGGGTGGATTCGGGTTTCTTCCGTGTAGAAATCTGGTTGTTTTGGCGACGTTTCGACGAGGTCTCACTCGTCATCTTCAGGCTGGTGTTCTGGCTTCTTTCTTCTTGAAGCAAAGTGTGGTCTCAGTTGAAGTCCTTCTATAAATACTGCTGGGGGGTGTGGTTTGCTTGCTCTGTTGCTGATTGTAGGTTCCTTTGTTCCTTTGTTCTTTTGTGATCTGCTGTGTGGCTGAGGCGATCGTTAAGGGATTAACTGCTGATGGCTGTTTAGATGGCTGTTTACATGCTGGTGGGTTAGATGGCTGGTAGGTTCTGGCAGTATCCTGGGCTTTGGTGGAGTGGGGTCCTGTGTCTTGTGAATTCATTTTGGTCTGGCTACGTGTCTGTGGTCTCCCAATGTTTTTTTGGGGTGTGTGAGTGTGCTCCATGTGGTGACTGGAGTGGGGTGCCGCAGTAGATGGTGCAGTCGTGGTTTTGTTATTGGATGGTGGTTTCGTTTCATCTGTGGGAAGGGTCTGGGTTTGTGTTTGGTGTGGATGGAAGGTGGTGGCATCTTGTGTCCTTTTGGACCTGGTGTCAGTCTTTGTGACAGAGGCTCGTCTGTTGACCAGGGCTAGTTTCCAGATGTCAGGCAAGCGGGAGGTGTCATCACGTTTATTCATGTTGTTTGGGTGTTTCTCTATTTCAATGGCTTCCATGATTATTCGACTGTTGAAGTGTTCAGTTTTGGAGATGAGTTTGGTTCTTTCAAAGTCAATTTCATGACCTGTTGTTTTTATGTGCTGGAAAGAGAGGAAATTTTTCTTCTTTTTGACTGCGTTCTTGTGTTCTGCGATGCGTGCGCTTATTCTCCTGTTTGTCTGTCCGATGTATGTGGCTGGACAGACTTTGCATGTATTTCGTAGACTCCTTGGTTTTCTAGCTCAATCTTGTCTTTGGGGTTTCTTAAAATGTTGGCTAAACGGTGCAAAGGCTGTCTTGATATTGTGTTTGTGGAGAATTTTGCTGATTTTGTCTGTGGTGCCTTTGATGTAAGGGAGGAGGCGGTGCCGTTGTTCTCTTCTGTTTCTTGGTTCTTGGGGGTGTTTCCTTTTGGATTAGTTTGGTGATGGTGTTTTTTGGAATCCGTTCGCAATTAAAACATTCGAGAGAGTGTGTAATTCAGTTTTAGGTGGTCTTTGTCAGCGGGCGTTTGGTTCTGGAGATGAGGGTTTTTGCTACGGAGTTGATCTGTGCAGGGTGGTGGTGTGATTGTGCATTTAAGTAGCGGTTTGTATGTGTTTTTTCTGGTAGATGGTATGTCTAAGGAGCCGTCGGGTTTTTGTAGATTAGGGCGTCCAGGAAGGGAAGTTGGTTGTTGGCTTCTATTTCCATAGTGAATTGTATTTTGGGGTGTAGGCTGTTGAGATGTGTGAGGAAGTTGTTCAGTTTATCTTTCCCGTGTGGCCAGATAACAAAGGTGTCGTCAACATATCTGAGCCAGAGTTTGGGTTTATGTTCGGACTTCTGTAGCGTTGGTTTCAAAGTGTTCCATATATAGGTTTGCGATGACCGGTGAGAGGGTGATCCCATGGGTGCTCCTTCTATCTGTTTGTATCTTTGTCCATTGTGGATGAAGTATGTGTTAGTTAGGCAGTGGTTGGTCAGATCTAGGATGTGCTTGGGGGGTTGTATTTGTTGTGGATAGCTGTCAAGGCTTCTTGAATGGGCACTTGTGTGAAGAGCGAAACAACATCGAATAGGTCATTAGTTGTAGGTCTTGTTTATAATTTTTATAATTTCTATGAAACAAGACCTACAACCCAATGACCTACTTGTTGAGCTTTGATGTTGTTTCGCTCTTCACACAAGTGCCCATTCAAGAAGCCTTGACAGCTATCCACAACAAATACAACCCCCCAAGCACATCCTAGATCTGACCAACCACTGCCTAACCAACACATACTTCATCCACAATGGACAAAGATACAAACAGATAGAAGGAGCACCCATGGGATCACCCTCTCACCGGTCATCGCAAACCTATATATGGAACACTTTGAAACCAACTGTACAGAAGTCCGAACATAAACCCAAACTCTGGCTCAGATATGTTGACGACACCTTTGTTATCTGGCCACACGGGAAAGATAAACTAAACAACTTCCTCACACATCTCAACAGCCTACACCCCAAAATACAATTCACTATGGAAATAGAAGCCAACAACCAACTTCCCTTCCTGGACGTCCTAATCTACAAAAACCCGACGGCTCCTTAGGACATACCATCTACCAGAAAAAACACATACTAACCGCTACTTAAATGCACAATCACACCACCACCCTGCACAGATCAACTCCGTAGCAAAACCCTCATCTCCAGAACCAAACGCCGCTGACAAAGACCACCTAAAACTGAATTACACACTCTCTCGAATGTTTTAATTGCGAACGGATTCCAAAAAAACACCATCACCAAACTAATCCAAAAGGAAACACCCCCAAGAACCAAGAAACAGAAGAGAACAACGGCACCGCCCCTCCTCCCTTACATCAAAGGCACCACAGACAAAATCAGCAAAATTCTCCACAAACACAATATCAAGACAGCCTTTTGCACCGACCAAAAAATAGCCAACATTTTAAGAAACCCCAAAGACAAGATTGAGCTAGAAAACCAAGGAGTCTTTGAAATACCATGCAAAGTCTGTCCAGCCACATACATCGGACAGACAAACAGGAGAATAAGCGCACGCATCGCAGAACACAAGAACGCAGTCAAAAAAGAAGAAAAATCTTTCTCTCTTCCAGCACATAAAAACAACAGGTCATGAAATTGACTTTGAAAGAACCAAACTCATCTCCAAAACTGAACACTTCAACAGTCGAATAATCATGGAAGCCATTGAAATAGAGAAACACCCAAACAACATGAATAAACGTGATGACACCTATTTGCCTGACATCTGAAACTAGCCCTGGTCAACAGACGAGCCTCTGTCACAAAGACTGACACCAGGTCCAAAAGGACACAAGATGCCACCACCTTCCATCCACACCAAACACAAACCCAGACCCTTCCCACAGATGAAACGAAACCACCATCCAATAACAAAACCACGACTGCACCATCTACTGCGGCACCCCACTCCAGTCACCACATGGAGCACACTCACACACCCCAAAAAAACATTGGGAGACCACAGACACGTAGCCAGACCAAAATGAATTCACAAGACACAGGACCCCACTCCACCAAAGCCCAGGATACTGCCAGAACCTACCAGCCATCTAACCCACCAGCATCTAAACAGCCATCTAAACAGCCACCAGCAGTTAATCCCTTAACGATCGTCTCAGCCACACAGCAGATCACAAAAGAACAAAGGAACAAAGGAACCTACAATCAGCAACAGAGCAAGCAAACCACACCCCCAGCAGTATTTATAGAAGGACTTCAACTGAGACCACACTTTGCTTCAAGAAGAAAGAAGCCAGAACACCAGCCTGAAGATGACGAGTGAGACTCGTCGAAACCCGCCAGAACAACCAGATTTCTACACGGGAAGAAACCCGAATCCACCCTAACATGCATACCTATACCCGTGAAAATCTACGAAAACAAATATCCGACCTCTACGGGGAGGAAACCTTCCAGCTGACCAGAACCTATGAGAAACTAGAAGTCCGAAGAGCCACCATCTTATGTGACATTGCATTCCTACGCAACTGCCGAGACAAAAATGTGATCCCCACAAGCTTCCAACTGAAATTCCACTCAAAAACCCCATCCAGCGAAAGGATCCTGAAAAGAACAGAACTAGCCCTAATCAGAAGCGAACTACACAGGAAAAGATACCTACTAGATCAAACCAACAGAGACCTACTCACGCTCCACCTCAAACTCAGCAACAAAATCCACCCAACACTCTGGAACAAATCCAAGCAACTGGCCGCCTGGAGAGCTGAAACAGAAACCTCCCACAAGACAGACACACACACCAACAAACTCCACAAACTGGAAAAACGCCAGAAGCCCAACCCCCCCACACAACAGCCCATGAAACAAACAGTTCACAACATATCAGACAGGACACTCACCATCGCAGAGACCAAAGTCCTTTCCAAAGGATTCAACTTTGCAATCGCCCCCAGACAAATCCCCACCGAAAACATCATATGCGGAGTGGAAGCCAGCCTAACCAAAATCAACCCAGATGAAGCCAACAAAATCAGACTCGAAGTCACCAATGTCCTCTGCTCCAGCAAACCACCCAGAAGCAATTTACACAAAGAAGAACAAAAGCCCTCTCCAACCTGAGGAAAGACAACAACATAATCATTCTCCCAGCAGACAAAGGCAATGCCACAGTGGTGATGAACACATCCGACTACCAAGCCAAATTATCCAACCTACTACAAGACCCTGCTTACATACCTTTGAACACAGACCCCACCACCTACCTGGAAAAAACCACCAAAGCCAAAATAAAAGCCTCTCCCTTAAGTGAAGAAATCAAGCCAAGCATCATCCCCAGAGAGAAATCATCCAGATGCCCCAAGCTCTACGGCCTCCCAAGATTCACAAAGAAGGAACACCTCTCAGACCCATAGTCAGCTCCATAGGCTCACCTCTACAAAACCTCGCCAAATTTCTTGCCAAACAACTCCAGCCCTATGCAGAATCCATCACTTCATACGTACAAAACTCGTTCCACTTCATAGAAATTATAAAGAAACAAGACCTACAACCCAATGACCTACTCGTGAGCTTCGATGTTGTTTCGCTCTTCACACAAGTGCCCATTCAAGAAGCCTTGACAGCTATCCACAACAAATACAACCCCCAAACACATCCTAGATCTGACCAACCACTGCCTAACCAACACATACTTCATCCACAATGGACAAAGATACAAACAGATAGAAGGAGCACCCATGGGATCACCCTCTCACCGGTCATCGCAAACCTATATATGGAACACTTTGAAACCAACGCGTTACAGAAGTCCGAACATAAACCCAAACTCTGGCTCAGATATGTTGACGACACCTTTGTTATCTGGCCACACGGGAAAGATAAACTGAACAACTTCCTCACACATCTCAACAGCCTACACCCCAAAATACAATTCACTATGGAAATAGAAGCCAACAACCAACTTCCCTTCCTGGACGTCCTAATCTACAAAAAACCCGACGGCTCCTTAGGACATACCATCTACCAGAAAAAAACACATACAAACCGCTACTTAAATGCACAATCACACCACCACCCTGCACAGATCAACTCCGTAGCAAAAACCCTCATCTCCAGAACCAAACGCCTCGCTGACAAAGACCACCTAAAAACTGAATTACACACTCTCTCGAATGTTTTAAAAGAACGGATTCCAAAAAAACACCATCACCAAACTAATCCAAAAGGAAACACCCCCAAGAACCAAGAAACAGAAGAGAACAACGGCACCGCCCTCCTCCCTTACATCAAAGGCACCACAGACAAAATCAGCAAAATTCTCCACAAACACAATATCAAGACAGCCTTTTGCACCGACCAAAAAATAGCCAACATCTTAAGAAACCCCAAAGACAAGATTGAGCTAGAAAACCAAGGAGTCTACGAAATACCATGCAAAGTCTGTCCAGCCACATACATCGGACAAACAAACAGGAGAATAAGACAGAGTTTTATCGCAGAACACAAGAACGCAGTCAAAAAGAAGAAAAATCTTCCTCTCTCTTCCAGCACATAAAAACAACAGGTCATGAAATTGACTTTGAAAGAACCAAACTCATCTCCAAAACTGAACACTTCAACAGTCGAATAATCATGGAAGCCATTGAAATAGAGAAACACCCAAACAACATGAATAAACGTGATGACACCTCCCGCTTGCCTGACATCTGAAACTAGCCCTGGTCAACAGACGAGCCTCTGTCACAAAGACTGACACCAGGTCCAAAGGACACAAGATGCCACCACCTTCCATCCACACCAAACACAAACCCAGACCCTTCCCACAGATGAAACGAAACCACCATCCAATAACAAAACCACGACTGCACCATCTACTGCGGCACCCCACTCCAGTCACCACATGGAGCACACTCACACACCCCAAAAAAACATTGGGAGACCACAGACACGTAGCCAGACCAAAATGAATTCACAAGACACAGGACCCCACTCCACCAAAGCCCAGGATACTGCCAGAACCTACCAGCCATCTAACCCACCAGCATCTAAACAGCCATCTAAACAGCCACCAGCAGTTAATCCCTTAACGATCGTCTCAGCCACACAGCAGATCACAAAAGAACAAAGGAACAAAGGAACCTACAATCAGCAACAGAGCAAGCAAACCACACCCCCAGCAGTATTTATAGAAGGACTTCAACTGAGACCACACTTTGCTTCAAGAAGAAAGAAGCCAGAACACCAGCCTGAAGATGACGAGTGAGACCTCGTCGAAACGTCGCCAGAACAACCAGATTTCTACACGGAAGAAACCCGAATCCACCCTAACATGCATACCTATACCCGTGAAAATCTACGAAAACAAATATCCGACCTCTACGGGAGGAAACCTTCCAGCTGACCAGAACCTATGAGAAACTAGAAGTCCGAAGAGCCACCATCTTATGTGACATTGCATTCCTACGCAACTGCCGAGACAAAAATGTGATCCCCACAAGCTTCCAACTGAAATTCCACTCAAAAACCCCATCCAGCGAAAGGATCCTGAAAAGAACAGAACTAGCCCTAATCAGAAGCGAACTACACAGGAAAAGATACCTACTAGATCAAACCAACAGAGACCTACTCACGCTCCACCTCAAACTCAGCAACAAAATCCACCCAACACTCTGGAACAAATCCAAGCAACTGGCCGCCTGGAGAGCTGAAACAGAAACCTCCCACAAGACAGACACACACACCAACAAACTCCACAAACTGGAAAACGCCAGAAGCCCAACCCCCACACAACAGCCCATGAAACAAACAGTTCACAACATATCAGACAGGACACTCACCATCGCAGAGACCAAAGTCCTTTCCAAAGGATTCAACTTTGCAATCGCCCCCAGACAAATCCCCACCGAAAACATCATATGCGGAGTGGAAGCCAGCCTAACCAAAATCAACCCAGATGAAGCCAACAAAATCAGACTCGAAGTCACCAATGTCCTCTGCTCCAGCAAACCACCCAGAAGCAATTTACACAAAGAAGAACAAAAGCCCTCTCCAACCTGAGGAAAGACAACAACATAATCATTCTCCCAGCAGACAAAGGCAATGCCACAGTGGTGATGAACACATCCGACTACCAAGCCAAATTATCCAACCTACTACAAGACCCTGCTTACATACCTTTGAACACAGACCCCACCACCTACCTGGAAAAAAACCACCAAAGCCAAAATAAAAGCCTCTCCCTTAAGTGAAGAAATCAAGCCAAGCATCATCCCCAGAGAGAAATCATCCAGATGCCCCAAGCTCTACGGCCTCCCCAAGATTCACAAAGAAGGAACACCTCTCAGACCCATAGTCAGCTCCATAGGCTCACCTCTACAAAACCTCGCCAAATTTCTTGCCAAACAACTCCAGCCCTATGCAGAATCCATCACTTCATACGTACAAAACTCGTTCCACTTCATAGAAATTATAAAGAAACAAGACCTACAACCCAATGACCTACTCGTGAGCTTCGATGTTGTTTCGCTCTTCACACAAGTGCCCATTCAAGAAGCCTTGACAGCTATCCACAACAAATACAACCCCCAAACACATCCTAGATCTGACCAACCACTGCCTAACCAACACATACTTCATCCACAATGGACAAAGATACAAACAGATAGAAGGAGCACCCATGGGATCACCCCTCTCACCGGTCATCGCAAACCTATATATGGAACACTTTGAAACCAACGCGTTACAGAAGTCCGAACATAAACCCAAACTCTGGCTCAGATATGTTGACGACACCTTTGTTATCTGGCCACACGGGAAAGATAAACTGAACAACTTCCTCACACATCTCAACAGCCTACACCCCAAAATACAATTCACTATGGAAATAGAAGCCAACAACCAACTTCCCTTCCTGGACGTCCTAATCTACAAAAAACCCGACGGCTCCTTAGGACATACCATCTACCAGAAAAAAACACATACAAACCGCTACTTAAATGCACAATCACACCACCACCCTGCACAGATCAACTCCGTAGCAAAAACCCTCATCTCCAGAACCAAACGCCCGCTGACAAAGACCACCTAAAAACTGAATTACACACTCTCTCGAATGTTTTAATTGCGAACGGATTCCAAAAAACACCATCACCAAACTAATCCAAAAGGAAACACCCCCAAGAACCAAGAAACAGAAGAGAACAACGGCACCGCCCTCCTCCCTTACATCAAAGGCACCACAGACAAAATCAGCAAAATTCTCCACAAACACAATATCAAGACAGCCTTTTGCACCGACCAAAAAATAGCCAACATCTTAAGAAACCCCAAAGACAAGATTGAGCTAGAAAACCAAGGAGTCTACGAAATACCATGCAAAGTCTGTCCAGCCACATACATCGGACAAACAAACAGGAGAATAAGCGTACGCATCGCAGAACACAAGAACGCAGTCAAAAAAGAAGAAAAATCTTCCTCTCTCTTCCAGCACATAAAAACAACAGGTCATGAAATTGACTTTGAAAGAACCAAACTCATCTCCAAAACTGAACACTTCAACAGTCGAATAATCATGGAAGCCATTGAAATAGAGAAACACCCAAACAACATGAATAAACGTGATGACACCTCCCGCTTGCCTGACATCTGGAAACTAGCCCTGGTCAACAGACGAGCCTCTGTCACAAAGACTGACACCAGGTCCAAAAGGACACAAGATGCCACCACCTTCCATCCACACCAAACACAAACCCAGACCCTTCCCACAGATGAAACGAAACCACCATCCAATAACAAAACCACGACTGCACCATCTACTGCGGCACCCCACTCCAGTCACCACATGGAGCACACTCACACACCCCAAAAAAAACATTGGGAGACCACAGACACGTAGCCGGACCAAAATGAATTCACAAGACACAGGACCCCACTCCACCAAAGCCCAGGATGCTGCCAGAACCTACCAGCCATCTAACCTACCAGCATGTAAACAGCCATCTAAACAGCCATCAGCAGTTAATCCCTTAACGATCGCCTCAGCCACACAGCAGATCACAAAAGAACAAAGGAACAAAGGAACCTACAATCAGCAACAGAGCAAGCAAACCACACCCCCAGCAGTATTTATAGAAGGACTTCAACTGAGACCACACTTTGCTTCAAGAAGAAAGAAGCCAGAACACCAGCCTGAAGATGACGAGTGAGACCTCGTCGAAACGTCGCCAAAACAACCAGATTTCTACACGGGAAGAAACCCGAATCCACCCTAACATGCATACCTATACCCGTGAAAATCTACGAAAACATATATATATATATATATATATATATATATATATATATATATATATATATATATATATATATATATATATATATATATATATATATATATATATATATATATATATATATATATATATTCAGTGTGCAGGAGGAGTGCGCATGACAAAGCATATGCCAATATAAAAGAACTTTGAATAAATCCATTAACGAAACACTGCTAATTTCTTTTGCATTAATTTCAGTAAAGCTGGACAGTAAATCCCGACACATGCATTGAGCTAATTTTTTAAAAAATTGTTTATGCACCATTCTAGATGTTCTGCACATCTTCTGTTTTTTTAACAAAACAGGGAAGCTAAAATGATTGTTTTGCATGCATTTTTGTCAACATTCTCTCTCCCTTGTCTCTATATAAACTCACCATGTGATGGCACTGTTTAGTCATAAAACAAAACCCAAGATATTCTTTTTTTTTTTAAGTGAATAAATGTTATAGTTTTCGATGATGTGACCTTTCCTTTGAACATTCAGGTTCCATGATCATAATAAAATACTATGTTCATTTTTCTTTCATTTACAAACATTCATATCTAGATATTCTTTGGGTACAATTTTCCTAATAGGCAGTAAGGCCTGGTACACTGGTAAGTGATTTATGTGGGCATGCGCGCGCGCGCACACACACACACACACACACACACACACACACACACACACACACACACACACATACACATGCCTTGCTGAGTTTACAATTGCTAACAATAGCTGCAACCAGTTTTGACAAGGGCTTTCTTCTTTATTTAAGAGCATCCCCCGTTGTGTTTGGAAACCCATTGCTGAAAAATTGGAACTATATTTGGATTTTTTTTTAAAATGACATAATGTAATAAAGAGGCAGGGGCTGTCATATCAGACTGTGCTCCTTTGCATTTGCAAAATGTCTCTATTATATAATCAGTAACCTCTACAACTCAAAGGGATTATGCACTTCCTCAGAATAAACTGTGAACATGCTTAAAGCATGTTTTGCATGATGGCTATCAATGCCATAGGGATGTGCCGCCTTACTCTCTAGGTGTTAATTCAGCAACCAAAAGAGAATAAAAGAAATTGAACAATCTTGAATATAATCTGTACCTATTCGAAGAAAAACAACAACCTAAAAGAGTAGAAACATTTCCTGGTCTTTACATAATGCCCCTCTTTCTGAGCTCATTATTCATCAAGTGAAATTGCAGTGGTTTAAAAAATGTACAGTACTCCTATTTATAATGTTCCGCATGCTCTCTGTGGGTTAGCAATCTGTATAAACAACATCCCTCTGTCCCATTTTACCAGGAACAGGTATCTCTACAGTAAACAATCCAATCTGTCTGTGCACACATAGTCTAATCCTTTAGCAAATATTTGTACCATGGACTATATTAAAAGAGTGTGTTCACCACAGTTAAGCACTACGGAACCACAACCTTCATGCTGTGGAAGGGGATAAATACTGGCCAAAAATTCAAAGCCCAC
Source organism: Phrynocephalus forsythii (assembly GCA_029282475.1). Taxonomy (NCBI): domain Eukaryota; kingdom Metazoa; phylum Chordata; class Lepidosauria; order Squamata; family Agamidae; genus Phrynocephalus; species Phrynocephalus forsythii. The sequence continues at coordinate 130,980,121 of JAPFRF010000011.1, read as the reverse complement.
ATCTTTCAGAAAAGCACTGATGCTTTTCAAACGATAACGTTATTTTCTAAGCATTTAAACAATATGAGCCAAGCAAGAGGCGGAGTGCATACATAACAGCCTTATCAATATTTTACATGGCCTCATATAACTTGTTTTATTAGTATTCCTTGATTTATCACTTGCTTGGTGACAGATTAATCAGTATCAAGGTTGATTTAGGATAATAATTTGGTTGAAAGGGCATCCAGGAAAAGGTGAGCAGTAAATGAAGATCCTGTTTCATTTGATGATATCATTTTTAAACGAACCTTTTTTTCAAGGGTTTCATAGACCCTTTATTCAATCAATATATTTTGGGATATCTAATACTGTGGCATCCAGTACCATTTTATATTCCACAGAGATAAAATTAAGAATGTGCGACAAGTATTTTGAACATCTGAACCATATACATATAAATATACACACTGGGCAGGATATATTTTTTCTGTATGGAATCTGAGGTGAATTTTAGTTCATTACAAAGATTTATAAAATTATATGAACCATGTAGAAGTAGATAGGTGTCTTTCTATCCAGACTGAGCTATTTAAATTTGCTTTTGTATGTTGCTCTTAGTGTAAATGTGGAAGATTGGAATATAAATATTGTGTTAACAATGTAGGTTCAAAGAAGCATATTTGGCTCTAACCAGTTCCAGGGGGGAGGTCTAATGCAGATGGGACTTGCCTGCCTGGACTGCTTGTGGTTTTCTCAAAGCATCTGGGTAATCACCATTAGAAGGAAGATTTTAGATTAGAGCTTTTGGTCTGTTCCAGCATTTCTTACCTTAAAATCCATACTCTCTGAGGGATGAGGTGGCAAATCATGATCTTAAAAGCAATAATACCTTGCTTTCCCCCTCAACTCTGGGGTGTGTGGCCAAACAGGGGTACCTCTGCATTGCACACATGAAAAAATAAAATAAAAGCGGCGACATGGATTTTCGGACAGGACAAGTCAAGAAAAGGCAGCTGAGAGAACACAGGAAATGGGGAGAGCTGGGAACATGGAGACAGAGGTGGGGCTGGGACTGTGCAGAGGGGTAGTGAGTGAGTGCCACACCTGCTCTGAAAAGTACCCAGAACTGTAGTGTTTGTTATCCATAATACACTGTGCTTAGCATATAACAAGGTACACGGATGGACATATGCTGTTATTCATTCATTCATTCATTCATTCATTTAACTTATATGTCGCCCACTACCTGAAGGTCTCTGGGTGGCTTACAATTCAAAATTAAAATGAACAATTAAAAGCAATTAAAACATTAAAATACAATGCAATGCAATGCAATTAAAATACGTTAACATGCAATACACTAAAATTGCCACCAGAACCCACAGTCTATGTTATATCAGTTTAAGAACTTCTGGAACAGGAAGGGGTTTACCTGACACTGAAACATCATCAGTGTTGGAGTCAGGCGGCTCTCACTCAAGAGGGTGGGGGCAGCTGCCGAAAAGGCCCTATACCTACAAGCCATCCCCTCCACCTCCTTGAGGGAAACCCTGTCGGAAATATATGATAATGAAAATGATTATGGTGAGTCTGTGAAGATTCTCAGTCATCCAGGTGAGTTTATCTGGAAGTTGAGTCATGGCTACTGGACTTCTTTTTTGAGAGATAGAAACATTTCGCTGTTCATCCAAACAGCTTCATCGGTCTGAATACAGCTAGTGCAAATCCTCCATCTTATAGGCAGCTTTGACCTCTTGACCTCAAAAAAGAAGTCCAGTAGCCATGACTCAACTTCCAGATGATGGTGAGTGTTGGGTAGAAATAAACAAAACCTTGCTTTTACCTTTAAGTGACAAAGTGAAATTATATTCTTAGTCAGAAAGAGAAGATAGTAAAATGGCTCAGTGCAAACTCAGTAACACAGTTTTACAAAATAGAGTGTGGGGAGGATTTTGAAGATATAACCTTATATAAATCAATAATAGGTTCGTTGTTGTATATATCTACGTGGTCAAGACCTGATTTAATAGCAACAGTAAATATTTTGAGTCAAAAGTGTTCAAAGCCCAGTAGAAAAGATTGGGAGGCAGTGAAAAGATTTTAAAGATATTTAAAAGGATCAGATAGTTTAGAATTAAAAGTATATTGAGATGCTGATTGGGGGTCAAATCCTACACATAGAAAATCCATTTCAGGTATGGCCATATATTTAGGAGAGTCTTGTGTTATTTGGAAGTCTAGAAAACAAAGCATAGTGGCTATTAGTTCTACTGAGACAGAGTTTTATTCAATTAATGAAGTAAGAGTAGAGTTAGAATGGATAAAGCAAGTTTTAAAGGATTTACATGTGACTGTCACAGAGCCTACAACGTTGTATGTAGACAATAATGCATGCATAGATTTGGCAGAAAACATTTGCATTAAAGGAAGAAGTAAGCATATATGTATTATTTTTTTGCAGTAAGGCAAGCAGTGCAGGAAAAGAAAGTAAGAATAGAATTTTGCAGTAGTCAGCACAATAATGGAGATTTATTTACAAAACCACAAACAGCCGAAAGACATGAAGAGTTAGCAAATAGAACTGAAATAATCAATATTTAATTTAGGAGGGTTGAATTTTTTATCAAGGAAAAATAAAAACTATAAATTAAATATTGAATATTGGAAGCTTACCTGCACTGTGGCAACATAGACTAAACAGTGTGTTTGAGGAGTGGTTGCAGCAAGTGAAGAGATCAACAGAGGTTTCTTGCTGCGTCGGGCAGGTGCAGGTAGTCAAGCAGCAAGAAGAGTATATAAGGAATGGCACTAGGCTCAGTCATCACTCTTTACTGATTCTTCTTGAATCAGCCACGCTGACCTGCAAGCTCTCTTAGAGCTTGGTTATGCTGGGTGTTGCTATATGGATAATATGTTTGCTGTATGTGTAAAGTTGTAGGCTGTGCTGTGTAAGTGGTAGTAAATGCTATATTAACTTTAATCTTCTGTTTGTTTCTCTAAGTTAACAGAAGGGTTTACTTCTCTTGCTGGGAACATAAGCAAGTGTAAATGAAACAAAGCAAAAGCTTAGTTGTAGCTCTTAAGTGTTTTGTTGACTAGCCAATGTTACAAGAACTGTTTATATTGAAACTGTAAGTTTGTGAACTTAACATATGCCTATGATATGTAAATGTTGTTTACCAGGCATTTTATTTTACTGAAGTTTGAGTTTATTGTTATTGTTGTAAAATACAAAGAATATATTTTTGCATAAAAAGGCGTGGAATCTTATTATTTAATCCACACAATATGGGTATCAACTTCAGTACAAAACTTATACATATATGGCTATAGTTGCTGTACATGTTGTCATTTAAAGGTAGAAGCAAGGTTTTGTTTACTTTAATTCTACCCAACACTCATCATTATCATTTTCATTGTACACTCATATTTCAACATGTAGCTGGTAAAGAGTCAACGTGATATAGTGTCTGGTGGCCGCACCACTTGCCAGATGTGCCGCTATGAGATACAGGAAGCTGGACTAGATGGGTCTTTGGCCTGATCTAGCATGTTTTTTTTCTTGTTCTTATGTTCATAGGGTCCCTTCCAGCTTTGCAGTTCTAAGATTATTATATTATTATTAGAGATGAGCATGAATAAAAAAATTGCATTTCGTTTGTCGTTTGTCGTTTGGAGGGTCTGTTTCGGTTTGTTTCCGTTTTTCGTGATTTTTGCAAAAAAATTGTTTTCATTTTCGTTCGTTTCGTTACCATTTTGTTACCATTTATTTCATTTTTGTGGTTTTTTAAAGGATTTTAAACAATTCACTCATATTGCAGTAACGGAAACGAAACGCACGACAAAATTTCCGGTGTTTTTGTTCATTTCATTTCATTTTAGAGACAAAATTCGTTTGCCATTTTGTTACATAACAAAATGAAAAAACGAAAATGAAAAATTGTTCGTTTTGTGCCCATCTCTAATTATTATTATTATCACTCAACCACAGACTCGCGTATATGATCTTTCACGTAATAGTACCTAAGTACCTTGGTGGAGGCAAGGTGAAATAAAGATACAGGATAGCTTTGCTAAGAGGCAACATGCTATGCATTGGTTTATTTTGCATATTTAGTCTTCTGTAACATATTGCTCATACTCTCATCATAGCCCAGGAAATGGCTGGTCTATTTTTGAAGGGACAGACTATTTTGATTTGAATCCTTATGAACTTTTGTTTTATTCCCCTTTTCTCTGGCTGCCCTTGGGTGATAGGCTTCAAAATAGCAAGCAACCTAAGCTATAATCCTCCCTTTATTTTTTTCAGCCTGTTCTCAGCTTGAAATGTGTTTATCCACAGGATTGTGTAAGAGTTTCAATTAGAATCTGTTCCTCATGCTTCACGCATAAAAATCGCAAGCTGAGAAAAAACAGCAAGAGACTGGGAGTGAGAAATAAAATGCTCATTTCTCTGACATCTGGACTCAATGCCAGGGCTCGTCTCGTCTCTCTGCCCATCATACGCCATCGCCCTGTTTTCCCCTCCTCAGTTTGTAAGTGCAGCACACAGATCAGCTTCCATTCCTCAAATGTCTCTCTTCCATGCCAAAACTATATGCATACAGGCAATTTTATGATGTGCCATACGGGCAATTTATGATGACATAATGGGACTGTTTTGGCACGTTGGAGCATCCATTGTCACTGAAGTTACCCCATAGGAGGAGGGGTGCCACAACATTGGGGAGGACCCCAGACAAAGTATCTTTTACAAAATCTGTTTTATGTTGTGGTGATAACAACAATGTTCTCCTCTCATTGCTGCTTGCCAGTGTGCAGTATGGAAGAAGGGCCTCCCAGGGGTCCAGCCTTTGCATGGAGGTTGATGCTTGTCCCAAGACCCTTGGTGAAATGGCAGCATTGCTTTCACACCAGTGACAGATTTACTTGCGAAAAAGGCTAATTGCATTTCTCTTTCGAATACGATCTCTCCATGGATAAAGAACAGGCATGCCAAAGGCTCTCCAAATTGACAGTGATCCTCTTGTCTGCATCCCTACTGCATTTCTATCACATCTCGCCCTTCCTTCCACAGTTTTGTTTTCTCCTTCCTGGAAATGCTGTACAGTACTTGCACATACTTCTTGCATGGAATTTTTTTCATGTATATGCTTGTTTGTATATTTTGCCTGTAGGCATTTTTGTAGCCGTTTCCCCCCCACTTTCTAAACAGTGTTTGCCATACCTAAGAAGGTACCAAAAATCTTTTCCATTCAAGCTACAGGTTGTATTGTACATTTGTCATCCACCGTCTGCTCTTTTTCTCACTTTCTTTCTCCATTTGTTATGTCCTTAATGCAACAGTTGGAATAGTAGTTATTGGCTTTTAGCCATGCATACATGGGTTCAGGGGAAATCCTAGCAAGTGTGTTTAAAGCAGATGTACTGGTATTCTATAAAAAATTGTCTGCCGACACTGTGAGCAGTTGAATGCCCAAATGTTACCCAGAGGTTTTCTTATCCAAATCTGCCCCAGAGAATCTGAAAACCACTTGACTGATGACTAAGGATTTGGCATGAGATATTTTTATTGCAGCTAAAATATCTCTGATGTCAGGTCATGAGCTTTCTTAAGGTTTGTGGATGTTTCTTTCATCTACTTATTTAATACAGTCAGTGGCGGACCTAAATAACCATAGACAAGAAAACTAAAGTTATGGTGATCGGTTTAAAAAAAAATCACTCAAAGAGTGATTGGAATTCAGGAAATGAAAGACCCCAAGTGAAAATGTGGATTGTCCATTTTTATTTATTTATTTATTTATTTATTTATTTATTTATTTATTTATTATTTGATTGATTGGTTGGTTTAAAGCAAAGTGTTCTGCTTATATACCGCCCCATACCACTTCAAGTAGTCTCTGGGCAGTTTATAGTTTTTAATTACAGTATGCAGGCTACACATCGTCCCCCCCAAGCAAGCTGAGCACTCATTTTACCAACCTCAGAAGGATGGAAGGCTGAGTCAACCTTGAGCCGGCTACCTGGGATTGAACCCCAGGTCGTGAGCACAGGTTTACCTGCAGTACAGGCATTTAACCACTTGGGCGTGGTGGCTTAACGGGCTAGTGCACTGAAAACTGTTCAAATCCCGGGTGCCATGCAGCAGAGTGAGCTCCTGCTGTTAACTCCAGCTCCTGCCAACCTAGCATTTCGAACACATGTAAATGCAAGTAGATAAATAGGTACTGCTGTAAAAAGTGGGAAGGTAAAAAACAGTGTTTCTTTGCAGCTATGCCGGCCACATGGCAAAGGATTTACACAACACTGGTTTTTTGGCTTAAATATGGAGATAAGTACTGCCCCTTGAGTTGGAGATGGCTAGCACGGGTGTGTGGGGGAATCTTTACTTTTACCTTTACCTATTCCATCTTTCTCCTTAAGAAGGGGCCAAGGTGGCTTACATCAAGACAATACTTAAGGCAACAACAACAACAACAACAAATACTCAACAAGTATACAAATGCAAAGAAAGGTCAGTCAAATGCCACAGTAAAAGATGGAAACATAAAAAAAAAGAATCAAAGCAGAAACCCCATTTAGGCAGACAGTAATTGAAAGCAAGCTTCCTTGAAGAGATCTTTGCCAGATTACAGAAGGGGAATGCTTTGGAGTGTTCCTAAATGTTCAGTAAAATCATAGCATTTAATAAAAATCTGATTAGAGGTGTCCCAGAACATATTTTTTTAAAAGCCTGTAATATGTAACAAAAAGTTGAAAATGACTAAGAATATACACTAGAGATGGGCACGACTCAAAAAATAGTGTTTCGTTTGTTGTTTGTCGTTTAGGGGGTCTGTTTCAGTTCGTTTTCATTTTTTGTGAATTTTTTGCAAAAAAATTGTTTTTGTTTCGTTACGTAATGAAATGAAAAAAACAAAAACGAAAACAAAAAATTGCTGTTTCGTTAGCATTCATTGCAGTTCAATGTATTTGCCGCAACAAAAACGAAATACACAACAAAATTTCTGTTGTTTCGGTTCGTTTGTTTTATTTTGGAGACAAAATTCGTTTTTCATTTCGTTACGTAATGAAACAAAAAAACAAAAACAAAAAATTGCTCGTTTTGTGCCCATCTCTAATATACACTACAAACTGCTGCGTATTCTTTGCCCCAGGCATGGAATTGTGGACTTTAGTGACAAAAGCATTTGAAATGTGGATTTATTTCAGGACACTAGGAATTCTTGGGTTGAGAGACTGGTCAGTGAGGAAGTAATAAGGAAAAGGAATAAAGACAAAAAAAAATCATGAAACATATTGCATGCAGAAAGCTATATTATGTGAGTCTCCCAATGAGAGATGAAGACTGCACATTTTATTAGCTGATCATTCAAGGTAAAATAAATGGAAAATAACTGCACTAAGAACGTAGCAGAAAAACCTTGACAATTGGTTTGCACTCTGAAGATGCCGGCCACAGAGTCTGGTGAAATGTCAGGAAGAAAAACTTCCAGAACATGGCCCAAAAGCCCGAAAAAACTCACAAAAGCTATCAGATTCCAGCCGTGAAAGCCTTCAAGAATACAGTAAGAGTCTCCGTTTTCAGTTCTAACTCAGCATAAAGAAATAACCAACAAAGTTAAACCAATTCCTTTGAAAATGAATATCTGAAAAGGTAAAAAACACAATCCACAAAGCTGATCCCAGTTAAACTTAAGTGCTGATAATTAAAACTTCAGAGTGTACATTGCTCCCACCTATTGGCAAGGATTCTAGCCGAATTCTGTGAAATGGTTGTTTAAAACGTAGCAGAAGCTTGGCAAAATTGTAAAATGCACAGAGTAGACCCTGGACATCTGTGCCTAGCAAACACGGTCAGTTGGATGGATCCTTCCTGCTCTGTCCTTCGGGGCTTTTCTTTGTCTAGTGTTTATTTTCTGTCTTTTGGCATTGTTTTGTTCCCTATTTATTTCAGACACAGCCAATGGGCACTCAGCATCATTGTCTTGATATTTCCAGCCATCAAATAGTGTTGCCTCAGATGATCTCTACGTACAATTGTTAGCCAAAGCAGAAACTCAGCAAACACTGCCTCTGTGAACTATAGACAACTATAAATTAGGTCACACTGAAATGGGGGTTTATGGTTTCGGGACCAAAGAGAATGATCTGCCTTACATCCTTTCTTAATTCTTGGCACATTCCTCAAATAAATCTTAGCAACAAATCCCCTGAGTGCTGATTTGATTCGAACTGACGGTTTTGCCTTTTGAGACATGTTCTAGTCAGGCTTGCTTGAACGATCTAGTTTCTGAAATAGTACTTCCCAGAAACTGGGGAGTTGATCAGCTGCTGTGTTTGGGGTGGAAGGGAGGAAACGTGGGAAGAAAAGGAGGAAACGGGCTACAGCATTGGCATGGAGGCTAGCATTTTGTTCAGATTTGTGGTGGACCAAGTACAAAGAACAGTTACATACAGCAGAGAGAAGCAGTGCAGCGCAACAGAGGGAGTTGGACTCCAGCAGGGTTGTTATTAGGAGGAAGCAAGTGGGAATTTGCTCCAAGGCACCAGATCTCAGAGGCCAGTAGATTTAGAAGCGAATCTATTTGTGAGTGCTAGGAAAATACATAGCAACACATCACAGTCTTGTTCCTTTTCTCTTTTTTCTTTTTTGATGAAGTATACATTTATCTTTCTTTTGGGAGGACATCACATTCTTGGCCCCCCCTCTCTCTGTGTCCCCGTCTGTCCGTCTGTCCATGTGTATGTGTCCACATCATAATGCAGAGTGGTATGACATGATGCCACATGCCCTGGGTACCAAAATGGCTTGTCATGGACCCAAACTTGGAAGACCATGAGTTCAAACCCACTTCAGCCATGGAAACTCAGTGGGAGGCAGCAATAGTAAACTGGTCCTTGAATATCTTCAAAAAACATATTAGGGCCACCATTAATGGGAATTGAGGGTACTTAATAACATACATGGCAAGTGGTGCTAAACAAAAGGAGTGAGAGCAGTCTAGTTTTTGAAGCCTAGTGACAGGAAAAATATTGATGACAAATAAACATGAAATGGAATGATATTGGACAAGAGTGTTTTATGCTCATTGAGAAACAGACTGAGGTGGTTGCCTTCTCAATAAAATGCTCTTCTTTATTTCACACCTTCAAAGCAAATGTTATAGTTAATAGTTGCCATAAGGTCCTCATCACCAATGAATCTATACCTAATTCAATTAAGAGGTTTTATACCCTAGTCCTCTATTTAGCAAATTTCCCAGAATAGGAAAAATATCTCTTCTTTTTTTTAACTTGACAATGGACCCAGTATTTTTTGAAGTCATCAGACTGCTAATCCTACATTAGGTTTAAGCTGGAGAGCTAACACTAGATACAAGAGAGTGACAGTCACAGATTTGTGACTGATTAATCACCATCTTTGGAAGCACAGGCACCAGAATATTCTGTGGAGAGGGAATAAGCACAGCAAGTTTACCTGCAAAATGTATGTCCAAAAAGATATAAATAACCAAACTGTTGCCTTCTCAAAATCATGAGTCATGTTATTTCATCTTCCTAGCCCTTATAAAATATATATTTTTCTCTTTCAAGTCTCCACCTTGCAGTTGTTGTTGGCAATGAATAATATTATATTCAATTTCCTTTCACCTGAAGAAAAAAAGAGAGTTGTCCATGTGTGTAACCCAGCATATTTTCGAGTGGGGAGAGGGAAGCTATAGACAATGCTAGCAGAATCTTCTTGAAAAGAACTCTTCCATTCCACAATAGCCACTAGAGATGGGCACGACTTAGCGGTATTCCCGTTTCCATTTCCATTACTCGGAGTAGAGTAACGGAAACGGTAACGGGAATTACTCCGCCAGACTTCGAGCTCGAACCGACGAACGAACAATTTTGGTCTGATTTGTCGTGCTTGTTCCTTGCATTGTGCGATCACGCGATGCCACGCGGCACAGAAAAAAAGTTTTTAAAAGTTAAAAAAACCCGGTTCCCAGCCGAAAAGCAGGTGGAAAAATGCCTGCCGTGCCTCAGGGCACCTACCAGAGGGGTTGTTTCTGGAGGTCCCCGGCCTCCCCCCATTCCCCATCCTGGGCTGCTCTGGTGGGACTCGCCGGCGGCTCGCAGGCAGCCAGCAAAAAGCCCAGTCTCGCCGGCCGCCGGCCGCCGCAATTAAAGTGCAAGCAAGTGGCATGCACGGCACAGGAAAAAACTTTTAAACTCTCCCCCCACCCATTTCTGGGCCAAAAAAGCAGGCGGAAAAATGCCTGCTTGACTAAGGGCGCAGGGCACCTACCGCAGGGGTGGTTTCTGGAAGGGAGGTCCCGCCTCCCCCCCGTCCTGGGCAGCCGGACTCGAGTCGCCATGCCATGCGGTGCAGGCGGGGGATCCAAAATGGGGCAGTGAACGCAATATTGTTTTTGAAATCGTGGTCCAAAAACACACAAGCACAACAGAAACACTCGAAAATTTATAAACTGCCAGATTTTTCACAGTAGCAGTGGGTTTTTTCTTGCAACAAAATGTCTCTCCTCTCCTCCTCTGTCCTCCATTGATTTTATTTTATTTTATTTTATTTACACCTGCGCAATGATGGGCTGGCTGAGTGGCCAGCCATGTGGGAGTGGACGACCATGCAAATTTTTGGAGCCATCCCACCAAACGCATGGCCATTTGGCCATGGAGACTTCTGGGATGTGCCAAAAAGCCCCCTAAAACCTGCCCTAGCCCCCTAACCCTAACCCTAACCCTTGACTCCGTACCCATACGTCACAGACTGTCTTCTTAGTGGGTCAGAGAGGCACCCAGAGGTGCAACCCACTAGCCCACCGTAACCTTACCCGTCACTTGCCTAACCCTAGCCCTAACCCTAACCCACCTTAACCCTAAGCTAGATGTACTTGCATTGCACTACACGCAAGTACAATTCCCTTCTGTGTGAGACATGGTGTTGCGAGAGCCTTAGTTACGCATCTCACCCATGGCTCTGGGTTCAGTGCCATCCACTAGTCTTCACAGTCACTGTCTGCACATTTGCACAACTGGTATGCAATATCCATATGGCTATTGCATACCATTTTGCAGCAACAGCAGGTGAGGAGGGGAGACCCCCATGTAGAGGGGTCTCTTGGAGCCTCCTTCCCCTTCCTAGTGGGTGAGGATAGGAGGCACCCACAGGTGCCTCCAGGAGCCCACTTTCCCTTTATAGCGGGCAGAGGAGGCACCCACCCCACAGAGGTGCCTCCAGGAGCCCGCTCCCCCCAAACCAGTACTAACAACAACAAAAAACAAAAAAATGAACCGACTAATTTTTGCAAATTTTTGCAAAAAATGGAAACGACCCGAAACGGAACCGGCCCGACTAACGACAACTCGAAAAAAATTTTTTCAAGTCGTGCCCATCTCTAATAGCCACTCTTAAGTTCCAAATATGTCTGGGCTTCAGGCACCTTGGCTGGATATGTAACATGCCTAGGGGAAGTTTTATTCTAGGAGTTCCATGCGCCTTAATGACTTTCTTATTCCAACACACATCTTTTTTTTAAAATCCTTGTTCCTGAGTTATTGGTAAGGACAGAGCAAGAGCAAAAGGCAAGACGCTGCTTTTTGACCCATCTCTTTGACTGTCCCCCTTGTCTTCCTGATGTCCTCGCTACCTGTTTGCTTGCCTTCTCCTTGTGGCCCTCCTTAGCAGGCCTGATCAGGAAGTCAAGACAAATGGGAACTCTGCTTATAAACAGCTACAGCCTGGAGCAAGACTAGTATCAAGGTCAAGGAGCTCTGGGACTTTGTCGACAAGCCTCTTGCTGGGGAAATACTGGTATTATTGCCCGATAATATTGACACCTGATGGTGACTGATCACTATCCGTTCATTCCTGAAAATTCTCACACTGAAAATCTTTCCCTAAAAATCCCATGCATCCTAACATCCTAAGTCTACATAAGAACATAAGAAGAGCCATGCTGGATCAGGCTAAAGGCCCATCTAGTCCAGCTTCCTGTAATCTCACAGTGTCCCCACCACTCATATGGGAGAACACGAGACTAGATATCTGTCTCCTGATGCCACTCCCCTGCATCTGGCCCTTGAAGTACCCTGGTTTTAAGCCTGGAGATTACACATCTCCATCATGGTTTGTAACCTGCGATGGACTTTTCCTCCAGGAATCTGTCCAATCCTCTTTTGAGGCATCCAGGCCAGATGCCATCACCACATCCTGTGGCAGCGAATTCCACAGACTAACAACACGCTGGATAAAAAAAATTATTTTGTCTGATCAGTGATAATATTAAAATAATCAAATTTAGGTCCTTGGCACAGTGAGTTTGATCCCAACTGGATCAGATCAGTGGCTTAAGGTTGACTCAGCCATCGACCTGTCCAAGGTCAGGAAAATGAATGCCCAGCATTGGGTGGTGGTGGTGGTGGTGGTGGTGGTGGAAGTGTCTCTTGCATACTGCCCAGAGAGTGCTTTCTCACAATGGTGTGGTATATAGCTCAAATCATCAACAACTTGTTATATGCTGTCAAGTTGCCTGATTTATGGTAGCACTAGCTATACACGAGTGAGCTCCAAAATAGCATAGATGTTGCCATTTCCAGTTCAAAACTAGCAACTGGCAGAAAAATGTGTTAGTTTGCTGCCGTCCACCCTATGATGTCACACAGCATTTGGGTGTGCAAGACGCAATGCAGTAAGTAAAACAACATGATATTATGGCATAACTTGACATAGCATGGTACTCCTCTGACTAGATCTGGACAAGATTGAGAAGCTGAAGAGCATGGGGTCTAAAAAAGGGCACACCTTTCCAGATGAAATTCCTCACAAATTATAGCCCATAAAAAAGCCCAGGTTTGATGTTATTCTCTGTCCACACCTGCCTAGTATGAAAATGATGGTGACAAGCTTTACCTTAGTAAAAATGTGACATGACATGTGGCATAGCAGCAGGGCTGAAGAATGCTTACATGATGGCATCCTGGCCCTTGGGGTGGAAAGGAATGTGCCTGTGCTTGTGTTACAAACTGTTCTGCATGCCCGGTGGGTATGTCCTGTCCTCATCAACATATAAAAGGCCCCTCCTGGAGATGGGTGCTCATCAGCATCCTCTCATGCCTCTTCTCTTGTGAAAGGCTACATGTAAGAGCAAAGCCTTTAAGGAAGAAAGAGAAAGAGAAAGAGAAAGAGAAAGAGAAAGAGAAAGAGAAAGAGAAAGAGAAAGAGAAAGAGAAAGAGGAGTACAGTATAATATAAGCAAATCCAGAGATCAGGGGCCTTCGCTCACCTGCTTGAGAAGCTCTTTGTTCAATACTGTGGCTAGCCTCTCATTCAGCGTTAGCTCAATAAGGTAACAACGTTTGTGCATCCATGTCTTTATGCTGACTGCTGAACTCGTGTGGAGAAATAAAATACATTTGAAGCTATCTTGAGGTGCTTTCGACTTCCCTGGTGCTACCCCGTTTTTGGAGGTATAACCCCCACTGGCTCTCAAAGTGGGGAGGCCACCCCCCTCCAGCCAGGCCCTTTTTGCAACTTAACATACTAGGCGTGTTGTTTTCAGTGAAAGATTTGCTGCTCACCCCCCCGCGCCTTCTTGTGAAGAAATCCTTTCTTTGCTCATTTCAGCTGTGTTTTCAGCGTGAAGGAAGTGGTGACTCTTCGTACAGGGTATGCAGCTTCCAGAGCACGGGTCGTGCTGAAGTGAATGTCAGACTACGTGGGAACATTTCATTTGACCAGACTGATGTGGCTTTAGGCTTCTTTGCGGGTATTACAAGGGTGGGAGGGGGGAGGGGAGGAGAAAGAAGAGCAAGGAGGAAAATGTTCCCTGGCTGAGTAGTTAATATTATCCCTAAAGAGACCCTGGTTCATCCTTTCTTGTTCAAGTGGAGGACATTTTGGAGGAGAATGAAAACAGGTACCCACGTGGTAGAATTCTGGGTTCATTGAATCAGTCTAATTTTGAAAGCATTGGCATGGCAATAGCTTTTCAGTAAATTATTAACTATTTTGCATGCACAGCTGAGTTGAATCCCAATTGCTTTCAATTGTAGTGGGCAAGGATTAAGTTTTTTGTTCTGTAGATTCTGTTTTTCTCTTGAAACCCATTATTGGCAGCATTCGACATTAAAAAAAGAATAGCCCACAAGAGCAGCCCTGTGGTTCCCTCTGATGGAAGATGCTGGGAGATAAAATTCCTTGATATGCTAAACCAGGCATGCCCAAACTTCGTCCCTCCAGATGTTTTGGACCACAACACCCAGAATTCCAAGCCTGTATTTCCAATGGCAAAGGACTGTGGGAGTTGTGGTCCAAAACATCTGGAGGGCTGAAGTTTGGACAAGCCTGTGCTAAACAATTGTTCCCTGGAATGGATAGTTGAAGACCCAACTAGAGGTACAAAAATCCTTGACTTGATCCTTAGCAATACACAGGATATGGTGCAAAATGTTAATGTGACTGATTCAATAGGGAACAGTGACCACAACACAATGGAATGCATACCCCAAAGGAAAAAGGGTACTGTCAGGTCCAAGAGGACTCTAATGTGGCTTACAGGAGCTGTTCAGGGAGTGATCAAAAGCAAGAAAAGCTTATTTAGAAGATGGAAGGCTTGTCCAAATGAGGACAGAATGAGGCAGAAACATATATTCTGGAAGAACAAATGCAAGGCAACAATCAGGAAAGCAAAGCAGGACTTGGAGGAATGTATAGCTGAAATCACTCAAAGAAATAACAAGGAATTATTTGAGTACATTAGAAGTAAGAACCCAACTAGGAAGGCCATAGGACCGCTAGACGATAATGGAAGGCAAGGGATTATTAAAGAAGAAACAGAGATTACAGAGAGACTCAATGAATTCTTTGCTTCAGTATTTACTGAAGACAGAGACCACATGCTCAAAACGCAGCCTATCTTTGTAGGAGGGAAACCAAAGAATTAAGCCAGATAGAAAAAAACAAGGAAGAGCTCCTTGCATGTCTTGTCAAACTGAATGCTAGCAAATCACCAGGACCAGATGGCATCCATCCATGAGTTTTCAAGGAACGCAAAGATGAAATTGCTGAGGTCCTAGCCAAAATATAATCTTTCCTTCAAATCAGGCATTATGCCTGATGACTGGAAGCTAGCAAATGTAGCACCAATTTTCAAAAAGGATCCAGAGGCAATCCAGGAAATTACCGACCGGTCAGTTTGACATGTGTTCCAGGTAAGGTGATGGAAACCATCCTAAAAGATAAAATTCATAGGTTCACAGAAGAGAAGGCACTGTTGAAGGAGAGTGAACATGGTTTCTTAAAGGGCAAATCATGCCTCACTAATCTGTTATAATATTTTGTGAGTGTCATCAAGCATGTGGATAAGGGAGATGCAGTTGACATTATTTATCTGGACTTTCAGAAGGCTTTTGACAAGGTCCCACACCAAAGGCTCTTGAATAAACTTCACAGTCATGGAATAAAGGGACAGGTCTTGTCCTGGATCAGCAACTGGTTAAGGGACAGGAAACAGAGGGTAGCACTAAATTGACACTTCTCCAAGTGGAGGGAGGTAATGAGTGGGGTCCCCTAAGGTTCAGTACTGGGACACCTGCTTTTTAGCCTCTTCATAGATGATCTAGAAGTAGGAGTAAATAGCAAGGTAGCCAAGTTTCTGATAACACAAAATTATAAAACAGGAGTAGAGAGAAAGAGAGAGAGAGAGAGAGAGAGAGAGAGAGAGAGAGAGAGAGAGAGAGAGAGATTGTGAGGATCTCCAAAGGGATCTTTTGACACGGGGGAGTGGGCAAACCAGGAGCAAATGAGCTTCACCCTTAGAAAGTGCAGAGTGATGCATGTTGGGGCAAAAACAAACACACACCCAATTATATTTATAAAGTGATGTGGTCTGAACTCTGTGCAATAAACCAGGAAAGGGACCTTAGTGTCCTGGTGGACAGCTCAATGAAGGTATCAACCCAGTGTGCCACAGCAGTGAAAAAAGCAAACTCAGTGCTAGGGATCAATAGGAAGGGTATAGCAAATAAGTCAGCAAGTGTCATTTTGCCTCTTTATCAATCTATGGTGAGGGTCCATCTGGAGTATTGTGTACAGTTCTGGTCACCATACCTCCAAAAGGATAGTATGGAAATGGAAAAAGTGCAGAGGAGGGCAACCAGAATGATTAGGGGACTGGAACACCTTCCTTACCATCTGAAGCTGCAATAGCTGGGCCTCTTCACTCTTAAACAACGGCACCTAAGAGGTGACCTGATTGAAGTTTAAAATCATACATGGTGTGAACAAAGTAAATACAGAAAAACTATTTTCCCTATCATGCAACACTAGAACTAGGTGGCACTCCATGAAATTTCTTAAACAAATAAGAGAAAATACTTTTTCACCAAGAGGATCACTGGTCTGTGGAACATCCTGCCAGAAGAAGTGGTGGCAGCTGTCAGCCTTGAAAAAGGATTAGAAAGGATTAGACAAGTTCAAGGAGAACGAGGGTATCAATGTCTATCATTATGGATGCCTAAGGACAACCTCCGGGTTGGAGAGATAGCAGGATATCTCTCAATGCTGTTTGCAGGGAATCTTAAGGAGGTGAAGACATCTGCTTGTGAATACCCTGAAGCGAATGATGAGCTGCTGTGCGAGACAGAATGCTGGACTGGATAGGCTGTGGCCTGTTCCTGCAAGGCTGTTCTTATGTTCTTAGATGTTCTTGGACTGCAACTCCCACAAATCCTAGCCAGCATAGTGACGGAGGCTTCTGGGAATTATAGTCCAAGAATGCCTGAGTTATCCAAGGTTGAGAAATACTGCTTTAAAGCACAAAATCTTCTTCTCTAGAGTCAACACCCAGCCTGGGAACCACCATGAAACCATAATTTTACAGTAGACATGGGCACGACCAGAAAAAATGATGTTTCGAGTTTTCATTTGTTGGAACGGGTCCGTTTCGGGTCGTTTCCGTTTGTCGCGAAATTTTTCAAAAATTTGTCATTTCAGTTTGTCATTTGTCGTTTGTCGTTTCCACTGCGATTTAGTGCGATTTGACTTCCCAGAGCATAGGGGCGTCCCGCAATCAGGGCCGGCGCTAGGTGTTTTTGCGCCCTAGGCGGTGGGCGGGGCAGGGGGCGGGCGGCAGGGGGGAGGTGCAGGCAGGTGGCGGTGGCGGGGGGCCATGGGCGGGCAGTGGCCGCGGGTGGGCGAGTGGGTGGGTGGCGGCACGGGCCGCAGGCGGGTGGCGGCACGGGTGGACGGGCGAGTGGGCAGTTAGGATATCACTTAGGATAGAGGTTCTGTTCTTGGCTTGCACCCCAAATGTGTGTGTGTGCAAGCAAATTGAAGTTGGGAAAATAGAAAGTAAATGGTAGTATATAATATATTTTTAAAATAAATCCACACCTCCCACTCCCAGTCGAACCTCCCCCTTTATCCAATATCAGAAAAAAATCCTCAAACTGCCAGAGAAGAAATAAAGAATAAACTGCTATTCCCTTCAGCAGACAAAGCTGCAGGGAATCAAAGAAATTATTTTCTAAATTCAATTCCCTCCCTGCCTGCCTAACTTAAATCCTAAAGCCTCCAGCCTCCCTCCTCAATCTCTATCGGATCACACCAGCACCAGCAGCCAGCCCTCCTCCCTCAACCACATCCATACACCCAACTGCGATTTCTGGAAGGTGCCTCGGCTTTTTATGCCCTCCGAGACATCCAGAAGTGTCAGTCAAAAACCTGGTGATGCCATTGGTGGAATGGTTCAAAAAATTGCATGGTCCCATCCCATGCCCAGCCCAAATGGGCGGGTCTAAAAAAAATTAAAAAAAATCAATACGACATTTTATTGCTATAAAAAACCCACTGCTGCTACTATAAAAATTCAGGCATTTAAAATAAATAAATTTCACATGTTTCTGTGGTGATTTGGTGTGTTTTTTGACCATGATTTCAAAAGAAAAATTGTGGTCGCCATTTTGGATCCCCCCCACCGCATGGCATGCAGCGAGACAGACGACAAGGATGACCCCCCCCCAGCCTGGTGCAAGCAGCCCAGGACAGGAGAAGAGGGGGAAAAGGCCGGGGACCCCCCAGAAACCACCCCTCTGGTAGGTGGCAAAGCCTCAGGCAGGCATATTTTCGCCTGCTTTTTTGGCCGGGAGTCGGGTTTTTAAAAAAAAACTTTTAAAAACTTTTTCTGTGCTTTGCATTGCGCGATCGCCGCGATGCCACAAACGGAAACGAAAAACCCGACCAAATTTTTCTTTTTTCGGTTCGAGTTCGAGTTCTGATGGCATAATTATCATTACCATTTCCGTTATGTAACGGAAACGATAACCGAAAACGGAAACGTCAATTTCGCCGAGTTGTGCCCATGTTTATTTTACAGGTTTCATTTTTGTTCTCTTTATTATTCTAAGTGTATTTGTTTATGCTAAACATTTTTAGTATCCACTGAAGGGTTTAGCTTCCCCACTGACATTTCTACTTATGTACAGGTGCATGCACATGTATATACAAAAGAAGAATCTAATCCCAAAGGAAAAAAATATATATGAAAAATGGTATGGTACACAGTTGGATCTATTATATATAGGTGTCATTATTTGCCTGATCCATAAAAAGTATTTACTCACAAAGCTGTGGTACGGATTAGTGGTGACTCATTTCAGATTGTATTCTGAAGCTACTATTCCAAGAGTTATCCTTAGAACCTCAGGCATACAAAAGATGGGAAGATTATGTGAGGAAACCTTACACTCCCTGGGACAAATTCTTACTCACTTGTACTCCTGTTAATTCCTGGCGACTTGGCTGGAGCTAGCAATTTTACTTCAGCATCCATGAGGGCAGAATTTGCTTCCTTACATAAGAAATAAGAAGGATTAATCATGGTGATTTGTTGTATTAACAGAAATGTAAGACTATGATGTGGAACGACTACGTGCCCGAGGGGCATGGTATGTACTTCCATAACAAAAGTCTTGTTAAAAGTTGAATACATTTGGAACTTGGCAATGCATAATTATAATTATTCAGATTTTGCTCCAAAATATTGTTCTTGTCCTTTTGTTTTTTTAGAGACTGCATTTCCCTGTACGTGCAAACATTTCATTCCATAAGTTTGGAACATACGTGTGTGTTTGTGCGTATGTGTGTGCATGCAGGACACACAGAGTCACCATTTTGTCTATCTAATTTTAGAGAAGGAGATGGGGACACATCTTGGGCACTGCCAAATGAAAGATATTTCCTAGAGCAACCAATGCATTGTGTAATAATTAGCCTGACACAAAAATATATTGGCAGGATAATTTGGCCATCAATCACTGTCATGGCTGGGTAAAGGAGGCTTGAGGCAGCTGCAAGAACAGCTGTAACCTAGGTCTATTGTTTTTGTGTTTAGTCCTACATATTTCTGGAACCCATTAGTGACATTTTTAGGGTTTAGAAACTGGATGTTGGTAATGCAGCACTGAATATTCTAAATGATGCTCGCTCATTAAGTATCACGGTCTACAATAATCTCTAATTTCTAAGAGTTCATTTGGCAAAATTAAAAATGGAACGAATGCCTCAGCTTGGTGAACGGCAAATGGAATTCTCCTATTTAATGCTCACAAAAGGGAGGAGAGCTTGCAACAGATGTATCTCATTGTATCCTGCACGGCTTTGCTACTTGCAAGTACTTCTCCCAAACTTTTTAGTTCTGTGGGAAAGAGGTGAGCAGAATGTGAGTAAAATTCCTAGTTTTCATTTAAATATTAATGAAAATAGTTTGGGGGGCATAGCTCATGTTCAGATACATTTTGAATTTAAGTGTCTGTTCAGACAGAGAGATTTGAAGTCCTTTGGTTTGTGCTTAAAAGCTTCTCCTCTTTCATGTGATCTATTTCACCCTCTTATTTGAGCAATCCTGTTCACACTGGACATGTTTCTTTTCCTGTTATATGGGTCCACAAACATAGGTCTTTGAATTGCCAGTTTACCCAGAAACAAGGTTTAACCTGGTCTGGTCACATGTAAATGTACCCAATAAAGAGGGAGCAGCAGAAGCAGCTGAGGGCAGTGACTGCATGAGGGAAATGCATTGGAGTGAAGGTTGGTGAGATGGAAGGCAGGTTGTCCCGCCTTTCTCCTCAGCCAGGACCCTGCTTGTGTTTCACTTCCTTGTGGCGACAGAGGCCATGGAAATCACATACCTTTTCAGGCAGGCAACATTCAGTGAGCTCTGGTGACTTTCCCTTGTTTTATTTTTCATTTTCCAAACAAAGTGAGTGATCTATCAAAACAGCAATTCACCAGCCCACCGTGGTAATAGAATGGCACTATGCCAGTTACAGAAATACTTTTTAAGAGTACAAAAATAAATAAATAGAGGAAACGCTTTCTCCATCCTCCCTTTTAATGTCCCCACCCACCCAACATGTCACAGAGTCATGTTCCCAGATGACTGTTATGAACCACCCAGAGTGGCTTCTGTCACATGGGCATTATACAAATTGAGTAAATAAATAGTGGCCAGGGCCCAGATTGGGAAGGAGGTAGCCGTAGGGAGAGTCCTCGGGCCGTTTCAGTCGCCGCCTTTACCCAATCTCAGAGTGTCCCCACTGGTATTGGTCCCTAAGAAGACACCTGGGGAATACCACCTCATACATTACCTGTCCTTCCCGGAGGGACATTTGGTTAACAACACCATCCCCCATGACCTTTGCACGGTCCACTATACTTCATTTGATGCTGCGGTACACACTGTCAGGGCTTGCGGAGCAGGGGCGAAAATGGCAAAATGTGATATCAAGTCAGCCTTTCACCTCCTTCCCGTCCACCTGGCTGACTTTGACCTCCTGGGCTTCCAATTTGAAGGGGGCTATTACGTGGACTGGGCCCTCCCATTTGGCTGCTCCATATCGTGTGCGGCCTTTGAGAGGTTCAGCACCTTCGTAGAGTGGAAGCTTAGTACTGTGAAGCGGTCCCGAGCAACGGCCCATTATTTAGATGACTTTATTTTTTGTGGGCCCCACCAGTCTGGGCAGTGCCAGCACTTGCTGGACACCTTCCAGGCCTTGGCACAGGAACTGGGGCTGCCCTTAGCAGAGGAGAAGACTGAGGGCCCTACGACAGTCCTCACGTTCCTTGGGGTAGAACTTGACACATGGGACCAGTCCTCTAGGCTCCCGCCCAATAAACTGAGCGACCTGAGGGCCCGCTTGGCAGTTTTGGCGGGCCGTAAGAAGGTTACCCTCAGGGAACTTCAGGTCATTATTGGACATCTGAATTTTGCGCGCAAGGTGGTCGCCCCTGGGCGCGCATTTTTGTGGCGCCTTTGTGCAGCCACCCAGGGGCTAACTCACCCCTTCCACAGGACCAGAGTTATGGCGGGCATGCACGCTGACATCCAGCTGTGGCAGCAGTTTTTGGATGACTTTAATGGGGTCTCCTTCTGGCGCACTGAGCTGCGCTTGGGAGCAGACTTTCAGGTCCAAACTGACACAGCGGGCTCCTTGGGTTACAGAATCTACTTTATAGGCCAGTGGTGCCACGGGCAGTGGCCTGAGGCATGGCATAAGCAGGGCATCACTCATGATCTGATGTTTTTGGAGCTGTTCCCCATATTGGGGGACTTGAGCCTCTGGGCAGGATCCTGGGCGAACTCTACGGTACGGTTCACATGTGGACGATTGGAGAGGTGAAGCTGAGCGCGCCATAGGCCTGTCTTTGTTGGCACGCACCAGGAGGGGTTACATGGCCGATATCAAGGGTTTCGAGACCTTTAGGGAGGGTGTGGGCTTACCACTCTCGTCACCGATACCGGTGGAGCACATTCAACAGTTTCTGGTCATGCAGTATCAGAAGGGGCGGGCCCCCAGCTCCCTCCAGAACAAATTGGCTGCCTTGTCTTTTCATGCCAAGTCGCGGGGATGCGGGGATTCTACCCGGGACCCCAGAGTGAGGAAGATTATCGAGGGGTGGGCCAGGGAACGCGGGGCTAGGGCCGACAATAGGGCCCCACAGTCACCCGACCTTCTCCTATGCCTGGACCCCTTGTGGCCTCAAGTGTGCCATGACACTTACGAGGCCCAGCTCTTTCGAATGGCAGCATTAGTGGCTTTCTTTGCTGCCCTAAGGATAACGGAACTGTTTGCATCCAGCAAGGGTGATTCACTTGGCAAGGCTTTGCAGGTCAATGATCTGTCTTGGGAGCAGGACAAGTTAGTGCTGTGTATCAGGCGCTCCAAGACGGATCAGCTGGGAAGGGGAGCACACATTACTCTTGGACCCTGTTCCATCAGTGCGATATGCCCCGTCAGGGCTGTGTGCCAGTACCTGCAAATGCGGGGGCGGGATGGGGGTTTTCTATTCCATCACCAGGATGGGTCATCCCTGACGAAATACCAGTTTTGGAAAGTGACTTCCCTGGCACTGGGCAAGGTCGGGGCTGGCCATTTACGATTTGGAACTCACTCGTTCTGCATAGGTGCAGCCACTACGGCGGTGGAGCAGGGATATCGACCAGTGGATATCAAGTGTATTGGCTGTTGGGCATCGCGGTGCTACCTATTGTATGTCTGCCCCCTACACAGGCGCTGAGGCTGCAGTTTGTCGCTGCCCTTCCCCGCCTCTCCGGCTTTCTCTTTGCCCCCTTCCTGTTTTCTGCTTTGTTTTCTGTGTGTCTTCCCTATGCAGGAACTGGTGCCCGGTGTGCGAGAGCCAGGGTGATGATCGTGGGCCACAGCTTCGTATATTGGGCAGCGAGGCACGCGGCTCAGTCCAGCTAGGGGAAGCATCGTGGACTGGGCAGTGTTGCCATTCTCGAGTGGAGAGGTTACCGTGGCATGTGGTGGAACCAGGTGGTGCCGACTGCCTTAAAGCTGGCGCAGGGGTGCCCTCCAGAGATCCTCTTGATCCATGCAGGTGGAAACGACCTGGGTCGCAGAACGGAGAAGGACCTCATCAATGCTGTCCTGGCTGATTTGCAGCTGTGGCACCAGAGATTCCCAACCGCGTGGGTGTTATGGTCTACCATCATTCCCAAGAGGGCCTGGGTATCTGGCATCAACCGAGCACGACGATGTGTGAACCAGGAGGTCACCAGGGCTATCTGCAGGGGTGGAGGTGGCGTTATAGGCCACCTGGACATTAAACCCAGCAAGCCGGAGCTGTTTCGTCCGGATGGTGTGCATCTCTCCAAAGAAGGCATGCAGCTGTTCTTGGACAACCTGCGTAGGGGGCTGCTTGCGGCCCTGAGGGGGCCTGGAGCAGAGGCTTGGCTATAGCAGAGCTTGGCCATGGCCGTGGCGGGTAGTGTGGGGAACTTGGCATTAGGTGAGCCCCTAAATGCTGGCCAAGAGGCCTCTGACCCCCAGGTGCTGCGACCCTTAGATCACAGCGCCTGGAGCGAAGGGGCATTTCAAACCCAAGCAGAGCAGGGGCCGCCAGAGGACGGCACCCTGCTCCTGTGGGGAAGGTTAGCTTGGTCAGCCTGGGAGGAGCCGCACTTGAACGGAACCCCCGGGGACCGGGTGGCTCGCCCGTATCTGATAATGCAGGGTCAAGTTTGGCACCCCAGGGCCAAGTGTTCCCCGCACAAACGCAGCAGCCCCCACTTGGATTATTAAATGTGGTTAAAGTTGAATAAAGTGTGGCCCGCAGTGGCAACCCAGCTCTCTGTCTCGCCTATTATTCCAACCTGGGGGGGGGGCAATGGCTGCAAAACACGAGTCCCCAACCTTTACAAAACGGACTTTAAAAACATGCACATGGTGAGAATCAAGTTCTGAAAAAATGATGCAATACCCCCACCCGCACACAAAATGTAAAATAGAATTTAAAGGTATGCACACCACAAGGATCAGGTCCCTACCTTTTCATCACTTGAGAAATTAACCAAAAATGTTTAAAAATTTCAAAAAATTGTTGCAAAACTTTCAAAAATGGTGCCAAAACAATTTGTGTTAGGTGTAAGAAATTTACAGAATGCCTAAATGTTGTTGATGATCTGCCTAAATGGAGTCCACTCACGTGGACCCCCATTTACATTCTGTGGATCCCCATTTTTCTCTCTCACTGTCATTGAACCCCTGCAAGTCAAAATAGACCCCCCTATATAGACCACCTTGGGAACCACTGGTATAGATAAACTCATCTAACTTCTCCATTTAGCAATATCTCATTTTAAATCCAGTGCAACTTTATGCATATGGTGACTGGTTTTCTCCCCATAACTCTTTGTCGCCTACAATAGCCTTTGCTGATGAGGCTGCAAGACTGTCTGTCATTGCATGTTTAGCCCCGGTAAAGATGCAAAAGAACAAAAAAAGGCAGTTTGAGTAGCATTGTGCAGTATATGATGAGCTACTGCATGAAACAGAACTGACAGCTGCTTGAACCACTGATACTAGATACTGAGATGCTGCTGACAGCTTTCCTACAGAAGACACGAAAGGTGGTGGAAGGTGGAATTGTTGTAGGAAGACATTAGAGTCCTACACAGGGCAATGGACACATGGATTTATCTCCTGATAGAACTGTTTGAAGCAAAAGATGGGGGCGCAGAAGTATATATGGATGATACTGCTAGTGTCCACTCATGTTCCCAAAAGACTGGAATATCTGGCGGGGGGGGGGAGTTGCCACCGTTTCTCTATCTCTACATGCTAGATGGACCCTAGAGGGAGAGTTTGCTACCCAAGACAGCTCAAAAACAGGGTATGCCACCCCAAAGTTATTTGACAGTGCATTGCACTATGTAACCCTGTTAATCAAATTCAAGGCAAATATCGTGCCTGCTGCTGCTCTGCCTACTTTCCAACACGGAAGGAGATATTTTATAGGGCTGGCATGGTTCATCTAAGTGATGCACAAACCCACCTCAGAGTTCCTCCATCATTCAGTGGAAGGAGAGTTAGCTCAAATTTGGCAGAGTACTATGGGTACATTAACTTGTAACAAAAATTAACTAAAGCAACTGAATATGAGAAAAATACTGTAAATTCTTAGAATGCTAGAAGCCAGGCAGCAGGGTTCTTTTATCTTTATTTCTGGTGAGCCCATTTTCTGTGTGAAAGGAATTTCTATGGTGGAATTTCCTCTGCAAAAAGTTCACCGACAGTCTAAACTGCAATCTAATTGAAATGTGCGCCTGAAAGCAAGTTTCAATTAGACAATAAACCCAAAGGATTTTCAGTCAAAACATTTACTTGAAAGGAACCAAACACCTCCCATTGCCAACAGAAGACTATTTCTTAACCTTATTAATAAAATAAAGATCTCTTGGTGAGCAAATCAGATCATTAAGCTTCAATATTTATCCACAGGGAAGTTACCACTGGAATAACATTTCCTGCTAGTTTATTTAGCTTCCAAATATTTATAATTGGAAAATGTGCAAATCAAATTTATCGCAATATTATTTCAGAGCTAGCAGGACTTACATGGGATAACCAGTGTGGTGCAGGGGGTAGAGTGAAAGATTAGGCTTGGCTTCAAATTGCTGGCCAGCCATCAATGTTCACCAGGGGGCGGGGGGGTGGGACTGGTAAAACCACTCCTTAAACATCTCAAACAATTAAACCACTCCATAGCACTTAAAGAACTTTCTAGGTGGTTTACAAATAATTATGCAGGCTACACATCCCCTTCGACCCTGCTACCTGGGATAGAAACACAGATCGTGAACACAGTTATGGCTGCAGTACAGTAGTTTGCTGTGTCACAAGGCTTTTAATCTCACTTACCTTGAAGCCCTATTACAATTTTACTTGACAGTAACACACACACAGGCACTAATATGTGGATCAGCTGTAGGGTCTGCTCTTCAGATACTAAAATGCCACTTTGCCCAACTGAGTGCATCTTCAGGGTACAGGCTGATGATTTGCATGTCCTCATTTATAGTGTTCTGCCATCTTTGTTTTGATCACCCACATGGTTGACATTCATCATCATTTTTAAGGCAGTGTTGGCAATGGTGGAATGAAACAAAGCCGTCTTGTCTCATCTTCTCTGTTACTGATACCACACCCAGTTGTTGTCAGATAATATTATTTGTAACATCACTGAGTAGGGAGATACCCGATATCCAATGGAGCATATGCATTTCCATGGCCTGGAGATGGGTCTCTACTCCTGTTATTGTTGCCCAGCACTCTATGACATCCAGTACAACAGGATGGACAATCACCTTGTAAATCTTAGATTTGAGATAAATGTCATTTGTCTGTCTCAAAGCAAGCACTAACATGTGGATAAAATTTAAATTTAAGTAGAAGCAGTTTAAATAGTCTAGTAGTCTGTCTAACATAAATTGGAATTATTAGACCATCATCATTGTCACCATTGTCCACATTCACTGTTTAAAGTGTTACACTGGTCTCCTGCTCTTTCACACTTCATATACTGCGGTCCTGCTATATTGCGGGACCGCAGTATATGAAAAAAGGCCCCCTGGGTTAAGGCGGGAAAGGCCTGTTTCAGGCCTCCCGTACTTACCCCAGGACTGGCACTGCCCTGAATGGGCCTGTGAGGGCCTTCCTAGGTCTTCTGGAGGCCCCCAAAGGGCCTCCCTGCAAACCAGAAGTCACTTCTTGTAAACCAGAAGTGACTTCTAGATCACTGAAAATCATTTCTGAGGCCTCTGAGGCCCTTTCTAGGCCTGTCAGAGGCCTCAGAAATGATTTTCGGTGATCTGGAAATCACTTCTGGTTTATTGGAGGTCACTTCTGGTTTGCAGGGAGGCCCTCTTGGGTCCTCCATGAGGCCCAGGAAGACCCTCGCAGGTCCATTTGGGGCAGCGCCAGGCAAGTACAAGAGCCCCTAGCTAGGCCCCCCCCAGGCCCAACCCAACGTGCATCCGCATATCACAGATTTTCAATTATTGCGGGTCGGGTCGGGTCCCTAACCCCTGTGATAGGCGGGGGGTGACTCTACCTGTGTTTGAACTGTATAGAACTGAAACCACAGAAGACACTCAAGCCTCTAAGAGTTCCATGAAGAAATAATGTTATACAGTGGAGGTCCCCATTATGGTGACACTACAATGAAGACAATCTAACTTCAGGGATTTATCCCCTTATTCCCCTTCTCATGGGTATCAGTAACAAGATAACTATGTACACACATTATATAAGACTTTTGCCAGCTACTCTTCCTTATCTAGGATTTCATCCAAATTAGAATGCATTGGGACTGTGTTCTAAAATGTAGCTTGAATCCTAGGTTGTTGTCCAAAATACATAAAGAAATAAACATAACCATATAAAGTGCTCCTGAGCATATCTAGAATGGCTCTTCACACTGAGAAGTTAACAAAAAACTGTCTGCCATATTTTACAGGTAGGTCATATATTTTTATTTTATAAAATAGGGCATTGATTAGCATGAGAAGAGTGAAGTAAGCTTAAGTAAAAGCTCATAAAATGATGACCATGAGATCACATATGTTACTCAAGGGATTCAATAAGAGGGCATGGATTTCCTTGTGATTATTTTGTGTGTGTGTGTGTGTGTGTGTGTGTGTGTGTGTGTGTGTGTGTGTGTGTGTGTGTGTGTGTGTGTGTGTGTGTGTGTGTGTGTGTGTGTGTGTGTGTGTGTGTGTCTAAAGGATGTGGTACTAGAGATGTGCCATTCAGATTTTTTTGGGATTCCAGCATGTTCCACTTGACTGAGTGAATTCTGGGAGTTGCAGTCAAAAAGATGGGAGAGTCCCACCATTTCTGAGTGGCCTCCCGCTTAGCCGGGCATGGCATGTGTGCCCCCCTTTGCCTGTATGTGAAGGTTGTCTGGTGGAGCAAAGCACACCAAGAACCCCTTCTCCATTTGGACTTGCTCGTCTACACCATAGGAATCTGCAGGTGATTTTATACTGTCAGCATGAGCGAGCAGCCATTTTGACTTTTCTGGGTGGAACCATTCTCTGATATGATTTGTTTTCCTTTGGATTTGGGTTCCCCATTTGGCTTTGGGTAAAAGAAAACAAATGATGAGTCTTGGCACTTGCAGAGCAATGGGGAGCTAGTGGTGTGCCAGTGACATGGGGCACCGTCTAGGAAGGTGCTGTTCTGGTAGCAGAAGAAGAACAACTAAACAGTGGTAGAGAGTCCTTCCCTTTTCTTCCATGTTCTTGATATCTGCACGCACTATATGCAGTGAGCTGATGTGTCAATGCCAAGACTGGTCACAAAGCAATATGCTTTCCTGCTGTGATTCTCTACTCTCCTTGGCAATCATTTAATGCTGCAACGGCAACTGTTAGACAAGACCTATTTGATTGCTTGGCCACAGTAGCTGGAAACGTGGCAATCTGAATTGGCAGGATCCCAGAGAACACAG
Organism: Phrynocephalus forsythii; assembly: GCA_029282475.1. NCBI lineage: Eukaryota > Metazoa > Chordata > Lepidosauria > Squamata > Agamidae > Phrynocephalus > Phrynocephalus forsythii. The sequence goes on along the minus strand of JAPFRF010000011.1, from coordinate 130,951,809 downwards.
TGTGAAAGGAGGTGGAACATTTATTATAGAAGCCAAGATTCCCTTTTGCTCCCCCCTCCCCATTGAAGCACTAGCCCTATACGACGACGACGACAGCTGCAGCTGTTCTCATTATGGAATCACCTGCAAAAATATGTCCATGGACCATTCCCTTTCTCTCCAGATCAGCCTTTGGGTAATGGCTAGGTCACGGACACAGACACACAAGGAAAGAAGCCAGAGGAGCTCAACGGCTCAATGATAAGGCCAGACACCATGCTAATATATTTTATAATTTATTTATTTATTTATTTATTACATTTATACCCCACCCATCTTCCCGTAGGAACTCTGGGTGGCTTACAATGATAAGCAATAACAACACAATGAAATAAGACAACAAAAGAAAATAAACAACTATTCTAACCGGCTTAGCGCCCTGACAATGCGTGCAATTCCCAACAGGGAAACTTCTCTAGGATGCAAGATATGAACGGCGGAAAAAAAAAAAAACTACAAAAAGTCGCCAAAGGCCTCCCGAAAGAGCAGAGTCTTTAACACTTTACGGAAGGCCAATCATGAAATGGTCACATATTAACACTCCCTTCAGTGGTGGAGGAATGTAGTTCTAGAAGAGGGTGCCATGCCAGTCTGTTCTAACATATCAGGCCAAAACCAAAATAAAAATAAAGCATAAATAAGACCAAAACCTTGTGGCACTATAAACACTAACTGCTATATTTAATGTGAGCTTTTGTGGACATGTCCACATATCTGAGGAAGTATTAGAGGAACTGGACAAGTCTATGAAAGCTCACATTAAAATATAGCACTAAGGTGCTACGGTGTTTTTGCTTTCTTAAATTTTATTGTTTGTGTAGGGAACGTTAAGGAAAAGTAAGGGACGAAAATAACTTTTAAAGGGACAATTGTTTAAATACATTTGAAACAGAATGCACAGTCAAATGTTCACAGTTTCTTCTTTAATTAAGTCTGGTTTTTATGTGATATAGATTTAATGTGATATAAATTAATAAACAATATATATCAAAAGCCAATAAACTATTTTTGATATATATTGTTTTTTAAGTTATTATGTTTTACTTATTTGTTGCTTGTATATTGTATTGTATTGTATTGTATTGTATTGTATTGTATTGTATTGTTTGTGGGTCTGATTTCTGTTCAGTTTTGTAAATCACCCAGAGTAGCTATGTAGCTAGATGGAGTGGTATATAAATTTAAATAAATAAATAAATAAATAAATAAATAAATAAATAAATAAATAAATAAATAAATAAAATAAACCTGTTAAAATATTGCTAATGCAGCATGCAGTATCAACATATTAATTTGTAGTGTATAGGGTATTGCGTACTGGTTATTTTAAGAGCAAGGCATCCTGCAGTTGAAGACAGGTGGACCTTGTAATGAGGAAACGCCGAGTGGGGTGAACTGGGGGGTGGAGCTATGGGTATTTATGGAATGCGTGTGTCGTGTTATGCATGTCGTGTGTGGAATAAAGAAGTCTACTGCAGCATGCTGTTATGTCTGGACCCAATACATAATACTGGCGATGAGGGGATTTTTTTTTGGCTTGCCTGCAGCTGCTGTGGGACAGAGAAGAACTGTGAGGAATGGCTGCAAAAGGACTGCTGGAGCCTTTTGACCCGACTGTGACGGACTGGGAAACCTATATATCAAAGTTTGAGTTTTATCTTGCTGCTAACCAAATAACAGAAGCAGAGACAGTCAAGGCCACGTTCCTCAGCTTGGCTGGTCTGCATGCTTTTGAAATAGTGAGAGTGCTGTGTGCACCAACTTCATTGAAAAATGTTACATTTGAAATCATTAAGGACAAGCTACGAGAGCATTTTGTGCCTCGACCTTCAGAGATTGCTTGTCGGCATGCATTCTATAAGAGGAATCAGGAGCCGGGGGAGTCAGTAACTGATTATGTCATAGCTCTCCGACAGGCTGCAAGGCATTGTAACTTTACAGACCTTGAGGAGGCTTTGTGAGATAGACTGGTTTGTGGTCTGAAATGTGAAAGAACACAATGGAGTTTGCTAGCAAGGAAAGAATTGGATTTTAAAACTGCATATGAAGAAGTCTGGGCCATAGAAGTTTCACAGAAATTCACAAGAGAAATCCGACAGGGAGAGACTGTAAGTACCGCACCTCCCTGGAAATTGGGGAGTGTTAATCAGCAGCACCTGTGCATGAAAGAAGAGGGAGAAGAAGTAATGCAAGCCATTCAACAGAGGACTCAAAGAGCAAGGCTCCCACCAGGGAACGCTTGTGCCGGGTATGGGGGACTTCACCAGAGAAAAGCATGCCCCTTTCAGAAGGCAAGATGCTATCGGTGCTCTCAGCTGGGACATCTGGCCCATGTCTGCCGGACTACACCAGAATGGAAGACACCCAGAAGGGGGAGTCGAGCAGCTGGAGCAGACAAGGGGGGGGGTTGAACCAGCGGGGCGAGTGTTATGCTCTCACCACACACTCAGCTGAATTGTTAAACAACTCTGGAGAAAGTTTTGTGATGACTTTACAGCCAGCAATTCAATCGAAGATTAGAGTGACTTTAAGAATTTATTGGGGATGGTGTGAAATGGAGGTGGATACTGGCTCTGAGTTATCAGTTATTGCAGAGCAGAGACTCCAGCAACTGTGTCCTAAGGGGTGGAGGAACAAACTTGTGCCATGTAACGTTTTACTTAAAGATTTTCAGGGAAATCAAGTTCCAGTGATAGGAATGAGTACCTTGCAAGTAGCCTACAAGAACTTTAGGGGGCCCTTAAGAGTGGTAGTGGCAAAAGGGAACTTGCCAAGCCTGCTGGGGTTGGAGTGGTTTGAACCATTGGGTATTCATATTTTGGGTATTCAACAGATTAAGAATGTGGACATAACAGCTGTATGTAAAGAGTATGCATCAGTGTTTGATGGAGCTCAGGGGGTCCTAGAGGCAGTACCACATGCTCGATGGGAAACATCTATTGTGACACCCCTTAAGGCAAATGGAACTGTGCAGAGTTGTGCTGATTATAAATGTATGATAAATAAGGCATTGCAACAGCATGCTATACCCCATTCTACAACGGGACGTAGTCCAGAGGAGTTGTTAATGAATAGAAGTCTAGTTACAGTCTGGGATAGGTTACACCCAGATTTGTCAGTAGAAGATTCACAGCAGTAGGGGGGAATGTGCGGGTATTCCATCCGGGGGATTTGGTTTATGCTCGTAATCACAATGGGGGACCTAAATGGGTACCAGCAATGGTTGATAGAGTGACAGGACCATTATCTTATCGAGTAGCCACAATAGATGGCCAGGCGTGGTAACGTCACGTGGATCAGTTGCGACAGAGATGGTCAGGGAGGGCAGTAGCCACTAGGGAGGAATTAGAGAAATTAGAGGAAGATGTACCAGTGGGTACGGCACCTAATATAGTAAGCAGCATGCCCCAGACCATGACAGATCCATCAACAATGTCACAACAAGAGGGTAGGAATGCTGAGGAACTTGCTGAGACATCAAGGGCAGGACAAGCCGAACCATTAGAGCTGGACAGGCAGACTGATGATAACAGCCTGAGACAATCTCAGCGAACACGGGCACCCCCCCCCGTTATTTGCAAGACTATGACTGTAACTGGGTACGATGTTGTTTTAGGGGGGAGGGGTGTAGTGTATAGGGTATTGTGTACTGGTTATTTTAAGAGCAAGGCATACTGCAGTTGAAGACAGGTGGACCTTGTAATGAGGAAACACCGAGTGGGGTGAACTGGTGGGTGGAGCTATGGGTATTTATGGAATGTGTGTGTTGTGTTATGCATGTCGTGTGTGGAATAAATAAGTCTACTGTAGCATGCTGTTATGTCTGGATGCAATACATAATAAATTTGGTAACTGGCAATTGGCAATTTATTCATGAGATGCATTATAGATTTTCTTCTCAAAAATAAAATGTCTATTTCTCATATGTTTAGCTAATAAATATTTAATTTGGAATGGTGAGTGAGAAGGCCTTCTCTTTGACATTGTGAAGACATGAGTGAAACTGGGATGGATTCAGTAATCTAATAGGACATGTCTAGAGTGTTGGTACTTTTGAACAGTCAGTCCACTTAAGTCTTGGGAAGTCATCCTCAACTCCCTAAATAGCAGGGATAGGGACTTGAATGGCAGGGTTCACTGTCAAGTCAGACATAACTAGCACCAGTGACACAAATTTGGGTTGTTCCACCCACCCCTCAACTTAAACTCGGAAACCTACTCACCTCTTCCAGACATCTTTTTTGCAGCCTGGGGGAAAATGGGGCAAACATAGACCCTTCCACCACCTAGTTGCAGACCTGCCTAGTGTGGCATCTTCAAAAGTGCCAGTTTAATAAACAACAAATAGAGAGCAGCCAATCCATCTCCTTTCTGAGACCAGTCAGTCTTCTATGAAGAAAATGGATAAAATATGCAGAAACTACTGAGGAACAGGATAGACTGTTATGTTTTTGGAAACCACCATATTAGTTGTGGCATTCTGGGAACTGCAGGCTGACTATCTGACTGGAAAAAGGCAGGAAAAGAACTCCTGAGTAGACTGGTGTGTCTCTCTTCAAAATTCTACAGCAGAAGGGAACAACTGGCTACTTCTGGATTGAATGGCATTCCCTCCAGCTGAGGAAGATACCTCTTAGCTCAAACCTCTTAAAGGCATCTTACAAGGGTACCATAACTCCAACAAGGTGCTCCATATCTGTGTAAACAAAAATCAGTTTAGGCAGATAAATGTTGATCTGAAAAGGAACAGAGAAGAAAGGGTTAAGCAGCTCCTCACTTGCCCCCTGTTCCTCTGCTCAAGGCTAGAAGTCATATGATATCAGTTTTGGCTAGAGTTGGGCACGAAACGAATTTTTAATTCATTTTGTTATTCATTATTCATTTTGTTACCTAACAAAACAAATAACAAACCCATCAAACGAAACAAAACAAAACAGAAATTTCTGTTTTGTTTCATTTCATATTTCGTCCCCCGCCACTATGTAGCCATCTTCTCTTCTCCTTGCAGGGGCCAGGACCAGGAGGAAAAAATAAATAAAAGGGGTGCAGCAGCTAGTGCCTCTCAGCTGTAGGGGGAAAAAGTCCTTGGTGTCCGGGACAAAAAAAAAACAACAACACTGACCCGGCCCCTGGGGCCGCATGGTCAGTGCTAAAAAAAAAAGCACCAACCCGACACCTGAGACCACATGGTTGGCGCTGAAAAAAAATGTGGGGGTGCGACAGTCTACCAGTCTACTGCTGCTTGGCCCCGCCATGGCTGGGCCTCTGGAGGAAGCGGTGGGATGGTCTACTGCCACCCAGCCCAACTGTGGCTGGGCCTCCAGAGGTGGCAGTGGGACGGTATACCACCACCTGGCCCAGTTCAGCTCAGTTCAGGTTTGTACGAACCCAAACCCAACCCGAACCGAGGGTGGGCCCAAAACAGAACCAACTAAGCCATCAGTTTTCTGTTTCATGCCCACCTTTAGCTTTGGCCTTTCTTGAAAAGCTAACAAAAGAAAGGAGCATGAGTAAGGTATGGAAAGTAACTGTGCATTTCTGAAGCATTCTGAATTGTCAATTTGAATTTTACAAAATGCCTTGCTGAGAAGCTTTGCATGAGTTTGCATATATATAAGTCAAGCTAAATAGAATATGTCACATCACATAGCTGCAGCTTGGGACACTTTAATATCTGAACAAATGACAAATCTTCCTCACCCCCAAATCCCCATCACAATTCACAATACACTTTATAAACTGTACTGCTTCAGGGCTAACATAGATGGACTTCATTTTCACAATTCCATCAAGGATACAGCAAATATCAAGAGGTGATTTAACTTACGGCATCCAGCATCTATCTTTCAAGGTATTCTTTAAATAATCAACAGGGCGAAGAGCCTAATCAATCTTTTGCCATATTAGACTCCTGCTTGTTCTCAGTTTTTCAATAGTTTATCCATAGAATGGAATCAGGCAGATAAAATGGGGAAGCAGCAAGGTTTTGATCTTTTTTTAAATGAAGAAAGGAGGCAAGCACTACATTTATATTTCTAATGAGAGCTATTTTAATGACTGTAGCTCATCAAACCATTAACTCTGCTAGAAGTAGGGCCAAAGTTGCCCTGTACAAAAACATGGGACTTGTTAAAAGCCTATTTTCAGGCAGTCATGCTGGGCACAAATGAAAAAAAGTAGAGCCCAAGAATGGGGGTTCTGACCAGCCCAGTGCTGGGAGGGGCACCTTTGTCGACCCACCTTTGCCCGGTGGAGACACGCTGCCCACTAGCTAGGCTGGCCAATCAGGGTTTGACAGAACACCTGGCTGGATTGGCCAGCTGCCAACCGCTGGGTCACCTGCCCTCACAGTAAAGCCCCATGTAAAGGCTACCAACGAGGTTAGCACCCTCTTTGCTTTCTGGGCACTCACCCACCCACCCTCCCCTCAAGGAGAATGAGATTAGCTGATCGCATAAGGGCTGGATGGGAATTTTTGGCCAGTGGCACGTTTTCACCCATCCCATTATCTTCATCATGGGGCTCCTCCTCTATCTCCAGTCACAATTGGTGGGAAGGGCCAATGGCAAAAAGCCCCTCTGGGTAGGAATAGGAAATAGTACCTTGTACAAGGGCAGTCCTTAATTTCCCAAATTAGGCATAGAAGTAGATATGACAAAGCAGAGTGATTTATGACCCTAGCCGTAAAGGGCTTGGGGAAGGCTGCCCACAAATTTTCTGTTGCCGGGAGGCACTACCTCTCCAGTTGATGCCCCCCCTTTACATCATTTGTAAATACCAGATAGCCACTTGCCCTTTCAGGTTCCCCTTCTCGGATAACAGTAGGAGAAATAGTCTGATACAATGTTAATAAATTGGAGCCAATTTTAATCCCAGAAATGTGTCTCGTCTCTTTATTTCAGGATGGGTGGACAATGGGGGTTCCGACCAGTTCAATGCTGGGAGGGGCAGCTTTGTCGACCTGCCTGGGGGAGACATGCGGCCCACTAGCTAGGCTGGCCAATCAGGGTTTGCCAGAACACCTGGGTGGACTGCCCAGCTGCCAACCGCTGGGTCATCTGACCTCACAGTAAAGCCCCATGTAAGGCTACCATGATACAATGATACAATGTTGTCTATTACAATGTCTCATCTCTTTATTTAGGGATGGGTGGACAAAGAACTTCTCTAATGGGTAAGCAATCTAGCATATGTCTGTGCAGGATTCTAAGGCATAACATGTTTAATATTCTATTTCATATGGATGTCTTACTCTGAAAAATACACAAGGAATCTTATAAAACTTCTAAAGGTCAAACTGGACAAATATTGGATATTTTGTGAATTTAAAAGTCAGCATGTATGTGAACTGGGCACAGTGTTGGACTAGTAGTCGGGAGATGCACAGCCTTTAAACTCATTAGTGAGGAAGAATACCAAGGGTGACCCTCATAAAGCTGGAAAACTCTATTAGGGTCATCATGAAATGGGAGCAACTTGAGCACACAGGACAGTGTCGCAACAACTTGTTCTATTTTTTTGTACACACACGCACACAGACACACAGACACAGACACACGTGTGTGTGTGTGTGTGTGTGTGTGTGTGTGTGTGTGTGTGTGTGTGTGTGTGTGTGTGTGTGTGTGTGTGTGTGAGAGAGAGAGTGAGTGTGTGAGTGTGTGACTAGAGCAGTGGAAAAGACCAAGTAGGTGGTTTTTCTGATTAAAATTGTTTGTCTTATAGGTATTATATCCTATGCCTGAGAGAGACATACTGTATGCTGTTCTATTTTCCTAAACAGGGAAGCAGCATGGAGGGAAGGGACACCTTTGACTTGAACATGCACTAGTAGAGGCAGAAGTACCCAGTTCTTTGCCATTGTTGGGTTAGATTGCCCATTCCAGACTGACTTTTAAAAATAGAGAACTCATTCAACTTTTTCATCAACGGTTCTCTTGGTATCTCATTTAATCTGAGCTTTAGGAAATTGTTTTGGCAGGGGAAAATGGGAGTAGTAGTACAATACAGTTGAAGGACACCATGCTGGGGAAGATTGCAGTGACTCTTCCTGATGAAAGCGGCTTTAGGGCAGGCAGATGATGGGTACATTTGCCATCTTTCAAGTGTACCCAGTGAAGGGATTGTTTTCAGTCCTTCCACTGAAAGCATTTTAGTCTTTTCCTCTTTTCTTCATGCTGATTATTTGTTGGAGGAAATAAGCTGTAAGAAGCATGAAAGGATGTTCATGCAAATTAGGTACTCTTGGCTTAGGAGAGATGAAGGAGAACCAAACTAGCAGCTTTCCTGTCTCTATTCACTCTTTAATCCACTTACCTTAAAGAGGGAACACAAAGACCTTGGTTCTGCTGCCAGCCTCTATATCCTTCTCCTTGGGACTCTGTAGGGAAAAAAAAGGCAACACAGGAATGGAACTGAGCTGGCTATAAGGTTGTGGATTACTTAGAATTCTCCTCAGGAACTTGTCCACTTGGTGAGGCCCCTCTTCTTCCCATTTGGAGTTTCTACAAATATTTTTGAAGGATAAAAGCTAGCATTGATAGTGAAAAATTGTGGTAAACTTACAACATCAATAAGGGGAGAATTATCTGTTTTGACAGGACTAATTTTTTCACTGTTATCTTTTTGGCATTCCCATCTTATTTGCATCTGTTCTTTTTCACTTATTTTAGAATCTCTCTCCCAAACTTTTACAAATGCTTTGGGTCTGTTAGTACAAAGGTACAACAACAATGATAAAAACTATGAAAACTGGTATAGACACTAACACACCATGCAAGAAAGTGGCAAAATTAATAAATTGAAACCATGATATCAAGACAGAGACAAAAAAAAAACCCAGATGGCCCTCCAATGAAGTAATCTTTGGGCGCTTTTACATGATCCCTAAAATCTGAGGCAAAGGGCTCCCAGATCCAGAGCTTAAAAATGTTTTCCCACCAGCTCCGGACTTTTAAAAAAAATTAAGTATGACCACGCCCACCTAAGCGCATCCCAGCACACTTTTCAAGTACCTGGCCTCCAGGAGGTAAAAAAATCTTCTGATGCAGATTGTAAAGCTGTGAATGCTGGGCTCCCTCACCTTCTGTTTGTTTTTTTTTGTCCCTGCCCACCCCTTTAAGGGACAGGAATCACTACGGGGCTGCTTGGGGCTGCTTCCACCAGCAGACGGAGCTGAGCCTGCATTTTTTCTCCCTCCCCTCATGCAGACAGGAACAATGGAGTGTGGAGGGGTGGGGACACAGGAAGAGTGACAACCCCCCATGATCTCTGCTCTGAATTTAAGTTGCCACCGGATTTTAGAGGTCGTGTAAAAGCGCCCTTTGAGACCCTTCAGCAAAACACAAGGGAGAAAAAACCTGCCTGCACAGCTCCCTCTGTACATCAAAATAGGCCCAGACCTGAATATAGCATTGGCTTCTCCCTCAGAACAAGATGAACAAGGCAGTTTATCAGTATCTGTCAAGTGCACTGATAAGAGAAACACTGTTTTCTGGACTTGAATTCTCATTGAGGCAGGAGATGCAGTTTCCATTCAAGGTCAAGTGATGGAGTTGAGCAAATTCCTCTGTGTATTAAATTGTGACAGATAAGAGACATGTCGGCATGAAAATTATTCCCTCCTCCCAGCAAAGGCCAGCAGTGTGATTTGAGAGACCAGCCAGCAATATGAAAATAGATAGAATGGTACATTCCCACACATTTATTACATTGGCACATTTTTGGTGCGAATAATCAACTCATGTCTGTCAAATGTACGGATTGCAGATATTTTTTCTGGTATTTGAAAAGAGCTAACTACCTTTCCCTTATCAAGTTACATGTCTGAGAAGATTCTCAGTCATCCAGGTGAGTTTATCTGGAAGTTTAGTCATGGCCAAATGGACTTCTTTTCTTGAGAAATTGAAACATTTCACTGCTCATCCAAACAGCTTTGTCAGTCTGAAGAAAGCTAGTGGTGAATCTTTTGTGTTATAGTTCACTTTGACCTTATGTCACCTTGATCTGAAATAGGCTCATAAGATGAACAATGGCCTGAATAGGCTTGTTAGGTGGAGGTATGAAGTACTGTATTTTTATTTGTCTGGGTATTGTTGAAATCACTGCCTGATAAGTGGCAGATAGACTGTGCCTGAGTCCCCCAGAGGCGTTTGAAAGAGGCGTTTTCAATGCTGACATGAATGACTTCCCTGACCCCTCTCTCAAACCACCTATCTTCATCTTTGAATGAGTGCCCTTTGTCCTTCATGTGGAGGTGTACTGCTGATTCTGGTCCTGAGCTGTTGCCCCTCCTATGTTGGGCCATCCTCCTGTTTAATGGCTGTTTAGTTTCTCCCTAAACCACAGAGCAGAGAGTAGCCCCCACACACACTCCACAGAAGCCAAGAAGAAAGAAGACAGGCGCCTGAAGATAGCACTTAAGGCCTGTGGATACCCATAGTGGGCCTTCAGTAAAGCAGTGTGCTGACCCAGAAAAATAATGGATCAGCCTGAGACCCAGAGCTGACAGAAGAACCTGGTCATTCCCTACATGGCTGGAGTGTCAGAAGACCTTAAAAGGATTTTTGGCAAACACCACATCCCTGTCTATTTCAAACCCACAAACACAATAAGGCAGAAACTTGTCCACCCAAAGGACCCGATACCAAAACACAGAAGGAGCAAGATAGTGTATGCAGTCCAATGCAGTGAGGAGTGTGTAGACCTCTACATTGGAGAAACTAAACTAAATTTTTATCTTGGTTAATAAACAGAAATAATCATTTTGAATGCAATTTGTGTGTGTGTGTGTTTTTCTTTTGGAAAACGTTAATAAATCCAGAATGGACTTCCTTGATTTCACAAATGGGATACAGTCACCCCCTGCCATTTCGTGGTTCAGGTACTGCGGTCCCACTATACTGGGGGATCACAGTACCTGCACCTCGGGCCATGCAGGGGCGGTGGCGGGGGGCAATTGCCCCATGCTGCCGCTCCGCGCTACTCCGAGAAGCCTCAGGGGCGCTCAGGGGGATGGGGGCAAGCGCGTGCCCCACGCTCCCCGCACACTCCTCTGAGAAGCCTCGAGGGTGCAGCGATCGCATCACCCCGCGCCACTGCTTGGGCTGCTCGGGGGTGGGGGGTGGGGGGGGGTGGGACAATCACATCACCCCATGCTGCCCCCGTGCATCCTCTGAGAAGCCTCAGGGCTGCTCAGGGAGGGGGAGGGGGCGATCGCATTGCCCTGTGCTGCCCCCCCTCCAAGAAGCCTCGGGGGTGCGGCGGGGATAATCACATCGCCATGTGCTGCCCCCCATACTCCCCAAGAAGCCTCGGGGCTGCTTGGGGGGGGCAGCGGCAGGGGGCGATTGCATTGTCCTGCGCTGCCCCCCACTCCTCTGAGAAGCCTCGGGGCCGCTTGGGGGGGTGGCAGGGGATGATCGCATTGCCCAGCGCTGCCCCCCACTCCTCTGAGAAGCCTTGGGGCCACTCGGAGGGCTGATGGGGGGGCGATTGCGTGCCCCACACTGCCTCCGTGCACTCCTCCGAGAAGCCTCAGGGGTGCAGTATGGGGGCGATCGCATCGCCCCGTGCTACCGCCCCACGCTCCTCCAAGAAGGCTTGGGGCCACTCGGGGGGCGGTGGGGGAAGATCACATCACCCCGCGCTGCCCCCGTGCATGCTCTGAGAAGCCTCAGGGCTGCTTGGGGAGGGGGCAGGGGGTGATCGCATTGCCCCGTGCCACCCCTGCACACTCCTCTGAGAAGCCTCAGGGCTGCTCTGGGGGTGGTGGGGGGCAATCACATTGCCCTGCATTGCCCCCCACTCCTCCAAGAAGCCTCGGGCATGCAGCGGGGGTGATCACATCACCCTGCACTGCCCCCCACTCCTCCGAGAAGCCTTGGGGCCACTCGGGGGGTCAGTGGGGGCAATCACATTGCCCTGCGCTGCCCCCCCTCCTCCGAGAAGCCTCAGGGGTGCGGTGGGTGGCAATTGCATCACCCCGTGCCACCGCCCTGCACTCCTCCGAGAAGCCTCGGGCCACACAGTGATTGCCCCCGCCCCCTGACCCGCTTCCGCATATCACGGATTTTCAGGCATCACTGGTTGGGTGGGTCCCTAACCCCCGTGATAGGCGGGGGGTTACTGTATCCTATTCCAATACTTTTTCATGAACAAAGCTTGGGGGCAACCCAAATAAAATGAGTTTAACTGTGCGAGTGACATGACTCATAAGGTTCCAGGCACAATTACTTCACATCCTCAATAAAGTTAGGAAAGATTGCTTCCTGAAACGATGGATGACAGCATCCAGTCAGGATTCTGGGCTGTGTGACAGACGGACTCTGTGACTTACTGTAAAGCAGCTTGATACATGCTAGATATATGCTTGCTGGATAGCTCAGTGGCTTAGGTCTCTCTGGCTACGGAGCCAGAGTCTGGGAGTTGAGTTCCTCACTGTGCTTCCTTAAGAGAGGCTGAACTTGATGATCCATACAGTCTCTTCCAGCTCTGTAGTTCAAGAGTTGTTGTTGTTGTTGTTGTTGTTGTTGTTGTTGTTCTTCTTCTTCTTCTTCTTCTTCTTCTTCTTCTTCTTCTTCTTCTTCTTATTATTATTATTATTATTATTATTATTATTATTATTATTATTATTATTATTATTATTATTATTATTATTATCTGTAGGAGATAGATAATGTCATACTGTCGTCCATGCAGTACAGTAGGACCCCTGTATCCACTGATTCAGTTATCTACAGTTGGCACAGGAAAAAAATTAAATAATTCAGCAGCCACAAAGCAAGCTGTTGTCACAAACAGCAGCTGTAAAACAAGCTATTGTCACAAATAGCATCTGTAAAGCAAGCTATTGTCACAAACAGCAGCCATAACGCAAGCTACTGTCTCAAAACAGCAGTCATAAAGTAAGCTACTGTCAGGAAACAGCAGTTTGTGGGTGGGTGGGCAGGTGTTCTCTCTTATCCATTGTTTTCATTATCGATGGGAAGATCTGGAACCAATTCCCACTGGATACCAGGGTCCTACTGTATGTTAAAATTTAAAATGATATTCAAGATGTGTTATGTACGAGAATAAACTACACTCCATTAGTGACTTTCTCCTAGCCTAATAACTACAAAGACCTTAATCTCTCTTCTTCCTGTCTACCTCCACAAAAGCTCTCATTTCCTCATAAAGAACAGGCACACAAAATGAAACTACAGTTCAAGAGAGTTAGCGACAAATGGTTCTCAGTGAGCAGGAGAAGGGTGCACTTGGCACACCGGTTAGTGGTGGCAATAACACAAAGAGGTTTGAGGCCTTTGTTGGAAGAAAAAAAAAAAGTGTTAACTTTCTCTCTGAGCCTTTGTGTGTATTATAAGAAAGGACAACAAAGACTGGCGCTTCTTGTTATGTTTATTATTTCTGATTTATGATGGAAAATGCAAAGTTGTCTTCTAGACAAGTGTGCAGCCACACTCTTATAAAACAAAGCCTTTACTTTCTAAACCGTCAATCTGGCACCTTATGTGGGTTTTACCAAAGCAAGATGGAGAGCAGACAATAGAGCAGAGCACTGGGGGGGGGGTGCCAGGGGGTCTCTGTGTATTGGTGCTGAGTGACTATAGCGACAAAGGTTGCTGCTGCACCAGGCCAGGAAAAGAAGTGCCAGTCCAAGTTTTGTTGGACTTCAGGAGCAGTTAGCATTTCAGACATTCACACACACAGCTACAAAATAGGTGCTTTGTGTTGCCACCAAGAAGAGTGGGAATCATGAAGCCTGTGAACTATGTGTGTGCCCATGGCCAGCTTAATGTCCCCAGTAGTCCTGAAAACCATGTCAATGAACTTCAGAAGAAACTGGGGCAAGGGGGAGGGGAATATTCCCAGACAGCAAATGCTTATTTCAAATGATTCCTCTTCAACTTGCCACCCAGTGTTGGAAGCGGCAGGCAGGCCTGTGCAGCTTGTAGCACATACTGGGGGAAGGGGGCTCTGGTCCCATTTATACTGCCCACCCCTCATAGAGCAAGACAACACAAATCTGGTCCCTTCTATTTTCTTGAGCATCAATCTCCTTTGAAAAGTCCAGAAAGCAACAGATTTAGGGTACAGTGGACCCTTGTATAACAAACGGTCTGTATAACATAAAATCTGTACAACATAAAACATTCCGGAGATAGGGGAACTTTGCTTAACAGAATCGCCTATGGGGCAAATCCGTACAATATATAAATGGTCGAGATTAGGGATTACTCTGTTTTCAATGCATTCCTATGGAAAATTTATGTAAAGGAAAATTTGCTTAACAGAATTTTGTTTGGAACGAATTAATGCCTTTATATAAGGTACCACTGTATTTTTTTTTGTCAGATGCACTTGCTGATGGTTACAAATCTTCACCTAGGTGTCGTTCAGACACTTCATTTAGGTTTCTGTCTCTCTCCAGTAAAAGTTTCTGAGACTGTCCTTCACCAAAGAGGTTAATCTAGGTCAGGCATGTGTGGTCCTTTAGAACCCAAAATACCCATCATCCATTCCCTTTGGAGATGCCTTCTAGGACCAAGGGCTGTGGCAATCCACACCATAAAGAAGCCTATTGTTAACTCGCCCATGGTTTTGGCCCATTTCTCTTCAGCCAATGAATCCCACAGGTATGTTGTTATTGTTGTTCAGCAGTTCAGTCATGTCCGACTTTCGTAACCCCATGGACCAGAGCCTGACAGGCCTTCCTATCTTCCACTGCCTCCCAGTTTGGTCAAATCCATATTGGTTGCATCAATGACACCATCCAACCATCTCATTCTCTGCCATCCTCTTTTCCTTTTGCCTTCAATCTTTCCCAACATCAGGGACTTTTCCAAGGAGTCCTTTCTCCTCATGAGGTGGCCAAAGTACTGGAACCTCAGCTTCAAAATCTGTCCTTCCAGTGAACATTCGGTGTTGATTTCTTTCAGGATGGATAGGTTTGATCTCCTTGCAGTCCAGGGGACTCTCAAGATTCTCCTCCAGCACCACAGATCAAAAGCATCAATTCTGTGGCAATCAGCCTTCTTTATAGCCCAGCTTTCACTTCCATACATCATTACTGGAAAAACCATAGCTTTGACTATCCTGACCTTAGTTGGCATAGTGATGTCTCTGCTCTTTAGGATGCTATCTAGGTTTGCCATTGCTTTCCTCCCAAGAAGCAGGCATCTTTTTATTTCGTTGCTGCAATTGCCATCTGCAGTGACCCACATGTATAGACTGCCATCTTGTAGTTTGTATTCCATATGCAGTACATTTATCTTCCATTTCTAAGTTGCTAGTAAAATTAAAGTATAGAACCTGGTTTCTTTCTTTTGCCTTTTCCTTGACTGCTGATAGTTTGCTTTTGACCCTTGGTGAACTTGTGGGGCTTAATGACAGCTAACAAGCTTTATCTGTAACAGAATGCTTAACAGGACATAATTAAACATAAAAAAACATTGTTAATGCAAATGCTTCTGGATTCCAGCATAATTCTTCTAGCAAACTGGGAAGTATGTGCAGCTGCTGAGGGTGATGAAGAATGCTGCCCAGTCAGAAGACCTGTTTTTAATGAAAACATTAACATGCTCACTCATCAAATCCTTTCTTTATTCTAAAGAACCTAATTTCATAATCAGTGCTGTTTCAGCCTAAGAGAGTGGGAGGGAGAGAAAGAAAGAAAAGGAGAGAAAACGACAGGGCCCTCCAAGGGAGATATTACTTATAAAGTTATACACAATATATTTTCAAGGTCGCCTGTTGATTTTTTTCTATGCCAAAACCAGTAAGCTCCGATTAAAGTTATTCCTTGTGTTATTAATTTTTCTTACATTAACATGAAGAATTAATACAAGGGCTCGATTTATCAGCAAGCAGGCAGGGCGAGATAACATTGAGTGTGCGCTGGCTCGCTGGTGGAACTTGGAATTACTGAGTGAGAGAGGAGCTGAAGGGGACTGACTCCAGCCCTCCTGCAGCATCAAGGAAAACCTGAGTTGTGGTATCTCTCATCCTGTGTCTGCCCAGTCTCTTCTTGAAACCTTTCTGTGAGGGAGAGCCTGTAATGCTCCGAGATAAATGGTTTCATTTTCATTGGATAAATACCTTTGCTATTTATTATTACATTAAACAGCCAACTGTATCTACTTTCCTGATACACAAGCCCACTAGATTTAGTCCAGCCCTTTTGGATTTTTTATCCTATCCTCTAGCCACCCCTCCCAATTTTGTATCATCTGCAAATTTAATCAGTCTGCTCTCCATCTCTTCATCCAACTCATTAATAAAGATGTTGAATAGCACCAGACCCAGAACAGAACCCTGGGGCACCCCTTTAGTCACCTCTCTCCATGCTGAGCAGAATCCTTTGGGTATGATCAGTCAACCAATTAAATCCACCGAACTGTAGCACTATTGATCCCACATTCTACTAACTTCTTTGCAAGATGTCATGGGGAACCTTACCAAAGGCCTTACTGAAATCAAGATAAACAACATCCACAGCATTCCCCTTATCCACCAGGCCTGTAACTCTATCAAGGAAAGAGATCAAATTAGTCTGGCATGACTTGTTTTTGAGAAACCCGTGTTGACTACTCGTAAGGACAGTATTGCTTATTAAATAATTACAGACTGTCTGGTTAATAAACTGCTCTAGGATCTTTCCAGGAATTGAAATCAAGCTGACTGGGTGGTAATCATTTGAGTCCTCTTTCCCCCCTTTTATGAAGATGGGAAACATTTGCCCTCCTCCAATCTATGGGGACTTCCCCTGTTCTCCAGGAACTCTCAAAGATTATTGCTAATGGTTATGAAATTACTTCTGCCAGGTATTTTAATATCCTTGGGTGTTATTCATCTGGCCAAGGAGACTTAAATTCATTTAGGTTTTTAATTTAATTGGCTTTTATTTATAGCTCTATTTAGTATTTGCATTTTATGACTACAGTGGTACCTTGTATAAAGGAATTAATTTGTTCCAAATGAAATTATGTTAAACAAATTTTCCTTTATACAAATTTCCCATAGGAATGCATTGAAAACAGAGTGATCCCATTTTTATGTTTTACAGAATTTCCCCATAGGCGATTATGTTAAGCAAATTTCCCTATCTCCAAAAATGTTTATGTTGTTACAAATTTTATGTTATACAAACCATTTTTATACAAGGGTCCACTGTATTTTGTAAACTGCCCCAGGTAGTGCAATTTGCACTAAGGGAGCGGTATAAAAATGTAAATAAATAAATAAATAAGAGTCCAGTGCCATCTGCCGCTCCCTCCGCCCCTGGGTGAGAGACAGGGGACCTTTCTGTGGCTTCTCTGGGGGAGTTTGGCCTCTTGGACTCCTGAGGCAAGTCAGGACTGGGCCCCTTGCTCTGTTGCTCAAGCTGCCTTCCAACTCAACACTCACCACCTAAGGGAGGGAAAATAAATAAGCGGCCTGGGAGCTGCCTGGGACCTAGAAGACCACAGTTCCTGCTGACCCAAGAGTCCAGTGCCATCTGCCGCTCCCTCTGCCCCTGGGTGAGAGACAGGGGACCTTCCTGTGGCTTCTCTGGGGGAGTTTGGCCTCTTGGACTCCTGAGGCAAGTCAGGACTGGGCCCCTTGCTCTGTTGCTCAAGCTGCCTTCCACCTCAACACTCACCACCTGCCCGAGGGAGGGAAGGCTTGAAAAGTGGAGTGGCCTGGGAGCTGCCTGGGACCTAGAAGACCACTGTTCCTGCTGACCCAAGAGTCCAGGTTCCATCATCCAGCAAGCGCTCCTCCAAACGGACCCTGCTTCAACCACCACCCCTTTGTCTCCACCTGCTTGCTGCTGGGTCTCCTCGTGAGTGAGAGGCACGAGAGGCAACCTAGCCAGCTTGCCAATAGAGGGGTGGGATTGGAGAGCTGGGACTCCGCCTTACAGCTTTCTAGCTGTGTGCAAGCTTGTGCTGTGGTTCCATCATCCAGCAAGTGCTGCTCCAAATGGACCCTGCTTCAACCACCACCCCTTTGTCTCCACCTGCTTGCTGCTGGGTCTCCTCGTGAGTGAGAGGCACGAGAGACAATTTAGCTGGCTTGCCATCAGAGAGGTGTGGCGGGGGGAGGGGCATCGGGCTGATACCAACCTCTATTATTTGCCTGTGAAGGGGAGAGGGTGGTGGGATGTTGAAGCTGAATGGTGGGGTGGTTTGTTTTTATCTACCTTATTCTGTTTTGTTTTATTTCATTTTTTGTCATTTTCTTGCCATCTGAGATAGAGATAAGGACTCACAATGGAACTGATGGAACAGGAAGGAAGGAGGGCAATGGAGGGGGAGCCATTGAGCCTGTGCTGGGTAGAGGAAGGTATGGGGGTGGGAGTGGAACATTTTCGGAGGGAAGAGAGGTTAGATATCTTACATCTATCCCCTCTTCTGGTTCCACTTCCAACCTGAAGGTATCAGGTGACCATATCAGCGAACCTACGGGCCACACGGTGCTGTTGTTGAATGCCAGGTCGGTAAAAATAAGACCGCCCTCATTCATGATGTCATCCTGGATGAGGGTGCCGACCTGGCATGCATTACTGAGACCTGGGTGGGAGAGGAAGGTGGGGTTCCCCTCTCCCAACTCTGCCCACCTGGGTATTCAGTCCAGCACCAGTGTGCCCGGAAGGTCGGGAGGGGAGTTGCTATAGTCTATAGGAGTTCTATCTCCTTGACCAGGCTTCCTGTCTCCTTGAGAGGAGGTCTAGAGGGCCTGTATTGTATGCTGGGCTCACGAGACAGACTGGGGATTCTGTTGGTGTACCGCCCACCCTGCTGCATTCCAACAGTCTCCCTGCCTGAGCTGACGGAGGTGGTCTCGGATCTGGTGTTGAGGACCTCCAGACTGTTGGTACTGGGGGACCTCAACATCCATGCTGAGGCTGCCTTGGCCGGGGCGGCTCAGGACTTCATGGCTGCCATGACAACCATGGGGCTGTCTCAACATATCATCAGCCCGACACATGAGAAAGGCCACAAGACCTGGTTTTCTCAACGGGATTGGAGGATGGTGGTTTGGATGTGGAGGGGTTGGTCCTGACTCCATTGTCATGGTCAGACCACTTCCTGGTCAAGTTTAGGAGTGCTACTCCAACCCTCTGCAAGGGTGGGGGATCTATTAAGATGATCCGCCCTCGGAGACTGATGGATCCAGATGGCTTCTTGAAAGCTCTGGGGGATTATCTGTCTGATATGGTCGGTGCTCCTGTCGAAGCTCAGGTCACCCTATGGAATAGGGAAATGTCCCGGGCAGTTGACACGATCGCACCTAAGCGCCCTCTCCCTTGCGCAGAGCCCACGGCTCATACATCGGAGCTGTGGGCAATGAAGCAGGAGGAGACAGCTCAGCGCAAGTGGAGAAAATACCACTGTGAGTCCAAGAACACAGCTTAGAGCCCATTATCGGGCTTATTCTGTCTATCGAAAAAGGCAATATTTGCAAACCATTGCTTCCTTGCCGTCCAGCAGAGCTGTTTCGGGTGGTCCAGGACCTTCTTCAACTGAGAAATACGGAGGAGGTTCTGGACCACTCCAGCAGCTTGACGTGTTTGCTGTTTTTGAGGGAAAAATTTTAGGGAATTGGACTCCACTATTGGTGCAGAATCAAGGGATGTGTCCAGTGCGCCGTGCTTAGGTCCAGTATTATTGGATGAGTTTAAATTATTGAGACCCGAGGATGTGGACAGGGTGCTTGGATCTGTCCGTTCTACCACCACTCTGCTCGACCCTTGCCCTTCCTGGCTAATTGAAAGATCTGCCAGGGGGTTTGCACCTGGGTCCAGGAAGCTGTAAATGCCTCATTAAGAGAGGGAGTGGTCCCTGCTGCCTTAAAGGAGGCAGTAATTAGGCCACTCCTTAAAAAAACCAACCTGGACCCAGGGCTGGTGGGTAACTACCGGCCAGTAGCGAACCTCCTTATTTGGGCAAGGTGTTGGAGCGGGTGGTAGCCGGACAGCTCCAGGCGCTGCTGGATGAAACGGATTTTCTGGATCCATTTCAATCTGGTTTCAGGCTGGGTTTTGGAACAGAGACTGCCTTGTCGCCCTGTACGATGACCTTTGCGGGAGAGAGACAGGGGAGTGCAACCCTGTTGATACTCCTGGACCTCTCAGCGGCTTTCGACACCATCGACCATGGTGTCCTTCTGGATAGGCTGGCCAGGTTGGGAGTTGGAGGCACTGTTTTGCAGTGGTTCCGCTCCTTCCTGGCTGACCGTGTCCAGAAGGTGGTGCTGGGGACAGTTGCTCCGCCCCGTGGCGTTTTCATGGGGTTCCTCAGGGCTCAATACTGTCTCCCATGCTGTTTAACATCTACATGGAACCACTGGGAGAGGTCATCAGGAGGTTTGGGCTGAGGAGTCAGCAATATGCTGACGATACTCAGCTCTACCTCTCATTCTCCACCAATCCAGGTGAGGCGGTTTCTGTCCTGAACTCGTGCCTGGGCCAGATAATGGACTGGATGAGGGTTAATAAATTGAAACTCAATCCAGACAAGACGGAAGTGCTGTTAGTGGGTGCTTTGCCGGACAGGTTAGAGGGCCACTTCCCTGTCTTGGACGGGGTTGCACTCCCCTAAGGGACAGGGTCCGCAGCTTGGGGGTGCTTCTGGACCCTGGTCTAACTCTGGAAGCTCAGGTGGATTCGGTGGCCAGGGCGCCTTCCTTCAGCTGCGGAAAATATACCAGCTCTGCCCCTACCTAGACGAGCAGAGCCTCATGACAGTTACGCATGCGCTGGTAACACCATTGATTACTGCAATGCGCTCTACGTGGGGCTGCCTTTGAAGACAGATTGCAACTGGTTCAGAATCGTGCGGCGCGGCTGGTGAGTGGTGGGGCCGCCAGAGATCACATCACGCCGATTCTACGTAACCTGCATTGGTTACCAAGCTAATTCAAAGTGCTTGTCTTGACATATAAAGTCCTAAACGGCTTGGGACCTAGATACCTGAAGGACCGCCTCCTTCCATATGAACCTACCCGGCAATTAAGATCTAGCCAGGGGGCCCTCTTGAAAGAGCCATCCCTCAAGGAGGTGAGAGGGATGGCTTGTAGACATAGGGCCTTCTCGGCAGCTGCCCCCAAGTTATGGAATGCCCTCCCAAGTGAGATCCGCCTGGTGCCAACATTGATGACATTTCGGCGCCAGGTAAAAACCTTCCTGTTCCAGAAGTTTTTTAATTGATACAACATAGACTGGAGTCCTTTGATGGCAATTTTAGTGATGATTTTAGTATAAGGCTTGGCTGTTGTTTTAATTATTTATTGATATTTGATGTCTTAACTGTTTTAATTCCTTGTTGTAAGCCGCCCAGAGACCTTTGGGTAGTGGGTGGCATATAAGCTGTAAAAATAAATAAAAAATAAAATAAATAAATAAATAAATAAATAAATAAATAAATAAATTAAATAAATTAAATAAATAAATAAATTAAATAAATTAAATAAATAAATAAATAAATAAAACAGCCAGAAAAGGTCATGCTAGTGCAGAATCAAGTGTCTCATGATATGGAAGCCATAGCTCTGCAGATGTTCCTTTCCTGCTAGAGGCTGGATATGACCATGAATGTACTGACCTCACATGTTATGCTGCATCCAACCAGCTTGTAAGGTTTTTTCAGCCAATATGTCCTCTGCTTCCTGCAGTTCTTTCCTCTTTTTAGCACGCCTTGAATGATTGATTTGAGTATTCTGCACTTTTCATTTCTCATTGTAACAATTCTATTAATAGGGTGTAAAATAGCATTTATGATCTCAGACCTAAAGCTGTCCCATTTTCTGAGAACTTCCCTTCATGTCAAGTTAACAGATCTGCATAGGCTACAGCAGATATATGGGACCAGAATTTAGACAGATCGAGTTTTAGTGATAAAACATTATGCAGCCACTAGGTAAAATTGCTTCTTTTTAATCTGGCCCTGATTATTCCTAGTGAGTTTTGCTAAATTTTTCCCAACTTTCAAATGGAACACATGTTTTTGTATCACCTCCCCCAATTCCTTCAGGCCAGCAGGGACTTGTAGTCTCGATAGAGCCAAACTGAGGGTGGGAAGGGGGTGGTGCTCAAGGACTATGCTGCTTTATTTGATATGCTGAGTGCTAAATCATATCTGGAACATTGAAGCAGTCTTAACACCAGCCTGCCTCTTGATACCATCATCTGGTGTATTCCATCTCACCAAAAAGATTTGCAGCACCTGATAGACTACATCCTCTATCAAGATTGCATTTTTGGTGCAATGCTTTGCTAAAGATAGCAAGTTGCTATCCAAAGCTTAGCTTACATTTTTTTTGTTTTAGTAGTGACCAATAAAGGTATCACCTAGCCTACTTTTGAATTTGTTTTTCTCGTCACATGGCTCATCCCACTTTTTTTACTTCTATGATAAAACATAGAATGGGTAACACACACACATTAGCAAATCAAAGCAATGAAGTTATGATTGGCATGAAATCCCCGCACATTGGATTCTGAAAGGAAAGGATATAAAATCATATCACCCATGTCAGGTGGAGCTTCTACCCCTCCAAGATTTTATTACTGACAATGTACTAAGACATGCATTCTTCCTGTTCTAAACTTTAATACAACATACCATGGTAAATTGGCTTCTTTTATTCTGTTCTGATTTTCTTAATAATCTGTAATTGTTGCTATGAAGAAGCTGTGCTTGCTTCCTCAGGGGACAAGACTGATAAACCAGACTTTGGAATGCTTGATTAATTGAGGAGTGATGTAGGAGTGCCTCTCATTTTCAAAGCTAATAATCAGCAATTAACCTTTATATAACGAGAATGAGAAGACTCCAGTGAGTAGCAAAAAAGGTTGGAGAGTATCAGAATCCTATGGTGTCCTGCTTGAAACGACTGCCACTGTAGTTCCAAACATGTCTCATGATGACAGTTGATAACTAGTTGACATTGTAATGGGGCCTGAAATGGTCTGTGAACACAGAAGCAATGGGAATATGAGGACAAGACTAGATGTTGGCAAGAAAAGATGGTGAAGCAGGTAAGATCTGTTCTGTTTGGACTAAGCATCCTTTAGCTAGTCTATCTTAGTGGGTTGGAACTCCTAGCTGTGGAGCCTGGAGTCAAGAGTTTGAATCCCCACTACACCTCCCAGCAGTGTCCAACAAAATACATGTGTGGCTGATACGGTTGTATCTCGTGCACATTTGTACAAGGTTAGGTCAGCTGCATGGTCCTATAGTAACACAGAAGAAAGGATTGGTAACCAAATGCCTGAGAATTTTAAGCCTAGAAAATGCTACAGGAACAAACATTTGCAAAAGTATCAGTGCAGTGAACCTCCCTTTTCAGCACAAGTTACAGACACAGGAAAATACATATTATTACAGCATGTCAACAGAAAGAAGTTTCTGGGGGCAGGGATGGGCTCCTCCCAGCCCCCTCTTTTTCTCAGCTACTTAGTGGGTTGTCACTCAAGTCTCCAGAGTGGTGGGTTGCCTTTTCAATATGGCACAGGGCCACTTTGCATCACCTAACATTCCCGTATGCCCTTTGTTCAAAAGTAGAAGTGTAAACACTTCTTCCTTCCTTCCTTCCTTCCTTCCTTCCTTCCTTCCTTCCTTCCTTTCTTTGCATTTAGGGTTCTTCATTGCACAGTGTCCTGGAGGCAGACAGTTGTCACCCAAGTGCTTGGCTTCTCTCAGGAAAATAGAACCTTAAGTGACTGAATCCCTCAAATATCCCGCCACTCAAAAGTGGAGTGAATGCACTTAGCAGACAATATGCATATTTGATTGAACATTACAGGCACTCCTTGATTTCTAAACATGGACTTGTATCTTATTTTCAACCAGTGCAACTGGTGTGACATCACCAGCAGTGGCATATTGCTGCTAATTTAAAGACATCCTGTTTTGATTTTGTGTTGCTCGCAACCAGCATTTGATGGGATAAAATCACACACAATCCAGAACCAAAGCAGAAACTCTTTTATTAATAACAATCTGCCAGGGCTGATAACATATTGCACTAGTGGAGCTGTGTCACAGAATTTTGGTCAGTAGTCGTTATGTCCCAGAATGTCCTCAAGTTGGCGCTGCCAGCATTTCAAAGCATGCGGTGTCATCCTAGCATGCTGAATGCCTATTGTCTTCTTTTCCTTAAGACATCAACCATAGTTGCTCAGGTAAAACACTCTATGGGATTTCATGTCATCCATCATATTTTGAAGAAAATGGTATTTGCATAGAACAATTTCTCACCCATTTTTATTTGTCTAGTAATCCTGCTCAGTCATGATTGACATACTGTATAAACACACAGTAGTGTCAGAATAGAATAAATATGCACATTTTGTGTGACTGCTGAGCAGACCTCAAATGTATCCTAATCACTTATACTATAAGATTCAAATAGATTCATTAGCATAATTAAGTGATGCCCTGATTTCAGGTTTGATGAATCCAGTTGTATGAGAAGACAGCATTTAAAAGCAAGGGGAAAGAACCCAAGTGCATGAAGATCAGGTTTATTAGAATTTTCAGTAATAGAATTTTTGTATTGAGAAGCAGCTGTTCCATAATTTAGCAACCTACTTTCAGAAATACGTACAACACTTTTCAGGCAAGGTCACCCGGATCTGCCATGACTTGGATACTTGCCCTGCTCTAATAGATATGTTTCAAATCATGCGTGATTCTTGGGGAGGTGTCTTGGAGAGGTGAAATCCATCACACACATCCTTCTGAAAGCAGCCAGAGGTGGAATGGCCAACTGGGTAGAGGAAGTGATGAATGTCTCCTTGCCACTGGGTAGGATCCCACCATGTTTAAAGGGGGCATTAATTAGACCATAATTGAAAGACCCTCCTTGAATCCGACTTTGCCAAACAACTATCATCCAGTCTCAAAAATTTCATTTTTGAACAAGGTACCAGAACTTGTGGTGTTTTCTCAGCTCCAAGTATTCCTGGAGGAAGTATTTCTAGAAGTATTTCAATCTGGCATCAGACCTGGGATGGAGGCAGCTTTGATCACCTGGGTGGATGTTCTATGCTGGTAACCAGATAGTGTGTCCCTGTTGGTTCTACTGGACCTCTTACTGACTTTCAGAACCATCATTTATGGTGTCATTCTGAGCCATCTTTTTGGGTCGGGACTTGGAGGCAATGTTTCTATTTTGTTTTTTTAAAATGTGTTTGTTTACTATTCTATGTTGTAAACTTCCCAGAGTAGCCCTAGGGCTAGATGGGTGGTGTAAAAATCAAATAAATAATTAAAATAAATAAATACTCCCGTGTTATTTAACTTATACATGAAAACACCGGGGGATGTCTTCCAAAGTATTGTTCTTTCGTGTCAACAGTATTGTGATAACATCCTACTTTATCTCTCCTTTCCTTCTAATGCCTAGGAAGCTGTTTTGGTTGTAAAATGCTGTCAGTAATGGACTGGAGGAGAGTAAACAAATTGAAACTTATACATGCTGCCTGTAGTAAACAACATAATAAACCATCCCAATACAAAAAGAGAAAGAGGGGGTGAAATAACATTTTATTAAAAATGTCTGTACAAGTAAACTTCTGTGTATGGTTGAAACATATTGTACCTATGCGCTATATTTAAGCATAAAGCTTTTATGCAGACTGTAACAATGGCAAAAGGAGACAAACAGATATCATCTCACAGCTTATAGGAAACTTAGCTGGATGTGAAATGCAACGCTGCATAAGGCTTGTTGCATGTGGCTAGCCTTTTTCAGTTGGCAGTAAATCAGGAACAGCATTTCTTTGGATCTGGACTGAAATGGAAGCTTTTTTTTTTTTTTTTTTTTTAAAAAGTGGAAAAGCAGCACTCTTCCTGATATTAAATCATCAGGGAGTGGTGGCATGAATACCTTCAAATGGGATATAAAACTCTCCATCAAGACATAATAAAAAGTAAGAATGATAATGAGATTTCATTTCTAGGTAGTATTGCTCCAAAGTCAGTAAATTGAATCCCCGTGTTTCTGTATGAACCGCTTAATGCACTTATCACCGACCACAGTACTGTATTTATTTTTGCAGTATTTCAAGCAGTCAGAGTAAGACATATTTATTCAGTCTCCATTTTATAAACAGTCTGCTGAAAATGTCAGTGAGAGCTGCTGGTATGATGAACCTGAACTACTGCTCTGTTTGACGTGGTAACTGCCATTTTAAAAATCCCAGACTCAGTTTAAGAAGACTGCCCGATTTCCCCGATTTCAGAAAACCACTTTTTATTTACCATCATTTGATGTTGTGTTGTATCAGTGGCAGTGTAACCTGTTTGCACAACACCCACAACGAAGCAGCTGCCAATGGATTTTACAGCCCTATTTGCTGGTGCTAGCTGAATAACCCAGTGACTTAAGCATTTGCTTTGGAGTTCAGTTCTCCACTGTGCCCTCCAGAATAATGGCCAGCTATAGCATTGGGCAAGCTACGCAGTCCCTGGTGTCCCCAGAAGAAGGGAATTCCATAGGGGTGGGGGTGGAGTGGGGTATGCTCAGCAGGGACAATAATTAGAGGGCACATTGGTTGTCTTAAACCAGAATGGATTGTACAACATAGAATTTGTTGAGTTTTTATAAAATTTAAAACATATAAATTAAATATTGTGAATAGTTGGCTTACCTGTTCTTTGCTAAAAGGCACTATAGGAGTGTTTGCGGTATGGCAATGCAGGTGAAGCAAACAAACTGAGGTTGTGTGCTGCATCAGACAGGTGTAGGTAATCAAGCAGCCAGAAGTGTATTTAAGGAAAAGCTCTGGTGTTACACTTTGCTGAATCTGCTTAGATTGAGTCACACCAACTTTCTGGCCCTGTTTGAGCTATTTGATTGCTGTGTATTATTTTCTGCCTACTGCCTATGCTGTATACTTATTTGTTAAAGTTGAGGGTTATACTTTACTAGTAGTATACATTTAAAGTTTAAGTTACAGTTCTAGGTTCTTTCATTGTGTTGTGAAAGGGATTGCTGAGTATAAGCAGGTATAGAACTGTTTTAAGTTGTTTATATAGAGCTGAGTATCAAGCATTGCATTTTTGTGCTTAATGTATATACAATACAAATATTCTATTTTTCTACAGAATTGGGTGGGTCTATATTATTTCATTATTTTAGTTCTCTTTACATTTATTTATTTATTTATTTATTTATTTGGGAGATGGTCATTCACTGTAAACTCTGTTCTTAAGGTTGAACTCTTTTTTCTTTATTAATCATTAACATAAACCAAAATAAAACAATAAAGCAAAAGCAGTGACAGAATTTTAAAATCCATCCATCCAACCAACCTGTTTGGATGATGGACATTGGTTGGCAGAGAAGATGGCAGTCTCCGCTGCTTCACCTAAACCAACTACTCCCATGACTGATGAGCAAGAGGACACTGAGGAGATCTTCATACTACCAAAAGTGTGTAAGCACATACTGTACGTCCGGCTGTGGAGCCCAAGAAGAAAATGCCACCCCTTCTCCCTCCAAGTTGGAAAAGTCATCTGACTTCATTCTTGTGTTAACAATGGCAATGGCCCTGTGGCACCAGTTTAGTTTAGGGGTCACAGGGCAGGCTTCTTTCCTCCAACTTCTCTCTCCTTCACAGCACACAGTTTTCTTTCCCTCCTCCAACACCTTGTTGCCACTTCCTAGCTTCTGTCTACTGAGGCCACCTTGTCACTCAACCTAACGAGAGGGCTGGCCTTAGTTTCAAACATGTCAGCCAAACATCTTTCCCTGGCCTTACTCAGAAGATACCATGGATATTTGGAAACCCACAAGGGAGAGGAACCACGGGTGCATACTGCCACGTGTATGATGGTATTCACTTTCCCAAAGGATCATTTAACACCCGCAGAACTCCAGAAACTGTTTCTTCAACCTGCAGTCTCCGTTACTTCACCTAAATCAAACATTGTAAGATTATCAACCTAACACAGCAGTGTCCAGACTTTAGTCCTCCAGATGTTGGACCACAACTCCCACAATCCTTTGTCATTGGCAATCTAGACTTGGAATTCTGGGAGTTGTGGTCCAAAACATCTGGATGGCCAGACAATGACCTAACACTTTTCCAGCTGAGGTACTTTGGATGCCGATTTTGGCAATCAAGCCACTGCTCTTTAATTACTTCCTTCAGTTTACAATTTGTAGTTTGAGTAAGAAAAGTGTTGTAATGAGCTTTCCTACCACTAACAGCCAGGGGTGTGGAACTTTTTGTACTTTTGTATTCAAATCTATCTGTCCCCACCACCACCACCAACCCCAAAATGTTTCAGGATGCAGCAGTATGAAACATGGGAATAAGCACCAGCTCAGAGAGTTAATAACAGAATTGCTAAAATATTTCAAGAAAACAGATGGCAATATCCGAAAATGATCTAAAGACAATAATTATAAACTCACCCCCACCCCAAATATTAATGTGAAATGAGTTGTGCTTGCATTTTCCCAAACCATTCGCTGTCTTTTAAACTCACCCAGGTGTATTTTCCAATCAGACAGCTTTGTCATGACTCTCTTTCCATAATCTCGTTATTTGGACCACCTTCTTTGTAGTAGACAATTCATTATTATTATCAGGACAGAACACATGCAGCATAACAATCTTCACTGGATGGGTTTTAATGGACAAGAAAACCTTTATGTTGTTTTTACACTCTTCACATTAATCCTTCGTAAGAGTTAGAAATGAGTGAGAATTTTAAATTGTCCATTTAAAGTGCCCCCTCAGGCTGGGCAAACTCAATGTCAGATTCACACACAAGAGAGGTTGTAAATGAGTTGCAATGCATGGAGCCTGTCATTCGTTCTGTTAGGGGCAAGGAGGCAGATGGTTACCAAATTGTTTGATTGTGTTTTCCTTCCTTGTATTTTACAGCTTTGGAGGTCTAGATGGCTACTACCAGGGTTTCTTCTTTCTTCCTCTTCTGAGATGGTTTCCTGTTTCTTATTGCTCTAGTGATCAGACAAACATTCAGTCCACATTTTGTTCCACTGGGAAGATGGGTTGGTTCAATCCTTTTACTGGATATCAGAGAACATAGTAACTGAAGCCAACAAGCTCATCTGTCTCACATCTTTCTGGATCAATTTCAGGGATCATTTTGGTTTGTTTCCATTGTGTTTGATGGATTCTGCTGCAGGCAGGTTCTCAACCCTACCAAACCCTACTTTGAATCACAGAGCTGAAAGAGGTCCTGTGGATCATGGAATCCAGGTCCTTTCAAGGAGGCACAGGGGGGAACTGACCTCTCAGCCTTTGGTTCCACAGCTAGAGACCCAAGCTACTAAGCCAGGGATGGTGAACCTTTTTGACACAGAGTGCCCAAACTCAGTGATGGGGACAGCAGTGGTGGCAGGGAGGGTCCAGGATTGGTGGCAGAGGGGGGAGTGGGGGAGGGCAGCAAGGGCAATGGGGTGGCAGGGTCAGGGTCATCGGTGGTGGCAGCAGGGGGCAGGGATGAAGGTGGAGGTGGGGTCAATGGCAGGGGCAGCAAGGGGATGGTGATGGGGACGGCAGCGGTGGGGGGCAGGGGTGGGGGCAAGGACAGCAAGGGTGATGGTGGTGGCAGTGGGGGACAGGGATGGCAGCAGAGGCGGAGTTGGCAGTGACGGGTGGGGGTGATTGTGGTGATGGGGATGGGGATGGCAGCAGCTGGGTCAGTCTGGCACGTGACATGCTCCCTGCCCCCCTACTTCCCCCTCTGCAAATTCCTCATGGCTGGTCCAGCGGAGGGGGAAGTGGGGGTGCAGGGAGCATGTTGCATGCCAGGCAAAAGCTCTCTGCGTGCCACCTTTGGCACACATGCCATAGATTCGCCATCCCTGTACTAAGCTATCCTTTCGGCCCCTTTCTGCTTCTGGGAGGAAGTTTTTGTTTTTAAATATACGTGATCCAGAGCATCTGTGCTGCCCTAATATGGTCTATTTTTTAAAAAAAGACTTCCTCTGCTTTTCCATGGATCAGAGGACAGTGACAGTTGAAGGAGCCAGACCAAAAAGGGTCATAGTTGAAGGAGCCAGGCCAAAAAGGGTCACTTCAGATAATATGCCATTTGGATATCAGGCTCACTGGACTGCTTTGCAATCTCTCATGACCCAAATTAGTCTGCTCAAGCCTTCTCCAAAGAATCTCTGTAGACCGTACCTCAGAGAAGCAGGCTTGAAGACAATAGAAGCTAGCTCCAGGGACTCCTGTCAGCAAGTTTAGAAATCTTTCCTTTTAAGCAAAGTGAATTTCCTTATTTAATAAACGGTAAGGTTCGTTTCCCCCTTCCTAACAGTCTCTACAGCAATGACTCTTCTTCATATTTTCAGAGAGTTGGCCATGATGGTCTGTTGTGATGATAAAAAAGAGCACCTTCAAGAATAGCACAGTTTTTTGGCATAATATTCCCTGGAGTGTGTCACACTTTAGCAGGTGCAATCTGCTTCAACAGTCCCAAACACAGCACTAGGCTGTTGTAGAAATATCCAAGTAATCCTAAAAAGAGGCCCATCATTCTAACATTATCCACACCACTTTCCCTCATATTGTCTGCACTCCCTCCATTGTCTCCCTACCAGCTACAAGCAATTTCTTTGAAACCCGCTGGCTCAGGCATGTCCAAACTTCAGCCCTCCAGGTGTTTTGGACCACAACTCCCATAGTCCTTTGTCATTGGTAGTCTAAGCTTAGAATTCTGGGCGTTGTGGTCCAGAACATCAGGAGGGCCAAAGTTTGGACATGCCTGCTCTACCTGCCCCTTTCTCTCTTGAGCGTGGATGGTGCCACTTTGGCCACATAAGGATCAAGACTCTGAAAGATTACTCACTTTTTCAAACTAGAAAACCACCTAGCTAATATCCTATGATTTGCATTCCTGCATTGAACAGGGAGTTGCACTCAATAGCCTTGTGGGTCCTTTCCAGTTTTATGATTATTCTATGAGTTTAATGATAAAGATCTTCCAGTGACATTGGAAGACTCTATTTCCATCTTGCTCGGCATCCAAATGCTGGATATGATTAGATAAGTTATTAGTGGGAAGAATCATATTTATTGCTTCCTTGGTGGGTGTGCAGGCAACACTTTTAAAAAATAGGAACCTTAAAACAGGCCTCTCATCAATCAAGGGGAGCTAGTTATTTGAGTTCATTCAGTGCAAGTATGGTTGCCACAAACGCAGTGCGAGCAAAGCCACAAAGTCTCTGTTTCCCTCAGCAATCCTTTGCCCTCTTTCCAGTTCATAAGGCTCCTTGCTCTACTTGGAGCTGGCATTGGAACATTCTCACCGTGAGACGTGTAAGCAGCCTTTAGGCAGCTATTTGCATCACAGCAACTCATGCAGCTTTCGCAGCCTTCGTGACAGGATGAAAAGGGGCCACTCTGATTGACGCAGCACGGGGGTGTGTGTTCAGCAGCCTTGCTGCCCTGTCATTCTTGGGCCCTATTTGGGTGGACGAAAACATGCTCTTTCTCGAGTTTTGAAACTGGCTTGACGACAGCCACGAACCCAAGGAGGGCACGGGGAAAGAAACCTGTTATAAACCCCAGGGAAAGCCATAGTCTTATAAGGAAGCAAATAGGGTCAGTGTTAATTGAAACTCACTGTGTGCAACAATGTAGTGATCAAAACAATCCTTTAGTTTTTTTTTTTTATTCCTGGTTCCAGAATTGTTCCCAGTGCCCAATCTGTGGCTTATTTTGAACTTCTGTATGGCAGCAAGGAGTATTCCTATGAATATTCTTATCACTCATTGCAGGACCAAACATATTTTATAGGGATTTGCCAAATGAATTGAATTTATTAGCTATTTGAGGTTGGCTATGTATTCTGATACTGACTTCCTTTTTCTTCCCAATGTATTATGCAAACATTAGAACATTCTCCAGTCATGTTTGGCTTTGAAGCATAATGTTCTGTTACATGGTTCCCTGGGTTTTGTCTCCCAGCTCCTTGGCTTACGACTAGAGATGGGCACAAACTGATGGTTCGGCGGTTCGCCTGGTTTGTTTACTGGCACTAGAGGTGTACGATAATTTGGCATTCTGCCCCTGTGAGTGGATGCCCCCATGGAGGCAGCATCCTGATGGTTCACGGTCATCTCCACTTGCAACTAGCATTTTATGGGCTTTATGTTTTTTTTTTTTTGCAGACCTAGAAAAAGATTGCTTTCTCATTGGTCTTGATTTGTGATCTCATCTGCTAGGAAAAATAGTGAGCAAGAATTTCACCACATTGCTGCCAATCCGTTCTTTTTGAATTTTGATTATCATAAAGGACACCATGGCCAGGTTCTCTGGCACCCATTTTTCTATAGCTAACACCCCCTCCTTTTCTAAATTGAAATGCTGTGTGCTTTGATGGCAGGACAACATGGCATTTTATGGGCAGAAAATAAGTATAAACTGAAAGTAAGAAAGGGGAAATGGCTGTGTGTAAAATCTAGGTCCTCGTCACATATATCGACTAGTATCCATCTGAGGAAGAGTTGTGGCTAAAATGCGCAGTTCTGCACATGACTCCTCTTTCTACCGTGTTTGTGCAAAGGGAACCCAGTAATAACTTGGTTGAATGGAAACCACTGTGTCTTCTATCTGGCAATTTCTTGAAGGTGGAGGTCACCCTGGCAAATATGGGGCAGTGACAGTACAGTCCTTACATTCCAAGATTCTGGAGGATATAAGCAACTAGAACTCTAAAAGGAAGGAATATGGGCAGACCCTGAACAGACAAGCAATTCTCTGAGACTTCATTGGGTAAGTTGAGACCTGTGGAATCTACCCATCCTTCGTTTTAAAGGATGCAAGGTTACTGTAGAAGCAGGCATGGTGAGAATCAGCCTGTTGCAGAGATTGGTGACCGGGGAAGTACTAATCAATCTCCCTTCAGGTGAACATTACTTCTTCACTTACTGCAGTGGTGTCCAAACTTTGATCCTCCAGATGTTTTGGACCAAAAGTCCCACAGCCCTTTGTTATTGGCAATTTAGGCTTGGAATTGTGGGAGTTGTGGTCCAAAACATCTGGAGGGCCAAAGTTTGGACACCCCTGACTTACTGAGTAAACCTGGGATAGAACCCACCCCAGTGACGACTCTCAGCCCTGAAAGGAAGAGAGTAGCTTCCAAAGACCACTCTTTGATTGGTTATTAAAGAGACATAATAGCCTTTGTTTTAAGGAAGGTACTTTGAGGGTTCACACACACACACACACACACACACACACACACACACACACACACACACACACACACACACACACACACACACACACCAGGGTATCCATGATAATTTCTTGTAGCAAAAACCATCTGGCATGATATAAGACAGCAAGGGGGAAAGCAAAGGGGTCTCTTCCCTTCCCTCCCTCCTCATATTTCCCAATCTGAGAGCCTCACTTAGCACCCTAGATGACAGGTTCCCAGGGTTAGGGAGATAAGGGTGCCCCTGGAACATGGAGAATTTATAAGGGAGCAAGTGGCACAGTCCCAGGATGGCTTTCAGAAATAGGAAATAGTCATTCACACCTAAGTACTGTCTACCCTGAAAAGTTAGATTTGACAATGACACATTGATGATGATGATGATGATGATGATGATGATGATTTACCATAGTTTAAAAGGAGGTTTGACATATTTTGTTAAAAGGGAGTTGGGGATGGTGAGGCAGAGGTGAGACAGTTTGGATGTTTCTCGATAAATAACATAAAACATCATAACATAACATAACATAACATAACATAACATAACATAACATAACATAACATAACATAACAACATAATGCCCAAGAGTTTGGGAACCACTGTTATGGAAGTATTTTACAGAGTTAATGTTACAGGAGAAGTCTTGGTGCTGAGGAATTCTGCAATAACATTGCATTCTAGAGCTACTTTTTAAAAGCTCAGATGTCCATCTCTCAAAGCAGGAAGGAGATTAATTAATTAAATTAATTAAAATTAATTCCTGGTTTGTATGTTAGAGCAAATATTGTCCAATTCCAGCATGTACATTGTTTAAAGAATTTCCAGTTGTATCTCCTTCCTGGAAAAAGAAACTCTCTCACAAGACATATTTACAGCCTTTTTAGTTTATTTGTTGACCCCTTCCTTTTCAAATTGTTCTTCCTACGATCCTGGCCAGAAGCCTGTTCTTGTTAAGGAGGAGGATGGCTGCTTGCTTCACTACAGAGGACTGAGATTTAATGTGGTATGAAAGACACTGGGCATCAAGGAAAAAAATGTTATGCTCTATTCTTGTCAGCATAATTCTGCCCTTGGAGTCTGTGCACTAGAAGAAGGCAGATCATGTGAAGCAAATATGTTTCCTAGCAACTGGAAGTGAACAGACCTGTTTAGAAGGAGGAGGGTTGGGAAAAGAGGAATTAAAATGCTTTGAGCCAAAATTTCCCGATGCTACTATTTCTGCCTTGAAAGAGAGAAAGTCCTTTACTGAACAATCTTTTCCTGTATCTCAAATGTACACTTTTGTGACTGCTTAATGGAGGAAATAAAAAATTTTCTCCACAACTGGTGAAGAAATCATTCAAATGGATACAGAAAGGCAAATCTTTGTTAAGTCCCTGTATAATTACCATCAACACCAGCAGGACAAGACAGCAAACACTAGGTAATAATAATTTTCTTTAATCTGGTCCCATTTGGCTTTTACCTAGTGGGTTCGCTAAATTTAACCCTGATCCCCAGATGGAGCACATGGGTTTTCCTCTCCCCCTCCTTCTCGAAGAGCTAAACGGTGAGGGGCTATGGAGGGTTGGTGATGACCCACATCCCTTTATTTGGAGATCTGGGGTGTGAAACCCAATCCTGTACTTTGGATGCAGTTTTAACAACAGCCCCGCTTCCTTTTGTACCTGATCTAAGAAGTCTGCCTGGCTAATATAATCTTGCCAAGAATTTTACATCTAAGACTTATCTCCCGGCAAATCACACATTTTTCCATGTTTGGACTTTTGGTATATGCTTTGATGTTGCCCTTGAAAGTTTGCAATTATTTTTTAATTTTACTAGTAGCCTCTAAAGGTATCACCTACCTACTCATACAGGTTTAGGTTTCCTTACTGCATAAGGGTTCAACATTAGGTCAAAATGCAAGGCCCATGGCCTCTATAAAGGTCTCTTTCAACACTATATTCTGAACAAATCACTCCTCCCATATCAACTTTCAACACTGGCCAGTCTTCATAGCCATTCACAGTCATAAGGAATAAGATAATAGGGATAAAAGTGTCCTTGGTATCTGGTGGTACATTCTTTATATTCAGAATTTTTATTGGTTACATCATGACTGCTTTTCCTAATCTCTCTCTCTCTCCACCCCATTTCTTGCATGAAACTTCCATTTTGTCTGATGACTGAATCAGTGTATAAAAGATCTGTAATATTTGATTTTATCTTGTTTATTTTATTTATTTATTTTTGTACTTATTAACCACCCGATTTTCCCTTGGGAACTCAGTGCAGTGTGCAACAGATTACAAAGAACAACTTGCCCAGTATGCACAACCTCCATAAGGTTTAAAAACAGAAACAACAACAACAACAACAACAACAGCAGCAGCAGCAGCAAAACCAAACAAAAACAACACAGAATCCGGCAAGGAAACAGAAAAAAAAATGGGTGAGACAAACAACACAACCAAGCAATGACAATGCAAACATACAACCAGCGATCTCCAAAACTTTCCCTGAAAAGCCAGGTATTTGATGTTTTCCTAAAAGCTGGCAGGGACTCCGCCAGCCTAATCTCCTTGGGCAGTTTGTTCCAGAGTGCTGGGCCAACCACCAATAAGGCCTGGCTGCAGGTAGAAACCCTTTGGGCCTCCCTTGGTGTGGTCACCCAGAGTGAAAAGGCAAGCAAATCTCTGGTAGGATGGGACAAATCTGATCTCTGGGGGATACACTCCGATAGTCAGGTCTACAGCCATGGAGGGTTTTGTAAACCAAACCTAGTTTATGTTAAGGTTTTGTAATTCTGCTGTACTTATAGCCTTCTTATTGTTCTACTGTAATCATGCTCTTGCACTTTCTTCTCTAACCTTTCAGTGATTGCTGCAAGAAAGTTTTCTACCAGTTAGTGGTGTGTGTGTGTGTGTGTGTGTGTGTGTGTGTGTGTGTGTGTGTGTGTGTGTGTGTGTGTGTGTGTGTGTGTGTGTGTGTGTGTGTGAGAGAGAGAGAGAGAGAGAGAGAGAGAGAGAGAGAGAGAGAGAGAGAGATTGGGGAACTACCAATGTGCTTGGCAAATAATCCCAGAGCACGCAGAGAAGTGTGGCCATTACTTCTCCTTAGTCTCATTAGACTGTCTCAGAGTTATGGAGCGTTGGAACTCCAGCTGGCAGGATCAGCTAGAGACTTCAGGCAGAGATGGATAATTTATTTATTTATTTATTTATTTATTTTAGAGTAATTTTAGAGTATTTTAGAGTATTTTATCTCCCCCCCTTCTCCTTAGAAAAGGACCCAAGGCAGCTTACAGTAATGAGGGATAATATACAGTCCAGTAAAATTAATATATGTTCAAGGAATTGAGGGACGTCTTACAGCATTAATAGACAACATTACATTAAAGCTACAAGGTTATAAGAAGTTATAAACACAAAGTCTATGTGAACCTATAGATTCATATAAAAGACACATAATGGTTGTCCATCATTCAGGGAAAGCTTGGCTGAAGAGAAAGGTCTTTGCCTGTTTCTGGAAGGACAACAGAGATGAGGCAGTCCTGGCCTCTAGTGGGAGGGAGTTCCAGAGTCTGGGCGCAGCAGTCGAGAAGGCCCTTCCATGGGTTCCCATGAGACATACCTGTGAGAGTGGCAGGATGGAGACAAGGGCGTCCCCTGATGACCTTAACATCCGAGTTGGTTCATACTGTGAGACTTGATCTTTGAGGTAGCTAGGACCCAGATCATAAAGTGGTTTATAGTTCAACGTCAGCACCTTGAATTGTGCCCAATAGCTGACTGGCAGCCAGTGGAGCTGCTTTAGTACAATGTGATCTCTGTATTCCACCCCAGTGGGCAGTCTGGCTGCTGCATTTTGGACCATTGAAGTTTCCTGAGATTTTTCATTGGTAGCTCCACATAGAGCGCTTTACAGTAGTCTAGCCAAGACGTCACTAGGGCATGTGAAAGAAGATTCAATTCAGAACCTTCCCTGAGATGAACCTGAATGACTAATAAATAAATAAATAAATAAATAAATAAATAAATAAATAAATAAATAATATAGCTGATGTATGGTTTTGGCCCAATTGACTAATTTTGTTGCTCCTTTATTAGACATATGTCTTGTTATGCCTTGGTCCTAGTCTTCCTGCCTGGCTAATGGACATAGAATGAGCTATTTACTGAACTGGAAGAGAAGAGGAGCAGACTATTCTAGGACACTTTCTTTCTCAAACCTCCAGGCAATCCTTTTATCATAAAAATAAAAGGTGATTTTATTTACCCTGACCCCTCTCTACAGGAGGGCTGTTTTGTGACCTGACTCTTTGGATGGGGTATTCAGTGGGTTCTATGTACTGTTGATGGGAGTCATTTAGAATTAACTACGGTCGTTATTTCACATCCATTTTGTCTCTCTAAGTGTTGTGCTTTGGAGCGGTACAAAAAAATCTTACTTCACGTCCGTTGTGCAACAGCTGAAATTTGTCTTGACCACACCCCCGGAATGTGTGCCAAGCAAGACAAATCTGTACCTGGAACTAAGTAGGGTATTTCTTTATCACGGTTTGTTCCTGGTTTCTGTTCCGAGACAAGACACTGTTAGGTAACAACTGTCACACAACAAAACATTCATTTCTCTCAGAAAACTGTGTCCCAGGCACTGGGTTGGGTGTTAACGTGCAAAGTGCCCACCCACCCCAGATGATCACCACCCCCTTGCCCTCCACCATTAAATAGCAATAAAACAAACCAAACTTCAAAGCCAGGCAAGAGGGACACCAGTCAGACAATTAATTACCAATCAAAAGGAATAAAGAACAAAGAAAGCCCGAAGGCTATCACCCGGAGCATTCCAATGTGGCCACATGGAGAACGTGAAAGGTAGCCAGGTAGCTTTTCAGAAGCAAAATATTGAAAAAGAATTTTTAAGACCCCCCATCAAAAGGGAAAAGGAAGCTAGACAAATGCTGTGTTTGTCATGGTACCGGACCGTGAGGTAACACTTGTCACGAGACAAGTTATCACAACCATGGGAACACTGAAACAGGGACAAAACCATGTGATCACAACCAACGCTGTCACGCTACAAAACTAGTCATGGTGTAGTTTTTTATGTATTGGGTGGTAAATTTGTCAGGTGAGTGGGTGGTAGCAATAGTGTGTGTGTATGGTTGGTTTATGTTTTAGAGTTTTAAATGGGTACAAGGGACGAGAGAATGGGGGAGAGAATGGGAGCATGTGTACGGATGTTTGTTTTAAATGGTAGGTTTTGATGTTTTGGAATTTTTATATTGGGAATGAATGTTGTGCAGACGTGATGGCACTTTTTAAATTTCGTTGTACTTGTACAATGACAATAAAGTGTGTGTTCCTGTGTGTTCCTGTGTTCCTGTTTTTCCAGATTTGGTCTGATTGATTAGTTTTTATTTACTATTTTCAGTTGTTTAATTTGTTTTTGTATTTTGTATATGTTTGTAAACCACCCAGAGTAGCTTTTTTGCTAGGTGGTTGCAGCATATAAATAAAATAAAATAAAATCTAAATAAATAAATAAATAAATAAATAAATAAATAAGATTCTTTGTGTGTGTATCATCTTTTGGATCTCAGAGTTTCCTGCCACCAACCTTCTTATAAACTGGAACCAAACAGGTGGCTCAGTAGAATGTCCTTGAAGAGAGCTTGGCTCTTTCTGATTTTTGATTCACTTGAAGACATCTGAGTTCCCTGTTTCTTGCTGAAATGAATGGAGGTGTTGATTCCCTGGCCCTGCTGGTGGGGGGGGGGGAGAATGCTTGACATTTGGACAAATAACAACAGCAGTGGGCATTCTGGGTCAGGAAGTTCTGAAAGGCTTTAAAAAGGTGCTGATGGCATCAGGACCATTAGGCTGTAAAGGGCAGAACCAAGGAGATGGAAATTAGTCTGGTGATTTAGAACAGCTATTCTTTCCACACAAAAGTCAGCCAATTCTTACTGTAAAGTTTTATAGGAAATTCTCTTTTTAAAAGAAAAAAACCACCTGAATACAGCCCTATTTCCATTAGGAACTTTTAAACTGCATGCGCCCAATGTGTTTCACACAGGCTTTGACTATATATAATGATGATACTGCTGTGAAAAATATCAGTGATTATTTTGTGATCGCTTTTAGAGACCTCAGCTTAAAAGACACTTAAATAACTAAAGCTAATCAAT
The DNA here is from genome assembly GCA_029282475.1 of Phrynocephalus forsythii. NCBI lineage: Eukaryota > Metazoa > Chordata > Lepidosauria > Squamata > Agamidae > Phrynocephalus > Phrynocephalus forsythii. The sequence goes on along the minus strand of JAPFRF010000011.1, from coordinate 130,912,400 downwards.
CCATATAATTTCCTTCAATCTGCAAATGCTCTTGGCGGAAGTTGTGATCTGTGCCATTCTGATTGAAAAGCGTGTGTGGGAAAACAGCAATTTCCATGCCACCTCCAACTTTTAATTTTGGACAACAAAATGGATTTATTAAAGCTAGGAGGGCAAAGGCACAGTAACAGAAAGGGCACAGTAACAGAATTGAAGGATGCTTGTTGGTCGTCTCCGCTCTTTTTTTTAATAGGTTTGAAAACTAAAAGCCTTTTTACACGACCACTAAGATCCGCTGGTCCCTTAAATTCGGACCAGAGATCTTGAGGGTTTGTCGCTCTCCCTGCATTCCCACCCCCTCCGCACTTCCTTGTTCTGTCTGCGTGAGGGGAGGGAGAAAAAAAGGGAGAAAAGAATGCACTCTTACCTCCAGAGTGCCGGTGGAAGTTGCTCTGACCCCCTGTCACTTCCTGGTTCCTCTTAAACGGGCGGGAGGCAAAAACAACAACAACAACAAAAAGCGAGGAGAGCCCGGCACTCTCCGCATCAAAACTTTTCACTCTCCCAGAGCAGGTACTTGAAAGGTGCGTTGGGTCGCGCTTAGGTGGGCGGGGTCACGCTTAATTTTCTGTTAGCTCCGGAGCTGGTGGGGAAACATTTTTAAGCTCCGGAGCTGGGAGCCATTTGCAGCGGAGCTTAGGGGCCGTGTATAAACGCTCTAAGGGCAAACCAAGACATTAAAAAAAAAAAAAAAAGTGTTCTGCTTATATACCGCCCCATACCACTCCAAGTAGTCTCTGGGAGGTGTACAGTTTTAATTACAGTAATGCAGGCTACACATTGCCCCCCCCAGCAAGCTGGGTACTCATTTTACCGACCTCGGAAGGATAGAAGGCTCAGTCAACCATGAGCCAGCTACCTGGGATTAAACCCCAGGTCGTGAGAACAGTTTTACTTGCAGTATAGGCATTTAACCTCTGCGCCACAGGGTTTCCTGTTGTCTCACATTGAGAGAGTTGTGGCCAGGTCAAAAAAATAGGGAATGAAGAAGGAGGAACATTTTTGGGAGAGGTGCAAATCAGGGATGGGGACTCGAGCTGCAGGACTTGCTATCAAATTGGACTTAATTCACACCAGTTACTTAACTTGGACTCTACTTGGTATTTTTTTTTCATTGACTCAGACTTGACCTGAGACTTGGAACCCACCCGAACTTTCCTTTGTTTCGGGGGGTGGGGGAAACCTTGCTTTTAATAAGGACTTAGACTTGGGACTTGAGATTCAGTACCAAACACATGGACTTGGGACCATAGTCTCGGACCCAGACTTGGGGCTTGGACCCAAAAGCATCTATGGTACAAACAAAGCTCTCTGTAGGCTCAGAGTCAAAGGTCCAAATAACGCAGCCACTTTCCACTGCTACAAATGGCATAAGCAGACAGAAGCAGGTGGAATACCAACAAAGGATGAATGCAGGTTAAACTGATTTTCCATTCAATTTCCCTTTGAAAATAGCCTACAGAGGAGCTGTATAGCAATAATGACCTCCATAAAAGTTTAGATGGTCAAAGGTGAGTTGCTGCAGCTGACCTACAGGGCAGAATTTAGAATTACTGCCACCACATTTGCATTTAAATGCCACCCATTTAAGCACTTTCATGCCTGATTGTTTCTAACTAAGGAGATTTAAGAAGGACTGTAAAACAACAGAAAGCTTCTGGTGTTAAAGCATCATCCAGAAATAAATGGTTCCACTTGTCTAACTTAGGGGTGGGCAAAGAGAGACCCGTAATTCTCCCATGCCCAAAAGAAATGGGTCTAACCTATAGGGATGGGGCGTCCATCATGGCTCTGTGGGCAGAGGCAGCCCCATGAGGTCTGAAAGGGGGCTTATTTGACTTCCAGGCGGACATTGCTTACCTAGGGCCTAATTGAAGAAATGGCATGGGCTGTGGCAGAAAGATGTTTGTCCAGCACCATCATGGGGAAAAGGAGAGCAAACTGTTTTACCATCCCTCTGCTAAAGTTTCTTCTTGTCTTCTCACCATTGTTTACTGTTAAGTGGCTTCTTATGGCAACAGATTGATTTCTGGTGGTGAGGTCTCCAGCACTGGATTCATTCAAGGGAAAACTGGACACCAACCTGTTATGTCTATTTTAACTTGGATTCCTGCATTCAGCACGGGGTTGAATGCGAAGATTTTATGGCCCCCTTCCAACTTCATTATTCTGTGATTCAGAATGGATAAGATATAATATTAATGTATTCTAGAAGGCTTTCATGGCCAGGATCTGATAGTTGTTGTGAGTCAGATAGACTGACATTTATTGTCCTGCATAGGACAAGCTTCCTCTTTCCCACAACTTTAAGAACCCCAGTCTCACTCACTCTATACCCCAGAGCACAGAGAGAAACTCCTTGTTCCCTGAGTTCCTTTCCCTCTGAAGATGCCAGCCACAGAGGCTGGCAAAACGTCAGGAAGAAACACTTTCAGAGCATGGCCAAACAGTCTGAAAAACTCACAACAACTATAAGATATAATATTACTTATTATCCCTATGGAAAGCTTTGATTTAATTATACTTATATGACATGTATGCTGGTTGGATAGCTCAGTGAGATAGATAGCTGGCTGTGGAGGCAGAGGTTGGACATTCAGTTCCCCGCTGTGCATGCCAGAAGAGCCAGCCTGTGTGGCCTTGGGGAGAGATGCACAGACCCATGGAGTCTAGCTAAACTGCTATGGATCACCACAGACTCTGACATGTATTTGATAACTACTCTCTACCAAGATAATTCTGAATAGGTTCACCCCAAGTCAGAATTGCCTGGATAACACACAATCATTATTATTATGGCATGCATTGTTGTTGTTGTTGTTGTTGTTGTTGTTGTTGTTGTTGTTGTTGTTGTTGTTGCTGCTGCTGCTGCTGCTGCTGCTGCTGCTGCTGCTGCTGCTGCTGCTATTGCATGGAATATACACCTGTTTTACCAGGAATACCAGGAGAGCATTTCCTATTAGGCAGGCAGGAACAAAACTTTCCTTTCAGCAAAGAGCTTCCAGTGGCTCTAAAAATCTCAAGGATTTCGTTTTCCAAAACCTGCAGTTGCCTCTTATCTACACTAATTTGAACTACCTCTCTCATTCCTCATAATATTCACCAGAGTGTGGTTTTTCTGATAAGCCCCAAGTGCTGCACTTTCATTTGATCATTTATTAAGATCTCAGCCTTCAGACCATGAAGTTGCATTCCGAAAAGGCACCTAGAGGTGAAATGTATTTCATAACAAAAGGAAGTGTTTGGGGTCCCTGCTTTCATAAGGGGGAAATAAATGCCAATATGAATAAACATCACTCAAAGAAATCTTCAAGAATCTCCAGACACCTTCTGGCCCACCTCCTTTCCCCCCACATACTTTCCTCCCACTAGGACTGTGTCTCTGAGGCCAAATGTTGGGAAACTTGAAAATGTACCTATGTTTATCAAAATAGAACAGGAAGCAGTAACAGAAGCTTTTCGTATAGCCAAAGTAAAGGACCTTTAGGATTTCTGTGATATATCCAACCAATGAGGGGTCTAGGCATGTGTTATTACAGTCACCCCCTGCCATTTCGCGGTTCAGGTACTGCGGTCCCACTATATTGTGGGATCACAGTACCTGCACCTCGGAGCCGCGTGGTGGGTGGTGGGGAGTAATTGCATCGCTCCCCACCCCCCACCACTCCGAAAGGCCTCAGAGCCGCGCGGGGGGTGTCAGGGAGCGATCACATCACCCTGCGCCCCCCCAGGCCCCACCCAACCCGCTTCCACATATCGCGGATTTTCAAGCATCGCGGGTCGGGTAGGTCCCTAACCCCAGCGATAGGCAGGGGGTTACTGTATAGGCCTACCTGTGGCCTTAAAGGCCCACTAGCTGCTTTTCTAAGAAAAGGTAAGGAATTGTAAGAAAGGAGAGCTGCTGGTGTGTTGAAATTCCCTTTATTTGGGTGAATAGGCATACAGATGGCCTAACTGTAGTCTTCCTCAATGTGGTGAGATATGCTGTCATAAAAATAAGAATTATTTCTAAATTTGCAAATATGGATATAATGGTGACCAAAACAGACATGCACATGCATATTCTCTCCAGGTCAGTATCTTCTGCTGCCTCTGGCCAGAAGTGGTTACCCTATCCATACCTTTGTCCACTGGGTTCCTATGCATGCTTTAAATTTGACATTGTATATTAGTAAATTTAAATGCACTGCTTTTCATCATAACAGTCTTCACAAATAGCTGTATCGATTCTAAACAACAAATGGACAGGTGTTTTGTAAAGCTAATGATTCTCAGTGGCCCATTCAAGATCAAATCACCCCCCTTCCCATTCCAAAAGGGGCTGCTTGCAATAATATACTGTCTCTTGGATAATCTACTTCTGTCCAAGATGCTGTATGAGGACAATTGCAGCTGATCTCAAAGGGAGGCGGATGATGTCTTAGTATCCATGCCTCACAACGTTTTGAGGCTTCCACTCTAGAGCCCTTCCTCTGATAAACCACTGTGCTGTGAAGTTGAGAAGTGGCAGAAACCCTAAGTGTAAAGCACACATATTTGACAAACACACTGGAGCTTCCCTGAAGTAAATCTCCTGTTCCTGAGTGGCAATTTGTGATTTTGTGGCAAGTATCATCACATGACATGTGGTAAGCAGCCCGTTTTTCAAGTAGTGGCACAGATAGACTCTTCCCTAATCTTTTTTTTTAATGACGGTGCATTGTTAAAGAGGCTGAAGCAGCTTAATGCATTAATGTGTTAATCTGCCTTGATGGTTCCGCCTTGGATTTTGACCGATGCAGGCACCTTTGACTGGGTCAGCATTCTGTTAGGAAAGTTAATCTTTTTCTGTAACATTCACATTTCTCCAGGGCTAACCTGCAGTTGCCGTTTCTCAAAGTGCTCCCAGTTTCATAAAGAGATCAGACTGATGAAAATGTAGGAGACTAGTGATAGGACAAACTCATCCCTCACCCACAAAGAGGTTGGGCTGGTGGAATCAGAGAACAGGTGGGATGGGCAGTAGCAACCTCCTGACTGCTGCACAGAGGCGTAGCTAAGGTTTTCAGTTTCCACATCCCCTCCTGGCCCCCTCATGGCAAGGAATGAGCCATATGGTCAGGAGGCTGAACCTCAGCTCCCCTCCCCACACCTTTGCCTCTTCTCCCTTCAAGGAGGGGTCCTTCTGCCTCCCCCCCAACACCTTTCCTGGGAGAGAGGTGCCATTTCACTGCGGACCTGTCGAGGAGCCACTGCACTGCTCCACCCATGACCTCATCATCCTGGGGAAGAGCTTAGCCTCGGTCCGGATCCATCACCTGGGGAGGGGGGGCATCCTATGGAAGCCAAATGGGACTGGGCCAAAGCAGCCTTGTCCTCTCCCCCCCTCCTCTAACGGTGGCCAAAGCTCTTTGGCCAAGCGCTACCGGGCAATCTTGTGCACAGTGAGCCTGGGTGCCGCGGAGTGGACTGGGAACCCAGACTGGCCCCTCTCACCATCGAGCAGTGCTCATACCAAGCAGCAGCAGTGGCTGGTGCTTCTGCTAGTCTGAGAAAGGCTCACGAGAGGAAGGAGCAGCTGCATCACACTGCCATGGTGGTTGCTGCAGCTCCCTTGCCTGGCAAGGAGGTGAACGGACTAGCAGAGCAGTTCCAAAGCTGCTGGGTGGCAGCTTGGGGGTCTTTTGAGGGGTACAGATGCCACCTCCAGGAAGGTGGGTGGGCCCTGGCACTGAGCCGAGGAGGCAGTGCTCCCTCCACCTGCCTTCATGGAGGGGTTGCTTACACCGGGTGGCAGTGGTAACCAGTGCTGTTGCTAGGCTGAGTGATGCTCATTGGAGGATGAAGCAGCCACATCGCGTGAGCCTCTCTTGGACTAGCTGCAATGCTGGCCACTGACCAGTGTGAGTGCCCTCTTTGGGAAGGCAAGCAGGAAGAGTGCTGCCTCCTCTGCTCGGTGCCTGTACTGCTCCCTCTCCTGCAAGACATTTTGGCGGCACCCCAGATGCTGTGTCTAGGGGCAGATGTCACCCTTTGCCCCTCACTAGCTATGGCACTGCTGTTGCATTCTCCTAGTAGTAAAGGCAAAGCAAAGTGTTCTGCTTATATACCACCCCATACCACTCCAAGTAGTCTCTGGGCAGTTTACAGTTTTAATTACAGTATGCAGGCTACACATCCCCCCCCCCAGCAAGCTGGGTACTCATTTTACAAACCTCAGAAGGATGGAAGGCTGAGTCAACAATGAGCCAGCTACCTGGGATTCAACCCCAGGTCATGAGCACAGTTTTACCTGCAGTACAGGCATTTAATCACTGAGCCACTGGGCTCCTAGTACTTGCTTCCTGCTGTTTTGTAATTCTCTTTTCTCCCAGAGTGTGTTATTTACTCCCCCTCCCCACAATTATTTAAAAAATATCTTATGCTTTTCCTGCTTGCACCTTAGTTCCTGCCTCTGTTATCCAACCCCACCCACCCCCAACTTCATGCATGCTGTTGACTCCTGGCTTCCATTAGCCGTTGCCTCATCCCCCTGTTTGCTGTTTTTTGTCATGTGTACGTTTGATCCCACAAAATCCTGAATGGTAAAGAAGACCCAAGTTCTTTCTGGAAACCAATAGATGAATGACCTTTCTAGCTCATTATAAAACCAGATACAGTACGTGCCCCAGTTCACATAGCCCTGCTCTGTTCATGAAGAATTGTCTGAGAACTTCCCTCTACTTGAGAGCGGTCTCTATTTGACATGCGGTGCAGTGTACATCCATGTAAAAGACTGAGAATTATTAGATCCCTAATTATCATTTTGTCACCTGGGGGAAAATATAACACTTTCTAATCTAGGATTTCAACAACGATGAGGACAAGAAGAAGAAGAAGAAGAAGAAGAAGAAGAAGAAGAAGAAGAAGAAGAAGAAGAAGAAGAAGAAGAAGAAGAAGAAGAAGAAGAAGAAGAAGGCAAGTGCATGATCACAGATGGGGTGGCTGTATCTAGCATGCACAAGTAGATTCATTTTCAAGTCTTGGAGCCCTCTAAACTATGCTGCCCTGTGACAGGACCTCAGTAGTTCCACGATAGAGTTAACCCTGACAATTATGTGAAAGGAGAGAAGGGTTCAGGATTTGTCCAGCAAGGCTTGTGTCACCTCTACAGAGGCTGGAGCTAGCAAGGATCCATTCCCTTGGTTACTTACCAGTCTTACCTGCCTGGCTGAGACATGCTGTATTCACATCATATAGACAATATTTACAGACTCTAGTTGTAAACTGACCAGATTGGCCCTGCAGCAAGATGGGTGGTTTATAAATTGAATAAATAAATAATAATGATAATAATCTTCTTGTACAGTTATGCAAATGGTACAACTTGGGGAAATGAGGTGCCATATACTATGAAATCTCCATAGATGTTATCTGTTGCATATTGAGCCATAGGGCTTGGTGTGCAACAGATAAGTTCTCGAGATTTCTTTGTTGTTCAGTTGTTAGGTTGTCTCTGACTCTTCATGACCCCATGGACCAGGATAGATAGGTTTGATCTCCTTGCAGTCCAGGGGACTCTCAGGAGTCTCCTCCAGCACCACAGCTCAAAGGCGTCAATTCTGCGGCGATTGATCAGCCTTCTTTATAGTCCAGCTCTCACTTCCATACATCACTACTGGGAAAACCATAGCTTTCCTGACCTTTGTCGGCAAAGTGGTGTCTCTGCTTTTGAAGATGCTGCCTAGGTTTGCCATCACTTTCCTCCCAAGAAGCAGGCATCTTTTAATTGCATTGCTGCAGTCCCCATCTGCAGTGATCAAGGAGCCCAAGAAAATAAACTCTGTCACTGCCTCCATTTCTTCCCTTCTATTTGCCAGGAGGTGATGGGACCGGTGGCCATTATCTTAGTTTCCCCCTCCCTACCTTAGGACAATTTGCTTGGGCAAATTACACTGTTTGCATAACAGCAGAATAGAATTTCAGCCACTGTGTGGCACTATATTTCCCCACATCTGTATTCTTCGGAGGGCATAAAATATAGGATGGAGGAAACAAAGGAATGATAGGATGGAAGAGACCATCTCAAGGACTCTGAGGGGTTGGTTGGGGATGTGAGTAGCAGGTGCAGGGCTTGCTCCCTACTGTCACCCAGTGTTAAAATATAACAAACAGTTGTATTTTTCCAGCAACAATGATGGAGGAAAAACATATTGATATGATTCTTTAACAGGCTCATGCTGGTGTACTACAGGGTGATGAGGAAGGAATGACATGGAAATTTTGCCACCGACTCGGAATGTGCTTTAGGCAGTGAAGAACTTCCCGCATAAACATATTTCTGGTGTTTTGTTTTTCAATATGCAGCTGGTGCCTAAGTTCTCAAATTCGTTCCAGCTGCAGTGCTCATGTGACATGCTTATTAGCTCAATTGGTAGGCAAAGCGAGATGTTTTAAGGACAGTTTAATGTGATAAATTATTGTGTTGCGGGCTGGGTTTAAAAATACTTTTAAGTGAGACACATTTTGTAGAACTCTAGAAAGGCCATTACGTTAAGTAATCTCTTGTCTAGATTTGCTTCACGGATATATGCAGTCCTGATTTCCAAAACTTCTAGTTACTTGAGAATGCCAGAGAGCATTTTCCTCTTCTTCTTTTTTTTACACATACAATGAATGATAAATTTTCAGTCATCTCTGGGTAAATGGCAGGTTTGCAACAGGACTCCAAAAGCCAAACTAGATATGATAGATAATAGGTGTGTTTTGGGGTGTTTTTTTTTTTGTTTAAACATAGTAGAAATGGGCACAAAACAAACAATTTTTTGTTTCTGTTTTTGTTTTTTCATTTCGTTATGCAACGAAACTACAAATGAATTTTATCTCTAAAATGAAATGAAACGAACAGAAACACCAGAAATTTTGTCGTCCATTTTGTTTTCATTACGGCAATACATTGAACTGCTTTAAAAGCTAAAAAAATCACAAAAAATTGAAATAAATGGTAACAAAACGGTAACGAAACGAATGAAAATGAAAACGATTTTTTGCAAAAATTCACGAAAAATGGAAACAAACCGAAACGGACCCCATAAACGACAAACGAAACACCATTTCTTTTATTCGTGCCCATCTCTAAAACATAGCATAGGCCAGTGGTAGCAAATCTTTGGCACTCCAGATGTTTTGGACCACAACTTCCATCATTCTGAGCCTAGATTGCCAATGACAAAGGACTTTGGGAGTTGTGGTCCAAAACATCTGGAGTGCCAAAGGTTCCCCACCACTGGCATAGGCTAAAGAAAGTTATAATGTTAGGTTAACCTCGGAAAGACTCCTAGAATGCACCAATCACGACCCAGAATCTGAATCTGATCAAGGGAGGGATAGGAGGCAGGCCCTTTGTTTAATTAATTAGAAGCTTCACAGGGATGGTTTGTAATCAGGGGATTAGCATTATGGGAAAACTTTTATTTTATTTATTTCTCCCTAAATGCAGATCTGGAGCTGCCTAGATGCCCTAAGCACACAGAATCTCACCTGATTTCACAAGCTAAGGAGGGTCAGGCCTGGCTAGTACGTGGATGGGAGACCACCAGGGAATACCAGGTGCTGTAGGCATCTGGAGGAGGAACTGGCAAACCACTCCAGTATTCCTGCCAAGAAAACTCCATGGACACGGGGTTCACTGGTCAGGCACCAGGGGAATGTTGGTGTGAATAAGAACTGATGGATACCCTTGGATATTGATGGAAATTTACATTTTCTGGGGCGGGGAAGTGTTTTACAACCAATTCTAAAGATTCTTTTAAATTATGCCTTTGTGATTTGGAATGTAACTGCCAACCAGCATAGCGGAATCCCGTGCACCCCATTGTAACCAAAATACTTGACACTCCAAGGTCGGAAACATGCATTCTCGCCATCTATTCCACCGTGGCTGGAAGGTCTTATTGCTTTCTTTACCTATGAATGTACATATAAAGATACAGATATTGATCAGTTTTTAAAAAAATATATTTGGTCAGCTTACCTTAAAACGCATGCCTGAGCTCTGGCTATACTATACATACTCTGCCTCTTCCTCTCTCCAAGAGTTCCTGTTTTTCATACCCATTCCCACATTCTTTCCTTTGCAATTAAAAAAAAAAAAAACAGAAACACCCATATTCTCTCTGATGTTGTATGGTCCTCATCTGATACTTCATCTTGAACTGCCTCATCAGTCTGAAGTGTCCTGCATGACAGAGCTCCCCCATCCCATAAAAAGGAGCCTGATCATAGAAGCAGAAAATAAGATTTGAACAGAGGGCTCCATAAGTCTTGGGTTTTCCAATTGTGCTTTGCCTTTTTAAAAAAAAAAGGATCAGATGTTGTGCCTAAGGCTTTGGGGGCCTGCTCCCATTCACAGTAGACGGTGCTGCAGTTGCTGAGCAAAACCTACCATGTGAGTTCTGGGATGTACTACTTTTCCAATGCTGATTTTCCAGTTCACTTTTAAACAGGTCACAGCTAGAACCCATTCCGGTAGCAAAGCAGAGGAACGTGATAGCAAAGTAATGTCACAGACCATTAGATATGCTAATAGGTTCAGAAGCGAATGAGGGTTTGTTTTTGTATGGCGTCACTTTTACCCTCCCACTGTATTCATATGGATTTGAGATACTATTTAATCCTGTTCTCCAAGAGATGCGTGCAAAATTTAAACCATCGACACATTAAAATAAGCATTTCTCACTCAGCATAATTTATTCAAACTTCTTTTGGCCTAATTAACTGTTTTCAGTCAGCACATTTGCAAGCAATAGCCCATCGCCAAATCTTGTCTGTATTGTCCTCGTGGAGGATCTGAGTGCTGCATTAAAAGGTGGCTTGGCAGCCATTCCAATGGCCATTCTTTTGCAGCACATTTTTCAGTTTTAATTTTAAATCCTGGTGCTCATTTTGTTTTAACAGCTTTCACACCAAACTGTTCAGTAATCGGTTTGCTCACTAAAAAGCTACCAGCTGCAGTGCCCTCACTATTAAGGGAGTGAAATCAAAGTGATGTTTACTGGGTTTATTGTTTGCCGGTGCAGAGATGGGCATTAAAGGACTGAACCTTTCCAGCTGGCTTGCATCACCCATTGCCTAAGATGAGGGCTGGCCTGCCCACTAGCCAAGAAGAAACACGCTGTTCAGGAGGTGGGGCATCAAGAGTGGCTACTACACAGGAGACATTTTGGCCAAACCTTCCTATTTTGGCATGGTCCCATGCCCTGGAGCCAACCCTTAATCACATCGCCATTATGAGCAGCGGCACCACCACAATGGTGGTGAGGCAGTGATTAGAACAAAGAAGGTCGACTGCCAGGTCTCTCCTGCTCCTCTCTTGGCTCCTGTCCCTCTCACTGTGTGGCCACGTGACTGCAGGAGTGGGTGGTGGGAGAAAGCAGCAATGGCAGAGGGCCTCGGTAGCACTTCCCTTCCCGTTTCAGGGACTGTTTGACTTTGGGCTGGTGCAGCCTGGGAGACTCCTAAAGCTGTAGGCTGAAGAGAATGCTGGTCTGTGACGTGTGCTTCTAAATTGTTCTGGATGTTTTATTTGGCATTAGTAGACCGACTGAGCTCTATCTATCACCATACAGATGGATATTGGTAACTCTGCATAGGCCCATGTCTTGGGGCTGTGTAGTTTAATACATGGAGGATGGAAACCGACAGAAGCGTATGATCCCTCTCTAGATTTTCTTGAACATGAGCAAGTTTTTGTGGAAACCAAAGGTGTTTTCTTTCCTGTTCAAGCTGATAACAGTTCATGCTTTGTGTGCTAGTCTCTGCTGTTAAGCCCTGACACTATGTTGCATGTTTCACAGATATATTGTCCCTGATACAGGACTACATTTCCTCAAAGAGTGAACTCTGATGTAATCAGAGACAGATTACTCTCCAAGTCTTCATCAAATGTTACTGGTATGTGCATTTAAGATGTCAGATCGAATAGACATCATCCCGACCTTGACATTTGCAACACTGTATTTTCATTGGCAAATGTAGATGATTAGGTTTGGCAAATGAAAGGCAATATCCCATTTTTTTCTTTGACTAAATAAGACATAAATGTTCGTTTTCTCCTAAAGCCAATTATCCTTGTTCAGGTGAGGGAACTAAGCAATAGATTTCAGTTTGCAGAAGTGACTTGATATCACATGTGCACACGCACGCACATGCAGGCATGTGTGCATGCACACACACACACACACACACACACACACACACACACACACACACACACACACACACACACACACACACACAAGTAAATATGCATATGACTCAATCTTGGACACCATACGTTTTATGTCATGCTAATTTTTACGTTGTGGTGTAATAGAATACACATTGGTAGATGTCAAATGTTATCCCACATTGTTGAGAACAATCTAGTTCCCTGTTCTAGCCCACTGTCACCAAACATTATCATACAGCCAAATTTACTTTGTGTGTTAGCTAGACAACAGATCCAGGTTATCTAAAGGTAAAGTTCTCCTTGTCAGAATGACTTTTCCCTCCAGTACAGAATCACTATTGGTTTACAGTTTTAGATGTTGTGATTATATAAAAACAAATATCAGTTGCCTGTTGAGTTTGCTTGCCTTTCTTCAGGCAATATATCAAATCATTTTATGGTCAAACAGCATGTTGTAATATACTGCCAGAAATTAATCCCTAGCTGGACATTTTAAAAAGCTGATAGAAAAAATAATAATTTGTTTGAAATATGGTGCTGGAGGAGAGCTTTGTGAATAACCTGCACTCCTCAAAAGACAAACAAACGGGTCCTAGAGAAAATCAAACCTGAACTAATAGAAATTATGAAACAGAGATTGTTACTTTGGGTGGCACATCACAAAAACACAAGAGTCTATGGAAAAGACAATAATTCTAGGAAAAGTTGAAAGCATTAGGAAAGTAGGAAGAGCACATGTAAAATGGATTGACTCCGTCACAGTATCCACAGTCTTGCATTTACAAGAGCCAAACATGGCTGTTGAGGACAGGCTATTTTGGGGACCGCTCAACCTCAATAATTTCTCTGAGTCAAATGGTCAGACTTCAAAACTACTTCTATCTGCACATGATTCTTTCTGAGCCACTGAGAGTGGCAAACAGTAAAGGACTGGTTAACATCATTTCAAGTTGTGAGTGAGAAACAATTACATGGGCAGCACTACAGTTTAGAGACGGTCACAAAACAAAAAATGAAACACTGTTTTGTCGTTTCATTAGGTAACAACAAATTATTTCATTACCTAACGAAACGGTAGGATGCATTTCGTTTTGTCTAATCATGAAATGCCATTTCCCTCTCTAGAATGAAACAATGTGTCCTAGAGGAATCAATGGCACGGGAGCTCAAGCTCTTCCCTGAAAGCCCCTGAAATTTGGAAAGAGAGTTACCTAGAAAGCCCCTTTCCAAATTTCAGGGGATTAATTAGAATAACTTGAGGAAGCTTCCCTGTCATTTTGGTCCTTTAGGATTAGGACCCAGGGGAGTATAGTGTTTTGTTTCATTTTGTTTTGTTTTGTAACAAAACTACTTTAAAAATTCATTACAAACAAAATGAAATGAAACTGCTACAGAAATGAAATGAAACACTACTTTTTTGTTTCCTGCCCATCCCTACTACAGTTGCCTCCTGGATAAAATTGTTGACAATCAGCATTAAAACCTGTGACTTGGAACAGGCCTTCTTTGATCTGAAATTGAGATATTTATATGCAGAATTCAATACCAACCTATTTTCATTAGATATGATCAAAATTATTATGAAGTAAGGTGTGAGCAACTTATATACAGTTCTGCTCGTATAACAGAAAAGCCGTACAACGGAAAAAATTCCATCACCACTCCCCCTCCCCCCCTCTCCAACATGGGTGCAGGCAGTCTCTGGGGTTCTTTACCGAAGATGCAAGCTGGCAATGGAGGAGGAGGAGGAGGAGGAGACCCAGGCCAGCGCACTGAGCCTGGCTGGGCACCCACGGCAGCGGTGGCTTTGGCAGTGGAGGAGGAGGAGCGCTAGGTCAGCCCGCTCGGCTTGGCTGGGCACCCACAGCAAAGCTTCCTCAGGGATGCCCGCTCGTCTCTTTTCCTTCCCCCTTTCCATCTCTCTTTCTCTTTCCCCTCCCCACAACTGCACCTCATCCCCCTCCCACACCACCCGTCTACTCGGCGACCGCGGCCGATGAGCCTGAGCCGTGCAGCACAAGAGAGCCCAGGCCACCCGATGGTAGGGTGGACCAGCGCTGCCGGAGCTGGCGCCAGTGGAGGAGGTGGTGGAACGAGCCCCGGGAGGGCAGTGCAGTTGGCCCGTTCGCAGAGCCTGTGCCTCTGGCTGCTGCTGCGGTTGCTCAGTCCTGCAGGTGGGTTTGCTTTCCTTCTGAGCAGCAGCAGCAGAAGCCCTTCTGCCGTCCCTTCCTCCTTTGTCTCTCTCCCAGCCCCTCATTAATGGGTTGGAGCCTCTGCTCCACAGGCTTCAACTCGCACATTCCTCTCCCTTGCTGGCCTCCGGAGCCCAACGCCACGCTCAGGCCAGGCGCAGTGTGTGTGTGTGTGTGTGTGTGTGTGTGTGTGTGTGTGTGTGTGTGTGTGTGTGTGTGTGTGTGTGTGTGTGTGTGTGTGTGTGCAAGGAAGATGGAGATGATAGAGGATGGTTCCTAGGCTCGACCTGCTCCCTGGCTGCTGTGTAACACCTCCATGCGCTGCTTGTGCAGTGGTATGAGCCAGAACATTTGGATGCCTTTCTTACAGCCTCCTCCTCCTCCTCCGCTCTCGAGCCCAGAAGAATTAACCCTTGTGCTGCCACACTCCACCTGAAATCAGTGTGTGTGTGGATGCCTGTTTGCATTTTTGCATTTCTGTTCCCCAAAATTATACATGTACAGTACTGTATTTTGTGTCATTTTTCTCTGCATTGGAACGGATTACTCCATTTTCAATGCATTCCTATGGGAAATTGCAATTTGTATAAAGGAAAATTTGTTTAACATAATTTCATTTGGAATGAATTAATTCCTTTATACAAGGTATCACTGTATGAACTTTTATGAATACCAAGAAACAGTTCACCATATCACAGCTGGATGTCCTAAGTTAGCATCAATGGGATGCACAAATTTACAGAATCATAGACTCATGGAATAGTGAAGTTGGAGGTCCTGCTCAAGATATGAATATAAACAAAAGGACATTGGCCAGGTGGTTGTCCAAATATCCCTTGAAGGCCTCCAGTACTGAGCACTCACCACCTCTTGGGGCAATTGAACCGATTACCTCAAGAGTTGGTGAATGCTCCATCATGGGATGCATTCAAGATAAAATTGGATAACCACCTGGCCAATGTCCTTTTATTTGTATTCCTGCATGGAGCAAGGGGGTTGGACTTGATGGTCTTGTAGGCCCCTTCCAACTCCACTAGCCTGTGAATCTATGATGCTAAATGGTTCCATTGTCATACTTCTCTAACAGTTAGGAAGTTTTTCCTGATATTCAGCTGAAGGCTGGGTTCTCGTAACTTGAGCACATTGTTGTGCGTCCTGCACTAAGGGATGATTGAGAACAGACCCTGCCCTTCACCTGTTTGACAGCCCTTCAAATATTTGAAAAGTGCTATCATATCACCCATCAGTCCTCTTTTCTCCAGGCTTAACATGCCCAGTTCTCTCTGTCTTTCCTTGTAGTGCTTGGCTTTCAGCCCCCTGATCATCCTTGTCACCCTCCTCTGAACTTGTTCCAGTTTGTCCAGTGTGATGTCCAGAAGTTGGGTGACTAGCCTGTGGCTCCCAGGTTCTTTTTTGTTTTGCCCTTTTGGGCAAAATATGGACATTAGCCCTCCTCCAGTCATCTGGCACCTCACCCATTTACCACAATTTTAAGAAAATAATGGACAGCAGTTCTGAGAATTCTTCAGCCAGTTCTTTCAGTACTTTCAGATGCAGTTCAAACAGCCCTGATGATTCGAACTCATTCAAGGTAGTAAAGTATTCCTTGACTATTGGTTTATTAACCTCGAACTGCAATCCTGTCCCCTCCATTTTACTTATGTTTGGAGGTTCCAAGTCTTATGGGAAAAGATTGAGCTAAATTAGGAACTGAGCACCTCTGCTTGTTCTTTGTCATTTGTTACCATTTCCCCATCTCCATTGAGGAGCTGTGCCACTATTTCTTTTCTTTCTCTTTTGCTTCCTACATATCTGAATAATGCTTTTTAAATTGCTTTTAGTGTCTTGAGCTAATCTCAGCTCATTCTCTTTTTTTGCTCTTTTTGTTTTTAGGTCCTCCCTGGGCTTTTTGTGAAGCCACACTGGTCTTTTTGGGGGGCTGCTCCCCACCTTTTTAATGCATTAGAATGGACTGTTTTGCACTTTTAGAAGTTCATTTTTAAGATACTGCTACCCTTCCTTGATTCCTTTTCTTCTTAGGATCTCTAGACATGGGATTTTACTCATCTTCATTCTGAGGTTTTAAAATTGGCTTTTGAAAAATCCAGCATGTACGTGGCTACACTCTGCTTCAATTTCCTTTGAAACCAAGAATTCTAGCAGAACATTGTCACTCTCACTCAGAGTTTCCATCACTGCCACTTCCTCTACCAAGTCTAGTAGTTAGAATCAAGGCCAGGAAGCTAGTCCTCTAGTTTCTTCACCTTTTGTAAGAGAAAATTATCAGTCATGCAAGCCAGGATTTTTTTGGAAGGGCTATACTTGGGTGAGTTTGCTTCCCAACATATATACAGAAAGCTGAAATCTCCCATCACTACTAGGTTTTTTTTTTAAAAAAAATACAATGGACCCTCATATAACAAACGGTTTCTATAACATAAAATCTGTACAACATAAAAAATTCAGAGATAGGGGATATTTGCTTAACAGAATCACCTATAGGGCGAATCCGTACAACGTAAAAATGGTTGCAATGAGGAATTACTCCGTTTTTAATGCATTCCTGTGGGAAATTTGTAGAAAGGAAAATATGCTTAACAGAATTTCATTTGGAACAAATTAATTCCTTCATTCAAGGTACCACTGTACTTACAATTTGTTTTTTAAAGGTTTCATCTGTTTCCTTTTCTTGATTAGAAAGGAAGTAGATTGGAAAGAAAGTAGATTTTTTTTGGTATCAACTAGATTGGTCCAGTTGTTCTCAGTGGGAAAACCAATCTCCTCCTGTATTTCTGTGCAGGAATGTGTATTTTTGACATATACTGCAACTCCACCTCCCTTTCTCCGTTCTCTCTTTAAAAATTATACCCTTCTATACCTTTTATTCCTAGCAAGCCATATTTGTTCCCTGAACTAAAATGTCCAGTTCTTCTTGTTTGCTTCCCATACTCCTAGCATTGGTATACAGTCACTGGAAATTGTGTGATTGTTGGCTTGTTTATCTTTGTACATTTTTATTAATATCATTTTTAATGCTAATGTTAGTATTTATCCCCACTTGTATGATTCAGTCAATTCCTCTTATCATGCATAAGGCTTCATATGTCCCTTTAATTCTGTGCTTGCTTTTCCCTCCACCTTCCAATTCAGTTTAAAGCCCTCCTGGTGAGGTCCTTCATGCTGTGGTCAAACACATTTTTCACAGTCCTTGTTAGATGCAAGACAACTTTTGCTAGCAGTCCTTCATCCAGTGCCCCCCAAAACCAAATTTCTCATGCTGACACCACCTTCGTAGCCTGTCATTCACC
The DNA here is from genome assembly GCA_029282475.1 of Phrynocephalus forsythii. Lineage (NCBI taxonomy): Eukaryota > Metazoa > Chordata > Lepidosauria > Squamata > Agamidae > Phrynocephalus > Phrynocephalus forsythii. Next base: position 130,894,674 of record JAPFRF010000011.1, on the reverse strand, counting down.
CAGAGTATTACCCTTTCCTTTCTATTTCTTTTTCTCATATTACTAGGATAGCTGAAATTGATTAATTTTCAGCAGTTGGCCTGATCTTTTGATTGCTCATGTTTTCCTTCCTTATTATAAATTATGGTCACCTACAGTTTTAGAAAATGAAATCTCAGTGATATAATGGGGGAAGCAAATTACCATAGATAAAAAAGTTGGTTAAACCAGACTTTATATTCTGGGTAAACAACAGACATCTCTTAGAGATGCTGGAGTTCCCTGAAAAAGCATATAAAGTTTAAAAACTGCAAGGTAGAATATATAAGGCAAGAAATTAAAAGCACATGGAAGAGCAGGTCACCATTCTCTCCCTACTAATTTTAACAGCTGGAATTATTCCAAAACCCTTTCTTACAAATTTAAAACACTGGCCAATCGTTTCTAACTTGCTTCAAAAAAATCTAAAAATCAGTGATTTTGCTGCAGCAGCTCACATGCAAATATCTTATTACTCAATTTCAAAATTTTAGACTTTCTGCCCCGAAGTACCAGCAATGTTCAAAAGTAAAAAGTGTAATGATAATAATAATCTGGACGTTTGATATCCAGCATTTTTAAACACATGGTTATTTGAACTTTTATCCCCCCCTTCTTTTGAGATCCTTTTCAGTAAGGGTGCAAACGTGGCTAGAGAAATGTTAAGGTGTTACTTCAATGTGTTAAATGAGAATAGGCCAGCTTTCCTGATGATGCCTAAGTTATTTATGTGTGTGCCCAGAGGCAAGGGGGTGATCAAGCAGCAGAGAATGTCACAGGGTCATTTTGGACATTTAAAGGGCTAAAGAAAGGTTACCTATGGTTAGAAGGCAGATAATTCAGATTGGCATTATTTTTATTGCCTCATTTATCTGAATATTCATTTGTGGTCAGTGTTGCTTTGCCATACATTATTCTTCTGACATTTAGCCTCATTGAGAATCACGAATAGAACAATGTTCTGAACTGAACAATTTAGTACAGAAGGTTGTTTCCTTGTCAGTCCCAGAGCATTAGAAATGCACATCAGGCCCCAGATATGAACACCATTTATTAGGACAATTTCAAGATGAACTGGAAGAATGAGAGATCCTTTAAACTGAATGGAACCCTTTGTCCCCTCTCAAGCAGATTAGATCAGTGTTTTTCAACCACTGTTCCGCGGCACACTAGTGTGCCGCGAGATGTTGCCTGGTGTGCCGTTGGAAAACCTGAAGAATATCAGCTTTGTGTTCAGCCAAACAGGCCCAGGTTGCGGCGCACTGAATAAAGTATTTTATAATTTTTCATATTTCTGTTTACTTACTATTTCATAATAAAGTAATTATAAAATACTTTCTTTGTGTTTATTTGATTCCTATTCAAGAGAATTACTTTATATATAGTCAATATAGGCACAGAGTTAAATTTTTAACATTTTCTAATGGTGGTGTGCCTCGTGATTTTTTTCATGAAACAAGTGTGCCTTTGCCCAAAAAAGGTTGAAAAACACTGGATTAGATGATAAAGTAAGGGGACTCCTATGCACACAATTAGAGATGGGCACGAAATGAACAATTTTTCGTTTTGTTACGTAACGAAACAACAAATGAATTTTGTCTCTAAAATGAAACGAAACAAACAGAAACACCGGAAATTTGTCGTGCATTTCGTTTCCGTTACTGCAATGTGAGTGAATTGCTTAAAATCCTTTAAAAAATCACAAAAAATGAAATAAATGGTAACAAAATGGTAACGAAATGAATGAAAACGAAAACAAATTTTTTGCAAAAATTTGCAAAAAACGGAAACGAACTGAAACAGACCCTCCAAACGACAAACGACAAACGAAATGCCATTTTTTTATTCGTGCCCATCTCTACACACAATGGAGAAGGGTTGCTCAAATAAATAAACCATTGTATTCAATTTATTTGGTTGCTTCCTTGATACTTTTTTTATACTCCACAGGCATACGTGTCAGAAAAATACCTATTCCCCTATTATTCAGCACTATTAACCACCCTGTCCCCAATTATTCAAAATATATCGTCATTTTGACCCTTTGAAGTGGCTTGCCAAGTTCTGGGAGAATTTTCACTTCCAGTACTGGAATGAGACAAGAATTTCTCCCTTACTTCTGTGATTGTGACAATATGTCTGCACAAAAGTACTAATGTTCCAGTTTGTGAAACAATAAGTGTGACCTTGTGGAACCCCCACCCCCACCCCCCAGGCATGCATGCTGTCTCTCTCTGGCAAATGCATAAAGCATAGAAGGACTGGCTGATTGATATTAAAAATGGAAACAACAGACCTAATATTTCAAAATTATTGGAAGTCCATGCAAATACATCGTAAGCTATCATTGCACAACCTACTCAGGCCTGCATGCTGATTTTTGAATACAGTAAATATAAAAACATTTTTGTAAAATATAGGAAATATTTGTGAGATCTCCCTCATCCAAAAAAAAGGGTATCCCATTGTCTTTCATTGTTCCATTCAGTTAAGTATTTAGGTGGATAGTCATGCTAATCTCTCTTAGCATGTCAGGCAACCCCCCCATGAAAAAATAAAGAATACAAAAAACGGTGTGGTACCTTATAGATTAATAGCTATATTCTAATGTGAGATTTCATGGATAAGTCAGTCTTCAGAAGAAGAGCTGCAGTTCTCCATTAAAGCTCACATTAAAATATAGCAATTAGTCTTTTAGGTGCCACAACCATTTTTGGGCTTCTTTATTTATCTATTTTTTATTTTTGCCTGATATGCTAGCACAGACTAACATGGTTACCTCATCTAAAACTACATCTTGGGTTCTTGTGGCCACTGAAAAGCCGAGGTTTGTGTTATAATGTGGTGCTGTACTAACATAATCATTTTATGAACCAGTGCAAAAAGCTCACCTGCCTCAAATTTGAAAAGATTTGGGGGTAAGGGGATTAAGTTATTAAACTCCAAATGGGGTGCCCCAGCAGTCTTTCTTCTAATTGGAATAGGAAAGAATTCAAGCCCCCTTTGAAGCTTAATAACTCAGCCTACTTACCCCAAAACCTCTCCAAATTTGGAGGTAATAAAGGGGAGAGTCCAAGGGAGATACCAAAATTATTTGGTGCCCCTTGGATGCTGGGTGCCCCTCGGACCGCTGGTTCATTTTTAACAAAAAATGACCATTTCGTTACTATCTGAAAGAAAATGGGAGTCTCTCATTTCACTAGCTTATGAAATGATTTTGTAAGTTAATAAAACAATGAAACAGTGTTTTGTTTTTGTTAGGATGCCCATCCCTAGTGATAAGTAATGCCTGGTGTAATTCTAAATATATCCTGATGTGGCGGTGTCAGCCACCACAACCTGTAGAAACATCAATTTAAAGAACGGTGCTGCAATGCCTCTCTTGTATTTTTCCGTCTTTACATCTGGAAAAGTTCGTATATTATGGTGGCTCTCCATTCTTTCCATATACTTGTGTATTGCAATGATTATTGTGGCCCTCCATATGCTTTTGGATGCCAGTGCCCAGTAGCTCTAAGTGACAGAGCCAATGGCAAAGGATGACCGGAGTTGCTGTCCAACAAAGATGGGCCTTTCTGTTTACTGATTCCAGCATGGCTCTTGAAAATGTTTCTTATGTTAAAAGGCTTATGTTCAGGATATGGTGCTGATTCCATCTGGCCTGGATGCCTTCAAAAGGGGATTAGACAGATTCCTGGAGGAAAAGTCCATCACAGGTTACAAACCGTGATGGTTATGTGTAATCTCCAGTGCTAAAATGACGTTTCAAGGGCCAGATTTTTTGTGGTATCAGGAGACAGATATCTAGTCTCTTGCATTCCCATATGCATCTGGTGGGGCCACTGTGAGATACAGGAAGCTTTAGATGGGCCTTTTGATCCAGCATGGCTTTGTTTGTTCATGTTTTTGTTCTGGTACTCATTTTTGCTTGGGGTTAGAGATGGGGGCTCCTGGAAAAAGGCGTTTCTCTGGGGTGGGTGCCGTTTCAGCTCGTTTCTGTTTGTCGCGAAATTTTTCAAAAATTTGTCATTTTTTTGTCTTTTTTTGTCTGTCGTTAGTACTGGTTTGGGGGGGTTAGCAGGCTCCTGGAGGCACCTCTCTGGGGTGGGTGCCTCCTCTGGCCCGCTATGAAGGGAAAGCGGGCTCCTGGAGGCACCTCTCTGGGGTGGGTGCCTCCTCTGGCCCGCTATGAAGGGAAAGCGGGCTCCTGGAGGCACCTCTCTGGGGTGGGTGCCTCCTCTGGCCCGCTACAAAAGGGTACGCATAGCCAATTGGATATGCATACCAAGTTGCAGTGGCAGGCAGAGGCACCTCTCTTTCTTTTGGGTGCCTCTACTGTGACTCACTACTGGCATACGGTGTACGGTGCACTTGGGCTGGGGATGGGGAGGAACAAAGTGAGAGAGGACCCCTATGGGCGCCCTCTGGCTCACTAAGAAGAGAAGTGTACTTGCGTGTAGTACACAGATCTGGCTTAGGGTTAGGGTTCGTGCAAGGGCTAGGCTTAGGGTTACAGGTAAGGTTAGGGTGAGTTAGTGGGGTGCACCTCTGGGTCCCTCTCTGACCCACTAAGAAGGACAGTGTACTGGCGTATGGGTTAGGGTCAGGGTTCGGGTTTGGGTTTGGGCTAGGGTTAGTGGGCTTTTTATGCCCGACTGGCACATCCCAGAAGTCTCGGTCAAAACCTGGCCAAGTGGCCATGCAATTGATGGAATGGCTCCAAAAATTTGCATGGTCCACTCCCATGGCCAGCCCATCATTGCGCAGGTGTAAAAAAATAAAAATAAAAATAAAGTAAAATAAAATCAATGGAGACGTTTGGTTACAAGAAAAACCCACTGCTGCTACTGTAAAAATTCAGGCAGTTTTAAAATAGCTATTTTCGCATGTTTCTGTGGTGCTTTGGTGTGTTTTTGGACCACGATTTCAAAATAAATATTGCGGTCGCCCCATTTGGATCCCCCACCCGCACCGCATGGCATGGCGAGTTGGCGAGACGACGAGGAGCAGCCCAGGACAGGAGAGGGAGGAAGCCAGGGACCCCCCCCCAGAAACCACCCCTCTGGTAGGTGCCCTCACTCAGGCAGGCATATTTTCGCCTGCTTTTTTGGCCGGGAATCGGGTTTTTTTAATTTTTAAAACTTTTTTTCTGTGCTGCTTGGCATCGTGCAATCGCTGCAATGCCAGGAACGACAACGACAAATCAGACCCAATTTTTCTTTCTTCGGTTCGAGTTTGAGTTCTGGCGGAGTAATTCTCGTTACCGTTTCATTTGCTTAACGGAAATGAGGAATGGAAATGGAAACGAGAATTTTGCCAAGTCATGCCCATGTCTACTTGACACTGTCTTTCACCGGGCTACTTTGGAGCAAACAAATGCTGAATTGTGGCTGAGAAGCATTGTGTAGGAGTTCAGTGTAGGCTACAGCATCTTCCGTGTAATCTTCTCGTCCTTCTTAGTGTTTTCCCTAATTATTTTGGTCATTTGTTTAGGAAAATACATTTGACAGTGTGCAATGAACGGTAATGACCTAGAAATAATTCCCCAGCAGAAACTGACACTTCTCTTTAACTCTGGATAGATGTTTATTGTTTTACTCCCACAAGATTTTTGTCAAGACACCACTGAGTCACTACTGAGGATGATTATAGACCTAGGGGTAGTTGCTTTTAATCACACTCTGTTAAAAAAAACCCTCTGGGATATGGGCATGAGGTCCTGGTTATAAAAATCAATAGCCCTAAGGTTGCCAGGAAATGTAAAGGAGTTTGACAGGTACCAAACACACCTACAGTACGTTCTTTGCCACATAAACCACTGCTCTGAAAGTGTTTCACTTTTTTTTTGAAAAGCAATTGTTTCTACATTTACTGGTTTATAAAATCTAAATAATATTATTGCTAATTTGAATAATATTATTCCACCCCAAAGTATTATCTTTGGATCCTTTGCAGAATAATTTACCCTTTTAATTTAACAATTTTAAACAGCTTTCAGTCACATGTGATTTTTAACTTTGCCACTTCAAGCAAGGCTCTTGACTGTGTCGAGAAATAACTGTTCTCAAAATAAAACTTATTCTGTGGTTAATATAAATTAGCAGTCATTTGCTACTTACTGTTCTTCAAAAGTATTTCCATCAATCAAATAGACTGTTTGCTTTACTGATTTGTCAAAAGGGAAGCAGCTTTGAATAGATTCTGCTAAATTATAGTTGGGATTGCCCAAAAGGTGGGCTCGGTGAACTAAATTTAACAGTGGATTTGTGATTAGCTAAGACAAGACAGAGGACTGAGAACTAGAAAACCCTAGTTATGGGCATAATTATAACACCAGCTAAATATCTAATGATAAGTGGATAACATTAGTTCTAACACGTACAACCCTAAAATCTACCACGTAGTACTTGTGGTAATTTGTACACCCAGAACAAATTTTGTTGAGAACCTGGGCCCAAACCCTTGCTTTCAAGCAAGTCTCATAGTAAATGAAAACCACCCTCCCCACACACACACCCTGAGCTGTAAAAAATATCAGGAATTAACAGGTTAGTAAAAGAAAATGGACGTTACCCAGCACTAATGGCTTAAGACCTAGATACCTGAAGGACCGCCTCCTTCCATATGAACCTACCCGGCAATTAAGATCAAGCCAGGGGGCCTTCTTGAAAGAGCCATCCCTCAAGGAGGTAAGAGGGGTGGCTTGCAGACACAGGGCCTTCTCGGCAGCTGCCCCCAAGCTATGGAATGTTCTCCCAAGTGAGATCCGCCTGGTGCCAACACTGATGACATTTCGGCGCCAGGTAAAAACCTTCCTGTTCCAGAAGTTTTTTAATTGATACAATTTAGATTGTGGGTCTTCTGGTGGCAATTTTAGTGGGATGATTTTAGTATAAGGTTTTTATTATTGTTTTAATTATTTATTGTTGGTTGGTGTTTTTAACTGTTTTAATTCTTTGATTGGAAGCTGCCCAGAGACCTTTGGGAAGTTGTAAAAATAAACAAACAAATAAATAAATAAATAAATAATATATGCTGGAAGCCTTTAACTTTAATGGCAAGTGCAATGTCCCAATGGCATGCATTTAGAGCAATGCACTCATTGCAAGTACACACTTTGTTATTTCGTATAAGGACAGGGGTGGGGGCCTCAGGTACCATCTGTCTGCTACTTATCAAGAGGCCATTTCAACAATCCCAGACAAATCACTAATACTTCACACCTCCACCAACAAGGCCATAGCTAATGACTCATACTTTATGAGTGTTAGAACATTGTAAAGGTGGGTCATTGTCCACCTAACGAGCCTATTCAGGCCATTGTCCATCTTATGAGCCTACTTCAGATGAGGGTGACATGAGGTCAAAGTGAACTAAAAAATGGAGGACTCACAACTAGCTTTCCTCAGACTGCCGAAGCTATTTGGATGAGCAGCAAAATGTTTCAACTAGAGATGGGCACCATATGAAAAATGACATGCTGTTTTGTCATTTTGTTAACTAACGTAACCAAACAAAATGGGGAAGCAGCATTTTATTACAAATAAAATGAAACACCATTTGCCCCTCTAGAACAAAATGATTAGTTCTAGAGGAGATGGCAGGGGAGTTTCTTCAAGCTCTTCCTTGAAAGCCCCCCAAATTTACAATTATTTGGGGGTGGTGTCAGGGAACTGAGTTTTGAAGCTCAAAGGGGGTGCCCTCTAAGAAAAAACCTTCTAATTGGAATTGAAAGCTGATCAGGCCAGAGATAGCGCTGCTGCCACTTCCCATATGATTCCAATTAGAAGTTTTTTTTCCTAGGAGCACCCCCTTTGGAGCTTTGTAACTCAGCCCCCATACCACCAAATGTTTCCAAATTTCAGGGGGTTCTCTACATTCGCTTTCTGAAGGTACCCCTGCTACTTTGGTGCCCCAAGGTAAGTAACTTTTTAAAAATATGCACTCAAAATTATTTTTAAAAATATGAAATCAAAATTTACTTACCTTGGGTCTCCAAAGTAGCAGTGGTACCTTCCAGAAGTGATTTTAGGGAACCCCCAGAAATATGGAAAAATTTGGGGTAAGGGATCTTAGTTATGAAGCTGTAAACCAAAAAAGGAAAAGGATAAAAAGGAGTAATAAATCTCTCAAAGAGGAAGAAAGCCCCACTGCAACTGCCAGTGGAATGCTTGACTAGCCCCAGCTGTCCCATTTAGACACTCTATGCTATAATGTGTAAGATGGCAAGAAATATTATCTCAAATGTACTGGCTTCTGTTGGTCCATTCCTAAGTGTCTGAACTGTTTCAGATGCACAACCCAGATGTGGAAAGCCAGTGTCCCTGCCAAATGTTTCTGTTCCAGGCTAGGAGAGGCCCTTCCTCGTTTCATTAAGAGGTTGTACTCTAGAATTAGACTAGAGAAGCATGTCCAAACTTCGGCCCTCCAGATGTTTTGGACCACAACTGCCACAGCCCTTTGCCATTGGCAATTTAAGCTTAGAATTCTGGGAGTTGTGGTCCAAAGCATCAGGAGGGCCAACGTTTGGCCATGCCTGGTCAGAGGCTTCTCCCTCTAGATGTGTTAACCACTCATCTATTTGTTTTGTGCCCTTTGCTCAGGAAGGTTTTTTCCCCCTTCTTGTAATTTTTGTATTTCTGCTTCTCCAGGCCCTGCCCCCTGCACTCTGCCATTTACAGCTGGTTTATACAAAAACCCTTCCCCGTGTACAGATGTTTTTCTGCTTATACACATGCCAGGGTTTTCACCTCAGCAGCACAAACACTAAACTACTACTGTCTCTTGTGGGTGTCTTTTCCACTGTTGACCTCCACCCCATGTTTGTGTGTATGTCTGGGTTAATCACATATTTACGTGCTTATTATTTTGATTGCCAAGTGAGCTGAAGTAATTTGGTGAGTTGCTCGTGAGTCATAAGATGACTGTAGTGCTAAATGTGGCCAAAAGAGCCTCAGAGGAACAGAGCAGAAACGATAAGGAAGTGTTAGAAGAACTAGAAACTAATATGTTTTGCTAGCAATGATACTTCGGTTACAATCGAACAGCTTGGTCATTTGTCTTTAAATATAAAATATACAAGGACATTTCTAGGCTTGGCAAGTTGAATGCACGGCATGCCTGTAGTTCCTTATGAGAGGAAGGTTTGGTTTTTCACAATGATCTTTGCCTGCGTGTTTGAAATTCTGCAGGCTCATTCGGGCAACTCTTCATGGCAATGGCAGCAGGATGGATTCTTCGGAGCTATAAAAATTGTTTTTCAGAGACATAGTTACTGTCCCCCAGGAGACCTTAAAAATAATTAATAGAAGTATCTGGAAGTTGAGTCATGGCAACTGGACTTCTTTTCTTGAGTCCAGTTGCGATGAGTCAACTTCCAGATAAATTGGATGACTGAGAATCTTCACAGACTTAATAGAAATAGTTTGAAGTTTTTTTTTAATAAAAAAGCAATTTGAGTACTTGAATTACTTGTTATCTTGTGTCTCTTTTGTGGGGGTGAGGAATCCACATAAATAAGGAGAAAATTGTTGATCTGGGGAGGGAATGCCCTCCAAATGCCCCCCAAAGCAATTTTCCCAAATAGCAAGTAAAAATAACAGATCATTATATGGCAAAAATCAATAGATAAACAACTTGGGAACCAGCATTTCTTGAATGATGTTCTTTTTGATGTAACAGAAAAACAGGTATAGGCTGGTTGTTAAATTACTTCAAAAGGAACATCACTGCACTTTGTTATATGACTTCAAACAGAACATCATTGCACCCATACTGGCTCTCACGTTGTTACTTACAAAATGTTAGTTTGAAGTGCTGTTTATATTGTAATGTTTGTGGATATAAATATCTAGAAATCTGCTTATATCTTTAAACATATCATACCCATTTGGGGGAAAAATATGGTGAAATTTGTTTTTTTAATAAAGAAGTATTATTTTTATTTGATACCTTGCATACTAATTCTAAGGATACTCATTGTGATGTAATGAATAGTGTGACTAAGGGCCTTTTTACACGACCCCTAAACTCCGCCGCAAATGGCTCCCAGCTCCAGAGCTTAAAATTGTTTACTCACCAGCTCCGGAGTTTACTGAAAATTAAGTGCGACCACGCCCACCTAAGCGCGTCCCAGCGCACTTTTCATGTACCTGCTCTCCGAGGGTGAAAAATCTTGATGCGGCTGTGCCGGGCTCTCCTCGCTTCTTTTTGTTGTTGTTTTTTGCCTCCCGCCCCTTTAAGAGAAGGAATCACAACAATGGGGCGGCGTCCACTGGCACCGGATGTAAGCCTGCATTCTTTTGTCCCCCTTTTCTCCCTCCCCTCACACAGCCAGCAGCCAGGAAGTGTGGCGGGGTGGGGATGCAGGAAGAGCGACAAACCCCTAAGATCTCTGGTCCGAATTTAAGGGACCAGCGGATCTTAGGGGTCATGTAAAAGTGCCCAGATTGGGACTCTGGAGGTCTGGGTTTGAATCTTCTCTCAGCCATGGAGGCTCATTTGGGGGGTACAGAACTGGTAGATCCACTCTTAAATAACTCAATTGATTTGAGAGCCCTATTAGGGATGCTAGAGGTCAGTTCTGACTTGATGGCAAAACAACATAATTGCCTAATTCTAAAGCCCTAAAGGTCCAGGTACCACTAATTACTAGAATGAAGGATACAGGGTTTACTGAACATAACATCATGGGGAGATTTAGTGGAAACAGTTTGTAAACTGCTAAGTTTTTGGCAGAAAAAGTAATGTTACTTTTTTAGACTACAAGGACTGGGATACTCCAACCAACATAGTTTTTTTGCCCTAATGCCTAGGTTATTTCAGGAGCTGTAGCCCCCAAATGCACATTTAGATCTCAGTTTTTTGTAATTATTTTGAGAGTGCTGGAAAAATACAGGGCATCGTTGGAGAACTGACAAGGAAGAATTATAAAAAGGGAATGTAGGTGGAGTTAATTTGGGGGGAGTTCAACAATGACAACTCTATGCACATACAGTATGGACTCTTCAACATGGTCATTCAAAAGTAAAACGGATTGGTTTCTTACATGTTCCTATGTGTGCAGCCTTATACCCAGTTAAATTTGTGCAAGGTACAGGAAATGAAGACCATTTTACTGTCTCATAAGAATCTTTGCTGGACCAGAATTGTGATCTCTTTTTTTCCAGAACCAATGAATTGAGTGGTATAAAAGTAATTATTCTTACTACAGGTATATGTCATTGGCCACTGTCAGCTTGAGTGCCATAACTTCTGAGGTAAGGAAAACCAGTTCAGCAAAGCTCAAAAGTGACAAGAAATAATTGGGAGGAATCATATGACATACATGCCTAGCTCTCCTTCCAGAAGACTTCAGATGATTGCCTATGCAGCATAATTGTCCTTCATTGATTGACATTGTTAAGAACTTTGTGCACACTCTGCCCAGATTCACAGATTCCTGCTTAGAGACCAAGAAGAGTGAATGGTGACCTTGTTACTTAGTCCCTCTTTTATTTCCCTGCCCTATTGTTTGCCGCCATCTTGCCCCCAGCCACCCCTGCCTGGTGGCTCGGCTATTTTTAGCTTTCAGCTTTTTATGCTTTTTTTTATGTTGTTAGCCGCCCAGAGTTCCCGTTGGGAAGATGGAGTGGGATATAAGTATTTAAATAAATAAATAAATAAATAAATAAATAAATAAATAAATCTGAATCATTTTATGACTAAAGTCCTGGAGGCAAATATCCTTCTACCCAGCCCAAATTCACAGCTATAAAAAGACTGAAAACAAAAAGAAAGTGAGTGAGGACTTATGAGGTGAAGAATTTAAATGCAGAATATGGGAGGGCTTGCTCTAAGACGTTATCTCATGATTCCATGGACCTGTATAGCATGTAACACCAACATTCCATAGGGTGAACTAGGAATCCATTTCTTGATTAATTAACTGTGGTTGCCTTTTCCTCACGGTTTAACAATCAGAGACAGGAGGTGATGCAGTGATGTTTTCTACAATGATTCTCAGACAATGGGAGCATTAAGATTCTCTTTTTGAAGTAAGCGTAATGAGACATGTGGGAATGAACCATCAGCTCCTCTGCTACATTTGCTTGCTACAAATGGCATCATTATAATCTGCCATCCCCCCCACCATGTTTAATATTTTCTACTGTTGTCTCCATGTGAAAAGAAGATGGAATACATAAGCCTAAGATGGACCTATAGGGAACTGAGGGAGGTTTAGAACAGCTCTTTTGCCATAATGTCCTTTCCCATTGAGCATGAAAAGATTGTAGGTTTTTTTCCACTTTTTCTCACAAAAATATCTTACCTCATTCTCTGTGCAAAGACACATGACCTTTGAGACATCTTATGGAATGTTCCTCATAGATCATCTACAGACCAGGCAGAAATCTGGGTTCACTTTATCCCACACCAGCATTTCATGGAAAGCGAACGTACAACTTACGAAGCCCAGACTTAGCATAGTTCCTTGGCATTACTGTCTGGGAGAGATCTAAGTGATCCTCAGTTTTCTAATTTGATGCTATTATTAAAAATACTTTATTGCACCACCTCATTATTGGACACCAGATGGATGGTATGTTCTTATATCAAAGTGTGCACTAACAATGTAACATCGGATAGGCAGATCAGAATCTATGGGAATGACTGCTGAGGTAAGGTCACTTCTGAGAGCCCGGGATTCTGCCTTTAAGGCAGGGGACAGGGATATATATAAAGAGGCTAGGGCTAATCTTAGAAGAGGTATTAAGGCAGAAAAAGAACAGTATAAACATAATGTGGAGAACTACTTAGCTGATAACAATACAAAGGGAATGTGGCAGGGACTGCAGCACTTCACCAACTATAAGGGCAATATGAGGAACATGGCCAAGGCTGATGCCTCATTGGCAAAGGAATTGAATACCCTCTTCCCCACTATGAGGTTAAAAGGCCAGGCTCCATAGTACCTGCTTGCCAGTCTTCAAATTCCCAGCTACTCATTTTATATGACCATCAGATGAGAACTGCATTAAGGCTGTGAATCCCAGTAAAGCCACATGCCCAGATGGGGTGCTGGGGATAGTGGTAAAAATTGTGCTGATCAATTAGTCGGGGTCCTGACAAGAATGTTTAACATCTCCCTGCAAAGGGCTTATGTTCCATGATGTTTGAAAGCAGCTACCATTGCCCCAGTCCCAAAGAAAACAGCAGTTAACTGCCTAAATAACTACAGACCTGTTGCCTTAACATCTGTAGTGATGAATTGCTATGAATTGCTATGCTTTCCACCAGACTTTGACAAACATCAGTTTGTCTACAGGAGAAATAGGTGGACAGAGGATGCCATAGCTAACACTGCACTAGAGGGACAAAAGTTTAACAAACTCATTTGAAGCTTAGTGAGAAGCAGATAAGGAGAATGTATTTACAACACTATCAAACACCTTCTGCTACAAAACAGCAGCAGCAGCAGCAGCAGCAGCAACAGCAGCAACTGGACAACATAGTGCGCTGGACAACATAGGTAGAATCGTTGCCTCAGGAAAGTGAGAAAAATTCTTAGGGATGATTCACACCCCACCCAGCACTTCTTTACTCTCCTACCATCAGGCAGGAGATATAGGAGTATAGCTAGCCGCACCAACAGGCTAAAGAATAGGTTTTACCCATGGGCTATCAGATTGCTGAATAGAAAATAATTTCATGACAATTATAGAATGATAGACTTGTGGGCTGGTGTGTTGTGTGGCAAGTACACATGATTCTATGATTCTATGATTCTGACAAAAGGGTTCTTCACATTTAAATAAACATACATTCAAAAGATCTGCTAGGATGTAAATGTTCAATTAAAAACAAGATTAAAAATGTTTTAATCTAGCAGTTTCTGAGCACATACTGGAATAAAGCTGTTTTAGGGCTTGTCACACCTGGCAGAAGAACCCCGGTTATACTGGTTTGACTGTTATTTAAATAATTTCATAATCTCCTGTTTATGCTATGGACACCCAACATCAATCCATTTGCCTCAGCAATGAATCACCAGGAGAGTTGTTTTAAATTGTATCAATGGTGTATCACTTCATTCCTTATTGTTTCAGCATGTGTGAACATAGCTGTCAATTTATTTTCTTTGTGAAGGGGCCAGGTTTCTGGACACTGTGGCCACTTCTTTAAAAAGGGGATATCAATAAACTGCTGTTCAAAAATGTTATTCAAAAGCAAAAAGAAAAAAGGGGAACAGAGAGGGTGAGATTTGCAGGCAAATAAGAAAAAAGGCATGAGTAGGGAAGGAAGGGAAAATGGAGGAGGAGAAAAAGCTTATGCCACTTCATTGATATTATTATTATTATTATTATTATTATTATTATTATTATTATTATTATTATTATTATTATTATCATCATCATCATCATCATCATCATCATCATCATCATCATCATCATCATCATCATATTGAAGATGACCTTAACAAAGTCAGCTAGGCCAAAATAAACAAAACAAAATTGAAAAGGGAAAAAAATTCAAATTCTACATTTAAGCAGGAAAATATGATGGACAAGTGTAGGATTGGTAGCCTCTGGCTTGGAAGTAGCACATAAAACAAGGAAGTACCCATGAAAAAGAAAACAAATCAAGCATAAGGCTGCATCAAGAGAAACATAGGGAAGTAATCAAATCAATCTATTCTGTTTCTCTCATTACTCATTTGAAATATTGTGTCCCATTATGGACACCAGAGTTAAGACAGTACAGTTGGAACATGTCCAAGGAAGGTGACTGAACTAGTGCAGATTATGGCGGTGGTTCTCAAACTTTTTTCCCCATGGCACTCTTGTTGGGCTAAAAAAATTTCACGGCACAGCTACCCTTAATATGAATACCTAGGGAAAGAAGAAAAAACAGTGCAAATTTAATGCTCTGTTGACTTTAATGCAATGAATGAAATTGTTCAAATGAATTTTTCATTATTTCCTTTATGTGTGGGAACTTTTCTCCGAGAGGTATGATTCTGGGAGGGGTTCCAGTGAAGACACACCATCCTGACTTTTCCACATTGCATCCCTGAGAGGAAGTGACTTTCTGTTTCCTCTTCATCTTTGCTTTGAGGCAGGACTAAAAGGCTAAAGAGCACTTGCTCCCTATTAGAAACAATTGTTTCATAAAATGCTCCAATCTCTGCTTATTGAACAGTAGAGATGCAATAAACAAGCCTCTGGGAGGAGCTGAGCAGTCTTTCTTTGTCCTTTAATCTGCGCAGAGCTCAGCCCAGCTGGCTGGTGGAAATGCACTTTGTCTCTGTCTCTTTCTTTCTGTAACTAAGATCAGTTTGCTTGGAACTTTCCCAGCAAATTCCCACATTTATGTTTATGGGAAGTTTAGTTAATTAAATATTATTGCCGTGGCACCCCTGTCATATGCTCATGACATCCCAGGGTGCCACGGCACCCAGTTTGAGAACCACTGGATTATGGGAAGGTAGCATAGGAATGGTTGACAGAGCCAGCTATGTTTTTCTCACAGAAGAGGAAACGGAGAGGTGATAAGATAGCGACCTTCAAATATCTGATGAGCTGTCATATGGAAAATGGAAGAAAGCTGTATTCTGTAGCTCCACAGAGTAGGATCAGAAACAAAAAATTTAGATTACAAGATATCAGGTTTCAACAAAACTTTTCAGAAAGAACTCTCAGCAAGAGATGTTCATTGGTAGAAAGGACTGCCTAAAAGGTGGTAGACTCTCCTTTGCTGGAGGTTTTTCAGCAGCATTTGGACAGTTATTTGCCAGGCATGGTTTAGATTTGAATATCTTGCTTTGGTAGGAGATTGGGCAACATGACTATAGGGGCTGCTTCCAGCTTTGTATATTTCCATGTTTCTTGTTGCTGCATCTTGGACCAACTGACCTCTTTATAAATAGACTCTGTAGATGGTGCAGCAATCTAAAGGCATCCCTCACCAAGCTGCTACCTGAACAACTTGGACAAAAGGTAGATCACTTCCATTCTGCAAATTCAAGAGGAATGCACAACTGTCCTATGGAAAAAACCTTGTTCTTGGGAAACATCTTCCTAACACCTCTGATTCTCTGGGACTTCAAGTTATTAAACACCATCCCATATGTCCCATGTCAAAGCAAAGATTCCGATCATCATCTTCTGAAAACACATTTGAGAAATCAGCATTATTTTGTAATTAAAGCATAAGCAACCAAACTAAGTGAGAACATCAATTCCTGCTGGGTGTCTTCCAGTCCCACAGGGAATATGTGACCTTGCTTGCACTTTCTCATTCAGTGCTCTGAGGGTCCATCAATAACAAGAAAATCTAAAAAAAGATAGAAGTATCACAGCATTCACCAGACCTTATCAAGCTTTTTCTTTGACCATGCCTTACAGAGACACAGGTCATTTTGATCCCTGACCCCATTTGCCCACTAAGAATAGGACAGAGACTAAGAAATTAATGATGCAGTATTACAATGTACTATAAGATGGCCACCTCTTGGCCGGCCTATGCTGCAAGAATCTTGCCCTTATCTCATATTTGTTTCTTATATTATTCCTGCTGAAAACAGGGGTGGGTTGAAATTATGACCCACATCATTGTAACAACAAGCATTGTATAGGGAGAAGATCTGTAGGGGGATAAAAGGGAAAGACAGTGGTTATATAACAACCATCCTCCCATGAGATGCAGCAGACTATGTGATTGTTACAAAGAGAAACAGAAACATATACAATACAAGTGTTAATCCCATAGGTAGACTCACCTGTTCTCCTTAGTTTTACTCTTGTTGTCACAGATGAATCAAAACCAACCCTTAGCGCTTATTCTAAAAAAAAAAAATGATAAAAATTAAAATAAAAATTAAAATAGTTTCATGGAGTGACTGGCAGCTCGTTGACACCTCTATAGACCAATCTCTGACTTCTCCATGGTCTTTTATTCAGCCTGAGTTTGGCTCCCTCTGGCTTGATCCAAGATGCATGAGGTATGTTCATAGATGGCCCACAGGACAATTGAAGATGAAAAATATGAGTGAGAAAACCATCAGTTTACAGGTAAACTCAATCACACATACACACACATGCCTCCACATCTATAATACAAAGGCAACAATATAAAGGCCCTAAGGCTTTCCTAATGATCTATAGCTTTGAAGTAGTGACAGATTATTATTTTTATTTAAAGTGTGAAAAATAGAAAAATTAAACAGCATCTGTGTTGGTCGAAGTGCATGCATTTTTGGCTGCATTCCTAAAATTAAGCATGTTGATAGAGATCTACTGAAACAAGGAGACTGCATTTTCCCCTCTATTCCACTAGGAAAGAACAAGAACAAGCCTTAGCAATTATTTCTCCCCATATTCCCCTGTTTAAGGATATAAAAGCCAATATTTTACTTAAGGTTGCTGCTACCAATTGTTCATTTTAATTAATCATTTCTTAGAATAATATTACTGAATGACTACAATCCATTTCTTTACAAAACAAAGTCAGAGACATCAAACAATTCTGTTCCCCAGTTTGTGATTCCCTCTTTTACCTCCTGGGTAGGGAGCAGCAAGATGTTGCTGGTGTCCTATGTAACACCTTTTCTCTCCTTTGGCTACTAAATAGAACTAGTTAAAGAACCAACATAGCACAGTAGCAATTCATACACTCCCCTAACAAGTTGGGTTGGGGCTCAGGGTTGCAAGTTACCACCCAGATAAAATACTAGTGCTTGGGTTCCCAAATGTTCTTAAATTGCAACTCCCAGAAATCCTGGCAAGGACAGCTAGTGGTGAAGAGAGGTTTTTTGGGGGGGGTTAGTCAAAGAACATCTGCGGACCCAAGGCTGGGAAACATAGCACAAGAGCAGTGATGGCGAACCTTTTAGAGACCAAGTGCCCAAGCTGTGATTCAAAACCCACTAATTTTTCGCAAAGTGCCAATACAGCAAGGGGGCTGTGAAGGGGCAATGTTGGGTGCCCACAGAAAGGGCTTCGAGTGCCACCTTTGGCACCCATGCCATAGGTTCGCCAACACTGCCCCAGAGGGACAAAAGTTTAACAAACTCCTTTGAAGCCTAGTGAGAAGAGGATAAGGAGAATGTATTTACAACACTATCAAACACCCTCTGCTACAAAACAGCAGCAGCAGCAGCAGCAGCAACAACAACAACAACAACAACAACAAGGATGATCCAGGAATGATGACTCTCCATATCAAATATTCAAATTTAGTTTTTTTTCAGTTCATGAATTAAAACCTTTTGACCAATCAAAGAATGAAAGTAAAGCCATTTCATAGAATGTATAATATAATCTTTATTTTTCTAAGTTCTTGGAAAGTTACATAACAACCGTGCTTTAGTAGGACACCATTTATAGACATTTAAAATGCATCTTAATTTATAAATATTTTACATTTGGTCCATAGAACATTGCAGTTTTCTAAATTATACGGTACTCTCTCTCTCTCTCTCTCTCTCTCTCTCTTTAAACAGGCTCTATATATATTTTAGAATGTGTATATATTACATATATATTTTATATAGAGATAAATTTGCTTGGTGTTTAGAGAATAATTCATTATTGCAAAAAAGCATATATGATCATATATTCTTTCTTTTTTAAAGGGCAAATACTACAAAAAGATACAGCTATTCACAGTTTACACACAGTAGTTCTACAACAATATTTTTGTGCTATATATGATACGTTTGCACAGTATTTTGCTGAAGAGCAAATCTGTCAAACCTCTGTCATAAGTGTTCTACAATCAAACATTGAATACTGCATTTTTCTTAGAACAACATGGGACTTGGTTACATAAACAATAAAGAGAAAGTTTGAATTTGTATCTTAAATCTAATGAAGTTCACAGTTATAATGTATATGAAGCATGTGTAGTATGACATATTTTCTTTTTTCTCCTAGACCCTGAAAATCTACAAGACATTTGGATTGTTTGTGAGTTCATCTATAATTTAGCATGTATCATAGATTTTTGAATATTTTACAGCTGATCTACTGTATGGAATCGTTTAGACCTGACTAAACAATACTGTTTTTAATGAGATTTTTGTTAGGTTGAAATATATGTACTGTATATATATATTTTTTCTACAATAATGTGCTTGACATTCTGAGAATAATACCTTATTGCAAGAACATATGTTTGTCACCTCCAGACAAAAACAACGAAAAACCCAACGTTCACAGTTAACATGTTGTTCACATAGTAGTTCTACATAAAGTGTGTGCTATCTAACATTGTACGTTGCACAAGGGTTTGCTGAAAAGCATATTTCATTGCACAGTTTCTGTTGCAGTCGTGTAAAATAAAACATCACAGATGATTTTCCCCATGATCTTTACTGCCTGTCTCATAGCTGCCCAACAGGATTGCCATTATGGACCCTATTGCCTTGCAGTGTTCCACACAGGAGGAAACTGGTCAACCATAGACACCTGTGTGGAAAGTGCAAGCTGGAATGTGGCGTGGTGTTGTGTAGGGAAAGACCTTTTTCCTTGTATCATCATCATCATCATTTACATGAAAGACATGCATCTAAATAAACTCTTAAAAATTAAAAATAAAAATCTTCAAAGTGCTATATAATACTTTTGCTAGTCTGAAACTTGTATTGTTTATAGACCTTTAGCAGACCAACTACAGCCTTGCTAGTTGTAAAGCCCTAAATTATTTTGCGTGGGGAGTATTTAGAATCGTACACTTCTCATTTGGTGATATGGTGCTACACCTGTTGATGGTGTAATATAAAGTGAAGCACAGCCTGGCTTAAATAATAACTGATACAGCTTTAATATGGTGAGCTTTAGGAAGGGCTGACCATGATTTGCAGTATGCGTGTCATAATATTGCCACTTTTATTTTTTCTTGTCTGAATATATGAAAGGTGCTTATACTGACAATATTAAAAATGCATATAAAATAAGATATTAAATGTTAGAGGCCTGATAGACAGGGTTAAGTAGTGGTGCAATTTAGTTTGTGCTCTATATATTTAGATATAGCTTGTTTATTTGTATATGAGTTCTTTAATATACTTCTGTACGGAAGGATATTTTCAAGGAAATTAAAAAAAACCCAATAGTGAGGCTGGTTACTATTATAGGGCAGTGTTTTCATTTGTAAATTTTTCTTTGTAAAAATACTTTGCTGGTGAATACAAAACAGCTTTCCAATTTAACTGTTCTCAGAAATAACAGTCTGGGATTCAAACAGTAAGAAATATATTAATAAAAACCAGCTGCACAAAACTTCAAATTGTTGCGCTAAAAGGTAGGTTAAAATGGCCTACATGCGTTCTTTATAAATTCCATAGATATTCGGCTCTTAGTGAGAAAGAGAATAAAAATGTTAACAGTCTATGGATTGCCAAAAGAAACACAAAACAGTGTCAACAACTAAGCCCACACAATGGTTCGCTCGATCATTGCCTCAATTGCTTCCCTTATAGTGGTGATGGTCTTTTGTGCCACTAGAGGTAGGTCATTTTATTCTCAGACATAAATTTGTGGTCATGTTCAACCATGTTGCTTTTGTGTTTATTTGTTTGCCACCCCTCCCACCCAGAGGAAAGTCTGAATCATGTCTATGATCCAAACTTTATATATATGCTTCTTTGTTTGCAGAGTTGCTCTGCTGTGCTGGTTCAGGACCATTTTCAGGGTGAGTAATGTCTTCACTTGGCTGAATCATTACTTGGATGCGCTGAGAAAACAAAAGAGAGAGGGTTGTCACTATTCTTAGCTTGGATGTCCTGAACTTGTATATTCAATGTATACTTTGTTTGTTAATGGCTCTTCTTTAGCTCTACTACAGCTATATAGGGGAAGAACCACACAAGTTTATTCATTTGAGATATTTTCACTCCACCTTCCGCCTTGAAAAGAGCACAAAGCAGCTGACTTCAGTATCTTTCCAACATGACTGAGACAAACTTTGAGACAAACAGAATGACTGAGACAAACAGAATAGTAAATGGTAGACTGCACAATCAGGGTATTTTATCTAACTAGCTGTTCCCCAGTGACCTTTCAAAATTCTTGACTCTGTTTGTAAAGAGAGAAATAGTGGGGGCATTTCCTACTACTTCTCCATGGAAGAAGAAAATGGCCAATGGTTCACTAGCTACAAATGTAGTGTATTTTTGCACAATCATTACAATATGCAAAAATGGCAACTGTGTCAGTGGCCTGGCCACCACTTTTGTCCCTCAGCAATGGCCCAAATTCTCTTGCCTGGTTACACTGGCTTAACACAAATAGTATAACATCTGGAGGCAATTTGCTTCAAGTTAAGCAATTGCACTGAGCTGTGTGACTCAGGATGAAGCAGACAAGGTCTTCAGTGATTTCATGAAGCACCATTTGCATAGATACAAAAGAGAATTCTGGGCCCTCTACCTCGTGGCATTCTAGGGCATTGTGGGGGGGGGGTAGTAGGAAGCCATCAAAATGTGAAGATACTTTGAGGAAAATTCAGCAAAACAGCCTTTGAAATTTAGGTGAATAAGGACAAAACGAAAATCCCATTTTAAATAATAATAATAAGAAAAAAAGTCTTTGTAGTAATCCTAGCTGACTACTAGTAATCATTCTTCAGGGTACAGAACATTCTCCAGGCACTCCCAAATGCTACATTTTGGAGAAGTCATTCTCCTTTTTCTCTTTTATTGATGGAGAAGAACAGAGTCACATTCAGTTTTAGTAAAAAGGTGAATCTAGTGTTATGTCATAATTTGTCCTCAATTTTTCAAAAGTATAATTTATCCAGGAAAGATACCTACTCTCAGGGTCCTTTATAATTTCTTTTTCTGATGTTTTTGTGCTTACCATAACATTGTAAGGCAGGTGAGGATTATTTATTTATTTATTTATTTATTTATTTATTTATTTATTTATTTATTTATTTATTTATTTTAAACATCTCTTAACACTTTGCAGTTTTCCTGGTGGCCTACATCTCCTCATCTGAAATAGCCTTCTGGGAGTAGTTTGCCTTGCAACAGCTTGGCACCTCACCAATGAGCTGCAATTCATTGTGGCCACTTGCACAAAACATGCAAGAACACAAGCAGGATTTTGTAGAAAGGCTGAATTGGGGACCCTGGCCCATAAGTAAGAGGTATACTAGACGTTGATGCCGTCAGTTGAGGAAATTAGAGCTATGCCTTGAGTAGTTTTGTTAATAACACAGCTTACCTGTTTTAAGGAGCCTTTTAAAGTAAGGAACATGTATGCCATGTACCCTGGAATCAGCACCATAGATGATAGAGCCATAAACCATCCAACACCTTGGCCCCATTTTGGAAATACGTAATCACCCATTGTAAGAGGAGTCATTTGCACAGCACTGAAGATAAATACACCCTGGGGAAAATTATTTTCAAAGTTAGCAATTGGTAAATTATGAAATGTTGTATTTTTGTTTTAGCAGATAATTCTTTGAATGTGCAAAATAAAAAATAAATATAAATAATAAAGTAAGCAGTAAGAAAGCCCAGAGAGGTCACTGGTAGGCATTTGTCCCTGCAAAGAGACATTAGAGACTGTTTTCAGTCACTAATTTAAAAGCTGTTTTCACAAAATGTAGAAAGTTACATTTATAAGAAGAAAACATCTGGCAATGGTCTGTGCCCATGTCCATGCCCACCAACCTACAAGCAAATAGAAACTAAGGTATTGACTGGGAAGCACGTTGTAATGCAGGGTTTTATTTAGCATGAAAGGGAAAATGTTATCTTGTACAAAAGGAATACTATAAAAAACTTTTTAGCTCACTGGTATAATATTACTATTTTACATTGCAATGTTGTTTAGTCTCTTTCATAAGACAATAGTTTTTTTCTTACTGCCACAATGATGGGGGTAAAGAAAGACCAGCAGAGCTTCCACCAGATGCATGGTCTATAGCCAACCATCTCCTGGATATTATCATAAAATCTGTTTACACCTAAAAGGAAGGAAAGAAGGAAAGAATGGCAGACATAATTTTAGTAGGTTGAACTCAGCATACAGAGCAGAGAACCTGCGTGTGTCTATTCAATATATCATAAGGGCCTGTCCTGACTACCTCCCAAAGGTGTCACCTCCACTAGTCCCAATCTAGTACTTGAGTTTCTTAGCACTGCCCCCACATAAAGAACAATGTGTTAGATTGACTGTGGATGTATCTGCATTCTGCACCACACATGTCTCAGAAGGCAACACAAGGCTTCTCCCAAATATCAAAAAGACAGGTTTATACAAGACAGGCAAATATAAACATAGGGATTCACAAATCATAACCAGCCATTACACAGAAGGAGGAGGAGGAGGAGGAGGAAGGGGGGAAGAAGAAGAAGAAGAAGAAGAAGAAGAAGAAGAAGAAGAAGAAGAAGAAGAAGAAGAAGAAGAAGAAGAAGAAGAAGAAGAAACTCATTGCAATTCAGAATCCAAAGCTGAACTTCCACTGGAGGACTGAAGGAATCCAGTGAAGACAATTTCACTCTCCACTGTAGTCTCACTCTACCCCATGCATCCTTAAAACCTCCTTTGGCAGTCTACCTTATTTCAGACAGCTGGAATGGTGGTGGTAATGGAAGGAAATGTCTGCAGGTCCAACACTATCTTAACTTCAGACTAATATTTATTTAAATGTGTATCCTTTACATAATATGTACAGTCTTACTGTGTGTTTTAAAACATTTCATGAGAATGAAATATCACATACCGTAGCACCAGGATATGGAGATACACTCAAAGAACACAAGAAATAAGAGACTCATCCCACTCGCAGAGTAGTAGTCAAAAAGCTTGAACACATACAGTCCACCCTGCAGTGGATAAAGTTCATTTCAAGACTGAAATTATTTGTGAAATCAGTTCTTTTCACATTACTAAATTCTGTGGTCTATTGAACATCTTTCTACCACTTATATTTATCTTTATTAATGAACTTTTGCCTGATGTTGAATAAGACAGAGCCCCAATTAAGGCAGAAAGGTGCCATATAAATAAAATAGATAAATAAATAAATAAAAATATGATTGGTTCATTCATTGATTGCTGACGGCTCTCAGTCTAACTGAATACAACCAGTGGCTACAGAAGGAATTGTTGACATGCAGATGCACTGTCTTGGGTAAAAATAAATGCCATATTTTATGTATTTTTTAAAAAGGCATTTGCCATGACTTTTGGTTCTTGCATTGAAGTATAACACACTAGGAAAACTATGCAATTTTTGAGTTCAAATATGTTTAAAACATTTGGCTATTGATAATAATAACTATGTTTGGATGTAGCCATAC
The DNA here is from genome assembly GCA_029282475.1 of Phrynocephalus forsythii. Taxonomy (NCBI): domain Eukaryota; kingdom Metazoa; phylum Chordata; class Lepidosauria; order Squamata; family Agamidae; genus Phrynocephalus; species Phrynocephalus forsythii. The sequence goes on along the minus strand of JAPFRF010000011.1, from coordinate 130,870,358 downwards.
TATCTAAGGGTTAGAAAAATAATTTGGGATTCTTAGTGGCTGTAAATTGAATGGAAGCATTAAACCAAGCAAAATGCTTACAAATATATAAGTGTTATGCTTGTGTGCAATGTTTTAGTCTCAAATCTGTTAGGCAGGGCTTCTCCACCTTTGACCCTCTAGATGTTTTGGACTTCCGCTTCCAGGCGCTTGGCCATTGGGCATGCTTACTGGGGTTCTGTGTCCTTAAATGTAAAACATCTGGAGTGCCAAAGATTAAGAACCAATCCATTCGAGGATATTGATATTAAATACTTTTTTAAAAAAACTGGAAGTATCCATTGTTCCACCTCTCTTAAAACTATTAACGTTATTTCTAGACACCATTTGGTCTTCCTTAATTTACCTTACTAAAACATGTAGCCACAGCATATAAGGAATAAAACAAATCCATGGGATTTAACTTACCTGAGTAATATTCGATAGTCCTATCAGATAGGAAACAACGCAAACAAGAGCAATGAAAATTTCTCTTCGACTGCGTAATAACCTTGGAAATTCATCCACCAGAGCTGTTATGAATCCTTCAACAGTACAGAACTGAAAGCAGAATTAAGGATTACAAACAAACCAAACCAAATGAGTTTGAATTAACATCCATCTTTATCCCAGCCCTTCACAAATTGTGAAGACTCCCCAAAATACAAATTCGTATAAGTGATTTATAATACAACATGATCAATATAGTGTGCTAATTTTTAGAGGTTTTTTTTTTACATTTTTATGATTTTTATCTGTCATAATGTGAGAGAGGGACCTGGACTAGCCATAACTGAACTCACTAGCTTCTCTGGAAAACACCTGCCAGCATTTAACTGATATTAAAAACATTTACTACAGTTGGGTTTCATGGCTCGTCATTTAAGTTTTTAAGTCTGTGGCTTGTGGTTTCAGCATCTTGTTGGTGAATTAATTGCCCTGTTTATATAAGCTGCTTTGGTGGACCTTGTTAGCTCTGAAAAGTAATGAACAAATTTTAGACCTCTGTTTTTAAATTTAGCAAGTTTCTTTGTTTGCTCCAACGAGATGTTTTGTTTCATAGGCAGATACCAGGGAAAGCTGTTTCTTTAGGTGATTTCCATGTCTTCTAAAGAACTACTTTGTATGTGGTTGTCTGCCACCTCATTATAAGTTTCCAGTGTACCCTGTTCTGTGTGTATGCACATGTGCGAGGCATTCGCCCCCCCCCCATGGTTTCTGTCACATCTGAGACAAAAAGGGTTGTGATAGGTGTGTAGGGGTGAAAAAGTCTTGTGCAGTGAGGGTCAGAGACGTGTGTGCATGCTTTAGAGCAGTGGTTCTCAATCTGTGGGTCCCCAGATGTTCCTGGACTGCAACTCCCAGAAGTCATTATCACTAGCTGACCTGGCCAGGATTTCTGGGAGTTGCAGTCCAGGAACATCTGGGGACCCACAGGTTGAGAACCACTGCTTTAGAGTTAACCTTGAGTGTTTCAATGATCCCCATTTCTGACAGGACATCAAAACATGCATTGCCTACTTGTAACAGCATTTCAACTTGTTATAGGTAGGCTATGGACAGTAACGTATATGGAGGACATTTTGAAGAATACTCAGTGGTGACAGCAGAATGGGAATATTTTCTATTACACTTGAAATGAAGTAGTTCAAGATGGTATATCATACAATGGTGGAAGAATTCTGAATGCCTTTGGTCATGTATTTAGTGTGCAAACACATTAGTCTATTTTTCCTGGCTATTTCAAATACCCTAAAGCCACATTCTGTTAAGGATATGTTTGACCCAATTAAATTCACAGCAGTCCCTTCAGAATGTCTTATTAATGTAGTGTTATTGGGTCTTTCAAATGAACATCAGGCTTCTTGATAGAATGAACAAAAGAACCTACTGTAGTTCATTTCCAATTCCATTATTAAGTAGAACTGGGGACTCTCTAGAACAGATGCTTAAAGCATAAGATAACAGCTTTCCCATTTGCACAGGACATTGGGGACAGTATGAAATACATTGGAAAATGATATGAAATACCTCAGGGGAGGCAGCCAAACTACATGTTTCTCCTGCAAGGATAATGCAGTGAGGGCTTGTGAGGAAGTCTACCTGTGACTGTGTGTCTTAGCACAACATGCTCCATGACAATCTGTAAACTCATTGTCAGGCTAGGCACATACCTTAGTTATTTTGACATGCCAAGGTTAACAGGGTAGCGTGCAAATTAGGAACCATGCTCAGCTGAAGGTATGGTGAGAAACACCAGTTATTCAAGGTTCTGGACTCTAAGGCCTTTAATTGATTGATTGATCAAAGGATTCAAACTATGTTCCCATAGTTTTCCAACATTTTGTTCTCCTCTTCCATTGTCATCGGTGATGTTTTCCAAATTATGTCCCTTCAGTTTTAGAATCCAGAAATGTTAAACATTCAGAATTTCTGGATATTTAGACCTCTGTTACAGTCAATATAAATAGTCATTATTTTTCTCTTTTAAAAAACACCAACAGGCAAAGCATTTTTAAAGGATTTCCCTGGGTCCTCAAAGAGAGGGCAAATCTACAAACAGTCGTGCTATTAGGAATTAGGAAATGACTACAATGGGTATATTGACTGAACCCTGGACAGTGGGAATGCCAGCAGCAACATCCCCTCTAATTTTCAGCCACACTGGGGCTTGTGTGCATGACTTCACCTATGCTGCATGACCCAGATGTCACTATAAAAAGTATTATCTGTGCACTGGTCAATTGCTGCTGCAGCAATTGCCTAACACCCCAATATAAATCTGGCACCACCCTGCAGCTAAGGGTACAGTGAGACCTCAACTTACAAATTTAACCCATTCCAAATGCATGCCCTTAAGTCGAACTACTCTTAAGTCAGGGTACCTATCTAAAAATTTGGAAAAAAATTAAGTTTAAAAATTAAAAAAAAAACTGAAAAAATATTTTAAGTCAAGCAGACCATATCTAAAATATGTAAGGCTGCAGTTAAAACATCAACAGTTTTCCACTCTTAAGTTGAATTGCACTTAAGTTGAGCTGCTCTTAAGTTGGGGCACCACTGTAATTTGGAATGGTGGTTGGTAATGCCACAAACCTATGGAAATCAGTGTTCTCCACCAGAGAGAAGGGCTGGTCACCCAGGGCAATCACCTGCCCTGATGAAGACCAATCCAGTCATATTTACATCTGCAGAAGTCTTTTCCCGGCACCCTGCCAAGCTTCTCCAGTGTAGTCTAGACTGAGCATCTTCTTCATATGTGTGCCAGGACTTTACTGTATCCACCTCTTGCTATTTGCCAATCTACCTCTCTGCTTCTTTGGGATCATGGCCCAACCTCTGCCCTCTGATGACTTTATCCTTCACAACAAGGAAGCAGCTTCCTTTGCCAGCAGCAGTGCCCTGTGCTAAGTTTTCAGGTGACTGAGCATCCAAAGATCGCTCATGCTTGAGCACCTTCTTTCTTGCAGTGCATGTGTCGGTGGCCCATGGGTGAAAATGTTTCCACATGATTGACCTCTTGGGAACTCCAGGGTTTTTTGACTGCATGTTTCTAACAGGGATTGCTAACTTGTCATTCCTAGTTGTGGCAGTTGGTGGGGCAGCGTGATTTCCGTGCCATGTGCTTCTGAAATAGTGGTTGCCTGAATCCCCTGGGTGTCCCTGCACCCCATGGCAGATATATATGTATTTGAAGGGGAGTTCCCACCAATGTTTCTTTGCACAGGGAAGAATAGCTAAGAATGGCGGCAGGAGGTAAACTAGGCATGACCAAACTTCGGCCCTCCAGATGTTTTGGACCACAACTCCCACAGTCCTTTGCCATTGGAAATACAGCCTTAAATTCTGAGAGTTGTGGTCCAAAACATCAGGAGGGCCAAAGTCTGGACTTCCTTAGTTATGGTAGAGCTTCATGTTATGGATATGGACGATAGTGTCTGGTGCACTTCACCAATCTCTTTTCCAACTCTACAGTAAAAGCAGCAGGGCCAGTGTCAGTCTAAGTGCTAATGCCACCCTTGTCCTTCTTAGGCACATTGGCTCTTTTGGAGAAAAGTGTCTAATTCACCATCTTTTGGCCCCCTTGCTCTGAACGGATTGCACAAAGATGTCACTGGAAATTGCTTGAGAGTCACTCATTTCTGCCTGGCCTTGAACCAGAAGCTTCTCGGCTACCTCCTTGGCGCGCGCGCGCGCACACACACACACACACACACACACACACACACACACACACACACACACACACACACACACACACACACACAGAGAGAGAGAGAGAGAGAGAGAGAGAGAGAGAGAGAGAGAGAGAGAGAGAGAGAGCTGTTGGTTTTGGATTTTTGCCTGTTTTGCTCCTATGTGTGTCAAGGTCAAAGTCCTCAGGGCACTATGTGATAACAGACCCCTTGGTACTTTGATACCCAAATGCACAGCCCTATTTCTATTTCAGTTTTGTCATTGGTAATGGCCCAGCGTCGAAGAAGTGTCACTTCATTTGTCTTCTGGAGAATTTTCATGGCCTTCTACTTATGCACTACAATTAACCGGCTGTTACTAACCACCACTATTAAATGCTGGTTTTATTCTGTTGTGCATACCATTTGCATCAAGCCCCCAAGTGCAGAAAAGATCAGAATTCTCAAAGCTTTTTTGATTATAAGCAATTTGCATATTCATAATAGAAATGTTCCTCTCCAGAGTGTTCTTTTTTAAAGCTTCCCTCTATTATCTCTTACTAACCTCTGAAGAATCTAACAGATCTAAGTACTGCTGCCTTTACAATCAATCCCCAGTGCCCATGTTTTTATACATGGAAGAACTTTAGCAAACAAACCATTCAACATTACAATGTAAAGGAGGCAGAAAATGTCCCTTCTTTCTGGAGTGTGCATTTGTTGAACTCAACGTCTTTCTTTGTGTTCAGAATTTCTTTAAATAAATTGGATGAACAGGTGACTGTATGCTATCTAATTTGAATCATTATGATGTACCAGCTGTCTATTTTCTTGCAGTTTATAAAAATGAAGAGGGTTGTTTATACAGTGGTACCTTGTATAAAGGAATTAATTGGTTCCAAATGAAATTATGCTAAACAAATTTTCCTTTATACAAATTGTGATTTCCCATAGGAATGCATTGAAAATTGCTCAATCTGTTCCAATGCAGAAAAATACAGGTACAGTATAATTTTGGGGAACAGAAATGCAAACAGGCAACCCCCCCACGCACACTGATTTTGGGCAGAGTGCAGCAGCACAAGGGCTAATTCTTCCAGGCTTGCGACTGGCTCATACCACTGTGCAAGCAGTGCAGGGAGGTGTGGCACAGCTGCCAGGGAGCAGGCCGGGCCTAGGAACCATCCTCTATCGTCTCCTCCTTCCTGCGGACACATGTGCGCATGCACGTGCGTGCACACACACACACACACACACACACACACACACACACACACACACACACACACACACACACACACACACACACACACCCTGCACCCAGTCTGAGGGCCTGGGAGAGAGACAAAGGAGGAAGGGGTGGCAGAGGCGCTTCTGCTGCTGCTGCTTGGGGGAAAGCGAACCCGCCCACAGGACTGAGCATGATGCAGTGGTGCGAGCGGCCCAAGCGTGGCCAGCAACAGCAGCAGCAGCCAGAGGCACAGGCTCCATGAACAGGCCAACTGCGCTGCCAGCCCTGGGTGCGTGCCACCACCTCCCCCGCCAGCGCTGGCGCTGGCAGCGCTGATCCACAGCACCATTGGTGGCCTCAGCTCTCTTGCGCTGCAAGGCTCAGGCTCGCTCCCTGGGAGCGGCTGCTGGGCGCACGGGTGGTGTGGGAGGGGATGAGGTGCAGTTGTGGGGTGGGGGAGAGAGAAGGAGAGAAGGAAAGGGAGAAGGAAAAGAGATGAGCGGGCAGCACTGAGGAAGTGGGCTGACCTAGCTCTTCTCCTCCATTGCCGCCAAAGTCACTGCTGCCGCAGGTGCCCAGCTAGGCTCAGCGAGCTGGCGTGGGCCTCCTCCTCCTCCTCCATTGCCAGCTTGCATCTTCGGTGAAGAGGCCCAGAGACTGCCTGCGTCCATGTTGGGGAGGGAGGGGGAGGGGGAGTGGTGAAGAATTTTTTTCCGTTGTACAGATTTTCCGTTATATGAACCGTTTTTTATACAAGGGTCCACTGTAACTTCATTGGTAGTTGAAGCAAAATCATTTTCTGACCACTATTTATCAGTGCTTTTGCCATTTGCTATCCTTTACTTGATATTTGTTCATTATTTTTATGTTCATTTTTGAACTGGTTATTATTCCTTTGAACTCTGTATTGTGGAATTTTACTTTTCTCCTTCAACACCAATAAATTAGCAGATACAGTACTTTAAAATGAGAAATCCCATCTGCTGACAAAAACAAGTTATACACTACCTGTATATACTCAAGTATAAGCTGAGTACTTCAGCCCTTATTTTTGGCTGAAAAAACACCCTTGGCTTATAATCAATAAGTTTCCCAGTTTTGGGGGGGTAAAATTAGGTGCTTGGATGGCTTGAGGAGGATGACAGAAGGCAGGTCCTGATCAGGCAAGTCATAGTGGTGCCTCCACTTCCCATATCATTCCAATGAGAAGGTTTAGGGGCACCCCCTTTGGAGCTTCATAACTCAGCCCCCTTATCCCCAAATTTTCCCAAATATCAGGGGGGTCCCTAAAATCACTTTCTTAAGGTACACCTGCTACTGTGGTGCCCCCAAAGTAAGTAATTTTTGAGTGCATGTTTTTAAAAAATATGCACTGAAAATTACTTTTAAAATATGCAATCAAATTTACTTACATTGGGATTCCAAAGTAGCAGGAGTACCTTCTCAAAGTGATTTTAGGGAATCCCCTGAAATATGGAAAGATTTAGGGGTAAGGGGACTTAGTTATGAAGCTCTAAAGGGGCTTGGGGTAGTATTTGCAACTGTGCAGGGACTATGGAGGCAATCAGGGAATTTACTCTGTGGCATTAACTCCCTAATTGCCTCCACACTCCCAGTACACGCTGCCAGTTACTACCCCCAGCCTCTTTAGAGCTCGGCTGGTATACCATATAAGGTTATATTCGGGTGGCTTATACTCGAGTATATGCAGTATATAATTTTTGGTCTCTGAAAAATCATTTAAAATCAATTCATACTGCATCTGTGTTACCTGACTGTCAATTCCCAGCATAAGTAACATGGAGAAGAATAGTATGGCCCACAATGGAGAAACAGGAAGTTGTGTCACTGCTTCTGGATAGGCTAGAAAGGCGAGCCCAGGACCTAGTAATAGACAAACATGCTGTTTCAGTGTTGTGATTAAGGAAGATATAGCAGATTATTTTGCTTTGCACACTTTTAATAAATTAATTTTAATTAGTGCTCCAAATCCTAGTGCCAGTTTAAGTATGCATGAGGAAATTTTCATGAGTATTGGTTGCAAATTGCCACCCATTAATGAGGAGTTAGTTGGATTCCTGGTTATGCACCTGATCAGGCACACACAAGAGAAAGGAAACAACACCTTATTAATGAGTGGTGGTAATTCACTGCCACACTTTATGCTACTTCCTGCCTATGCAAGTATATATAATAGGGATGGGCACCAAATGAAAAACAAAATGCTGATTTGTTGGTTCGTTATGTAATGAAACAAAATGAACCAGGGAAGCAGCGTTTCATTAGTAACAAAACAAACTGGCAGTTTTTTTAGATTAAAATGAAACAATTCGTTTCTCTGTAAATGGCTCCCCTGGGTCCTAGAGGCACCAAATTTGGTGTGAACCTTTCTTGGACTCTCCCCTTTAAGCCCTCTAACTTTGAGAATTTTTTAAAAAATTCATTGGAAAAGTACTGAACCCAGGCATGCAAATGGCAGGCTTCTCTTCCCCAAGTGATTTTAAGGGATACTTTGAAATTTGGAAACATTAAGGTTTATGGGGGCAGAGATATTAAGCTCCAAAGGAGGTGGGCATGCTTATGCTTAATGGAAGGAAGGAGTGTCTGGTACACTTTACCAATTATAGGGTTAATTGACAGCTTCCCCTCAGCATGCTGGTCTACATTCCTTTAATTAAGTTCTGCCCCACAGCCCATTTGGAGCTCAATAACTCTGTTCCCTGTACCCAAAACCTCTCCAGATTGGGGGTACTTCAAGGTGAGAGCTTCAGGAAGCTCCACTGTAATTTCCATGCGCTAGCTGCCTTGATCTTTCTTTTCAAGCATATAACATTGCAATTCTAAATATTTTTCTGGGGCACCCCCTTTGAAATTGAATAACTCAGTCCTTGAACACAAAATCTCTCTAGATTTGGAGGTCTTAAAGGGGAGAGTCCAAGAAAGGTTCACACCAAATTTGGTGCTTCTAGGACCCAGGGGATCCATTTTGTAGAGTAACAAATCAGTTTGTTACTGGTTCATTTCATACAAATTCTTTTAAAAAAACATTTATAACAATATGAAACAAATCACAGGGGAATGAACCAAAATGAAACAAATTTTAATTTTTCCATTTCGTGCCCATCCCTAATATATAAGCAAAAGAATTCTGGCCAGTAGAGCTTATTTCAAAGTACAATAACATAAAATAATAAATAGCATTGCAACAACCAGACAGTTGTAAACTAAATCCCAACTCAAAAAAAGTGGATTATAGATATTGGGGTAAACCCAAATGTCAGTCCCAACCAGTGTGGACCCATTGCATTAATGGAACTTGGCAAGTTCACACATGTTGTATCAGTCCCGTTGATTCAATGAGTCTACTCTAGTTGAGATAATGTACTGAATTTAGGCCAAAATATTTTGAGAATCAAAGTGTGATAGTTGGAAGATGCGAAACAAGTGACATGGAGAAGAGGTAAAATACATTTGAAAGAAAGATTCTAATACATCATTCTCTCCATTATTCAGTTGTATACATAATGATTATTAATTATTGCATACATGTGTATAGATGTTTTGCAATTAATGTTTTTGTCCGAAACAATGATGCTAATTTATTATGTCTGCATGTCTCTTCAAATGGTACCTTTGTTTATGAACAACTCCTCCATCAATGTGTTGGACATTGTCAAAAGCTGTATCACAGTCAATAAAATATATGTATCCACATTCATGTCATATATATCTCACCAATTGCATGTAGTTGGTACAATAGTGTTTCTCTGGTTTGAATCCAGATTACATGCTTCCTATCTCTTCTTTATCCTCTGTAAATTTCACTATGTTATTATTTTTAAGAAGATCTTTTACCAAATGGTTCACCAAGGTTACTATGCAATTTTCAGCATTTAATTGCTGGTTAATGTAATAAAGGTATATCTTAGCCAGATTCCAGGAATGATGGCTGTTCTGTAGATATGATGGAAAAGATTTGCTGAAACATCTTCCTGAAGTCATAATCTTACATTATCTTTAATACATTTGAGGGAAATATCAAGTCCAGGAGTTTTTCTCAGCTGTGCTGCACTTCAATTTTTGAATGCTTATATTTCCAGTCTAGTATCCACATTTAGTACAATAAATATTTCAGGTCCATTCTGTTCACACAGTTATTTTGCAAACTCAGCATTTTTAAAATCCTCAGTGACAGAATTATCAACACTAGAGATGGGCACGACTAGGGAAAATGACGTTTTCAAGTTGTCGTGTGTCGGAGGCGGCCTGTGTCGGCTCGTTTCCGTTTTTCACGAAACTTCGCAAAAATTTGTTGTTTCGTTTTTTGTTTTTTCGTCTGTCATTAAACTGGTTTGGGGGGTAGCGGGCTCCTGGAGGCACCTCTTTTTTGGGGGGTGGGTGCCTCCTATCCTCACCCGCTAGGGAAAGCAGGCTCCTGGAGACCCCTCATACATGGGGGTCTCCTCTCCTCACCTGCTGCAAAAGGGCATGCATGCATAGCCATATGGCTAAGACTGCACACCCAGTTGCACGGAGAGACACAGCAGACTGGCAGAGGCACCCCTGCATTGGCCAGGCCTTGGGGGCATGGTTTGCATGATGTCACACATGCTGCTGGCCGAGCCAAGCCTGTGCAGGAGTCACCCAGAGCCACAAGTGGCAGACTGGCAGACTCTCTGCACCCACTGTGTCTCACTAAGAAGGGAATTGTACTTGCTATGGTGCAATGCAAGTACAGATCTGGCTTAGTGTTAGGGTTCGTGCAAGGGCTAGGGTTAGGCTAGTTATGGGTGAGGTTAGGGTGAGTATTGAGGTGCACCTCTGGGGGCCTCTCTGACCCACTTAGAAGGACAGTGTACTGGCGTATGGGTTAGGCTTAGGGTTAGGGTTTGGGTTCGGGCTATGGTTAGTGGGCTTTTTATGCCTGGTTGGCACATCCCAGAAGTCTCTGTGGTCAACCTGGCCAAGTGGCCATGCGATTGGTGGAATGGCTCCAAACATTTGCATGGTCACTCCCAATGCCAGCCCATCATTGCGCAGGTGTAAATAAAATAAAATAAAATAAAATAAAATAAAATAAAATAAAATCAATGGAGAAAGGAAAGAGGAGACATTTTGTTGCAAGAAAAACCCACTGCTACTGTAAAAATTCTGGCAGTTTTAAAATAGCAATTTTCGCATGTTTCTGTGTGGTGCTTGTGTGTTTTTGGACCACAATTTCAAAAAAAAATTGCGGTCGCCGCCCCATTTTGGATCCCCCGCCCGCACCGCATGGCATTGGCGACTTGAGTCCGGCTGCCCAGGACAGGAGAGGGGGGGAGGCCGGGAACCCCCCCCAGAAACCACCCCTCTAGGTGCACTCTCTGCACTTGCAGGCATATTTTCGCCTGCTTTTTGGCCCGGGAATGGGGGGGTTAAAACTTTTTTTCTGTGCCACTTCTGCTTGAATTGCGGCGGCCGGCGGCGCGTCCGGTGCTTTGCGAGTGACTACGACGAGGATTTCCCCCACCACCAGAGCAGCCCAGGACAGGAGAGGGGGGGTCAACCACTCCTCTGGTAGGTGCCCTGAGCCCTCACTCAGGCAGGCATATTTCCGCCTGCTTTTTGGCCGGGAATCGGGTTTTTTTTAACTTTTAAAAACTTTTTTTCTGTGCCGCGATGCCAGGAACGACCACGACAAATCAGACCCAATTATTCTTTAGTCAGTTCGAGTTCTGGCGGAGTAATTCCCGTTACCGTTTCCGTTGCGTAATGGAAACGAGTAATGGAAACGGAAACGGGAATTCCGCCAAGTCGTGCCCATCTCTAATCAACACCCATCAGTATTTAAATAGGAGGGAGAGGAGTAGATACCCCCTTTTTAAATACTGCTGCCTCTCCATTCTTTTTATACACATTGTAAAGACTGATGGATCTTTTAAATATTTTCTCTTCGTATATATTCTTCGGATGAGTATTTTCTGTTCAATTCTATAATTTTGAAAGGGAATGGAAGAGAGATCCACCATGCTAGTGCTTCAGTGGCAGTGTTGCTGTTGGCTGTAGGCCACAGAATGTGATGCTCCTGGATAATTGTTCCATGTCCCCATTACATTATGACTATTCATTTTTAAGCAGCATTTTCTACAATTTTGACAATTAACTAAAATATGTCGTGTTGTGATTGTCTTTGAGCAGTGAGATCTCAGGAGATGGTCCATATTGGTAGTTTCCTGTGATTAGCTTCAGCAGATTAAACAGTGTTTATGGAACATTTGTGATGAGGACAATAGAATTATCAATGAAAATAAAGTCAAAGACTTCATTAAGACATTCAGGCTAGTTTTTGACAAGGTTTTAAAAACCAGCCAGTTATGTCTGTGAGGACTTTCAATCCTCCTTGGCCTTCTCCATTTGAAGATTTGAGCAATCTCTTCATCAGGTGGCTGGGCAGAAGATAGATGAACAGCAAGATATTAGGTGAGATTACCAATGTTCAGAAAGAGTTAATCACCATACCTACAAGCTACTGAAACAAGAATGTACCACAGCTCATTAAAGAGACAGCATACCTGATTTTGCAACCTCTTCAATGGGACGCTTGGTGACATGAGCCATGAATCCAACAATGGAGAAGATGACAAAGCCAGCAAACATACTTGTGCATGAGTTTATGCAGCACACTATGATAGAGTCCCTGAGAGAAGAAGAAAGTAAGAGTGAGTGTGTGAAATCAGACACTTTAACCTTACTCTTATTGGCAGAGATTTTAGCCATACTCTCTTTAGCATTATTTATGCTGACACTGAGAGAGGCCCATAGGGCTTCGACCTGGAACCGGGCCTTTTCAGTGGTCAGCCCGGCCTATTGGAACAAGCTGCCAGCTGAGATCAGGCAGGTGGAGTCACTGCCAGCCTTTAGAAGGGCCTTAAAGACCTGTTTCTTCAGGCAATGCTTCGGTGCCCTCTGAGCACACTGTAATAGGGTGTGTGTGTTTTTTCAGCTGCTGGCACCAGTTTTTCTTGCTGGATTTGACCTTGATTTTGACTTTGTCATGGTCAGTGGTGCTATGTTTATTTTACCTGCTATTTTTTTTTTTTTTAGTATTTTTATATGGTATTTGTATATTGATTGTATTCTGTTAGGCCTTCATTGTTTATTACTGCTGGGGTTTGTTTTATAGTTGGGCAGTCGCTGTTTGGGTAACGTGTTGTACACCGCCCAGAGTTCCCTATGGGAAAATTGGGCAGTTAATAAGTATAAGAATAAATAAATGAATAAATAAATAAATAAATAAAAATAAATGCTTCTGATTTATGACTCTGAACATTCCAAGTTGGTTGTTTTGGAACAAATCATACTTATTTAATCTATAGATATGAGGTTAACATGAACACCAACAGGATTCTTATTTGCCATTTGAAGCGCTATTCTTTGTGGCTTATTCAGACTTTTCTAAATGAGAAGCTTTAAGGAAAAGTATGCTGCTTGTATCACCTATTCAACTGATTTCTTCAAGACATGTTTGTCTGAGAAACTCCCCAGGATGTAGTGATGGCATCTGGCCTGATAGCCATCAAAATGGGACTGGATATATTCCTGGAGGAATCTGTAGGTGTCACAGGTGGGGATGTGTAATCTCCAGGCTTAAAAGCAGGGTACTTCAAAGGCCAGATACAGAAGAATGGTATCAGGCACACACTGTGTGATATAGGAAACTGGACTAGATGGGCCTTTGGCCCGATCCAGCATGGCTCTTCTTATGTTCCTATGTTCTTATGATAAGTTGCTGGGAGCTCATGCAGTCCAGTTAAGGGGTGCAAGGAGGCCTCCATAATCCTTCCTCACTAAAGTGACAACTTTAAGATGGAATATATTAAATGTAAATTTATTTATTTGTACATTTATTTTTATAAATTTATTATTTATTTGTACATTTATTTTACAAACTAAGATGCATTTGTATATCTGAAACTCCTCCGAATATAAAGAAACAATCACAATATTTTTAAAGCCCCGTATCTCTTCCCAACTGATAGGTGTTAAACAATCTTAATGTTGTCCAGGAAAGAATGATGTCTTCTATGTTTTGTATATCTTAGAGAAGGGCTACTGTTGTTGGCAGGAGTTCTCCTTGAAGAACATGGCTGCCACTCTGAGTTTAATATGGAAGACAATGTGGACAGTTCCTAGTGCCCTATCTTTCATTTTTTAGATTTCAAAGGGACTATGTTCCGTATGAATTGAAATGTTTCCATATTTAAGCCAAGAAAGAAAGCCCATTCATTTCTTTACCTGTAAACATTGTTGTTGAAAGGGTTGTAACTTCCTAGAGCAATCAATGAGCCAAGACCCAAACCATAAGAGAAAAAGATTTGTGTGGCAGCATCCAGCCATACCTAATAAAAAAGAACAAATGTATGTTATTATTTGTGTCATGTACACAATATCACCAGAGAGAATATTGTTAGGCAATAAATACATAAAAACATTAGGAGTAATAACAACTAGCATATACATTTTAAAGTTACAAATTCAGTCTGAATACTTACCTCAGAATCTGATAGCTTTTCAAACTTAGGGGTTATGTAGAATAAAATGCCTTCTCGCGCTCCAGGCAGTGTTACTCCACGGAAGAATAAGATAAGCAACATGACATATGGATATGTGGCAGAGAAGTACACCACCTAATAAGAAGAATGAGGAGGACAGTATTGAACACAATGGTCATACTGAATTTCCCAAATGAGTTCAACAGAAGAACTGAAAAGAAAATAGTGGGAAGTATGAGAGAAATCTATCACACTTTCCCTTTCTTAAGTAGATGCTATGAATAAGATCTCACAATTCCATCTCATGGATACTCAGTATAGAACAGATGCATGCTCGGTTTTCTTCCATCGAGAGACATCACATAGTTACTGCTTTTCCTTATACAGGTGAAACTCGAAAAATTAGAAATCATGCAATTTTTCATTTATTGAATTACTGAACCTTTGAGATAGACTCATTACATGCAAAGCGAGATATGTCAAGCCTTGTGTGTTGTGTCGTTACAGTTGTGACCGACTCTTTGTGACTCCATGTCCATGGAGTTTTCTTGGCAGGAATACTGGAGTGGTTTTGCCAGTTCCTACTCCAGGCACCCACATCACCTGGTATTCCTTGGTGGTCTCCCATCCAAGTATTAGCCAAGACCGACCCTCCTTAGCTTCTGAAATCAGGCGAGATTGGATGTGCTTGTGATGATTCTGTAATGCAGTTTATGAAAACCCCAAATTTACAATCTCAGAAAATGAGAATAGTGTGAAAAGGTTCAACATTCTAGGCTCAAAGTGTCCCACTCCGATCAGATAATGAATCTATAAAACTGCAAAGGGTTCCTGAGTCAAATGGTCTATCAGGCAGGTTTAGTAGGAATCACAATCATGGGAAAGACTGCTGATCTGACAGTTGTGCAGAAAACCATCGACACATTCCATAAGGAGGGAAAGCCCCAAAAGTTACAGATTGCAAAAGAAGTTGGATGTTCCCAAAGTGCTGTATCAAAGCACATCAGTAGAAAGTTATGTGGAAGGGAAAATTGCAGAAGAAAAGGGTGCACAAGCAGCAGGGATGACCACAGCCTGGAGAGAATTGTCAGGAAAAGGCCATTCAGAAGTGTTGGGGACTTTCACAAGGAGTGGACAGAGGCTGGAGTTAGTGCATCAAGAGACACCACACAGAGACAGATCCTGGACATAGGCTCCAAATGTTGTATTCCTCTTGTCAAGCCACTCCTGAACTCTGTTGCTCAATGGTCCAAAGCCCTCTTTTCTGATGAGAACAACTTTTGCATCTCATTTGGGAACCAAGGACCCAGACTCTGAAGGAAGAATGGAGAGGCACACAATACACAATGCTTGAAGTCCAGTGTGAAGTTTCCACAGTCTGTGTTGATTTGGGGAACCATGTCATCTGCTGGTGTTGGTCCACTGTGCTTCATTAAATCCAGGGTCAATGCCTCCGTATACCAGGAGAGTTTGGAGCACTTCATGCTACCTTCCGCAGACAAGCTTTATGGGAATGCTGACTTCATTTTCCAGCAGGACTTGGCACCTACCCACACTGCCAAAAGTACCAAAACCTGGCTCAATGACCATGGGATTACTGTGCTAGATTGGCCAGCAAACTTGCCTGACCTGAACCAGATAGAGAATCTATGGGGCATTGTCAAGAGAAAGATGAGGGACATGAGACTGAACAATGCAGCGGAGTTGAAGGCTGCTATTGAAGCATCCTGGTCTTCCATAACACCACAGGTTGATAGCATCCATGCCATGCCACATTGAGGCAGTAATTGATGCAAAAGGGGCACAAAACAAGTACTGAGTACATATGCATGCTTATACTTTTCAGAAGTCCAATATTGTTCTATTTCCAATCCTTGTGTTATTGATGTCATGTAATATTCTAATTTTCTGAGATTGTTAATTCGGGGTTTTCAGAAACTGTACGCCATAATCATCACAATTATACCAAAGTTAGGCTTGACATATTTTGCTTTGCATGTAATGAGTCTATCTCATATATTAGTTTCACCTTTTGAGTTGACTTACTGAAATCAATGAACATTTATTGGCAGCTCTACTGGCTGCCAATCAGCTATCGAGCACAATTCAAGGTGCTGACCTTGACCTATGAAGCACTGTACGACCTGGATCCTAGCAACCTCAAAGATTGAATCTCACAGTATGAACTGACTTGGGTGTTTAAGGTCATCTGGAGAGGTCTTTCTCTTCATCCCACCACCCTCACAGTTACATCTTGTGGGAACCCATGAAACGGCCTTCTCGACTGCTCTGCCCAGACTCTGAAACTCCCTCCCACTAGAAGCCAGGACTGCTTCATCTCTGTTGTCCTTCCGGAAGCAGGCAAATACCTTTCTCTTCAGGCAAGCATTCCCTGAATGATGGTCTACCATTATGTGTTGTTTATATGAATCTATAGGTTCACATAGATTTTTGTTTATAACTACTTATAAACTTGTAGCATTAATGTAATGTTGTTTATTAATGCTGTAAGATGTCTGTCAATTTCTTGTTCTCAATACCTGAACATGCCTTAATTGTATTGGACTATATATTATCCCTCATTACTGTAAGCCACCTTGGGTCCTTTTCCAAGGAGAAAGGCGGGATAAAAATACTCTAAAATAAATAAATAAATAAATATTCTAATTTTTTGAGTTTCACCTGTAATTCCTATTCTCTTTTAAATGCCCACAGACATCACGTTGTGAAGCAAATAATTATGCACTTTGGACACAAAACAGAGACCATTCAAACATAACATTTTACATTTATTTTACACCACAGAGTTATCCACTTCTCTGTGGAAGGGGGACTGTAAGAGGTAAGAAAACCATTTGCAATGAACAATAAATGCATTTGATGATTGTTTGGCAAAGTCTACCAACAAGACTAGTCTTTCTGTACCAATATATAAATTTTTGGAATACTGTGCTAACAGCTTGCAATGAGTAGATTTGCAAAACAAAAACAGAACACAAAGGAGAACCTCATCTTACCTTTCCTGTCCAGCCTACCCCTTTCCAGATGCAGAAATAGACTAAAACCCAGGCAATTGCTAAAGTAATGGCTAATGGCCAACGGATCTGTCCTGGTTTTTCCAGTCCGTCTGTCATTTGGTGCATGTTACGTCTGGAAAAAAAGAGGAACTGTATGAACCTGCCTGACTTACCTCCCCCCCCCCAAAAAAAAACCACTATTACATGTAGTAAGTAAACAATTCTAGATATACAATACGAATGAGAAAAATATTCTTCTTAGCTTACTCCCAGAATTCCAAAACAGCACTTGTCATGTTGGTGGTATTTGTCATACTGTAATTAGAGAAACAGCGGTCTGTGTTCCAGGGATTATCACAGTGCCTCCATGGAAGATTCTAATTAAAAAGGTAGAGATAGGGAGTGGGGGGGGGAGAATATGAACATCAGTGTTTTATTACTTAATAAAGTCTAAGGTATACCTACTTTTTTTTAAAAAAGGTGATCCAATGTGGGAATTAATTTGATCATAGAATCATAGAACCATAGAGTTGGAAGAGACTTCAAGGGCCATCTAGTCCAACCCCCTGCCATGCAGGAACCCCCATAGTTCTCTCTGTGCTCTGGGACAGAGAGAACTCATAGTTCCCTGAGCTCCTTTCCCTCTGAAGATGCCAACCACAGAGTCTGGTGAAACATCAGGAAGAAAAACCTCCAGAACATAGCCAGACAGCCCCCGGAAAAAAACTCACAACAACTAATGCTACATAGTTTTTATGTACCTTCTTTTTACATAAAAAATAAAAACTAAAGAAATTAAGTGCAGGCAGAATTCCAAATGGCCTTGACGCACATGTTGTCTCTTTATAAGGCTATAGAGGGTAGCTGTTATAGCTGTGCTAGATTTCACCATGACAGTTTATCTCAAAAATAGTGCATGCTAGTACATGCTAATAATTTTGAAGTATTTGTAGCATACAACTTGCTTTGTCCCCAGCCCTTTCACAGGGCATTGACAAACACCACCTCAAATTTTTCTCTTTCGCTGTCATCAACTAGTTCCTCTAGTAAATTAATGCTTTCAGACTGGTTTCAAATTGAATAAAGATAAAGGAAGTTTTATTATTACAAGGTAGAATCAAAATCATAAAGGGTAACATGTTTAGATACAAACAAAAGGAAGAATATAGCTCAAACACACTAAAGTTATGTTACAGACAAAGTTGATCACGTGCACACCTAGTTCTTAAGTTTACACTCAACACTTAGTTTTTCTCACATAAGTTCTAGAGTCCTATCTCTTCTCTCTCTAGTCTTTAGCAGTTTCTCAGACTCTATGTGACTCTCTTTCTCAGACCCTACCAATCTCTCTGTTAGGGGAGGTTCCCTATCATTCACTCAGTCAGTCTCTATCTGACCAATTTAGTGCTGGGCTGAGCCTTAAATCCCCTCAGGCTCCTCCCCAAAACTCTCTCATTGGACCACAACCAACCAATCAACACAGACACATCTTATGAATTATTCATCACAAAAGGTATAAACACCACAGTATTCTCTTATCTGAGGCATTAATGAAAGCCTTTTAAAAACATGATAATTTTTGGAAGTGCCCTACAGTGCTAAGAGGTTGTGAACACAGAAGTGACATTGTTGTCTCTCTCTGCAAATTTAGATAATGCTACTCTTTGTTGTGTGCTCTACAAGCTGCATACAACTTGCTAGATCAATAGAGAGCAGAAATCATATAGATGGATTTCTAATTGTCAAAAAAAGACAGCATAATATTCTGTTAACTATTTAGGATTAAATACTGTAATTCCTTTCCATTCTTGACTGTTTTTCTCCAGTAGGCTCAGTACCATCTTCACCATTTCAGCATTGTAATATATCAAGTGGGTCTGTTTTCTTTTTCTGAAAAGATGCATATCAAGTTAAAGCAACCCTGGTACATTTTGATTCATCTCACAGGCTTTTGTGAGGAGGAATAACAGGACGAAGATGTTATATGTATCATTTTCCTATAGCATGAACAGAACGAAATCCATTATGTAGCAATGGCTCCTTACGTAATAAAACTTCTCTCCCCCTCCCAGTACAAACTGCTGGAGTCAAAGAAGTCACTCTGCATACTGTGTGACTATTTCACAAGGCGGGTTTTGTTCCTGACACCCCTTTAAATGTGGTGCTGACCCGGACCCTGGGATCACATCATCCTTTCCCATTGGGCCGGGTTGATCTAAGTCCCGTGTTCTAGTTGTGCCTTCTTATTAGCTTGGATCCAGCACCTGCATCTGCTGCTGCTTTCCTCCTTATACATGGCTGTTGCCATTGCCCTTTGTTGTGGCTTGCCTGCCCTGGCAACAACCAGCCTATATGTTGATTCATGTCCTTCCTTTCAACAAACCATAAAAGTTGAAGTCAACTTGGTCAGTGATAAGAACCTTCTCAGCAGGCACATGGTAGTTTCAGAGATCCAAAGAAACGAATAAGCAGCCAGATCAAGAATAAGACTCAGTTTGAGTAGATGTCCCCTAGTTCTGGTATTTTGTGAGAGGGAGAAAGAGCGTCCCTCTATCCACTTTACTCATGTCCTGCATTATTTTGTACGTCTCAAGCATATTTCCCCTCAGGCATTCTAAGTTGTTTACATATCTAAAAGACACAGTAGGTGAGCTAGTTCAGTGGCTTGCTTGACTGATATATTTTGATTATTTGTTGACAGGCATTTGCATATTGCTCCATATTTACTCTTCCTTTGCTGCAAACTGCCCAGAGTGTGTTTGGACTAAGAGGCAGTACATGCATTGAAATAATAAATACAGAAATTAATAAATCCTCAGATGGACTATATAGTTCACAAATAACAGACAGTGAATTATTTCACATACTTCAGAGACCATATAGTATGGCACACTGGTGAGCGAGGGAAGCACCATGTTGGAATAAATTGGTTAAGAGATAAGCTCTGCATGGAGAAGACAGCCTGTAACATTTGTGATTGCTTTGCTTTTTTCCAGGCAGGCTCCACAGGGGAAAGATAACTCTATACCAGATACAGTTGACTCATTTGTCATTGTACCACTCCATGCTGACACAGGGAAGGAGCAAAACTGCCCACACTCAAAAGGAATATACCTGTTAAAGACTGAATCATGCAGATGAATTTTTTAATGGGAAGGGAGTCTACAGGTGCATTTTTCTCTAACCACTGAAATAGTTTTGAATGTATACATACTATGTGTGGGAGAGCCTATTAAAAGACTCATCTTAAACTGAGTACAGATGCAATTAAAATTCTCACTAGTTCATGGTAAGGGATGCCTGAACAGTTCCCTACTAGAGATGGGCACGAAACGAACAATTTTTCATTTCCATTTTCATTTTTTCGTTTCTTCATTGCAAACCAGCTGGATAATTGCAATATACTCTATGTGGGCTTTTCTGGAAAATGTCAGGAAAATTCAGTGAATCCAAAATGTGGCTGCCAGATTGCTGACTGGGGCTGGTCACAGGAATCACATATCCCCCTCTGTTACAGCAGCTCCACTGGCTGCTAATCCATTTTCAGGCACAACTCAAAGTTCCGGTTCTAACCTACAAAGCCCTAAACAGCTTGGGCCTCAGTGATCTCCCTTTATGTTTTTGCAATAATTGCAAGCTACCACCTTCAGTTCTTTTTGGGGGAAAGTGGGATTAAAATATTTCAAATAAAGAATATATAATTTATGTTGGGTGACCACCATTGCACGTATAAAGTCATGTGAAAAAGAAAGTACATTTTCTTGGAATTTACCTATCAGGACATAATGAAAATCATCTGGTCCTTTTCAGGTCTGAAAATTAGGTAAATACAATCTCAGGTGAACAGCATGATATGCGACACTGTGTCATGATTTATTTTACAATAATAAAGGCAAAATGGAGAAGCCATGTGTGAAAAACTAAGTATACCTTATGATTCAACTGCTTGTAGAACCACATTTAGCAACAATAACTTGAAGTAATTGTTTTCTACATGACATTATCAGCCTCTCTCATTGATCTGGACCAGTTCTGGCCCACACTTCTTTACAATGTTGCTTCATTAATTGAAGTTTGTGGGCATTTGATTATGCACAGCTCTCATAATATTCTGACACAGCATTTCAATCAGATCTGGACATTTCGAAGACCTGGACTTTGACTGGCCCAAATCATCATCTCTCTACCATTGTGCTTGGCAGTTGGTATGAGGTGTTTGTACTGATTGAAGATGAGAATGAGCCAACAAAATAAACTGATGAACCTTGGACCAAAGGTAAAGCAGGAGACCTTTTTGAAGGGGTGCAATGCAGTGAAGCCATGGTTGTCATCTTTGAAAAGGTCAACCTGGTTTCCCATAGGGCCTATAGGAAACTGAGTGGCCATTTTTACCAAGATGGCAGCCATGGTGTGGCTGCTTCAGATAAGGTAGGGATGTGCCAGGGGTATTTTGAAGGGAACTGGAGGCTTCAGAGAGGGTGGAAAGCTCTTTTTTTTAAAAAAGGCAAGCATGAGCTGTCTTTAAAAAAAGAGGAGGGGCAAATAAAAGTGGATAATATTTCTCCCTTTGTATTCATTGGGATCTCTACAGCCATGATTATAAAGGGCCAAATATTAAATGAATCAGTGATATTCATCTAATACTGCAATTCATTTTTATTTGTCTGGTGGTGATATGCTTTGTTTGGTCTTTGGCCAACATGGCACTGTGTACAATGGCCAAATGCCTCCTCTTTGATCTCATCTCTCCAAAGGATGTTGTTCTAGAAGTCTTGTGCTTTGTCAGGAAGCAAACCTAAGCCATGTTACCATTTTTTTAGAGAGAAGAAGCTTTTTCCTAGTAACACTTCCAAACAAACCATACTTGTTCACTTGTTCAGTCTTCTCATTGCACTTTCATGAACTTTATATTTAACATGCTAACTGAGGCCTGTAGAGCCTGAAATGTAGTTATGGGTGTTTTTTTATTGCTGTTTTTTTTTCTCTGAGCATTATACCATCTGCCCTTGGGGTGAATTTGCTTAGATGGCACTCCTGGAAAGGCTTGTCAATAATCTTCCTCACTTTAATGATGGACTTTAAATTGTTTGGAAATGGCCTCGTAATCCTGCCCAGATTGATGGACAGCTATAATTGCTTCTCTATGTTCACTGCTGATGTTTTCCTTCCTTTGCATTGTGTTAACACACACCTGAATGCTTCAGACTAGCAAACTGCTAAAAGTTAAGCTTTTATAGAGGTTATCACAGTTGCTGATGATCCATTACTCTGGGGCATTTGGTCAGCAGCATTTGGCTGCTACTTAGCTTCTTAATGCCTATGGAAGCAGTAAGGGTGTGCTTAGTTTTTCATTCATGGCATCTCCATTTTTGCTTTATTTTTGTAAAATAACTCAATATACAGCGTAGTATGTCATGTGCTATTATCAAAGGATTTTTATTTATTTATTTATTTATTTATTTATTTATTTATTTATTTATTTATTTATTTACATGTCTATACTGCCCCCTTACTGCAAACTGCACTACCCAGGGCAGTTTCCTAAATGGTCAACCATAAAATACAATTAAAACTCACATAAAAGACATTTAAAACATCCATTAACAAAACCTATTAGATGGCAAACACCTCTCCCTGCCCATAAGAATATAAAAATGAAATACCACAAAATGTCAGGGTTTCAAAAATAAAATCTATAATAAAATGTGCCCCCCCCCCAGATAGCTGAGGGAAGGGGGAAGGGGAAAAACACAAACTAAGCCTTCAGGGCCTTCCAAAAGGAAAGAAGGGAGGGAGCCTGCCTTATCTCTGCTGGCAGGGGTTTCCACTAGAGATAGGCACAAAACAAAAATATAGCATTTCGTTTTGTTTTGTTACTAATTTTTTTCCAGAAATAAAACAGAATGAAATGAATCAATTCATAATGCTATAAATAATATGTAACTCCCTTGGACTGTTCCCTGGAAGCCCCCAAAAATTTGGAGCAGTTTGGAGTTCAGGGGGCCAAGTTATTAAACTCTTAAGTGGGTCACCCAAGGTAATTTTAAAAGTGTTTATTTTTTAAGAGAGGTTTCGGATGGTAAGCGGAATGGTGGGGAAGGAATTGGAGACATGACAGGTGGAGGAAGCAATTACTGACCCTGCTTGAACTGGGGAATTAATTGCTTCCTCCTGTGCTAAGTTCAACCCGGAAAGTATGACAGGGTGATAAGCACTTAGCATATTCTAAGGACAGGAGCAGATTGTCATGAACAATTAATATCAAACATTAGAGTAAACCTAAAAGAATCTTAGTGTCAAAAAATAATCTAAGTGTGTGTGTGTGTGTGTGTGTGTGTGTGTGTGTGTGTGTGTGTGTGTGTGTGTGTGTGTGTGTGTGTGTGTGTGTGTGTGTGTGAGAGAGAGAGAGAGAGAGAGAGAGAGAGAGAGAGAGAGAGGTTACAGTTGTGACTGACTCTTTGTGACCCCATGTCCATGGAGTTTTCTTGGCCAGGAATATAAATGACATATAAAGAGAAAGGCATTACAAAACTCAAACATGAGTGAGACCTGTGTATTGAAACCAGATATATTATTAGGGAAGAATGCAAAAACACAATTCCTGTCCTAAAAAGAAAAGAAAAGAAAAATCTAGACAGATGAAATTGTCAGGGATAGTCAAGAAGCAAAAGACGACAGAAGTAGGGTTAGAATCCTGTTCAGTTACTGTCATGTAGAGGCAAAGAGAACTGCTATAATGTCCAGTGCAAAGAAAATAGAAGAGAACAACAAAGAGGAAAAACAAGAGACCACTTCCAGAAGATCCAAAAAATCAAAGGGAAATTTAATGCTAGATAAGGAATGCTGAAAGACCAGAAGGGAAGCACACTATCTGACTAAGATAAAATAAACAGAAAGTGAAAGCAGTATTCTGAAGATATCAAAGGATGACAGATTACGTTGAAGAAAAATCTTATGATGAAGGCATTTCTAGAAATTGAAGTGAAAGCTGCTCTGAAAGCACTGAGAAGATATATATCAATAGATGTAGACTGAATACCAGTATAACTGAGACTGAATATCTCAATGTTTTAACAAGAATGTGCCAACAAATATGGAAATCATAGCAATGGCTCCCAGACTGGAAAACTCAATATACATTCCAGTGCCTAAGAAAGGAGATGCTAACAATGCAGTTACTATAGGACCACTGTTTTACAGTAATTTCTCATGCAGGCAAAATGATGCTCAAGGTGTCACAACAAGGCTTTTAACGTATGGAGTGAGAGATGCCTGATATTCAAGCTGGATTCTCAAAAAGAAAAAGCACTTGATATCATATGTATATATCCACTGGCTACAGGAGTGCACTGAAGAGTTTCAGAAGACCAGTCTATGCCTTATAGCCTACAGCCAAGCCTTTGACTGTTTGGATCATGAGAAACTTTTGATAGTTCGGAAAAGAATGAGTGTGCCTTGGCATTAGTTTGTTCTGATGTGAAACCTGCATTATGGAGAGGAAACTACTATTTGGACAGAACATGGGGAGACATATAGGCAAAGATGTCAGATAAGGGTTCCTTTTATTCCCTTGTTTAATATGTATGCAGAACATGTCAATGGGAGAACTGCACCCAATCCAGATGAAGGAGTGCCTAACATTGGTGGAAGAGACATAATTGACTCAAACTGACTTCTGGTGAAAGTCGAAGAAGGGAAATTGACAAAGCAGGACTACAGTTTAACATTAAGAAGATCTGCATCACAACTATAGAAGTACTGTGGTTCCTTGTATAAAGAAATTCTGTTCAGTAAATTTTCCTTTATACAAATTTCCCATAGGAATGCATTAAAAACGGAGTTATCCCCAGCAGAGGAAAATCTGTGTGGCAAGATAAGAGACTGTATGGAAATGGATAAGCATGCCGGTTATTTGAAAGGAGACTACGAAGAACTCTTTGCAAGAAGATGGCAAGGCGTGGCAGCTGTACTTGAAGATTGTTAAGCTAGTTATATTCAATGATATATAGCATTAGTTGTATTCAATGGTATCCAGTCTTTGTTTTTGAACTGTATCCAATGTATCCATCCCCCTCTACTTCCCTTCCCCTTTCTCCCCTCTTCCAAATCCCTCTTTCCTTTCCTTTCTATTTTAAAAGAGACCAATAAAACCGTTCAAAGAAGAAAAGAAAACGGAGTTATCCCTAATCGTGACCATTTTTGTGTTGTACAGATTCACCCCATAGACAATTCTGTTAAGCAAATTTCCCCTATCTCTGGAATGTTTTATGTTGTACAGATTTTATGTTATACTAACCGTTTGCTCTAGAAGGGTCCACTGTACCACACTTTGAAGTTGATAATGAAGAAACAGAAATAGTTAAAGATGTTGTATACCATACTTTAGTTCAATCATCAGTTGAAGTGGAGGCTGCAAACAAGAAATCAGAAGACAGAAGAGCTGCAAGGGCAGCCATGAGGAAGTTAAGGGGGAAAAAGCATAAAGTATAAGGATGTGCCATTGGGATCATCCACATTCTTTTATTCTTGATCCTTATATATGGGTGTGGATGCTGGAATGAAGGCTGACAGGGGGGGAAATGAATGATTGGAACTATTGTGCTGAAAGACAGTTTAGCAGAGCCCCTGGGCCACCAGTAACATGAACAAATGGGTCCTAGAGCATATTAGATTTGAACTATCCCTAGAGGCAAAGAGCTGAAGCAGAGATTGTCAAATTTTGGATGCATCATGAGAAGGCAAGACTCATTGGGGGGAAAACAATAATGCTAGGAAAATTTGAAGGTAGGAGGGAAAGGGCTCAAACTAAAAATGAGATGAATTAACTCCACGAAGGATGCCACTGGCTTGAATCTACAAGAATTGAAGACAGAACATTTTGGAGATCAGTTATTCATAGGCATATGTAAGTTGGAGGTAATATGCTGGCACATAACAATTTTTTTAGACCCCAGATTGACATTCAGTCCTTTTAAGTGTATTTCTTTCCCCTAAAATGTCACAATTGCTCACACAATTTGCAGCTTGTGTCTGCCAACCATTCTCAGTTTGACTTTCTGTATTCCCACCTAGACCTGGAGCTGTGTATAAATGTGACAGTCATATAGTCTCACTCTTATATCTGAGGGATTTGACTTGATCCACAAGAGCTCACATGGACTATAGCAATTAGCCTTGAGGGTTTCACAGGGTTCTTTTATCTTGTTATTTATTTTGTCCAAGTTTTTTGTCCAATCAATATTTTTATTTGATTATATTTTTACAATAATTTTCCAAGAGGCACAGATTTGTGTTTACTCTGTTTGAAGGGGATATGATTTAGTAAGTAATCTCCATCTGGATCAATCTTGGATCTATTGCCAAAAATTTAACCTAAGTTATTGTGTTTTTCTTTGTTATAGTTAAATCTCATGAACTCAGGCAGAATGCTGAAGAGTTTTTAAAACAATAAGGAAAAAAAGCACTTACTGTAGTGAAAGAGTTGTACAAATAATATATGGCCCAGGAAATAATCACAATGTAGTAAATATTAAGCCAGAAGGAAAGGACAGCAGCAGCTAATCCCACACCTGTAGAAAAGAGAAGAAAAAGTCAGACTGCTACAGAGTCTTAGCAGTAGAACTGTACTATATAACTTTAAAATAATAATACAGTACTTGTAAACTGAAATTAGAATGTGATTTTAGATCTGTATTAGAGATAGGGACAAACAGAAAAACTAATCACATTTTCTGATGAATATGGCCAACTTGCCAAAATTTGTCAATTTGTATTATTCATCATAAATGAAATCGCCTAATGAATACAAATTGATGAATTTTAGCAATCTTTGATTTGTTAATTCATAAGTCCATAAAATGCCCTTCAAGGCACCTAGAGACAACACATTTGAAAGGAAGCTTCCTCTGAATATCCTCTACAATCTCTCCAAGTTTGGTAAAGATTGTGGCTCCCAAATCCAGTTGTTATAGGGAACTGTGCTAGAGGCCCCCACTTTGTGGGTGTATAACTCAGATGTCCGAAACCCAATTTTCACCAAACATGGAAGGATTGTAGACAAGAGTTATAAGAAGCCTCTCTGCAAGTTGTGTGTTTCTGGATGCATGGGGGCATAGTCCTGTGGGCACCATTTTGGGGATACATAGCTCAGAAATATGAACCCTAATTTCCTTCCAGATTTAGTGTTGCTAAATGCCTTGGGGGAATTTTATAGTATGTTAGATTGGAGATGAATCCATTTGTTGATTCATTGATTTGTCATTGGAAATTCATCAGTTCATCAATTTGTTGCTCCATCAGTGATGTCAAATAATGAATCATGATGAATAACATTTTTTAAAATTTGTCCCCAATTCTAGTCTGCATATTTTGACCCTGCTTGACACAGCAGACTCCCATGAGTTTCAGATTGGGACATCAGTACAAATTGTGCTACTAATGGTTTGTTGGTTTGCTAGCTGGTTTGTTTAGGCTTCTGTGCCACCTCATTAGTGCAAACACTTTCTGGGAAATTTAGAACCTATCCAATTATATAACTATAAATCACACAAAACAATAACTACATTATACAGCAAATGCCATACAAACCCTGTCACTAGCAAAATTGATGAAATGTACTTTGGAGTAAAATTTGCACATGTAAACAAATTTAATGTCTCAGGTAAATTGGTTAAAATGCAAAGGACAGCTTTATACAAATATGTTTTAATTAACTTCTTACAATCTGAGAGGGATGGTATCTGACAAATCTCTATAGGAACCTTACAGTATATTAGAGGTAAGGGCCACAACTGAGAAAATGCAATCACTTGTGCTGTCTTTTTTGGCCTCCTTGGAAATTTTTGTCTTCAAGGATTGTGAGGAGTGGGTATGGCAGTAGCTGTTTTGTAGGAGTCCTAAATCATTAAGGACTAATGACAGAGCACCATGCAAAAAGTACATCTTCTGTTTGTTTCTCTTGTGTGCCTGCCTGTATTGTTTGTCCATGTAGCATCCCTGAATCTCTTTCAGCTGTAGCAACTTCTGCATTTACTTAACTGATGTCTCAACCTGTGTGAACTAATAAGGGACATATATGGGGCCAACTTTCCAAAAGGCAAAACAACAACAACACCTTTGTATATTCTATTGGGGCAGCAACTAACAACAGATACCATGGTAGTCTGAATATGAATATTGTATACTCTTTTAACAACATCTTCTCAGGCAGCCGCATATCCTTTCCTGTGGAGGTAGGATTGGGAGTGATATAATTTGATATAATTGTGGATATCTCAGTTTATCATTTTGTCATAGACCAAGAAGACCAGTGGTGAGGCCATAAGGTGCCTTATCTTGAGCCAAAACAACAAGACTGCTTTTTAGCAAAAGTTCTCATGGAGTGATGCAATGTCTTAGAGTGGATTGTGGTCATGGGAGTGGATCTTGGGACTCCTGGTGCTGTGCTTAAACATTTGTGTTGGACAGATTCAAGTCTTCATAATATAATAAAAACCGCACACCACCGCTCCATAGAGCATTTGAGGAAGCAGTTTGTATTTATACAATTATATTACCAGTGCCATCATTTTTATGCCTGGTCCTGAAGAGAAACAATAAAACAGCATTGGGGGGCACTTCAGCTGATAGTTATAGATTTTAAGTGACCTATTCCTGAATTTTAAATTTTACTTCAATATATTCATGTGAGTTGGTCTGTTCAAGCCATTTCTCATTCAGCTGACATCTGTATTTCCTTCTCTTTTCCCCAAAAACTAAAATGTTGGTCTTGGTGTCATTTATTCGAAAATGTTCCTTGGCACAATAAGCACCTAGGGCCTTTAATAGTCTTCATACCCCTACCCTAAATTCTTCAAATTAATCTCACATCTTGGTACCTTATTGAGAATTCTTTTAAAACACATTTGCATATTATTTTAATATTGTTGCACATTAATTTCTTGTTCTATAAAAATGTCAAATACTAACAAAATCCAGTTTTTCCCTTCACAACACCTGCATTTGTACATATGCTACAGAATTAATAAAAACATGTATTTTTATTAATTAATTAATTCAGTATTGTACCTTTGAACATTGGAGCAAGCTTCCAGACTCCAAGGCCGCCTATGGATGTATACTGGCCAAGTGAACATTCCAAAAGGAACAGTGGAACTCCAGCAAAAATTAAAGTAAGGAAATATGGAATCAGAAAGGCTCCTGAAAGATTGCAGAAAGAGAACTGTTAAAACAAAACTATTTAAAAAAAACAGTCAGCAACTCATTAACCGGGGCTTATGCACATGTGTCCCTATTGATGGATTTATTTATTTGATTTGTATACCGCCCCATTAGTTCAGAATTTTAAAAAGCATTTTCATCATAACATTTGTAATGTTTGCCACCTTAATCTCACTAAGCAACATTATCTCTAATGCTCCTAGCCCTCTTTACTTTCAGAAGTTGGTCTAAAACACAAGTTAAACCCAAAGCTTAGAAAGTTATTTTTTTAAAAAAATGTTTATTGCTGTTACTTGTTACAGGGTTGAAAATCAACTCAAAATATTAGTTTTTCATAGCTTTTCATTATGACTTCTTGGGGTTGATAAGAGATTCCATTATAAAACATGAAATATTCCTGTCAAAATTTATTTTAAAATGCCTTTAAACACCATACAATGCTAGCTTCTTAAAGAAACAAGAGTTATTCATTACATCAGTAATGCGTTTTCTCCAAATTATCTGGCTTTTCCAATGTAACTTTGTTGGATTCTCATTATCCAAAACTGTGACAAGTTGCACTGAATTATTCATAACTCATTACTTCTAAGTTCTGATTTATCACAATGTTGTATTAATATGCTTCTGCTTATTTTAATACGCCTCAATATGTATTTCTTTTACACAAGTGGACCCACACACCCTCTGGAGATATACTCACAGCCTGTTTTAGGCTCATGAACAAAAGAAGTTATGTCTGATTTTTTAAAAATATGCTTCCCAGTCTAAAGCAGGATTGGAAGAAGAAAACATAGTGACGTTGGTCCAAGAGGCCGTAGAGCTCATGAGATACCTTTGAAATAGTGGGGGCATTTGGACATCAGGTGGAAAGCTTTTGCCATTTGTAGTGTGAGCAGAAATGCACATTAAAAAGACTGTTATCAGTAGGGATGGGCACCAATGAAAAATGAAATGCTGATTCATCAGTTCATTAAGTAACGAAACAAAACAAAACGAAATGAAATGAACCGGGGAAACAGCATTTTGTTAGTAATGAAACAAATTGGCAGTTTTTAGTTTAAAACAAACTGATTTGTTTCTCTGTAAAACGGCTCCCTTGGGTCCTAGAGGCACCACATTTGGTGTCAGCCTTCCTTGGACTCTCCCCTTTAAAAATCCAAATTTGGAGAGATGTGGGGTTCAAGGGACCAAGTTATTCAACTTCAAAGGGGGTACCCCCAGAAAAAAGCATTTATAATGGTAAAATATTCAAAGAGATACTGAACAGAAACACTAACTTTTCCAAATATAATAATGAGTTTTAAAAATATTCAATGGAAAACTACGGATCTCTGAATGGCAGGCTTCTCTTCCCCGAGCAATTTTAGGAGATCCCTTGAAATTTGGAAAAGTTAGTACTCTACCATTTTATAGAGTAACAAATCAGTTTCTTACTGGTTTGTTTTGTATGATATTTTTTTTTAAAAAAGTCCTTTCTAACCAAATGAAACAAATCACAGGGGAATGAAACAAAATGAAACAAATCTCAATTTTTCTGTTTCGTACCCATCCCTAGTTAAAAGTTGTATAATGGAGCTTGTGCTTTGCGTGTAGAACTGGCATTTCCACTAGATTTAGGAGAATTTCCACCTGAAACTTTGGAGAGCAACTGTCAGAATGAAAAACAGTGGGCTCAACAGACTGATGATTTCACTCAGTATAATAGGGTGGCCAAGCTCAGAGGTTCCGGAGGCCAGTGCTTGCCCTTGGGCCTTCTGAAACAAAATTAGGAGTAGAAATCCACCCCAGGTTTTGTGAGCCCACTTTTTTTGGGGGTGTCAAATAATGCACTCAGATAGGGTTGTCTGCTTGTTTTAAATAAGAAGTATCACTCCTAGGGCTTTTTACTGCAGTCGTTCTGTATTTCTCCATCTTTTCATGAAATCCAAATGGTCGTATCCAGAGAAGTGTGTTGTTTGTGAGCTATTTGAGTTACAGAATATGTGGCCAGCGTTTCCAAAATTCTTCAAAATGAAATAAATGCCCTCCTGATGTTTGACTCCCAGAATTCTAAGTTTAGATTGCCAATGACAAAGGACTGTGGGAGTTGTGGTCCAAAACATCTGGAGGGTGAAAGTTTGGACATGCCTGCTTTATGGTCTGCTTCACTTGCGCTGGCTGTTAGTAGAAAGAGAACTGCTGGACAGCTCGGTGGATTAGGCATCTGCCTTCGGAGCCAAAGATTGGGAGTTCAATTCCTCACAGGGGCTGGACTCAGTGATCCATAAGATCCCTTCCATATCTGCAGTTCTAAGATGGTGATGACTCTGCACCCTTCTACAGGATGCTGAAACAACATAAATCAGGAACATATAGTCCCGTAACATGTGGATTCATTCCCTGTTGCAGCAGTAAAAGCTGGATAACCAAAGGTGGAGCTGCCTAGATGCCCTAAGCACATCCGATCTCGCCTGATTTCGGAAGCTAAGCAGGGTCGGCCCTGGTCAGTACTTGGATGGGAGACCACCAGGGAATACCAGGTGCTGTAGGCGCCTGGAGTAGGAACTGGTGAACCACTCCAGTGTTCCTGCCAAGAAAACTCCATGGACATGGGGTCATGAAGGGTCGGTCATGACTATAACCACACAACACACAACAACCAAAGGTGAAATGTCATCCTTCACTGAAATGGTCACCTTCTGTGTCTAGGCCATTTCTGGGCATGCTGGCAGCAATGTTTCAAACTTTTCAGCACCTTTTGCCAAATTTTTTTTTAAAAACTATGCCTTTCTAAGCCAGTGACAGGACCATTCCATCCTTCTGGGTAAGGGACACTGATGACATTTATTTCAAATCTGAATAGCTTTTAGTAAAAGATATTCAGCATCTTTAGTTTTACAAATTGAAACATATACCTCCTCCATTTTTTCCGCAAAGGTATGGAAACCGCCACACATTCCCTAAACCAATCGCATAACCCACACAGGACATAAGAAAGTCAAATCTTCCCTTCCAGGTGTCTCTGGCTGGAATTTCTCCTTTCGTCTTCTTCACCTTCACTACCAACGTCTTAGGCTTGTCGTTGGTGATTGAGGCATCGCTGAGTTCTGTGGCGATCTGTCCATCGGCTACTTTTGTTCCATTGGTCGCCATTTCTCTAGGTTTAGATGGAGAGGCTCTCGCAGCTGGACGAGAAATGTCAGCACCAGTCCACGTGGAAAGCAGCTTTGCGGCTCTTGACTACCCAACAAAGAATTGACGGGGGTTGTTAAAATCGCAATACAGAGGCTGGCCAGATGGGTTAAAATCCAAATAGATGTCTTGTAACAGGAGTCCGTATTGATCTACAAAACAAAAATCAGGACACATTTTTATTGGTGCTTCTAGAGAAATGCTCACAGGCCGTACATTCAAAGCTTTCCACTAATCAGAATAATCCTTCACATGGTGCCCTGGATTAAATGCAGCCTTGCAATTATACTTCTTATCTAAATAAAGTAGTTTTTCACGGAATAGGTGGAATTTACTTAATGACCTTCACAAAAACCTGACAACTGTCAACCACCACCACCACCACCACAACAACAATCCTATAATAGATTAAATACACCCCCCTATGAGTGTTTTACAGCACTAATTATGAAGCAAAAAAGAGTCAGGAGAGGTGACGGTTATCCAAGAGAAATAAAAGGATAAAGCACTTCTTAAAATCTATTTGAAATAAATGCTAAATTTGTAAACGTAAAGGTTTCCCCTGCACATGCGTGCTAGTTGTGTCGGGCTCTAGGTGCGGTGTTCATTTCCGTGTTGAAGCCGAAGAGCCAGTGTTGTGCAAGTCCATGGCCATGTGGCTGGCATGGCTGCAAGGAAACACTGTTTTACCTTCCTGCTTTTTATGGCAGTACCTATTTATTTGCTTGCATTTACATGCTTTCTAACTGCTAGGTTGACAGGAGCTGGGGTTATCAGCAGGAGCTCACTCTGCTGTGTGGCACCCGGGATTCGAACCGCTGAGCTGCCAACTTTGTAGCTGACAGTTTTCAGTGCTCTAGCCTGCTGCGCCACCATGCCTCCTTGCTATGTTTGGACCATAAATATTGAATAGATATTGTAATCTTTGTCAGATATTTTATAGACTTTTAAAATCAGAATGAGGGAATTTTGGATTCATGGGCCTAATTCAAACCAGAAGGGATTCTCAAGTTGATCCATGGAGGTTTCTTGGTTCTTTATTGTTCCCTAAATCCCATCCCACAGAAGGAATACCGCACAAGAAGGAAATGAGGCCATAAACCACAGACCAACTGTGTCTGCGGAACCATTTTCACTCCTTTTGCCTTCCTTGCGTGCTTCTTCAGAGGTTCAAACACTGCTTTTTAAAAGGAGTTCCTTATGTTACCTGCTGCTTCAATGAGTAGCAGACCAGTACAATTAACCTTTTTTTAACCATTAGGTGAAAGGGAAAAAAATTACTGTCTTCTTGCATCAGAGAGATTTCATAACTTTCTACCAAAAAAGAGAGACCCCAGCCTTATATCCCTTTTTATTTGCTTTTTGTTCTCTACCTGCTGCTCTGCAGGAAACTGCCAAGCTCTGTGCGGCTTATGAAACTTCAGAGAAACCCCAGGAAGATTTCCTGTGAGATTCCTTGAATAAAGAAATATTGAATTTAAAAAAGCTTCCTGAGAATGATAGTTTGCAAGAAACCTCTACATCAGAAAATACATGAACACGCTTGCCAGTTCCCCCAAGTACCCAGTTTTGTTTCTAGCACATTGAAAGTGCTATGATAAACACATTAACCAAGCAATTCTTCCTTTGACATTTTCTCTCCAGATTCCTTGAACTACAAAATGGATTTCCTCAAAATCCATCTTCCTGACATTTTTTTCTGAATATGGGTCCAAGATGATGAGAGTACCTATTGATTCTTTCCCATGTAGTAAAAACTATGAGAAAGTTATAGAATCAAAATCATAATATGGATGTCTCTTTGTTAGTAGAGAAACAATATTTAGAAACTGCAAGTTAGTTAGACCTGAGTTCCCCCTTGGGAGTGGAAAGATCCAGTGGGATGTGACTTGTCCTGAGGGCATAACAGACGATAAAAACTGAGGAGAAGAACAGAACAGATAGAACCTTGAGGACACCTGGAGAAACTGTGATATGCCTACACAAAGGAGGGGACGTATAAAGGTTTATCCTTTGATCATATTACTAAAAAATATTGGGTTAGTTATTATTAGAAAATACTTAGAAGACACCTGTTAGCAGACAGAAGATAAAACATATTGGTTTGGATAAAGATTAACAACATATGTAACAGAAATCCTATATAAGAATGATTTAATGTGGCCTCCGATGAGACATAGTCTTTGGATATTAATCCCTTATGTTCTCCTTATCTTACAAGATAAATAAATATTTATGGGTTTAGATTATTGTGGTGTGCTTGGTGCTTTTCCCTCCCTCCTTACAGGTAAAAACGGACTTGCCAGGAGATAACCGAACACCATTTTTGCAACACCCACAATTTTGGATCCGATGTAAGGTTGACTGGAAGAATTACATGAGGTCCCCCTTAATGATGCTCCCACCTTCTGAGGTGGCATATCTATGGATACCAGGCATTTTACACAATCAGTGTGGGAGATCTTGGCTTATAGGTTCTCCTAATGTACTTCAACACAATCCACTTGACAGTCATATTGACTCTAAAGTATGCAATGCTTCTTAAAAACTTCATTTAATTCCTTAGATCTAAAAGATAACCTCTAAAATCCAACCTTAACCCTCTCTTTCATCCTTGTTTGTTTATGTATGAAACCTTGCCAGCAGCCTAGCTAACTAAGCCAAAAACATCGGTAGTCATATAGGCACAAGATCTTTATATTGAGGTGATATCTTTTATACCAACAAAAAAGACAAAAAGTCTTTGCCTAAAACAGAAATCTTTCATTATTCCTCTTTTTCTCTTGCGTCTTTTCACCCCTCTCTTGCTTTAAGCTATGCTCTCCCTTGCTTGCTCTTGCCCTTTCTTTTGCATTCCCTGTTGGTCTGTGTGCTCTCTCAGGGGCATATGTGTGTTGTCTTGGACACATGCACTTTCTCACATGTCTGTCTGTCTGTCTGTCTGTCTGTCTGTGAGATTCCCACCATTTATCTCACACCTCCTACTGGTGCTCACATTCTGTTAGAATGGGGTATGGAAACCAAGGTTCCAGATGTCACACACAATTAAGCTTGAGGAAAGGCAGGTATGTTTCTATTTAGGCATGTGTGTATGCACAGCATTTCATTGCTGTTTTTTCTCCTCACCAGTGCTTTTCTGAATATGAAGATTCAAATGCAGATTCAGACCCAGAACTGAGAAGCCTCCAAATTGGTGCAACCTGAATTGTGCTTTCCCCACTGAATAATCCAAGATCTCAACTGGACGGTGCACATCTGTAAGGAATTTAATGCTGTTTTTCTTATGTATCTGTTCCCTTCTGAGGAGGATATTGTATGTAAAACCAAATTACCAAAAACTGGTCTTTATGCCCTATGAAATATTTATATTTTGCAGATTATGCATGGAATTAAAACCTTTCAAATATAACACCAAGAATATAGAATATAACCACACTGGATAATAAAGCAAATATTTCATATTGAAATGATAATTTATGTGGCATGATTCATTTAGGGAAAGCAATGAGCAAAACTACTGGATTGACATTATGGAAGAGGGAGACACCAGTGATATTGTTTTGCAATCAAGTCTTCTTTTCTTAATTACACCTGAAATGTCAATGATCAGTTCTTATGAGCCCTTCCATAATATCTCAGGAAACTTGTTTCCCCTTTATTATTTGATTTATTTATTTATTTATTTATTTATTTATTTATTTATTTATTTATTTATTTATTTATAAACCCCCAGATTTTCCCAAAGGAACTCAAGGTGGCTAACAGAAACCAAAATTCCATAATACAAAATTAACAAAGTTCAAAATAATAATACTAATAAAAAGCTAATGTAAGATGGCAAAAATGGGCAGACATAATAAGTAGCCTTTACAGAAAAATTTTTCCAGAATTTTCTGAGTACAGAAATATGCATAGGAGTGGCTTTTATACAGATGTTTTGGTATAAAAGTAAAATAGATAGATAGATAGATAGATAGATAGATAGATAGATAGATAGATAGATAGATAGATAGATAGAACATTTCTGGGTGCCTGCATTTAGTTACTGCTACATTAAACTCATTGGCTGAAACCCTATTGCTTAGCATAGTAATTCACAACTACAGTAAGCCCACTGAATCAGTAGGGATTTGATAAACAAACACCTCTATAGGTTCTGTTGATTCAGTGGGCCTACACTAGTTAAACTACCAGCCTGTTGCTTAGCAAAGCGAATCCATTTGGTCTAGAACTGCTAAATGGAGTCATTATGCTAAGCAACAGGATTTCCTCCATTAAATTACTGTTATCAGCATAGTGATTAAAATGCTCATCTTACATGTTCCTCATCATCAAAGGAAAATAATACCTATATTTCCCATTTACAACTAGATTTATGAATCCAGTCAAGGTTCTTGAAGTCTATTTGAATTACAACTCACGATAAACTTAGTTGATCAGCAAATAATTTTTGTTTACAGTCCAACATTTGTGGAGAGCCCCAAGACAGAGAACCATTGTACCATAAAGAACCAACTGACCACTCAGCATTACACTTCTTCAGTGTAACACTAGAGATAGGCACAAATTTAAAAAACGAACTGCAAAATTTGGCCAAAATTGCTAATTTGTTGATTTTTACTCATGCAAATTGATATCCCAACAAATATGAATGAATTTTCAATGATGTTTTATTTGTTGATTCGTTGGGCTATAAAATGGTCCCAAAGGCAAATAGAGATTTCCAAGGAGGTTTCCCTGGCTCTTCTCTACAACGCCTCCATGTTTGGTGAACACTGGATTTTTCTGAGTTATCCAACCCCAAAGAGGGACACACCCAATGTTCTTAGAGATCTGGCTGTCCTCTACAATCCCTCCAACTTTGGTGAAGATTTGGTTCCTCCACTTCAGTTGATAAAGGGCACTTTCCTTTGTAGGTGGATAACTCAGATGTTTGAGACCAATGTTCACCAAACTTGTAGGGCTGATAGAAGAGAATCATGGTAAGCTTCCCCACAGATGTGGCATTTTTAGATACCTTGGAGGCAATTTTATAATGTTTTAAAGTCAAAAAATGAATTTACAAATGGATTTATCAGAAAAAAAACCAATTACATTTTTTTTGTGATTCATTAACCTTGATGAAGCAAAATGATCGCCATTTTTCTGATTTGTCCCATTCTTTATGTAACACTGTAAAGAGTTTTGACAAATATATGCCCTGGTTAGAAGCTGGCTCAAAGTTTACCTACCTCATCCAAGTGAGATCATTATAATAAATTTCTATGGGTCTCAAATCAGTTCTACACAATAGTCCAATAATAACAGTCTATAACTCCCAGAAGTGTTGAGAAATATCACGGATGAGTTAACTAAGGCTTCTAGATGGTTTTAATGAATATTTTAATGATGAAATTTACATTAATGTTACTTTTCAAACTTTTTAAAAATATCCAATGTTGAGAGCCCATGGTCCAGAAAAGTCATGCAATCAAATATTAACATATTATTTCCAATATCTGATTTCCTGGGGTTTTTTTGTCCTATCAATCTACACTCCATTAACATTTCCTTTCTTTGGCCTATCAGCTTACACTTGATTAACATTTCATTTTTTTCTTTGGTGAACTTCCATTGCATTTTATTCTAGTCAACTCCCCTATGTCTGAGTATCTTTGATATTTGTGTTCATTATATTGGATCATCTTGCAGACAAAAAAAAATGATGAACTAATGAGGTTGAAAATGAAAAGATGAAAGCTAGTGGATACCCAAGATTTATCTCTTTTTTTAATTTCAAAAGAACACCACGAGTAATTGATGTAAACAGACTTCTGAAGACTGCTGATTCAGGAATTGAATTCTGTTCTTTCAGGATTTGCAACTTCTGTTATATTTGGTGCTGAAGTAAAAGTCATAAAAAGACATGTCTCCTTAACTATTTTGTAATGAAAATTGTACCAGTAAGTTTTAAAAAAGCAGGAAGGGGTGATATGTCTTTATACTTTTCCCTTAGTTATGAAGTACAGAAAGGGCATATTAGATGGCAGCAGGAAGGGCCTTTCTGCCTCTGCTGTGGGCCATTGTTTGGCTTTCTTATTTTTTTAGTTATTTTTTGATATTTTTATTTTTTATTTATGTACCAGACCCATATGCCATTGCCTTTCCTTCACAGGGAGCCAAGGGGGTTGGGTTTTTTCCTTTATGTCCCCTGCCTATCCTCCAGCATGCTTGCTTATTTGGTCCGCTACTTCGCCTTTCACTGAGGGCTGGTTGAGTATGGCTCGGCCCCTTGTTTGGTCCCTGCTCCTCCATTGAGAGGGTTTTCCCCCATTGAGATGGCTATGGTGACAGCAGCGGTGCTCTGGCTCATGGTGGCTCTTGCTCATGTGAAGTGTGTCATGGCAGCCCTGGTGGTGTTCTGGTTCAAAGGTTCCAGGTGGTCTCCCAGTACCCCGCTGGTGTATGGTGGGAGTGGCGGCAGTGGGGCTTTGCTGAACACCCTGGTGGCATTTTCAGATGGCGTCTTGGCTGGCATCATTGATGCTCCTGGCTCCTCTGTAGCGGTTTGGCTGCTCGGCTTTCCTTTTGGCTGTTTCTCCATGGCTGCTGGATTGCTCGGCACTTGGTGGTTCTGCTTGGCTTGGTCTCCTGCTCAAGGCTGCCTGGCATGGATGAGGAGGTCTAGTTGTTTGGTGGTCTCCATGGTGTCCTTGGCTATTGGTCGAGATGCCCTGGGCACTCTGGCATCTTTGAAAATGTTCTTGGAGGCGCGAGATGCCGATTTTCCAGTTGCAGCATATATCCATCTTGGAGGTAGCCTGGGGTGGCCGTTTGTCTTTCTGCTGTTTGCCTGCCAGTCTGTTTGACTCTCCTTTCCATGCTCCCTCCTCGCAGCCAGGGGTGCCTTTGTGTCACCTGGAGTGGCTGCGGGGTGGGTGGGGTTGCCTGTCTGCCACCTTTTGCTAATCTTCGGTGGTGTTTGCATTGCCCCGTATGACTGGTGTGCAGATAATCTGTGGGATGCTGGGGCGAGGATGCAGTGGATGGACAGTCTTCTAGCCATGATCATTTACATACGGATTATACCTACTTACCCCCACAAAGATATTAGAACTGCTCCTGGGATGACATCCTCTCTCTGGACTCTCTAATATTTGCCAGGGTATTTTTATTTTATTTTACTTTATGACAATATTTATTGTGTTTTTGCCTTTTGCTTAGGGTTGGACAGTGTGGTTTTGTTGATGTGGAGGGTTGATTTTTTTTTTTTAGTTTGGCGACCAATAGGACTTTCCCCCTTCTCCCCCCACCCGATTCTGCCATTTTGCCAAGTATTATTATTTGTTTTATTTCATTGTCTTTTATTTTGATGTGGTTTATATCTCTTCCCTATTGTTATAAATTCTTGTTGTACACCACCCAACAGTTCACATGGGAAGATGGTATGGTATATAAATAAATAAATAAATAAATAAATAAATAAATAAATAAATAAATAAATAAATAAATAAGTTTTTATATGAATCTAGATTCACTGCTGTTCTCTCAAAACCCTGTAAATGTGAAGAGTATAGGTGGTGCAGAGAAATTCCAGAGATGAAATACAGTAAAGGTATAGTAATATAATAGAGTCCATATCCGAACGAACATTTGTTTTCTCAATGTCAGCAACAACGCCACATTTTTATCTTATTATGGTCACATTGAGGCCTCTCCTTACAAATAGGAGTTTTAAATACCGAACCTGAAGTTCTCTCTAAAAACATTGTCTCCACTTCCACAATATAATAAATAAACACATAGTGAAACCCATATTAATTTTCCACCTAGCAATCGAAGATAAAAATAAAACTTGATTTGTAAGTGCAGGACATTACGGCAGTTGTAAAATTATCCATAGGAAATATGAATTTCTTTGTATGGGAGAAAGATGAATGCTGCCTCTCAGAATTAAATCAGCAATGTTCATGGAACAGCAAAACACACTTTTCGAGCACCACCTACTGAAGAAAATGAAGAAGTGCAAACATGGCACTGTATTTCATTCATGTCAGTACTGTACATTGTAATGAGGGCAAACAAATTATAATATACTGGTTTATGTTCCAGTGGAAAATAAAAGGAAATTTGCCTAGCTCTCCCTTGTTTTTAGAATGTAACAATCTCAGGAGGGCTAAACTTCTTAGCCCGTTGCAATCAAAACACTAAAGAATATGGTACCATTAGGCTCATGTGTTAGTTTATGAATTCTTGCTCTTTAATCACTGCATGCAGCAAACTAATCAGTCCTCAACAGTTACAGCCCACTTTAACATTATGTTCAGCTCCTGGTTGATCCCAAACAGAAAAAGGCAAGAGGAGTTGAAACCCAATAGTAAGTCACAACTAGGATAGGCTCACTGCATCATTGTGTATTTAGTGAACCAACTTCTCTGTAGTTTAGCTGATTGAATGTGCCTAGCTTTGTTGGGATTTACTATTGGATTTCAGTCATTGTGTTTTGAAGGCATTACATACACACTGAAATTATAGAGAAGGAAGCAACTACTGATCCACAGGTACACATGTACCCAGAATCATTGTGCCTACACTGAGCCTCATGGCACAGTGGTTAAATGCCTGTATTGCAGATAAATCTGTGCTCATGACCTGGAGTTCAAACCCAGGTAGCCGGCTCATGGTTGACTCAGCCTTCTATCCTTCATAGGTTGGTAAAATGCATACCCAGCTTGCTGGGGGTTGGGCAGTGTGTAGCTTGCATAATTAAATTATTAACTGCCCAGAGAGTGTTTGAAGTGCTATGGGGCGGTATATAAGCAGGACGCTTTGCATTTACTCTTGTGTAACCTAAAAGCGGATAGAGCTGAACTGAAGTAGGTTTCCCCTGAATTTTGATTTTCACATTGAAACTTGTATTTTAGAAATATATTTTTAATTTAAATAAACATTTGCATTGTGGGAAAACCAAAGGACACTGTCCAATTCATTGTTCAGGCACCTGTTCAGAATAAATCACCCATAAATGACTGTAGCATGACTGGTTTGATGTACAGTGTACAGAAAGGAAACATCCAGGTACTCAGAGAAACTGGTTAATCTGAGTAGAAATAAGAAAGCTTCAATTCAAAACACTAACTATAGTAGCTTTTAACCACAGTTTAGGGTTCACTACAGAGTGAATTGTAGATAATGAAAAATGGAATCCACTGTTCCAGAGGAAGAAAAGGGAAGGAGGGTATACAATTGAAGTAGCTCCATTCCTATCTGTCATTATGTCCAAATATAAAGTTTTATGTTGAAATACAACCAGTTTCTATGGGCGATGATCGCTGCCAGAAGTGTTGGTGTTCACAAAACTCCTGCTTCTAAAACAACATGAATTACTTTTCAAATCCATTCTGAATTAAACATGTCGAACATAAAAACTGAGTGCACGCGAAGCATTCAGAAAACCAGAAAATGAGTAAAAAGAATGACCACATGGTCATATTTTAATATTTGTACTTGGGAAGGATAAATAACTTGAATTACAAAAAGGACCATAGCCTTTACCTTTGCATGTCTTGTCATGAAAAAAAGTATGCCTTTAGCTCCTGGGGCTACATGAACACTTTGTCTCAAGACTGCCGTGATTCTTTCCAGCTCCTAGCAGAAAATAAACCTCAGGCTTTACCATCATGTCTCTCTGCAGCAATTCAATTATGGTACTCAGACTGCTTCCACTCCCTTTGGCTGCTTTACTGCTACCCGAATGACTCTTTGTATTAGCTACAGCTGGGCTAGCTGGTGCCTGAAGGCATGGGTGGGAGATAAAAAAAAAACCCACAAAGGCTTTGCATCAAGCTGTAGAAGGAAGGCAGCTACATTTTCTTCATGATAAGATCACATCTTACATCTGCCAATGAGTAATCTGTCAATGCATTCATACTGGCCTCATCCTTCCAAATAAGAACCAGTGTTCTCAATCTCAACCATCATTGACATACAGGGAGGAAATACACGATAGCTTGGGTGTAAAGAAGCTTAGATTTAGTATAAATGGACTGCCCCCCGGGTCCATTTAGAATTTTCAGCTCAAGGCCCAAAGAATTACCCTTTAGTATCAAAAGGGGGGACCCTCAGTGAAGGGTGTTAAAAGCTGAAATATTTTCTGCCCCACCTACTCTTCTATGCATCCTTCCCCAACTTGGTACTTTCTGGCTGTCCACATCTAATAATTATGGAGTAACATTCTGACAAATAGGGTGCATGCCAGGTTGAGAAAGATAACTCCCATTTTGCCTGCATACCTTTTTTCCTGCCTCCTAGAGGAAAATACAGGGAACTTTCACATTGTCTTCACAGAAAGCAAGAGAGGTGATCAGTAGGAGAAGA
The DNA here is from genome assembly GCA_029282475.1 of Phrynocephalus forsythii. Classification (NCBI taxonomy): domain Eukaryota; kingdom Metazoa; phylum Chordata; class Lepidosauria; order Squamata; family Agamidae; genus Phrynocephalus; species Phrynocephalus forsythii. The sequence continues at coordinate 130,827,640 of JAPFRF010000011.1, read as the reverse complement.
GGGGTAAATCCATACATTTGGAGAGCAACCATGTTCTTTGTTTCTTAGCACAAAGGTCCGTGCCAAAAGAACTTCCAATCTCAATTCTGACATAAGTGGAGAAACAAAGGAAGTGCAGCATAGACTAATATAAACAAGGGAATAATATGCATTTTGATTCTTTATGCATAGATAAAATAACCATATTCATTATCAATATACCATAACTAGTCAAACTGAGTAGGACTGTTGCTTATGAACTAGAGATGGGCAAAAAGCACCAAAATAGCATTTTGTTTTTTTGTTTGTTTTTGTTTTTGTTTCATTTCATTTGGAATGAAATAATTTTTTTAAAAATTGTTTCTTTTGTTGTTTCGTTTCATTTTTCTTTTCTTTTTTTTTTTTTTTTACAGCTGACCAACATGGCGTATCGGTGCTTTAAAAAAAAATGAAACAAACACCAATCAGCTCTAGCGTGTGCCGATTGGCTTTTTTATTTTTTAAAACTCATACCGACCTGGCCAGTCGCTGCTTATTTTTATTATTTTTTGGACAAGTGCCGAGATTGGTGCTTGTCACAATAAATAATAAATGAAAATATAATGGAACAGAATGAAAATTTCTGGTTTGTTTCATTTAATTTTTTTAAAGGGCACTTCATTTTTCATTTCATTCTATAACAAAAGGAAAAAATGGAACAAAAATTCATTTTGTGTCCATCTCTATTATGAATGATTAAATAGCATTATATTTTAGGCAACAAATTTTACTAATATGTCACATACATATCAAAGATTTCATTCCTATTCAGAGAACTCACATCAAAGATGACTTCTTCTTCTTCTTCTTCTTCTTCTTCTTCTTCTTCTTCTTCTTCTTCTTCTTCTTCTTCTTCTTCTTCTTCTTCTTCTTCTTCTTCTTCTTCGCATTTGTCCCTTTTGGTGGTGGGGTCTGCTCTTCTTGTTTTGGCCTTCCCCTTTGTGTAGTCATGGGCTAGGTTCGGGTGAACCCAGGTCAACTTCATGTCATTCTCAAGGGTGTTCATCCACAGCTGTTTTGGATGTCTCATCAGTTGGGATCTGCTGACCTCCAGGATGAGATTTTGGCCAGAGTTTCCTCACCAGCACACTGGACGTGTCCAAACTAATGTAGTCAGGCTTTGCGCATATTGTCAGCAATAGGTGCAATGCCATATTTTGCTCTGATGTCATCATTGTGGACACAATCTTGTTGTGTGAGGCTGGAGGTCCATCACAGCATCTTTGTCTCCATGACACCAAGGTGATGTTCAGTTTCTTTAATCACCAGCCAGCATTTTGCACCATAGAGCACAACAGGTTGTACAATTGTGCGATAGATCTTTGATTTTAAACAGTTGTGAATTTTTTGTCACACATGATGCTTGATATAGATATAGATAAAAGAGGATTTTTGAGAAGAATTTTAAAAATATCAGCTTTAATAGTGTTTGTGGCATTTTATCATGTGACTGCTTCGTGTGTTCAGGTCGGTGGATTTGATGTCAACACTGGTAGCAAGACAGCATCCCCCAAATGACAGAAAGCTAGCTTTAAGAGAAAGAGGGCAGGATAAGCTTTGTGGCATTGTCACAACATTCTATGCAGCAGAGAGATGGATTTTGTTCTCACTGTGCCTTAACAAAATTCACATAGAGTACACATAGACAGAGAGAGGTTCAAAAGTCTACTGTATATATGCCCCCACATACGAAAATATACCATGTGTAATGAAGGACATATAAATAAGCAATTCCTTTTTAAAAACCCACTGATAGAAAGCCTGAGACAGTTATATCCTACATCCAGTTTAGCAGGTAGTTGGAAGTGTTTTGAAAATACCTTTCTCCTTCCTTAGACCCCACTTAGGAGGATTAATGCACAGATGAAGGGGACTGTTTGTCTAAAAGAGCAAGAAACAGGGAACTGGCTGTGTGACCCAAGACTGACCTTGCTGGAGCATCCAAAGCACACGCACACACATACACACACACACACACATACACACACACACACACACACACACACACACACACACACACACACACACACACACACACACACACACACATTAACACATGATATTGTCTCCTTTTAATGCAAGCTGTCTAAGAATTTTAGGATCAATCCAGGAAAGAGCTAAAAAAATTATAAACAAAGAAATACGTCAGAAGTGTAAGGCTGAAGTACCATTATTTGTCTTACAAATGAGTCTATCATCTAGATAAACTAAAATTTGCAATTAGAATAAAATACACACAAATAAAACTGAAAAAGAGCTGAGTCCAGTTCCTTATAACAGCCCAAGACTAACAGTTAGGAAACTAGATTTGGTTACAGGCACATTGTTGCATCACTTAATGAGTGATTGTTGTATCAGGTGGAGATATAAAGTAAGAAGTAAGAGGTTTGTCTAACTTCCATCTATGGGCCTTCTGAAACCTGCCATGACAGTTCACCTCCTGCTGAAAAGTGTCTTAAGTCATGTGCTGCAGTGTGATTTCAGATGGGCTGTACAGTATGCTATCCCCATCTTTCCAACTCCCCTTCCCAGAAAATGTGTGAACTAGATGGACCTGACCTAGATGTCAGGTCCACAACAGATACATTTCCTCAGATTTCAGGTGAAAAGTTGGTGACCAAGAGGGAGGTCATTGTCATGCTATAAGGTTGGTCACACAGAGAGGAAATGTCCACGAGGGAACTGGGCACATCAGTCATAGAGACAACTTGCATGGAACCAGTTTACTCTAGCAACCCTTGCTGGGCATGGGTGGAAAAATCTTTTAAAACACCCTGCACTGGAGAAACCAAGCCTTCGCCTCCTACAGCACTCTGACAGGAAAGCCAAGCAAACATATCAGTTCTGTAAGATGTCAGCAAGTGACCTGAGACCTGGCAACCCTTTTAAGACTTTTTCTTGCTCTATTACTGGAATTGGTACAGAAGAAGGGAAGGAAGATGTAGAGATGGAAGAAAAGGGTAGAGGATATGAAAGGGAAGGAGGAGGTGACATGAACAGAGTAGCTTTATGAAAATGTTTTATGCAGTTGTGTGGAACAGCTAAAGCAACTGCTGCATCCCAGTCTGCTGACCACCATGTCATTATTTCTTCTTCTTCTTCTTCTTCTTCTTCTTCTTCTTCTTCTTCTTCTTCTTCTTCTTCTCCTCCTCCTCCTCCTCCTCCTCCTCCTCCTCCTCCTCCTCCTCCTCCTCCTCCTCTTTGGCATCATCCCTTGGCCACTGCTGTTGTCATACTGCTTCAGTTGCACATGCCATCCCCATGACTGTCTCTCACACATGCAGATAAAGTTAAATTGATGGCAGCACACAATGAATCAAGTTGGTCACTGCCACTGCTGGAGGAAATGTTGATTGTATTGCCCCTAGTGAAAACAGCACAATGTTTCTGATTTTCCCCAGAACAAACAGCAAAATGTCCTGCAAGGCACAGTGTCGCCAACTATGACTGAGGGCAACGGCCAAGAGGACAATGGAAAGGAGAGAGCAAGGGACCATGCCTTGTCTCACTCCATGTTGGGGACCGCATTGGCTTTACCGCCCCTACTGATGATTATTGCCAGTCCAAGACACTGGACTAATGAAGGCAAATGGTCCAGTTCATCCCTGTTTCCTTCACAGGAAACAGCTGCACTGCACTGTCCCCAGGAATCATTGGAGATCCACTGATCCTGTTTGTATGCTGCAGAAAGAGGTGGAAGTGACTGAATGACAGCCCCTGTTTAGAGTATTCATACAGGCAAGTATCCATCCAGGCAAGGCAGGCCACTTTCATAATGGTTAGGGCATCCCATACACATCTGTCCATCCATCCTTCTTTCCACCAGGTGTAGTTTCAATCATACACACACAGGCAGCTTGGTTTCCTGCATTTTTCTTCTCAAAAGCAACCACACAGACAGTCTCTGCTTTCTGAAAACCACCATAATAGCCAAACCATATCCAGTGTGGGAGAATGGAACATGTAGCACCATATTTTAAAACAAAAACAAAAAACAACAACAACAACACATACCCGTTTAAAACAGGACCATATAAGTCCACCTTACATTCAGTCAAACCACTGGTCCACTCAGTCCAATACCATCAATTACGATGGAAAGCAGCTTTCAGGTTTTCAGGCAGAATCCTTTTATAGCCCTGCAAGAAATCCCTGTTTTTTTCTAGTAAAGTATTAGCCAGGACTAACACTGCTTAATTTATGATCTCAAATTAGATCTGGTGTGTTCTGAGTGGGGATTTGGTCTTATTTAATTTGTTAATTTGTTATTGCATTTTTTCTGTAAGGCACACAACCCCCAGAGATGATGAATATCTCTGTCACCCTTATTGTGACTGGTTCTACCAGCTCACTGCCATTTGTGATGGCCTTCATCCCAATGCAAAAAAAAAAAAAAAAACTATGCATGGACCAAGAAAGCTGGGTGGTTTGCCCCCAGGTTTTGGAATGGGTCTCAGCCATTTTAAGCTCTGTTGAGTGGACTGGTGAGTGGGTAGAGAGTAAGAAACCTTGCCATCTCTTCTCACCATGTCATGAAGGGCATTATAATTGTTTTTTTTTTTTGCTAAACAGCACCATTTCATTTTGTAATATTTATGGGAAGCATTTGACAGTGAAAGAAGGTATAATTGCATGCTGTTAAATACTGCAAGGTTTTCTTTTAAATTGAAAATTAGCCAATAACACTAAAGTAAAAAAAAAGTAAAATTTCTCAGTGACAGAATGAGGTGTAAAAGTGCCAAAGTTCACAGCAGAAATAACTTGTTGTTGTTGTTGTTGTTGTCGTCGTTCAGTCATGTCCGACTCTTCATGACCCCATGGACCAGAGCATGCCAGGCCTTCCTATCTTCCACTGCCTCCTGGAGTTTGGTCAAATTCATATTGGTTGCATCAATGACACCGTCCAACCATCTCATTCTCTGCTGTCCTCTTTTCCTTTTGCCTTCAATCTTTCCCAACATCAGGGACTTTTCCAAGGAGTCCTCTCTCCTCATGAGATGACCAAGTACTGGAGCCTCCGCTTCAAAATCTGTCCTTCCAGTGAACATTCGGGCTTGATTTCTTTCAGGATGGATAGGTTTGATCTCCTTGCAGTCCAGGGGACTCTCAAGACTCTACAGAAATAACTAGATAGATTTTTTTTAAAAACTGTGGCTTTTATTTACTGTATGGTTTTTATTTTCACAGAAATTGAAATATTTCATACTCCTGGAATTTTAAAAATGAAATGGCTTCTGAGATTAAAAGCAACATTCTCAAGATTTTATGGCATTCTGGTTCAGCCTCATTGGACTGTCTTCAGTCTATCGAACAGAGCTTTCCCTGAAGTTTTTGTTGCACATTTTGGGGTTTATTATCCATGACTGAATTAGTGGCATATAGCAGCTGTGCAGTGCTAAAGGCTGGCACCTTTCCTGAATTGATGCTTGGAATTTTTTTTTTAAGGAATTGCTGTGATATAACTAAGTGTTTTGCATCTCTGGCAAATTGAAAGGAGTACTAACAGGGTACCCTGATTCATTTATGCCACAATATGGTTTCTTTCTAACAAGACTAGCCTTCTGGAGGAACTTCTTAGCTTAGGTTTCATGGCTATTGGTTCTGTTGTTGGTGGTGCCTCTGGGCCATTTCCTGAAATGACAAGTGCCTGAATCACAGGGGCACCCAGAAACAGAGCTATTTGGCCAGTAATGAGCAGTGCCTGGAAGCACGGATAGGATGTTCTGCTGGAAGTATTAAAAAGAAAGAAAGCCAAAGGCCCTATTTTCTGTCCCCTCAGTGCACAGGGAGAGATAAAGGTAGCATAACAAGTCATAAAGCAGCTGCTCATTCTTGCCTGACCACCTACCGAAAGGAGGACAAAACCTTAGGCCGGTACAAGAAATAAAATAAAATCAAGTCAGATCAAGACAAGACACCCTGTAGCCAAACAGCTTGTTAGCCAATACTTCCAGATGCACCACTGCCGTGATAAATTAGACCACAGCACAGAGTTGCGCCCTACAGTGAGTTCAAAGCTCTCTGAGGCAACATGTTCTCTTTCATGGCCGCAGGGACGCAGCAGCCTGCCGAGTTGAGAGGAAGGAAAACTGAGACAGGCTTCTGGCATCTGGATGGAGCTGGTGTAGTAGTTGTCCTTTGGTCCAGTCTAGTTCTGAAGAGGAGCACAAACACTAAAGAGAGGTTGTGCCCTTAATCCTGTACAAGGCATTTCCTTAACTACAGTAAGCAAGGGCTACACTCACAAGTAGAGGAAACATAAAGCCAACCTACAGTATGTAAACATATGTTGTCACGTTATTCTATAGAACTGAAAGAAAGCAGAACATTTCTTTGTGCTTCCCCAAGTGCTTTCTTGCTCCCTTTCATACACTTTCATCCACCTCACTTTCTGTCAGTTCAGAAAGTGAGGTGGATGTTGAATAGGAATAGGGATGGGCACAAATCGAAAAACAAATTGTAAAATTCATCAAAAAGTGGCTAATTTATTGATTTGTATTTTTATTCTGATGAATAAGAATATTTTGGGGTGATTTTTTTTAATTCACTAATTTGTCAGGCTATACTATGCCCCCCCCCCAGGCACCATGCATACAGAGATGCTTCCTCTGAGTCTCCTCTACCGTCCCTACAACTTTGGTGAAGACTGGGTTTCCCCAAGCCAATTTCTAAAGGTCACTTTCCTAGAGGCCCCCCCTCCACTTTATGAGTGCATAACTCAGATGTCTGAAACCCAGTCTTCACCAAACATTGAGGGATTGTACACAACAATTGGGAGAGTTGGAAGAAGCAATTTTGGCGTCTCTAGATACTTGCAGGCTGTTTTATAGAGTCTTAAAGACAAACATAAATGAAAAAAATCTTAAATCTGTTATTTGTTATTTGTCAACTTGATGCGTCACATATCAAAGCAAACAGCCATTTTTCTGATTTATGCCCATCTCTCTCAACAGGAATTTTTCTTCAAATTTATTTATTTCTATTAATGATAATAGCATTTCCCTACCATAATAAGACTGGTGATAATGGAGAGGGCAGCCTTTGTTGGACATTTTCTTCCCGGTGAATATAAATTAGCTGCATTAAATTACCTCACAGAATGGACTTTGAATCTGAAATGTGCACAGACAATTGCCTGCCATTTGCTCCTTCATAGGTTTGGTGTATCCTTAGGATGTTTCTAACGCTTCACTTCTCAGTTTAATTTACATGCACATGACAAGATAACTTGTGTGGCGCTCTGCAGATGCTGCTTTCTAGATGCTACACAGAGTGCTTTAAACACAAGCTGAGCCATCCAGCTGGCAAGTGCTTGCTAAATGGTCCCAAAGTGTACATACATACTGTAATTTATCCAACATCTCAGATGAATGCATTCCTCCTGTGTCAGCATTCCTTTCCAGAATACAAGAGAAGAAGTAGGGAGAAGGCTCCCAGAGGTACAACCCGGGATTGCACTAAGGTGTAAAAGGATGCATGGGGAAGCAGAAACCTTGGCAGCGGACAGCTGCACACACTTCACTGACATCTGGAGGACCTTCCTGAAACTGGCTCATGGGTCTTGTAAAAAGGCAGAACATAATTTACCTGTAAAATTAGAAAGGCCACACCAGACAATTGGAACTAGGTAGGTTCTCTGTACTCAAATAACAGCTCACCTTTTTCTTTTTGTCTGGTATTGAGGAAATGGTTTTAAATTTTAATCTTAAAAGAATCTCAAAAGTCCTTTTATATACATATTTATATATGCTGGTGACAGCTGCTCTTTGGATGGTAATGAAGCCTGGGCTTATTCAGCTGCACCTGTGGAAAATGCTACCCCTAAATTCTGTTAATCTTTTATTGAGGAATCAAAACCAAGTGTGCTGCTTATATAACACCCTATAGCACTTAAATCACTCTGGAAGGTTTAGACTGAGTTTAATGATGTCAGCTACTCATCCCTAGCCCCCATGAGCTGGGTACTCACTTTACTAAACCTGAGCCAGCCACGTGAGCCCATCATAATTTAACTCAGGTTGTGAGCATATGTTTGTCTGCATTACTGTTGTTCAACCACTGTGCCACAAGACTCAACTTTTTTTTATCATCTCATTTTGTTGCAGCTCAGTTAAAGCTAATTTTCCAACACAAAATGTTGTTTCCTATGCACAAGTAGAAGAGGCAAACATTGATTGTCACTTGAGATATAATTACACATTTTTAATTTAATTAACTAGGTGCCCAGAGACTTTGCCAAGCACTCTAACCACTACACTACACTACAAAGCTAAGAACACAGGCTGTAAACTTCTATTTTTCTTATTTACTGTACAGTTCACTTTAGTGACTGCAATCAGTCTATCATTCCACTGAAAGAAAGAAAAAGAAAAACCCAAATACTTGCTAAGAAGTAGCATTGGGGATCAGAGAACGGACTCCAAAATGTTCAACTTTAGGTGGTGATGAAATTTGAGGCCATTTGGCATGCTTCAAAATACCTTTCATTCTGGGTAGAGAACTATAATATTATACCTAGAGATGGGCATGAAATACTAGGTCGGTGGTTTGTGCCAGTTTGGTCGATGCTGGTTTGGTGCCTGGCCCCTTTGTTGGAGGCTCACTCAGAGGCAAGGAGGAGGCAAGGAAGCTGAAGGGCTGCCTCTGAGTGGGTGCCTGCTGGAGAGTGCAGGACACCACACTGTGGAACAACTGTTGTTACGCTGCCAGCCAAACTGTCAAAAAACGACTGAATTGGCGGTTCGTGCCAATCTCTAATTATGCCGTATTTTTAATTTTTGGCCCAGTGATATCACCTGAGTATTGAGAATTAAGTTGCAAGGAGGCATGCTAATGTTGTGACCTCAGAGCTTCACTACATGACAAGAGGATCCCATATGGCCAAAAAAGAGCATCCTCAGGACTGCACACAAACCTATGTTTCAGAATTTGCCAGCGGAGAGACATCATGTTTTTGTTTGCATCTGTTACGTCTCAGCACACAGCACTGAATTATTTGCATGCTTAGAGGGATAAACATTGTAAGGGGAGGTGATATGCATTTCCTTTAACATGTAATCTGATTTTCGGTTCAAATTATGAAGCCACAATTCTCATTTCTTTCCCCAAATGGGAAGATTTCTCACACAGTATTTGGCTGTTACTATAAAGAAGATGAAATTATCTATTGAAAATTCAAGCTGATTTTGTTAGTAGACATGGGCATGACTCGACGAAATTCTCATTTCCGTTTCCGTTCCTCGTTTCCGTTACGCAACAAAACGAAGAACGACAATTACTCTGCCAGAACTCGAACTCGAACTGAAAAAAGAAAAATTGGGTCTGATTTGTCGTGTTGTCGTTCCTGGCATTGTGCGATCACGCGATGCCAACAGCACAGAAAAAAAGTTTTAAAAAGTAAAAAAAAACCCGATTCCCGGCCAAAAAAGCAGGCGAAAATATGCCTGCCTGAGTGAGGGCACCTACCAGAGGGGTGATTTCTGGGGGGGGGCTGGCCTCCCCCCTCTCCTCCTGTCCTTCCTGGGCTGCTCTGGCAGAGTGGCGGCTGGTGGGCATCCTCGTCGTCCTGCCAATGTCGCCGCCTCGCCGGCTCGCCGCCGCCATTCAAACGGCACAGAAAAAGTTTTAAAACCCAATTCCCGGCTAAATAAGCAGGCAGAAATATGCCTGACTGAGTGAGGGCACCTACCAAAGGGGTGGTTTCTGGGGGGGAGTCCCCAGCCTCCCCCTCTCCTCCTGTCCTTCCTGGGCTGCTCTGGCGGAGTGGCGGCTGGCGGGCATCCTCGTCATCCCGGCAACGTCGCCGTCTCGCCGCCTTGCCGCCGCCATTCAAGCGACACAGAAAAAAAGTTTTAAAAACCCGATTCCTGGCCAAAAAAGCAAGCGGAAATATGCCTGCCTGAGTGAGGGCACCTAGAGGGGTTGTTTCGGGGGGGTCCCCGGCCTTCCCCCCCCTCCTGTCCTGGGCTGCTCTGGTGGGGCATCCTCATCGACGCCATGCGGTGCGGGCGGGGGATCCAAAATGGGGCGGGCGACCACAATCTTTTTTTTGAAATCGTATCATCGTGGTCCAAAAACACACCAAAGCACCACAGAAACATGCGAAAATTGCTATTTTAAAACTGCCAGATTTTTTACAGTAGCAGTGGGTTTTTCTTGCAACAAAATGTCTCCTCTGTCCTCCTCTCCATTGATTTTATTTTATTTTATTTTATTTTATTTTTTACACCTGCGCAATGAAGGGCTGGCCATGGGAGTGACCATGCAGATTTTTGGAGCCATTCCACCAATCGCATGACCACTTGGCCAGGTTGACCACAGAGACTTCTGGGATGTGCCAATCAGGCATAAAAAGCCCATAACCGTAGCCCGAACTCTAAGCCTAAGCCTAAGCCTAACCCATATGCCAGTACACTGTCCTTCTAAGTGGGTCAGAGAGGCACCCAGAGGTGCACCCCAATACTCACCCTAACCTTACCTGTAACCCTAAGCCTAGCCCCTGCGCTAACCCTAACCCTAAGCCAAACCTGTGTACTCGCATTGCACTATACACGCAAGTACACTTCCCTTCTTAGTGAACCACAGAGTGGCCAGATCAGCAGTGGGCCTGTGGTCTACAGAGAGGCACCCAAAAGAGGTGCCTCTCTGCCACTCAACTTGGTATGCATATCCAATTGGCTATGCATGCCATTTTGTAGCGGGTGAGGAGAGGAGGCACCCACGAGGTGCCTCCAGGAGCCCGCTTTCCCTTCATAGCGGGCCAGAGGAGGCACCCACCCCACAGAGGTGCCTTCAGGAGCCCGCTACCCCCCCCAAACCAGTACTAAGGACAGACGAAAAAATGACACCAAGAAACGACAAATTTTTGAAAAATTTCATGGAAAATGGAAACGAGCCAAAACGGACCTGTCCCGAAAAACGACAACTCGAAAAAAAAATTCCTGGTCGTGCCCATCTCTATTTGTTAGAGACATGCCATAACATTATATGAAAAACCAAAGTTCCACTTTTCATGGGAGCTTGACTGTCTGGCAACTAACAAGTGCCGGGAGACTCCAACAACATCTGCCACCCCCACGCCTTTTGGGTGAGAGCCAGAAGGGGCTGCTTGCAGCTTTTCCCTGTGGGTGCTGTTTGGCTTTGGAGTCCCTGCCGTCTCCTCAGGACCAGGACCCTGGGACTTGGCTGCCTGGACTCCCCACACCTCCCTGCTTAACACCAGCCACCTGGCCCAGGGAGGAAAGGGCTTGAAAAGGCCGGGCTGCCAGGGACTGTCGGACCAGCGTTCCTGTGCCGGGAGACTCCAACAACATCTGCCACCCCCACGCCTTTTGGGTGAGAGCCAGAAGGGGCTGCTTGCAGCTTTTCCCTGTGGGTGCTGTTTGGCTTTGGAGTCCCTGCCGTCTCCTCAGGACCAGGACCCTGGGACTTGGCTGCCTGGACTCCCCACACCTCCCTGCTTAACACCAGCCACCTGGCCCAGGGAGGAAAGGGCTTGAAAAGGCTGGGCTGCCAGGGACTGTCGGACCAGCGTTCCTGTACCGGGAGACTCCAACAACATCTGCCACCCCCACGCCTTTTGGGTGAGAGCCAGAAGGGGCTGCTTGCAGCTTTTCCCTGTGGGTGCTGTTTGGCTTTGGAGTCCCTGCCGTCTCCTCAGGACCAGGACCCTGGGACTTGCCTGCCTGGACTCCCCACACCTCCCTGCTTAACACCAGCCACCTGGCCCAGGGAGGAAAGGGCTTGAAAAGGCCGGGCTGCCAGGGACTGTCGGACCAGCGTTCCTGTGCCGGGAGACTCCAACAACATCTGCCACCCCCACGCCTTTGGGTGAGAGCCAGAAGGGGCTGCTTGCAGCTTTTCCCTGTGGGTGCTGTTTGGCTTTGGAGTCCCTGCCGTCTCCTCAGGACCAGGACCCTGGGACTTGGCTGCCTGGACTCCCCACACCTCCCTGCTTAACACCAGCCACCTGGCCCAGGGAGGAAAGGGCTTGAAAAGGCTGGGCTGCCAGGGACTGTCGGACCAGCGTTCCTGTACCGGGAGACTCCAACAACATCTGCCACCCCCACGCCTTTTGGGTGAGAGCCAGAAGGGGCTGCTTGCAGCTTTTCCCTGTGGGTGCTGTTTGGCTTTGGAGTCCCTGCCGTCTCCTCAGGACCAGGACCCTGGGACTTGCCTGCCTGGACTCCCCACACCTCCCTGCTTAACACCAGCCACCTGGCCCAGGGAGGAAAGGGCTTGAAAAGGCCGGGCTGCCAGGGACTGTCGGACCAGCGTTCCTGTACCGGGAGACTCCAACAACATCTGCCACCCCCACGCCTTTTGGGTGAGAGCCAGAAGGGGCTGCTTGCAGCTTTTCCCTGTGGGTGCTGTTTGGCTTTGGAGTCCCTGCCGTCTCCTCAGGACCAGGACCCTGGGACTTGGCTGCCTGGACTCCCCACACCTCCCTGCTTAACACCAGCCACCTGGCCCAGGGAGGAAAGGGCTTGAAAAGGCCGGGCTGCCAGGGACTGTCGGACCAGCGTTCCTGTGCCGGGAGACTCCAGCAACATCTGCCACCCCCACGCCTTTTGGGTGAGAGCCAGAAGGGGCTGCTTGCAGCTTTTCCTTGCGGGTGCTGTTTGGCCTTTGAGTCCCTGTTGCCATGAAGTATAAGAGATAGGACCCACAATAGAACTAAGGGAACAGGAAGGGGGGAGGGCAATGGATGGGGCAGCCATTGGAATTGTGCTGGGTAGGGGAAGGTATGGTGGTAGGAGTGGAACATGCCCGCCTAGGAGAAGAGAGTTTAGATACCTCACATCTATCCCCTCTTCTGGTTCCACCCCTAGCCAGAAGGAATCAGGTGACCATATCAGTGAGCCCACAAGCCACACGGTGCTGTTGTTGAATGCCAGGTCGGTACAAAATAAGACCGCCCTCATCCATGATGTCATTCTGGATGAGGGTTGGCATGTATTACCGAGACCTGGGTGGGAGAGGAGTGTGGTGTTCCCCTCTCCCAGCTATGCCCACCTGGGTACTCGGTCCAGCACCAGTGTCGCTTGAAGGGTCGGGAGGGGGAGTTGCTATAGTCTATCGGAGTTCTATCTCCTTGACAAGACTTCCTGTCCCCTTGGGAGGAGGCCTGGAGGGCCTGTACTGTGTGTTGGGCTCACGAGACAGATTGGGGATTCTGCTGGTGTACCGCCCACCCTGCTGCGTACCAACAGTCTCCCTGCCTGAGCTGACGGAGGTTGTCTCGGACCTGGTGTTGCGGACCCCCAGGCTGTTGGTACTGGGGGACCTCAACATCCATGCTGAGGCAGCCTTGAATGGGGCAGCTCAGGACTTCATGGCCGCCATGACAACCATGGGGCTGTCTCAATATGTCAACGGCCCAACGCATGAGAAGGGCCATACTTTAGACCTGGTCTTCTCAACGGGATTGGAGGATGGTGGTCTGGATGTGGAGGGGTTGGTTCTAATTCCATTGTCATGATCAGACCACTTTCTGGTCAAGTTTAGGCTATTAGCTTCTTCTACCCTCTGCAAGGGTGGGGGATCTATTCAGATGATCCGCCCTCGGAGACTAATGGATCCAGATGGTTTCCTGAAAGCTCTGGGGGATTATCCATCTGATATGGTCGGCGCTCCTGTCAAAGCTCAGGTCACCCTGTGGAATAGGGAAATGTCCCGGGCGGTTGACACGATTGCACCTAAGCGCCCTCTCCCCTTACGCAGAGCCCAGACAGCTCCTTGGTATACATCTGAGCTGCGGGCAATGAAGCAGGAGGGGAGATGGCTGGAGCGCAAGTGGAGAAAATATCACTGTGAGTCGGCTTAGAGCCCATTATCGGGCCTATTCCGTGGCGATACAGTTTGCGAAAAGGCAATATTTCACAAACAGTATTGCTTCTTCAGAGTGCCGTCCAGCAGAGCTGTTTCGGGTGGTCCGGGACCTTCTTCAACCGAGAAATACGATGGAGGTTCTGGACCACTCAGCAGCCCGCTGTGACGAGTTTGCTGTCCACTTTGAGGAAAAAATCGCTCAGATTCGCAGGGAAGTGGACTCCACTATTGGTGCAGAATCAAGGGATGTGTCCAGTGTGCCGTTCTTAGGTCCAGTATTATTGGATGAGTTTCAATTATTGAGACCCGAGGATGTGGACAGGGTGCTTGGATCTGTCCGTGCTACCACTACGCCACTTGACCCTTGCCCTTCTTGGCTAATTGAAAGATCTGCCAGGGGAGTTCGCACCTGGGTCAAGGAAGCTGTAAATGCCTCATTAAGAGAGGGAGTGGTCCCCACCATCTTGAAAGAGGCAGTGATTAGACCACTCCTTAAAAAACCTAACCTGGACCCAGGGCTGGTGGTTAACTATATCCAGTAGCGAACCTCCCTTATTTGGGCAAGGTGTTGGAGCGGGTGGTGGCCGGGCAACTCCAGGCACTGCTGGATGAAACGGATTTTCTGGATCCATTTCAATCTGGTTTCAGGCCGGGTTTTGGTACAGAGACTGCCTTGGTCGCCCTGTATGATGGCCTCTGCTGGGAGGGAGACAGGGTGCAACCCTGTTGATACTCCTGGACCTCTCAGCGGCTTTCGACACCATCGACCATGGTGTCCTTCTGGATAGGCTGGCCAGGTTGGGAGTTGGAGGCACCGCTTTGCAATGGTTCCATTCCTTCCTGGCTGACCGTGTCCAGAAGGTGGTGCTGGGGGACAGTTGCTCTGCCCCGTGGCATTTATGTCATGGGGTTCCTCAGGGCTCTATACTGTCTCCCATGCTGTTCAACATTTACATGGAACCACTGGGAGAGGTCATCAGGAGGTTTGGGCTGAGGACTCAGCAATATGCTGATGATACTCAGCTCTACCTCTCGTTTTCCACCAATCCAGGTGAGGCGGTTTCTGTGCTGAACTCGTGTCTGGGCCAGATAATGGACTGGATGAGGGTTAACAAATTGAAACTCAATCCAGACAAGACGGAAGTGCTGTTAGTGGGTGCTTCGCCAGACAGGTTAGAGGGACACTTCCCTGTTCTGGACGGGGTTGCACTCCCCTAAGGGACAGGGTCCGCAGCTTGGGGTGCTCCTGGACCCCGGTCTAACTCTGGAAGCCCAGGTGGACACGGTGGCCAGGGGTGCCTTTCTCCAGCTGCGGAAAATATATCAGCTACGCCCTACCTGGATGAACGGAGCCTCATAACAGTTACGCATGCACTGGTAACATCCCGTATTGATTACTGCAATGCGCTCTACATGGGGCTGCCTTTGAAGACGGTTCGGCGATTGCAACTGGTTCAGAATCGTGCGGCGCGGCTAGTAAGTGGTGGGGCCGCTAGGGATCACATCACGCCGATTCTACGTAGCCTACATTGGTTACCAGTTGCTGCCCGAGCCCAATTCAAAGTGCTTGTTTTGACATATAAAGCCCTAAATGGCTTAGGACCTGGATACCTGAAGGACCGCCTCCTTCCATATGAACCTACCCGGCAATTAAGATCAAGCCAGGGGCCCTCCTGAAAGAGCCATCCCTCAAGGAGGTGAAAGGGATGGCTTGTATGGGCAGCTGCCCTCAAGGTATGGAATGCCCTCCCAAGTGAGATCCGCCTGGCGCCAACACTGATGACATTTCGGCGCCAGGTAAAAACCTTCCTGTTCCAGAAGTTTTTTAATTGATACAATTTAGATTGTGGGTCTTCTGATGGCAATTTTAGTGTGATGTTTTAGTATAAGGTTTTTATTGTTGTTTTAATTATTTATTGTTGTTTGATGTTTTTAACTGTTTTAATTCCTTGATTGTAAGCCGCCCAGAGACCTTTGGGTAGTGGGCGGCATATAAGTTGTAAAAATAAATAAATAAATAAATAAATAAAGTACCTGGTCATATTTCCCCCTGTCACATATATAGTGGTGGAGATGGGCACAAAAAAAATATAGTGTTTTGTTTCATTTCATTTTTGGTTTCATTTGGTTTTGTTTTATTATTAATAAATTTTTAAAAGAATGAACCAAAATGAAATGATTTGTTACTCCATAAAATGGCTTCCCTGGATCCTAGAGCCACCAAATTTGGTGGGTAGCTTCCTTAGATTCTTCCCTGTTGGCCCTACAAATTTGTTGATGTTTGGCATTCAGGGGACTGAGGTATTCAACTTCAAAATTGATCACCCCAGGAAGAAATCACTTGTAATTGAGGGAAACTCTTAATGGCTCCCCCACATAACTCAAAGGGAAGAGTCCAAGGAAACCACCATTCAAATTTGGTGCTTCTAGGATGCATTATTTCATATTTACAGCAAAAATGATGGTTCATTTCATTTTGTCATGGAATGCATTTGTTTCGTAACAAAATGATGAGACAGTCAATTTTTGTTTCGTGCCCATCTCTAATTAGTGGTCCAGTCCAGTGTATGCTTAACTCATATATCCTTTATGTCACATGCAAATGGACCCACTCTCCCTCTCTCTTTCGGTTGCTTTCTCACACACTCTCTTTCTGCATATATATATTTTTTCTCTGCGTTTCTAATATAAAAAAAAAACCTTTCTCACACAGCGCTCACCAGCTCCTCTCCTCTCCTACCTGCTCATGTTCCCATTCTTGCACGTGCATGGCTTTGTTCTCCTGCACACTCAGCTATGCCAACTTGGACTCTTTATCCCTTGCCCTCTGCCTATTCTCCTTTAGGCTAGACTGCTCTAACAGTTAGGACTCTGTCTGTATGACAGCCTTTCAAGTATATGGTAAGTGCTACAGTATCTCCCCTCATGCTCCTTTTCTCAAGGCTAAACATTACCATTTCTTTTCATCTTTCTTCATAACACTTGGTTTCCAGTCCCCCAATCATCCTTCTTGTCCTCTTCTAAACCCTCTGGGGAGGGACTTACCTGGCAAGTGCAAGCAGGGACCAGTAGCCTGGGCTAAAGAACCACGTTGGACTGTGAGAAGGTTACCATAATAAAATTAAGACAT
Organism: Phrynocephalus forsythii; assembly: GCA_029282475.1. NCBI lineage: Eukaryota > Metazoa > Chordata > Lepidosauria > Squamata > Agamidae > Phrynocephalus > Phrynocephalus forsythii. The sequence goes on along the minus strand of JAPFRF010000011.1, from coordinate 130,810,662 downwards.
CCCCTGAAAATAAGCCCTAGTGTATCTTCTTGAGAGAAAAATAAATATAAGACAGTGTCTTATTTTTGGGGAAACACGGTAGCACCTGCCAGGATTTGAACACTATATGTCCTTTTTTTTTTGCCACATCACACTCTTGGCTCCTATCAAGCTTGTGACCTATGATGATTCCAAGACCCTTCTCACTCGTAGTATGGATGAGCCAGGGATTCCCCTATCTTATTACTGTATCTTTGGTTTATTTTTCTTATGTGCAGTCTTTGCCTCTATCCCTGTTAAATTTCATTCTGTTGCTTTCAACCCAGTGCTCAAGCCTATCTAGATCACTTTGATTTTTTGTTTCTGACTTCCATGTTATTAGCTATTCCACCTAATTTTGTGTCATACGAAAATTTGATTAGGATTCTCTGCACCTCCTGATCCAGGTGATTCATAAAAGTTGAAGAGCACTGAGCCCAGAACTGAGCCCTGGGATACTCAAACTGTTACCCCTTCCCGTTTAAAAAGAGCTATTAGTCGTCAACCTCTGAGTACAATTCTGTAGCCAACTGTGTATCCACCTGACAGTTCTATCCATCCCACATCTACTTAGCTTGATAATCAGAATCTCAATGGGCACTTAGTAAAAAAATCTTTCCTGAAATCAAAATATACTAAGTCTATAGCAAGTCCCTCCCTCTGTTCCCCCCTCTCTCAGTCACACACACCTTGCCTTTCTGTTCCCATCATTGTACAATACTTTCTCTGCTATGAAAGCCAGTGGGGCACTGCAGAGCAAAATGAACTACACATGTGAAACTTCCTTCTCCCTTCTCGCTTTTCAGCCCACCAGTAAAGAGTGAAAAGCAGACTCTTCTCTTTCCATAGGAAAAGTTATTTCAGGCAAAAATCAAAGAAAAACAAAACAAAACAAAAGACACACAAAACATGTGGCACCTTAAAGACTAACTTTCATATTATAATGTAAGGTTTCATGGGCACGTCCATTTCTTTAGACATATAGCAGCAGCAGAAGAAGAAGTGGGCGTGTCCATGAAATGTTACATTAAAATATGAAAGTTAAGTCTTTAAGGTGCCACATGTTTTGTGTCTTTTGTTTTGTTTTTCTTTGATTTTTGCCTGAAATTCTTGAAAAGACTAACACAACTACCCTCTCTGAAACTTCTACTATACACAGGAAAAGGAGTAAATTACAGACATGGTCATTAGAAACAAAAAGTAACTTTGTTCCAACTCATTAAGACTGCAATATCTTCCCCAAATAACTTGTTAAAAGCCAGTCAGTTCATAGTGTGTTAACACAGAAGGATATGATGATGGGCCAAAAAGGTCTGCCTCAATCTCAGCAGACATTTCAGGACATCAGGTGACCTCTGTTTAAATAGTTAAAAGGGGGGGTCAAAAGGACACTTTTCATTGCCTTGTCTTCATTATTTGCATTAAAAGCAGAGAGGATGCATGCTAGAAATTTCTAAAATCAGACATGGCTAATGGAAGAGATCTAACCCACACTCTCTGTATGAGTGGGTTCCCCCAAGGTAAATAGCAAGGTTGCCAAAGTTGTGGATGACACTAAGTTATAGTGGGTATTAAAAACTGAGAGAGATTGTGATGAACTCCACAGGGATCTCTTGACACTGGGGGTTGCAAACCAGTGACAAATGAGTTTCAACATTAGTAAGTGCAGAGTGATGCATGTTGGGGCAAAAAAACTCCATTTACATTTATAAACTGATGGGGTCAGAACAGGGATGGGCAGAAAATAAAAAACAAAATGCTGTTTCATCATTTTGTTATATAACGAAGCGAAACAAAATGAAATGAGGAAGGAGCATTTCTTTATAGACAAAACGAAACAGTCGTTTTTGCATTGAAACGATCCCTTTTGTTCCATCATTTTCAGAGGGCTCCTGCTGAGCTGTCTATGGCTGGACCCCTTTAAACTTGGCCCAGTTGGCACCGGAGGGACCCCCTGGTACTGAATGGGCCAGGTTTAAAGGGGTCCAGCCATTGACAGCTGGACTCCTTTCCATTCTCTTTCCCTTCACAGCCATGAGGAAATAATGGGGTGAGAAAATGCCTCAGCATAGCTTAATTCCCTCTGTGCACAAGGAGAAGCAGATTGATCCAGCCACATAGAAATTTTTAAAATCCCTGAACAGCAGCAGCAGCAGCAGCAGCAGAGGCGCCTGTGAATGCTGCTTGAGATGGAAGAAAGTGCCATCAATTCCCCTCTCCGCCATCCAGTTGTCTTAGCCCCGTCCGATGTCTCTGCAGGGTCAGCTGGACAGGGCTAGGAAAACTGGATGGGGGTGGAAAGTTGATTGGCACTTTCTGATTTTAACTCTTGGATGGCTGCAAAAGTTCTTCATGTCCCCTTTGGTGAAATAGAACTGTCTGGAAGGAATGTCTTGTCTTATTAATGTTGGTGCATATTGATCCTACAACAGGTCTTCCTTCCTTCCTTTTTTCTTTCTTTCTTCCTCCTGCCTCATCAAGTTCTCATAGTCCCATCCAGCCTCTGCTGCAGAGACCTCAGGACTTTGATCCTCCGTTGTAGGCTCAATATGCACCAAAAGGGACAAAAAGAACTTTTGCAGTCGTCCAAGAGGTAGCAGCCGAAAGTGCCATCAACTCCCCACCCCCATCAGGTTGCAGAGATATCCGGATAGGGCTAAGACCACTGGATGGCAGGGAGGGGAATTGATGGCACTTTCTTCCGTTCTCAAGCAGCATTCACACACGCCTCCTCCTCCTCCTGCTGCTGCTGGTGTCCAAGGCTTTTTAAAATTTCTGTGTGGCTGGATCACTCTGCTTCTCCTTGTGCACAGAGGAAATTAAGGTATACCAAGGCATTTTTTCACCCCATTATTTCCTCATGCCTGGCTGTGAGGGGAAAGAGAATGGAAAGGAGGGCAGTGCAAGTTTCTGCTGCTGCCATTTCCACATGGCAGGGAATCACTGGGCTCGGGGGGGGGACTGGAGGTGCCTGGGATGGCACTGTCACTGCTAGAGGAGCCAGTGGAGGGAAGCAGCCATGGAACAGAAGAGAAGTCCTGAGCTGAGTGGGGCCTTGGCAGCAGCAGCAGCAACAGCAAGTCCCTCACCATTACTCCTCTCCTGACCGCCCAGGCTTCGCAAAGAAGTCAGCAGCAACATTCTTCCCAGGGCTGAGTAGCTGAGCATGTTACAACCGTCCTCCTCCTCCTCTTCATTGCCGCTGCCACTGCCACCTCTTCCTCCCAGGCTAGCCAACCTCCCATCCCCAGCCATGCCAAGCAGCAGCACCTCGCCACTGCCTCAGGAGGAGACGCCTGGGCTGGTGGTGCTGCTGCTGCTGTCACTACCAACACCGCTGCCACTGCCACTGCTGGGAGCCTCCTGAAGCCCCTGCTGTTTGGCCCATGACTCCCTTTGAGGGAGGAAAGGAGCCATGGGCCACAGCTGGAGGGGAGCACAGCGGCCACCACAGGGTCTGGAAGGCTGTATTCATCCAATAAGATGCACAGACATTTCCCCTTACTTTTGAGGGGGAGAAAAATGCATCTTATAGGGCAAAAAATATGGTACTTCCCTGTAGAGCAGTATTAAAATATAATTAATTAATTAAATCCATATCTTCTGTTTTCTATCTTATAAAAACAACTTTGAGAAGAGTGCTTCTAAGTCAAAAGAGCAGGCAAGTGCTTTTGGTTACCCAACACATGCCCGGGATATTCAAATGTACATAGTTTTTGGATGTGGCTGGATTTGGTGAATCATAATGAGGCAACCTTGAGAAGCAACGAAACATCTGCTGTGGGGAAGAAAGTGAAGAAAAGGATAGATGAGGAGGTGGAGGAAGGGAAAGACAAAAGAAAAATGAAAACAGTCAGAGAGGGGGAAATAGCACAGGGCAGCATCTTGCCTATGCTGATCTAGCACAGTGTTGAGATACAGGAAGGGAACAATCAATGTGAAAGGGAAGACAAAGGGGGTATATTAACTAACAAGAACCTAGTTCAGGGGCGATGATGAGGGATGGGATGCAGGAATTCTGCACGTAGTAACAAGTTGTATGGTGCAATGTAATATATAGGTTGATCAAATGGTAAATTTTATTTATTTATTTTAGAGTATTTTTACCTTGCCTTTCTCCTTGGAAAAGGACCCAAGATGGCTTACAGTAATGGGGGATAATATACAGTCCAGTACAATTAAGACATGTTCAAATACTGAGAACTGCAAATTGAGGGACATCTTACAGTATTAAAAGACAACATTATATTAAAGCTACAGGAGAATGTGAGCAGTTAAAAAGAGACTATAGTTCCATGTAAAGTTATGAGCTTTGGAAACTAACATTGTAAAATAGTGTCAATGTAATTACATCAGGTTATAAGTAGTTATAAACACAAAGTCTATCTCTAATCCTAGAGATTCATATAAAAGACTAGACATGGGCACGGAGAGGCGAAAATCTCGTTTCCGTTTTCGGTTCTTGTTATCGTTATGTAACAGGTAACGGTAACGAGAATTACTCCGCTCCAGCTCGAACCCGAACAGAAAAAGAAAAATTGGGTCTGATTTTTCATTGTCGTTCATGGCATCACGGCGATCGCGCGATGCCAAGCAGCACAGAAAAAAAGTTTTAAAAATAAATTAAAAAACCCCGATTCCCGGCCAAAAAAGGCGAAAATATGCCTGCCTCAGTGAGGGCACCTACCAGAGAGGGGTGGTTTCTGGGGGTCCCTGGCCTTCCCACCCTCTCCTGTCCTGGGCTGCTGGTACCAGGCTGGGGGGCCATCCTCGTTGTCTCCATTTGCCATGCGGTTGGGGGGATCCAAAATGGCGACCACAATATTTATTTTTAAATCGTGGTCCAAAAACCCACCAAAGCACCACAGAAACATTTGAAAATTAGGTATTTTAAATGCCTGATTTTTTATAGTAGCAGCAGTGGGTTTTTCTTGCAATAAAACGTCTCCATTGATTTTATTTTATTTTTATTTTTATTTTTATTTTTTTACACCTGCGCAATGATGGGCTGGCGATGGGATGGGACCATGCAAATTTTTGGACCCATTCACCAATCGCATGGTCAGATTTTGACTGAGACTTCTGATGTGCCAGAGGGCATAAAAAGCCCACTAACCCTAACCCTAACCCTAACCCTAACCCATACGCCAGTACACTGTCCTTCTTAGTGGGTCAGAGGCACCCAGAGGTGCAGCCCACTAACCCACCCTAACCTTAACCGTAACCCTAAGTCTAGCCCTTACCCTAACCCCAACCCTAACCCAGATCTGTACGCAAGTACGCTTCCCTTCTTAGTGGGTCACAGGCACCCAGAGAGGTGCCTCCCAGCCAGAGCCCACTACCCCTACCCCTAACCTGTACGCCAGTATGCCAGTATGCTTTCCTTCTTAGTGAGTCAGAGGCACCCAGAGAGGTGCCTCTGCCACTTACCCCCCAACCCTAACATAATGTATGGTACGCGGTGGCTACGTGAAATGCTTCCCTTCCCTTCCCTTCCCTTCCCTTCCCTTCCCTTCCCTTCCCTTCCCTTCCCTTCTTAGTGGGTCAGATGTCAGAGGCACCCAGTGAGGTGCCTCCCAGAGCCCACTTACCCCAACACAAACCCCAACCCCAACCCCAACACAAACCACAAACGACAAATGACCTGTCCCGACAAACGAAAACTCAAAACATCATTTTTTTCTGGTCGTGCCCATCTCTATAAAATGCATATAATAGGTAGTCCATCATTCAGGGAAAGTTTGCTTGAAGAGAAAGGTCTTTGCCTGTTTCCGGAAAGACAACAGAGATGAGGCCATCCTGGCCTCTAAGTGGAAGGGAGTTCCAGAGTCTGGGTGCAGCAGTTGAGAAGGTCTTTTCATGGGTTCCCACTAGAGGGTGGCAGGATGGAGAGAAGGGCCTCACCTGATTACCTTAACACCTGACTCGGTCCATACTGTGAGATTTGATCTTTGACGTAGCTAGGACCCAGGTCACACAGTGCTTTGTAGGTCAAGGGTAGCACCTTGAATTGTGCCTTATAGCTGATTGACAGCCAGTGGAGCTGCTTTAATAGGGGTTTAATGTGATATCTGTACCCTGTCCCAGTCAGTAACCTGGCTGCTGCATTTTGGACCCACTGAGGTTTCCTGAGACTTTTTATTGGTAGCCTCACAGAAGCACACTTCCAAAGAATGGATTTTAACCCCCTCCTGACACCTTGACAAACAGACCTTGGGCTGCTCCCGCCAGAGTGTACTTTCAAAGAGAGGATTTTAACCCCCTCCTGATACCTCAGCAAACAGACCTTGGGCTGCTCCTGCCAGCATGTGCTTCGAAAAAGAAAAATTTAAACCCCTCATGACACCTCAGCAAATAGACCTTGGGGTCCTCCAGGCAGTGTGTGCCAGCAACAGCAGCCCCAGATCTGTTTTCTGAGGTGTCAGGAGGAGATTAAAAACCTCTCTTTGGAAGTTCCCGCCAGCAGGAGCAGCCCAAGGTCAGTTTGCTGAGGTGTCTGCATTTTGTGGATTTTCCTTTATCATGGGTGGGTCAGGCACCTAACTCCCACGATAAATGGGGGAGTACTGTAATATCATTTGTGAGTAGAATAGCTGCATAACATTACTGGGAAAATGTAATAGCAACAGAAGCAAAACCAGTTGAAACCTTACAGGTGAAATGTTCAGGTCCACAGGGTCCTTTATATTTCAGTTGTTTCAGATGTGCCATACAATAAACATTTTCTGCTGACTTCTAGAATACAGCCAGTTTTTTCTTATTTGTTGCTAGAAACCAATATTTGCATGCTTACACACACACACACACACACACACACACACTTACATACAAAACCATAAAATTGTTACACTTTTCTTCTTCTTAATAAATACTGTATATGAAACCTGAGATAAAAGTATATTCTATGTGTGCTAACATAGCCAACTGTATATTACATTATTAGATTAAGACTGAAAGTCTGAAGAGCAGCAGAGGAAATCCTATTTAAGAAAAAAAAACAATCTAGGCAATAAAACAAGTTGGCTTCATTTCACCTTTAAATATACTATTTGTCAGGTCTTGCTTTAAATATTCATAACTGAGCAGAGATATTTAATGTTAAATAAATGTGTGTGCCCAGGATCTTTAAATTTAGTAGTGTGAAGCAATAACTGAGTGTACTATTTATTTATTTTTTAAGAAATAAGGGATAATATTATTTTAAATCAGAGTACGCTAGTTTTGGACATCCTTGGCTCAATTTCAATGCCAATGAAAATGGCATTGATGAATTTCCCCTTGCTGCTGTATACACATGCATACAGCCTTTGGTAAAAAGGTAAAGGATCCCTCTCTCACATGTGTGCTAGTCATTTCCGACTCAAGGGGCAACGCTTATCTCCATTTTCAAGCCAAAGAGCCAGTGTCGTGCAAGTCCATGGCCATGTGGCCGGCATGGCTGCAAGGAAACACTGTTTTACCTTCCCACTTTTTCCGGTGGTACCTATTTATCTACTTGCATTTACATGCTTCCAAACTACTAGTTGGGCAGGAGCTGGGATTAACAACAGGAGCTCACTCCACTGCAAAGCACCCAGGATTTGAACCGCCGAGCTGCCAACTCTGCAGCCGACAGTTTCAGTGCTCTAGCCCACTGAGCCACCACACCACGATTATAAAGGCTATCACCACAGTGATTGGTCAACACTGAGATAATCCTCTGCTTCAGAAATCTGCCTGGTTCCCTTTAAAAGCTAGCAGGCTAATCATAGCATGTTTTTGATAGTGAAATCCATAGTTCAGCTGTAGCTCCATTGAGGCATTTTGCCTGATTCTATCTAGGGCTAAAAGAGTGATAGGAAAGGGAGGTACATACATAAACTGACTCCCTCTTCACGTCATTCCCCCATTCAGAAATTTGCTGTATCAAGTCTCCCAATCCTTTGGCTATATGGCATCTTTGCAAATGTTTGCTTTAAGCATATGATAAATAGCCTTACTGACCTTTGGGTGGGCTTGGGTCCTTGGCATTCATTTGGCCCTCTATGCATTCAGGCATAGCCGAAATGAATAAGGCTTCTTATGCACGTTCTCCACATGATGAACAATTCTATACATACATAATTTCAATTCACTTTATGTTACTTTTTGTAAAGCTAAACAGCTGCAACAAGGTTTAACCTTTCCTCACAAGGCAGTTGTTCCAATCTCTTCATCATTTGGTCTGCACCTAGTTCTCAACCATTATTATCCGGTGTATTGGATTGATTTTATCCAGATTGCGAGAGGGGAAAGTATTGTTATGGATTAAACGATGACAATAATTAGAACATATGAAAGTCCTATTATAAAAACACAGGGGAGGCTGGGTGATTTCATTTGGCCTGAGCATAAGCAAGGGAAACTCAAAAGCAATTAAATGTGACTGTTACCTTTTCAACCACCAATTCAAACTAAACCTCATATCCTTTTTTTCTCTTTTGATCCTCAGGCTTCAGTCCAAACCTCTGGCTTTAAATGGGATTTCATTTTGAAATGAAAGCAGTTTAAATGGAAACAAGAAATCTCCACCTCCTGCCAAATTGGGAATTTAAAACTGTGCCACTGAAGTGTCTAGCAATCTCTGTAAGTTTCTGGCTTGGAGTGATAAGGACAAACAATCAGTAAGCTTGCTCTGAAGGTAAGAGATAAACTGAAGCATTGCCTTTCATCTCACTTCAAAAACTAGGCGCTCAAGATAAGTTTTTATATTTTGCAAGAGGTCAACAGGTGAAAAATAGCCTCCTTTTTTTCTTTGCATGGTGATTGAATTTCATTAATATATTGACAAAGCAACACATATTTCTTTTTTCTCAAGTTATTTTTAACACTGCACTCTCTTTCCCCCTGGAGAGCTTACAGCTGTCACAATCTCTCTGTAAACTAAACCGCTATAATGAAAGGGTGTTTTATGTGAAATTTTCATTAGAGAACATGACAGTTTTGAAACTTCTTTCTACAACACAGCCTTGCCAAATGGGTCAACTTAAGCGAGGCCCTGTTCTTCCATTGTACTGGCAGTATATTTTCCATAGGAAACACAATCTCTGTTGATTCTTTACAGTTTAGAATGCTGTCTGCCATATGTTTAAAGCAATTTTAGCTGCAATATTCAACTATTCTTATTAATAAGAACTAGTTGGACTGAATGACATGTCTGTATAAATGGTTGGTTATCCATATGACTTGTATATCATAGGAAGTGTATTCTTAGCTGTTGTCATGCCTAAGTGAAATCTGACTAAAATATGGCATGTTAGTATAGGTAAAGTGGTGGTGTTATTACAGATTATTACAGTCTCATGACATTTGGGCATGGGTTCAAAAGAGAAACCTAGGATATGAGCTTGCATGACCTTCTGGCCTGACTGGTTTAAATCTAATGGCTAAGGAATTATAAGAAAAGGGACTGGGCATATGGCAACCCTGATGTAGGGCAACCCAATCTCTGAAATGTCCTGTCCAGCTCTTGTAAATTCAAGTTTGTTGGTTCATTTAGGAAGCCAATCCATCTTATATTTGGTCTTCCTCTTTTCCTGATGCCATCAATATTTCTCAGCGTTCTTTTCCAGAAAGTCTTGCTTTCTCATCCTGCACCCAAAGTAGGAAACATCCAGTTTCATCATTTTTGCCTGCAGAGGTAGTTCAGGTTTGATTGGCGCTAGCACCCATCTATTCTTTGTTGACTACAGCAAAGCTGCTGTGCAATGCATTGAAAAATGCCATGGTTGCAGATGCCTGGAGGTGCCGCGGCCGCGGCCGTCGCTGCTGCGCCTCTGCAATGGCCGATGCCACCGCTTGCACTGCCGCCGCTACCATGCCATGGCGGCGGGTGGGGACACGAGAATCGCTCCTCGCTGGTTTGGTCCGAGCCACGCCCCGAGGCAGCAGAACAGACTACTAACAAACCTATGTTCTCTTCTCCCAGTAAGACAATCACACCCATCTATTCATTTAATGGCAATTCAGGCTGCCCACAAAGCTCTTCACCACCAACACATTTCACACAAATCAATTTTTTTCTGACAACCTTCTTCATAGTCCAGCTTTCATACTTGTACTTGGGGAATACAGGAATCGGAAGTCAAGCCATGGCCTTCCGAAGTTCCGATTCCGATTAGAAAGATTTTTTTCCTGGGGGCACCCCCTTTGGAGCTTCATAACTCAGCTCCCTGACCCCAAACTTTTCCAAATGTCATGGGGTTACCTAGAATTGATTGAGGAAGGTACCCATGTCACTTTGGTTCTTTAGGATCCAGGGAAGCATAGTGTTTCCTTTTATTTCATTTCATTTCGTAATGAAACTACTTTAAAAATTCATTACAAATGAAACAAAACAAGATTACTACAGAAATGAAATGAAATGAAATGCTATTTTCCCATTTTGTGCCCATCTCTATTGTGTATCCTTCACTCTGGGATGATTAAGAAGAGATCCTGTTCCTTCGCTGTTCCTTTCTGTAGGACTACCTTTCAAATATTTGAAAAGTGTGATCATATCTCCCCTCAATTTTATTTTCTCAAGGCTAAACATGTCCAGTTCTTTCCATCTTTCCTCATAGGACAGTGATAGTGAACCTTTTAGAGACCAAGTGCCCAAATTGTGATTCAAAACCCACTAATTTTTCGCAAAGTGCCAATACAGCAATTTAACCTGAGTACAGATGGCTGTGAAGGGGCGATGTCGGGTGCCCACAGAAAGGGCTCTGAGTGCCACCTTTGGCACTTATGCCATATGTTCACCAACGCTGTCATAGGGCTTAGTTTCCAATCTTCTGTTGCTATCTTCTGAATTTGTCCGAATTTGTCAGCATTTTTCTTGAAGTGTGGTGTCCAAAACTAAACACAGTACATAAGATGAAACCTTAATTTTTGTGTGATACATTAAATGGGTTCAAGACCTGAGCACCCATATTCACCTATTCCTAATGATTTTTCTTTCTGTGGGCCAGGGATCATTCCAACAGCTCCAGAAATAGCAGACATTCTGGCAAAAATATCTCTTGTCATGAGTACTATTAATAAGGCAATACCAGATACAAGCCCAAACATGAATACCAGCAACTGCTGCAGGTGCTGAAAGCTTTTTGCCACCTGGATGGCTGCTGAAAATCAATAGCTGCTTGGTCTGATGTATCAGCTGAGTTTCACCTGGATGTCCCTGTGCCTTGATCTACAACCAGCTGGGTTAGAAACAGTTCAAGTCTCCCTTCTACTCCTTGACTGCCTTTCTGCCGCAACATCAGAGGGGCTGCCCCTGTAGCTGAATGGCTGGATCTGAACAAGTATGGACACTGCTCACGTGGCATTCCAAATGTCATACTATGTATTATACACCATAAGAACATAAGAAAAGCCATGCTGGATCAGGCCAAAGGCCCATCTACTCCGGCTTCTTGTAACTCACAGTGGCCCCACCAGATGCGTTTGGGAGTGCACAAGACTAGATATCTGTCTCCTGGTACCAGTTCCCTGTGTCTGGCCCTTGAAGTATCTTGGTTTAAAGCCTGGAGATTACACATCTCCATCATGGTTTGTAACCTGTGATAAACTTTTCCTCCAGGGACCTGTCCAATCACCTTTTGAAGGCATCCAGGCCAGATGCCATCACCACATCCTGTGGCAAGGAGCTCCACAGACGAACAACATGCTGGGTAAAAAAAATGTTTTCTTTTGTCTGTTCTCACTCTCCCAGCCCTCAATTTGAGCGTATGTCCCCTAGTTCTGGTATTTTGTGAGAGGGAGAAGAGCATCCCTCTATCCACATTACTCATACCCTGCATTATTTTGTACGTTTCAATCATATCCCCCACCAGCATTTCCAGGGCTTTGTCATTATTGCACCCCCCCCCCAGTATAGTTATTTTATCCTGGAACAATTTTATGTCCTACAGAAGAGTTCAGAATCTCCTGCCACTGTTGTTTTTTCTGTTTCAGATAAAATGAGAACAGCACACAACTCTGTGTAGTACCAAATTATCCTGAGACACTCTGCTAGATCCCAAAGGTAGCACCAAGGAAGGTACCAGAATGTATATATAAATTCCCCACAGGGTGTTTGTTTCTCTGACTTCTCCACAGAGAAAGGGTTTTCCAAGAGAGGTGGCCACTTTAATATTTAGATGGAAGAAAACATGAATAACTGAGCCATTACCTTTAAAAAAAAAGTCTTGTGGCCTGCACGCTCTTCCTTTGGACAAGTGTAGAAACAACATATTCCTCAGGTATTTATTAAAACCCACCTAACATAAATAACATCTTATTTCATTAAATTATGGCTGCAGTTAGAAATCTTAGTCCAATCCCTAGGACTTTATAAGCTTTCAACTGTTCTATTGCATGCACCTAATAAGCAAATTTAAAGTTCAGTTTGGAGGTAAATGACAGAATATTTTCTGTGTTCTTTCTTTCTAGAATGCATGTGAAACCCTGTTGATTATTTCAAAACAAACCTCGGTATTTTGAAATAAAAAACAATATTGCAATGTGTATTCACCTTTCAATTCATGGGAGTTTACCTTTTAGTTTTAAACCTAAGAAAACATTATTTTTCTAAAAAAAATTGAAAATATATTTTTCCCTCTAAAATTGGACATGACTATAACAAAACAAGATGACTATAACCAGACATATATAATCTATATATTTAAACACCTGAAAATTACTTGTACAATTTGGATGAAATTGACATTTGCATAATAATTTTCTCCCCACCCCATCTTTCACTGTTCCCCAATAGGCCCTTATCACAGACCAAATTATTGCATTTATTTTGCAAAAAGGGAATGGATGTGTGTGTGTTTGTATTTCTGGAGGAAGCTTTCTGCCTCTGGTTGTTATAGTGTACTAGTTATGAATTAATTAGCATAATGTTATTCTGTGGAGTACATTTCTTTTATTCTAAATGTGAAGAGCACATTTTATATCAAGGGTGGCCATGTGTCCCACTTTGGAGAGAAGAATCCTACATTACAATGCATCATCTGCATGAAACGGTGCCTGGTTCAACTTGTCTTGAAACAGCCATTAAGGTGAGAGAACATGGGCCTGAAAGGTGACACTTGACAGTTATCACAAGGAAAAGAGACTGGGCAGATAGGTAGCTGCCTGTTTGCAAACTGCCCCTCCCGCCTTGGCTGCGGCATCACCGTGATAGATTTATCTTGTATAATAGATGAAAAGGAACAAGACAACAAATCCTCTTTGGGGAAAACAGGAGACGAGGCCCAAAGGTAGCATACATTCATGTTAAGAACAAGAAATCAAGCAACCTTAATGGGGTGTTGTTTATTAAAATATAATCTCTATAACATTACCTTATTATACAAATATAATTTGTATAACTCTTATAATTTTGTTAGAAGGATTGTAGTTTCCAGAACCCCCAGCTTGCATGAGCAATTGATATTAACCCACCGGATTTACTTGAGCTGGGTCTTCAACAGTGTCCATACAAAATTATGTCTTTTTAGCTCTAACAATTTTGGACGTCGTTCAGGACAAACAAGAAAACTCTTTGTTGTGTTTTCAAAGGAATTCATGCTACATTTTTTACATGTTGCATGCTTTGGTTCTTTAAAAAAATGAAAAAGCACAGAAAAACAGCTATCTCTTGAAAGCATGTTCATCTACTACATTTTCAGTTAATCACTAAAATAGGAGAACCTCAAAGACTATCAAATGTTCATACTTAAGATAATTTTGAGAAATTCCTGTGCTTGGAGAAAACAGAACACTTCTGAAGCATTCCTCATTTTATGAACTTTTCCTGTGTGCCTACTAGTGAGGAATCTATAATTGCTATTCCATCCGGCTGCAATTAGCCAAATGTAGTTGCTTTCCCAGGAAACGTTTTCTAAGACTTAATTAGGCTCCCTGATTAAACAGCAGTAAACGATACCATTCCTTGCATTATTTAGGAATGTTCCACCTGGAAGCCTGTTTTAGAAATACATTTAATTGCACCCACTATAAAATGATTGCAAAGAGGGCTGGGGTTAGCGACATTTTCCTATGAGGAAAAAGCAGCACCTCAAACACAAGCAAACAAGCATCCAGTACAACAATCTTCCAATTGTCTACCAAACTAACCATCATCTGTTAACATGATAGGACTTGATGCCCTTCTCCTTTCTATAGCCCTTTGTGGCCCCATGAAAACCTGTTCTATGGGATTTTATGGCTCTGTCATGCAAGTTTTGAGATTACATGGAAAGAGGAAGCCAGAAATATTTTTGTTAAATATTATGCTGGAAATCAAAGACACTTATTAATGTATATGTTAACTATAGATAGGATTTCGTTGGCAAAATACTGGAAAACAAAGGAATTATGGAAACAACATGAGCTTTTGGACAGATATTTGGAAACAGCAGAAATGGATATTTTGTCGGAAATACTCAAGGAGAAACACCTACAGAAGGCAAGAGAACGCTGGAGACCTCTATATGTTTTCTATGAGAAAAAAGTTGATAATAGACTTTGACCCTTAGTAGACTGAATTTATATTTAGATTTGAGATCAAGCTTCGTAATGAGGTGATTTTTTAAATGTAAGGTTTCCTTTTTATCTACAATAATAATAAAATTATTTTTAAAAAGAAAGAAAGAGGATTAGAACAATGAAGGGGCAATTGGCTACTTCCCAGTTCTGCTGGTAAAGGCAGCTGTTTGTTGGAAAAATTGCAGCAGATACTGACCACAGAAATTGGTACTGCATTATAGCGGAATCTCTTCCACAATGTCTTGGTCTGCCACTTCATTGCAGCACACAGATTGTGGGTTCTTGAAATCTGTAGCAGCTTCTATTACATAGCTAAGGCTTCCAATGCAGCTCTGAAGGCAGATGGTGTGTCTGTCACATTACAGGGAGTTGTCACCAAAGAAGGAATTGGCCATGCCAGACGCTGCATAGAATAGTTACAATCAGTGGAGGGACTAACATAACCCATGAAATTAGACATCTTCAAAGTATAATAGAACCTATCATGCCTTGTTTCCAGTTTGAGAACGCTCTCAATATTATAGCTTTCCAAACATTTAAAATCACAACGTGGAAGGAACTGAACATTTTTTTTAAAGAAAGACAAAAAGTGGCATATGGGCAACGATGCTCAATTACATGAAAATATGGGGTGTGCCAATGTGCTAAATGTTTTGACAACAATCTTTGCATAAACTATGATGCCAGAAAAACAGTATTAGCTGTCCTTATGGGATCACAGATTGGGAATGGTAGGGTGTGCGTTTTTCCTGTTTCCACGGGTCTTCTTGTAGTCCTGGTGGGCAAGCAAATACTATAGTACAAAAGCTCTGTGGACTGACCAAGGGGAAAAAAATCAAGAAATAATTTACACGTTTTGTCAATTCCAAGGTACAATCTGATAGAGAGAGAGAGAGAGAGAGAGAGAGAGAAGAGATCAAAAATGTTATGTATATTTAAGTGCTCTCCTAAGGCTGGAACATTTAGGTGCCACCGTTTTGAGTGCATGGAGATAAGGTATTGGAAGTTGATGAAAGGAAGGCATCTTGGTGTTATGTTGGAGAGCATGGCATAAATATTCCAGTGGTGGCCAAACGTCCATCCTCCAGATGTTTTGGACCACAACTTCCACAGTCCTTTGTCACTGGCAATACAGATTTGGAATTCTGGGAGTTGGGGGTCCAAAACATCTGGAGGTCTGAAGCCTGGCCACCACAATTAACCCATTGTGTTGCTGCTGTTTTAAAATAGGGAGCTCCACATTGGGGATCATTGGGGAAATGAGTGTAAATAAAACTACAAGTATCGCTAATGCCTTGCCCGCCCACGTCGGAATAAAGAGTCGACACAGCTAGCTTCTTGGGTTAAATATGGGCCACAATTTATTCAAACTTCAAGAAATCAAACTTTAAGAAGTCAAACTTTATTGTTAACTGGGCCAAAGAGAGGGCCTGCCGTAGCGCAAGCATAGTTAGGGGTGTTATAAATTCCGGTCCCTCCTCCTCGGGCTAAGTTAACTGGGTATATCAGATGATGCCGAGGATGGGATACCCCACCCTATGCAGGGCATCCTTGTACCCAGTATGTCGCGAATTGGCAGCCCTTTCAATCTTGGCTGGGGTTGTATTATTGGGGCCTAACTGCTCTTTCTGTGCTACTTAATTTATTTAGGGCTGCCCTGCACCTTACGGGTGCCATCACGAGGAGGGACCTGCCTAACCTGATGTTAATGCATGCACTACCCGCATATTGTGACCGGTTAGTGGTTGGTGATTGTGACGTCACCCCTTCCACAGACTGGGTTTACAAAGGCACAACCGGGTTTATTTCGACATCCCACTGCTGGGCCACTAAATTGTGATGACACCTCCCTTTTACACACTGAATTCTGTGATGGAAATGGTACCGCTGCCACCTTTTATTCACTTAAGAATGCTGCCACCTTTTACGCTCGTCGCCTCATGAATTGGGACTGACTCAGAGATATATAATATAAAAATAATGACGAAGTTTATTGAGAAGATAATAACTATAACAATATCTGAGGATGGTATGCGTTGCCTTCAACATATACTGTAACAGATTTAATCAGCTCCACAAGCCTCCCTGTCTTAAATAGCTAGTAAACAGTATAGCCCTCACTGCCTGACAGAACTCTCAGAGAACAGTGCTCTCTCCCAGCACTCACTCTCAACTTAACTTCACTCACTGAACTGCCCCAACTGCCTAGGCTCCACCCTTTTTATATCATACCATTCCCCGCCCTCCTGCTGGGATTGGCTGATGATTTGTATATTCATCACTCCTGTCTGCAGGGTTTGTCACAGTGATATACTTAATGCTATACGTTTTAAAAGCTTAGAGGATGGTGGGATGGGCGAAAAAGCACTGCCAATCACGGCCAATCAGATTGGCAGTCAAAAATTCCCATCCGGCCCCGAAGCGACCAGCCAAGCATCACCATCCGAAGCTCTAGGGAGGGATGGGCGGGGTTCCCTGTTCGAGCGAAGACTGCCTGGATAATAGGCGCGCCCCCAGTGCAGCCGCACGCAAAGTGCGCAGGCTGCGCACGCCCGTCCGAACGGGGTGGGCAAAGGGGCCCCGCAGACTGTAGTCACGGTGTGGAGCCCTCATTTATACAGAGCTATGTGTGATTAACAGATAATGCCTACAAAGATTTCCTAAGTAGAGTCAATTAACCTCCAAACATTATGTTGATCCCAGGGCACTTCCTGGCATTAACTGTCAGGATTTTGGCAAAAGTTGGTCCAAGAAAATCTGCCCAAGTGCCTATAATAAGACACAACGGCATTCACTTAATATACAAGGACACAGTACTACACATCTAGAGTGCTCCACAAGCTATCAGAACTGATGCAGGCAGGTGTGAGCGTATTGGCTTTTGTCAATAATTACAGCAAATATAAGGACACAGCATGTTTACGAAAACAAACCAAAAAAAAGACTGCAAATATAGATGGTCTCTATTCTAGTCACACAAAAACATCATAACTCTGTCTTTTTTTAAAGTATAAAATGAAGTCTTGGCTGGTCATGGATTTTGCAATTTTTTCCATTTTAAAAAACATCTGCCATAGCTCAGTAGCTTGAGGTGCCCTAATTTTAGATGCACTTTTCTCCCCCAAAAGGTAAGCTTCTTTAGCAAGCAACTTAATCTTCTAAATGTAAAACCATGGAGAACTTTGGAATCTCAATCCCCGAAAGCTTTCTAAAAAGCCAGATGTGTATCCTTATGGGTATGTTAGGTAGAGAGAAGGTTAGACAATACTGTGAGTGCGGTATTAACTAGTGTTTAAAGCCTGTGGAATTCTGAACATGGGGGTATTTTTCAGATATTTTTCCTCCTGCAGCATGCTTTTTTCCTAGATAGAAGCCCGAGGCCATCAGAATTGCAAATTAAGCCCATGATTACCGAAAATGATGATTTACTAAAGAATTCTTACTGGAATACAAGATTGAGAAAAAAGCATGAGGTTTAACCATCAGAAATCTTTAAGCATTTAAGGAAGCATAACTCTCTACCCCAAGATGGAATCATCGTCTCACCAGGTCATCAAGTTGGTGGCGCAATCAGAGGAGAGGGAGATAAGTGGAGTGGTGAAAGAGAGAAACACTGCCACTGTGGTTGATGCATCACGGTCCCTGCCAGAGCTGATGCAGACTTCAGAAAGTTTTGGCCTGAAGGACCAGGCAGAGAAAGAACTGTTCAGGGGAAGTTCTAGCAACCTTTTCCTCCCCTCTGCACACACCAAAGAGGAAAGAGAAGTTGGTGACTGAGACACTTACTAATGTCCCTGTTGTACTGGAGTTATTAAATGCTGAGAGTTTAAACCAGCAAGTAGTCTGATGTGTCTATCTGGGGGAACGAATGAACTAACTAACTAACTAACTAACTAACTAACTAACTAACTAACTAACTAACTAACTAACTAACTAACTAACTAACTAACTAACTAACTAACTAACTAAATAAATAAATAAATAAATAGAAAGAAAGGGGATTCTACTTGAATCTTCACAAAAGGAAAGTGTGGGTATTAGTTTCTGAACCAATCCAAAGTGAAGGAATGAAGCATGAACTGGCTTTGAGTCCAATGGGGTGGAAGACCAGAAGCTGGTCAGCAATACAAAAAAGAAAAAAAAACGCCCTAGCAAGCAACTATACCTTATTTCCAGAAATTAGCTAAGCATTTTTGCCACATCCAAGTCAATGGTGGGCTATGAGGGTCCTCTCTGTCTCTTCCAAAACATCTATCTGAATTCAAGATATAAGGCAAACAGAAGACTTTTGTCTGATACCTGAATTATTCATTATGGCTATCAAAGTATCTGCTGTATTCTTGTGACTGATTAACATTGACCAGAACTGTTCTACTTGTACAATAGTGTACTGCACAAGGAGTTACACTTTTTGGAGCTTCAAAAGTGCAGCTTCCCAGCTTGTGCAACAGCAGATTAGAGATTGCAGTACATGGTCAGAATGTTACACTCTGCCAGTATTCTTGTTATTTTCTACAACCTCTTTGCTTTTCTTTGCTCTGTTCAACATAAATCAACCCATATATGTTCTTCTGAATGTCCAAACATAGATGTCACACATACAGCTGTATAGGCATGCTCTTTTTGTCTAGCATTCAGTTAAACATGTGTTTCCCCATACACATTCATTATAAAAAAAAAGCAAAGTATTCTGCTTTCCCCATAGTGCTTAAAGCGCTCCCTGGGCAGATTACAATTTATTTATGCAGGCTACACATTGCCCCCTCCCCCCAGCAAGCTGGGTACTCATTTTACTAGCCTCAGAAAGATAGAAGGCTGAGTCAACCATGAGCAAGCTACCCAGAACTGAACCTCAGGTCATAAGCACAGCTTTAGCTGCAGTTCAGCAATTTAACCACTGTGCCAGGAGGCTCTTTTCTGTATAACAAAGACCTGCAGAGGGACCTGGGTTTTGTCTTTGCAAATAACTGGGTCAGATATGTCCACTGATCATGCTTATTTCTTCCGAGCACTTTAAGGATGACTCCACTTACACCAGAATTTGGATAGAGTGGATTTTAACAATCTTAAAACTGTAGAGTTGGAAGGAACTCTGTGGATGATCAAGTCCAGCCCTGGTGGCACAGTGGATAAATATGCCTGTACTGCAGGTAAAACTTTGCTCATGAGCTGGGGTTCAATCCCAGGTAGCAGACTCATGGTTGACTCAGCCTTCCATCCTTCTAAGGTCAGTAAAATGAGTTCCCAGCTTGCTGGGGAAAATGTGTAGCCTGCCTACTATAATTCAAAAACTGCAAACTGCCCAGAGACTACTTGAAGTGGTATGGGGCGCTACATAAGCTGAACACTTTGCTTTGCTTTTGATCCAGCCCAGTGGCTCCACAGCCAGATTCTTAAACCACTGAGCTATCACTTCATCCAATGCTCAGATAATTAGAACTGCCTAATTTTACTCTTCTGTTCTACTAGTATTTACTCAAAAGTAGCTTATATGCCTAAAACTATATAATCTACACTGAGGATGACATTATGTATTTGAATTGTATTTCACTGCCGCCATTGGTTTGCAATTAAAATATATACAAAAAGCTTTAGAGTATTGTAGTTTGGAAACAGCTCTTCTCTGGCTAATACATGGTTATTTTCTTTAAACTGCCTGGCCCTGCATGCATGTCACTAAGAATAAGCAGGCATAGCTTGCGTTAGCAGTAGGTACAAGGCAGCCAGATAAGTAGTCAGATCCATTTTTGTCACAAAAATAAAGGCTCAATACATTGTGACACCTATATTAGCACATTAGAACAAAACAATATTAAAGGAGCATCAGTGAGTGCAAATGTATATAGGACTGTGAGGAACCTTTTTAGCAATACTACCTTTTCCTGTTTTTCTTTTGCCTTTTTGTTGGATTCTTAATTGTTCCATCCTCAAGGGTAGAGGGTTGGGTGCTTATTTAAAAAATTGTCAACTAAGTTAAAGAAAATGAAACTGATACTTGCATGAGGCAATGTATGAAAATAGACTGAGATAACATTTTTACTTTAAAAATCATGGGTCACAATATCTGTGCATGAAAGGCTATTAAATGTAACATGAAAATTGTGGTATAAGTGGTTTATTTTCCTCCTGACACATATTATCCATTTAATCCTATAAAGATGTTGGCATTAGAGTTAAAACAACTTACTTAATTTTTTTGTTCTTTAACATCCATCTTTGACATCCCAAGTAGATGGATGGAACAGAGCTTCCACCCCATGACTGTGGTAAGACCTGCAGGCGCCAAATTACTGCAGATGCTGTTCTCACCAATGAAAGGGGGTTGAATGAGGTGTCCTGGAAGACATATTTCACCAGGCAACCCACCACATTCCTGAGTTGGGCTCACAAACCATACGAACTTGAAGATAGTATAGTAATATCCTTTCCCAATGGTTCAGGTGGGAATTTTTAGCAAGGAAAAATCCACTGAGGGAAGACCTGTGTGTCTGTTTGGCTGCCTAGGTGGCTCCAAGACATTTTTTTAAAAACCCACACCTTTCCCCCTGATCGGGCGCATTGGGGGGGGGAGGCACAGGCACAATGTTAAAAATGAAAAATGAAACAAAACAAAAATGAATTGATTTTTAAAAAAAATTCATTCCAAATGAAACAAAACGAAATGAAGCCCAATGAAACAAAAATGAAACACAAAGCCATTAGTTCTCCAACTTAAACACTTCTGGCCAGTGGGTTCTGTTCTCTTCATTTACCTAGGTTTGCTTCTGTGTATACAATGGCCGGAACTCCCAGGATCCCTGGCATCATGAGGAAGACACTGGGGGCTCTGGGTGGTGGTGGTCTTTAATTTCTAAAAAGCACCATCATCAGGATGATTTTAATAGAACTGCAGAATTTCAGAAACTAAAGAATTCAACTGTCATGATGAAAGAGATCCCAAGGAAGTCTTGAGACCACCGGACTGAAATGGATTTTTCTTTAATTTTAAAAAATAATGTTTCATATGATAATGTCGAACACACACACACACACACACACACACAGAGAGAGAGAGAGAGAGAGAGAGAGAGAGAGATGCTGGATTTTAGCCAATGCATTCCCTTGGGTAGCACTGATCAACTGGATTTAAATATTTAAATTATGGCAAGAATTATAATGTCAATCATACAGTAATTATGTGATGAGCTGGAAGTATAACTAGGGAAGATATGAATGTCTGAAAACCAATATAATCATCCTCTTTGTCAGTAGAGTAACAATTTAGTGGAAAAGAATTAATGGGAGAGGAGGTGGGCTATGGGTGTATTTTTTTTCCTAACATCACATCTTCCATACAGACAATGGTCAGTTTAACAAAACATAAAAGTCAACTTGTAAAAATAAAATTTATTTACACATCAAAAAGTAAAAGAATGGAAAATTTTCACTGGAATGTGCCAGACCTTCCCTTGTTATTTAGTTGGGTTTAAGATGACAAAAGTATTTAATCCTGTGCAGGTTCTGGGATGATGGAAGTTGTTCCTCATATTATTTTGAACCTTATAATCAAATTGGAACTAAGGATAAATGTCAAAATCCAGAGGCTATGATATAAAAACAGTGAGACGTGTGATAACCTAAAGACAAGTGGATTTATCATGGTGTCAGATTTCATGGGCATTAATCCATTTCACTATAATAAATAGAGAGAAGGCTAACTTAGATACAGTACTTAGCAGTCTATGAAAACCATTACCACAATAAATCTGCCTGACGTTTGAATGTCACAAAGATGAGAGGCTCTTCAGAGAAATTAAGAGTATTTAAGAAATTAAGGGTGTGGTTTGACTGTGGCTTCTACACTCCACATTCCCAATAGTTTATAACACATCTTAAAAAGAGAAGAACATGACTAAGACAGCCTCTAGAAAGGATGAAGACATCATGCTGCTGGAAGATGAAGGGAGATGGAGAGAAGAATGGCAGATCATAATCAGAGACTATGGTGGGTGGAGACTGAGATTGCAGTATGTGCCCTGGCAGGTATGTTGGTGTCTTTCCCTACATTTTAAAGAGGAAAATAAATATTCTGATTGCATTTGGGAGTCCTTCCTGGGAATAGTTTGCTGGGACAACAGTCACAACTTGGGTTTTGCCATCATGAATGAAATAAATGGCTGCTGTGTATCTACATCACCCCACCCCACCCCAGTTCTGGCTCACCTGCATTGGTTGCCCGTTGCGTCCCGAATCAGATTCAAGATCCTGGTTTTAATTTATAAAACCCTCCATGGCCTGGGACCTGACTACCTGGCAGAGCGGATCGCCCAGCGGTCAACATCGGCCCGACCGACTAGGTTGTCGCGGGCGCACATGCTCTGGGTGGCCACGCCCAGGAGGCTCGGAAGAAGTCCACCAGAACCCGAGCCTTCTCTGTGGCTGGCCCCACCCTGTGGAACCACCTCCCCAGCAAAGTGCACCTTGCAGTGTCCCTGTCAGCCTTTAGGAAGGGATTAAAAACCTTTCTCTTCCGAGATGCATTCAGTGACCTAATTTAGGTTTTTGGGGGTTTTTTGTTTTCTTTTTCTCTCCCCCATCAGCCATTAGCCCCTTGCTTTGTGTGTTCCGGTATTTTAAACTGTTATATTCATTTGCTGATTTGTGTTGTATATCCGTGTTGTGAACCGCCCGGAGTTCCTCCGGGAAGACAGGCAGTACATAAGCCTAATAAATAAATAAATAAATAAAAGTAAAAGCCAATGCTTTACCGACATAAAATATTTTCCAAAAGCAAACATACAAGTATTAGCTCTCCCCTCCCCTTTGTAAAAGCTTCAGGGGCAAACTTCATCCGGAGCTTAGAGGCTGTAATGAAAGAAACTCAGGCCAAATTCATATAAAGTAGTAGTTTTGATGGTGGGTGGTTTGATGATCTTGCATGCTCCTGACAGGATCACACTGTGCCTGAAGGAGCAGGTTTATAGCATGGTAAGGTTACTTCTGGATCAGCCCAGCAATGCCACTGTTTCGAGACATTTGCTGTGGCCTGAAATGCCTTTTTTCAGCTTCACCTAGTTAGCGAGCTGTATCTTTTCTTGGAGAAAATTCATGTGGTTTTGATGTTGATGACAGCCACACTGCAGGTTGTCCTTCCTAGTAAACTACATGAAATTTACAGCTAGGGCAAAATGCTGCAACCACAGCTTCTCTTTCAGAAAAAGATGGCACAGTTTTTAAAATGTGTTCATTGGTGTCGTTTCTGAACTGCATCAGGGCTTCTGTCACCAACCAGTCAGGTGCTAGAACGTGCAGTTCCTGCTTAGTAAGAGCATATACACAGGTACTGCTTTCCTATGTTTCTTCTGACACACTTCAAATGCCAGTTATTGGTTAGGAAGCTGTGAAGCACTACATTGCCTGGAAAACACTAGTAACTCTGCCTTATGCAATCAAGCTGTTTGATAATACCAGCAAGAAACCTCAACTTTTAAGCCATCTCCCCCAGCCCCAACACTCACTTTGGAGACACTCCTGCTCCAAAGACGAAGTCATTTGACCAGCAGGTACCAAGTAGAAAAACACACCATGCAGCCAGTTATCTGACAAAATGTCTGGTGCTGATAAGTGCTCACATCTTGTCTTGACTGGTCTACGTGACAGATGAGGTGTTACCCTTTTTAAAGGAAAAAAACACAGAAAATAACACACACACCCTTTTCTATTACATGGTGGGCTATTTCCAGGACATTCAAATTTATTTAACTATCTTTTTGGAGTTTGTTGCTATGGGATAAAGTTCCTGTTGCTATGGTAAAAGATTAGTATGGTGCAATGACAGCCATCTGTGTGCCTCTTAGACCCTGAAATGTGGCTTTTGGAGATAGACTTTGAATCTCTGAAATGAATTTTAAAAAGAGAAGAAGCTATATTCTCACAGGGGAAAGAGTGTTTTATCATTGTGTCTGTTTTTTTCTTTCCTATTTTCAATTCCAAGAGACTGGAATTTCTAATAGCAAACATACTTTTATCTGTTGTAATAACTTGCCTCTGGACCTGGACCTTCTATGCAAATTTTAACATTCAGTATTCTGTTGAATTTTAAAACTACTGACATTTTTAAAATACTAAAAAAAGGCAGTTGGAACTATGTAATAAGTAGAAACTAATTAATTTGGAAATTATGTACCTATTTAAAAGGGTGGGCTCTCATTTACATATATACTGTATTTTTAAGAATGAACCAGATAGATTTTAATTTTAATTGAGGATGCAAGGCTACAAGACTCAATTAAGATAAAATGGTTCCTGCGTATTCTCAGGGGGGGGGGAATATGATAAGACCAAATTCATGTAAGTGCCAGTTAGTAATAAGTTTTTCTGCCTTCTTTTTTTTGGGGGGGGGCTTTGCTAAATTAGGGTGAAGTTATGCTGTCCTTAGTCCATGAACCGTATTTCTCTTATACCCAAACATATGCACAGAGGGCTCCTAAAAACCACAACCCTTCCAAGTTATTTGGGAATTTTTTTTTATATGAAGAGCAGAACAATCTTTCCCCTCTTTTTCACTTTCCATCCATTTTTCAAATGAGCTATCTTGACTTCAGCCTATGAGAGGCTGAGTAAGATATCCAGCAGTAGAGATGTCTACTGTCTTTGGACAAATTCAAAGATCTGGGTTTTGTGTGATTCTGAAGAACCCGTAGGATACAGCAAGAGCCCGTTTTTCATTCCCAGAGTTGCACAAGAGCACAGCAATGCCTTTGCACCCCATTCAGCATTCACAGAGTTACCAAGATGATCCACAGTTTAACTTGTGGAAAGAGGAAACAGCAATATAATAGACTGAATTGTAGGCACCCAAGAAGAAAGCAAGTGGTGGATGAACTCCCCAATAAAACACAAGCTCCCTCATTGACTGTCCAACCACCAAGGCTCCCTCGCGGACTGTCCAAACCACCCAGGCTGAGGTCACCAAATGCAATCTGTATTTCCTTTTAGCTATTCCACCAAAACATTTTGCAATGCTGTAGGCTGATGAGAAAGACTTTTGTGTTGCTACTTTCTATTATAGATAGCCTCTTTTTTGCATTCAGAGATAGTATTCTTTATTTTTGTTCTCACCCAGCTTACCATAAATTTCCATCTATAAGATGCCCCCATGTATAACCCCCCACGTTTCCAACTCAAAATTACAGTTTTGCAACCACATGATTCTCTCCTTGGTTTACTTTTGTGTATAAGATGATCCTCAATTTTTAGTCTAACATTTTTAGACAAAAATATAGTCTTTTACACTGAAAACTACAGTACTCTACTACCTTCACTGAAATGTCATTATACTAGAGTGTGTGTATGAGTGTGGATGGATGACTGTTGTATGGGCTCTGAGTGGATAAGTCACTCAATTAGCATCCTGTAAGGCCCTTCCTGGTCATAACACTTACACTCCCCCCCCCCAGGCAGGAATAGGTTTGTTTTTAATTACTGGTCATAGCCAGAAATGCACAGATAATATCATAGACCCAAGAATGGATTGGATTAGGAATTTGTTTCTAATGGATACACAGGAAAGTGAAGGATACAAAGGTTCTTCATATTCCCACCAGGCACTAAGATCCCAAATGTTAGTTGTTTGAAGTGCCCTTGCACAATCTTTAAAGCAGACTGAGTGGTATGAAGTCCTCAAAGCAGGAGCATATGCACTCTACAGCAGCCATGCTTGTCATGCTTGTGGGAACTAGTTGTACCATTATTTGCTTGTTGCCTAAAATGCTATAAAAACCTGCAAAATCAGTTTGGTTAGAGGCAATTTGTCCAGAAGAGATTGCTTGAAATCAAGTACTTTTGGTCAGGATCACTCTATAATACTGTCTCGAAGATTCAGAATACTTGGGTTCAGAATAGTTATCATTGCATTTATCATCAAGCTATATTACTGTTTTGGGCATTATCCTTTGTTTCTGGGTTAAATTAATAATTTTTTTGCCATCAATGTATTTTGACTCATCACAGCAACCCACCTGCAAAGTTTCTAGGTATAAAGTAGTCATAAGTGATTTACCATTAATTATTCATTGATCAGCTGATTGCTGATTAAAATATTTACAGTCCAGAACATTTAAGACATATTCAAGTTAAGAACAGGGAATTTGAAGAGGCATCTTAGAACATTAAAAGGTAACATTAGAGCTACAAAGAGCATGCAAGAAAAAAAGAAAAATCCATTATGAGGGGTGGAAACTAACACGGAAAACACTGGTGTTCTTATGAAATCAGTCAATGCAATCATGTATGGTAATTCATATAAAGTCACATAGTAGGTAATCCCTCATTCAGGGAAAGCTTGCCCAAAAAGGAAGGTATTTGCCTGCTCCCAGAAAGACAGCAGAGATGGGGCAATCCTGGCCTCCAGTGGGAGGGAGTTCCAAAGTCTGGGAGCAGCAACAGAGAAGGCCTTTTCATGTGTTCTTCTGAGACGCACCTGTGAAGATGGTGGGATGGAGAGAAAGGCCTTCCCTGATGACTTTAGCACCCGAGCTGGTTCATATCACAAGATTTAGTCTTTGAGGGAGCTTGGACCCAGGCCATTTTGTGCTTTGTAGGTTAAGGTCAGCAGCACCTTGAATTGTGCCAGATGGCTGATTGGCAGCCAGTGGAGCTGCTTTAGTAGGGGTGTAATGTGATCTCTGTAACCCACCCCAGTCAGCAATCTGGCTGCTGCATTCTGGACTCGTTGAAGTGTCCTGAGACTTTCAATTGGCAGCCCCACATAGAGCGCATTACAGTAGTCCAGCTGGGAGGTCACTAGCTAACAACTTCTGGTTTTTACACTCATGGAAGTATGCATAATCATCCTGGTATGCGTTAGGTTCAACAGAAAAGCTCTGCCCCCAACATGTGCATGCTTTAAATACAAAAATTCTTTACACCAGCAGAGCCTTAAAATAAATAAACAAATACATACAAGTACTCACATAAGGAGATGGTTTTGAAGGGAGAAACAACTGTGTAATACAGTTTCAGAATTCACTACTCACAAATGTTGGCCCCAGTCTGGACTAGGGCCTGGGATAGTATTTTGTAAAACGGAAGAAGATTCCATGGAAGTTGCATGCTAAATATTGATATATATATAGTGCTTAACTGTGAGCCCAATATTTCAAGATGATGTACTGTCCAACAATTTGGTCAACAATGGATTTTCAAAAGGCTTTTGACACAGTCCCTCACCAAAGGCTGCTGAGAAAATTGCACAGTCAGGGGATAAGAGGACAGGTCCTCTTATGGACTGAGAACTGGTTGAGATCCCGGAAACAAAGAGTAGGTGTCAATGGGAAATTTTCACAATGGAGAGAGGTGAAAAGCGGTGTGCCCCAGGGCTCGGTCCTGGGACCAGTGCTTTTCAATCTGTTCATAAATGACCTGGAGACAGGGATAAACAGTGAGGTGGCCAAGTTTGCAGATGACACAAAACTTTTCCATGTGGTAAAAACCAGAGAAGATTGTGAAGAGCTCCAGAAGGATCTCTCCAAACTGGGGGAGTGGGCTGAGAAATGGCAAATGCGTTTTAATGTAACCAAATGTAAAGTAATGCATATTGGGGCAAAAAATCCAAACTTCATCTATCAACTCATGGGCTCTGAGTTATCCGTGACGGATCAGGAAAGAGATCTTGGTGTGTTGGTGGACAGCTCCATGAAGGTGTCTCCCCAATGTGTGGCAGCAGTGAAGAAGGCCAATTCCATGCTAGGGATTATCAAAAGGGGATTGAAAATAAAACAGCCAACATTATAATGCCGTTATACAAAACAATAGTAAGGCCCCACCTGGAGTATTGTGTACAATTCTGGTCACCGCATCTCAAGAAAGACATAGTGGAACTGGAAAAGGTGCAGAAGAGAGCGACTAAAATGATTACTGGGCTGGGGCACCTCCCTTATGAAGAAAGGCTAAAACAATTGGGCCTCTTTAGTCTGGAAAAAAAGGCGCTTGAGGGGGATATGATTGAGACATAAAAAATAATGCAGGGTATGAGTAAAGTGGATAGAGGGAAGCTCTTCTCCCTCTCTCAAAATACCAGAACTAGGGGACATACACTCAAATTGAGTGCTGGGAGAGTAAGAACTGACAAAAGAAAATATTTTTTCACCCAGCGCGTTGTAAGTCTATGGAACTCCCTGCCACAGGATGTGGTGATGGCATCTGGCCTGGATGCCTTCAAAAGGGGATTGGACAGATTCCTAGAGGAAAAGTCCATCACGGGTTACAAACCATGATGGAGATATGTAATCTCTAGGCTTTAAACCAGGGTAGTTCAAGGGCCAGATGCAGGGGAGTGGTATCAGGAGACAGATATCTAGTCTCATGCGCTCCCAAACGCATCTGGTGGGGCCGCTGTGAGATACAGGAAGCTGGACTAGATGGGCCTTTGGCCTGATCCAGCATGGCTCTTCTTATGTTCTTATGTAGATGAAACCTTACATGCAGATTCCATTATACAGCAAGGAGTTAATGTCAGGGGTTAAAACAAACTGGGAGAGGGAAAGTCATAGTGTGTGGGCAACATTCTTAGTGTGTAGGGTACAGAGATGGGCATGACCAGAAAAAAATGACGTTTCGAGTAGTCGTTTGTCGGAACGGGTCCGTTTTGGGTCGTTGCCGTTTGTCGCGATAATTTACAAAAATTTGTCGTTTCCGTTTGTCGTTTGTCGTTTCCACCACGATTTAGCGCGATTTGACGTCCCAGAGCATGGGGTTAGGGTTAAGGTTGGGGTTAGGGTTGGGGTTAGGGTTTGTGGGCTCCGGGCTGCACCTCTGGGTGCCTCTGACCCACTAAGAAGGGAAGTGTACTGGCGTACAGGTTAGGGTTAGGGTTGGGGTTAGAGTAATTGGGCTCTGGGAAGCACCTCTCTGGGTGCCTCTACTCTGACCCACTAAGAAGGAAAGCGTACTGGCGTACAGGTTAGGGTTAGGATTAGGGGTAGGGGTAGGGGTAGGGGTAGGGGGATAGTGGGTTCTGGGAGGCACCTCTCTGGGTGCCTCTGACCCACTAAGAAGGGAAGCGTACTGGCGTACAGGTTAGGGTTAGGGTTGGGGTTAGGGTAAGGGTTAGGCTTAGGGTTACAGTTAGGGTTAGGGTGGGTTAGTGGGCTGCACCTCTGGGTGCCTCTCTGACCCACTAAGAAGGACAGTGTACTGGCGTATGGGTTAGGGTTAGGGTTAGGGTTAGGGTTAGGGTTAGGGTTAGGGTTAGGGTTAGTGGGCTTTTTATGCCCTCTGGCACATCCAGAAGTCTCAGTCAAAATCTGGCCATGCGATTGGTGGAATGGCTCAAAACATTTGCATGGTCCCATCCCATGGGCAGCCCATCATTGCGCAGGTAAAAAAATAAAATAAAATAAAATAAAATAAAATCAATGGAGACGTTTTATTGCAAGAAAAACTCACTGCTGCTACTATAAAAATTCAGGCATTTAAAATACCTAAATTTCACATGTTTCTGTTGTGCTTTGGTGTGTTTTTGGACCACGATTTCAAAATAAATGTTGCAGTCGCCATTTTGGATCCCCCCCACCGCATGGCACATGGAGATGACGAGGATGACCGACCCCCCCAGCCTGGTGCAAGCAGCCCAGGACAGGAGGGGGGGGAAGGCCGGAGACCCCCCCAGAAACCACCCCTTTGGTAGGTGTCCTCAGGCAGGCATATTTTCGCCTGCTTTTTTGGCCGGGAATTGGGGTTTTTTAAAACTTTTAAAAACTTTTTTTCTGTACTGCTGTTGGCAATGGCATCGCGCAATCGCCGCGATGCCATGAACGACAACGATAAACCCGAGCCAATTTTTCTTTTTTCGGGTCGGGTTTGAGCTGGAGTGGAGTAATTCTCGTTACCGTTTCCGTTATGTAACAAAAACGATATCCGAAAATGGAAACGAGAATTTTGCCGGTCCATGCCCATGTCTAGTAGGGTATAAGGTGTAGTGTGTATGATGTAGTTTGGTGTATGGTGTATGGTGTAGTGTGGTGGCTCAGTGGGCTAAGGCTCTGAAAACTGTTGGATGCAAAGTCAGCAGCACAGTGGTTTGAATCCCGGGTGCCATGCAGTGCAGCAAGTTCCTGCTGATAACCCCAGCTCTTGCCAACCTCGCAGTTTGAAAGCATGTAAATGCAAGTAGATAAATAGGTACTGCCATAAAAAGTGGGAAGGTAAAACAGTGTTTCCTTGCAGCCATGCCAGCCATGTGGGCATCGACTTGTACAACACTGGCTCTTTCAGCTTGAATACCGAGATGAGCACCGCCCCTAGAGTCGGACATGGCTAGCATGCATGTTGGGGGGGACATTTACCTTACCTTTACTCTTTAGACCATAGCCCAACGATTCAGAACACCCTGTGAATGTCTCCATGCAATCCATTTGCAAGACAGGCATCCTACCTACAATATTATTCAGTTTTACAGATTTGCCAATGCCACACATATTAAGTTCTTCAGAAGCCTTGAAGGGCAATGGAAACTAAGGAGACTTTCTCTTGTGGAACTAATTAATTAATCTAGGGAACAAGAACAGAATAAAAACATAATAGAGACAGAATCTGGCATGAGTGTTTATGTTGGATAAATAGTAGTACATGTTGCAAATATGGAATGTGAATTGAGAACATATTGATGATAGTTTTATTATTACAACCAAAGCTCTTGTGTCCTTAAGAGACTTTTGGGAGACTGAGTGTGGTGCATGTGTGTGGGTGTGTTAAAATAAGAAAATCACAGCTGCGTCTGCAACCATGACTGTGCCCATCACCCTTGTGACAGCAGTGATTTGGAGCTATTAAAGATCCTCCCCCTACTCTTGTCCTGAGGCTCTCAAATGCCTCTTCAGGAAGCCCTGGGAACCTTTGAAATTTTCCATTCCATTCCATTCCATGCCATGCCATTCAAGAAATCTGTTACTGGATGATGACATCGTCTGGCATGCATAGAATCATAGAATAATGAAACTGGAAGAGTCCAACCTCTGCTAAAGGCAAGAGATACAAATCAAAGGATTGTTCTCGAATGCCTCCAATGTTGGAACACTCGCCACTTCTTGGGGTAATTGTTTTGTTGCCATACTGTTCTTCAAACATTTAGGACTTGTTTCAACTGACATCTTGCTTTCTGCAGGTTAAGCCCATTGTTTTAGAACTAGAGATGGGCACGGCTTGAAAAAATTTTTTTCGAGTTGTCGTTAGTCGGGCCGGTTCCGTTTCGGGTTGTTTCCGTTTTTCGCGAAAATTCGCAAAAATTAGTCAGTTCGTTTTTTCGTTTTTTTCGTTTTCATTAGTACTGGTTTTTTTGGGGGGGAGCGGGCTCCTGGAGGCACCTCTGTGGGGTGGGTGCCTCCTCTGGCCCGCTATAAAGGGAAAGCGGGCTCCTGGAGGCACCCGTGGGTGCCTCCTATCCTCACCCACTAGGAAGGGGAAGCAGGCTCCAAGAGACCCCTCAACATGGGGGTCTCCCCTCCTCACCTGCTGCTGCAAAATGCATGCATAGCCATATGGATATGCATACCAGTTGAAGACAGTGAGACTAGTGATGGCAGTGAACCCAGAGCCATAGGGTGATGCCTAAGGCTCTCGCAACACCATGTCTCACAAAGAAGGGAATTGTACTTGTGTGTAGTGCAATGCAAGTAGATCTGGCTTAGGGTTAAGGTGGGTTAGTGCAAGGGCTAGGGTTAGGCTAGTGACGGGTAAGGTTACGGTGGGCTAGTGGGTTGCACCTCTGGGTGCCTCTCTGACCCACTAAGAAGGGAATTGTACTTGTGTGTAGTGCAATGCGTATGGGTAAGTAAGGAGTCAAGGATTAGGGTTAGGGTTAGGGGGCTAGGGCAGGTTTTAGGGGGCTTTTTGGCACATCCCAGAAGTCTCCATGGCCAAGTGGCCATGCGATTGGTGGGATGGCTCCAAAAATTTGCATGGCCGTCCACTCCCACATGGCTGGCCACTCGGCCAGCCCATCATTGTGCAGGTGTAAAATAAAATAAAATAAAATAAAATCAATGGAGGACAGAGGAGAGGAGAGACATTTTGTTGCAAGAAAAAAACCTGCTGCTACTGTGAAAAATCTGGCAGTTTATAAATTTTCATGTGTTTCTGTTGTGCTTGTGTGTTTTTGGACCACGATTTCAAAAACAATATTGCGTTTGCCGCCCCATTTTGGATCCCCCGCCCGCACTGCATGGCATGGCGAGTCCGGCTGCCCAGGACGGGGGGGAGGCGGGACCCCCCCCTCCAGAAACCACCCCTCCGGTATGTGCCCTGCGGCCTTAGTCAAGCAGGCATTTTTCCACCTGCTTTTTTGGCCCGAGAATGGGTGGGTTTTTTTCCTGTGCCGTCCGTGCCGCTTGCTTGCGCTTTAATTGCAGCGGCCGGCGGCGAGACTGGGCTTTTTGCTGGCTGCGAGCCTGCAGCGAGTCCCACCAGAGCAGCCCAGGATGGGGGATGGGGGGGAGGCCAGGGACCTCCAGAAACAACCCCTCTGGTAGGTGCCCTGAGGCACGGCAGGCATTTTTCCGCCTGCTTTTTGGCCGGGAACCGGTTTTTTTTAACTTTTAAATTTTTTTTTCTGTGCCGCGTGGCATCGCGCGATCGCGCGATGCAAGGAACAAGCACGACAAATTAGACCAAAATTGTTCATTCGTCGGTTTGAGCTCGAAGTCTGGCGGAGTAATTCCCGTTACTGTTTCCGTAGAGTAACGGATACGAGTAACAGAAACGGAAACGGGAATACCGCTAAGTCGTGCCCATCTCTATTTAGAACAGGTCCTGCTCCTCCTCTATAGGACTACAAGCATTTGAAAAATGCTATATCTCCCCTCAATCTTCTTTCCTCAAGGCTAAATATACCAAATTCTTTCCATCTTGCCTCATAGGGCTTGGTTTTCAGCCTCCTGATCATCTCTGTTGCCCTCCTCTGAACTTGTTCCATTTCATCTTTCTTAATGTGTGGTGTCCAGAACTTGGCACGGTACTTAAGATGAGGCCTAACCAGTGCTCAGTAGAGTGGAACTAGTTAGTTCCTCATGGGATGAGATGAAACTCAAAAGGAAAAAAGAGTTTAATAGTATTCAAGATAGTGTTTGCCCTTTTGGTTGCTACATTGCATTACAATCATCTGGTGATACTTAATACTGGCTAGCACTTAATATTGGCTAGTACACCAGTTATGCCCATTCCTTGAGAAACCTGCTCTGACCATGGTGGGGACTAGGGGACTAGGGAACATGCCCTAGTGACATCCCAACTGGGCTACTGTAATGTGCTCTATGTGGGACTATCAGGAAACTTCAACAGGTACAAAATGCAGCAGCCAGATTGCTGACAGGGGTGAGTTAGAGATCACATTACACCCCATTAAAGCAGCTCCACTGGCTGCCAATCAGCTATTGGGCACAATTCAAAGTGCTGAGCTTAACCCACAAAACATGATACAACCTAGGTCCTAGTGACCTCAAAGATAGAATCTCACAGTATGAACTGGCTCAGGTGTTAAGGTCATCAGGAGAGGCCTTTCTATACATCCCTCCAACCCCCAAAGGTATGTCTTGTGGGAATACATGAAAGGGCCTTCTTGGCTGCTATGCCCAAACTCTGGAACTCCAACTAGAAGCACCATTTCTCCAACTGCACCCATTTCTGCTGTCATTCCGGAAACAGGCAAGGACCTTTCTCTTCAGGCAAGCTTTCCCAGAATGATGGACTGCATACTATGTGTCGTTTATATGAATCTACCAAAAGTTACAGACTTTATGTTTGTAACCACGTATAACTTTTTTTATATCTCTCCTTGTGTGACTGCATTGACACTATGTTATCAACTGTTAGTTTTAATGTTACCTTTTAATGCCGTAAGATACCCCTCAATTCCCTGCTTCTCAAACTGGACATGTCTTAATTGTAACGGACTGTATATTGTCTCTCCTTACTGCAGTGGTTCCCAATCTGGGGGTCAGGACCCCTTTGGGGGTTGAACGAGCATTTCACAGGGGTCACTATGAGCCAGTGAACAAAAAGGCACAAATGGCTTGGGTCTGGAGGAGGGGGGGAGGAAAGGAGGGAAAAGAGTGAGTTACAGCTTGATAGGTTGGAGGGGATGTCAGTCAATGGCACTGGAGGCTGTGACTGGCTGAGGGTGCCTGTAGAGGGAAGTTCTCTATGGCAGTGCTCCCCAACCTTTTTGTCTCCACGGACCGGTATTTGTTTGATTATTTTCCCGTGGCCCGGGGTGGGGGTGGGGAGGGGGAGATGGGGGTGTGGGGGGCAGGGGAGGGTGTGAGGGGGTGTGTGAGGGGATGGGGGAGGGTGTGAGGGGGTGGGGGATGGGGGAGGGAGGAGGGGGGAGGAGGAGGTGCCGGGGGCTTGGCGTGTGTACCTTGGGGGCCAGGCGGCGGCGGGCGGCGCTTGTCGGTTGGGGCGGCGGGCGTGCGCTCCCCCAGCGCATGGGCGGGGGCCCGGGGCTCCTGGGCGGGCGGGCCCCGCCTCCTCTTCCTGTCGGCGGCCGGAGGCAAGCGGCGGCGCAGAGATGCCCCAACCGAGGCGGGCCACTGCAGCCGCGGCCACGGCAGCCGCCCGGGTTCGGCTGTGGCTCCCGCAGCCGGCAGCGGGGCGCCCCACGGCTGCCGCCGCCGCCCGCCTCGGTGGGGCACCTCTGCGCCGCCGCTTGCCTCCGGCTGCGGCCTTCGGGCGGGCGAGTGGGAGGGGGAGGGGAGGGGAGGGAGGCCGGTGGGGGTGGCGTCTCCGGCCCGAGGGCGCCACCAGGACCGCCCGAGCCGGCCGTGGCGGCGGCGGCAGGGCGCCCCCCGCCGCCCGGCCACGGAGTCGCGGCCGAAAAAACGCCGCGGCCGCCGACAGGAGGAGGAGGCAGGGCCCGCCCGCCCAGGAGCCCGGGCTCCCCCACCCCACCCGTGCACCATGCGGCGGCGACTCCTCCTCCGGCTGCCCACGGGAGAGTAGAGGAGGAGGAGGAGGGCGGTGGAGGAAAAGGGGAGGAGCCTCCCCGGCCTCCCCAGGCGGCCCGGTGTCAACCGGTCCACGGACCGGCACCGGTCCGCGGCCCGGGGGTTGGGGACCACTGCTCTATGGCACCTGTGGCAGTGGCCTATCAAAGGGGGCTTGTGGCCTCTTCCAAGCAAGGCAAGGGGTCACCAAAACATTAGGAACTGTATTAAAGGGGCATGGCATTAGGAAGGTTGGGAACCACTGCCTTAATGTAAGCTCCCTTGGGTCCTTCTCCAAGGAGAAAGACAGGGTAAAAATACTCAAAAATAAATAATAAGTAATAAATACATTAGCTGTATATACTAATATACATGTTTGTAGGCGGTGATGTCTGAGCACCACAGCCTCTTAACAAACACATACTAAAATTCTCTATGACTGAGGTGTTTGGTGCAGAGCCAGAGGCTGGAAGTTCAGATTGCTAGGAAAACAGCTAGCTGATGTAGCCTTGGGTAAACTGCGCAGTACTAACTCATCACTTGAAAGGAGAACTGCTCTGGATATATTATAACTAGAAAACTTCAGTTTATGTTGAAATTGACTTGACAGCACATTGTTGTTAGTGACATATGGCAGAATTAGAATACATTATGTAAAAAACTACAGAAACAGAATAAAATATAACACATTATGTCGCAATTTATAGAATTTATTTATTTATTTATTTACTTATTTGTTTAGGCAGCTAATAACAGATAAAGCAATGGAATGAAAAACATCATATTAAAAATAATTAGATAGATATTAAGATTTTTTTAAAAAAATCAATTTTAAAAACTGTAGAAACATCTGAAGACCTGTTAGTTAAAAACCATCATTTCTGAGGCAACTTACTCCTTAAAAGCCTGCCTGTAAAGGAAGATTTTGCCTGTCAGTGGAAGGACAGAGAGAACTGTAATATGGCCAATATGAAATAATTGACAAGTAATGTCTTATCAAATGCCTGAAAGTCAAGAAATGTCTCAGCCTAATGCCAAAAGGATGATAGGATCGGCCCCGGGGGCACTCACTAGGAAGAGCATTCCTTAGGCAAGGAAGCACAACCAAACAGATTCTCTACCTCCAAGCCTCTCTTAGAGGAAATACTTGGAGGAAAACCTCAAATGTTCATTCCAATATACAGACAGCTTCTGGCTCTTGATAATCATACTAAGGACATATTCTGGCACTGCAGAATTTAGGACATTTATTCTGTCCCCATTTCTGTAATGCGAGTCATACCCTGATCCTAAGGACTTGCGTTAACATGAAATTACATTCTATCAAAATTAGTGGGTCTTATGTTCGGTAATATCTTTATGAGCTGCATTATTAACCAGACCTTTGGACATCATGTGCATTCACACACATATCAATACATACATACTAGTAGTGATTGGCACAGGCCCACTAAGATTCAGCACCTAGAGGAGGTGCAGGGAAGCCAGAGCACCATTTATGAATGATTGCCCACTGGAGGAGGCAGTGCTGGGAAGTGCCAAACACCTGTTTGGCTAATAAACTGGCATGAACGAGCAATCCATGCCCATCTCTGATACATACTTTTTTGACCACCACCACCACCATCATCATCACCATGTTCCATCAAGTTAATTCTCACTTACAAACTTACAATAACCCTTTTTAGGGTTTTCCAGGTAAAGAGTACTGTACTCAGAACAGTTTTGCCCAGGGGTCCTCAACCTAAGTCCCCAGGGCCGGATGTGGCCCCTCAAGGTCCTGAATGTGGCCCCGGGGACCAATTGCAACCCCCCCACCTACCCCCTGCTTTGCGAGCAAGCCAGCCTCCACAGCTGCTTCGATTGCTGAGGCAGTTCAAAGCAGTGGCTATGTCGCTCCTCCCACTCCCCCCAACTACCGCCCAGATAATCAGCATGCTGGCTAGTGGGGCATTCAGAGTGGGAGGCCTACAGCAAGGTCCCTCCCACACCTCCCACCCACCACCCAGATGGTCGGGGCAGCGGGTGCAGCAATTTAAAACAGGAAGGCTGTGGCAAGGTCTCCTACTCCCTCCATGGCCCTGAGGCCCCACCACTACTCCTCCTGCACCCTGCCCACCTGCTTGTGGTCCAGCCCCCAGTGGTGTCTGGGGCTTGGTGGACTGGCCTGCTGTTCGAAAACTTTGAGGACCCCTGGTTTTGCCATTCACTTCCTCTGGGGGCGCCCTGGGACTGCATAGCTTACCCAAGGCCACACAGGCTGGCTGTACACACAGGAAGCATAACGGGGATTCAAACTCATAACCTCTGGTTCTGCAACCAAATGCCTAATTCAGTGAGCTACCTAGCTAGTTCCATGTGCCATAACAAATTAACAATAACAAATTATCTACATTTTTTTAAAAAGCATAGGAAATTTTATTGTAGGATTTCTCATAAAGTGAAACATTTTAAAAAATACAATTGCAACTTTTTTAAAAAAATACACAGCAGATTCCCAGTGTGGTGTAGTGGACAGAGTGGCAGACTAGGACTCTAGAGAAAAGGGGCTTAAGTCCCTACTTGGCCATGTAAACTCATTGGGGCAACTGGTAAAACTATTCCTTAAATAGCTAACTTACCTTGAAAGTCCTATGAGGGTCACTACAAGTCGTTTCCAACTTTATGGCACAGAACACAGAGAAGAATTCTTTAGCAACAAGCTTTCTTCCACAAAAATTGGAAGTGGAATTGTTGTTGTAGGAGATGTTGTGCATATTTTCCCCAAAACACTGAGTTTTGGACAGCCCTGAGTGAGAACTGACTCACCAGATTTTCAGAAAAGCAAATGGCATACAAAAGTAAGATGTAATGTAAAGCAGTTATAAATAAGGATAAATGACAACAAGAGAACTTAAAAGAAGAGGGATAAGATGATTTAACAAAGAGGAAAAAACTTTCCAAATCACTTAGAGCTCAAGAGTAAAACCAAATAACCCTGCAGTTAATGAAGATAAGAATGGCAGTAAGTAGCAATTCTTAATCTTTCCTTTCATAGGAATTCATCTTCAGCAGGTGATACTGCATACACGGGAAAACACAAATCAATTGTAGATTTTATAATGAGATTAAGAACTCCATTTTGGATTTTAGTATTTGGAAATATAGATGTAAGGTGTATGTTAGAGAGCTCAAAAATACTAAGCCCTGGTCTCATCTAGAGAACTGGCAAGCATAAGTGTTTCTTTTATCCATCTCGTCATGGTTTGCAATGCATTATAAAGCCTGCTGTGAACTGGACAGTGGCCTACTTCCTGCTTGACTAGTGGCTGCCCTGGGAAACCATGGACCTTAGAATAGAATGAGGATAAACAGGCACATTGTAAGACTCTGACACTCCCTCACTGAAGCTTTATTCTTCGGGCCATTTTCCATGCTGCTGGTTCCAACTCTTGTCCTTAATATGCAAGTCAAAAAGTGGCCCTAGAAGATACGTGAAAAATCAAAGTTGAAAAGTATCCAAAACATGTATATTTGTTTCTATTTAACAACACAGAGGATCAGCTG
This sequence comes from Phrynocephalus forsythii, assembly GCA_029282475.1. Taxonomy (NCBI): domain Eukaryota; kingdom Metazoa; phylum Chordata; class Lepidosauria; order Squamata; family Agamidae; genus Phrynocephalus; species Phrynocephalus forsythii. Next base: position 130,771,621 of record JAPFRF010000011.1, on the reverse strand, counting down.
ACTACATGTCTAGGAAGATGTTCAATGGGCAAACCAGCAGAATCACAGGTTGCCTTTTATGCCTCTTTGGACTCCTTCATTAATAATGCAGATTTACAAAGAATTTGGACAGTGGGCATCTCAAAAAATCATATGAATGGCAATTAGTCTTATGACAAAACATATTATGACAAGCATCTTCAGGCAAAACCAGCTGAGAGCAGCAATATGTAAATACAGCATGTGAGGCTGGAGAATGGTTCCCATATTAGGCTGGATTTTAGTGAAATTTTAGACATTCCACTCAGCATCTGTTTAGCCCATCATGTGCCTTTGCTGTACCACAATGCCACACCTGACATCACAACTGGAACAGGATCTTCTAGATTTATGTGATGTTTAAGGAGAGGTGTTTTTCTTCTTCTGTTCCTTCCCCAGACAGCCCCTAAGTTCCAGTGGCCAAGCAGGGATTGGAATCTAAGGGCGCTTTTACATGCCCCCTAAAATCCGAGGCAAGGGGCTCCCAGACCCGGAGCTTAAAAATGTTTTCCCACCAGCTCCGGACTTAAAAAAAATTAAGTACAACCACGCCCACCTAAGCACGTCCCAGCGCACTTTTCAAGTACCTGATCTCTGAAGGTGAAAATTTTCTGATGCGGATGTAAAGCAGTGAGTGCCGGGCTCTCCTCGCCTTGTGTTTGTTTGTTTGTTTTGCCCTCGCCCCTTTAAGAGACTTTAAGAGACTGGAATGCTTGCTTCCGGGGCTGCGACGGGCAGACAGAGGTGAGCCTGCATTCTTTTCTCCCTTTTTTCTCCCTCCCCTCACGCAGACAGGAGCAAGGGAGTGCGGAGGGGTGGGAACATAGGAAGAGCGACAAACCCCTAAGATCTCTGGTTCAAATTTAATGGTAAGTTGCCAGCGGATTTTAGGGGTTGTGTAAAAGTGCCCTAGGTCTCCCGAGTCTGACATTCTATCTGCTACACATTGATAGCTGTCCTCTAGCCCTTATAGGATGGGAAGTATCAGGCAAAACATGCAGTCACAGGTTTGTCCAACTGTTTTGCAAGAAACAAGGCTTTTCGTGTAAACAGCCAAAGAGTGAAGCCATCTACATTTTCACAGGATCTTATAGTTGTGTATAAACCAAAGACTCTGGGTGAAGCCTGCAACTGTAGAAATGATTGCAGAAAGCTGTTTACAGAGCGCCCCTCCCAAAAGAGTGCATAGAAACTGATGAGGCCATTGGAGTGAATGCAGGCTGTCAAATTAGAACTGTGGTATGAAAAATGAGCTTTTAAGACAGTACATCATGATCCTTGGGATCTCTGCCTGCTCTACAATACTATGAGTCTAAGATGCTCTGGCCTTCCAGAAATGCTTTTCCATTTTGTTTTCTTCCATTGGCTTCTGTGAGCTAGCTAGGTGCTGCCCTAAATAAAGTACATGTTGGCATAAACTGGAAATGAGGAATAGCAGGAGAAGGCAAGTACTGGGTATGGATTGTGAGAAGCTTCTCCTTGCAATTGTTGTTGAAGTTATGGTTGCTGTTAAACTTTGGAGAATAGGTTTAAAACAATGATAACTAAATTGTAATGTTCTTCCTGAACAATTAATTATAAATCTGCTTGTCTACATGTGGCTTTTTGAACTGCTTGCACAGGAATATAGCCTAATAAATTAAGTGGTTCCGTAAATGCATACAGGAAATCAATATATCTGTACTTGTTAGGAAACAGAAATTGGCACCATTTCTTAGACTATGGCCCAAATGCTGTTGGTTAGTGCAGTAAACCACACTAGAAAAGCCCATTAGATAAATGGAGTTATAGTGAGTCAACTCCTCCATAGTTTCCATTCCAATGATTCAATGGGTCCTACTTGAATTCCAACTTATTATGCGAACCTTAGTTACAGCTGGACTCTGTAGAACTTACAGAACATCACAACTGTGAATCCTAAAGGATTAAGCAGGTCTACTACAAAACAACATGATTCAGATCAACAATTCCCAGAATCCCTCAGCCAACATGATGACTTGTTAATCTCTTTGGGTGATTCCGGATAGTGTAGTGTAGTCCAAAAAGAAAGAGGGTCATTTGAGGGAGAAAGGTGAGGTATATAAATAAAGAAATAAATGTATAATTATATGAACAGATAAATAAATAAATAAATGTTCAAGGTTTGATTTGAATCTCAGTCTTCATTACAAGATCTCTTATCGCTGTGAAAGGAGATAGCAACTAATAAGGGTTGGATTTTTGGTTAGATGCACCACACTGGATTGATGCCTATTTTAAAAACATGCATGTGTGCATGTGTATGTGTGCATGCATATTAAAAATCAGTATGATTTTAAAAAAGTTATGATATTTTCTAAAATATTTTTGAATATTTTCTGAAAGCATGACATTTAAAAGGGAAGGACGCTTTGATTTTTCCAGTTTACCATCAACTTCCCCAATCCACTCTTGGTTTTTTGACTGCAAAAAAGGTGCCACTGTGTTATTTGTGCAAGATTTCCATGATATTCGTATGGCTCTGTAGGTATTTTTTTACTTCAATAAAAATTGATATTAAAAGAGTTACTGCATAGCAATAATTTTGGAGAAGGTAGCCATGTTAGTTTGTGCAAGAATCCAGGCAATGATCAAAGAAATAAAACAAAACAAAATCCAAAAAACATGTGTGGCACCTTAAAGACTAACTTTTATATTTTAATGTAACATTTTGTGGACACGTCCATTTCTTCCGACACATAACAGCAGAATGAGGTGTACAAGAACTGTAATATGGCAACCTTAGGCCAAAGATAAGTCAGTTAATTTTTCCCTCAGGAATCAGTGGAAAAAATAGTTCTATTTATTTTATTAGGGACAAAAGTCAACCCAAAAACTAAATCTAATGATCTTATTTTCAGTTACTAATAATAAAATTTGTGCTTTATCTGGGATCAATGCTGAAAATAACATATTCTGAACTGCTGTTTAAACCACTGTGGTTCTGTTTTCCATTTTCCACTACCCAGAAAATATGTTAATTATTCCATAAACTAAAGAGTGCTCATATATTTAAACAGGATTACAACTGGGTGATTTTAGACCTGTGAGTTACTGGGTTCTGAAAGGGCCATTTAGAGGGCCATGACAATTTACTGATTTGTAATGTACTCTATAGCATTCCCCTTCTCTCCCTTGCACACCACACTACCTTGACCACCTCTGTACCACTACTAATTTCATGATTTCCTGACTGAGCAAAATAAAAACTGCCCAGATTGTGTTTTTCAATACAGACCAAAAAAGGGGGACGGACGGACCAGAGATGCACAGATTGCACATTTAAAAATTATCAAAATTAACCATTATAAGCTGATAAACACGTTTACTTAGGGGTAAACATTGAACCAAATGGAATACGTTAAAGGTGAGAATGAATAAAACAGCATCCATAACCATGGAATTCCTGCTTAGCCATGCCACATAGAAAAAGTCACCACGTTAACATCTCTATAGTATCAGCATAGTGGATACCATCCCTCTTTCAGGATGTGACAGGTAAGAAGACCTTGTATTGGAGGGGAATAGGGATCGGTTATTAATGTTGGAAGCTATCAGTTCCGAAATGACATGGAGGAGCCCAGCTGGTGTTCGGAAGCCTCTGGAACGCAATCAGCCAATCGCTTACCTAGCTCTGCACCCATGTGGGGCTGAGCTCCAAAAAGGAAGAAGCCTCCAAAATCATCATTCCTTCTCCCTGGTGCTGGCCAATCAGGAACTGTGCAGGAACTCTGTGTCTGATTGGCCAGCACCAGGGAGAAGGCTTCCAAACACCAGCCGGGCTCCCGTATGTCATTTCAGAACCGGTAGTTTCTAAAATGAATACCCATCCCTAGTGGGGAAATCTTGGTATATATACCCAAGACAATGTAATAAGATAAATTAAATTAATTTGGAAAGAAAAACATGTTGTTAAAACCTGGAGACTGCACATAAAATCTATGGAAATAATAGCCAAGAGACTTTGACTAGAAATATTGCTGCTGTTATTTTTTAAGTTGGTGTAGTTTAGTGGATGAAAATGTAAGATTATAACTGTGATGTCCCAATTTCAAACCTCATATCAACAATACATTCATAATATTTGTATAGAATTTTTGATTATATAAAATTGCAGCTACAGAAGTGAAGTCAACCTGTTTAAGACAAATAGCTGATTCTTGGCCCACCCAATTCCCCTTCCCACCATTGCTCATTTCTAATACTTCACCTGATGAAGGGAGGAAAGTATTTCTGAAGCTTATACATTTTTGTGTGCCTTTGCATTCTTTCTCTGTGGTCAGACTGGATGGATGTACTTAGGAGTGTACAGTGAAAGACTTTCACATCACTTAGAATGGAGAATGTAAAGTTTTGAACTTCCCACTTCTCAAGGTTTGTATGACCTGTCCTGCGTGAAACTTAATACCAGTGAATCATGTGATAAGACTTACTCCTTTGTCATCCACAGTCATCTTCCATTATTTCTGGGGAAAAGATCCAGGAACAACAGGCAGATTACAAGGACTAAATATCAGGCTTCTCGCCCCAGTCCAGTTCTCTTCTCTCCTCACAACACCGTTAGCTTTTAACATCTCAAATTGATGAGGGAAAATCCCTTCAAAAACATTTTTTTATCTTTCAGGTAGACGTATTAATGTATGGGGTCAAAAGTTAGGTTACATTTGTCTTTCTTTTTCAGTAGTCTAATAAAGTTCTCATGCACCCTTAAGCTCAGTAAGGAGTTTGGTATTTTGTTCTAAATTTATTGCTATTTGATAAACAGCAAAAATCCTGTGGAAAGAGTGCTTTAAAAAAGAAAGAAAGAAAGAAAAGAAAAAAGCATGTACTTTTGTGTATCATTTACTTCATCTGATGCAGAAACTATTACCCAGAATAGACTATCCAGAATAGAGAACCAGCCTATTTGTATGCAAAAGGACATTATTAGCATAAGATACTCTTGCAACATCCCTGATTTCATTTAATTTTAAGTAGCCCTGCTTACTAATAATGTGGGAGACTACCAGGGTACACCTGAAGTTAGAAAAAGTGTCTGCTTGCAATCTTAGCTAGTAGCCAGTCAGAGCTGGTAAGAGTTGCCTACAGTGGCTATTGATCTGTATCCGTATAAAATGATCTTATGTTCTGTGGTTGCTACATAAATATGGCACACAATTGCATCATGACGTTGTGAATTACATTACTAGGTCTTGTAATTATATTTATGATGTGATCCAGAATATTGGTAGTATAAACCATAATATACATGTCGACAGAGTTGGATTAAAGTTTGATAATATTACCCATATGACACTATCATATCTATGTCAATTAATCAGAGCTTAAAAACTGGCCTGGCAACATGGATTGTGAAGTACCCGGAAGTAAGCGTCAATGGAATCGATAAGAGTTTGCTTTGAATATTTATGAGACCAAATGTTGGACGCGTCAGATCCTTGTTTAGGGCCCTCATAACGGTGATTCTTTAGAAGCAGATAGGCCCCAGTTTAGCCTTTTCTGGTATTATGAAAAGTGAGTGTAATAAATAACAAAGGCTACAGTAAAAGTATATAATAAATATATGAGGAGCAGTGTACTACCTCTCTCCTCCTTGGTATTTTTTGTTGATCTCTACACAAGGTGAGCAATTTTCTGTAGAGAACAGACCCTTCTAACCATGCAGGATCTCCCCATGATCAGGAACATTGATTTTTCGAGGCACTCCACAAAGAGCAGGCTTCTCTCAGACTGCTGCAATTCATATGTAGAAGAGAATAGAATTGTACACAGAAGGTACAAAACTATTATGCTTTTCTTTCTCACGTGTTTATTGCATCTTTTTTTGTTATATTTATGTACGTGCTCACATGATTACTGTACTTGGTTTTCATAAGGTCTGTATAGGGCAGTGTTGGTGAAGCTATGGCACAGGTGCCAAAGGTGGCACTCAGGGCCCTTTCTATGGGCACCTGACATTGCCCCTTCACATCCACCTGTATTCAGGTTAAAATGCTGTGTTGGCACTTCATGTGAAAAATTAGTGGGTTTTGAATCGCAGTTTGGGCACTCGGTCTCTAAAAGGTTCGCCATCACTGGCATAGGGTTTCTGGCATACATGCCAGAACTTGGTTGAGTGAGTGGTGCTACAGTGAAAAGAAAAACAGATGCAGCTGCATAACCAGATGCTGATAACATGTTTTCTGATTATGTTCTGAACAGAGAAATATCCAAACACATTCAAATAATGCTTGACTTCTTTTTTATGTACCGCAGGAATCCATTAAATTGGGAAACCACATTATTTACCTGATCAGAATTTTAGGATGGTGTATGAACCACAACATGGCAGGAGAAAAAAAATCCCCTGTTGGAATCAAAATGCAGTGCAGATCTTGCTACTCGAGCAGTTACATTATCTTGTATGGCACGTGCACAGTTGCCAAGGCAACCAGTATCCTTCAACCAACTCTATTATTACGGCTATTACAGGCTTTTAAACTCTCTGGTGTCCAAGCCGTCACTCTGAGCTGGTTTGTACTAATAACCCTCCAGTGCAGATGCAACCAGAAAAGCATAAAATAGAAGAGAGAAACACTGTTTTGAAGATAGAGGGTAAAGATTTTAAGCCTGTGGCAGCTTGGGAAATTAAATTCAATCAACTAGAGGCAAGCACCTCTTATATAACTATATTTATCAAGTCAAATAAATGTAGTGACAGTTCATTGCAGACCTTGAATCCCAGCTATGAATAACCATTTGAGTCAATCTAATGGTAAAGCAGGGCTGTGGTACTCACTAATTATCTGAAAGATAAAATCTCATTGCACATCAATTGTGGTGAAAAAATTAATTAGCCATTCCACAGCTATCAGATGTTATTTTCTGAGGAACAAATGATCATTTTCTAAACATACAGCTAGGAAATGATAAATTGTACCTTTTGATGTTATCTCTCAGATTGCCAAGGCCACTATAAAATTTAAAGCTACTATAATTTAGTCTAAAGGGCCTTTAATAAGCCATTTGTTAACATTTAAGGAAATCATTTTTCAAAAATAGGGGCCCATTTCTTCTCTTGGTATCTAAGTATTTACACATCAAAGCACCAAAGCCACTTCATTATGCCTCGTATGAATTACTGGTAACAGTTTTCTTTAGCCCAAACCAAAATATAGCAAACAGAAAACATTTCTTTAAAAGCACTGTTAGATAAACAACACTGTAATTTATAATCAAGAATATTTATTTTAGCACCTGAAGTATGCTTGGCGTTTGGGGAATCAGACTAATATTTCAACACTAATGTAAACCGAACACCAGTTTTCAAACTAAATTGTGAGCGAACCGCTGATTCCTATCCTTACTGGAGCTATGTGGTTCAAGTAGTGAGGGACTTGTATGGTAGTAACTATCATTTTCAGTGCTACCTTGTACACATTAATTAAAAGAAAACTAGTAGCCCCCTTCTACTTCCCAGGGGATGTAAAGAATACTCACTAAATTATTTGTTCTCATTTATTTAGGCTGTTTGGGCTCTACAAGACATCTTGTTGACAAAATGAGATTCCTCATCATCGGGAGATAGTGAGACAAACAGATCTTCTCTCTCTCTCTCTCTCTCTCTCTTTCCCCCTTCCAAATATTTCTTGGAGCAAACTGTCTCTACAGAAGAGCTAGCGTCCTTTCCCCTTGAGAAGGGAAGCATGCCGACATGGAGCATGCCAGAAAGAACTGGTTAATACAGTAACCCCCTGCCTATCGCAGGGGTTAGGGACCCACCTGATCCGCGATACATGAAAATCCATGATATGCAGAAGCGGGTCAGGTGGGGGCGGGGGCGATCAGAGGGGGGGTGGGGGCAGCAGGGAGCAATGCAATTGCTCCCCGCCGCCCCCCGTGCGGCTCCGAGGCCTCCCGGACAGGTCTGGGGGTGGCGGGGAGCCATGCGATCGTTCCCCGCCACCACCCCACGCGCGGCTCCGAGGCCTCCCAGAGGGGGTGGGGGTGGTGGGGAGTGATCTGATCACTCCCTGCTGCCCCCCCCACGCAGCTCTGAGGCCTCCTGGATGGGTCTGGGGGCGGCGGCGGGAAACCCCATGCGATCGCTCCCTGCCACCCCCCGTGTAGCTCCGAGGCCTCCTGGATGGGTCTGGGGCAGTGGTGGGGGCGATGTACCTGAACCGCAAAGTGGTGGGGGGTGACTGTAGTTAAAAACCCAGACACCATCCACTCTAATGGTTCTAATCCCTAAAAGTCCACATAACAAAGCAGCAGCCATCATTAATTTGCACAATTTGCACTACTTGCATTAAAATGTGCACTACTTGCATTAAAGTGTCATTTTGCATTAAGCATTATCTATACAGTTTTGTTTATGCTACACACACACACACACACACACACACACACACACACAGAGAGAGAGAGAGAGAGAGAGAGAGAGAGAGAGAGAGAGAGAGAGAGAGAGAGAGAGAGAGAGAGTTTTAGTTCTCTTTTGGGCAGGATGAGGCAAGTCATATACGCTTGCATTCTACACATTGCTGATCAGTGGTAAGACTCCTTCACCCATTTAGAGCCCTTAGAAACAGGGGCCACTAACTCAACTCTCCTGGGGTCTTACGTTTTCCTCTTAGAAAGGCCCTTGCATAGTTCTTCTTCACAAAATTTGGACATTATTTTTTAAAGTAACATGTTTGAGTCACTTGTTAGTCTTTTTACAAGGTGACATACTCTTGATAGTAGTCTATATAATCTTCATAACAATATTTTAAAACTAAGAAGGAAGCATTACAGTCTTCCTAAACATAACACATTATCTTGTCTGTGTTGCTAAAAGGTGCTATCTCTGATTGATAGCCCTGGTATAACTTCAGGTATGGTAATTTGGTTTCAGATTTAGACTTCTAAACTTTTATGAAAACAAATCCTTGGGATATGTTTTTGAAGCTGCAACCTTCACCCCATAACCTAAACTAAATTCAGTAAAGCCGGGATGTTGCTCTTGCAGGAAAAGGGAAGAAGACCACTATCTCACGGCAGATTTGAGGCATTCATTTTGAAAAGACGTCTTTTTCCGTCATGTGGTAGCATGCCCAAAAAGGTGCTTTACCTGTCATCTCATCCTTAGTGATAAAAAGTGGCCTTTAATGTCCACAGCAAAGAATTGCTGTTTAAAGGCACCTCTGTAAGGCTTGGAGAAAAGTACAGTCCCCAGCGGTGGTTCCAAGAAAAAGCATTCAGACGAGTGAAAATGGGTGTGGTCGCATCTTTCTGAATGAAAAGGCGACTAGCCATTAGGACATTTAAAAAGGAGCACCTATAATCATGGGGAAAAACCCCAAAAAGCAAACATGGGATGATGGTCAAAGGTTTACACAAGGCCCTTAATTTAATATGTGCTTATCTTCTGGAGAAATGGATGAAACCTAGAGGAGATTTAGGCAGTGAACATAATTGTGAAATAAGTAAGGCAAGGATGTGGCCATTTCTGACCTTAAATGTGGAAATAATGCAGTGCAATTCTTTCCCATGCCCTATTTTGGGACAATGGCATCTGTTCAACAACCCCCTCTCAGATCTGTTCAGAGTTCTATTTCCTCAGTTCAAATTACACATCAAATTATTTTCTGAAGAGAGAAGAAATTAACAGGCCAGGAAATGTAATATGGAAACAGTAATATGCATAAAAGCTTTATGGCAGTATTATATCAACAACAACATGACTCAAACAGACCAAGGGTACCTCATACAGCCACTCACAATGCCACCTATATGCAAACTTCAGTGGATTTTAAGTTTGGATGGTTGAAATCTTGTTACTTTGGACAGTATGTTGCACTAGAGCAGGCCCATTGAGACCAATGGAACTCATGAAGGAGCTGATTCATCAAATTGCAACTGATTCAATAGACCTATTGTAGTGCAATTTACAATCAAAAGCAACAAGATTTCAGCCTTATGCACTGAACTCCATGGAAGAATAGAAGTTTGCACAGTTCCAAGAATTTTTTTGCAACAACTGAATCATCATAGTAGATCAGACCAGGCATGGTAGACATACTAAACTGCCATATGTTGTGAAACTATGGTTGAAAGCTGCACACATAGCACACATAGATGTACGTTTCCGAGCAAGGTGAGGTCTTCTTATCCATTGATAAACACATTACATTTATTCTGTAGATAACGTCACCAAAAAGAATGATAGCAGCAGACAGAGGAGACAGATTGTTGACTAAGGAGGCAACGCTACCGACCACTCAGAACAGAAACATGGAAGAATTGTCACACAGGTTCCATACATGACAGGCTTTGAAGTTCTCAGGTGTCTCTCTTTTCACACACTCATGTAGTGCTGATAGTAACTGTAGTCATTGACTTTTCCTAATAAAAATTCTTATACAAAAAATAATTTGCCACTATTTTACCCCTACCAAATTAGACTAGTGCTAATGTAGTATACTGTCAACATGTCCTCATGTTTCTCATAACTGGCTAGAGAAAATTATTTATCCTTCTACACATACTCTGGTTTGTTTGTTTTTGTTTTTTGTTTTTGTTTTGCTATTGTGAAGCCTTTTTTAGTTTGGCTGCTTTTTTAAGAAAGATGCATTTTCGCATAGCAGTACCTCTACTTACGAGCAGCTCAACTTAAGAGTGGAAAACCATTGGCGTTTTAACTACTGCCTTACAAATTTTAGATGCAGTCTGCTCTACTTACATTTTTTTCCAATTTATTTATTTATTTATTTTTTGTTTTTTAGATACAGCTGCTCTACTTAAGACTTGTTCTACTTAAGAGCATGCATGAGGAACAGATTAAACTCTTAAATAGAGGTACCACTGTATACACGTTTACATTAGTTTATTATAAGGTGCCCTTCAGAACTTTATGTTGTAAAAGCCTGAAGGGCTATTCTATGCCCTACTTTAGTAAAATATAGCATCACTGTATCATCTGCATACATTAGAGAAGGGATCAGCCTGTTTAAAAGTTTGGGTGGATAAAACCAAGAATTTATTAAGGCTTGAGCCACAGTACAGATGCAAAATATTTTTTTAATTCATCTATAAGAGGAACCCAAGTGTTGCAATATCAGACATTTTGCCGAATATTTTATAGTATTTTATTTTATTGCTTTTTATATATTTCTTCAAATCGTTTCCTTTATATTGTTTAAACGTCCCATCGTTGTGTGTTTTGGTGTTATTAACCGCCCAGAGTTCCCTTGGAAGATGGGCAGTATATAAATAAATAAATAAATAAATAAATAAATAAATAAATAAATACTAATCAAGGGTGCCATGACCACCATAAACTCTACTTATTCATCCATTAAGATCTTTTTCTGCTCCAACAAGTCCCAAAACATCCACCAAAGTTGCATAGCATAGAATTTGTTCAGAACACTAAGCAAGCTTATGAGTCAATAATTTGAGGGGTCAGAAATAGATCCTTTTTCATATATTTTTCAGCCACTAAAAAGGTCCTCTTTTTCCTCTGCATGAAACAAACCTATGAAGGTCATGAAACTGCGATAGCATTCTGAAAACCAGGGAAAGTCATATGTGGTGATATGGTCCTTCAAATAGCCTGAAGCCATGTCAGACTTCCTTTTTAATGCATTTTAATTGTATTGCATTTTAATGTTTTAATTGCTTTTAATTGTTCATCTTAATTTTGAATTGTAAGCCACCCAGAGACCTTCGGGTGGTGGGCGGAATATAAGTTGTATAAATACATAAATAAATAAATAAATAAATAAATAAATAAATAAATAAATTTAAGCCTTTACTTTAGCCAAGTATCTGGAAGTTGAGTCATGGCAACTTGACTTCTTTTCTTGAGAGACTGAAACATTACATGAGGTCAAAGTGAGCTATAAAATGGAGGACTCTAAACTAGCTTTCCTCAGACTAACTAAACTGTTTGGATGAGCAGCAAAACGCTTCAATCTCTCAAGAAAAGAAGTCCAGTTACCATGACTCAACTTCCAGATAAACTCACCTGGATGACTGAGAATCTTTACAGACATTTAGTCAAGTACTTTAGTGGAAGTCTGACATGGCTTCAGGTTATCTGAAGGACCATATGAAGGACAATTATATTTAAACATCCCTGGATTTCAGAATTCTATCTCTGTTTCACCATTTTCCTAGTCTTCCTTGGTGAGGATGTGGAAGAGGGCTTTTTCAGAGGTGGCTTCCCAAGTTGTGAGATGCCCTGTCCTGAAAAGCCAGGTTGTCCTCTCCTTCTTGTCTTCCACAAGCAGGCAAGAACCTTTTTAGGCATGCCTGAAGTAGGGAGCCAATGGGGAAAAAAGGTAAAAGTTCCTACCGCACATGCATGCTAGTCGTGCCTGACTCTAAGGGTGGTGGTCATCTCCATATTCAAGCGAAAGAGCCAGTATTGTGGAAGTCCGTTGGCCATATGGTCAGCATGGCTACATGGAAAACTGTTTACCTTCCTGCTTTTTATGGTGGTGCCTACTTATCCACTTGCATTTACATGCTTTGGAACTGCTAGGTTGGCAGGAGCTGGGGTTAACAACAGGAGCTCATTCCAATGCATGGCACCCAGGATTTGAACCACGGAGATGCCAACTTTGCTACCGACAGTTTCAGTGCTCTAGTCCAGTGCTCCCCAACCTTTTTATCCCTGCGGACCGGTAAATTTTTGATAATTTTTCCGTGGCCCGGGTGGGGGGTGGGGTGGGGAAGGGGGAGATAAAGGAATGCGAATGCGGGGTCAGGCCGGGAGAGAGAGAGAGAGAGACGCACACACACACGACCGCACCACCCCACCCCCTCCCTCTCACCTTTGCAAACCGGCCAGTTGGGACTCTTCCTTTCAGGGGAGGCCCGGCTTTGCTTCTGACGGGCCGGATCCTTCCCACGGAGGAGGAGGAGGAGCAGGCGCTGCCTTCGGGCGCCGGCGGAGACACCGGGGAAGCGCGGGGCAGCGGCGGCGGCAGCGAAGAGCCCGGGGGAGGCGGCGGGTGGGGGGCCGAGGGGGGCTGCCGCGCGCCCCTCCCCCTCCTCCTCCTTGTGTGGGGCTGCCCCGCAGTGGCGAGGACCCAGTGGGCGGCTTTCTTTCTTTCTTTCTTTCTTTCTTTCTTTCTTTCTTTCTTTCTTTCTTTCTTCCTTTCTTTCTCCCTCCCTCCTTCCTTTCTTTCTTTTTCTTTTTCTCTCTCTCCCTTCCTCTTTCTCCCCCTTTCTTTCATTCTTTCTTCCTCCCTTCCTCCTTCCCCTTTCTTTCTTTCTTTCTTTCTTTCTTTCTTTCTTTCTTTCTTTCTCCCTCCCTCCTTCCTTTCTTCCTTCCTTCCTTTCTTTTTCTCTCTCTCTCTCTCTCCCTTCCTCCTTCTCCCCTTTCTTTCTTTCTTTCTTTCTTCCTCCCTTCCTCCTTCCCCTTTCTCTTTCTTTCTTTCTTTCTCCCTCCCTCCTTCCTTTCTTCCTTCCTTCCTTCCTTTCTTTTTCTTTCTCTCGCTCTCTCCCTTCCTCCTTCTCCCCCTTTCTTTCTTTCTTTCTTTCTTCCTCCCTTCCTCCTTCCCTTCTTTCTTTCTTTCTTTCTTTCTTCCTCCCTCCCTCACTCCTTTCTTTCTTTCCCTTTTCTTTACCCCCTCCCTACATTCTTTCTTTCTCCTCCCTCCCTTCCTCCCTCCCTCCCTCCCTCCTTTCTTTCTTTCTTTCTTTCTTTCTTTCTTTCTTTCTTTCTTTCTTTCTTTCTTTCTTTCTTGCGGGGTTGGAAGCGGCGGCGGGATGGGGGCGATTGGGGGATGCGGTGTGGCGGCGGTGGCGGGGGGGCGGCGGGCAGCGGGGCAATTATGGGGGTTGCGGCAGCGGCGGCTTCGGGATGGCCCCGCGAGGCCGGTGGACGGGGACCGAGGCCGGCAGGAGCAGCAAGGCGGCAGAGGCGGTGGTGGCGGCTCCCTGGACGGCCCCGCGAGGCCGGTGCCGGGGGCAGCAAGGTGGGGGCAGCAAGGCGGCGGCGGCTCCCGGGACGGCCCCGCGAGGCCGGTGATGGGGGCCGAGGCCGGCGGGGGCAGCAAGGTGGTGGTGGTGGCGGCAGCGGCGGCGGCTCCCAAGACGGCCCCGCGAGGCCGGTGATGGGGGCTGAGGCTGGCGGGGGCAGCAAGGCGGCGGCAGCGGCTCCCGGGACGGGGGCGTTTGGGGGGATTGCGGCGGCGGCGGGGGTGATTACGGGCGGTCGCGGTGGCGGCGGCGGGGCGGGGACGATTGCGGGGGGATGGCGGTGGGGGCGATTGCGGGGGGGGCGGGGAAAACATCCGGGCCGGCCCGCAACCCCCCCGCCCGCCCCCAACACAGGTGCAGTCCGGCGGCAATGGCAGTGGGGGGGCTCCACCCTGGAGCGCGGCCGCAGGGAGGGGCCAAAGGGCGCGCGCCCCGAGGGAGGAGGAGGAGGAGGAGGGGCACCCACCTGCTCTTCCGACCGAGGGGCCCCCCTCCTCCCCGCTGGCCCCCCGCGCGCCCGGCCCCCAGGGCAGGGGGGTTGGGGCCGGGAGGAGGCAAGGAGGGGCAAGCGGGCCAAATGGGGTTCCTGCTGGTGGTGGTGGTGGTGGTGGTGGTGGAGGGTGAGGAGGAGGAGGGCGGAGGAGGAGGAGGATGCGCCGCCGCCGGCGGCGGGCAGAGAAGGGAGGCAAAGGCAAATGCGGCGGCGGCTCCTCCTGCGCTCCTCCAGCCTTCCTCCTCCACCGGCCGCCTGCGGGAGAGAAGAGGAGGAGGAGGAGGGCGGCGGAGGAAAAGGGGAGGAGCCTCCCCAGTGTCCCCAGGCGGCCCGGTGCCGACCGGTCCACGGACCGGCACCGGTCCGCGGCCCGGGGGTTGGGGACCACCGCTCTAGTCCGCTGAGCCACCACACCATGTGGAATAAGGTTAAATCAACATATCCAGAAGTTCTGGACATGTATATACACAAACTCCATCTTCATTTGAAAGAACAGAGAAGGTAAAGGGATGTGAAAGAGAAACTCAGGCCTCTCTACATAAGGAAAGTCTTTCAGCCTCTTTCTGCCCTCCAGTTTAATGCCTTTTCAATCTGAGGCTAAGAATCCCAGGAAGGGTCTTGACCAAATGGGCAACACCTCCACTTCCTTTATCTGACAAGCAAATCTGATTAATTGGGCAGTTGTAAAAAGGAGAATTAATTTGGATTATAAAGGACAGAAGCGGAAAACACACGGATTGCCAGCTATCTTTAAGAGGAACGGGCACGTAGGTCAAATCAGTTCCTTCTCAGTAGTGTGTCCTGTTCAGACCATCGGACCATTTAAAAGTTAGCCATAAAACTTTATGGAATATTGGTAATAGATAGCTTATTTTTATTATACAAAGGTGATTTTTGCATATGTATCACTTTGTTGTTCATTTTGGTAATCAACCAGTGTCAGTATTTACTGTGGAAGCACTTCACCTATGCATTTTGCATCAAATACAGAAAAATATAGGATTTTAGAACAATGGGAATAGATGTATATGAGTTTAGTGATCTGCTGGTTTCTGAAGCAGCTTCTTTTGATACAAAGATTGATAACCAAAATGACATATTTTTAGATAGATAGATAGATAGATAGATAGATAGATAGATAGATAGATAGATAGATAGATAGATAGATAGATAGATAGATAGATAGATAGATAGATAGATAGATAGATAGATAGATAGATGGTTTGATTGAACTATTTCACCTATCTTCTGATAACCTTCCTATTACATTTGAATACAAAGTAATTTTATTTTTTACATAACTATGCAATTTAGTCATGGCCCTCATATACAATGTAATCTTAAATATGTCTGCTCAGAAGAAACTTCTCTGATATTCACTGGGGCTTACTCAAAAGTAAGTAGGTAGAGGAAAGCAACCTGAAACAAATCTGGGAAGAAGAATGTTAATTATAGATTAATAATTTCTGATAAACCAGGCACATGCAACCATGTCCCTCCAGATGTAACCGTATTGCAATGTCCACCACATGTCCACCACATGTAGCAAGCCTAGCCAATGAAGAGGAATCATGGGAACTGTAGTTCATATGCTTTTGAGGGTCCATGGTAAGCGACTCTTGCGAAATCAGCATCATCATTGTGCCATCAAGTCAATTTTGACTTATGGTGACCCTTTCAGGGTTTTCCAGGTAGAGAATAATCAGAAGTGGTTTTCCATTCCCTTTTTCTGGGGGAGCCTTGGAAGCTTGTTCAAGACCACACAGTCTGACTCTACTCTTGGGAGTAATACTGGAGAATTGAACTCCCAACCATACCAAAATCACTGAACTATCTAGCCAGGTCTATATGGTAACACTTTCTACAGCAGATTTGTGTAGCCAAAATTTTATGCTTAGCTTCATTTGATAATTAGCACTTGGTGACAATACAGTGCTAAATCATATGACAGTACAGTATTCTGCTGCTAAACCACAATTATGTTTTTATTACAAATGCTATTTGCAGATTCTCAAAGGTAAATTATTAAGTGCTTTATAAGGAATAACAATGGAGTGGTAAGAAAAAGTTGTTGCACTTTTGTGACTCCTTTAAAATATGTTCCTCAAGTCAGTTCTTTTATAACATCCGACATAAAAGAGATGTGTATGACTAGCATAAACATTTAATTTCAGTTTGCAAAGCATGTAATAGATATCTTTGAATAAACTGTGACAGCATTACTGCTAAATTCCCTTTAATAAGTTAATGAAAAGCACACAATTGCCAGAACAAAATTATTATGAGAAAATCTGAAAAGAAAATGGTGATTTTTAAACTATTTTCCTACTTCTAATCTATTTAAGAAGCAATATTATTCAAACATATTGCTGAGTAAGTCACACTAATTTCACTGAAACTTACATCTGAGTATAAAAGTATACAGATAAGATAACCCATGTGAAATACATACTTTTAAGAACACTTTTAATTTTTATAGTTATCATTTTACAACATATTTCCTAGATAAATTAGAGTCCAGAAATTCTGGATATATCTTATAATCTCTGATAAAGTTTTAACTTTGTGACTCATTTAAGCATAG
Source organism: Phrynocephalus forsythii (assembly GCA_029282475.1). Classification (NCBI taxonomy): domain Eukaryota; kingdom Metazoa; phylum Chordata; class Lepidosauria; order Squamata; family Agamidae; genus Phrynocephalus; species Phrynocephalus forsythii. Next base: position 130,754,555 of record JAPFRF010000011.1, on the reverse strand, counting down.
TTTGATGCAATGAGACAAGTATTTTCAGCATTCCTGCTATTTTGCAAAAAAAAATAAAACTGCAAAAAACCCTGAAAAGCTGCATTTCAAAAGAGAATATATTTTTCCCATTTAGAAATGTGATGCTGTTATTTATGAAATTACTTTTCATTTCATAAATTTGGCAGATTAAAATTTAATTAATCAGTTTTTAAAAATACACTGGAGGCAATAATGACATGTATTTTTACAAGAGTATAACAAAATAAATTAGCAAAACTGATTTTGAATTAAATGTATGAAATTTGAATATTTTAGGGGGTATAAATATTTATACTAGGATTTGATGGAATATACTATGATGGCATCAAAAAGGAAAATCATGTACACTACACACAAATAGGTGTCTTCTTAGCATCTTAAATTGTTAAGGAGTACTAAAATACATGACTCAAAAAGATCTCACAAAGTTAAGAAAAAATAGACAGTGGGCTCCATCAAAAAGTACACAAGCAGAATTCTAACGTACCTAAATAAACAAGATTCGTCTTCATCACTCTGTTCCATTTCATATGCCCCAATATGCTTTATAGATTCTCCCTCTGAATCAGATTTGGGGTGAGAAGTTATGGAGGGATCTGTTCCACCAGTGGTGTTACTTCCAGTGGTAGATTAGTATGACTGGAAACAATCCAGTATTTACTTTCAAACTTCCTAGCTATGCTATCTTAGATAGAGAATCAGTTCTTATACAGGGCATAGTGATCTACAAGGACAATTTGTAATAGACAAAGAACACAGAAAAGGTATTACGAAAGAAGTAGATTATTTAGAAATATTATGTATATTATAAAGAAAAAGCAATTTATAACTAATTCTAAAATACAAGATTTTCTATAATATCCCACTTTTTCAGTGAGATTATCTAAATAACTATGCAGTCCTATGCATATCTAGTACAGTAAGGTTTAGTGAATTTGATACAGCTAACCCCCAAGTAAGAACGCATAGGATTGTAATCTTTGTTATGCATCCCCCCCAAAAAAAAAACGAATGCATGTATACAGTTGATCTACAAATTTAGTATCAGCCCTGATGCCATTAAGACCGCTGTTGCTTGCTAGAATGTTACAGAAAAAAGTATGTACTAGAACACTATTTATTAAGTGAATCTCAACATTGTATTTTACAGATGTTTTACATAAACGTATTAAAAGTTACCACACCATTAGAGTAAAGCTGAATTTTACTGCATTCCAAAGCTCAAGGCATTGACAACTCCTAATGTGACTGTATCTATGCACCAGTTGCATAGCTTTCTTTTAATTTTCGGTGGAACATACTAAATTTTTAAAAAATCCAGTACTCTAGAACTCAAGATTCCATCTGAATTCAAAAAAATAGGAAAATAATAGATCAAGAATATGTTAGATTTTTTAAAAATTGAGATGGTGCAGTCTGGTTTAACAAGCTTAAGAAGAGAAGTTAGGTAACTTACTCATCTATTTTATTTTGACACTAAACTTTCCCAGCTATCCTGAAATTAAATGTGCTTCTTTGTTTGCTATTCTGTCAGAATATATTAGAGACCAAATTTATTGAACATAACATATAAGACCATTCAGACATTTGTTTTCAAAATGTACTGAAAGCATTAACCTATCAGCTGAAAAAAAGGTTGAGCAACTGTGGATTTTCGTATATGTCTTCCTTAGAGTATTTAAAGCTTTACATAATATAATAAGAGTGCACCTTGTCTGTAATCATTAGATCACTACAGTGCCACAAGACATTATTATCTAATCCTTTGTCTTAAAAATTGCTGCAAGTGACTTGGTCCTTCCAAAATAAATTGTGTCACAAAAATGACTTTAAAATTTAAAATATAAACCCTCGTGCTCCATGCAGTCATCAAGAAATCAGGACAGAATTAATTATTATTTGTCATAATTATAATTATTCTCATTCTAAGCATTTGGGAAAGACCGGAAATGTCACAGAAGAAACATTATCGGAAGGCTATTTTCATTTGCCTACAATTCATGAAACAGCAATGTTCAAATCCATCTTTTCCTTTCAACTTTATCATGTGTTATATAGATCAGAGGCACCTCCCCACCCCCGAAAACACACCCTTTCTTTAATTTAGTAAAGGATTGGGTATAAGTGGGAATTAGACTGGGAATTCCACCCATTCAAATTTCTATTTGAACTAAATGGTAATTAACGAGTTTCCTTAATCAAGGATTGTGGCCCTTAGAGTACATGGCCTGAAAGACATCCCAGGATACAAACATTAGCTGCAGAAAGTTTTTACGGTTTATTGTACAATGAGTGTAGAGCTTCTCAGTCTTTTGCATTAAAAGAATCAAATAGGCACAGGCAGCGCTGCTATCACCTGCTTGTTAAGTATGTTTTTCTAAAATGATTAAGGCGCATTACACTTGCTGCATTTCTGTTCTTATCCCAAAGGAGAGCACTCTTGCTAAAGCAACCAATAATCAATTCTGTCAAGATGGGACTTTCCATAAAGATCAATTTATCAGCTTGAAACAAAAGGTAGTATAATCTGACAGTGCATTCTTATAATGTTTAGTCAGCAGTAAGTACCCCTGACTTACTCCTAGGCAACTGCATACTGCATAATAGAGGATTAAACAAGACCTTTACAATCTTGCCAACATATCACAAGATACAAACAATAGCAATACTTCTGAATAATTTAATGTCCTTTAATATTATAATCTAAGCACCACCATACTCACAATTAAAAAGCACTATAAACTAGTCTGCTCATCAATGATATTGAAACAATAATTTGAGCACACCTGTTCTTTTAGCATTACTGTTGTTTCAAAAATATGACCATCAAAAAACAAGCAAATATTAAACTCTGTTTAATATTGTTCCTCTCTTCCCATTGGAAGGGGTTAAAAAAAATTCTAGGCGATGCTCATAATTCTGAGTTCCATTTTCTTAGCTTCTGGTGTACAGTGCTTTGGCTTTGCATGCTAGGTTGTCATCCTTCCTCAAGAAAAAGATGTAGCCTGCTTCAGTATCGGACCCACAGAAGTGAACTGATATTTCAGAGAAGCTTGAGGTGCCACAGCCTCAAACCATGTCCCCATACTAATCATTTATTCTGTGAATGTTCCAGTTTAAAGTATCGATGACAGATACCTAATTTGTTCTTTTTTGTTCATTGAGCCATGAACGTATCATTGTAGAAACACAATGCAAAATCATCCACACACAAAATTGGCATGCTGAACAGAGGGACATGTGTTCCAAATCTTATAGCCTAGAAAAATCCACTATATGTCACTTCAGCTTCTGCCTGTGGGAGGAGTCTTATAGTACGGCCCCCTCATAATTCACTCTTATAAACCCTTCCTTCCACCAGGTTTGCTATGTGATGTTTACAATCATTTCAGGTCTTGCCCATTTTGGTTGAAAACCTGGCTTTGATCATTCTGTTTTTTTTTTTTTAATACCACAGCAGAATATCAACAAGGTTTAGAAAGTGTAATAAACCAGGCAGTCATGGAAATCCCAGGCTGTTTACAGATAAGCAGTTCTTCTCAGGATGAAGGGGGGAAATGGGAAGAACCTGTCCACTGGAAAAATGAAGAAAATAGAGCCCCTCCACACACATTTGCAAAATTTTTTTGGCTAAGACATTACAGATTTACAGTATTTCTCCAGCATTCATCCCACACAAATAGTACTGCCCCCTCATAATTCACTCTTACAAACCCCTCCTCAGGTTTTGCCACGTGATGTTTACAATCATTTCTGGGTCTCATCCATTTTGGTAGAAGAACCTTTGATCATCCTGGTTTTTTAATACCACAGGAGAATATCCACAAGGTCCTGGAGAAAAATGTATAGAGTGAAACAAACCAGGCAGTCATGGAAATTGAATGTGTCCCAGGTTGTTTACGGAGAGACAGTTCTTCTCAGAATGAAGGGGTGTGTGTGGAATGGGAAGGCCCTGTTCACTGGAAAAATGAAGAAAACAGAGCCCCCCCTCACACATTTGCAAGATATTTTTTTGTTTTGACCTAAGACATTATTTCTCCAGCATTCATCCCAAAGAACAGTTTTTTCTTTCCCTATTCCAGAATCATTCTAATGTGCCCCATGCTTTCCTGCGGTTCCCTGAAAGGTACGACAAAGTGCCGTAGACTCTGCACAATCACACAGTATTGGAGAGACACAAACCCTCTTCAGTAAAATATGATTTAATTTTTAATTTTCAGTGTATACTGCACCTCTTGACTACACTGTTACTTCATCCCTAAGTAGGTTTACTTGGAAGGAAGATTTTGTTCAACTTGATTCCCTAGTAAGTAAGTAATATCACTGCCCAAACTTTTTTTTAAAAAAATTAGACATAGGTAATATATAATTGAACTAACATCTCTTGTACAATATTGATACTATTAGTAATTCAAAGTTTTCAGGACTATTTAATAGCACACATCATTTTTAAAAACTCTATTTGAACATATTTAAAAGAAAAAAGTAATTTCTGGATATAACAATAACCTAGGACTACACTGAGATAAGGAATGATTTGCTTCTCGTTGGTAAAATTTATTTTCTTCATTGAAATATTTTAAAATATTAGGCTGAAAGCAGAAACATGTATGTTCAATGCACAATACTCTTTTTGAATTAAAATCATTCTAATAATGATATACACATAAGGTGAAAACATACCACTGTCCAGAGACCACTGCATCTTCTCTTCTTAAATGTATGAATGTATATATTTATTTACTCATTGGATTCAGTCTTCTCCTGAATCTTCAAGTCCTTCAAGACAGATTGTCCCTCCAAGATAAAAGGAATTTTAAGGAGATGGGGCATATATTTCAGAACCCATTATTGTCCTATTTTGATGATCAATGAAGTGGAAGAATGTGATGACATCATCTTCTTTGAGATTAGTAATTCATTGCTTCTAGCTATCAAAAGTCACCAAATAAAATAAGAAAAGAAGGATGCAGTGGCGAAAAGGTCATGCTCTAATTAATGTTATGATAAAGATTTATTTCAGCTTCTCTATCTAGTCAGTGAAGGGCATATTATCTGATTCAATATGTTCTAAAGATCTTCCATCTTAAAACACTGATCCTTGGTTTGTATATCTTTTCAAAGACAGATACAAAGAGCAATATATATTTCTATATCTATCTAAAATGTATGGCTATAATTCCATGTACCACATTTTTTTCAAATCTCTTTGAATTCATTAGGATTTAAGCATCCCACTATGTCTCAGATCATATCTTCATTTACACATGAGTTCTATCCTACAAATAAGTTGATTTGCCACCGATATGATGCTCCCCCAATCCAGCATTTTTTATCCCTATTATTTCATTAAGGAAAACATGTGTTTTTAAATCTCCATTACCAAAATCCATAGAATAAAAGGTGCTTGATTTTGGTTGAATCAATTAATATCTATCTTCAGAAACCCATACAGTGTCCTATAAAATGAGCTCAGTTGACTTTCATTTCAAAAAATCTAGGATCATTTACTGTAAACAACTCAACAATTCACCAATGTCATTTTAAAGACACCTGGTAAAAATTCATCTCTCATCTAAATCACCATTGATGAAGAAAACATTAAGTTAAATTTAACTTAAGATTTAATGTTCAATTTCCATTTAAATTTCAAATGGATTTTTGAACATAGATATGAACAAAAGTCTCTTTATTCCCCAGAAACTTTGTTTTCATGATAACTTACCTATATGACATCTTCTATAGACTTCACATTATTTCACATATTGAGTGCATGCTGCACATGCCTACACAAAGTAAATATGTCTCATTGAATTCAATGGAGATAACCAGAAATAAATGGAGTAAAGGCAATATCTCTTATAACTGCTGACATGGAAATCCAAATAATCTATTTTAATTAGACCTTACATACAACAGAGCTAAAATGCAATTTCTGTTCAACACAAAGTGCCACTCATAAATAATCCTCCCCCGTGTATATGTGTGTACACACTTTCATTTATTTTGAAACAATGGCACATCATTTTTTTCAAAAACTGCACCATGAGTGAACAAAGCATACACTGTTCTGTTTCCTATTGTAATGTGTATCACCCAATGCTGTTCAGTTGTAATTTCTGAAACATCACATGAAATGTTTAACATTCCTGACACTCCACATTAAAAAAAGGAGTATTTAAAGCATTAGTAATCACATTGCTGACATCTCATCTGTTTCTTTTGTCTCAAATTCAAAACAGAAGTGATAACATGAAGGTGTCTGAATCAATGCAAGAATGTTATAATCATTTATTAATTGTTGATTTAAATGCACTGAAATCTCTTTTGCATATAACTTTAGTATGAGTGTAACAATTCACATTAAAATTGACTTTTTTTTTACTAATGGAACATATTTAGATTGCCTGCTTCAAGAAAACAGAATGCATTGGCTTTTTCTTAAAGCCTTGCTTACACTGCACTCAGTAAATATCAGTCTGAAATCACCCCCCCCCCCAGGGCTGCAAATATGGGGGGGGAGAGAGAGAGAGAAGAACTCAGTGTCTGTGCTTTGCTGGGTGCTTACATGGATGTAATAACATTTGTGGCTATTTCTGCAGCTCAACACTCTACAGGTACCTTTAGGTCAGGCTAGAGTTCAGTACCTTAAAGAATCCTGCCTCAGGGTAGAAGTGGGGAGGGGAGGGGGAAGAGTCTGCCTGTGTTAGGCAAATGCTTGTTCAGTGACCTTCATTACCAAAGCCCATTGCTTTCAGGAGCATCTCAGGCATTCTGTGTCACTGTTGATATCATTGTGCATGAAGAGCACAAACAAGGGAGCAAACAGGAAGAGGCCAACAATCAGCACAGAAAAGAGGCAAAGCTTTGCATATGGCTGATAACACAATACCCCCCCACACACACACACCACAACCTGTGTATGATAATTTGCAAATAATATATGGAAAACAGTTGTCTCTCACATAGCCAAACGCTCCCTAGCCATGAAATCTGGTCTTATTTAAACAAGGAACTTTCCTCACAAAAGTCTCATGATGTGGTATCAGTCCCAGAGCTGGTTGATGATGATGATGATGATGATGATGATGATGATGATGATGATGATGATGATGATGATGATGATGATGATGATGATACAGTTGACTTTGGATATCAGCACTTGCTAATCCCCCCCTTTCTCCACACTGTGTTGTCTTGTATCCAACAAATATTTCCCTGTGGCCAAACTGTACAAAAACCTTTCCGTGTGGTCCAATGGTACCCAAAGCTGACGTTTCTGTGGGTCCTATTAAAGTCACAAATCACAGCAAGAGCCTGCAAATTCGGGGTGATTTGTTTTCATCAAAGACCTACGCTGAGTTTGTGGCGTCTTCCAACATCCCCAATGCCTAAGGATGCTGGTCACGCATGGGGTGTTATTTCCTGCGACGAGCGTTTCAATGCACAGCAGCAGGGACCGTATTTCAAACGGTTGCAATTAGCCTTTCCACACCGACACAGGTTGCGGAATAGCTGTGCAGAACAGGTAGATTCCACAGGTAGAAATGGCAGGGACCGGAGAAACCTGGCCACTCGGAACAACCCTCGCCCCTCTCCTGATAATGGCGCAAGCAGCGGGCGCTACCACCCCGTCCCAAGCACCGGGCGCCAAGGATGAGGACAACCCAACCCATCCTCCCTCGCCCTCTGGTCTCTGGCGCTCGAGAGCGCTCAGCCTTCTCCCAACATCCATCCACACCTTCATGCGGGGACCCGAGCGGGCGAACAGGTAGCGGTCCCTTCCCGTCACCTGCTTGAAGGGAGGGGACGGAAGTCGCTAAACGGGAGGCATGGGGTGGGGTGGGGGCGGTAATTCAAAGCAACGACCTGGGGAGAAGGACTCTTTCCAAAAAGAGGAGGGCAAGGTCCGGAGCAGGAGGACCGGATTGCAGAGCAGGGGCGCCTTTGGTCCAAGGGAGGAGGGCGCCCTCTCACCACAGGCGGAACCCCCCCCCCCCGCTCTTCACCACCGGGCAAGCGGCCCCGTTTCCGTCCCTCCTCCTCCTCCTCCTCCTCTTGGACCCACCGCCCGCCTAGAGCCCTCTGACGCCCCCCCAATCCCACCCCCGCCGCCCCCCCGTTCTTCCCCACAGACCCTTTCCGTTGACCTCCCGGGCTCCCTCGGGGCTCCCGTTCCTCTTCCCCGCCCCACCTCCCGGCACTCCGGCTCTCCTTGGTCCCGCTTCAAGACCTCGTGTGGTCTCCCTCGGCGCCCACCGCCCGCGACCCCCCCCCACCCACGCTTCTGCTGCCCCTTTCCCGCCAGCCGTCCGCTCCAGCGCCCGACCGACCTGCTGCTGCTGCTGCTGCTGCTGCTGCTGCTGGGGCTGGAGTCGAGGGGACGCGCCGGCTGCCTCGGCACGCGCGCTCCGTCCGCCCCAGCCCACGTCGTCGCCGCCGCCGCTCTCCGCGCGCGGTGTTAATAATGCTCCTTTAAAGCCCGGCGCCCGCTGCTCCGTGGCTGCTCCGCGGCTCCCGACGAGTCCCGGCTCTCGCTCGCTCGCTCCGCTCAGCCGCGCAACGCCAAGGCGCCAGCGAGCAAGACAGAGAGCGAGCCCGCTCGGAGGCAAGGAAGGAGCCCCCGCCAAAACACCGGCTCCGCCCCCCGCCGCCGCCGCCGCCGCCGAGACCCACACCTGCCCGGTGGCTCGGTCCGTGCCCCCCACACACACACGCCGCCTCCCCTGAAGCGCTCCCAGCCCGCCCCACACCGAAGGGACCTGCTCGCCTTTACATGACGTGGGACACGTCTCGGCGGAAAGGGGGCTTGAGGAGGCCACTTTTATTTTGAAGGGAAAAGCCGCCGATTGGGCGAAGCAAGAGGGAGTTGGACAGGACAACAGCGAACAACCACCGGGCCTCCTTCCCGCTGCCCTTGGAGTTAAGGTTCAAGAGGAGGAGGAGGAGGAGGAGGAGGAGGAGGAGGAGGAGGAGGAGGAGGAGGAGGAGGAGGAGGCGAAGGTCTCCTCAATCCAGACGCCCACCCATCCACCACCCTCCCGCCCCTGCCCTCAGCGCGTTTTCTTCTGGCAAGTTTCCCCACTTCTGAGTGGGGGAAGAGAGCAGTGGGCTTGCGAGGGGAGGCAACGCCTCCTCTTCTTAATTCACTTATCTTGTGCCCCCCCTCCCTGGGCACCCTTTGGCAAGGAGGGGATAGGGAGGAAGCTGCCGCTTCCTGCACCCCAAGATCCTTTCACAGTAGGGGCTGGCCATCACTGAAGGTTGACATCCTTCAACCATTACCTCTCTCAAAAACTTCTACTTGTCCATAGCAAACAGCCCCTGGCCAAATCCACAGCTGGAGAACAGCTTTATGCAAAGCAGTGGAAGTGTGGCATCTGGAGTGTGCCAGCATTCGTGTTCCCCCATACTCTTGGTCAATTGAGGTGGCACTCAAAATGCAGGAGGTGGTAGGAGGGTGGCATGTCTACAGAGACTGGGGCCCAACTGGGCATGTCCACACCAGGAAGAGGAAGAGGAAGAGAAAGAGGATGGAGGGCAGAGCAAGGAGAAATGTTAGCTTTTCCTGCAAGAAGGACCTTTTTGTTTGTTTGTTTGTTTCTTCAGCAGTCATCCAGTGAGAAAAGGTGCCCGAGCAGATGCAGGCTGAATATGGAGAAGGCCACCTTGCTCTGGATGGTCCTATTGGTCCTTTCTGCAGCACAAAGAGCCTGAATATCCAAACACTGTAGATTGCAGCTGAACCATCCTTGCCGCCATCAGCAACCAACACCACTGATTGGAGGGAATGTGTGTTTGCTGATTCTTCTTCAACTCCCCTCCCACACACATTCTGGACTGAAATCCCCTCCCTACTGTCATACAGCAGGAAATATTTCTTTCAGCGGGGGTTACGCTGCCCAGAGAAGGACAAAATGCAGCTGCTGCTCCTTCTGTGTACTGAAGTACTAGCGGTTGCACTGCCCAGAGGATAAGTGAGCAGGCAGCAGTGGAATCCAGCATCTATGGTGCTGTGAATGTTACACAAAGTGTTAAACCTATCTTGAGAATAGGGTTCAGCACCCTGGACAGTTCCTCTTGAATACAAACAAAAGCTCAAGAGTAGATTCCTGTTATCCCTGAAAGTGAAGGAACAGTTGTTATCTACTTTTGCTTGCATACTTCCACATTCAGTTCAGAAGCATAGGAAACCCAGAGGAGGCATGTTTGGGCCATATTTTAGGTGACACTGTGACTCCTGGAAGGCAAGGGGGAGGTTCCTCTCTTCTTACCAAACAGAGCAGGGAAATATGACAGTCTGCTATTGTTTTACATCGAGTCTTTTCACCCAACTACGTGCTTCTCCTTCATGATAGAAATGTAAACCTCCTTTTCAAAGATGGGTCTGATTAGAGCCTACATCCTATTTACAGGCAATTATTACACTAGTCATACTAACTGTGATATCCTTATGATAACAGTTGGCAAACCTTCAGCACTGCAGATGTTTTGGACCACAACTCCCAGAATTCCAAGCCTTTATTGCCAATGACAAAGGACAAAGGACTATGGGAGTGTTGGTCCAAAACATCTGGAGTGCTCAAGATTTGCCACCACTGGCTTAGAATATGTCTACATGATCAAATACAACAAACTTTATATCTTTATAAAACATGAATTTGAAGTGGGTTTTTTCCCCTGACTGTATGATGTAAAGGCTTCTTTGAATTGGTGCACTTGCTTCTCCCAAGGCAGCTTTCTGGGTGTAATTACACTGCAATTTGATTCACAGCCTATACTACATTTGAAATTTGAAAATTTCAGTGCTCACACAGGGCTGCAGATTGATTTGAGTGTTCACAACTGGATGTAATGCAAGTCACATTCTAATCCCCAGGCCCCTTTCTTTTTCCTGGCCCTACCTTTGCTGAGCCTTCCTCTGGTCCTGCCTCTGCTCATCCTTTTATGGTTCACTGATTTTATGAAGCTGATTTTTCATCTCAAGTTTCAGGCTATTATATTTTTCAAAATTGTTTCCGTAGAAAAATAACATGGAAATGTACTTAACATTTGAAGTGTGTGTGTGTGTGTGTGTGTGTGTGTGTGTGTGTGTGTGTGTGTGTGTGTGTGTGTGTGTGTGTGTGTGTGTGTGTACTGTGTCATTACAGTCATGACCGACTCTTGTGACCCCATGTTCATGGAGTTTTCTTGGCAGGAATACTGGAGTGGTTTGCCAGTTCCTACTCCAGGCGCCTACAGCACCTGGTATTCCCTGGTGGTCTCCCATCCAAGTACTAACCAGGGCAGACCCTGCTTAGCTTCCAACATGTAGGCCACAACTTTATTGATTACAACAGGCAGTACTCTTGCTAAGCAATTGGGTCTGATCCAGTGCATCAAAGGAGCGCATCTGTCCTTTGATGCTCCCTTGTATTTTTCCATTAGCCCACTTCTTGTTACTTACAGGAACCCTGGGGTGTCCACCCCATTGGTATTCTGTGTTCCCCTTCAAATTTTATGTTCCTGAGGGGCATCAAACCTATCGATGGCTGTGCCATAATCCATTGTCGGGGGGGCATTGACCCCCACAATTAACTCATGTCCATAACCGTTTGGGTTTCCTCAACAGATGTTCTTTTGTACTTGCAGGTTCTTTCATACAATCCAGGAAGGCCAGCCTGTTGTCTTGAGTGTCTTCCCTACTGATCCTAATATTAGAGTCCACTACATTGATGTGGACTGAAAACGCCTGTACTTCCTGAGTCTTGATTTTCACCCAGGTATCATCTACATACCTGAACCAGTGGGATGGAGTTGTCCCTGGGAAGGTGTTGAGTGCCTTCTTCTCCACTTCTTCCATGCATAGGTTGCCTTTGCATCTTCTGATAAAAATTATTTATGGCTTTAACAAATAATAAAATAAGCACCCGTACTTTGAAGACATGCATCTGAAAGTAGAACAAAGGCATTAAGGGTTCCAAAAAGGTCATCTGTATGGATATTGGGAAACAGGATTCTACATAATATGGTGAACTAGCAAAAAAGGGGGAATTGGCTAGACAGGCTATAAATTCAGTGTAGCCATATGTTCATTTTAAGTGTTTCTTATTTTATGCCAAAGAAACACAAGGAAAAATGTAATAGAAAAGTTCTTTTTGGGGGCGAGGGGTGTTCAGGTTTGACTTTTGTCACATTGAAGATATGTGATATCTGAATGAGCAATCTAAAATTGGGTTGCTTATTGGAGGCCTGGAGGGGGAAAAGACAGTCATTGCATGAAGTGCAAAGAAAATATTAATACTTGCTCTGATAGGTGTTGGCACAACTGATGTCATTACATTCACACCAGCTTTGAATAGCATTCAATACTGCTGTCTGCATATTCAGTTTTTAACATGGTTCGCAACACAAATGCAGATTACTCTTGCAACCCATTTATCTCACCATTCCAGACCATTCTATTTCATCTCTTTCCTCATATGTGGATGCTACAGTTTTTGCTAATCAGAAAGCAGTCATAGAGAGATTTTATAATCCCGAACCTAACACAAGCAAGATCACTTCAGTAACAACTAATTGATCACTATGGTTGTGTTCCAAAAGACTTTCACGACTTGGATATGATGGTTGTTGTGGGTTTTTCGGGTTGTTTGGCTGTGTTTTCAAGGTTTTTCTTCAGAGGGCAGGCACACAAGGAGCTAAAATTCTCTCTATGCTAAGATGCCAGCCATAGAGACTGGTGAAACATTAGGAAGAGAAACCTCCAGAACACAGTAAAAAAACTGACAAACCCACAACAACCAATTGATCACTATTGTTGCACTCTAAGTAACTTAATTTTTTGGCAACTATATGAAAGAATGGTCTCCTAATGATCCTATTCTTAAAAACTTCATCCAGGCATTGTAAATTAAAGGCTGCAGTTTCTTCTACTGAATCAATTCTTCTCATGCCAGGTCTTCCTTTTTTAATGTAAATTGCCTTCCACTTTTCCTAGCATTGTTGTCTTCTCATTGATTGCTCCCCACATACAGTACTTCATAGAATCATAGAATCATAGAGTTGGAAGAGACCTCAAGGGCCAGGCAGGAACCCCCATCACAATACTTCCGACAGATGGCCATCCAGCCTCTGTTTAAAAACCTCCAAAGAAGGAGACTCAACCACCCTCCGCAGCAGCATATTCCACTGCCGAATAGCTCTAACTCATGAAGTTCTTCCTAATGTTCACATGGAATCTCTTTTCCTGTAGTTTGAAACCATTGCCCCAAGTCCTAGTCTCTGAAGCCATGGAAAACAAACCTGTTCCCTCTTCAACATGACATCCTTTCAAATATTTAAACATAGCTACCATATCCCCTCTCAGTCTTCTTTTTGAAAGGCTAAACATTCCCAGTTCCCTAAGCCATTCCTCATAAGACATTTCCTCCAGACCCTCAACCATCCTGGTAGCTCTCCTCTGCACCCGCTCGAGGTTGTCAAGATCCTTTTTAAATTGAGGCACACAGAACTGGACACAGTACTCCAGGTGGGGTCTGACAAGAGCAGAATAGAGTGGCACTATCACTTCCCTTGATCTAGACACTATGGTTCTGTTGATACAACCAAGAATCGAATTGGCTTTCCTGGCCGCCACATCACACTGCTACTCATGTTCAATTTGTGGTCCACCAAGACTCCCAGATCCCTTTCACAGGTACTATCCTCCAGCCAAGTATCCCCTATCTTTTATTTGTGCAATATTTTTTTTTACCTAAATGTAGTACCCTACATTTCCTTCTGTTGAAATCCATTTCATTAGCTTTGGCCCAGCAGTCTAGTCTGTCAAGGTCTTTTTGGATTTTCATCCTATCATCTAGGAAATTAGCAGCCCCTCCCAATTTGGTATCATCTGCAAATTTAATTAGCATACTCTCTATTCCTTCCTCCAAGTCATTAATAAAGATATTAACAGCACTGGACCCAGAACAGAACCCTGGGGCACCCCACTGGTCACGTCTCTCCAAGCTGAAGAGAGGCCATTTATAGTCACCCTTTGGGTGCGATTAGTCAACCAATTACAAATCCACCTAAGAGTAGCACTATCTATCCCACTTTCTACTAACTTCTTAGCAAGAATACCATGGGGAACCTTATCAAAGGCCTTACTAAAGTCCAGATAAACAATATCCACAGCATTCTCCTCATCCACTAGGCCTGTAATTCTATCCAAGAAAGAGATCAAATTATTCTGACATGACATGTTTTTAAGAAACAGGTGTTGACTTCTTGCAATGACAGCATTGTTTGTTTAATAATCTGCTCTAGGATCTTTCCAGGACTGGGCGATAATTATTTGGGTCCTCTTTTTCCCCTTTTTGAAGATGGGGACAACATTAGCCCTCCTCCAGTCAATGGGGACTTCCCCTGTTCTCCAGGATTTCTCAAATATTATTGCCAATGGTTCTGGAATTACTTCCGCCAGTTCTTTTAATATCCTTGGGTGTAATTCATCTGGCCCAGGAGACTTAAATTCATTTAATGTTTCCAGGTGTTCCTATACCAGCTCTCTACCTATTCTATGTTACAATTCCCATCCTACGTCATCTACTCTTTGTCCCAGTGGATTTCTTTCTTCCTTTTTGGAGAAAACAGAGGCAAGGAAGGTGTTGAGTAGTTCTGCCTTTTCCTTGTCTCCTGTTAGTAACTGGTTATTATCGCCACGCAGAGAGCCTATCATTTCATTTTTCCTTTTGCTGCGGACATAACTAAAGAAACCCTTGTCTCTGGCAAGTCTAAGTTCGTTTTGCGCTTTAGCTTTTTTTTTTACCATCCCCCTGCATATATTGTGGTTTCTTTAGACCTCTCCTATATTTTCTTCTTGTTGGAACAGTTTTAAATTGTGCCTTTAATATCTCACTTTTAAGGAACTCCCATTCATCTTGGACTCCCTTCTCTTTCAGTGTGTCGGTCCATGGAATCACAGCCAATAATTCCCTAAGTTTACAAAAATTGGCTTTCTTAAAGTCCAGGATTCTTGTCTGACTATGCTTAGCTTCACGTTCCAACTGTATAACAAATTCCAAGAGGGCATGGTCACTTTTACCTAATGATCCCACCACTTCGATCCCATTTACGAGGTTCTCCTTATTGGTTATGACCAGATCTAAAATGGTTTTGCCTCTTGTTGCCTCCTCTACCTTCTGGGCTATGAAATTGTCTGCAAGGGCAGTAAGGAATTTGTTAGACCTTGCATTCTTAGCTGAATTGGATTGCCAGCATATATCAGGGTAGTTAAAATCTCCCATTACTATATCTCTCCCTTTTGACTGTGTGGCCATCTGCTCAAAGAAGGCATCATCCCACTCTTCCGGCTGGCTTGGGGGTCTATAATATACCCCCACAGTGACATCCCTCCTGGTTTTTTCACCCCTGATTTTCACCCAAATACTCTCAACTTGTATTTGTTCCTGACTAAGAGGGGATTCATGAGCACATTCGATTTCACCTGTTTTTGGAAGCTAAGCAGGGTCGGGCCTGGGTAGTGCTTGGATGGGCAACCACTAGGAAATACCAAGTGCTGTAGGTGCCTGGAGTAGGAACTGGCAAGCCACTTCAATATTCCTGACAAAAAGAACTCCATGCCCATGGGCTCAAAAAGAGTTGGTCATGACTGTAAAACAACACAACAAAGAGGGGATTCAGCTGTCCATTGATTTAGATTAATTTAAGAGAGCCATATATCAGTGCAAACTTGAACCAAACCATTCCACATCTTTCTCATTTAAATGATATTTTGCATGATTGAGAACTATTTTTGTTTTGGGGTGTTTTTTGGGGTGGTGGTGGGTTTTTTTTTGGTTTTTTTAGTAAGGTGCTGGAGATCCTGCGTGATTCCAGATCTGTTATTTCCATCTGTCCCTTATTTTTCTCAGAGAATCATGATTCCTGTGAGGTTATGTGCTATGAGAACAGGGCTATTGTCTATTTCAAATTGCTGTGATTTGTTACAGACTACAATTTTACAAATGAAATACAAAATTCACTGAAAATTGCTAATACATTGATTTATATTTATATGAATCCTTAACTCCTAACAAATACAAAATGACAAATTTTAGTGATTTTTTTGTTCATTGAATTGCTAGACCATAAAATATCTCCCAAGCACCTAGAGACACCAAATGTACAAAGAAGCTTCCTCTGACTCTCGTCAACAATTCCTCCAGGTTTGGTGAAGATTGGTTTCCACATGTCAGTTGATAAAGGGCATTTTCCAAGGGGGCGATCACTTAGATCAGGGGTGTCCAAACTTTGGCCCTCCAGATGTTTTGAACCACTACTTCCCAGAATTCCAAGCCTTGGTTGCCAATGACAAAGGACTGTGGGAGTTCTGGTCCAAAACATCTGGAGGGCCAAAGTTTGGACTCCACTGCCTTAGATATCAGAATCCAATCTTCACCAAACTTTGAGGAGAGTTGAGAGAAATGTATATTTAAGTTTGGTGCTTCTAGATGCCTGGGGAGGACCTTCTTGGTGGTCTCTCTTTGGGGAGGGGTTGCAAAACTCAGACATCCAGAACCTAAGCCTCACTTGCAGGGCTTGGAAGAGAGAAAGCTTTCCTGAAATGCTGGTGTCTCTAGGTGCCTTGAGTGACATTTTATAGTATTTTAAATAAAAAAAGAATTGCCAAATGATTCATCAATTCATAAGAAAAAAATCATAAATTTGTGATTTGTGATTTGACAATGTTGACAAACCACAAATCAAAATGAATCACCATTTTTCTGATTCATGCATGTCCTTGGTACAAACACTTTATCAATTTAGACAACCATAGCTGCTTCCTTTCCAGTTACAATATTTTTCCAGAATGCAGCAAGCAGTGTTTCAGACTTACATAAGTTGATTGGAAAGTAGCTCTACATTTTCCCAGAGCAGAATCTTTTCCTTTACCCTTTGTTAGTCAAACTCTTTCACTTCTATCTGCTTAACAATTTAAATGCTTTTTGAATAGTTTTTATATAATGAAAACATTATTTAATTTATTCATGATCAGATCCTTATCTTTTGCTGTTAGTTTCTTTTCTCCCTTAGGTACTTACGCTGATTGTGTAGATAGTAGACACTGTCTCTATGCTTGCTTCCCTGTAGTTAAAAATATTTTTCTGAATTAAATTCAATGTGTGTATGGGTTTTTAATCAAAGTCCTGAATCCATTCTCACTTCATGCAGAAAAAGATTCTAAATTGAGTTCTACTTGCTGTGTGTTTCATTGATCAGTGTAGAAAATTAAAGATGGATGAAAGATTTGTTACAAAGATCTCACAGAAAGGCTATTTGTAAGGTTCTGTAGGACTTTTCATTTGACTGGGCATTGCAGATGTCCATAGTGGAGACTAAGGAGGCAAACAGAAAAAGTCCCCCAAATCATCTTCCCCTGAGGTTTCACCTCAAGGGATTTGGATTTCATTGTCTTTCTTCTAAATTAATCATTGTAGGTATATACTATTGTTAGTCTTTATCAGTGGTGGTGAATCTTCAACACTCCAGATGTTTTGGAGCACAACTCCCAGAATTCCATCCCTGTATTGCCAATGACAAAAGACTATGGGAGTTATGGTCTAAAACATCTGGAATGCTGAATCACCACTATTGGTCTATATACTTGTTGGTCAGTATGAGCACTTTGCTCTTCTCTGTGTAGAATTCAATGTGAGGTGTCATCCTTTATAAAACAACAGATCTTTTCCCTCATATAAACTTTATTTAAAACATTCCAGTATGTAACAGTTTGGCTCCATTTGATTTTTGTTTCAGTATTACATTTCTTTCTCAATCATCCTCCTTATTGCCCAGATTTTCTCCTAAAGAAACACCTTCTTTCTTTCTTTCTTTCTTTCTTTCTTTCTTTCTTTCTTTCTTTCTTTCTTTCTTTCTTTCTTTCTTTCTTTCTTTCTTTCTTTCTTTCTTTCTTTCTTTCTATTTCTGTACTGTTTTTCTCCTATGTGAAGGACCCTCACAAGTTAGGAAAAAACAATAAATGAACTAAAATCACAATAAATAATGAACGGGAAAACAATGAAAAATACAACAGTATTATAACAATTGTTAAAATGGTTAAAATGGTTAAAATGGTTAAATGCATTTAAAACATAAAAGTTTTACTCCTACTCCTACTCCATATACAATAGTTGTTTACTTTTTAATGCTGTAGGTTGGCATTTGACCTCTTTCTGGGACTCATTTATTTTCCCAAATGGAGCCTGCCACCTCCTACTGGGTTTGGAACCACCAAAAGTGCCTATCATTGTGAAGTGGAATTAGTGGATGAATACAATGCATCACAATTCATATCTATAGCCATGGCAAAAGCATATTTAAGGTAAAACAAAAGAAAGAAACCAGCCTCTGACCTGAGTTGCTCAGATAGATGCCTGGAGACCTGACAGAGTTGTTCCTAATTGCCTCACCTCAGCTGGCATGAACATCTGGAGCACAGGTTTCCCTCCAAAAACTCATAGCTTGGAGACAAAACAGCTTTGGGATGAGAGCCTCCTTCAGGTATCATAAACTTTGTGCCTTTAGAGATTAAGCCAGAATTTTGAGTTGTGACTGGAAAGGAAGCAGGATTCAATGTCAACAAATTCCAAACACTGATGTGGTTTGCTGCACAGGGCCAAATCTCATTTATAATCAGGCTGCCACATCACTGGGGCAGTTGCAACCTCCAAAGACAACCCCATCTAGAGCCGATAATGGTCATTTAGTCCCAAGGTCACCAAAACCTGTATCACAGTGCATAGAATCATGGAACCCAGAAGCTACCATTGGTGAAACTGGAAAAAAATTAATTTTGATGCAGAAAGTATTCCACAGCATTGCAGGGGAATCCCTTGGAAAAGAAAATCAAGGTGTATTCATTTGATCGCACTGCAAAGTGAGTTGATTTGAACAGTGGTAATATTATTTAAAAGTTAAAGGTTTCCCCCACACACATGCATGCTAGTTATGTTCAGCTCTAGGGGCCGTGCTCATTTCTGTTTCTAAGCCAAAGAGCCAGTGTTGTGCAAGTCCATGGCCAAGTGGCCAGCATGGCCGAATGCAGTTCTCCACACGGAACGCTGTTTACATTCCCGGGTTTTATGGATGTACCTATTTATCTACTTGCATTTACATGCTTTCAAACTCCTAGGTTGGCAGGAGCTGGAGTTAATAGTGAGAGTTCACTCTGCTGAGTGGAACCTGGGATTCAATTTGCTGAGCTGCCAACTTTGCAGCTGAGAATTTCGGTGCTCTAGTCTGCTGAGCCACCACACCTCATCTGGCAATATTCTTAATACTTCCCTAAATTGTGTCTTTTTCCTTTGTCCATCCTCCATTTCTCTTTCTTGCTATATTATAACTCTGTAGATCCCACAATTCACTACTTAGATATAATTGCATGCCAATAATATAAAGTAAAAAGTCACAGAGTGATTTTAGTGTAACTTTAAATTTGGTAATGGGTAGGATATACTGAATGGCAGCATTTGGCCTGGATATTTTTATTAAAGTTTTGAGATCTCTAGAGATAAGGCATTATCTTTTTAAAAGTTATTAATTTCCTTGTGATTATTTTTCTTTACAGAAAAATGTATATAGGTCACCACTCAAGTCTTGCATTCCTGGTTCAGAATGAATAATATACAAAAATCCTGCAACTTGGTAGCGACTAAGGGTTTTCCTTAAAACAAACCCATACAAGAAATTTGTTTGCTTTTAATGTCAAGGTTCAACATCTCCACACATGCAGCTGAGGTTGGAATGGAGTGGATGAATGAATGATTGGTCTGAAGAAAGCTTACTTTCCTGTATATCCAAACAGGGTCTCCAATGGGCTTGCAAAGATTGATGATCCAGCAGAATCAACAGGGACACAAATTCCCTCTGCCCAGTTCCCGGAGTAGTTCATCCACAAACGTGACCAAAGCAATCTCTGTACCATAACCAGGCCTAAAGCTAGATTGAAATGCTGCTAGATAATCCGTCTCACCCATGTACCCCTGGAGCTTGGAAGCCACAACCTGCTCCAACACCCTGCCCCAGAATGAATATTAGAGAGACTGGCTGGTAATTATCCAGTATTGTGGGATCCAAGGGGGACACCACAATACTAGATCAGTAATAGTATCACTACTGCCTCCTTTAAGTAGGCAGGGATTCTACTCTGCTGCAAGGAGGCATTCACTACCCATTGGACCCACTGGTCCAGTCCCTCTCTGGCAGCTTTTGTCAGCCACGACGTGCAAGGATCTAGCAGACAGGTGGTGGCTTTCACCTCACCAAGGGTCCTGTCCACATCCCCAGGTTGCAAAATCTAAAACTTATCCATCAACACCAGACAAGCAGGAGCCGTAGTTACATCTACAAGAGCTGTATTAAATACAGCATCCAAGTCAGAGTGGATCCGAATGATTTTGTCTAACAAATGCTGTGTAAATTTTTTCACAGTGAGCTACTGAGTGTCCAGGACTATGTAGGACCACTTGGAAGAGCTCCACTGGTGAACTCTGCATGGACATAATAGTGGCAGCAAGCATGTCTTCTTCACCCCCACCAGTGCCACAGAATAGGCCATCCTAGCTCTATGTTTGGTCAAATTCACCCCAATCCCATACAGTAAACCAGGGAACACTTTGATTCTACTGCATCGAATGGGATGCTTAGAAGAAACTGTGTCAACAGCCCCGATCATATCCCCATTCCAGAGGTCAACATAGAGATCAGAAGAGTTACCTGCCAAGGCAACAGGACAACCCCCAAGAGCTGTGAGGAAACCATTTGGATCCTTCACCCTTCCGGGGTGGACCATTTTAATCCATCCCTCACCTCTGCAGAGATTCTGAGTCCCAATGAGTGTAAACCCGACCAGATGATGATCTGTCCATGTCAACAGACCTACAAAGAGATCCTTCACACCCAGATCACTAACATCTACCCCAGTCCAGAAAACCAGGTCTAAAGTGTGCCCTGCAGCATAGTAGGAGCAGACATCATTATAGTCATATCAAGCTAAATATAAAAGTAGGAGAATAACATCTAAACACAAAACCTCACTCCAGATGCTGCTGACCCAAATGTTACTCTTTCTATGGAAGTAACACATGGTTGGAACAGACACTGCTGGGGCAGGATTTGGCTTCAGTAAAAAGCGAGTCATAATTTTAGATTTGAAAAGATTTAACTGAGAACTCAACTGGGCATTTTGATTAAGTCCCTAATGAATATAGCGTTGGAGCCTAGCCATAATGGATGGCACTCAATTCAGGATTTAGCCTTAATAGGACGAGAACAAATAATTTAATGAGATCATTTCAGCAATTTTTACACCATAAGTGTACATTCATAGTGTTCCATCATATTTTTACACCCCAAATTTTCTTAAAACAATTTAGATTGTTGAAAGCTGTTTGCCGAGTCTTGGCTTTACATGCCAACCACGTTAAAAGTGAAAAAACAATGCAATTTAGCTAGAAGAAAATGAATTTTCTGCAAAACTTCTATCAGCAGTACCAGTGGTCAAATGAAATAGGAGTATGGTGTCATCAAACATTGGGCTGCAATCAATGTTACAAGTAGAATGGCAAAGATAAGGACTGAGCCTGTTTTATAGGAGCCAGCAGGGACAAAGGAGATGGAGCAAGAGTAATACTTAATAAAGAAAGTTTCTTGCTTGCATAGCTAGTTCTACACAATGCTTATCCAAGACAATGGCCCTGGGGTGCACTCACACTAAGCGTGTGGGATCTCCTCATCTCCTCCTCTCCTCCTCCTTCTTCTAGGGCAGTGATGGCGAACCTTTTAGACACTGAGTGCCCAACCTGCAATTCAAAACCCATTATTATTATTATTTTGCAAAGTGCCAATGTAGCAATTTAACCTGAATACAGGTGGCTGTGAAAGGGTGATGTCGGGTGCCCATAGAAAGGGCTCCAAGTGCCATCATTTGGCACCCATGCCATAGGTTCACCAACACTGTTCTAGGGTGTGTTTCCTTGTTCTGGTCAGGAGATGCCTATTGGCTAGGATCAGAAACCCTAGTCTGGTTGTAAAACTATTTTAAGGAGAAGAAGCATGGTGGATCACCATGCTTTGATTGTTGAGACAGGTATGTGTGTGTTCTGTGCTGTCAAATCAGAACTGACTTATAGCAACTCTAATAGGGCTTTCAATGTAGGTGAGATAGTTAAGAAGTGGTTTTACTAGTTCTAACCCCCCCCCCACACACACACACACCACCACCACCACAAATACTATTGAATTTCCATGGCCAAGTGGGGATTCAAACCCAGGATCCTAATTCACCACTCTATTCACTACATCACACTAGAAATCTGTGAGACAGTTATAACAATGGAAATTGTTTGCTGGGGGGTGGGGAAAACATTGCAAGAGCAGGGAACAAGTCTTTCATTGAACATCTGTTGAATTCCAAAAAGCTCTGCTGATTCTTCTGGGACGACAGTCTTCACAGAATCACACTTGATCTTCTACCTTGATCCCTTATATCTTTTCACAGCTGAGCCAAAGGAGCGAAACAATCTTGGAGCGGTGTCCAACTGAGCTGTAGTCCAGGTGGTCTTGAGTAAGTTGTATAAAAGGGGAGGGGTGCAAGGAAAGATGGAAGAAGAGTGAGTGGGAGAAGAATGTGGGATGGATCAACACAGAGTGAAGCAGGCCCAAAGGACACAGTGATGTCCCATAAATGGAGCCAGGCCTTTCAAAACAGCAGAGCTACTGTTCAGGTATAGGTGAGGGAAGCTTGCCAAGAAAACAAGAAATTAAATATGTATTTAAAACTCTTAAAACTGCTCACTTCAGATCAAATCAATTTGCAGGGAACATTCTCCCACTGATTCATTTGTAAGTGTTTGCCATATGGAAAACTGCACATATTCGTATTGTAAATACCAATACTGGCAGAAGTGAAAATATGAATCAGCCTTGTTTTTTCTCTAAGCATTTTGATTGCAGTGAAATGCAATGATTCCCTGACTCTGTGCTCAAGTAAGGGCTCATCTGCCTTGTGCCAATTCAGTGACAGTCCAATATGATCGTTGCCTGGTCCCACCACCATCTTGGTGCACTTTCTGGAGCTCTGTGAAAAATTCCCCTTCAAATGTGGAAAAAGCAGCTTTGACCCAAGGTGGGATTGGGAGGTATAAGAACTATCAGTACTGAGGACACAGTGGAAAGGAGGGTTTTGGTTCAGTCCACAGTCACCTTTCTAACAATTGTGCAAAGGGCAGAAGATTTGTACCAGCACAAAAGAAAAGAAAAATGTGAAAAAACAAACCCTAATTAGAGATGGGCACAACTTAGCGGAATTCCCATTTCCGTTTCCATTACTCGTTTCCGTTATGCAACGGAAACGGTAACGGGAATTACTCCGCCAGAACTCGAACTCGAACTGACAAAAGAATAATAGGGTCTGATTTGTCGTGGTCGTTCCTGGCATCGCGGCGATCCTGCGATGCCAAGCGGCACAGAAAAAAGTTTTTAAAAGTTAAAAAAAAACCTGATTCCCGGCCCTAAAAGCAGGCAAAAGCTGTCTGAGGGCACCTACCAGGCCAGAAGGGTGTTTTATTTGGGGGGGGTTCCCCGCCCCCCTCTCCTTGGCTAGTGCTACTGCTGCGCTGCTGGTACCAGGCGGGGGGGGCATTGTCTCGTCTGCCTTTGCCATGCGGTGTGCGGGCGGGGGGGATCCAAAATGGCGACTGCAATTTTTGTTTTGAAATCGTGGTCCAAAAACCCACCAAAGCACCACAGAAACATGCAAAAATTAGCTATTTTAAATGCTTGAATTTTTTCAGTAGCAGCAGTGGGTTTGTCTTGCCAAAATACGTCTCCGTTGATTTTATTTTATTTTATTTTATTTTTTTACACCTGCACATTCGCAATAATGGGCTCGCCCATGGGAGTGGACCATGCAAATTTTTGGAGCCATTCCACCAATCGCATGGCCAGGTTTTGGAGACTGTACCAGGCTGGGAGGGCGCATCCATTTGCCATGCAGTGCGGGGGGATCTAAAATGGCGACCGCAATTTTTTTTTAAATCGTGGTCTAAAACCCCACCAAAGCACCACAGAAACATGCGAAAATTAGTTATTTTAAATACTTGAATTTTTACAGTAGCAGCAGTGGGTTTTTCTTGCAAAAAACGTCTCCGTTGATTTTATTTTATTTTATTTTATTTTATTTTTTTACAACTGCACATTCGCAATGATGGGCTCGCCCATGGGAGTGGACCATGCAAATTTTCCACCAATCGTATGGCCACTTGGCCAGGTTGACCACAGAGACTTCTGGGATGTGCCAATCAGGCATAAACAGCCCACTAACCGTAGCCCGAACCCGAACCCTAAGCCTAAGCCTAACCCATACGCCAGTACACTGTCCTTCTAAGTGGGTCAGAGAGGCACCCAGAGGTGCACCCCAATACTCACCCTAACCTCATCCGTAACTAGCCTAACCGTAGCCCTTGCGCTAACCCAGGGGTCCTCAACCTAAGGCCCTGGGGCCGGATGCGGCCCCCAAGGGCCTAAACCCGGCCCCCGGGACAAATTGCAACCCCCCCCACCTACCCCCTGCTTTGTGAGCAAGCCAGCTTCTGCAGCTGCTTCTATTGCTGAGGCAGTTCAAAGCAATGGGCGATGTCGCTTCTCCCACCCACCCCCAACTACCGCCCAGATGATCAGCATGCTGATTTAGCATACTGGCTAGTGGGGCATTCAAAGTGGGAGGGCTACGGCAAGGTCCCCCACTCCCTCCCCCCTTTTTCCATGTTTTTTTTTTTTTTTTGGACTGTGGTCCGGCCCCCAGTGGTGTCTGGGGCATGGTGGACCGGCCCGCTGTTTGAAAACTTTGAGGACCCCTGCGCTAACCCGTCTTAACCCTAAGCCAGATCTACTTGCATTGCACTACACGCAAGTACATTTCCCTTGGAGCGGGTGCAAAGAATCTGCCAGTCCGTCACTTGTGGCTCTGGCTGACTCCTGCAGCAGCATGTGTGCCATGCAAACCATGCCTGCAAGTGCTGCCTGACTGTGTCTCACCGACTGTTGCAGGGAAGGCACCCCAAAGAGGGGTGCCTCTGCCAGTCTGCTGCATCTGCAATATGCATATCCATAGCATATGGCTATGCATGCCCTTTTGTAGCAGCGCTGGCGGGTGAGGATAGGAGGCACCCACCACAGAGAGGTGCCTCCAGGAGCCCGCTACCCCCCCAAAACCAGTACTAACGACAAACGAAAAACAAAAAACAAAATGACAAATTTTTGCAAAATTTCACAAAAAAACGGAAATGAGCCAAAACGGGCTGCCTCCGACACACAACAACTCAAAAACGTCATTTTCCCTAGTCGTGCCCATCTCTAACCCTAATACACAAATCCAGACTTAACCAATCAAACTCATATGGGAATAATGCAGGTATTCTTCCACAGTTACATACACACACCTAATCTTAGTAGTGAACCATTTAGTAACAATTAATCTGGAGGAGGAGGAGGAAGAGAACAACAAAACTATAATGCATATTAAGCTGATTAGCGGTGAAACAGTTGATAAGGAGGTCTCAAGCACTAGCATTTATGTGACTCAGGTTATCATCTACATGTGTCTTATAGGAATTTTTAACAATCAGCTGAAGAGAAGAATTAGCTCTCAAAAAGAAATTTACTCATGCAGTAAAAAGCATGACAATTTTCTGACCATGTAAACAGGAGGGACAAACATTATTTACTTCACTGAGTATTATTGTTCATGTCAGTTCTATTAGTATTTCTGCCATTCTTATGAACTAGAATAAAATGGCACAGAACCTTGGGCTTTCACAAAATGATACACATATTTGCATAGAACTGCATTTCTACTATCAAGCCATAAACTGTGACCCAACAAAAGAGGTCAGAGAGAGGACATTGTATCCTAAGTATTTTCCTGTGTACATGAAAAAAAATAGCTGCATTAAAGGTGCCATCTCACCTTTCCCATTCTTAGAAGTGATTTAAAAAGAAAATTAAGTCCCTTCTTAATTTTTCCACTCAGACTGAAGCCAATGGTAATAATAGTATATACTTTGCCAAGAGTAATTTCCATCATGTTCTGTGAGGTAACTGGCTGGATAGTTTAGTGGGATGGAGCACTGGGCTTCAAGGTTGAGCATAGGGAGATTTGTAAATTTTGGGGCATGCAGTGGAGAATTGGACCTGTGGCATTTAGAGGCACAACTATTCCCCCAGTGTTTACCACATCTGCTTTGGCAGCCGCTTAAAGCTTCTCCCAAGACAGCCAGTCCTCCATATGCCACATGGATGTGTGCCACCACATGGCTTTTGTCAACTGAGCTTCACCGTGGCCCCATCCCTAGTCCTTCATACACAGAGGATTTTTAAAAACTGTCCTGGACTCCCCAAGGTTACCACTGGTTGCTCTTCACACCACCTGGATCCATTCCAATGTCTCCAAAAACACTACAAGATCTGGTAAAAATGCACCTCTGTGTACAACAGAAGCAAATCGGGTGATAACTGCTTCATAAACCATGAGGAAGCTTGATAGGAACTAAGTGATGTCCCTAAGAACCATAGACAGGAAATGAAGTAGAAAATTTGCTGTATCATATTCTGGTGTGGGTGTGTTACACTGACTGCAAAATCATAAAGTCTTGAAGGAAATCACTGTCTATTTTAAATTGCAGCAGCCTCCAGAGGTGTTCCTCTTGGGAAAGCTAGCGAAAGAAATGGGTGGAGAAGTTACCTGGGACTTCTTACTCTGTAATTTCCTTTATACTGCATATTGCAGCACTTTAGAAAAGTAAGGTATCCAGCTGTGAATCTTTAATTCAGTGAGGTTGCATACAGCAGGAGACAGCAGAGTGAATAACTCAGGTATTTGGTATGAAGTTTGGAGAAGAATAACGAAATAGAAAGAAAATGCAGGCCTTAACTTACCTTTAGTAGACTTTTGCAAACCTTTGTTAGAGTTTAAGGTAGATGCTCTGATAGACAGGAGCAAATCCTATGAGCTTAAGAACAAGAATAGACCACTGACTCAATGGAACTTCTTAACTTGTATGTAAACCCCTTTAGGTTTCATGGATTTTATCTAGATGGGACTAACAGCTGAATTTATTGGATTTGTCCCAAAAGGCTGAAATCCTGTGGCATTGTTATGCAAATGGATTACGGTTAATGTTGTAAGAGGCCTCTACTTATTCCCTCTTCTTAATTTGAATTTGTCTTAAATGTTCTGTGCTGATTATCTCTCATTATTGTAAGCCACCTTGGGTCCTTTTCCAAGGAGAAAGGTGGGGTAAAAATATTAATGTAAATGAAATAAATTCAGGATTTTCCTAACTGGCAATTAATAAACCACCCTGGGGCTCTTGATAGTGAATGCGCCCACTGACACTTGAGAACGTGGGGTCTCTTTAATTGCCTTCTAGGAATGGAATTAATTCTATGCCTTTTACATAATCAATTAACAAGATTTCAGCCCTTGCCAGCTACCACCTAGAGCCTTTGCCAGGGGCCATTGAAGTTCTTCAGGTACCTGTTCTAATTTTGGTTTTTCTACACCAAGTGGCGAATTCCATCCACGAATCCTCCAAAATTCCCTTCAATGTTTTTGATGTGGAATTTATTTATTTATTTATTTATTTATTTATTTATTTATTTATTTATTCAATTCATTCATTCATTCATTTATTTATTTATTTATTTACTGTGCCATCTGGTACCATTGCATTGTTCTCTATGGGTGAATCCAGGTATTAGCCTGAGCTAGAGCAGACCCATATAATCAATGGCAATTACGTTAGTTTTGGCTTAGTGCATTCAATTTATTATGGGTCTAGTCTGGTTGGGTTTAATACTATGAATTCATGTTTCTAGTGCATCTTGGTGATAACTAAAGGAAGGCACAAGTACCACTATTCAGCCTGTGACTGCGTCCTTAAGAAGCTTGTTTCGGCTTATTTTTGAGTTAGGCATTATGGACTAGTAATGGATTGCAAATTGTGTGTTTTTTTAAATTCACTGCATTGTACATATGCAACAATATAAACTAAAATTGATAACTAAAAGGACAAACATTATATTTGATGAGGACTCGACTGAATGTTTGTGGCAACAAAAGAAGCACCTCAGAACGTCTTGGAGGTGCCAGGTTTCCATCCTCTCCACAACCTTCCTGCTCTTTCAATGTTGTTGCCTGAGGGCTAGAAAACCCTTCAGAACAGAGTTTCAAGGGATGTAAGGATAGAGAACAGGCAAGCATCACACCATAGTCCGGATGGTGCTGGATAAGGAGAGCAGAAACTGCTTCCTCTGTGATTCAGTGACAGGAATTTTCAAACAGTGCATAGGCCCTGGCCTTTGTTTTTAAAATGTTGCAGGAGAGATTATTGCAAGGTTAATAGAGCATAGTAGATGAGACCTGCAGCCTAATGGGATTGTGCAGTGATGCTTGGCATTTCAGTAAAGGGGATTGGTGTCATGTATGAAATATTGGAAGGCAGGGGTGGCTTGTGGCCAGGGGCAGAGGATGTCCCACCCCTAAATTTGAGGAGGGACACCTCCCTAGCATGGCCATGGATTGTTCTCATTGGAAGGTACAATATTTCTTCCTTACAAGCCAATTTAGCCCCATATGTTAAATCATGCTTGCTTCATCTCACTCTTTCTTCATATGTCACAGCAAAGAAATAAAACTGCTTCTGCAATAACTTATTACACATAACAACAGAAGGAGATTGTATGTAAATATTTAGAGATAATCTTTTAAAAAAGGGTAGGCACATTCTGTTCCTAGAAGGCACAAGATAGGTGGGAAGCTTTTACTGTGATACTCAGACAATCTGCATTTACAACTGCCTCACAATCAGCTCCATTCTAGGTCAAATTAATTTAGAAATCATGTAGTATTTGAATCAGTATGTGTTTCTTCTTGGGGAAACATTTGCCGGTAATACATTTTAAATCTCTATTGTGTCTCGAGTTGAGGAGGCTATGTTGGCTTTTAATTTATTTCATTTGCAGCCATGACAGAATTTTGGCCATTGATTTGCTCATTCAAATGGCCAAATAAGCAGTGTTTTGACTTCTGCAAGAGCTCCAGGTAGGCCGTTTTCTAGGTAAACATGCCATATTTCTTCTCTGTTGCTTCTCCCACACTTTGGAATTCCCTGCTGCTAGAGGCCAGGACTGCCCCATCTCTGCTGTCTTTCTGGAAGCAGGCAAATGCCTTTCTCTTCAGGCAAGCTTTCCCTGAATGAGAGACTTCCTACTATGTGACTTTATATGGATTACCATACATGATTGCATTGACTGATTTCATAACATAAGAACATAAGAAGAGCCATGCTGGATCAGGCCAAAGGCCCATCTAGTCCAGCTTCCTGTATCTCACAGTGGCCCCACCAGATGCATTTGGGAGCGCATAAGACTAGATATCTGTCTCCTGATACTACTCCCCTGCATCTGGCCCTTGAAGTACCCTGGTTTTAAGCCTGGAGATTACATATCTCCATTATGGTGTGTAGCCTGTGATGGAGTTTTCCACCAGGAATCTGTTCAATCCCCTTTTGAAGGCATCCAGGCCAGATGCCATCACCACATCCTGTGGCAGGGAGTTCCATAGACTAACAACACACTGGGTGAAAAAAATATTTTCTTTTGTCAGTTCTTACTCTCCCAGCCCTCAATTTGAGTGTATGTCCCCTAGCTCTGGTATTTTGGGAGAAGGAGAAGAGGTTCCCTCTATCCACTTTACTCATGCCCTGCATTATTTTGTATGTCTCAATCATATCCCCCCTCAGGCGCCTTTTTTCCAGACTAAAGAGCCCCAAATGTTTTAGCCTTTCCTCATAAAGGAGGTGCCCCAGCCCAGTAATCATTTTAGTCGCTCTCTTCTGCACCTTTTCCAGTTCCACTATGTCTTTCTTGAGATGCGGTGACCAGAATTGTACACAATACTCCAGGTGCGGCCTTACTATTGTTTTGTATAATAGCATTATAATGTTGGCTGTTTTATTTTCAATCCCCTTTTTGATAATTCCTAGCATGGAATTGGCCTTCTTCACTACTGCCACACACTGGGGAGACACCTTCATGGAGCTGTCCATCAACACACCAAGATCTCTTTCCTGATCCCTCACGGATAACTCAGAGCCCATGAATTGATAGATAAAGTTTGGATTTTTTGCCCCAGTATGCATTACTTTACATTTGGCTACATTAAAACACATTTGCCATTTCTCAGCCCATTCCCCCAGTTTGGAGAGATCCTTCTGGAGCTCTTCACAATCTTCTCTGGTTTTTACCACATGGAAAAGTTTTGTGTCATCTGCAAACTTGGCCACCTCGCTGTTTATCCCTGTCTCCAGGTCATTTATGAACAGATTGAAAAGCACTGGTCCCAGGACAGAGCCCTGGGGCACACCGCTTTTCACTTCTCTCCATTGTGAAAATTTCCCATTGACACCTACTCTTTGTTTCCTGGATCTCACCCAGTTCTCAGTCCATAAGAGGACCTGCCCTCTTATCCCCTGGCTGTGCAATTTTCTCAGCAGCCTTTGGTGAGGGATAGAGATGGGCACAAAACAAACAATTTTTCATTTCCGTTTTGTTTTTTTGTTTTGTTATGCAACAAAATGACAAACGAATTTTGTCTCCAAAATGAAACGAAACGAACACAAACGCCAGAAATTTTGACGTGTGTTTCATTTCCGTTACTGCAATACAGTGAACTGCTTTAAATGCTAAAAAAGTCACAAAAATTTGAAATAAATTGTAACAAAACAGTAACAAAACAAATGAAAACAAAATGATTTTTTCGCAAAAATTCATGAAAAATGGAAACGAACCGAAACGGACCCTCCAAACGACAAATAACAAACGAAACGTCAATTTGTTTGATTCATGTCCATCTCTAGTGAGGGACTGTGTCAAAGGCCTTTTGAAAATCCAGATAGACTATATCCACCGGTTCACCCAAATCCACATGCCTGTTGACCTTTTCAAAAAATTCTAAAAGATTTGTCAGACAAGATTTACCCTTACAGAAGCCATGCTGATTTTCTCTCAGCAAGGTTTGTTCTTCTATGTGTTTTAAGATTTTCTCTTGGATGAGGCTTTCCACCATCTTCCCTGGGACAGACTTAAGGCTAACTGGCCTGTAGTTTCCTGGGTCCCCCCTCCTTCCTTTTTAAAAATTGATGTGACATCTGCTATCCTCCAGTCCTCCGGCACTGTGGCCATTTTAAGAGACAAGTTGCATATAACCGTTAAGAGATCTGCAATTTCATTTCTCAGTTCCCTAATAACCCTTGGGTGGATGCCATCTGGGCCCGGTGACTTGTTAATCTTCAATTTATCAATTAGTCCTAAAACATCCTCTCTTTTAACCTGTATTTGATTTAATTGTTTAGTCAAGAGGGGCGGTTCAGGCAGCGGAATCCGCTCAAGGTCCTCTGTTGTGAAGACAGACGCAAAGAACTCATTTAATTTCTCTGCAATTTCGAAGTCCTCCTTAACCTCCCCTTTTCCTCCCTCACCATCCAGAGGGCCAACTGGTTCTCTGGCAGGTTTTCTACTTCTAACATATTTAAAGAAGGTTTTATTATTACCCTTTATATTGCTAGCCATGCGTTCCTCAAAATCTTTCTTTGCCTCTCTTATCATCTTCTTACATTTCTTTTGCCAGAGTTTGTGTTCCTTTTTATTTCCTCGTTTGGGGAGCATGTTTTCCATGCTACTTTCTGCTCATAATGGATTTTTCTTTTCTTTTCTTTTTTGTGCTATTTGTAGCTCTACTGTTACCTTTTAATATTGTAAGATTCCTCTTTTAATTCCCTAATTAACTTGAATATGTCTTAAATGTTCTGGGCTGTATATTGCCCCTCATTATTGTAAGCCACCTTGGGTCCCTTTCCAAGGAAAAAGGTGGGGTAATAATAATAATAATAATAATAATAATAATAATAATAATAATAATAATAATAATAATAATAATAATAATAATAATAATAATAATAATAATAATAATGTATGTCAGTATGCAGGCAACAAAATATACATATTTTACAATACTCCATGCAAAAAAAAAATGATGGAGTTTCATTTGTATACCAGCTTTTCTGTAAAATAATAAAAACAGACAAATAAATTGTATGGTTTATAATGAAAAAATATTTTGGTATGCTTTCTTATTTTTAACAAAAATTCACAAGGCAGATGTTGCTTTGAGCATGTAGGCCAGTTTGTATGGGAAGGAGATCTTTCAGATATTTTGTTTAAGGCCATCATTTTAGCATTTTACGATTGGTGCCAGCACTTTTAATTGGGCTTAAATATGCATAAGCAGCTAGTGAAGATGGAACAAATTCAGTTTTTCTGCTAAAAGCCGTCTGGTTGTTGCATTTAGAGCCAGTTGTAGTTACAAAGCAACCCTCAGAGTCAGCATCACATACAGTTTGTTACCAGTTAGGACATGACTAGATTATAAATTATTCTTTCCCTGGGAAACTGCACAGCTGCTTTACCACTTGAAGGTGGGGAAAGCACTCCTAGCTACAATCTTCAGCAAGCCATCAAAAGTAATAAACAGGCCCAGAATTCCCAAACTGGGCGCATGATTTTAGAAAGTGAATGTATTATTATTATTATTTATTACATTTATATACCACCCTATCTTCCAAAGCGGAACTTAAAAAACAAGCAATAACAAACAAACATGAAAATCAGTAGCAGACTACCAGTAAGAATAGGAGGGTACAATACCCTCCACAAAGGATGGCATGGGCAGCAACAAAAAAAATTAAATAGAAAGTTCGCCAAATGCCTCCTTGAAGAGATGGGTTTTCAAGGCTTTTTTAAAGGCAGGCAGGGACACTGCTAGGCGCAACTCACTAGGGAGCTCATTCCACAGCGTAGGGCCCACCACAGAGAAGGTGCAGTTACACATAAGCGATTTCCACGCCTCTCTGGGTGTGGCCACCCTCAGTGAGCGTGTCTGTGCCATCCTCGTGGGCCTGGTCCCGGTTGACCTGTGAGAGATACACTCCGACAGGTACTCTGGTCCCAAGCCGTGGAGGGTTTTGAAAATCAAAACCAGGACCTTGAACCTTATCAGAGGACAACGGGTAGCCAATGCAGGAGAGCCAGAACTGGGGTGATGTGCTCGAATCTACGAGCACCCACCACCAGTCTGGCTAATGCATTCTGCACCCGTTGGAGCCTTTGGACAAGGGCAACCCCGCGTAGAGGGCATTGCAACAGCCGATCCTCGAGATCAATTGCAACTGGGTTGCACAGTACAGAAATAAAAGTCTAACCATGATAACTTCTTTCTTTTCAAACTTTGTTTATCAATAACTAGTCTATTAATAACCATAAGCAGTGATGCATCTAATGCCCCCTTGGACCAAATAAAAACTCGAGAATTAGATCATGATAAACCTCTGGATGACTTTGCCCTACAGGAAGCCACTTCAACCTCTGTGTCACACCATTACTCTGTGTGGCCTGTCAGCACCAATTTGCAAAGTGACACTATAAAGGCTTGTTTGGAAGCTATCATGGATTTGTCAGATGCAACCTTCAGCAGATCCACGAAGTGAAGTCTCAGTATTGTAGACATTTATATATAAGCACATGGATACTGAGGGGAGGGGAAAATCTGATAGAAATGATAACAAATTATAATGGAAATGAATAAGGTGCCAGCTATTTGATTGTTGTAATAGTGACAGGAACTGCTGAATGGGAAATACCCTGAAGCATAGATTAAATAAGGTAGCATGAGGAAAAGTTTTCAGAAGACAAAAATAAGAAATAAGGTTAGTCTGTGGCTCTCCAGTGTTTCAGCTCTACATGAAGATATCAAACAATGAACAAGGTATCTTCTGCAGACCCCTAAGGTACAGCCTTTCCCCATGGTTCCACATAGATGTTACATAGCATGGGAGACAAGATGGATGCCTGAGGCATTCCATTTGATAAAGGCCAGAGGTTTGAGAGGCAGTTTTCCAGTAAGCATCCTAAAGAGACTCTTCTCAAGAATAATAAAAACTACTGAAGCACACTGGACTTTAGCCTTCCCCCAACACAGTATCCCAGAATGACACCATGTTGAGAACAGTGAATGCTGCGGAGAGATTGAAATAAGAACATTTCAGCAGTTTGTACAGTTTCTACAGTTAGCAGCACAGGGAAAATAAGTCATTGCACAGGGGAAAAATCTGAATGGAAAATTCTGCAAATATTTACTTCAGTTCAGTTTGTCAATGCCATCCTCACAAACATCACATTGATTGCACAGAGGCTACATTGGTTGAGACTGTGGCTTGCTCAAACTCACTCAAAGTCACTAGACTAGCAATGTCTCTGCTGTAAGTGGGATATTCTTACCTAAACACGCATCCTAAACCATAAAACTTTAATGAAAAATAACTATTACTTCTTTCCATAGTAAGTAAAATTTAGACCTTGTGTTATTCACCAGCACAAATATGAATGTTTAAAAAATGGCTTAAGGTCAGTCCCCCCTGCTATAGATTGCCCCATGGTTCTGCATTGAGTCCAGGGTTGCTTGATCTATTTATGAATGATTTGGAGGAAGTGTCATCACATGTCATTCTGGATGACATTGAAATGAGATAGATGGATAATGTCTCAGAAGACAGAATTAAGATTCAAGATGAATCTTAACACATTGGAGAAATGGCCCCGAACAAAATAAGTGGATTTCAACTGGAAAATGAAAGTGTCTACATTTAAGCATGTAAAAAATCAGATGGACAACTACAGAAATATGTGTGAAAAGGACATAGGGGTTTTAGTCAACCACAGATTTCTCATGAATCAGTGTGATGTGGTGGCAAAAAAACAGAAAAATGAATCCAGTTTTAAGTTGCATCTATAGAAACACAGTATCCAAATCAAAGATATGAATTGTAGTACTCCAATCAGCATTCTTGCACAGGGGGAATTTCTACTTGAGCAGGGCATCTCACTCTTTAGATTCATGGATGGGTACATGAATGGATACCTGGATGAACACATGTGCAAAATAACTATGGAATGGAGGCAGGGCAAAGCTCCCCCTCCTATGTATGTTGACAAACTGGGCTTCCCTAAAGCTGGACTAGGTCTTGTGAATAAAACTATTTTTCTCACTGCATATTGGATGTTGGGTGCATTTCAGTAGCCCTGTTTCCAGTTAATCTGGAAATGCATTGTGAGGTCATAGGTTTCAGTGGTAAAAGATCTAACATACGCAGAATTTATGAAATGCCACATGTTGTGCAGATAAACATTTGTGTAAAATAGACATGAGCACGACTCAGCGAAATTGTCGTTTCCGTTTTCGGTTATCGTTTCCATTACGTAATGGAAACGGTAACGATAATTAAGCCGTCAGAACTCGAACTTGAACTCGAACCGAAAAAAGAAAAATTTGGTTGGGTTTTTCGTTTCCGTTTGTGGCATCACGGCGATCTCGCAATGCGAAGCACAGAAAAAGTTTTTAAAAGTTTTTTTTAAAAAACCCGACTCCCGCCCAAAAGAGCAGGCGAAAATATGCCTGCCTGAGGCTTTGCCACCTACCAGAGGGGTGGTTTCTGGGGGGTTCCCAGCCTTTCCCCCCTCTTCTCCTATCCTGGGCTGCTTGCACCAGGCTGGGGGGGTCATCCTCGTCATCTCGCCATGCCATGCGGTGGGGGGGATCCAAAATGGCGACCACAATTTTTCTTTTGAAATCATGGTCAAAAAACACACCAAAGCACCACAGAAACATGTGAAATTTATTTATTTTAAATGCCTGAATTTTAATAGTAGCAGCAAAGGGTTTTTTTATAGCAATAAAACATCGTATTGATTTTATTTTATTTTATTTTATTTTATTTTATTTTAGACCTGTCCATTTGGACTGGGCATGGGATGGGACCATGCAAAATTTTTGAACCATTCCACCAATGGCATCGCCAGGTTTTTGACTGACACTTCTGGATGTCTCAAAGGGCATAAAAAGCCGAGGCACCTTCCAGAAATCGCAGTTGGGTGTATGGATGTGATTGAGGGAGGAGGGCTGGCTGCTGGTGCTGGTGTGATCCGATCGAGATTGAGGAGGGAGGCTGGAGGCTTTAGGATTTAAGTTAGGCAGGCAGGGAGGGAATTGAATTTATAAAATAATTTCTTTGATTCCCTGCAGCTTTGTCTGCTGAAGGGAATAGCAGTTTATTCTTTATTTCTTCTCTGGCAGTTTGTGGGGATTTTTTTCTGATATTGGATAAAGGGGGAGTTTTGACTGGGAGTGGGAGGTGTGGATTTATTTAAAAAATATATTATATACTACCATTTATTTTCTATTTTCCCAACTTCAATTTGCTTGCACACACACACATTTGGGGTGCAAGCCAAGAACAGAACCTCTATCCTAAGTGATATCCTAACTGCCCACTCGCCCGCCCGCCCGCGCCGCCACCCGCCTGCGGCCCGCACCGCCGCCTACCCACTCGCCCGCCCACGGCCGCTGCCCGCCGCCTAAGGCGCAAAAACGATTGCAGGACGCCCCTATGCTCTGGGAAGTCAATTTGCGCTAAATCGCGGTGGAAACGACAAATGACAAATGGAAATGACAAATTTTTGAAAAATTTCACGACAAACGGAAACGACCCAAAACGGACCCGTTCCGACAAACGAAAACTCGAAAGATCATTTTTTCTGGTCGTGCCCATGTCTAGTGTAAAATATTGCTAGATGGCTAAATCATGGGAGAGGAGAGGAGGAAGTAAAAGCATAAGCAGAAGTGGAAGTGGAAGGACACACAGGAGGATCAGGAGGATGGACTTGTAGGGGTGGGTGGGAAGATGTATTCAGAGCAACTGACCTCAGTGCCCCATTGTCAGTACAGCACAGCACAACACTTGGACTCACAATCTAAGAAAACAACAGAGACAGGTTTTACTTGTAACCAAAGTCTGGCTTGCTGTTTTTCTGCACATGAGTGGTGCTGTTTGTGTGCACCAGTGAGGCAATGAGGGGATGTTTTTGTAGTAATGCCCAACCTGTTTATTTCCATTGTCTTCCAAGGGTTTTGAATTAGTTCCTTAAGGAGAGATGATTGGGATGTTGTTGCATTTAGTGGCAACCTGCTGTTTCTCCCGTGTGGTCGGAGCACTTGTGCTAAATGGGAAGTTGCGGAGAGTTGGCACTTCTCCAACATCACCAGCTGCCAAATGACCTTGCATGCTCTTAATGTCCTTTTGAAGCTCAGCAGAGATGGGGGGGGCAGGCAAAAGAGACCTAAGATTTTGTGTTGGTTTCATTCCTCTTGAGTTATATAGTTCTGTTTTGCATCCACAATCTGGTCCCCCACAGTCCTCGGCTGTGTGGTTCTGCTCCCAACAGTGCTTCACTAATTTGTGTTCTTAATTGCACATTATTAGAACATGTTTCACATAGGAGAAAAAAACACTTGCTGGAGATAGATAGATAGATAGATAGATAGATAGATAGATAGATAGATAGATAGATAGATAGATAGATAGATAGATAGATAGATAGATAGATAGATAGATAGATAGATAGATAGATAGATGATATTACATACACTCAGATTCTCCTAGAACTATGGTTCTTAATCTGTGGGTCTCCAGATATTCCTGGACTGCAACTCCCAGTAGACTTCATCCCTAGATGAGCTGGCCAGGATTTCTGGGAGATGCAGTCCAAGAACATCTGGGCACCCACAGGTTGAGAACCACTGTCCTAGAACCTTATTCTTGATTTCTTCATGTTAACACCTGGTGTTATTTGACTCGGACAATATGAAAAGTCCAAGTTTCTACCTAGGGTTTAAATATCTACAGCAGTAAAGGGTGGCCTGTTGCCTTCCCTCCCTATAAGTGGTTCCCATTACTTCCCTACAAAGTGCAATTTGCATCCAGGGATATTTTTCATGAGTGAAAGGAGATTTTATCTGGACAAGGCATCTCTGTAGTAAGTAGTTTACCGACTTGGTAAACTTCCAGAAGCAGCCTGGTAGAGTATAAAGAGCTCCCATTTGGGTGGTATTCCTACCCTGCACAAGTAGATACTTCCTCCACTTTTTCATGATCTGCTCACTGTCTAATGAGCAGCACTTGTAACCTAATCTGATTTGGAGAATGACAATTGTGTGGAGTAAAACATATTTTTAGAAAAGGACAAGTCCACACATTCACTTTCCTGTTGGACATAGTAAATGATCTGTGAGGAGGAAAAGGCACAATTTTTATCTTGAGGATAGCTGCTCTAAACCACTTATCCATAGCAAAAGATGCATTTTTGTTTTTGGGGTTTTTTTGTTTTTGTTTTTGTTTTTGTTTTATTCTTCATGCTATGTTTGATATGAAATAATTCCTGGGTATTGCACAGTTAAAGGGTACATAAGATAATGGTATTATGGAAATCAAGGCTTGATTGATAAGAGATTCAGACACCTATGTATAAAGTGCTTCCAGAGACATCCATACAGCTGTAGTCTCCCTGTGGAAAAAAAGGAACTAATTAATGTAAGGTGAAGTTTTCTGCTGTTTTTCTCCTAAAATTATTCCTTTAGTAAGTACAGTCAGATTACAGTACCATGTGTTAAGGTTTATCGTGCACTGAGAGACGAGATTTACCAAGCTATGAAAAATCACACTTGAGACTGATACAAGATATGTCAGATGCTCAAAGAACTGCAGGCAAACTTTCCAAAACTGCAAGCGACAAAACTTCTCAGAGGTTCTCCCAGTGTCTTTTCACATATGTTGAAACTGACCCAGCAGTGCTGCCTCTATAATGTTGCCTTCTTTGTGCTTGTCAGAAAGAGTGCTGTTCAAACCCATCCGTAGAACCATAGAATCATGACACTGGAAAGGGCCTACCTAGTCACTGAGTCCAACCAATCGGTAACCCGAAACTGCACCTTCTCTGTGGCTGGCCCCTCGCTCTGGAGCCATCTTCCGAGTGAGCTGCACCTTGCACAGTCCCTGCCCACCTTTTTAAAAAAGCACTCAAAACCTTGCTTTTTCGGGAGGCATTTGGCAACCTTTAATAAATTTTTTTCTTAAGTCGCCCTCTTGCTGATGATCTTATTTATTATCTTGTGTTGGGTTTTTTTGTCTTGATTGTTGTATTGGTTTTATACTTGCATTGTGTTTCTCCCTATTGTTAACCACCCGGAGTTCGTTTGGGAAGATGGGTGGTATACAAATATTTAAATAAATAAATAAATAAATAAATAAATAAATAAATAAATAAATAAATAAATAAATAAATAGCCTCCTGCTCAATGCAGGAATGCAAATCAGTATCTGTTACAATGGAACCAATGACTTCAAGAGGTGGTGATTGCTCCAACCCTGGAGGCATTCAAAAGAAATTTGGACAACCACCTGGCTGGCAGATATGTGTAGGGAGCCCCCACATAGAGGCTCTGAACCCCAAAATAACCTGGCAGCATTGAGGCAGCCATAAACCCTTGACAAGCATATCCAGGGAGCAGAGCAAGGAACCCAGTGTGGAGAAGCCAAGACAGAGTTGGACAGAGGTCAGCCTCCAACAGGCCTGACTAAAGGGGAGAACAGACGGCAACCTAGATATTAGAATGATCAGTCGACATCTGGTCTGTGACCAGCCCGAAGCCCCTTCCTCTCCTCTATCAATTATTCCCTACTAGCAAGCATTGTCTCCTAGATAAGAGTTGTGTACATGAGGAGCCACAGGTTGGTCCAAGACCCTCACTCCCCCCCACCAATGGAATTCATATGTGACCCAATACCATCCTTCTTCTGTCTTCCTCTGTCCTATTGTCAATGCTTCCCTCCACCCCTTGTGTACTTGTTTACTGTAACCAATAAAAGCCTTGGATTCCAGGCAAGGCACTCTCTCACACACACAGACACAGACACAGACACAGACAGACACAGACAGACAGACAGACACACACACACACACACACACACACACACACACACACACACACACACACACACACACACACACAGAGAGAGAGAGAGAGAGAGAGAGAGAGAGCCATGCAGAGAGACACAGAGAGACGCACGCCTGGTACCAAGAGATGCTTGCATCCCAAATCCTGTGTCCTATGTGTAGTCAATAATCCTACAGATAGCCTTTGATTTGTATTCCTGCATGAATGTTTATTGAATACAGAAATATGTTGAATTCAAGTTCACTTGTATGATTCCACCCCCACCCCAATCACCTTGTTTCCAAAGATATCTCCTCCACGGAGCCTCTCCACTCCCCTTCTGCAGCCAGGATTCCCCAGTCCCAATTGCCTCCTTTAAAAAGATATCTCCTCCATGACCCTCTCCTTTCTCCTTTTGCAGTCCGGATTCCCTGGGCCCTATCACCTTGTTTGCAAAAAGGTCTCCTGGCTGCAGAAGGGGTGGGGAGATGCTCCGTGGAGGAGACCTTTTTGCAAAGGAGACAATTGGGACTGAGGAATCCTGGCTGCAGAAGGGGAACGGAGAGACTCCATGGAGGAGATATCTTTGGAAAAAAGGTGATTGGGGTGGGGGTGGAATCCCGGCTACAGCAAGGGAGGGGAAATACTTCCTGGAGGAGACCTCTTTGGGGACAAGGGAGAAGGTGGCAGCCAGGATGGTGGGAAGAGTCTCCTGGAGGAAGCCTGTTTGCAAACAGCGATGAATGGGGGGGGTAGGAATCCCAGCTGCAGCAGCAGATGGGAGAGGCTCCACCCAAGTAACCTCTCTCTAAATGAAAATCCACAATATATCGGGACTGCAATATAGAAACCATAATGTAGCGGGGCACTACTGCATACTTTTGAGAATACAGGCTTTTTTTGTATTAGAAAATAGATGCGAGTATGATAGATACAATATGGATGATATAGTAAGGAAACTAAGTATGAAAGTATGTTCCTTTAAGTTGGGAAAGGAGATATGAATTATACTGGGCTGAAATGTTGGGGGGGGGGAAATGTGACTGAATTCGTAACACGACAGGAGACAAGCACGATATTTGTTTGATTTGGTTTAGTGTAGAAAATAAGAATGTTTTTAAAAAGAAGCAAAAGTATGGATTGAACTGATGGAATACTCCAAAGAGAAAATACTCCAAAAAGAAAATAAATTCAAAGTACATCTGGTGCCACTGAAAGCCTTTGGTGTTGGTTTGACAACTTTTAACTGGATCAAGAAAATAGAAGTGTTTTAGCGTCAGAAACAGTCTTTCAATCACATTGTGACATGCTGCACATCACTCCCCAAATGTTTATTTCCCCAGACATAATATATGATTTATATGTAAAAATAAATTTTACCTTTGTACTCACACAGCCAAGTGCTATTACTTGTACCCTTAAGTAACCATTTAAATTTAAACTTTTTTTCTGTGTTTGCATTACTTTTTTCAACCATTCATTGACAAAATGGAATCAAATTTTCAATGTGATCTCTGAGAATATACTTTTCATCAGGGAAATATGTACAAACTATAGTTCCAAAAGTTAAAACAAAATATGTCTATGAAGAAAATGCCAAATAGGTAATAATATTTAGAATGTATATAATTTCAAATTTTATTTTTAATTATAGCCTGTTGTGAACCGGGCTAGTGTTCATTTTCCTTTTCATCTGATTTTGAGTGCTCATACATGACCCAGGCGGTCTTGCAGTGGGACTGAAATAATGACAGATGGCAAGTAAATGAGGGATGAAAACTAACCTGCTAAATAATATGACATGAAATTTAGCATTTAAATTCCCATCTGGAATGCCTTGTGTACTCAGCTGGTCTTCTGGGACTTCAGTGTGAATTTACACAACATAATATGTCAAAATTACGAGTCCAGAGTGCAGATTCAAGGGCTGGCAAACAGAATACAACACAAACAATTGCTCAGCTGGAATCAGGACCTCAGGGACTACATAAGGAAGCAATTACAAATCCACATGGGGTGTGGGTTTTTAAGATTTTGATTGCCATAGACAACTGTGTGTAACAAAAACTCAATTCAAAAGCTTCTAACATTTTGTGTCAATTCTAATACAGTGGTACCTTGTATAAAGGAATTAATTCATTCCAAATGAAATTATGTTAAGCAAATTTTCCTTTATACAAATATCCCATAGGAATGCATTGAAAACAGAGTAATTTTTATGTTATACGGATTTGCCCCATGGACAATTCTGTTAAGCAAATTTCCCCTATCTCAGGTATTTTTTTATCTTGTACATATTTTATGTTACACAAACTGTTTGTTATACGAGGGTCCACTGTACTGTGAAATCTGTGAAAGTGATGTTGGGGTGGAGTGGCTAGAGCCTGAATTGGTATCTCCTGACTCTGCTTGTGGGGCTATAGGACCATTGAAGAATGAGTGTTCCTTTCTCTCAGTTCATTGAAAAACTGAGTGAAAGGGAAACAGAACTAAAATATGTGGGGAAAGAATCCATTTGGGATCAATCCCCACCCCCATAAAACATAGGGTCTTTTCACACGACCCCTAAGATCCGCTGGTCCCTTAAATTCGGACCAGAGATCTTGGGGGTTCATTTCTGTT
Organism: Phrynocephalus forsythii; assembly: GCA_029282475.1. Lineage (NCBI taxonomy): Eukaryota > Metazoa > Chordata > Lepidosauria > Squamata > Agamidae > Phrynocephalus > Phrynocephalus forsythii. The sequence continues at coordinate 130,711,948 of JAPFRF010000011.1, read as the reverse complement.
CCTGCGTTTCCACCCCTCAGCACTCCCTGCTCCTGTCGGCGTGAGGGGAGGGAGGGGAAAAAAGGACAAAAGAAGCCTTTACTAACCTGCCGGTGCCGGTCGAAGTTGCCACGAGCCCCGTTACTTCCTGGTTCCTTCTCAAGGGGCTCTTAAAGAGGCGGGAGGCAAAAAAACAACAGACAAGCGAGGAGAGCCTGGCACTCTTATCCGCATCAAATATTTTTCATTTCCAGAGAGAAGGTACAAGAAAAGTGCGCTGGGTCGCGCTAAAGTGGGCGGGGTCGCACTTAATTGTCTGCAAACTCCGGGGCTGGTGGGGAAACATTTCTAAGCTCCGGAGCTGGGAGCCATTTCCAGCGCAGCTTAGGGGTCATGTATAAACGCCCATAGAGTACCTCCAAGGGAATTTCAATTGTTCAACTGCAAGAAAGGTTTGCATCTGTCTTCATTTCACAAAAAGGGAGGAAGCAGTCCATTCTTAAGACAGGAAGAATGCCACTATGTACCATTCACAGGGAAGAACATTTTGTTGGAATTGAAACAGATTAAGCTTATTACAAATGACTTTTGTCTATCCTGATGAATGGTTTGGTGAATCTCTCTCTAAAATGGGATAGGCAAAGTGGAGCCCTCCACGTATTTTGGGGGTGATAGTTCTCATCATTCATCTCCATTGTCTTGGCTGGCTGAAGATGACTCTGGCTTTTAGTCCAGCAAGGAGGGCCATGAATTGACTGCCTGTATAACAAGATAACTATCTCCCGCGATATACTTGAATTCTATATTGGCTCAAAATTATTATATGTCTGAATGCTTGCACCTAAACAAATCTGACACCATCTTATACAGAGAGTGCATGTTCACTTATTTCATCTTTTAATAACAATTAAATTATGGATGAGGATGAGAAACATCTCTGTTAAAAAAAAAACAGCAAACAAAACCCACCCTCTGCTGCTCAGACTTCAGGCATAACCTGACATTTTTTTCTTACTATAATCATGTCTCTGTGTTATTTGCTGAAAATGATGGAAGGTGGAAAGGATCCAGTTTCAGAAACAATCATACCTTATGTTAGGCTGCCTTTAGATGCATATGGAAGGTGTTAGGTATCCTAAGAAGCATATAATAGAGTATGAAGTTAGTATGTTTGGATTATGTTTTATTTGTTATTAAATATATGACTATGCTTCACTGGCTAGAGTTCAGAAACCATATGGAGCTACATTTTTAATGGCCTCCAACAATTTCAGTTTGGCTTTGATCTGAAATTTCAATATGTTTTCTGTTTTTGTTTTGTTTTGTCCCTTCTACATGGTTCTAAAAGACAGTTGGTTGAACAAATACACAACTGTATATTAGGAGAAGATGAACATTTCTAACTGATTGCTGGTAAAGTGCTTAGAGACCATAAAACTCATATAAAGAGTCTACTTTATCGATATGAATGGGAACAGATACTAAATTAATGACCTGTTTGATTTCCATAGTCAGTCCACTAAGTAGTGCAAAAGAAGATTGATGTCCTCATGCAAAATAATTATACCAAGTGGCCCATTCTAATCAACTGTGCTTCACAGCTGCTTTTGTAATAACTTCTAGTGATATGTAAATAATGCTTGCTAAAATATAATGCAGGGAATGCTGATAGCAGTCACATCATAATCTTTCACAATGTGTCATGGAAATGCTGTTAACATTCTCTTGTTTTTTTCTAGATATTAATGCTTTCATACATATATACATGTGTGTGTGTGTGTGTGTGTGTGAGAGAGAGAGAGAGAGAGAGAGAGAGAGAGAGAGAGAGAGAGAGAGAGACCGGCTTGGGAGCTAAATACCTGTTGAAGCGTATCTTCCAAAGGTCAACGAGAATGTCGCAGGCACACTCACTCCAATTGGCCACGCCCAGGGAGGCATGGAAATCAGTTATGCGGAACCGCACCTTCTCTGTGGCTGGCCCCTCTCTCTGGAACCAACTTCAAAGTGAGTTGCGCCTTGCACAGTCCCTGCCCACCTTCAAAAAAGCACTTAAAACCTTGCTTTTCCGGGAGGCATTTGGCGACCTTTAATTTTTTTTATTTTTTTATTTTTTAAATCCAATTTTGACGCCACTTGCCAATGATTTTTCTTTTTTTACCCATTAATTGCTAAATTGTTTTTTCTCTTTCTTTCCTTTTCTTTTTATCTTTATAATTCTTTCTTGATTCCTTTGATTATTGTCATATTTTATTTTAATTAGTTGCTTCAACCCATTTTGTTAATCACTCAGAGTTCCCCGGGAAGACGGGAGGTATATAAATAAATAAATAAATAAATAAATAAATAAATAAAATCAGCCCTGTTTTATCCAGCCCAAAACACGAAGATCTGAGGACAAAAAAATGGAGACTCAGTAGCAGCTGGCCAGCCATTCCTTCATGATTCCAGATCCAGACCATCTGTGAACTCCCTTCCTTCAACTACCAGCTGTGTTTGAGGAGCCCACCACAGGAGCCCACCACTGCTGCCTTTCTGTTCTGTTTAGATGCAGCTCTATGACCTGCTGAATGTTTTACCCAACCAACTTTGTAACCAAATTCCAGCATCTGCAGGGGTCTGCTTTTTCGTTCCTTCATCCTGCTCCTCCTTTGATGTGTATTTTGACATTGAACCCTGCAGTCAGGGATTGTCTCATTTCTGGTACTTGTTTCTGGTTTTTCCTGGAAACCTGTGTGAGTGAACAGCAGGGTAAAAATGAGCTAAATAAATACATAACAAAATAGCTTGACATGGACTGTTACCTACATGCTAAGCTAATGTTAATCATTGAATCATTAGACCAGGAATATTCACTTGCACTAGGACTTAAGGAGGAATATCTTTTATATGGATTTTCCTATACTGTACATAGCCACTGTGATACTCTTTTCAAATATCATGGATATGTATCAGGTGGCAGTTAATGCTTTTTTGGTCAGTATATTTAAAGAAAACAGCAATTCACTGTACTGCTGTGGGAAATTTCAAGAAACAACCCTATCTCCTCATCTTACACACTCTGTCATTCATAAAATCCATATATATGGGAAACATGTTTCATTTTAAAGCTACATTCAGGTCCTGATGTAGATCCATTTCTTGCAACGGAAATGAACATACGCTGCTTTGAAATGTGATTCAAATGTAGAAAGTAATGCTGCATTAAGTCAATGTTTGAATCAAAAAATGTATCCCTCTTTCTCTGTGGGGACTTAATATTGCTTAGAGCTTTGCTCAGTAGGGATTATAATGCAAGCAACTGAAGCAACGTGGTTTATATCATAGTATTTATTTGTGTCTACTGGCTCAAGGAAGTGCATGGGGAAAGAGTATTTCATATAGTTATAAATCCTAATTCACTTGTTCCAGCCCACTGTGCCTAACCAAACATATACATCCATCATAAGAATCAATAGGGTTGTAATGAGTTCTTGTGGCTTTGTTGTCATGGAAACTACATCTCTGCTTTCTTCTGCATAGGTTTTCAGCTCTTTTCTTTTCCTAAATTACCATTCTGTCCTACATTCTACATTTTAATTTTGAGTGAAGAGCCTTACTCCATTTTTGGCAGTGGTGGGAGGGGGAATGAATTAGAATGTGCTCCCTTTTTTCATTTGGGTTAATAGAGATAGAGAAACTAAAATGCTTTCCTAATTCTTCAGGATTTTGTCATCTAGGTTGGATATTAAACTGATAGGTTTAGTCGACACAGCAAAAGAAAGAAAGAAAGAAAGAAAGAAAGAAAGAAAGAAAAAAGAAAGAAAGAATATTTAAACAGGGATATTGAAACAGAATCTGTTTTTAAAATGGCTTTTTAAAAAAAACATAATTACACAGAAAAAATCAGTTTCATGTATCCAAAACTTCAATTTTAAGATTTCTGGTTCTGATAGCTAGTCATTCAATGCACAGGTTTAACCTTACCTTGTAACATAAATAACATGGACAATATACAAGTACACACACACAACAACAACAACAACAACAATAAATCATGCACACCTTTACATCAAAAATAATGATTTCACAAACCTGTATGCAACTTGCATATAGAATCACAGAACTGTAGATTTGAACAGGATCTCAAAGGCCCTCTAGACCAGTCATTCTCAACAGAGGCCTTATGTCCCCTAGGGAGTCCCTGAGACATGTTCATCATTTTTGTTGCATCCTTGTTTGGACAAAGCCAAAGTGTTTCCCAGAGGGCCTTGAAACTGAGAAAATTTTTTTAAAGGGCTGTGGCCAAAAGAAGGTTGAGAATGGCTGCTCTTAGATCATCCATCTGCCACTAGAGGAAATTCAAAGTTAATGCACCACTAACTGATGAGGTCTACTATGACATTTTGTGTGAGACTTGAGCTTTTAATTTTCCAAAGAAGGAGACGCTACTGTCTTCCAAACCACACTGTTCAGGTGCCAAATACTCTGGGAGTTCTCTTACCAACTTCTTCATCTCATTAAATACATTTAAGTGCACATCACATCATTGTGTCATTAATTCAAAATACAATGCAACATACACAGAGAGACACTTTCACTCTTATTGTTTTGGACAGCAACGTAAGAACAGAAGAAGAGCCCTGCTGGATCAGGCCAAGGGCTCACCTTTGGGTAGTGGGCGGCATATAAGTTGTATAAATAAATAAAATAAATAGTCCAGCTTCCTGTATTTCACGGTGGCCCCACCAAATGCCTCTGGGAGCACACAAGACTAGGTATCTCTCCCCTGATACCACTCCCCTGCATCTGGCCTTTGAAGTGCCCTGGTTTTAAGCCTGGAGATTACACATCCCCATCATGGCTTCTAATCTGTAATGGACCTTTTCCTCCAGGAATCTCTCCAATCAATCCCCTTTTGAAGGCATTCAGACCAGATGCCATCACCACCTCCTGTGGCACGGAGTTCTACAGACTAACAGGTTGGGTAAAAAAAAATTCTTTTGTCTGTTCTCACTCTCCCAGCCCTCAATTTGAGTGGATGTCCCCTAGTTCTGGTATTTTGTGAGAGGGAGAAGAGTTTCTCTCTATCCACTTTACTTATGCCCTACATAATTTTGTACGTCTCAATCATATCCCCCAAGTCACCTTTCTTCCAGACTAAAGACCCCTAAATGCTGTAACCATTCCTCATAAGGGAGGTGCCCCAGCCCAGTAATCATTTTAGTTTCTCTCTTCTGCACCTTTTCCAGCTCCACTATGTCTTTTTGAGATGCAATGACCAGAAGTGTATGCAATACACCAGGTGCAGCCTTATTATTGTTTTATACAACAGCCTTACTATTGTTTTGTACAATGACATTATAATGTTGGCTGTTTTATTTTCAATCCCCTTTTTGATAATCCCTAGCATGGAATTGGCCTTCTTCACCGCTGCCACACATTGGGTAGACACCTTCATTGAGGTGTCCACTAGCACACCAAGATCTCTTTTCTGATCTGTCACGGATAGCTCAAAGCCCATGAGTTGATAGATAATGTTTTGGCCCAATATGCATTACTTTACATTTTCCTACATTGAAATGCATTTGCTATTTCGCAGCCCATTTCCCCAGTTTGGAGAGATCCTTCTGGAGTTCTTCACAATCTTTTCTGGTTTTTACCACATGGAAAAGTGTCGTGTCATCCACAAACTTTGTCACCTCACTGCTTATCCCTGTCTCCAGGTCATTTAAGAACAGATTGAAAAGCACTGGTCCTAGGAGAGATCCCTGGGGCACACCGCTTTTCATCTCTCTCCATTGTGACAATTGCCCATTGACACCTACTCTTTGTTTCCTGCATCTCACCCAGTTCTCAATCCATAAGAGGATCTGCCCTCTTATCCCCAGATTCTGCAATTTTCTCATTAGCCTTTGGTGAGGGACTGTGTCAAAAGCCTTCTGAAAATCATGATAGACAATATCCACTGGTTCACCCAAATCCACATGCTGGTTGACCTTTTCAAAGAATTCTAAAAGATTTGTCATGGAAGACACCCTTACAGAAGCCATGCTGATTTTCCCTGATTTTTTTAAACTGCTAGCACTAGCTTTTTCTTGCTGGATCTGGCTTTGTTATGGCTGCTCATGGTGCTATGTTTATTTTATTTTGTTATTTTTAGTATTTTCATATTGTATTATATTTATTTGTATTGTATGCTCTCCCCCCCTTCATTATTTTTATTGTGAATGGGTATGTCATGGGGTTGTAGTTTTGGGCAGTTGCTGTTTTTGTGCCATGTTGTACACTGCCCAGAGTTCCTCTGGGAAAATCGGGCAGTCAATAAGTAAAATAAAATAAAATAAAATAAAATAAATATGAGGTTTAAGATTTTCTCTTGGACGAAGCTTTCTACCATCTTCCCTGGGACAGATGTAAGGCTAACCAGCCTGTAGTTTCCCAGGTCCCCCCTCCTTCCTTTTTGTGTTCACAACCTGGGGCACAATTCCAGGTAGCAGGCTCTAGGTTCACTCAGCCTTATATCCTTCTGAGATTGGTAAAAAGGGGAACCCATGCATAATTACTTGTAAACCACCCAGAAAGTGCTTTAAGCACTATGGGGTGGTATATAAGCATCACACTTAGCTTTTTCCTTTTGCTTTTTAAAATAGTAGTTTCTTTTTTTTTCCTGAGTACTCCCAGAGTCCCAATATATTATTTGAAAAATTCAAGGCAGGTACAATAAATCAAAATTATAAAAACACTTGACTGGTATTACATAACAGGTGCAAGTTTTAACAAAAACTTAAGCATCTGTTAAATATTAGCATAGTATAAATGCTGTTCCTAATACCGCTATTTTCAAATTGTTTCTCATATTAAGAGTTGGTTTCTATTTTGTTTTCAAAATATTCTCTATTTTCTCTGCCTTAATTAATTTTTCTCTTCTTGTACTAATATAATCATTTAGGCCTCTTTTTCACACCTCTACTACCTGCATTTATTTATTTATTTATTTTACATTATAACACCACTTATCTGGTCAGAAACCATACTGGGCCATGTACAGAAGAGATCCATGAATCCAAATGGCACCTGCTGAGATTGGCTGGTCTCAAGGGGCTCTACATTCATAAGGGCTAGAATGGTGTCATCAAGGAATATGTGAGTGGGCTGATGTTTTCTCAAAAAGTCCATTGTGTCTTTAACGTAGTTTAGTGCATTGGGGACTTATGGGTAGAGGATGGAGTACAAACTTGCATATGCCACAATGGTAATGGTACTGAAGCATGATACAATAGGCCAACTAGGATGGTCCTGTTTGTGCATTTTTGGTAGAAAGTTAGTTGAGGTTCTGGTGCTGTGCAAGACAGAACTTGATCACATATATCTCTGAGGAAATCTGTCATAAAAGTTTGCAATTCCTTTAGTATGACATTTGGATCTGTGATTAGGAGGTGGTAAAATTTGGAGTTCGACAAACGTCTCTTATCTTCCTGTGCATAATTTGACACATGACAACAACTCCACCTTTATCTGCCTCTCTAGATGCCCTAAACATAACCAATCTCGCCTGATGTCGGAAGCTAAGCAGGGTTGGCCTTGGTTAGTACTTGGATGGGAGACCACCAAGGAATACCAGGTGATGTAGGTGCCTGGATTAGGAACTAGCAAACCACTCCAGTATTCCTGCCAAGAAAAGTCCATGGATATGGAGTCACAAAGAGTCGGTCATGACTGTAACGTCACAACACACACACACACTGATGATAATATTGATATTGTATTTCAGGCTGTGTATGGCATAATACTTAATTTGGCTGAAATTGTAAGGTAAATCATGTTCTTTGTTGGTGATCTCAAACTGGGTTTGAGGGCAGAAGCATTCAATATAGATGGCTAAGTCTCTGTTTCAACCTCCTGGATGATTCCATGTAAAGTTCTTCTCAGTCCAGCGCTAAGAGAAAAATGATTGTGGATTGGTATATGGATCATGTTGCGGAGACTGTTTATCTTCATTTGTGGAGAATGAGATGTAACCTCTGTGCTGCTGTACTAGTTGTTCTCATAGTTTGGGAATTTTGTTTTGAGCTATAATCTGTGGGAAATGCCCTCCGGGTCACCACAGAGCTCCATCATCTTTGTGGGCTTGATGATACAAAAAGATAGGCCCTATGGGGTAGCTGACATTTCTGTTTGGCTCAGTGGGTGGCTGGATAGACTTAATCACATTGTATAACTCCTTGATGTTCTTGTTGTAGTAGATTAGCAAATGTGTTTTCTTTCTGTTTCTTCAAGGATTTTTGGAGTATTCCTGCTGAATGGCACAGGACTGAGGAGGACAGCTGTAAAGGGACAAAAAGAATGTTTCTGAAGAAACAAATAGCAAATGTGCCATTATCTCCATGTTATTAATGCTAAATCTGATAAATTAATTTTCTAAATGTTGGGGAAAGAAAGAAAGAAAGAAAGGAAGGAAGGAAGGAAGGAAGAAAGAAAGAAAGAAAGAAAGAAAGAAAGAGTCTGTACACTCATCACTGCATTGGACAGCATATACTATATTGCTTCTTTTGTGTTTTGGTGTCAGGTCCTTTTGGTGGATGAGCCTCTGCCTTAGTGTGTTTATGGGTTTGAAGTAAACAGGGATGTGGTGTTTGCCAAAAATCCTTTTAAACTTTTCAGACACTCCAGCCATGTAGGGAATGACTTCCTTTGAAGACTCACTGTGAATTTACTGTCTCTAACTTGTGTGTGGGCCATTCTACCACTCCCGGAAATCCCAAATTGCACAAACCATGAAGTGTACAAATCACCAATGCTGGGAATAGTTCAGTGTTTCATTTTTATTTTGAGCTGGAACGTTTCCTTGAAATGCCCTGAAAAGATCCACAAAACAGCTCATGGCATGGGGTGGTGGAGGGCTGTGGGTATTTGGTTTTGGTTTTGGGTTTTTTGCCTTTGTTTTGGCTTTCTGGTTTGTTTTGTCCCTAGCTCTGTATTTTAATATATTCACCACTGAACAGTACTAGTATACAATCATGCTTACCAGAACACCACACATACACACTAACAGTCAATGCTCCCCTCTAGAAGTGTCATTTATCCAGCAGACAGCTCCACTAAGCACAAAGCATATATGAGTACACTTGTTATTACAATAATAAAGCAACTGTAAAGAGAATTCACTTTAGGTTAAATTATACCTTTCATGGCAAAAGGTCACAAAGTGCTTTAGCAAATTCATTAGCAATGCAAGCTGCTACTATCTCGGGTGCAGAAACGAATGGAGAACACAAAGCCAAAGCCTCCCCTATAGCCTGCCTTGCAACATTTTGTCATGCCTTGCTTACTCTTCCTCCTCTGCTTTTCCTGTTGAAAGACTGCTGTTTCATCATCGCCATCTTAGAACTGGAAGGGACCCTATGGGTCATCAAGCCCAGCCCATGTCAAGGAAGCAAAGGAGGGAATTGAACTCCCAACCTGACACCTAAACCACTGAGCTTTCCAGCAATTCACTTTCTTTGCAGCAATGGCTTAGATGGAGTTATCAATCTAAGTTTCCAATTGTGTGGACAGATTTACTTGCATGCCAGTAAGACTTCTTTTAATGCCTTCTTTTAATGCCTCTGATCTTAACCAATAGGGAGGACTGGTGGGATCTTTAGGTAAAAGTGACTATGCTCTTTTGGAATTAGTTTATAGAGTGGGGAGGGGAAGCTAAGTAAAACGACACAAGCATCCTGGACTTGGAGGAAAGAATAGAGAGTATGTTACTTAAATTTGCAGATTATACCTAATTGGGAGGGGTTGACAATTCCTTAGAGCAGTGTTTTTCAACCGGTGTTCCGCGGCACATTACTGTGCCGCGAGATGTTGGTTGGTGTGTCGTGGCGCTGGGGAGCCGGAGGAAGGCGGGGCGTCCAGAAAGAAGCCGCCGCTGCCGCCTCCCAGGCCGCTCCCGCCGCCACCGCTGAAGCCGCTCCTGCTGCCTGAGCCCTTATCAGGGCTCCGATCGGAGAGGCCAGCTGGTAGGCGGCCTGTCAAAAAGAGACCGGCCAGAGCGCGGCAAGGCCGCAAACCTCGCCGCTGCTGCTGCTGGTCACGGGTGGGCCGCCGCCACTGCCACTGCTGCCGCCGCCTCCCAGGCCGCTCCCCCGCTGAACCCCCTCCAGCTGCCGGAGCCCTTATCAGGGCTCCGATCCGAGAGGCCAGCTGGTAGGCGGCCTGTCAAAAAGAGACCGGCCAGAGACCGGTCCGCCGCCGCTGGAGGAGGAGGAAGGGCGGGAAGGCGTGCCAGCAGGAGGAACACCCCCCCCAGCTGAGGAAGCGATGCGGTGTGTGTCGTGTGTGGGGGGGGAGGGGGAAGCGATGTGTGGTCACGGGGTGGGGAGGTTGGTGGAGGGGGGGAGAAGGAGGCTGGAAGAAGATGCTGCAATTGGTGGCCAGGGCTGCCCATCAGCTGCGCCCCGACTTCCTGCCTATCCCTCCTTTGCGTGCCGGCGAGGAAAGTCGGCGGGAAGGAGAAGAAATAAGGGAGGAGGAGGAGGAGGAGGAGGAGGAGACTGGAGAGCGAGAGAGTGAGAGAGAGCCAGGAGACCCGTGAGGGTGGGTGTGCGACCCTGCAGATCCAGGTAGGAGCGCGTGCATACCCCTCTTTTAAGGGTGGGGAGTGGCGGCTGTTAACAATGGTCATTTTTGTTGGGCAGGAAGGGGAAGATGTGGGAGGCTGAGGGGGGGGTCCCTTCTGGGCCCTGTGGCTGCCTGGCTGGAAGGAGGCGGGGGGCAAGTAGCAAGAGGCAAGAATTACTTCAATTTTCAATGTTACTTGTCTGCTTTGCACTTGGCATACACATCAACAACATAAAAACATAGTGGAAACATATTAAGAAGCCTGACCAGAGGTGATGGAACTGAACAAGAGCATGCTTGCTAACTAAAATTCACCATCTAGTCGTGAACGTGTCTTCAGCAGTTATTTCAAATATATAAATGGTGCAGTTTCAGGGCAAACTAGTGCAGGATGGAATTAAATCAAATGGATTTAAAATCATAATTTATTTATTTTTTAAAAATCATATTTTTCATGATTTAAACAAAAATCTATTTTTAAACATTTAAAACATGATTTAAATCAATTTGAATTCTTTTTTTAAAAAAAAAACATTGATTTTATCCACTCTAGATATAGCAGATTGCATGACATCCTAAGGGGATATTGGTTTGAATCTCCACTTGGCCATGAATACTCACTGAGGGTGGTACTGGTGAAAACTAATCCTTAAACACTTCTTTTACCTTACAAGCACTATTAGGGTCACTCTTAAGTCAGTTCTGCATTGATGGCACAGCAGCCATATAACATAAATGGGCAATGAGCTTTGCAAGTTCCTCTGAAAAAAAGTGCCAGGAGGAGGGAGGGGGAAGGTGAGGGCAGGCGGACATTTTGATAGGGATGCCTTGGGAGGGCCTGGGCTGGAGGATGGATTTGTTGTTGTTTTGGGGGGGTGAGAAGTGTGTTTGTGTGTGTCTGGACTCTGGAGGATGGATTTGTGAGGTGTGTGTGTATGTGTAAAAAAGTGTAAGTGTAAACAGAGAGGGGGTCAGAGAGACAATTTTAGCTGCGTGGACATCTCTATGACAAAAGGGTCCTCTTCCTCCTCATAGATTTTGGGGGGGGGTTGCTTGGGGTCCTGGAGAGTCAGTGCCCCTTCTCAGGTCTCCACTGGACACAGAAGCCCATGCAGGGCAAAATGTCTTTAAAAAAACAACACAGGTATGTGGGAACTGGGTGCTAGAGAGCGGGCTGCCTCAATCTGTGGCCCCTCTGTCCTGCCTCTGTCCTGCAATTCAGAACCCACTAATTTTTTCGTAAAGTGGCAAGTACAGCAATTTAACCTGGATGATGTCGGGTGCCCACAGAAAGGGCTCAGGTTGCCACCTTTAGCACCCATGCTATAGGTTCGCCTAGTCACGTGCGCTAAAAAAACTGTTAATGTTTTGCAGCCAGTTACTGTTGCTAGTGCTAGCCAGTGTACACTGACGGACGGAGACCAGGAGTCGGCAGGAGTCGGCACTGCAGAGAGACCGCATCCGGATCCAGACCAGGCCGCAGGAGACAAGCGCAGGAAGTACTGAGTGACAGCGAGATACTGCAGTGATGGACAAGTTTTTGAAAAGGAAAGAACTGGACTCTGAACAAAATTTGGAGCCAGATGAGAGCCCAAGTATGAGTGGTGATCAAAAGAAAGCAAGGATGGATAGCTCAAGCAAATTCTCTGGCGCAAGGCAATATAGCGAAAGCTATATTTCATTTGGATTTACTTTCACTGGAGATGCAAACAAACCAACTCCACTGTGCGTGGTGTGTGGTGAAAAGCTAGCTAACCGTGCTATGGTCCCAAGCAAACTTAAACGCCATTTCCAAACAAAACACCCTTTGCTTCAAAACAAGAATGCGGACTATTTTGTTCGCCTGCGTGAAAACACGGAGAAACAGGCAACTTTCATGAGAAAAACCACAAAGGTAAATGAAAGAGTTCTTAAAGCTAGCTATCAAGTTGCTGAACTTATAGCTAAGTCAAAAAAGTCGCACACTGTGGCAGAGACATTAATACTTCCCGCCTGCAAAGCTATTGTAGAGGAGATGCTCGGACCTGAAGCAGCTAAGGAAATAGCCAAAGTCCCTCTCTCAGACAACACAATTTCCAGACGTATTAATGACATGTCTGCAGACATCGAAAGTGTGGTTTTGGAAAAGATCCGTATCAGTGAGAAATTTGCATTGCAACTTGACGAGTCTACTGATATCAGTGGACATGCTCAACTCTTGGCCAATGTGTGTTTTGTTGATGGTGATGCAATTAGAGAAAACTTCTTTTTTTGCAAGTCATTGCCAGAAAAAACAACAGGAGAAATTTTTCGGGTTACATCAGAATACCTTGAACAAGAAGGACTTAAGTGGGAAAACTGCACAAGTGTCTGCACCGATGAAGCTGCAGCCATGGTCGGGTGCAACAAAGGCTTTGTAAGCAGAGTGCAGGAAAGAAATCCAGATGTGATTGTTACACATTGTTTTTTACACCGTGAGGCCCTCGAAGCCAAGACTTTATCAGCAGACCTAGTTCATGTGGTGGATGATGTTGTACACATGGTAAACTTTGTAAAGTCACGACCCGTGAAAAGTCACATATTTGCAGCTTTGTGTGAGGAGATGGGAGCGAAGCATAAAACCTTGCTGTTTCATACGGAGGTCCGGTGGTTGTTGCGTGGCAAGGTCTTGGCTCGTGTGTATGAGCTGCGGGAGGAACTTAAAGTGTTTCTGACAAATGAGAGGTCAGATTACGCAAAGCTGCTTGCAAGTGATGAGTGGTGTGCAAGGCTGGCATACCTGGCAGATATATTTCATCATCTGAATGAACTGAACACACGAATGCAAGGCCGAAATGAAAACCTGCTTACAAGTACAGATAAAATAAAAGGATTCCGTTCAAAGCTGTAACTCTGGCATCAACACGTGGAAAGTGGCAATCTTGAAATGTTCACACTCACCAAGCAATGTCAAGGTGGTTCACACTGCTGCACTGTGTGAGATAACAGTTAACATTTAAAAACTCTCGAGGAGAAGTTGTCATTTTATTTTTCTTCAGTCTCCACTGAATGCTTTGACTGGGTTAGGAACCCTTATAGCTCAGCAGCATCAGTTGGTGGAAAAGACATGACTTTACAGGAGCAGGAGGAACTAACTGAACTGAGACAAAATCGTGGTTTCAAGCTAAAATTTGCTGATCTACCTTTGGACAGTTTTTGGTTGGATACTGCCAAGGAGTTGCCCCTTCTGGCAAACAAAGCTATTTTGGCATTGCTCCCATTTTCCACTACATATCTGTGTGAGATGAGCTTTTCAAGCATGATTGCTATAAAAACTAAAAACAGAGAGAGACTGAGAGCTGTTGATGAAGAGCTACGTGTGTGTCTTTCTTCGATTCCAGCCAGAATATCAGCTTTGTGTTCAGCCAAACAGGCCCAGGTTGCACACTGAATAAAGTATTTTGTAATTTTTCATATTTCTGTTTACTTACTATAACTATTTCATAGTAAAGTAATTATAAAATACTTTCTTTGTGTTTATTTGATTCCTATTCAAGAGAATTACTGTTTATATATAGTCAATATAGGCACAGAGTTAAATTTTTTAACATTTTCTAATGGTGGTGTGCCTCGTGGTTTTTTTCATGAAACAAGTGTGCCTTGGCCCAAAAAAGGTTGAAAAACACTGCCTTAGAGTATAGGATAAAAATCCAAAAGGACCTTGACAGATAACAATGCTGGGCCAAAGCTAATGGAATGGATTTCAACAGAGGGAAATGTAGGGTGCTGCATCAAGGTAAAAAGAATTAATTGCACATATATAGGATGGGAGATAACTGCATGGAAAATAGTACCTGTGAAAGGGATGTGGGAGTCTTGGTGGACCACAAATTGAACATGAGTCAGCAGTGTGATGCGGCGGCCAGGAAAGCCAATGTGATTCTTGGTTGCATCAACAGAACCAACAGAACCTATCAAGGGAAGTGATAGTGCCACTCTATTCTGCTCTTGTCAGACCCCACCTGGAGTACTGTGTCCAGTTCTGTGTGCCACGATTTAAAAAGGATGTTGACACTGAGCAGGTACAGAGGACGGCGACCAGGATGGTTGAAGATCTGGAAGAAATGTCTTATGAGAAATGGCTTAGGAACTGGGAATGTTTAGCCTTACAAAAAGAAGGCTGAGGGGGGATATGATAGCTATGTTTAAATATTTGAAAGGATGTCATATTGAAGAGGGAAGAGGTTTGTTTTCCATGTCTTCAGAAACTAGGATGCGGGGCAATGGTCTCAAAGTATAGGAAAAGAGATTCCATTTGAACATTAGGAAGAACTTCATGATAGAGCTGTTCGGCAGTGGAATATTCTGCCACTGAGGGTAGTGGACTCTCCTTCTTTGGAGGTTTTTAAGCAGAGGCTGGATGGCCATCTGTCAGAAATACTGTAATGGGGTTCCTGCATGGCAGTGGGTTGGACTGGATGGCCCTTGAGGTCCCTTCTAACTCTATGATTCTATGATTCTATGATTGTATGACTTTAAGAAAGCTAATTTTTGTAAACATTGGGAGTTATTGGCCATGATTCCATGGACCAAAACACTAAAAGAGAACGGAGTCGAAGATGGATGGGAATTTCTTAAAAGTGAGGTATTCAAGGCACAATCTAAAATAGTTTCAACAAAATGAAAAAATGGGAGATGTCTGAGGAAACCGCAATGGTTGACTAAAGAACTTTCAGCTCAACTAAGTATATTAAAAAAACAAGTACAGCAAATGTAAAATGGAGAATGCAGCAAAGATGAATATAAGCAAATAGCCAGTATATGCCGGGAGATAGTAAAAAAGATAAAGCACAGAATGAACTTAGACTTGCCAGAGAGATTTAAGATGGTAAAAAGGGTTTCTTTAGTTATGTCCCCAACAAAAGAAAAAATAAGGAAATGATAGGGTCTCTGTGTGACATTGATAACCAGTACTATCAGGAGACAGGGAAGTGCAGAACTACTCAACACCTTCTTTGCCTCAGTTTTCTGAAAGAAAAAAAGAGTTCAGTTGGGAAGAATAGGAGATGAGGTAGGTCTGGAATTGCAACATAAAATAGGCAGTATAGGAATACCTGGAAACCCTAAATGAATTTAATTCTCCTGGTCCAGATAAATTACACAAAAGGATATTAAAAGAACTGGCAGAAGTACTTTCAATACCATTGGCAATAATCTTTGAGAATTCCTGGAGAACAGGGAGCCCTCATAGATTGGAGGAAGACAAATGGTGTCCCCATCTTCAAAAAAAAGGGGGGGAGGGGGAGGACCTAAATAATAACTGCCTAGTCAGCTTGACATCAGTTCCTGGAAAGAGTCTAAAGCAGATTATTAAGCAGCCAGTCTGTAATTATTTAACAAGCAATGCTGTCCTTACTAGAAGTCAACATGGGTTTATCAAAAACAAGTCATTCCAGACTAATTTGATCTCTTTCTATGGTTGAGTTATAGGCCTGGTGGATGAGGAGAATACTTTGGATGTTGTTTATCTTGGTTTTCAGTAAGGACTTCAATAAGGTTCCCCATGATATACTTGCTAAGAAGTTAGCAGAATGTGGAATAGATAGAGCTACGGTTAGGTGGATTTGTAATGGATTAACTGATCATACCCAAAGGGTGATCATAAATGGCTTCTCTTCATCATGGAAAGAGGTGACTGGTGGGGCACCCCAGGATTCTGTTCTGGGTCCAGTTCTATTCATTATCTTTATTAATGGCTTTGATGAAGAAACTGAGAGTAGACTGACTAAATTTGCAGATGATACCAAATCCCCTAAACCCAGAGTAGAGATGGACACGGAACGAACATTTTTTCGTTTCTGTTACTGTTTGTCGTTTCCGTTACGTAATGAAACGAAAAATGAAAATTGTGATGAAAATGCAACGAAACGAACAGAACCACGAAAATTGTGGTCGTTACGTTTCGTTTCCGTTAATGGCAACGAGCAATGAAATGAGCTGTTTTAAATGTTAAAAAACGCCCTGGACATCCATAAAAACACAGCAATAATTATTTATATTGTCTGATAATACCTACCAGGAGGGTTGGGGTCCTTAAAACATTTGTTTTTGTCTTCTCCCATCGCAATGTATTTTTCTTTTCCCTTTAAAATGGATGTCGCCACCATCCACAAAATGGAGGCAAGCCATGTGATGGGATCATGTTCAACCAATAGCATGCCCAGGTTGCAGACTGGGCAGGCAGGTCTGGCAGCCACAGAGGGCATAAAAAGCTCTGGCAGCCCCAATCCTCCTTGCAGTCTCTGGTGGGAGTTAGGGTGGGATTGCTGTCTCTGCGACTCTAGCTTCAGTCCTGCAGCCTCCCTGTGTGCGTGCGTACCTCTTGGTGAGTACCCTCCCCTGCCGCGCAGTGCAGTCACTCTGTGGCTGCCTTGCACCCTGGGCAATGCCCGCCGCTGCCTTTGCAGCCTCCCTGCATACCTAGTCTATACTGTGTCTCTGCCAGCATCCATTTTTTGAGTGTTTTCCCTCTGGTCTGGAGCGTTGGAGGATGCCTGTGCATGGAAATGCTTTAAACATCGCGCAAAAAGCAGGTAGAAATGACAAACGAAAAAATGAAAAACGGTAATGAAATTTTTCAAAAAATTCCTGACAAACAGAAACGAACCGAAACAGACCTCTCAACGACAAACGAAAAACCGAAATGCCATTTTTCTGTTTCATGCCCATATCTAACCCAGAGGATAGGATAAAAACAATCTTGACAGATTAGAGTGCTAGGTCAAAGCTAATGGAATGAGTTTCAACAGAGAGAAATGTAGAGTGCTGCATCTAGTTAAAAAGAATAACCCTGACTCCCAGATCCCTTTCACATGTACTATTTTCCAGCCAGGTGTCTCCCATCCTATATCTGTGCAATTCATTTCTTTTTACCTAGATGCAGTACCCTACATTTCTCTCTGTTGAAACTCATTCTGTTAGCTTTGGCCCAGCACTCTAATCTGCCAAGGTCATTTTGGATTTTCATTCTATCTTCTAGGGAATTAGCAACCCCTCTCTTTATTGGGTTACTGGAATAATGTGAGCTATGACATAACACATAATCTGTTCTTTGTCTGGGTAGTCTGTACATCTCTGCAGGATTCCTGTGGGAAGTGAGTATTCTCATTAGGTTATCATACAATTACAGTACCACTACCTACTTCCTTTTCAAATATTGATAGAAGCATGATTTTAGTACACACAGCTAGCTTTAAGTTGCTTTCATTATTTGCTTTCATAAATTGCTAAATTATTTCATTTAGCTTCTTTAGGTGGTGAGGTCCGATCCTACTTTAAAACCAATATTTCATTATATTCTCCCATTCACACCATGTGCAGAAACGTACTTGATAAGCCAAATATGGAAGTTGAGTCATGGCAATGGGACGTCTTTCCTTGTGAGACCAAAATGTTTCTGTAATCATCCAAGTAGCTACATCAGTCTGAGGAAAGTTGGTGTGAGGTTTCCAATTTATAGCTCACCTTAGTTGTGTGCCAGTCAGGTCTGAAGAGGCCTGCTGGGTGGACAGCAGTCTGAATAGGGGTATGTGAAAGTTCCACCTATGCAACCCTTCCCAATACCTATTAAGTATGGGTTGTTAGCTGTGGCCTAGCTGGTATAAGTGTGAAGTGCTTCTGATTTGACTAGGATCGAGGAAAGGGTAGCTTGATAAGTAGCAGTCATATTGTGTCTGAGTCCCTCACCTCTGCTGAGAGAGGGATTTTCAGTACACACATGAATGGCTTCTTTGACCCTCTATCAGAGCACCTATCATCTCTGTCTAATATGTATACAAGTCTTGTCTTTGAATGAGTGTATTTTGTCCTTTAAGCACCACTGATTCTGGTCCTGAGCTGTTGTCCTTTCTATGCTGGGCCATCACCCATGTTCAGTGGCTATTTGGTTTCTCCAGTGTAGAACTCTGCACACTCTTTACTGCATTGGATTGTATATACTATATTGCTTCTCTTGTGTTTGGGGGCCAAGTCTTTTGGGTGGATGAGTCTCTGCCTTAGTGTGCTAAGAAATAGTATTTGAGTCATTCTCTGAATGCAGTCTCTGAGCTACCATCTTTGTCTAGTACAGAGAGTAGCAGATCTGTACTTCAAATAAAGTTGTCCTATTTATTAGGTGGGGCTGTGATTCAATCATGGAACTTACTCTTTGTGAGCAGGAAGCCCTGGGTTCCAGTCCAGGCCAATCCACACAGTTGCCAGTTGCTTTTTACAAGACTGGGCTAGATGGAACAAAAATCTTATTTATTGTAAGGCAGCTTCTGGTATATCTTTTCTTCCAAACTAGAGGATGTACAAAGAACTAGTTTGCAGCCACTTGTACATTATAGTATTTAGTAGAGATGGGCACAAAAAACGAAACACTGTTTCATTGTTTCATTACATAACAAATTACTTCATTATATAACAAAATGGTAGGATGCATTTGTAATAAAATAAAACAAAACACATTTTTCCCTCTGGAACAAAAGAATTCATCTTAAAGGAACCAAAATGGCAGGAGTGCTTCCTCAAGTTCTTCCCTGTAAGCCTCTGAAATTTGGGGAGCTTTGAGTTTCAGGGGACTGAGTTGCTAAACCCCAAAGGGGGTACCCCTCGGGAAAAAATCATTCTAATTGAAGGAAGCCAAGCCGCTAATTGCTTGCCCATGGGGGTGGGCTATTGCAGTTTTCTGATTCAATTAGAATGATTTTTTTCCTAGGGGCACCCCATTTGGAGTTAATAACTCAGGCCCCTGACCCCCAAACATCTCCAAATTTCTGGGGCTTACAGGGAGGAGTTGGATGAAGCCAGCCTGCCATTTTGGTGCTTCTAAGATTCAGGAGAGCATAACATTTCATTTCATTTCATTTTGTTATGAAACTACTTTAAAATTAGTAATGAAATGAATCAAAACTACTGAAGAAATGAAACAAAATAAAACAAAACAAAAAAACCAAAACACTATATTTGTGCCCATCTCTAGTATTTAATCATCACAGTCAAGGTAGGAGCTAAAAAAAGAGTTTTTCTCTTGATGGTCCAGAATTATTCATACATTCTCTAGTGGGACCATTACCCACTGGTGGCTGGGGCTTCTGGGACTTTTAGTCCATCAAGCAAATTTTCTAAGCTCTGCTGTTTAACACCTCCAGCTTCTTCTGGTTTTATGCCTAAATTGCTGGAGGATGACACAAAGCAGAAACAATACCACTGAGGATTAAAATTCACAATGACCTTGATAGCAGAAGCACAAAGCAGAACCCTAATTAAACCCATTCAGATGAAAAGCATGATAGTCTTCAGTTGTGGATTCAGAGCCAGCTTGATTTGGAAGGGGAAAGGCTAGCCTTCTGTCTCAATGACTATGTAAAGTTTGTAAACAGAGGTGCAGATGAAATCCTAATCTCCAATAACGGCCCATGTAAATTATGATTTGTGTTACACATAAACATGGTAGAAATTACAGGAAATGTGCCACCTCCCAAAGGAGAAAAGGCAACAATATAGCAAAGGCTCATAATATTCTCTGCACAGGAGAGGGATTCACATTCCCTGTTGGTTTTGAAGGAGGAGATGCTTGCATTTTGCATCCATTATCAGCAGCTAAACTATTTTGCTTCTGAATGCAGTTTGATGGCATTTCCTTCTCTAGTTGACTCCTTGTTCTGGATTGTCCTCCTCTCTGGCTGTTCCATTACCACCCAGAAATATGATTGACTGCTGTTGATTTCCCTTTGCCATTCAGCTAATCAAAAGATCATTTCATAACCTTCACAGAAACGTGGTTATTCAAGGCCTAAATCCAATCAGTCTCTGCTAGAATCAAAGTGACTGACATAAATATTGACTTGCTGTTCAGCAATTGATTTACTTCTAGCTGGTCTTCCAAACTGGACTTCAGTCCAAATATGTGTTTTTGAAGTTCATCAAATGGAAGAGAAAAATGGCTATTCAATCACTGCCATGCACATAACCAGGTAGAGATGGGGACGAAATACAAAAATTGTGTTTTGTTTTGTTTTGTGTCATTTCCCATTCATTTCATTTTGTTTCATTTGAAATGAATTTTTTATAAAAAAAATCATTTTGTTTTTCATTTTGGTTCATTTTGTTTCTCTTGTGTTGTGTGTGTTGTGTTTCTTTTAACTTTTTTTACTGTTTTGGTGGTGGGGGTGCGTGGTTGGTGCTTGTGCAACATTTGTGTGTGTATATTTTTCCCTCCCCCAAGCCCATGTGCCAGCTGATTGGTGCTGGGGGGGGGAGAGAATTCCCCACCCCCACCCCAGCGTCGATTATCTGGAGCTGGGGACTTGGGGAGGGGGGAAAATATTAGTGATAACTTAATAAGAAAATGCTGGCCACTGCCACCACTCAAACTCAGGATCAAGCATGCCTAAATAGCAACCTTCTTTTCAGATCCCAAACTTCAGACCACCACCACCTCCAGCAAAACACTCCCTCCCCATAAAATCTGGAGAGGTTGCCTTTTTCCATCACCCCCCAATATGCCCACTTCCTTTTGGTCTTTCTTAAAAAGAAGTACACCCTCTTTTCCCCTCACCTTTCCTCGGGATCTCCTGCAGTTGCCTGCCTGTGCCAACAGCTTCCCTCTTTGCCACAAACACGCGTGCACACATGTGCTCTCTGAGATTCAGCTCCTTAAAGGGACACCGGCCCTTTATACCCCTCAAAGCCAGGAGGACTCAAGGAAAATATTTTGCAAGCTCCCCCACCCTGTCCGCTTTTCCTTTACCCAGCCAGTTCAGTTAGCTGCCCGTCTCGCTCTAAGACAGAAGCAGTCTTTTGAACCATTTTCTTAAAGACTGCTTAAAGGGGCTGGTTGTCTTTCTGTGTCAGTTTGGCAATGTGAGGGTCCATGAGGGCGGAGGAGGCAACTCCGGGAGATCTTGAGGGAAAGGTGAGGGGAAAGAGGGTGTACTTCGCTGAGCTCGCTGCGTTAATATTTTTCTTTTTTACAATGGCATGGCAAAGAGGGAGGGAGGAGGAGGAGAATGTAAGAAAGCGAGCACCCAAACCTTGACTAGGAATCGCTTGATTTTATTTTAGTCTTTTTAAGAAAGACCAAAAGAAAGTGGACATATTGGGTGGTGGTGGAAAAAGGCAACCTCTCCAGATTTTATGGGGGGGGCAGTGTTTTGCTGGAGGGGATGGTGGTGGTCTGAAGTGCGGGATCTGAAAAGTTGCTATTTAGGCATGCTTGATCCGGAGTTCCGGAGGTAGCAGAGGCGGGCGGCGAAAATGATCTTCTTGTTATTTTAAAAACAAAGGAGGTTTAAAAATAAGCCAGGGAGCTTCCCTCCCCCAATGTGCCCGATCGGCACCAGGAAAGCACGGGCTTTTCAAACTTTTTTTGCCAAGTTTTGCCAAGTTTGGCGCTTGGGGCTCTGCCAAAAAAAAAAAAGCTGCGGTTTCCCGCGCCTGCTTTTTCCCATCGTAATGCATTGCTTTGATGCATTCTTATGGGAAAATGAAAAACAAAGCAAACGAAATGGAAATTTCGATTTAGTTTTGTTTCATTTTTCTTTGATGGGTGGGTTAAAATTTTGTTTCATGCCCATCTCTATAACCAGGAAGAATGTGAAATCTATTAAGGTATGGGCACAAAAAAAAAAAAAAGAAACACTGTCTCATTCTTTCATTATATAACAAATTATTTCATTACATAACGAAATGCTAGGATGCATTTGTCACATAATGAAACAAAACACCATTTTCCCCTCTGGAACATGTGGAAGGTGGAGCAAGCTTGTTTTATTTGGCTCTAGAGGGTGAGGCACTGGAATCAAAGCACTGGAGTCAAAATTTCAAATGAACTTTGGAAACTTGGCTATCCAAGAAGGCATTTCCTTCAAATGAAAATTAACCATAGCATTTGCCCATTAGCAACATTTCTATTACTTTGCCCTCCTTTAAAAATTAAAATTAAAAATTAAAATAAAAAATAACTAAATATTGTTATGCTGATCTTAAATGTTTTATGTATAGCTATTTAATTTGTGATTTCCCCCTTTTTCCTTTTGGTTCATTTTTATTTCTTGGATGTTCTTATCGTGTCTTATATTTTGTTGTAAACTGCCCAGAGTGCCCTTTGTTGTGACATGGGTGGTATAAATAAATAAACAAATAAATGTCCAGATATAATGTATGCAGCTTAATGCTTTTACTAAAAATGATGATATAGTGTGAGGAGGAAGACACTAGCCCCAGCGCTTCAGTGGGCAGACCATTTCTGCTTCCCCTAAGCCAAGGGGACTTGTGACCACCAGCTCCTCAGTGGACAGGAACCACCTGTGAAGGAAAAAAAGAAAGCTTCGTCATTTTACAATTCAGTCATGGATTATTGTTGTGACCAATTGATTACAGTTAACTCAATGCTACTCATGGAATCAGGTGGTAAGAAGTGTTGCAGAGTTTTGATTTTTTAAAACTTCTACTATCTCTCTATCAGAAGTGCAGAGATTCACCGAGCAGAAATAGCTTCAAGTTCCCCAGATTAGGTCATCCCCTTTTCTCATCAACTGGCACTTACAATCTCAATAGATCATTCTAAGTAGAGATGGGCACGAATCGAAAAAATGACTTTTTTGTTTTTTGTTTTTTGTTGTGGGTCCGTTTCAGTTTGTTTTTGTTTTTTTTTGTGAATTTTTTAAAAAAATGGTTCATTTTTTCATTTTTCGTTTTTCATTTTTACCCGCTTTTTGCATGACTTAAAGCATTTCTGCACGCGGATGTTCCCCAACGCCCAAGACCAGAGGGAAAACACTAAAAAAATGATGCTGGCAGAGACACAGTATAGACTAAGTACACAGGGAGGCTGCAAAGGCAGCGGCAGGCGTTGCCCAGGGCGTAAGGCAGCCGCAGAGTGACTGCACTGCGGAGCAGGGCAGGGCACTCACTGAGAGGTATGCACACACACAGGGAGGCTGCAAGAGAAATCTCTTCTTTCTCTCCCCTAAGAGCCAGGCTGCATCCAGCAGGAACACAGAGACACACACCTGCCTGGCTGGCCTAAAGTAACGAGTCGCAGAGACAGCAATCCCATACTAACTCCCACCACAGACTGCAAGGAGGATGGGGGCTGCCAAAACTTTTTATGCCCTCTGTGGCTGCCACACCTACCCAGTCTGCAACCTGGGCATGCTATTGGTTGAAATTGTCCAAGAATTTACATGATCCCATCACATGGCTTGCATCCATCTTGTGGCTGGAATCCATTTTGTGTCGTCCTTAAAGGGAAAAGAAAAAAATACATCGTGATAGGAGAAAGACAAAAACAAACGTTTTAAGGACCACAACCCCGGTAGGTAATAATTTCAAATAATTATCTCTGCGTTTTTACGGATGTCAAGGGCGTTTTAATACCCAAGAAATCAAAATTAGGCATCTGGGAGCCATTTTGGGTTGATGTCCCCTAACTCCTCTTAAAGGAAAAAAAATACAGCAATCTGAGAAAAGACATAAATGCATGTTTTAAGGACCCCATCCCCCTGGTAGGTATTATCAGGCAGAATAAATAATTATCACTGGGTTTTTATGGATATTCAGGATGTTTTAACATTTAAAAACAGCCCATTTCATTGCGCATCGCCATTAATGAAAATGAAACGTAACAAACCTAATTTTTGTGGTTCTGTTTGGTTCATTCCAATTTCATCACAATTTTCATTATTCATTTCGTTACGTAACGAAACAAATAATGAATAACAGAATGAAATTTTTTTTCATGCCCATCTCTTTTCTGAGACATTAATGGGAGAAAGAATAAGATGTTTCATGATTTAGAACAGAACAGATCACGTAAACAGACAAAGAGTGTCTTCTTGTGCAGAAATATCTGATCATTATATTTACAGGGTGGCTGGCTGGACAAAAATCAGTAAGTTAGATGCCTGGTTGTGGAGCCTGAGGTTGGGAAGTGAATTTCCCACTGTGTCTCCCATGAAAAGAGTCAGGCTGTGTAGTCTTGAGCAGGAGGCACAACCCCGGGACATTCCCAGCAGAAGAGAATGTTAAACTACTTTTGAGTACTGTCTACCTATAAAACCCTTAAAAGGTTCTCTGTAAGTCAGAATTGACTTGACAGCCATCATTATTTTTGTTATTATATTAGCAGAGTGCGTCAGGTTAGTAAAGTGAGCTTCTGGCTATGAACTAGAAGTAGTCACTGGCAATGCTCATCACAAGATACAATTTCTAACAAATCAATTTGTCATCGACAAAAATCTTATGTTCAGAGCTTCCAACAACTGACTGCTCTGTTCTCAAGTGTGTTGAAGGCAAATACAGGGTAACTCTCAGGGGTTGCGTTCAGCAACAGAGAAAGTACAAGCAACAGAAGCCATTTCCTTGAAGAAGAAGAAGGGGGCAAATGGTCAGTGGCAAATGCCACTATGGACAAAATATCTCAGCCAACTTGATTACCTATTGGTCTATCACCCTTCCTTGCTGTTTACTTTTGATGCAATCTAGCTGGACTATTTATTTATTTATTTATTTATTTATTTATTTATTTATTTATTTATTTATAAAGGTCACTCTGGGTAGCATACTTTGAGAGAGCTGCATTCTGATTGCTTGTTCATAAAGAAAGAAAAAAGAAACCACTGAAAGTTTGCATCTTCCAAAGCAAGGAATTTTGGATCACATATCAGTCTCTGCACAAGCAGACAATTTTTTGTCTGAACTGAAAATTGAGAAATGTGTCCCATTTTCTGATATTGTGCAATCAATGCCCAACATCTGGTAATGTTTCAGAACTGGACATAATGTGATTATTAACTTTTTAGTGTGGGGTGTTCATTAGCTAGGTATTAAAGACAAATGTCATTCTATTGATAAATGTAAGTCATTCCATCAGTTTCATTCTAGGAAGGTGGGCAGAGGACCTTACCCTATTCAACTGACCTTGCCTTGAACTGATTTTAGTCATTAGTCAGTTAACTAACTACAAATTACAAAACTTGAATACATATCATATTTTGAGTGGTTTATATCAGCGTTTTTCAACCACTGTTCCGTGGCACACTAAGTGTGCCGCGAGATGTTGCCTGGTGTGCTGTGGGAAAAATTGAAAAATTCTAAAGAAATTCAACCCAGGGCTGGTGGGCGGCCCACAGCTGGGAGGCGCTATAAATAGCGTCCAAGGGCCAGCTTGGCTCCTCCCCCCGAGGCCCGTGGTGCTGGCATCACTTCCTCCCTGGCTGGACCTGGCCCCACTCATTCTCTTAGTGTTTGCCCTGTGCCTGCCGCCGCCGCCGCGACTCGCTCGCTTCCCTCTCCCCCTCCTTTTTTTACCTTGGACCACCACCACCCCTTTCCTGGGAGCTACCAATGGACTGAGCCGCCCGACAGCCCGCCCGCCAACACGAGCTGGCCCGGGAGCCCCAGCCCAGAACAAACCACCAAGTGAGGGGAAGGGGAGGAGGGGCGCCCGGCTGCCCCACGAGCACCGCGGCAGGGCTGCGAGGAGGAGAGGATGGAGGAGGCCTCCGCCGGGCCTGGGCTGAGGAGGCGGGCGGGCGGGGGGGGCTACTGGCACGGCTGGACAGCCGGCCTTTAGGGTCCGGGAGGGGAAGAGTCGTCTCTGAGGGGCCCCGCAATGGGTTCCTTGAAGTCTTGCCCCTTTCTTTCTGTCTTGGGTCGCCCTCTTCTCTCTCTCTGTCTTTTCTTTCTTTTTCCCCCCACCTCTCTCTTTCCATTCGTACCCTTTCTCCTCTTCATAGAAACATGCTCATTTCTAGCCTGCATATGTGTATGTCTAGCAGCCTGCCTACTGTAATTAAAACTGTAAACCGCCCAGAGACTCCTTGAAGTGGTATGGGGCAGTATACAAGCAGAACACTTTCTGCCTTCTTTCCTTCCTGCCTTCCTTCATCCTCCTCCCCTCCTGTCGCTGGACTTGCTGAAGGCATCTGCCTTGGCCACAGTGTGGAGAGCAAGATGGGCTTTTGGGTCTTATTTGTGTTCCTGGAGAGTCAGTGCCCCTTCTCAGGTCTCCACTGGACACAGAAGTCCATGCAGGGCAAAATGTCTTTAAAAAAACAACACAGGTAAGTGGGAACTGGGTGCTAGAGAACGGGCTGCCTCAATCTGTGGCCCCTCTGTCCTGCTTCTCCCTACACCAGCAATGGCGAACCTTTTAGAGACCAAGTGCCCAAACTGCAATTCAGAACCCACTTTTCATAAAGTGGCAATACAGCAATTTAACCTGAATACAGGTGGCTGTGAAGGGATGATGTCGGTTGCCCACAGAAAGGGCTCTGAGTGCCACCTTTAGCACCCATGCCAGAATATCAGCTTTGTATTCAGCCAAACAGGCCCAGGTTGCGCACTGAAAAGTATTTTATAATTTTTCATATTTCTGTTTACTTACTATTTCATAATAAAGTAATTATAAAATACTTTCTTTGTGTTTATTTGATTCCTATTCAAGAGAATTACTTTATATATAGTCAATATAGGCACAGAGTTAAATTTTTTAACATTTTCTAATGGTGGTGTGCCTCGTGATTTTTTTCATGAAACAAGTGTGCCTTTGCCCAAAAAAGGGTGAAAAACACTGGTTTATATGATAGGTTGTCTAAGTAAAAGTATAATTATCTGTAGATCAAAAACCCATTAAACTTATCGGAAAGACTAAAGAAATGCATAGAAGATGCTTACAGAAATTGCTATCAGTGACTCATTATGGGGAAGATATAGATTGAAAATTCATAATCTGCAGGATTCAACATATTCAGGTTATTTTCTATAGTTAGAAAGTGTTTGTTTAGCATAGCGGGGAAGTGGAATGAGAAGGATATAAAGGAGGAGATAGCGCTGCATTACAATCAGCTAGTGGGTAAAGAATATAAGCGTTTTTAAAAAGACAAAATGATGGAAGCTATCATTTCAGAATGGATTATGCTAAACATACCAGTAATTTCATTCTGACATAGAAGGCAGTCTGCATGGGAAAACTGCAACAGAGCTAATAGCAAGCATATGTCACTACAAATTCAATTTGACTATGCCTACCATTGAGCTTTGGGTGCAGTAACAAAGCACTTCTAATGCTTAACAACAGAGCTAGGAATCTGTGAAAAGTTAAAATTCAAATGGACAGAAAAAAATCACAGCCCTCCATGAAAGGCTGTTACAGAGTAAATATTCCATCAACATTAATATGACCTGCCTTTCGAATTTCACACACACAGTGTTGAAAATCCCCTACCCTCAATGCCTAAGCAAAGAAATGGGGTCATTCCGTGTCAAATCAACCAATGAAAAATCCATTTTGGAACTTGATGTCATGGATTTGGTTCATTTTTGGTACACTTATACCTCACCATGAGATGTTTATTTTTTCAGATTTTTTGTCATTTGCCACCATAAATTCAAATGTCATTTATTAGATATCTTTGACCTGGAACCTGTGTCCTTTTAAAGCTTATGAATAGGGCTTTCATTTGATATATGACATGATGCAATTGTACCTTTTAAAAAATTTATACATTTAAATAAATATAAAATTTCATTGTTTTGAAAAACAGAATTTTTTACAATTTTCAAAAAATTAAACTTAAAGATACATATCTTGTAGACAATCACTCCAAATTTCAGGATGGTATCTCGGTGGTATCATATAAAAGTTGAATTTTCTTGTTGGTAGTGACAAAGTATTACATTGATTTAGCCCTGAAAATAGACCAAATTTCTAATGATTAAGTACCTTTCCCCACCACCACCACCCTTGGCTAGTATGTTGGATGCTCTTGTCATCTCCTGTGGGGTTAGTTGGTATGTTCTTCTCTCTCTCTCTCTCTCTCTCTCTCTCTCTCTCTCTCTCTCTCTCTCTCTCACACACACACACACACACACACACACACACACACACACACACACACACACACACACACACACACAGCAAATCACACTAGCTCCTGCTATAATGCAGTTCCTTATTCTTAACTCAGCAAATTTGGAACAATTCCATCTTTTCAGATGGATACTTGGACTTAAACAATTGGTAAATGTCTCTAAAATTACCAAGTATTAGATGCTTTTGGACATGAGTTCAACAACCATCTTTGTCTTTGATTGAAATATATTTTTGGCCAGGCATTTGCCTTCTGATTTCTTCGTTGCAATAAAATGCAGTGGACTCTCATATAACAAATGGTTTGTATAAAATAAAATCTGTTCAACATAAAAAATTCCGGAGATGGGGGACATTTGCTTAACAGAATCATCTATGGGGCAAATCTGTACAACATAATTAGGGATTACTCTGTTTTCAATGCATTCATATGGGAAATTTGTATAAAGGAAAATTTGCTTAACATAATTTCATTTGGAATGAATTAATTCCTTTATACAAGGTACCACTGTACCTTTACTAGGTTGACTGTGTCTTCAGGTAAAATTTTTCCAGGTTTGGGATTAGGTGAGGACAAAATTACTTTCTCTTTCATAAGTTTCTTTGCCTTCCTTGCAATGTAGTTACTCTCAATTCACTTTCTATGCTTTTAGATGACCAGCTTTTTGATAAAACTGTCAAAATAATGAGCTTTTTACTTTTGTTCACGATTTTAAAATTTTCCTTTAGTCGCTGAATAATTTCTGAATCAAAACAGTTACTTTCTTCCTCATTTATGTAATCTTCAGAAGTTCAACATAACTCTTTGTAGGTTAATCTTCCCCATATTTTCTTTGCAGTACTTCTTAGACTGTTTTAATACTTTCTTCTTACACACCAGAGACTCACCAATGAAGGTCAAAGAGGCATTTAAGTGGTTAAGAGATGCATCAAGGTTGAAATACTCAGACTCCTGAAATATTATATTTCAATCAAAGACAAAGATGGTTGTCGCACTCATGTCCAAAAGCATCTGATACAGTAATACCTTGGTTTATGAGCATAGATCCAGAAACTTTACCGAGACCTGGGTGGGCGCAGAGGGGGGGGCTTCGCTCGCCCAGCTGTGCCCGCCTGGGTTTCTGGTGCAGGGGGCAGGAAGGTCGGAAAGGGGGTGGTGTGGCCATCGTGTACAGGGATACTATTCAAATCAGCAGGGCCTCAACGTTGGTGATTCCAGGGTTGGAATGTGTTCATCTGTTGGTTGGGCAGCGGGACAGGTTTGGCATTGTGCTCGGTTACCGTGCTCCCCGCAACCCAGCACAATCCCTACCAGAGCTCACCGAGTTCATCGCCACTGCCCTGTTGAAAACCCCCCGCCTTTTGGTGGTGGGTGATCTCAACGTGCATGCTGGCGGTGACCTGTCTGGTGCTGCTCTGGAATTCATGCAGTCCATGGCCTCCATGAACCTGGCCCAGCATGTTTTATGCCCAACACACAGATCTGGACACACCCTGGATCTGGTATTTTCCTCCGCGTCTGAGGATTCGTGTCTGAGGGTGTGGGACCTTGTTCCCACCCTCGTGTCATGGTCAGACCACCACCTGCTGTCCTTCTCTGTATCGATCGCCGCCGCCGCACACCCGCTGGGACCTCCGGCCCACTGTTTGGGCCCGCCCCGTAGACTCCTTGACCCTGATCGGTTTCGGGAAGTCCTCGGGAGCCTCCTGGCGGACTGGCTGACGATCTGGTAGACTCCATGGTGGATCAATGGTTTGATGAAACATCCCGGGCTGTCGACCAGATCGCCCCTAGGCGCCTCATCCGCTGTAGAGCTCGTTCCTCGCCGTGGTTCACGGAAGAGCTTCGAGCGATGAAGCATGAACGGAGGAGGCTGGAGCGCAGCTGGAGGAAGAACCGGACGGCTATTAAGAAGGCTGCAGTCATCGCACAGTCCAGGCGCTATGTTCATGCGATCAGGGCTGCTAGAAGATCTTATTGCACCCTGAGAATTAGTGAGGCCTCGAACCACCAAGCGGAATTGTTCCGTGTGGTTCGCGACCTCACTAATCCTGGACTGACTAGGCCTCCTCCTACTGATTTCAGTAGTGAGAACTTTGCAGCCTTTTTTTCGATCGAAAATAGAGGCCATCCGTTAAATCCTGTTGCCATAGCCCACTCTCGGCATCCCCGGCGGCTGTGCCCCCTCGGTCTCCTCGCATGGTTGAGTTTGGGCCTGTCACCTCCCTTGAGACCTCCAGGGCTATTGCCCATTGCCGGCCCGCGTCCACCCCCTTCGACCCTTGCCCCTTATGGCTCATGAAAGCAGTTGCCACGAACATCTCAGGGTGGGCTTCGATCATCGCCACGGCCTCCTTCAGGGAAGGGATTTTCCCTTCCCATCTGAAGGAGACCGTGGTAAAGCCCATCCTGAAGAAACCGAGCTTAGCGCCGGCGAATTATCCAACTTTCGCCCGATCGCTAACGTTTCCTTTATGGGCAAGGTGATCGAGAGGGTGGCCGCGATCCGGCTTCAATCCTATCTGGAGGCCGAGCATGCCCTGGATCTGTTCCAGTCTGGGTTCAGGCCTGGTCGGGGGACCGAGACAGTCTTGGTCGCTCTGCAAGATGACCTCATCCGGAGGGCCGACGGGGGGTGCTCCTCCCTGTTGGTCCTCCTGGATTTGTCAGCGGCCTTTGATACCGTCGACCACGGTATCCTGCTGGATCGGCTCTCCGAGGTTGGGATCGGGGCACTGTACACAGTTGGTTCCGGTCCTTCCTCGGGACCGCCCCAGCAGGTTCAGCATGGGGCGAGATGTCGGCCCCTTGGATACTCCCTTGCGGGGTTCCACAGGGGTCGTCTCTCTCTCCCATGCTGTTCAATATTTACATCAGGCCGCTGGCTGAGGTCATTAGGAGGCATGGAGTCTGCTGCCATCAGTACGCTGATGACACGCAGCTCTATGTCTCCTTTTCTACCGCTGCAGATGAGGCTGTCCGGACCCTCGATCAGTGTCTGGGCGCAGTCATGGAATGGACCAGGGCTAACAGGCTCAAACTCAACCCCGATAAGACCGAGGTCATGTTCTTTGGGGCTTCCTCATCCAGCTACGGTGGCCCGTATCCCACCTTGGAGGGTGTTTCCCTCAGGCCATCGGACTGTGTCCAAAATCTGGGCGTAGTCCTGGACCCGGCGCTCACCCTGGAAGCCCAGGTGTCCGCCGTGTCCAGGGCTGCCTTTTTCCATCTTCGACGTATTGCCCAGATTCGTCCGTACCTGGATGAGGACTCCCTCAGAACTGTGGTCCAGGCACTGGTGATCTCTAGACTGGACTATTGCAACGCGCTCTACATGGGGTTGCCCTTGACTCTCATTCGGCGCTTGCAGCGGGTCCAAAATGCGGCAGCCAGACTGGTGGCTGGTGTGCGTCGATTCGAGCACATCACCCCAGTCTTGGCTCGTCTGCACTGGTTGCCCGTTGCAGCCCGAATTAGATTCAAGGTCCTGGTTTTGGTTTACAAAACCCTCCATGGCCTAGGACCTGGCTACCTGACGGAGCGGATCGACCAGCGGTCAACTTCGGCCCGTCCGACCAGGTTGTCGCGGGCGCACATGCTGCGTGTGGTCACGCCTAGGGAGGCTCGGAGAACTTCCACCCGCACCCGAGCCTTCTCTGTGGCTGGCCCAACCCTATGGAATCACCTACCAGCAGAAGTGCGCCTTGCAGAGTCCCTGCCTGCCTTCCGGAAGGCGCTGAAAACCCTTCTCTTCCGGGAGGCATTTGGGTGACACCTTTTTTTTTTTTTGGTCCCGCCATCTGCTGCAGCCGTTTTGTTTTATTGCTTATTTTAGTTGTTGTTTTAATTTGTTGTTTGTACATTTATTGTAAACCGCCCGGAGTTCCTTTCAGGAAGACGGGCGGTATATAAGCTGTATAAATAAATAAATAAATAAATAAACTTGCTTGTAATTCAAAACACTCTGGTATCAAAGCAAATTTCACCATAATAAATAATGAAAACTTAGATTATTTGTTTTGGGTTCCCATAGACCACATACTGTACACACACAATGCCAAAACTCACAAAATTTTGGTCTATTTGGGGGGGCTAAATCAATTTAATTCCTTGTCACTGCCAACAAGAATATTTAAGTTTTATATGATACCATTGAGATACCATCCTGAAATTTGTAGTGATTGGCTACAAGATATGTTGGGTAAAAATAAATGGAGTAAATTAATAATAAATATTCATATGAAACAGATCTAGTTTAAGCCACTCTTAAAGGAACAGGAACAAAGATCAGTTAGGAAGTGGCTTTTTCCCTTTCCTTACACCATCTGTGATACTAACAACATATCTATGCATATATCATATAATGGTTGAAATCCTGTTTTGTATTTTCAGTCTGTGAAAATGCACAACTTCATCTCACAGGACACTTCAGTGATGTTGTTTGTATTCTGATGGTCTTTCCAATGCCTGTGTAAACCCCTTCATTGTGAAGAATCTGTGGACGTTGTGGAACAGAACTATAGAAAGACAGCTGATAATGTTCTCAGAAGGGGTAGAGTTTCAGAAATTAAAGACTAACTTCTTCTGTCCCACAGCTTTCATGTGATGAAGGGGATTACTCAGGAGTTTTAAAAAGCCATGGATAGTAGTAGGAAGTTTTTAATTATGCAAAATCACTCTTGGGCAGGGACGTCATCACCTTCCTGCAGGTTTAAATTCTGTCTCTCTGTCTCTCTGTCTGTCTGTCTGTCTAGATCAGTGATGGCGAACCTTTTAGAGACCGAATACCCAAACTGCAATTAAAAACCCAGTAATTTTTTTGCAAAGTGCCAGTACAGCAGTTTAACCTGAATACAGGTGCCTATGAAGGAGCGATGTTGGGTGCCCACAGAAAGGGCTCCGAGTGCCACCTTTGGCACCCGTGCCATAGGTTCGCCATCACTGGTCTAGATCATTGGTTCCTAACCTGGGGGTCGAGACCCCTTTGGGAGCTGAACAACCATTTCACAGGGGTCGCCATGAGCCAGCGAATAAAAAGGCACAAATGGCTTGGGGCTGGAGGAAGGGAGGAAGGAGGGGAAGAGTGAGTTACACCTTGATAGGTTAGAAGGGATGTCAATCAATGGCACCAGAGGCTGCGATTGGCTGAGGGTGCCTGTAGAGGGAAGTTCTCTATGGCATCTGCAGCAGTGCAGCAGGGCAGGGGGTCACCACAACATGAGGAAATGTATTAAAGGGTTGTGGCATTAGGAAGTTTGGGAACCACTGGTCAAGAGACAGAGGGGGCTGACATTTTCTCTTTCAATTTATGGAGTGTAGAAATATACCAAAGGGAGGGAAACCCCTACTAAAACAGTTTAATGAGCACTAAGTATGTTCTACGGATGCAGAGATGGTAAAGAAACAGGAGACTGATCAAAACTAGAATAAAATGGAGGATCCTGAACAGAAGCGTTCAACAGATTTTACACAGATTTTGTTACAGATATTTCTTTGTAGTGGCCAGCCATGCTTTTTCACTCTCCTCCCAAACATTCTGTGAACATTGGTTTGAGTCAGCCTCCATCTGCAGCTGTGCTAGCAAAAAGGGCAAATGCCTTCGAAAGAAAAACAAGCAATGCTCGGTCACACTAAATGAAAAAAAAATGCAAGTGACACCACATGAAACTAATCGCCCACTGCAGCTGCTGTAGCCTGGAAGCTAACCAAATAAACAGCTTTTCAGTGCTGTATTGTGCTCCCTCCCACACCCTGCCTTCCAATATTAACTAGTTTGTGAAAGAGGTCTATATTTCCTGTGACACAAAATGTTGTGTTATGATGAAGAATGGGGGGTGGGTGGGTTTGGGAGACAGCTTGGCTTCAAAATTTGAAGAATTGTTGGATTGCTTAGCAAGCCAGTCAAGTGAGAAAAGGAATATCTGCTTTGTTCACACAGTTTTATCAGAAGAAGTACTCTCTGTGGGACTGTGCAAGACAAGCAATCACTTATTTTCCTGTACTTCTTTTTATCATGCCTGTCGAAGGAAAATCCTGAAGCACTCCAGATGTAGTAGCAGTCCATGAAGAATGAAGTCTCATTTTGCTTTTAAAGATGGGACATCATGAATTAAGCACATTAAGCTATCACGGCTAATTGTTGTTAGTTGTTTGGGGAGAGGTAATACATGCGTAATGGAGCGCTTTTTCAGAAGTAACAGAATCTGTAGTGGTGGTTTTAGCTGCTCTGGATGCAACAAGCATCTGACATAGTGATTCTTAATAAATATTTTTGACGGATGTTTTAGCAACAGATACAGGGGAATTTTTCCAGCTACATGGCATTTTTCTCCAGCTACACGTATTGCTGAAGGTAAGTTGGGGTAGAAGAAACCAGTGATGAAACCTACTTGCAGATATTGTTAATTACTGTGCTATAAGGATAGCCATCCCCAAGATGGTGCTTTTCAAACGTAGTAGACCTCCAAACCCAACAGACTTCAGGTTGAAGGCTCAATATGTGCCTGCAAAGTGTCAGCTTAGGGCAAGCAACTTCATTTCCCCAAACAGCCCTTCCAACAAAGCCTGTAACAAAATGTTCCACTAGTGGGCACTAGTTGTCACTCATTATATGCAAACAGTATTCTATGCTATTTTCTCTGCCACTTTCATGGACTTTAAAATTAATGTTAACTATTAACATAATGGCCACATAATGTCCTAAAATGTTCTCCACCAACAATAATGTAAATAGATTTATTCTTTTTAAATATCTGTAATGATTGATGGCATGCATTAAGCATTTTCAGTGACTGTTCCCATCCCTTTTTGCTTTGCAAATAAAAACAATTGGTTGAATCTAGATTGATGTGTGTTCAACTGGGTTGACAGGAGCACCATTTCCATGCCCCATCTTAGTAAAACTCTACCCAGATACTATGGGGTACATTGCTGAATAGGAGGCATCACATTGTGATGGTGTGACTCCTAGGACTGGTCAGAGGCTCCTTCTGTGAAATTTTCCCTATTCAAAGAAGGCAAATTCTAAAACTAATATAATGTTTTATATTGTGGGCAGATAACTTGAATACATCTTGATTGTACTGGACTGTATATTGTCCCTCATTACTGTAAGCCACTTTGGCTCCTTTTCCAAGGAGAAAGGTGGGGTAAAAATACTCAAATAAATAAATAAATAAATAAATAAATAAATAAATAAATAAATAAATAGAGGAAAGAAAAGGGGAAAATGAATGGAAAAAGACAAAATGGTGTATAATTATAAAGTAACAGACATTTCAGTATGAACTTCTATGTCTCAAAATCCACTTCTTCAGACAACAGCACGTTTTTTCCCTCTTTCCTTTTCCTTTCTTCGTCCCCCTTTACTTTTGCCAACATGTTGACAAACAAAGAGTGTGATTAGATGGCCATCCTTGGGCCAGAATAGATCAGGCTAAATAGAGTTCCTTAAAGTCACAAAGAGTCGTACCATATGGGATTGTGTGGCTTTGGATCAGAGAACCATGCCACACCTCTGGGCAACCTTATTTGGCCTTATTTCCATTAAAGGAAAAGGAAAAGAGATTTTTTTAAAAAAACAACAACAACAAAGATCCCATTCCTTGTTACATCATATCTCAAAGGAGGGCTGCGAGGAAGCTTTAAGTTTTTTAAAATTTGTTCTGACTGGCATAGAGCATGAACATTGCCTTACAAAGGCTTTTAAAAAGAAGAACATCCTTTGTTTCTTCTCCCCCACCTCCAAGGAGAAGTAGGTGAGAGTTTTCAGTCTCCTTTGACTGTGAAGGAGCGCTAGCAGTAGCTTAAGACACCCTCCTGGGTTCAGTCTCAACAGTCATATATGCCTGAGCATAAGCAAAATGGAGTGATCCTACCGAAACTAACACACAGAGAAACACACACACACACACACACACACACACACACACAGAGAGAGAGAGAGAGAGAGAGAGAGACAGACAGACAGACAGACAGACAGACACACACACACACACACACACACACACACACACACACACACACACACACACACAAAAGTAGTCCCTAACAGGGGGCCTAAAAAGGTGCAGAATAGACATGGATCATGGTCAGGCTGGTTTGCAGTGGCTCATAGATCATGTTGCCAGAAAGAGGAGCAAATCAGCTCATCCCCAAACCAGAGCAAACCACAACACAAATCCCTATCTAAATGACCCCATGCCCCTTTGCTTAACGAGACTAAGATAATGTGGATCTCTTTTCATTGTAGAACTCAGGCATGACATGTTATAGAAACCCTGAACGATCTATGGAAGCTGGATCTGCATGCTTTTTACAGGCATTTACTCTGGGCACATAGAGAGGTTGCAGTAAGGTACTCTTTTGTAGGTGTACTTCCAGTTATGTACACATAATTTCCTGCATTTAAGTTCCACATGCTTTCCTGAATGCAAATAACATTTGGAACAATCATAAATTTCTCCTGTGTGTTCTTTCTTACACATTTTTAAGTTCTAGCAACATGAGAGTTGCTCCTGATTTAAAGCAATGGCCTCAGCAGAAACAGAATTCAGAATGCTGCATTTTGAAATACATTGTGTTGCCTGTCACTTTATGGCATCCAGGCTGTTGCTATCATTAGCTAGACTTTTGTTATCATCCTTATTGGTTTATTTGCATTCCACATTATGAACACACTGTATGGTGTGCTATGAGAAACCCAGAAAGACAGAGAGCAAAATTCTCTAGTAGTCAATGGTTCCCTCTAGGTAGCCAATTTTGACATTGCATCTTAGAAATATAAAAGGACAAAAATGAAAGGAAGTACTTCCTTTGTGAGGTAATACAGCAAGTGGCATTAACTCCAAGAAATTCCAGCCAGAGTACCTTGTATATTTTGAATGCATTTAAAAAGCAACTTTTGAATGCCACTCCCTACAGGCATGTCCAAACTTCAGCCCTCCAGATGTTTTGGACCACAACTCCCACATTCCTTTGCCATTGGAAATACAGGCTTGGAATTCTGGGAGTTGTCCAAAACATCAGGAGGGCTGAAGTTTGGACATGCCACTCCCTATTACTAAAACAGCAACAGTTGTACCTGACATCCATGCAAGACACAATGATAGAAGGTCTCACAGATAGACAGCTGGGCACATTCATCCACACAGATCTGATATAATCCCTCTCAATGCCATTCTTAAAATATGCTTCAGCCACAGTTGTTCCTATTGAAGAGGAACAGGGTTTATTGAGCATTGGCAGTGCCTGCCCATAAGTGATATGCTAACTAGACATGGGCACGACTCAGCGAAATTTTCGTTTCCATTTCTGTTTGTCGTTTCCGTTACGTAACAAAACGACAAACGAAAATTGAGCTGGAAATTGAACAAAACGAAACGACCCATGAAAATTGTGGTCGTTAGTTTCGTTTCCGTTACTGGCGGCGCGCAATGAAATGAGCTGTTTTTTAAATGTTAAAAAACGCCCTGGACATCCATAAAAATGCAGCGATAATTATTTATACTGTCTGATGATACCTACCAGGGGGGGGTCCTTAAAACGTGCATTTATGTCTTTTCTCAGATCACTGTTTTTTTTCCTTTAAGGGGAGTTGGGGAATGGTGACATTGACCCAAAATGGCTCCCAGATGCCTAATATTGATTTCTTGGGTATTAAAACGCCCTGGACATCAATGAAAAATGCACCGATAATGTGATAATTATTTGAAATTATTACCTACCAGGGGGTTGGGGTCCTTAAAACGTTTGGTTTTGTCTTCTCCCATCGTGATGTATTTTTCTTTTCACTTTAAGGATGACAAAATGGACGTCCCCAGCCACTCCAGCCACAACATGGAGGCAAGCCATGTGATGGGATCATGTAAATTCTTGGAAAACTTCAACCAATAGCATGCCCAGGTTGCAGACTGGGCAGGTCTGGCAGCCACAGAGGGCATAAAAAGCTCTGGCAGCCCCTGGAAATGCTTTAAAATCGCGCAAAAAGCGGGTAGAAACGACAAACAAAAAATGAAAAACGAAATGACAAATTTTTGAAAATTTTTACAAAAAACGGAAACGACCTGAAACGGACCTGTCCCGAAAAATGACAACTCGAAACATAATTTTTTCTAGTTGTGCCCATCTCTAATGCTAACAATAACATGGAAGAAAGCAGTTGGGCATGTTCAAACAATTATCACATGCAAAGCCAAGATATGGCCTCATCCTAAGCAAGACAAGAACTCCCTGTGGTCCTTCTTCTTGTCTTTGATCTCATCGTTTTGAACATTCGGGATTCACTGTGACTTCGTTGTCACAGAATTTAGCCCTGCTGTGTTCAATGAGCTGTTCTCCCTCAAAAGTGTGTACTGGATTGCGACTTTAAAGTAGCTATTAACTCTACCATTCCTCTTGTGCTCCATTTCTTCTGAGGGAGGCAGAGCTCTTCACCCCCCACAACACACTTCCCTTCCTATTTAATATACTTCAGCAACAGCCAACTGCTAATTAGTGGAGGGTAGATAAATAGTTCCCATTAGAAGCAAAGTGTTCTGAAGTCATTTCATGTCAGCAAATTCTCTACTTATCTTGAGACTGAGAGAAAAAGACCAGTGCTAATAGATTTCAGCTGCTAAGAATGTGTTACTATGGTAACAGCCCAGCCAATGGAAACCTCTGCTTATATCCATATTTACTCAAAATGAATCTGTTTACCTTAATTTCACCAAATTACCTTTGAGCGGAATGCAAAAATGAAGAAAGAGCCATCAACAGCTGGCTATTATAAAAAGCACAAGGAATATCTTGCTCAGATTGTCCAAAAGATTAAGTTGTTTCTAAGGAAAGTTGTCTATGCATCAGTGCTACCATGCCTCATTTTTGGACCCAGATATATACCTCTTCTGATTATGATGGCTGCATTCAAAAATATAACAAAGTGCTGTGCTCATCTGCATACTTCGTGGAGGTAGACTGTAGTGATTTCATATATCCACCCCAACACTATCCCATGTTATGGGGAAATGCCAGTGCCATGTTTAAGCTATAAGCTGCAGCAGCCACTCTGATTTTTCAGAGGTGAGATCTTGAATCGCAGGGGCAAGACTTAACCCTCTCTGAGCTTTTGACATTTTTCAGAAGCAGCTCTCTACTTTTTGCTTGGAAGATAGAAGATCTAGTTATCAGGCTGTACCCAATAGCCACTGTGTGGGGGCAGGGGGGGGGGGGGCGGGGGTTGTGGGTGTCTGTCTGTGGCTGCTTTCACACGACCCCTAAAATCCACTGGCAATTTAAATTTGGATCCCCCCAGCCAGAGATCATGTAGGTTTTGTTCTGCTTCCTGTGTTCTCACCTTTCCACACTCTGATTCCATTGCTTCTGTCTGCAGTGAGGGGGGGGGAGAAAAAATGGGAGAAAAAAATGCAGGCTCACCTCCGCCTGCTGTTGCAGCTGCCCCATTAAGGATTCCAGTCTGTTAAAGGGGCGGGGGACAACAAAAACAAACAGAAGCCAGAGGAGAGCCAGGTATTCAGCTTTACAATCTGCATTGGAATTTTTTTTACCTCCAGAGACTAGGTTACTTGTAAAGTGCTCTAGGCCATGCTTATGTGGGTGTGGTCATACTTTTTTTTAAAGTCCGCTGCTGGTGGGAAAACAATTTTATGCTCCGGATCTGCAAGTGTTTTGCAGTGGATTTTAGGGGTTATGTGAATTGGTCCTGTGAGTCTGTGTGTTTGTTCTATGTTGTCAAGTCAGAACTGACTGATACTTACCCTAATAAGGTTTTGAAGGTGCAATATTTCAGAAGTGGTTTTACCAGTTTCACACATACCCCTCAGTGAGCTTACAAGACTGAGTGAAGATTCAAACCCTAGGCCATCACTCTATCCACTAAACCTCACTTGGAAGTGAAGTCAGTGAATGATGCTGTTAAATATACAGCAAACCCCCCACATCCCCCGATTCTCCAATCACAGATCAGGTTATCTGTGGTTGGTGATCAGTGGGTGCAGGGGAGGCCCAAGACTGGTGACAAGGAGGGGGGGGGGGAGAAAGAAAACTTACCAGTGCCACACCAGCTAACAGAGCAGTGGGATGGGGACTTTAAGGACCCGCCTGGCCAACCAGTCTTTGAACTTCCTGCTTAGGTCTCAGGCAATGACTAGAAGTTTTGAACTTCCTTCTCAAACTTCTGATTTGCCTCCCGGGACCTAAGCAGGAAGTTCAAAGGCCGGTTGGCCAGGCAGGTCCTTAAAGTCAACATCCAACCTCACCAAAGGGCAGCTGGCATGGTAAGTTTTCTTTGTTTTCCTTTTCCCTCCTCACCGCTACCACCGATGGGCAGCTGCTCTCTGGAGGGGTTGGGGTGGGGACTAAAGAGGACCCACCTGACCAACCATGGAAGACTGGAAGTTTTTTTACTTCCTGCTCAAGCTCAAACTTCTGGTCCTCTACCCTTGACCCAAGCAGGAAGTTCAAAGGCTGGTTGGCCAGGTGGGTCCTTAAAGTCTCCACCCCACCCTTCCAGAGGATGGCTGCCTGGTGTGACACTAGAGTTTTTTTCTATGTCCTCTTCACCGCTTCTGCTGCCACTGTCCCCATGGGCTGGTCACTGAGCCCAGCAGCAAGGAGGATGGCTGGCGGGCAGTGGCATCGGTAGGTTTTCCCCCCTCCGAGCCTGGTGGCGAAGATGGCAGCTTGCTGGTAGTGGCAGTGACAAGGAGAAGGAAAAAAGAACACTTACGTCGGCACCCCACCACCCTGTCACCACCATTATACATGGATAAGAACATTTGCTCTTATATGCAGATTTCACTCTCCATGGTGTGTGTGTGTGTGTGTGTGTGTGTGTGTGTGTGTGTGTGTGTGTGTGTGTGTGTGTGTGTGTGTGTGTGTGTGTGTGTGTGTGTGTGTGTCCGAACCAATCCCGTGGATATGGTAGTCCTACTATATACCATATTTTCCTGTCTACAAGACACCCAATGTATAAGATGACCCCACACTTCCAAACCAGAATTGCAGTTTTGAAACTGCATGGTTCTCTCCTAGGCTTACCTCTGTGTATAAGATGGCCCTCAATTTTTAGTTCAACAATTTGAATTCTGGGAGTTGTGGGCCAAAACATCTGGAGTGCTGAAGGTTCATCACCACTGACCTATATGAATTATTTAACTGTTCTGCCTTGATCTCATAAAAGCTCTTGGCTATACCCTTGCCACCTTTGCTGGGAGATATTAACTCCCATTTCTAACCATTCAAGCACTCTTCCAGTATTGTAGTGTGAAAAAAGAACAGTAACCAAGCACGTCATCAGATAATGCTGCAGTTATAAATGTTAAAAAGTTTTCCTTTGCTAAGGTTATTTCATCCTTTGCCTGCTGTCCAGCAGAATTGTTCTGACCAATTAACAGCTGAGATTTCTGGGATTGGACTCAATAAAGGCTAAATTCCTAGTTGCCAGTCATTTCTATTTATGTATTTATTTATTTGGTTTATATATCAACGATATGGCTACAAGACCACTCTGGGCTGTTTACCGTAGTTACAAAGCAGACAATAACTCATTGAATTAAATCAAATTAAATTTTATTTTTCTTATTAATTATTAGCAGACTAATAACAATTCCTCAATAAATATAAAAGAAGAACAGGTGGTGAAACTAAAGGTCTTTTGCTGCAACAGAGCTGTATTAAGATGTTCTTGGCTCTGGAAAAGCCTGCCTAAATAGCCATGTTTTTAAAGCAAAGTGTTCTGCTTATATACCACCCCATACCACTTCAAGTAGTCTCTGGGTGGTTTACAGTTTAATTACAGTATGCAGGCTACACATTGCACCCCAGCAAGCTGGGTATTCATTTTACCGACTTTGGAAGGATGGAAGGTTCAGTCAAACCATGAGCCTGTTACCTGGGATTGAACCGCAGGTTGTGAATAGAGATGGGCACGACTTAGCGGTATTCCCGTTTCCGTTTCCGTTACTCGGTTCCGTTACTCTACGGAAACGGTAACGGGAATTACTCCGCCAGAATTTGAGCTCGAACCGACGAATGAACAATTTTGGTCTGATTTGTCGTGCTTGTTCCTTGCATCGCGCGATGCCACGCGACACAGAAAAAAAGTTTTTAAAAGTTAAAAAAACCGGTTCCTGGCCAAAAAGCAGGCGGAAAAATGCCTGCTGTGCCTCAGGGCACCTACCAGAGGGGTTGTTTCTGGAGGTCCCCGGCCTCCCCCCCCATCCCCCATCCTGGGCTGCTCTGGTGGGACTCACCGCAGGCTCGCAGCCAGCAAAAAGCCCAGTCTCGCCGCCGGCCGCCGCAATTAAAGCGCAAGCAAGCGGCACGGACGGCACAGGAAAAAAACTTTTAAACTCTCCCCCCACCCATTCCCGGGCCAAAAAAGCAGGCAGAAAAATGCCTGCTTGACTAAGGGC
This sequence comes from Phrynocephalus forsythii, assembly GCA_029282475.1. Taxonomy (NCBI): domain Eukaryota; kingdom Metazoa; phylum Chordata; class Lepidosauria; order Squamata; family Agamidae; genus Phrynocephalus; species Phrynocephalus forsythii. The sequence goes on along the minus strand of JAPFRF010000011.1, from coordinate 130,669,092 downwards.
GCAGGGCACCTACCGGAGGGGTGGTTTCTGGAGGGGGGTCCCGCCTCCCCCCCGTCCTGGGCAGCCAGACTCGAGTCGCCATGCCAAAATGGGGCGGCGAACGCAATATTGTTTTTGAAATCGTGGTCCAAAAACACACAAGCACAACAGAAACACGCGAAAATTTATAAACTGCCAGATTTTTCACAGTAGCAGTGGGTTTTTTCTTGCAACAAAATGTCTCTCCTCTCCTCCTCTGTCCTCCATTGATTTTATTTTATTTTATTTTATTTACACCTGCGCAATGATGGGCTGGCCGAGTGGCCAGCCATGTGGGAGTGGACGACCATGCAAATTTTTGGAGCCATCCCACCAATCGCATGGCCACTTGGCCATGACTTCTGGGATGTGCCAAAAAGCCCCCTAAAACCTGCCCTAGCCCCCTAACCCTAACCCTAATCCTTGACTCCTCCTTACCCATACGTCACCGACTGTCTTCTTAGTGGGTCAGAGAGGCACCCAGAGGTGCAACCCACTAGCCCACCGTAACCTTACCCGTCACTAGCCTAACCCTAGCCCTTGCACTAACCCACCTTAACCCTAAGCCAGATCTACTTGCTTGCATTGCACTACACGCAGCAAGTACAATTCCCTTCTGTGTGAGACATGGTGGTGCGAGAGCCTAGGCATCACCTATGGCTCTGGGTTCACTGCCATCACCACTAGTCTCACTGTCTGCAACTGGTATATGCAATATCCATATGGCTATTGCATACCATTTTGCAGCAGCAGGTGAAGAGGGGAGACCCCCATGTTGAGGGGTCTCTTGGAGCCTGCTTCCCCTTCCTAGTGGGTGAGGATAGGAGGCACCCATGGGTGCCTCCAGGAGCCCACTTTCCCTTTATAGCGGGCCAGAGGAGGCACCCACCCTACAGAGGTGCCTCCAGGAGCCCACTCCCCCCCCCAAAAAAACAGTACTAACAAAAACGAAAAAAAAAACGAAAAAACGAACCGACTAATTTTTGCGAATTTTCACGAAAAACGGAAACGACCCGAAACGGAACCGGCCCAACTAACGACAACTCGAAAAAAATTTTTTCAAGTCGTGCCCATCTCTAGTTGTGAACACAGTTTTAGCTGCAGTACAGGCATTTAACCACCGCGCCACGAGACCATTTAAAAAGTTCCCAGTGAAAGGGCTAGGCAGATTTCAGGAGGTAAGCTGTTCCAGAAACAAGGAGTGACCACTGAGAAGGCCTAGTTCTTAGTCTTTTCTTTCCAGGCTTCCCTCAGGGTAAGGGTTCTTAACAGACCTGCTTGGGAGGAACAAATAATACAGTCAGTTCTTTTTGGAAGCATGTGTTCTGTCCAGTAATATATACAGTTTTCCAAAGTATGGGAACCATATGAGTGCCTGCACTTGCAAATTCAAACTGCCAATTGAAATTGAATGGTTCACTGCAACTTATAAATGCTGCTGAATAATAGCAATCATAGTATAGAAATAATACTATTATTATACTACATCAGTGTTTGCAAACCTATGGCATGGGTGCCAAAGGTGGCACTCAGAGCCCTTTCTGTGGGCACCCAACATTGCCCCTCCAGCCACCTGTATTCAGGTTAAATTGCTGTATGGGTACTTTTGTGGGGGAAAGCGGGCTTTGAATCGCACTTTGGGCACTTTGTCTCTAAAAGGTTCACCATCACTGTACTATATTATAATATATTTGTATAGAAATAATATTATTTCTATTGCATTGCTAATTTATTATATAATATTATATAATAATAATATTACTATTATTATACTATAATAACTGTATAGAAATAATAGTACCAATAAGCACCTAAGAAAATACTGCTGGATCAGATCAAAAGCCTGTCTAGTCAAAACATTTTGTATCAGCAGTGGTCAAGCCTTCTGCTGATTTTTATACATATTTAAACAGTGCTTCATTGAATTGTTAATGCATAAAAAGCAATGTTTCATAATCCAAGGGAGTTGACTTCTAACACATCTAAAGAGAACCCAACTGAAATGTGTCTTCTCAGCACTTCCTTACAAATAGAGATGGCTAGTTTTTAAAATTTTGCTTGTCTTGAGCTTGTGTGAAGGTGAGGAAAAACATTATTCTCTGTCCTGTGAGGGACTGAATATTTTTTCTTTTTTGGTAGAGTTTCCAAAAGAGAGAGAAGAATAGGAATAAGAAGTATTTCCCCTGCTGCCAAATATAGCAAATGTGCTTAGTAGTGACATCAATTTGTCAAACAGATGATGGCTGCTTTGATGCATGGTCTTTTGAGGATTAGATGCATGTGAGGACCTGTTGGCATTGTTTTAAAACAATTAGCCAGCCATTGCGTGCTTGCTGTGTACATGTTTGACTTCTCGTATGAAAAGGACACAAGTCTTAAGCAGAGACACTTGGAATAAATTATGGAGACCTTGATGAGAGGGGGAAACAGCCCTCTCTGTCTTGCTCTTGCCTGAAGGTGTGTAATCTTGTTGAATTTTAAAAATTCCTCATCAAGGTGTCTCATCAAGTCAAGACATAATAAACTGATGTGAATGAAAATTAGAGAATATTACCAACTTACCAACAGCCCCAGTTTCTTCCTAAACAAGACAGGCTGAACTTGAGTTTCGAGGGGGAAATGAACATTAGAAGTAATCCCTGTATTTGGATCCAACCCAAAATCTGAATGTCTACCTACCAGTCTAGTGTAGGGAATAGAGTGGTGGACTAAGAGGCATGGGTTCACATTCCTATTCAGCTATGGAAAAGTGTCAGTGGTAAAACTACTCCTTATATCTCACATACCTTGAAAGCCCCAGTCAAGGTGACACAAGTCAGATGTGACTTAACAGCACTCAACAAACAATACAATTCTACCCTGCAGGTCAGAATAGCAAAAATCCTATTCCAAGAACTATTTTATTCAGATACAGATTTTGAAACATTGATATTCATCAACAGAGCAGAGTTCTTTGGTCTCCAGATGGAAGCTATGCCCAAAATTTGTGAACTGAATTTGATGCAAGGATATTTGACTATATCCAAAGAACCTAATGTTTCCAAATAGTTTACATTTAGTATTTTCAATGCACCAATGTATTTTTAAGGACCATTGAAAAACCTGAGCTTTTCTGGAAACCTCAGTCATAGAGCTCCAGGAAGAGAATTCTGTATCTCAATGATCAGTGGCCATTTTGCAAAGAAAGTATATTTGATGGCATAAGGAGAGACTGCCATCTGCTTCACTATAATTTTCAGAAATTAGGGTAAATGCACAGTGGACAATATTTGAGGTGGTGAGTGGGAGAAAAGGGGATATTGGCTTGCATGTGTCAAGATCCTGCCCCTAGTGATAGAGCCCTCTGATGACCCCTCAGAACAAAGGGCACTGCAGGCATTAGTTTTTTTTGAAAGAAGCCATGACTCCAAAAGGTCATGGTGGCTCAGTGGACTAAGGTTTCTGAAAACTGTTGACTGCAAAGTCAGCAGCTCAGCGGTTTGAATCCCAGGTGCCACACAGCGGAGCAAGCTCCCACGGATAACCCCAGCTCCTGCCAACCTAGCAGTTCAAAAGCATGTAAATGCAAGTAGATAGATAGGTGCCGCTGTAAAAGGTGGGAAGGTAAAACAGTGTTTCCTTGCAGCCATGCCGACCACAGGGCCATGGACTTGCACAACACTGGCTCTTCAGCTTGAATAGGGAGATGAGCACCGCCCCTAGAGCTGGACATGACTAGCATGCATGTGAGGGGGTGGGGGAACATTTACCTTTTTATCATGACTCTGAAATATTTGGAAATCACTGCTGTAGGCCATTAAGAAGCATATATAGGTACTCCTCACTTAACAATGGAGTTCAGTCCCTACAACTAGGTCATTAAGTGAATTGGTTGTTAAGTGAGGAGCTTAAGGCAGATGTCTTGGGGTGTGTTGAGGCTGCCCTCCTTGCAGGCAAGCCAAAGAGGGAAGGCTCGCTGGGAGGCCACCGGAGAAGCAGAACCAAAATGGGATGGATGCTCGGAAATTGCCTCACATAACCTGTGATTTACAAGCAAATTCCAGCTTATGCTGAGAAATCGATGGCGTTAATCACAAGGTGAAATCCTGGGTTCTTTTAAAATACCAAAAACTTACCAAAATAATTCCTTTGAAGGCAAAGTAAAATCATAATGAAGTTTTATTTCTAAACAGAATGACAAATTAAAACAGATCTAAAATGTAAGCATATTTTACCTAAAAACAACAAATACTATTCTAAGTAATCTGTCCGAACTCTTTATTGAAATCCATGGCTAATCTAAATAATCCTAAACTCTAGCTTCACGAGGATTCATCTCAAAGACAAGTGATGCCAGGTAGTGAAGAATAATAATGGCAAATCTTCTCTCTGTGCCAATAAAGATTCTTTGCTATCCCATCCACGTGATGCTGAAATGTCCAAAAAAAGCATCTGAGCCCAGAAATGCATGTTTTGACTAACTAACACATTATTTAGATAAAGTTGACTGCAGAGTCAAATCTGTACTGCTAATATGAGACTAAGAAAATGACTCTATGTCCTATCACTCCTAATTTCCGTACAATGGATGTGGCTGATTCTAACATAAGAGCATAAGAACATAAGAAGAGCCATGCTGGATCAAGCCAAAGGCCCATCTAGTCCAGCTTCCTGCATCTCACAGTGGCCCCACCAAATGCCTCTGGGAGCGCATGAGAATAGATATCTGTCTCCTGATGCCACTCCCCTGCATTTGGCCCTTGAAGTACCCCAGTTTTAAGCCTGGAGAGTACACATCTCCATAATGGTTTGTAATCTGTGATGGACTTCTCCTCCAGGAATCTGTCCAATCCCCGTTTGAAGGCATCCAGGCTAGATGCCATCACCACATCTTGTGGCAGGGAATTCCACATCCCTTCTTGTCCTTCTCATCCCCAGTGGTGACATTGTGACTCTCGCAACAATACCCTTGGAAGAAGGAAGATGGGCAGGGGGTACACTGTAACCATGCTTTCTCCCTTCTGGGCTGCTGACAAGATAAGTAATAATTAGAGATGGGCACGACTAGGGAAAATGACGTTTTCGAGTTGTCGTGTGTTGGAGGCAGCCCGTTTCGGCTCGTTTCCGTTTTTCGTGAAATTTCACAAAAAATTGTTATTTTGTTTTTCATTTTTTCGTTTGTCGTTAGTACTGGTTTTGGGGGGGTAGCGAGCTCCTGGAGGCACCTCTCTGTGGTGGGTGCCCCCTATCCTCACCCGCCAGCGCTGCTACAAAAGGGCATGCATAGCCATATGCTATGGATATGCATATTGCAGACGCAGCAGACTGGCAGAGGCACCCCTCTTTTTGGGGTGCCTTCCCTGCAACAGTCGGTGAGACACAGTCAGGCAGCACTTGCAGGCATGGTTTGCATGGCACACATGCTGCTGCAGGAGTCAGCCAGAGCCACAAGTGACAGACTGGCAGACTCTTTGCACCCACTCCAAGGGAAATGTACTTGCGTGTAGTGCAATGCAAGTAGATCTGGCTTAGGGTTAAGACGGGTTAGTGCAAGGGCTAGGGTTAGGCTAGTTACGGGTGAGGTTAGGGTGAGTATTGGGGTGCATCTCTGGGTGCCTCTCTGACCCACTTAGAAGGACAGTGTACTGGCGTATGGGTTAGGCTTAGGCTTAGGGTTCGGGTTCGGGCTACGGTTAGTGGGCTGTTTATGCCTGATTGGCACATCCCAGAAGTCTCTGTGGTCAACCTGGCCAAGTGGCCATGCGATTGGTGGAAAATTTGCATGGTCCACTCCCATGGGCGAGCCCATCATTGCGAATGTGCAGTTGTAATAAAATAAAATAAAATAAAATAAAATAAAATAAAATAAAATAAAATAAAATCAACGGAGACTTTTTTTGCAAGAAAACCCCACTGCTGCTACTGTAAAAATTCAAGCATTTAAAATAGCTAATTTTCGCATGTTTATGTGGTGCTTTGGTAGGGTTTTGGACCACGATTTAAAAAAAATATTGCGGTCGCCATTTTAGATCCCCCCGCACTGCATGGCAAATGGATGCGCCCTCCCAGCCTGGTACAGTCTCCAAAACCTGGCCATGCAATTGGTGGAATGGCTCCAAAAATTTGCATGGTCCACTCCCATGGGCGAGCCCATCATTGCGAATGCGCAGGTGTAATAAAATAAAATAAAATAAAATAAAATCAACAGAGACGTATTTTGGCAAGACAAACCCACTGCTGCTACTGTAAAAATTCAAGCATTTAAAATAGCTAATTTTCACATGTTTGTGTGGTGCTTTGGTGGGTTTTTGGACCACGATTTCAAAAAAAATATTGCAGTCACCATTTTGGATCCCCCCGCCCGCACACCGCATGGCAAAGGCAGACGAGACGATGCCCCCTCGCCTGGTACCAGCAGCGCAGCAGTAGCACTAGCCAAGGAGAGGGGGGCGGGGAACCCCACCTCCCAATAAAACACCCTTCTGGCCTGGTAGGTGCCCTCAGACAGTTTTCTCCTGCTTTTAGGGCCGGGAATCGGTTTTTTTTTAAAAACTTTTAAAAACTTTTTTCTGTGCCGCTTGGCATCGCGGGATCACCGCGATGCCAGGAACGACCACGACAAATCAGACCCAATTATTCTTTAGTCGGTTCGAGTTCGAGTTCTGGCGGAGTAATTCCCGTTACCGTTTCCGTTGCGTAACGGAAACGAGTAATGGAAATGGAAACGGGAATTCCGCTAAGTCGTGCCCATCTCTAGTAATAATAATAATAATAATAATAATAATAATAATAATAATAATAATAATAATAATAATAATAATAATAACAACAACAACAACAACAACAACAACAACAACTTTATTTTTATGCTGCCTTTCCCCCCAAAGATACAAGCAAGCAGAAGCAGGCTGGAGGCTTTGGCCTAAGCCTTGTGGGCTGGAACAGTAGGTTTTTCCTGAAGCAGCAATTACATAGTAGCTTTGGCTACTGTTGCAGATGGTTGTAGTTCTGAGTGGTCATTAAACAGGTAGTTAGTTAAGTGAGGAGTATCTGTATGCCCTTGCAGTAGCAGAGGTAACCACATGAAACCCTATGCATACTGGCTGATACCAAGGCAGTTTTCATTTACACCTTTCAGTAATATGAAATCGGAGAAGTCACAACGTATTTTTCTCTTCTCCCTTAATCTTTCCAATAATCTGCAGAAGCTATTTTGCATCAATGCGAAGAGACCAAAATTAAAATTACACGTTCAAGGCTGCCCCTGAGGAAGAACCCTGTTTGCAATGCAATGCTTTTAATGTTTTTCCTTCCTCTTGAACACTTGGAGATTTTCTTCCTTCCTTTTTCCTACTACTGGTATCCTCCCACTCTTTCTCTCCACAAATCAACAAGGTCTACCACTAGAATGCTAATTATAAATCCGTTCCATAAATTTGTATTGGAAAGGCTTGAAAAAAAAGGCACATGGAAAGCTCAATCTGTTGCTGTTGGGTCATGTTGATACTTTATGTTGAGCTGAACAGATTTTGTTGTTAAATATTTGTTCACATCAAAGCAAACATGAGATTGGAAATTTTTGAAAAGCAACATTTGTTACATGAAGCAGTTTTTCCATATGGCATATTTTCTGCTCAAGTGGTAACTAATAAAAAGCTTCCACAGTGACTATATATACATTTTAGTGTGTTCTTTTTCCTCCTTCCCCCTAATCTAGTATCTAGCTGTGGACTGGGAGTTCAATTCACCATTATGCCTCCTTGGGCAAGTCAATCAGTCCCAGGCCACCCACAGAAGAAGGGTATGGGAAAGCACTTATTTGTATTCTCTATGTAGAAAACCCTGATAAGAGTTGCCATAAATCAGGGCTGACTTGACTGCACAAAATTATAAATTGGGAGTTCAATTCCCCACTGGGCATCCCAGAAGAGCCAGCCTGTGTGGTCTTGGACAATCATTTCTGAGTATTCTTTACCTGGAAAACCCTAAAAGAGTTGCCATGAGTCAGAACTGAAGAAGAAGAAGAAGAAGAAGAAGAAGAAGAAGAAGAAGAAGAAGAAGAAGAAGAAGAAGAAGAAGAAGAAGAAGAAGAAGAAGAAGAAGAAGAAGAACCTTCATAGACTTTAAATAATCTTTTGATCTTATTTCTAGAGATAGACTGTGGTTAAAATTGGAGACTACGAATATTGACAAACAACTTCTCTTAATGAATCTTTCTACATGAGCATTCCTATTTACAGGTCCACTACAATTCTAATAGGATTTTATCTAATCTGATTCCTGTACGTAGGGGGGGTACAGCAGGGATGCATTCTGGCTCTCATCTTATTTAATCTATATATTAATGGAATTGTCGAGACTTGAGAGTTTATCCAACATAGATTTTCATCAACCTAAATTGGCATCTCGACCAGCCTCTAAACTCTTATACACAGATGAAGCAGTGCTTTTGTCAACTTTGTGTGTCGGGTTTAGAAGGCTCATGAGATCCTTCTCCTTCTACTGATCACAAGAATGGCTAGAAATCAATTATACCAAAACGAAAATAATGGTTTTCAGTAGAAGGAGGATTAAGCATAAATGGACCCTTAACGGTCACCAAATTGAACAAGTCCAGCAGTATAAGTACCTAGGTATAACATCCCAGTCATCTGGAGCTTGGTTCACACATATTAACTGTGTAGCAACGAGAGCACAAGCAAACGTTAAAGCTATAAGTAGGTTTTTAAAAACAACAGGGGGAAAACATGTTCCCTCAACTTTGCAAGTTTTTAGGACTAAAATCATCACCCAAATGCTATATGGTTCACAGCTGTTCAGATATGCTAACCTGAAACCCTTGGAGATCGTTCAAACCAGTTTTGTAAGAGCTATTTTGGGCATTCCCTTATGTGTCTCCGACATATTGCTTCACCTGGAGGCTGTTCTTGAAGCATTAGCTAAATTTCTCATGGTTAAATATTGGCTTCAGCTTACCTTCCTCTTGGATGGCATAATTCCCTTGCTCTTGCTAGATAAATTCCAATCCCAATGGGAAAAAATAATAACAGTGACAAATAATATTGGATACTCTCCCTGTACCCTTCAAGCAATGGGTTATTGCAAAGCCACAAATGAGGTGAGGCTCCAAATTAAAGACATAGGTCTACAGAACCATGCTGCCCTGGTTGGGAAACTAATTTTTTTAAAGAAATCAGCATTCACCGTGACCCCGTACTTGGACAGGATTGTATCCCCCTCTTCCAGTATAGCTTCTATCTTGGCTAGATTTAATGTTCTTCCCTCCAAGATTTTGGAGGGACGGTATCAAGGTTTACCACTATTAGATCGTAACTGTCCATGTACCAACGACCAGCTAGAAACTGTAGAACATGTCCTCTTATTCCATGCTTATTACCAAGACTTATGTAGAGAACTCATCTCCCCAATCATACAGTAGGTAAATTCCCTGGGAAGTCAATAGACCTTTATTTGCATCTGCTCCTCTCTGACAAGTTTTACCAAATAACCAGGCAAGTTGCTAAATGCTGTGCTGTAGCAATAGGGATTAAAAAACAGATCATAAATGGTGGTCAAGAAACACAGTAATCATGTAGCTGATGAATGCGTTACTGTGAATCAGATCTAATTTTAATTTGTACCTTTGATCTATCAATTTTATGGATTATTTTAAACATTATTATGAAATGCATATTTGATAGAATGTATATTTGCTACTTTTATTTATTTTAATTTGATCTTTCACTGTAAATAAAGATAACTAAGATGTGCCACATGTGCCACGTGTGTCTCATGAGCCATGAGTGCCCTTTGTGCCCTAGTGTTCTTATACCATTGTTGTCCCCAAAAACCCTCACCTTGATGAAATTATCTGTATAGGAGATGAGGATTTTTCTAAGAAAGTTTTTCATTATGTTTTGTTTGCCATGGGGAGTGCAAAGGGTGGGGAAGGGCATGAGGGAGCGGAAGAGGCTTATGCTTCTGGGTGAACACATGCCTTAGAGCAGTGGTTCTCAACCTGTGGGTCCCCAGATGTTCCTGGACTGGAAATCCCTTCCAGCCAGATGCTTCTGGACTGCAACTCCCAGAAATCCATTCCAGCACAGCAGAGATGGTGGAGGCTTCTGGGAGATAAATTCCAGTCCATGGGGAACAGTGACAAATAATATTGGGACCCTTCAAGCAAGGTTATTGCAAAGCCACAAATGAGGTGAGGCTCCAAATTAAAGACATAGGTCTACAGAACCAGAGGAAACTTTGAACCCAGACCATTAAGGGCCTTATAGGTTAGAACTAGTATTTTGCCCAGAGATGGATCATCAGCCAGTAGAGCTGCTGTGACAGGAGGGCTATGTCATCCCTGTCACCATCCTGAGTCAGCAATATGGCTGCAGCATTTTGGACCTGTGGAAGTTCCCAGACATTCTCCAAAAGCAGCATCATGTACAGTGCATTACAAAAATAGAACCAAAACATAACTAAGGCATGTGTCATCAGATCAGACCTCTCCAGAAACAGGCGCAGATGGTGCAACCGTTTTAATTGTGCAAAAGCACTCCTTGACACCACCAAAATCTGGGCTTCCAGGCTCAGAGAAATTTCATAGATTAGACTATAATTTGCAGAACATCTCAGCTAGCATGGCTATTGGTCAGGGAATTCAGAAGGCTTTAGTCCAAAAAACTATCTTGTCTGAGGTCCTAGCACTCATGTGTTTATCTAAACATGAATACAAGGAGAAACAGGACTGTGTGTGCTTTTATTCTGGAAGCAAATGCATTTTTCTTTGACCTTGCCATGAACATCTTTATTTCCTTTCAGAATTTAGCAATGTATTGATTGCCAAGGTTTAACTGTAAATGGACAATTTAATGCTAGATCTTGACTGATGCAAAAACAATAATATATATAAATTATAAGTTAAAGCATATTGACTTGACAACTTATAAATATGAATCCATATGGCTATATTGTATCTAACATGATAAATGATACAGTAGAGACATTAGGTACTGACTAAGATAATCAAGAAGGCTTTGATAGGGTTGGGTTTTTTTTTTTTTTTTGCTTTGCTTATTAAAAAAGACAGCGACTTCCTCTAGTATGGCAGTCTTAAACTTCATGAGAAGTAACTGCTGATGGCATTATTATTCTGATTAGTTACCTCATCTTGCTTGGGAAAGAGCTATTATCAACCATCAGCCAGAAAAGAACGAAAGTGGTTTCTCTTCCCTCGAAGCTGAACATGGGAAGAAAAGATGGGTCATAAAGAAGAAAAACTGGCCGTGGAGGAGTAGCTGATGGTTCTATCCTAGAGTCGACTATTTTAAGTACAGGCTGCTATACTTCATGAAATGATGCAACATTCTCAGCCAACTGTTAAAAGACCCTAATCTAACAAATCGGTGGCTCTTGAGAAATGTCTCTTGATGGTACATTAGCCCTGTCTGCTTTGCTGTTAAATCTCCACAAACTGTTGAGTTGTCACGCTGTACAACTGACCCCTCCAGCATCCTGAATTAATCAAGACATAGTGTAGAGTTTGAACTGTGCGGGGGAAGCAGACGGGGGAGGTTGTTATGCCTTGGCCTCGCCAAGTGTTTTGAGGGAGTGTGTGAAGAACAAAACATATGCCTTTTTCCCTTTTGCAAGGAAATGCCATGAACTGCAGATTTTTTTTCACACCACTATCTAATGAAGCAGCAGCTGGTAGCATGATGAATTACTTCTGTTCATTTTGCTGCATTTGGTTCCCTATCAAGATCTGTTTTGGTGTACTGATGGGTAGGTTCTGTTTCTGACTGTGATGACAGGTTTCAGAAGCATCCCTCAAGAGTACCATGATCTGTGCAAAGGTAAAACTTCTTCCTGATTGTGTCTGCATTTTAACTTCCACCCAGCCTAGCTGTTTTCGGCCACAGTCACACCTGCGTTTTCTCTGTAGTTTCCCTTCAGCTAACTGCGCATAAAAAGATCGCTCCCTAACCGTGAAGAAAAGAATTAAATTCCAGTCCCAGCTGACCACGCCCTTTGAACAGCAGTTTCAGCTAAGTTTCAATAACCACTGCCAGGGCCTGGATTTAGAAACTTCGCTTGAAAATGCTTAATTATTTGCTTCTGTAACCACGACAGGACACAGAAAATAAGCAGTAAAATCAGTTGTTCCCCTTTTTTGACAGCTTAAACACCATGGAGGCTTGGAAAGTAGAGCCAGAAAGAAGGGAAAAATGCAAAGTAGACAGGTAGAGATGGAACCAGAATAGGAATATACTACACAGAAGAGAGAACACTAACTGCACATTAAAAACCATGTGACTGCCCGGAAAAAAATACACATGAAATTTATATACACAGAGAATGCTGGTGTGACCACGGCCATTCCTTACTCCACAATTGGAGTCCTTAATTGCTCCATAGCTGCATCCTGCCAGTTCCTGCTTCAGCTGACAACATTGGTACAGGCTCCTAACCTACATCCTTCTTCCCGACCACACCATCATGGTGACTTGTTAGTAAAACAGCATGAAAACCCTGACTAGCCCCAGGCAAATGGCTCAAGACCTCACTGCCAGTTTTCAGCTTCATGATATGTTTGGCATGTTTGATTTATTGTCTGGCTCCCCTGAGGCTGTGATGATATTGTGGCAAGATGGAAAGTGGAGCATGATAACTGTCATGAAAGATCACAAACCCCTTCCTGCAATCTTATCATTTTGCAATGCTCTGATATGACTAAAGGAAGAACCCCCTCACTTCCTCATATACCAGCATCATGAAAAATGAAGTGAGTGTGTCACATAGTACATGACACAGGTGTGTGCATGTGTACACAAACACACATGCACAGAGTAGGGTGAGTCTGGCAGCTACAAGAGAGGCTTAGCCCTCTGAGTTGCATAACACACTTACATGTAGAGATGGGCACGACTCAAAAAAATAATTTTCCGTTTTTCGTTTAGGGGGTCCGTTTTGGTTCATTTTCGTTTTTCGGGGGGGTTGCACATTTTTCATTTTCATTTTCGTATGAAACGAAATGAAAAAACAAAAATGAAAATGAAAAATTTTCATTTCGTTAGCATTCTTTTCAATGCAATGTGTCCGCCGTAACGAAAACGAAAAACACGGCAAAATTTTTCTTTTCGTTTCCGTTGTCGTTTTGCTTCTGAAAAAAATTCATTTTCATTTTCGTTGCGAAACGAAACAAAAAAATGAAAATGGAAACGGAAATTTCGATGAGTCGTGCCCATCTCTACTTACATGAGAGAGGCAACCAGACTCAAGACCAAAGACCCACCTCATTTCCTACTGCCTTCATCTTCTCTCAACATTGTCATCTCCAATAAATCCTGTCTTCTTCTCATATGTAATTTTTTGTTGCTATGTTTTATTATTTGCATTTAACGTCCCAGAAGAGCACTTTGCACTAATGGGGCAGTGGAGAAATCTAAGGGAGAAGGGAAGTGTGCTGCTTATATAGCTTCCTACTTAAAGCACTCTCTGGACGGTTTTCAATTTAATTATGTGGGCTGCACCTTTTTGCCACCACCTCAACAAGTTGGGTACTCAATTTACTGATTTTGGAAGGATTGAAGGCTGAGTGAAACTTGAGCCAGCTACCTGGGACTGAATCTGGGTGGGAAGCAGAGGTTTGGATGCAATTCTGCAGTTTAATTAATTTTTTTATTTTAGAGTATTTTTACCTCACCTTTCTCCTTGGAAAAGGACCCAAGGTGGTTTACAGTTGTAAAACTTGGTTGTTGTGGTACAAAAAATATCACTGCCACGCTCCAGATAAGGCCAAACAATAGAGGTTTATTGGTTAATGCCTGAGGAGACATGAGGCAGGAGCAACTATAGGACTGAAGTCATCCACGCAATAAAAATCCCATGAAGATACAGGATCCGCAGGTTTCAGGATGGCAGGAGCAGTTGAAACAGCTGGTGATGAGGCCTTAGGAGTGGAGGCCTTCACATCCAGAGTTGGAATAGCAGGTGTTTATTGCCATGTAGTTTTGGTGAAACAAATAGCCATGATCTAAGTGTTTGTATCAAAATGCACTATTGCACAGACCTCCAGTTAATTTAAAATTAGGAGCATAGCAATAATGCTTTTGAACCCCCCACCCCATCCTAAATGCACAGTTTAACTTGCTTACTAGTGTGTTGCATTGAATACTGATATTTGGACAGTCTGCAAAAATCCGAAATGTGCATTACATCAGCTGATTTGATGAGGACATGATGCCAAACAGACAATTGGAGTCAGATGACTGGGAAAAGAGGAAACAGAATTAAAAATAAATCTAGAGGTTAACACAAAATATGATTAGGCTGTACAGCAATAAACTGTTTTAGCAAGAAGTCTTTTGTCATCTCCAGATCCATAGGGAGAGCTACTATCTCAACTTTACATGAGTGTTTAGCTGCAACAATGAACTGGATTAGTATGAACATAATGAAACTGAACCAAGACAAGACAGAGGTGCTCCTAGTCTGTCAAAAGAGAGAACAAGTGATAGGAATGCAACCTGTACTGGATGGGGTCACCCTCCAATTCCAATTGGGGGGGAAAGGTGCACAACTTGGGGGTGCTCTTGAACTCATCCTGAAGCCTGGATGCCCAGGTCACAGCTGTGGCCAGGAGCGCATTTGCACAGTACACAAGTTACGCCCATTTTTTGAGAAACCAGATCTGGCCACGGTGACACATGCCCTAGTGATGTCCCAGCTAGACTACTGTAATGTGCTCTACGTGGGACTACCGATGAAAATCTCAGGAAACTTCAAAAGGTCCAAAATGCAGCAGCCAGACTGCTGACTGGGGCGGGTTACAGAGACCACATTACACCCCTACTAAAGCAGCTCAATTGGCTGCCAATCAGCTAACATGCACAATTCAAAGTGCTGACCTTAACCTACAAAGCACTGTACGACCTGGGTTCTACCAACCTCAAAGTTTGAATCTCACAGTGTGAACTGGCTTGGGTGTTAAGGTCATCAGGAGAGGCCTTTCTCTCCATCCCGCCACCCTCACAGGTACATCTTGTGGGAATCCATGAAAGGACCTTCTCAGCTGCTGCACCCGGACTCTGGAACTCCTTCTCATTACAGGCCAGGACTACCTTATCTCTGTTGTCTTTCTGGAAACATGCAAAGACCATTCTCTTCAGGCAAGCTTTCCCTGAATGATGTACTACCTACTATGTGTCTTTTATATGAATCTATAGGATCACATAGGCTTTGTGTTTATAAGCACATAACATTGTGTGATTGCATTGACACTATGTGTTCAATTTTGGTTTCCATCACTCACAACTAGAGATGGGCACGAAACGCACATTTTTTTGTTTCCATTACCGTTTGTCGTTTCCGTTACGTAACGAAACGACAAATGAAAATTGTGATGAAAATAAAATGAAACGAACAGAACCAGGAAGATTTTGTTCGTACGTTTCGTTTCCATTACTGGTGGCGTGCAATGAAATTGAGCTGTTTTAAATGTTTAAAAACGCCCTGGACATCCATAAAAACACAGCGATAATTATTTATACTGCCTGAAAATACCTACAGGGGGTTGGGGGCCTTAAAACATGCATTTATGTCTTTTCTCAGATCGCTGTATTTTTTTCCTTTAAGGGGAGTTAGGGGACATCGACCCAAAATGGCTCCCAGATGCCTAATATTGATTTCTTGGGTATTAAAACGCCCTGGACATCAATGAAAAATGCAGCGATAATGTGATAATTATTTGAAATTATTACCTACCAGGGGGTTGGGGTCCTTAAAATGTTTGTTTTTGTCTTCTCCCACCGTGATGTATTTTTGTTTTCCCTTTAAGGATGACAAAATGGATATCACCACTCCAGCCACAACATGGAGGCAAGCCATGTGATGGGATCATGTAAATTACTGGACAACTTCAACCAATAGCATGCCCAGGTTGCAGAATGGGCAGGTCTGGCAGCCACAGAGGCCATAAAAGCTCTGGCAGCCCCTGGAAATGCTTTAAAAATCGTGCAAAAAGCGGGTAGAAACGACAAACAAAAACGGAAAACAGAAACAAATTTTTTTCAAAAAATTCACGAAAAACGGAAACGAACCAAAACAGATCTCTCAATGACAAATGACAGAGAGTATACATGTGTTTATATGCCAAAAGAAAAAAGCAAGGATTAGAAATGTTTATTTACAGGACAGAACTAAAGCTGGTGGTTTTGCTCTGCCCAATTTGGTGTTGTATTACAAGGCAGCTGCTATGACTTGGGTTAAAGACTGGATCTTGATGACAAATAATAGAACACTGCAGCTTGAGAGTCATGATTTAGATAGGGGCTGGCATCATTATGTATGGTATAAGGGTAATATACCTATCCTTTTCAAAAAGCATTGGATAAGGAATGCCTTAATTAAAATATGGCTATCTATAAAAAACAGTTTTATCCTAAAGCACCAACGTGGCTATCTCCGTTAGGAGCGATAACTAGTTCTCTTACAAGTGCAAGCCTTAAACCTCTAACCTATAGACAACTTTTGAATGCTGATTGCTCCTTGAAGCCACTAGAAAAATTAATATCTGAAGGTCACAAGTTAGATTGTTGGAAGTACCAACAAATATACTCACACTTTAAAAATCTCACCAAAGAGGGGGGATTTATGACTAATGACACTCCACTTGACAAAATACTATCTTCTGGCGATTCAAAGCTTCTTAGTAAATTCTATAGTATTCTGCTAAATGAAAAAATGATTGATACATTGGTAAAAGATACCATGATAAGATGGGCAGAAAATTTTGACTATCCTATTCATCTAAACAAATGGGACTCCTTCTGGAATACGGTTAAACTTCTTAAATCTATAGCCTTCAAGGAAAATTGTTATAAGATGTTTTATAGATGGCATTTCTCCCCCCACCGTTTATCTAAGATGTATAATTGCTCACCCAAATGCGGGAAATGTAAACATGACAGTGGCACCTTTTATCATATGTGGTGGACATGTAAAGAGGCAAAGGCATACTGGATAATGGTAAAATTATTTTTAGAAAGATATTTGAAAATTAAGAGCTTAAACCAGATTTTTTTCTATTAAATATAGTAGATATTAATATGTCATATGACCAGAAATATGTACTTCGACAAACGACAAACAAAACGTCATTTTTTTAAATTCGTGCCCATCTCTACTCACAACTTTTACATGGAATTTTACTCTCTTTAACAGTTGGCGTTTTCTTGTAGCTTTAATGTAATGTTGTCTTTTAACGCTGTAGGATGTCCCTCAATTCCCTGTTCTCAATACTTGAATGTGTATTAATTGTACTGGACTTTATATTATTCCTCAATACTGTAACATAAATAACATAGATAACATAACATAATTAATTGCCCTTTCATGTGAACTCAGTATAACAGATTCTATTATATAATGGACGTTTAAGGTATGGCATAGCAAAAAAATATTTGAAATACACACACAAAGGTGAACAAAATGAAAGGTGACATCTTGGCCTTTAGCCTTTCTCACAGCTGCAGGGGAGGAAAAAGGTTAATTTCAAGGACTGAGCAAACTTTGTTCTGTTTTTTCTTTTCTATGTTCTCATGACCAAAGCAGACCCTACAGCCAAGATGTCACTGCAAATGGTTACTTTAAAGAATATCTCTTAACTATGTGTATGTAGGTTGAAGTAGTAGACAACCCAACACAATAAAAGAGGTAATATTTTAACCTCATACAGTAGAACTATTATGTTTGAGTATAAAAGAAATCCAGGCATCATAAGTTGCTTACTGTGCAAACTATTATTAATCAAACCTTCTTCATACTATGCAAAGTAATATGACTATTAATATTCCATGTTATGCAAAGTAAACACACTAACTGTTGCATTCCTTTTCCTCCAGAATATTTCCACCTTGGCAGCACTGATGCCAACCATTGATCTAATGCAACCAGTGGCTGTATTAGATGGAAAAAAAGAGTTAAAAATAGCTCAGTTGCTAATGATGCAAGTTACAACATAGTTAGAGCCAAAACAATAACTAGTGGCAGACGTCCACAGGAGTTAAAAGAAAATATGATGCTGCACAACACATACAATTAGAACATGGAATGTGAAAAGTATAAATCAAGAAACTGGTAATCATCAAGCAAAAAATTGAATGTTTAGACACTGGAACTAGAATGTGATATTTTCAGTTAGGCAATGACAGCGTGTTCTACTCTGGAAATGACAACTCCAGAAGAAATTTAGTGCCTCAGGATTAAAAAAATGAAAGGTAAGCATACAAAGAGTCCTAGGCATTAAGACCGTTGCACTCCTCTCTCTCTCTCTCTCTCTCTCTCTCTCTCTCTCTCTCTCTCTCTCTCTCATTCACTTAAGCAGCAATGTAGTACATCTGTGCTGTTGCACAGTACAGCAAATCAACATTCTACAATGCAATTCTTAAAAATGAGGCAGCCCAAACAAAAGCAGGAACAATTACATCTTTCTGATGTAGCAGCTTCTTCTTCTTCTTCTTCTTCTTCTTCTTCTTCTTCTTCTTCTTCTTCTTCTTCTTCTTCTTCTTCTTCTTCTAAAAATACTCCATGCCTTACCTTGTCAGTAAGTGAAGACCTGTTTCTCCTCCAAAGGGCCAGTTTTTCATACAAGCACATACATGCTACCTTTAATATCCCACTCCAAAAGGTCAAGGAAGTACTACAACACATTTAAGGTGAACTCTCCCTCTTGACACTCCCTTGGGGTCATGATCTACAGATTGGGAGACACTGCTATAGACCATCTTGACTGCTGCCATTAGTGTTGTCAACATTCAGACTCTTCTTTGCTATGTAAAGCTTAGCATCCTTTCCCCTGCTGGCAATGAGGGCATGATGGTGTGCTGCAATATTGGGTTACTTCCTGGCTTTTTGAATTATGAAAATTGCGACCACCACCTTGGGTCCTTTTAAGGAGAAAGGTTGAGTAAATTTTTTTAAAACAGATAAATAAATTATGGACACAGAAGCACAGGACCAGAGGTGTTTTGAAGAGCTGAGTGCATCTCAATGAGTTATGGTTTGTATAGAAATCAAGCAACCACACATAATTCTCTCATGCATATACAGTCCCTTATCTTTGAGACAGATGGTAGGAAATACCAAACAGTTCCCAGTTATAAAGAAGTAAATATTCTGCCTGAAGTCTTCCTCATATAATTAAAATAAATGTAGCACGGAAATGCATTTTTGGAGAAAAAGTGCTAAACAATATGTATTGACTTAGCAAATTCACATAAGATAAGCAGAGCATGTTTCACGTTCAGCAAAGCCCAGAAAGTGCCCGGAAGTCACATCATTGAATTTTGGATCACAAAGCTGATTTCAAGATGTTGATGGTGATAACTATTTGGAGTTGTCCTGGAAGAGGTGACAAAATATAATTTTCACCCACTTATGGCCCAGGGGTTTCATGAAGTCCACCCCCAAATAGCACAAATCAAGTTGTGTGACTAAATCTAAATCTGTCAAAAGAGAGAGAGAGAAAGCAAAAGCAATTCCAGCTCACTACCAAATGTAATTTGTACTGTCAAATCAGAGCTTGTAAAAAAAAACAGCTTTTGGAGTACAGTGCTCAGACTCCCCTCCACATGAACATGGCCCCCACTAAGTGTCTATACTGGTTCAAGCATTGGGGACTCATCACATGCAAAGGAAAGCCCCCAAACTGCATGTCAGCCACAACACAGGAGTGCTTGGTTGACACACTGCTGTAGTATTATGAAAGCAAAGCACAAAACAAGCTCTGCAGAAAAAAAGGCTTAGGGGTTCTCTTAAACTGCCAAGCCATTCAAAAGTCAAATTTATGTATGCTATAAAATGGCGGGCAAGCCAAGAGACTCATTAATTGAAGTCAGTTCCATCTAATAATAATATATGCGCCACTTTCCAGATATTTATTTGTTTATCCCGATATGACAGGCTCAGGCTCATGTTAGGGACAGAAAGGGGGAAGAACTTTGGAAAAAGATCCATTCTGTGTGATACATATGATATATTCTCATGTGAATTTTTGTAAATAAATTGTTTGAATGATTTAAAAATGTGATTTTTTTTATAATAACCGCAAACCCTTCTCTACCTCCTGGCCCAGCGTGGCTATTCAACATTCTGTCATAAAAGCCTAGAAAGAATATCCTTTTAGTAAAAGGGCCTTTTCCTCCAAAGCTCTAGAGACAGCTATACTGTCTCAAGCATTTGTCATGTCATTTTACAGTATGTCATATGGTGAGGCATTCAACGTCCCACGAGCCTGTACAATTCATCTCTAATGACATAATGCAGTGTTGCAGAGTTGAGATTGGGTGCAACACGCCGGCCTAAAACATAATCACCAATAAATTAGGCCACCTTTTCTGAGTTATTCGTCTGACACGGTTACAGAGAAAATGCAGCTTTTGCTCAAAATAATTTTGCTCAGCTCTTTGCTGCTTGTTGGCTTCTGGGATGCGGTCAGGAAGAATCCAAGTCTGCAAATGCTTTGCATGGCTCAAAGCTTGGGTGTATAAATAGAGTTTGCAGCACGATGGGGGTGAGCGGGAAGAGGGGGAGCCCTATAGGGCAGAACTGTCAGTACTGTCGCTGCCATGTCACTAATGTAGCCATGCAAAGCAATTGCCCAGAAGCATATCGCTGCCTCTGTATGCTACTGAAGAACTTCATGTTGTGCTGTACAAGGCAGTGACAAAAGATATGAAGGTCAGGAAAGAACAACTCAAGCACTCAAATGATTCTACAATTTTGCATATGACCGACTAACACTCCGTTGTGAAAAACCAGAACTAGCGCCCATGTTTCGTGAACAGGACACAGAGAACCACGCTGTCACACTTCGACCAAAAGTCACCATGTGATTAAATAAAAAACAAAAGGCACTGTATTTTTTCATGTATAAGACTATATATTTTTTTACTAAAACTGTTAGACTAAACATTTAGCATCATCTTAGATGCCCTAAGCACATCCGATCTTGCCTGACTTCGGAAGCTAAGCAGGGTCGGCCCTGGTTAGTACTTGGATGGAAGGCTACCAGGGAATACCAGGTGCTGTAGGCGCCTGGAATAGGAACTAGGAAACCACTCCAGTATTCCTGTCAAGAGAACTCCATGGACATGGAGTCACAAAAAGTCAGTCATGACGATAACGA
Source organism: Phrynocephalus forsythii (assembly GCA_029282475.1). Taxonomy (NCBI): domain Eukaryota; kingdom Metazoa; phylum Chordata; class Lepidosauria; order Squamata; family Agamidae; genus Phrynocephalus; species Phrynocephalus forsythii. The sequence goes on along the minus strand of JAPFRF010000011.1, from coordinate 130,647,908 downwards.
CACAACACACGTACACATACATGGAAGTAAGCCAATGAGAAAACCACACAGTAGAGAAACTGTTATTTCGGGCTGGAAAATTGGGGGTCGTCTTATACATGGGGGGCATGTTATAGACGAGAAAATATACTATGTTCCTGAAATGTAATGTCAAACTGAGAAATTTTTTTGTCCGCCATCTGCCTCTCTGCCTTTTTTCTTATTATTGATTTTATGTGAACTGTTTATTGATTTTAGGTCTCGCTGTTCATAATTTTGTGTACTGTTTGTTTCTTTTGTTGTAAACCGCCCGGAGTTCCATTCAGTATATAAGCTCAAATAATAAATAAATAAATAAATAAATAAATAAATAAATAAATAAATAAATAAATAAATAAATAAAAACAAAGGTTGGTATAGAAGATGATGATAATGATATTAGAACTGCAGATCTGGAAGGCACCATTTAAGTTACTCAAGTCCAGCCCCTCTCAAGGAGACACAATGTGCAGACCAATGGTGGTGGTGAATTGGATCCAGGCTTAGTTAAACTTACCACTGACATGAATGAGAAATGTTAGCCATGATGACTAACTCCTATTTATAAGAACAAACTGATAAGAACAGAAACTACACATGATCTTAGCCATAGAGGTCGAGAAGCGAAAATTTAAAAGGGGGAAATATTCAGACAGCTCAAGCATTAATTTAAAAGGCACAGATAAAAATACATGACATCATATAACAGAAAATTTAACAAAATGATAATACTAAAACATGGTTGAAATAAAGGCAACTTAAAAGCACATTTGGTACTGCACTAATCCATTTAAATCGTCTTCCTCAGCAAAGCAATTAAGGGCCAGACAGCCCAAGTCTCTTTGCCTCCCAATGAAATAACAATGTGTGTGTATGTGTGTGTGATCACACAGCCTTTGAAAGGAACATCACAGCCCAGGAGGAACCATTGAGATGTCACTCTCTTATATCTGCAACAAACTCCGGGGAAGAAGTTTTGTATTTAAATTAAAGACCCAGTCTCTTACATGCAGTTGATGTTCTTTCTTCAGTTCCCAAAAACAAATCTTCTAAAATCCAAATGATTCTTTTGTGCAAAATAAGGGTACATCAAAATTTTGTGTTCTCTCTTTCATTTTGGAATCCTTTCAACCTTTTGTCTGTCAAATTACTCAGTCTCAAAGTAGGAAACCAAGTTACTCTTTTGTCTTCAGAATTAAGACAAGTTTAAACTAAGGTCACAAGGGGTATGGTGGCTTAGCGGGCTAAAGGACTGAAAGTTGTCAGCTGCAAAGTCAGCAGCTCTGCAGTTCAAATCCAGGTGGCATGCAGCAGAGTGAGTTCCCGCTGTTAAGCCAGCTTCTGCCAACCTATCATTTGAAAAGCATGAATATGCAAGTAGATAAATAGGTATGGCCATAAAAAGCGAGAAGGTAAACAGTGTTCTGTGTGCAGAAATGCATTCAACCATGCCAGCCACATGACCACAGACTTGCACAATACTGGTTCTTTGGCTTGGAAACAGAGATGAGCACCGCCCCTGGAGTTGGACATTACTAGCATGCATGTTGGGGGGAAACCACCCTGAGTTCGGCTTCATGTAGATATTAAACAACATGACAGTCAAGGAGAAATTGAAGGCATCCAGTTTTAGCTCTAATCCATATGATAATGACACCCAGGATAATAATAATAATACAGATGACTTAAAGTTGTATGGAAAATCAGAAACTGAAATGCACTCACTAACCAACACAGATCGAATTTTCAGTACTGATGTTAGTATTGAGTTTGGACTAAACAAATGTGCCACAGTGGCACTCAGAAAAGGAAAAATCACTGAGAGTGAAGGAAATGAAATGCCAAATGGACAAGCCATTAAGTATCATCAGTCTAAAGCTATAAATACCTGGGCATAATGCAATTAGATAATATCAAGCATGGGCAAGTAAAAAATGTGGCCAATAAATAATAAAATAATAAAATAAAGAATATATCCAAAGGGTTAGAAAAGTACTAAAAAGTAAGCTGAATGGTAGTAACACCATCAACACCATTAATAGCTGGGCCATACCAGTCATCAGGTATACCGCTGACATTATAAAATGGATTCAGATGGAGCTAGATAGTCTGGATAGGAAAACAAGAATACCTATGACCATTCACTATGCATTAGATCCATGCAGTGATGTTGACAGGCTGTATTTACCTAGAAAATTAGGTGGTAGAGGTCTTCTGCAAGTGAAGCAGACAGTTGAAGAAGAGAAGCATGCATTAGCAGATTACGTAAAAAAAGTACAGAGACAGCATTATTGGAGGTTAAGAACAGGGAGGTGTTTAAAGTAAAGCAAACAAAGGGTCAATACAGGAAAACAACCATGCAAATTCGAGCTGATAGCTGACATAATAAAGCACTGCATGGGCATTTCCTCGAAAAAGTCAAAGGAAAAGTAGATGAGCAAAAGACTTGGTTATGGCTCACCAATGGAACACTGAAAAAAGAGACAGAAGCCCTGATTTTTGCAGCTCAAGAACAAGCTATCAGAACAAATGCAGTTAAGGCTAGAATAGAAAAATCAGCTGAGTCCCCCACATGTAGACTCTGCAAAGAGGCAGATGAAACTATCGACCACATATTGAGTAGTTGCAAGAAAATTGCTCAGACTGATTACAAACAGCATCATAATGTAGTTGCTCAAATGGTCCACTGGAATTTGTATTACAACTATCATCTGCCCGTAGCAAAGAACTGGTGGAATCATAAGCCTGTAAAAGTGACTGAAAATGAGCATGCAAAATTACTTTGGGACTTCCGAATACAGACAGACAGGGTTTTGGAGCATAATAACCCAGATATTGTGATTGTGGAGAAGAAAAAAGTGTGGATCATTGATGTTGCTGTACCAGGTGATAGTAGAGTCACCAAGAATCAACTTGAAAAATTTACCCAATATCAGTATCTGAAAACTGAACTTCAGAGACTCTGGCATAAACTGGTACAGGTGGTCCCAGTGGTAATTGGCACACTGGGTGCGGTGCCTAAAGAGCTAAGCAAGTAGGGATCTGTTTGCATAATTCACCGATACATCATGTAGTCCTAAATGCTTGGGAAGCATTCAGCTAGTGATTTGTAATACAAAATCCAGTGTAGTAGTAGTAGTAGTAGTAGTAGTAGTAGTAGTAGTAGTAGTAGTAGTAGTAGTAGTAGTAGTAGTAGTAGTAATAGTAATAACAATAACAATAACTACAACAATAACAATAACAATAACAATAACAATAACAATAACAATAACAACAATAATTTATTTACAGTCCTTAGACCTGTATCACATAAATATAAAACCTTATAATTTCCAAATTTCAAGCAACTAGATGATATACTTTGACCTACAATGTATTTGAAGCAGTGCTTTCACACGTTTCACTCATATGATGCTTCTCCATGCATTTTACTTTTCTCATACTTTATTTCCTATTGGTCATCCAGATAAACACGTGCTTAAATTTGCAAATATGTTTGCTGCAGAATATACATCTGCAGAAATCCCAGAACTGGAGACGGAAAGTGCCAACCACAAGACTTATAGTTCTGAGTAGTGCTTTTTTAATGAAATGAAATAAAATCAACCCTTGTTGTTGAAACGTTCATAATGAAAGCAATACTGAATCAGACCAAAGCCTTATCTCATCCAGCATTCTGTTCATTTAATAGGTAACCAGTTAGTTGCCTAGAGGAAACCACTTGTTAGAGGGGCATGAGCACCATGCCACTATTTTACTTGTATTCAACAGAAGGTGGTACTAACAGGCACCCTGTCTTTGACACTGAAGGTAAGGTCTTCCCATTTGGCCATGGAAACTCACTGGGGGAGCATAACTGATAAAACTGTTCGTTATCTTGAAAGCCCCCTTTTTTTTTAGTTTAAGTAATTTTATTGGGGTTTTTGGGGGGGCGAAGGGGGGAGGGTATGGGGGAGGGGGAGGAATACACTATAAAAATTATATTAAGTATATCAAGCCAAAAATAACGGTTTAACATATTAACAAATCACCAAATAATATCACAATACTAATAAGTTTGTTACTTCTTGCCATCTTTTCCGGGAAATCTCATCGTAGTCTCCCTTTAGAAAACCGGAGAGTCTGCCGATTTCAATACATTCTCTTATCTTTTCGTGGAAGTTTCTCTCTGTTGGTGCTTCTGGTTGTTTCCAAAATTTCACATACAATATCCTTGCTGCAACTATTACATGATAAAGTACATATTTCTGGTCATATGAGATATTAATATCTACTATATTTAATAGAAAAAATTCTGGTCTAAGCTCTATCTTAATCTTCAAATATCTTTCTAAAAATAATGTTACCATTATCCAATATGCCTTTGCCACTTTACATGTCCACCACTGTCATGTTTACATTTCCAACATTTGGGTGAGCAATTATACATCTTAGATAAATGGTGTGGGGGGGGAAATGCCATCTATAAAACATCTTGTAACAATTTTCCTTAAAGGCTATAGATTTAGAGTTTAACAGTATTCCACAAAGAGTCCCATTTGTTTAAATGAATAGAATAACCAAAATTTTCTGCCCATCTTATCATAGTATCTTTGACCAATGTATCAATCATTTTTTCATTTAACAAAATACTATAGAATTTACTGAGAAGCTTTGAATCGCCAGAAGATAGTATTTTGTCAAGTGGAGTGTCATTTGTCATAAATCCCCCCTCTTTAGTGAGATTTTTAAAGTGTGAGTATATTTGTTGGTACTTCCACCAGTCTAACTTGTAACTTTCTGATACTAATTTTTCTAGTGACTTCAAGGAGAAATCAGCATTCAGAAGTTGTCTGTAAGTTAGAGATTTAAGGCTTGCACTTGTATGGGGACTGGTAATCGCTCCTAGCAGAGATAGCCACGTTGGTGCTTTAGGGTAGAACTGTTTTCTTATGGATAGCCATATTTTAACTAAGGCATTCCTTATCCAATGCTTTTTGAAAAGGGTAGGTATATTACCCTTATACCATACGTAATGATGCCAACCCCTGTCCAAATCGTGACTCTCAAGCTGCAGAATTCTATTATTTGTCATCAAAATCCAGCCTTTGATCCAAGTCATAGCAGCAGCCTTATAGTACAGCACCAAGTTGGGCAGGGCAAAACCACCAGTTTTAGTTCTGTCCTGTAGATAGACATTTCTAATCCTTGCTTTTTTCTTTTGCCATATAAACACATGTATACTTTTTTCCAGGTCTGAAATAATCTTAAAGTTAGGTAATATAGGTAAACATTGAAATAAAAAGAGCAATTTAGGTAAGACAGTCATTTTAACTGCAGCAATTCTGCCCATTAAAGATAACTGAAGTCTTGACCAGGTTTCCAGGTCAGCTTTGATTGCTTTTATACCATTAACATAGTTATCTTTAAGTAAAGTGTTGCAACGGTTGGACACAATAATACCCAGATATTTTGCCTTACTAGCATGTTGGAAACCCGACTGGTTAACCAGTTTTCCAATCACAAGTGGGGTCATATTTTTTGTGAGCAACAGTGTTTTTTCTCTATTAACCTTTAGGCCTGAAATTTTAGAGTAGGCCTCCAAGATCTTTAGTAGTTCTGGAAGAGAGGTCTGAGGGTCCTCCATAATAACCAACAGATCGTCCGCGAAGGCTTGCACCTTATAGACTTCTCCTTTGCTTTGTAGACCTTGAATACCTGGGGTATTTCTTATAACATGGAGTAGTAATTCTAAATTTAAAATAAACAGCAAAGGAGAAAGAGTGCCAGGACCCTGCCTGTCATGGAACCCAAATGTGAAGGGTTAAATGCTGGAGAGCAGCAGGAGGAGCCTTGTAGTTCAACTCAGCAGGCAGCTGAGTCTGAGAACGCAGCTGAGGGCACATCTCCTCCTCCTATAAGGGCTGGGAGCAGGATCCTGCAAAGGAGAACTAACAGGAGAGCTAGGGAAAGGATCTTTAATGATAGGCGTAAAATTAGATCTGAAAGCCCTGAGTTCTAGCAGGAGCCTTGCCAGAGATATGGGTGTGCTCCCTGTTTTAGGATAAAGCTAGCAAGTTTACCCTGAACCCTCTGTGGGAGCAACACGTCACTTACCTTGCCACCACGTTCCTGTGTGTTATCCTGACTTTGTTTCCTGACCTTGGACCGGCTTTCTGACTACGGCGTTCTCTGTTTCCTGACCTTGGACCGGCTTCCTGACTACGACGTTTCTCTGTTTCCCTTGAACTTGGCATTTGGCTTTGTAAGTTATTCTGGATTGACTCGGACTGTACTTTGTACTTTATCTGGATTACAACTAAAGTTCCTGGCAAAGAACTGAACTTGGCTTGCTGTGTATTCTGTGTGCGGGGCTTGACAAAGAGGGCATCCTTGCCTGGTACCTTTATGTATCTTGACTGTGTCTGTAAGGTAGCCATTAACTACAATCCTAGTGTTTTGGGCGGAGTAAAGTTGTTCTATAGCTCGTAGCATTCTGTGGCCACACTGTAAATAATCTAACTGGGTTTTGAGTAAAGACCAAGATACATTGTTGAATGCTTTCTCGGCGTCGATGAATGTGAAGGCTACTTGCTTCTCAGGGTGGCATTCATAGTACTCCAACGTGTCAAGGAAAGTTCTAATGTTGGATTGGAGGTGTCTTTTTGGAAAAAAAACCGTTTTGATCAGGGGATATCAGAGATGGTAGAATCATCCGCCATGTATTTGCCAAGATGGTTGCAAATATTTTATAATCCACATTTAGGAGAGCAATTGGCCTGTAGTTCTGTATCAGGTCTCTGGGTTTCCCTTCTTTAGGAATCAATGTTGTATGAGATGATTTCCATGAATCTGGTATATCTTCGCCCTCTAAAATAGATGTAAAGAGATTTTTCATATTTCCAGAGAATATCTCAGAAATTTTTTTGTAAAATTCTGCCGGTATCGAATTGGGTCTGGGGGCTTTGTTCATTTTTTGGTGGTTAATGGCCTCTGTTATTTCCATCATTGTAATAGGGGCATTCGTCAAAACTCTCTGTTCTTCAGTAAGTTTTGGAAAGTTGGCTTGTTCTAGGTATTGGAAGATGGCGTCTTTACTTATTGTCTCTGGCTTGAACAGATTCTGGTAATATGCCTCTATGATTTTTTGAATTTGGGATTGGTCTGTCTGGTTTTCCCCAGTTTTATCTTTAAGTGTTAGAATAAGTTTTTGAGATTGTACCTTTTTTTAACTTACAGGCTAACCATCTACCTGGTTTGTTTGCATTTTCGATGAAATTCAGTTTGGCCAGTTTAATCTTATGGGCTATGTCTGCTGTTAAGATCAGATTAAGTTCATACCTACAGGAGGCTAGGTCTTTATTCAGCTGCTCATTGCGCGGATCATGAATTAAGTCCTTTTCTAGCTTTTTCATCGTGTTGAGGATGGATTCGGATCTCTTCTTTCTCTCTTTGTTCCGTCTTGCCATATATTGGATGACAAACCCTCTAAAATAAGGCTTGGAGGCATCCCACACCATTTTCAGTGGGGTGCCCTTGTTCAGATTCAGTTCAAAGTATAAATTCAAGTCTTTGGCTGCCTCTAAAATAAATTCTTTGTCAGTCCACAGAGCTGAGTTAATTTTCAAGTGTCTGGGCTTGCCCAAAGTTTTCATTGTCCACAGGATAGCATTATGATCGGATATTGTTCTTGGAAGAACTTCTATGTCCCTTGTATTTAATAAAAGATGAGATGAGGCCCAGCACATATCAATACGAGAGAAGGAGGCATGTTGTCTTGAATAAAAAGTGAAACCACCTGTTAATGGATTTTTCCTTCTCCAAATGTCTTGGAGTTCTAAAATGTCGGACATGTCAAGAAAGGATTTTGGCAGTATGGAGGTCGAGGTTTTTTCCCTTTTGGTATTTTCCTATCCACGGATGGGATGTGTACAGCATTGAAGTCCCCCAGTATCATTAACTGGTGATTTTCATATTGCAAAAGTTTCTGAGCCAATTCTTCAAAGAAGACTTGTCTTCCATGGTTGTTGTATACCAACAATAATTGTTTTTTTGGATTGGATGTTTGCCTGGACGAGGATCCATCTGCCTAGTTGATCTTTTTCCAGAAAAGTTGGAGAGAGTTCTGGTTTGATATATAGTGCCACCCCATTTTGCTTCTTTTCTTTATTTGGAAAACAGGTTGCCCAATCTATTTTGGATTAAGTATTGTTCATGCTTTCTCAGTACATGGGTTTCCTGTAAACATAATTGCACATTGTTGTTTTTGGAGGAGTTTAAATGTCTTGTGACGCTTTTGCGGGGAGTCCAATCCATTGATATTCCATGTTAGAATTTTCTGAGCCATCTTGTTTTACTTCCAGTGGTGTTTCCTCCCTGGTTTAGGCCTAAGTTGTCTTTTCGGCCTGGCACCTCCCACTGCACCATTATCTTGATCTTGCTTGGGGGTCCCTTGTTTGGGAGCCTGATTGGCTCGGCTATCATCTTTGGTGGCGGTTTGGTTGTCGGTTGAATCCTCACCCTCAGAGAGGGATGATGAAGGGAAGGAGGGGGAAAATCCCAACTTTTCTGCATTTTTCTCAGCGAAGGTTCTAGCTTTCTTGTAGGAATCAATTTTCTGTGTTTTCCCTTCCCATTGAAAGGCCAGACCCTGGGGGTAGATCCACTTATATCTTATATCATGCTTGAGCAAAAGTTTGGTAAGAAACATATATTCTTTCCGCAATTGACGGACCCCCCATGGGACGTCTTTCAATATTGTCACTTTGGATTCATTGATTTTCACCTCTTTATCTCGAATGACTTTGAGGATGCAATCTCAGATGTATCTTCTGACAAGTTTGACTATTACCTCTGGAGGGAGCTTGTTTTTTCTAGTATAGGCTGTAGGTTGACGATAGATCACATCTACTTCACAGAGAAATTCTATGGGTGCTTCAAGCAGAGCGGCCAGACCTTCCCCAACTGAAGTGTAGAGATTTTCATCTTTGTCAAAGGTGAGACCTTGAATCCTTAAAATTTTGGATTCAATTTCTTGCATAAGAACCGATCTGTTAGTGGATTCCATTGTAGCTTCTATCTCTTCTAGACGGAAGTTGGTAACCCGCATGTTGTCCTCCAACGCCTGTAGTCGCCCGCAAAAGGAATCCATCTTGGCATCTACCTTGGCAAAACCTTCTTTCATTTCAGATCTTAACCCAGAGAGGGCTGTGGTTTGGTCTGAGATAAGCTTCATCTGACTCATATTTAACTGATTGAGCATCTCTAGAACTTGGTTGGTCTGGCTTGGTTGCTGAGTCATGACTGGAAAGGAGGGATGGACCAGAGAGGTGGAAACAGTCTTTTTTGTTACAAATGGAGTTTTGCTCATTTCAAATATTGCAATACAAAGCTACTGCAGACAGAGGAAGTCCAACCAAGAGTGTGCTGTGATTACAGTGGGGCCAATTTACTCATTTCCAGAAATAATGCAGAAATCGGTTGTTTGTAGAGGAGAATCCAACAGATATCAAGCTGTATTCACAATAGATTGGCTTGCTCCTTTTCAAAACAGCAATATAATGCAAAAGCAGCTACATACATAGAGAAGTCCAGCAGATGGCGTGTTATATCCACATTTGAGCCAACAGGAGCCAGAATAACAAAAGTGAAAGTAGATTTTTGGAGTTTTATCTGCCTTTTAACAGGGAAATAAAGCAGCCCTTTCCGAAAGCAAATAGCAAAGGGGCAGGCAAAGAGGTATTTAGAAGAGAGCGGATTTTCTTTAGGTGAGTTTTGCTTGATTTTATATCTTTAGAAGGGCTATCTGGTGGAAGGAAAGCCACTCACTTGCAGAGGAGGGGGGGCAGCTTCTTCACTCTCCAGTTCTCCCACGGTCTCAGACGCATGAGTGATTTATTTCCCAGGGGTATCTACCCTCACAGAGGAGGGGAACCGCACCCGGGATGCCTCGGAGCGAATCTGGGATGTCTTCTGCTCCCAGTGGGTGATCGTAGGATGGAAATCACCCTCTTGAGACCTGGAATGCATCGACGCTGGCCAGGGCTGCTTTCAGCTAACATCTGTGCTGATCGCCGCCATCTTGCCCTCCCATCTTGAAAGCCCTTTTAGGGTCACTATACATTGGTTTTGACTTGATGGCACAGAACAACAATTGTATAAGTTGTATTGCTATCAGTTTGGGTGTAATGTAGCTGTAATGCTATCACGATTGGTGTCAAATTGTCTCAAATTAAGAAATGACTAATGGATGTTATCTGATGAATACTGAGTCATGTGACTCAACTTGAAACAGATAATTTCTGTGATAATTTCTGAACTTGAGGATATTTGCCTTCCAAAATTTCTGTTTGTGTTACACTATCATAGTATTTTGTGTGAGGATGTGTCTCCTTTTGTCCACCCCAAACAGATCAGCCTTCTGATATTATTGTAATATACACTAAGTAGATTATAAATGAAAATTACCTGAAAGCTTATCTGTCTCAGAATGGAGCAGCTCAGCTTGACACTGTCAGTGAAGGATGTTTTACACCTTCCTTGCATGAGTTCCACTGGCTCTCAGGCAGCTGCATGATAAATTAAAGGCTATTATTTTTATCTTTAAAGCTCAAACTATTCTGGCTTCAAGATATTTTCATGGCATGTGCAGTATATGAACTTAACTATATACAGTACATGAGTACAAAGATTTCCTGATCAGACTCATTTCTGTGGTATGGTCACCTCCTTAGAGTATCTTAACCTTCTAGGTTTATGCTGATGACAGTAAGGAACACAGTTTTCGGTGGTTCACTGTCTCTCTCTATTCTCTCTCAACAGTCACTTCATGGTGCCATTCAAAAGAGAACTGAAACATTATTTATTCCACATTTCTTAGACAGTAATGATCCAATATCAATCAAAGGTATTAATTATTGTACATCTATCCTGTCATTTTATTCCCCAGCCATTTTTAGTGACTCATCCAGACTTACCACTGATTTTTTTTGTTTGCTCACTTTACTTTCAGTAGATTGAGTCTGTGTGCTTTGTGCTGACAAGTCGGAACTGACTTCTAGCAACCCTGATAGGGTTAGCTTTAAAGCTAAGTGAGAGATTTAAGGAACAGTTTTCCACATTCCACTCACCCAGTCAGTTTCCACGGCTGTTCTGTCTTGTCATTCTATCGGCTACACCATACTGGGAATCCCTTCAGTAGATTACAAGATTTGTGAGCTAGGTTTATGGACTTGGCTGAAGCCAATACTGTATATATAATCAACTACTTTTTGTTAACCTTTCAAGTACTTTAAGACTATGGGCTTCCAAAAATCTACTCCCTGAAAACTATTTTTTGTCATCTGCATTTTCAAGTCAATGATTTTGTTCTACACTGGCACTTGCCTCGAGCTCTGGAATTGAGGAGATACAGAAATGGAAACAAAAACACATAGGATAATGAAGAAGTGTGTTAGTTTATCCCTGCTGTCTCAGAAATTCTTATCAGGAGTCCCATCGTTTAATAGAAGCCTACCTAGATTGAGAGCTAGGAGTTGAGTAACATCACAGTGAACTGGCATATGAAGCAAAAAAAAAAAAAACTTAGCCCTATCATTAGGCATGCTGTGCCACAAGATTTCTTCCCATATTAAAATTTCTGACAAGAAGAACAAAAACAGTTTAAGACAGTATATTTCCTATCATTATAAAACATTAATTAACCTGGGAGGAAGGGAGAAACATTTTAGAACATCGTGATTTTAAAAAAAATGTAAAAATCCTTAATACAATCATGAACATCAACAGCAAGATTATCCCAGCAGGCTTAGCTGTGTTGCTAGGCAACATTTTATATTTCCTCTAAGATATCTGTGCTGTGACATGAGTGAGAAAGACAGGGTAGCTGCTGCCTCTGAAATAAGAAAGAAAGAAAGAAAATAAAACAAAATAGAAAAAGAAAAGTTTGGCCACACATACAGGTTGATTAGGAATAAATCACAATACAAGTCAAATTAATCCTGTCAAGACTGTGGGGTTGACTCCGCTTTCAGATACAGCAAAGTCACCAACGGTGGAAGTTGCCGAGCCAACAGAATCCCTAGTATTTCCATAGATATTTGGCACTGATCTCAGTCTTATGATAAAGCAGTCCCAGAGGAATTACCAATTTCAGTTGCTGGGTTCCACACCATGTTTTTCAAACTGTTCCTGCCAGGAATGATTAAGATGTTGGTGATGTTGGTAGTGATATTCTTATAAATCCTTCAAGCTGTTTAGATTATATGCACATTCCCCCACTACATATGTAATTCTCACACTTTTTGTATTTACTAGAGGCAGAAGTTAATATATAAGATGGATCCATCAATATATCCTGGCTTTAATTTAGCATGGGACAGTGAGCTGTTTTGAGGAGAAATTTTCATTACTTTTTGGGAGTACAGGTTGACTTTCAGTTTATTGCTGAATGTACAGCATCTGGTGATGTCTTGTCAAGAATGTCAGATTGAACTATTAAGCAACATAGACAGAGAAGCTGTCAAAATTTGAATTTTTGTATAAATGAAATATTTAATGAGTAAGGCTATAAGAGATGTAACTGTGGAAAAGTGAGATATAATTCTAACATGGAAGTTTGAACAACAACAAAAACTGCTTGATAAGTTTACTTCAGGAATACCTTGAAAGTAAGTTGTGATGCGGAAATAAGTTTGTCTGTCTGTCTGTCACTTTTATCCTCGTAGGGGACCCAAGGAGGCTCACAACAAACTGTACAATGATAATTGGATAAAAATTCTACAAAATATGTTAAAATACAGATTAATCAGATTAAAAACAAGATTAAAAACAGTTTTAAAATACTTTAAAACCTTCTAAATGTAATAAATAAATAAATAATTCCTGAAACACCCACCCACTTATTGTTTTGGAGGTCTGCTTGAAAGGGAAATCCTTTGCCTGATGAGAGCAGGACAAGAGGAAAGGGCTGATGTGGCCTCTCAGGCCAATGTACTTCAAAGTCTGGAAGGAGTCACTGAGAACACCCTCTGCATGAACTCTAATGAGTACATTAGAATCTTCAATGCAGGTGAAAATGTGTAAGCAAAGATAATGATATACAGTGGTACCCTGACTTAAGAGTAGCTCGACTTAAGAGCGGAAAACTGTTGTCGTTTTAACTGCCACCTTACAAATTTTAGATATGGTCTGCTCGACTTACTTTTTTTTCTTTCTTTTTTTAACTTTTTTTTCAATTTTTCAGATAGGTACCCCGACAAGAGTAGTTCAACTTAAGAGCATGCATTTGGAACAGATTAAAGTTGAGGTACCACTGTATAAACATCCTTTGCTTATAAATAATGTAAGAAAGGTGGCAGCCAGCATGGTCAACAAGATCAGCTGAGCCTCAACAAAGCCAAGCTGAGATACTGTGGGGACGAAATACATAAATCCTTGCTGTAAAGACAGCAGCACAGAGGCAACACAAAAATTATATATTTAAGCTGACAGGTGGCTAGGTGACCACGTAGAAAGGTTGTTTTTAATATATGTTCAAATATCATAAAAGGCTAAGAAATTTAATCCTACTTTATCTAGATCCTTAAGTTTTTTAGAAGATGAGTTTTTGAAGATATAGACCCTTATTCTTGCCTGCTACTTTTTAAGCTAAGAGTTTATAATTGAAATATATTTGTCTGACTTACAATGTGTTTGCCTACAACTTAAGTTCATATATTTCTAATATGCCTTCTAAGTTGCTTGTAGCTGCAGTTTTGCTTATAACTGATATTTAGAGATCACATCCAGAGATGTACATGAAACAAATTTTTATTTGTTTCATTATTCATTATTTGAATAACCACCAAAAGGAGGGATTTTTAAACATTCCTTCCTTCCTTCCTTCCTTCCTTCCTTCCTTCCTTCCTTCCTTCCTTCCTTCCTTCCTTCCTTCCTTCCTTTCTTTGCCATCCCAAGCGCTGATCATCTGTAGGTTGGGGTAGCAAAAAAAAAAGTTAAAAGGAGAGATTTTAAAACATTTTTATTTTTGCCACCAATTTTTATTTTTGCCACAGCTGATCAGTGCTTGGGGAGGCAAAAAGAAAAAGGAAAAATGTTCAAAAGTTCCTCATTTTCCCCAACTCTGTCGTGTAGGGGGGAAAGGAGGGTTTTTAAAACCTTTTTTGTTTTGCCACCCCAAGCCCACACTACAGCTGATAAGTGCTTGAGGCTCAATTTTTTTTTCTAAAACCCTGCCTTTTCCCTCACTGGATCAAGTTACACAAGAACCACACAAACACAGTATCCTAAAAATGAAATGATTGCTTCAAATGAAACAAAATGAAACAAAATTGAATGAAATGAAAAACAAAACAAAATGCTATTTTAGCGTTTCATGCCCATCTCTAATCACATATGTTCTACTTCTCAAAAGTCTGCAAGTTGAATCATGGCAACTGGACTTCATTTTTGAGACAGCAAAACTTGAGATGAGCACATTTCATTTTTCATTTTATTCCATTCCCTTCAGTTTAAAATTCATTTTGTTTTTTGTTTTGTTTTGTTTTTTAATTTTTTAACATGTGTATGTTTGTACTGTGCCTGTGTGTGGTGCTTGTGCAACTTTTTGTGCGTATGTAGTGCTGATTCAACTTCTTCCTCCTCCCCAAGTCCCATGCACCAGCTGATTGGCACTGGGGCAGGGGAAAAAAGGTTTTTCCCCCACCCCAGCATTGATCAGCTGGCACCCAGGGCTTGGGGGAGGGGGAAATGTTTAAAAAGCCTGGGGCTTTTAAAACTTCCCGCCAAACCTCGTGCGCCAGCTGATCAGTGCTGGGGGGGAAGGTTTTTCCCCCACTTCAGCGCCAACTAGCTAGTGCCCAGGGCTTGGGGAGGTGAAAAAGCTTTTAAAAGCCAGGTTGGGGAAACCTCTGGCTTTTAAAACTCACGCACGCACGCACACACACACACACACCCCTGAGTGCCAATTAGATGGCATGCAGAGTTTCGGACGGGGGGGGAGCTCACTGTTTCCCGCGTCCAATGGGTTAAATGAAAAATGAAATGGAACAGAACATAACAAAAATCTCCATTTCGCTTCTTTCCATTTTTCTTTGATGAGTCACTTTGTTTTTTGTTTCATTAGGGAACAAAATGAAAAACAAAACAAAAAACAAAAACAAAAACAAGCATTTTTGCCCATCTCTAATCAAAACATTTCACTAATCATCCAAGCAGTTTTGTAAGTCACCCTGTTCTGAATAGGCCCATAAGTTGGGCAGTGGCCTTAATAGGCTCATTAGATGTACCATGGCCTGGGGTGCATGAAAGTCCCACCTATTCAACCCTTCCCAACATCCATTAAGTATGGGTCATTAGCTTGTGGAGGTGTGAAGTGTATCTGATTTGTTTGGGGACTGATGGAAGAGCAGCTTGATAAGTAGCAGGCAGATTATGGCTGAGTCTCCCACCTCTGTTGAGGGAGGGGTTTTCAATACACATATGAATGGCTTCCCTTACTCCTCTCTCAAACCACCTATCTTCTTTGTCTAATATGTGTACATCCTCATCTTTGAAAGAGTGCCCCTTCTCCTTCAAGTGGATGTGTACTGCTGATTCTGGTCCTGAGCTGTTGCCCCTCCTGTGCTGGGCCATCTTTCTGTTTAATGGCTGTTTGATTTCTCAAATGTAGAGCTTGCTCTGGAGCAAGAAAACAACGTACCCTTTGATATTCAAATAATTTTGATATGATAGTCATGATTATTTGATTCACATTCATATATAACCCTCCCAGGGATAAATGCTCAGCTTCAACAGACCACTATAGATTCAAATCCACAAGAGGTTTCATAAAGTTTTATAGTGCTCTGAGGCCTAGTTTGAGTGTTGTCATTGTGACCGCAAAAATCACACATGTATGAAATCACTTCAGAACAACCATCATACCGTGCCATATCATCCGAGAGACAATGTTTTCCACACTAAGTTTCAAAATCATCATCTGTGGAGTAACAAAGTGATAAGAAAAAAAGATGTAATATGTGACCTAACCTGAGAGAGATAAGAGTAAAGCCTTTTCAGTAGACATATGATCTGCAAACCTGGTACCTACATTCTATAAAATACTTTGTATTTCATATTAATGTACATTGTAGGACAGACCTTGCATTACATGGGCCACAGCTCTTGGTCTGTTGGATTTTCCCCTCTAGAAAATATACGTAACATTTGTTATCCGTGCAGAATTATGGTACAAAAGGCAACCCCTCAATGCTGTACAATTATTAAAGTTGCTTCTTTCTTTTAAAGACAAGTTTGTGAAAGCCATAATCTTTCCTGTTTACCTCTCTCAGAAATCCAGTGGGATATATCAGATAGAACATCAGCCTAGAGTTTAAGAGATCTGAGTTCAAGTCACTGCTTGATGATGGAGGCTTATAGTGGTGTGAAAAGGGCAGAAACACTCCCTGAATATCTCATATACCTTGAGAACTTTGTTGGGGACACCATAAGTCAGATAGGACTTGACAGCAGTAATAACAAGAATGTTATTCTCAGTTGGTTTTATTGAAAAGGAAATAGTTCCCTCTTGCTATCAATAGTCCATATCAAATAGTTAGAATTCACTTTACACCTAATTTCAAATAACACATAACATGATAATGATCCCTTTGAACAACTGTTCAACCAAGCAGGAAGCAAACTTCAACAGTCGAATAATCATGGAAGCCATTGAAATAGAGAAACACCCAAACAACATGAATAAACGTGATGACACCTCCCGCTTGCCTGACATCTGGAAACTAGCCCTGGTCAACAGACGAGCCTCTGTCACAAAGACTGACACCAGAAGAAGAAAGAAGCTTCAAGAAGAAAGAAGCCAGAACACCAGCCTGAATATGACGAGTGAGACCTCGTCGAAACGTCGCCAGAACAACCAGATTTCTACACGGGAAGAAACCCGAATCCACCCTAACATGCATACCTATACCCATGAAAATCTACGAAAACATATATATATATATATATATATATATATATATATATATATATATATATATATATATATATATATATATATATATATATATATATATATATATATATATATATATATATATATATATATATATATACAAAAACCCGACGGCTCCTTAGGACATACCATCTACCAGAAAAAAACACATACAAACCGCTACTTAAATGCACAATCACACCACCACCCTGCACAGATCAACTCCGTAGCAAAAACCCTCATCTCCAGAACCAAACGCCTCGCTGACAAAGACCACCTAAAAACTGAATTACACACTCTCTCGAATGTTTTAATTGCGAACGGATTCCAAAAAAACACCATCACCAAACTAATCCAAAAGGAAACACCCCCCAAGAACCAAGAAACAGAAGAGAACAACGGCACCGCCCTCCTCCCTTACATCAAAGGCACCACAGACAAAATCAGCAAAATTCTCCACAAACACAATATCAAGACAGCCTTTTGCACCGACCAAAAAATAGCCAACATTTTAAGAAACCCCAAAGACAAGATTGAGCTAGAAAACCAAGGAGTCTATGAAATACCATGCAAAGTCTGTCCAGCCACATACATCGGACAGACAAACAGGAGAATAAGCGCACGCATCACAGAACACAAGAACGCAGTCAAAAAAGAAGAAAAATCTTCCTCTCTCTTCCAGCACATAAAAACAACAGGTCATGAAATTGACTTTGAAAGAACCAAACTCATCTCCAAAACTGAACACTTCAACAGTCGAATAATCATGGAAGCCATTGAAATAGAGAAACACCCAAACAACATGAATAAACGTGATGACACCTCCCGCTTGCCTGACATCTGAAACTAGCCCTGGTCAACAGACGAGCCTCTGTCACAAAGACTGACACCAGGTCCAAAAGGACACAAGATGCCACCACCTTCCATCCACACCAAACACAAACCCAGACCCTTCCCACAGATGAAACGAAACCACCATCCAATAACAAAACCACGACTGCACCATCTACTGCGGCACCCCACTCCAGTCACCACATGGAGCACACTCACACACCCCAAAAAAACATTGGGAGACCACAGACACGTAGCCAGACCAAAATGAATTCACAAGACACAGGACCCCACTCCACCAAAGCCCAGGATACTGCCAGAACCCACCAGCCATCTAACCCACCAGCATCTAAACAGCCATCTAAACAGCCACCAGCAGTTAATCCCTTAACGATCGCCTCAGCCACACAGCAGATAACAAAAGAACAAAGGAACAAAGGAACCTACAATCAGCAACAGAGCAAGCAAACCACACACCCCCAGCAGTATTTATAGAAGGACTTCAACTGAGATCATGCTTTGCTTCAAGAAGAAAGAAGCCAGAACACCAGCCTGAAGATGACGAGTGAGACCTTGTCGAAACGTCGCCAAAACAACCAGATTTCTACACGGGAAGAAACCCGAATCCACCCTAACATGCATACCTATACCCGTGAAAATCTATGAAAACATATATATATAAAGGATAGTTCTCCTTCTTGTCCCCAAAGCTCCTTAGTCTTTCTGTGGCATTACATAAATTTTCCGCTGATTAAAAATGTAAATTGACTAAATGCCTAAAAACCCAGTGAATTGGCTTCTAACATTTCTCCTTTTTCTGCCTTCCAGTTTCCTTTTTTAATCACTTTAGAAGAAAGGACTGATTATAATTACAGCAGAGACCAAAATGCAGGCTCAATTTTAAAATGTTAATTGGAGACAGAAATGGACTCCCTACCACCACCACTTTTATGAAAGTGAATTGTTGTATAGGATGAATAGTGTATCTAAAATGCGCTATTTTATGCACCGTATATTTTTAAGCCTACATAATTCAAAGGTGAAGAGAGGGAGAAGGGCAATAAATCCTGTGTAGGTATGAAGATCATCTGAGATTCTGTCATTAAATCCATAGTGGAGAATTACAGTACAAATCCAGATGAGCAGTCACATTTGCTTGTCCTCTAAATTACACTTAAATACTGTTTATATCTGATTTCTGATTACTTTCAGGAGGGAGGTACTAATGACACTACACCAGAGAACAAGAGCTCCAGATTTTACTGGGGTGTGGGGAATGCTCCAGAAAATTATCCTGGTGGTCCCCACCCACCCTTGCCCCTGTTGTTGCCTACAGGAGGAGGGCAAGTGCTGCTGCTCTTGGTATCCATGGGTCAAATTCCAATTACTACTACCCACAGGGGGAGGCCTAGTGCTGCTCCTCCTTCTTGCTCCTGCCAATGATATTTTGCTTTGGGAAAGAGGGACAGAGCAGACAAATTTCAGCAGGCCAGAGGGCTCAGATGTTCAGCTATAGGTCTCTTGCTGCTGACTCCAGTTTCATGGGTGCTGTGATTCCATTCCAGGGTTTAGTCATTGCAGGTGTTATCTAAGGCCCTGAACTTATTTTGTGGATGTGGGCTGTGAAGACTAGACTAAAACCCAGAGTGGAATCATGGAATTGGAGTCACTAGTCTTCACTTCTTGGCAGGTGCCCAGCAACAACACCTGACCCCAATCCACACAGTGGACTAAACTTAACTGTTTAAGGACAAGATGCAGAAAGAAGGTAAGAAACAAGTTAATAAGAGCCTAATCCTAACTTCACTCAATATCAGTTCTTAGTTTCTCCATGCCTCCCACAGTCAGAAAATTAGATAATCCTTACTTCCAAGAATCTCATCAAATATTTGATTATTTTATTTTAGGCATCTCAATTTATACATGATATTAAGTTGTC
Source organism: Phrynocephalus forsythii (assembly GCA_029282475.1). NCBI lineage: Eukaryota > Metazoa > Chordata > Lepidosauria > Squamata > Agamidae > Phrynocephalus > Phrynocephalus forsythii. Next base: position 130,628,148 of record JAPFRF010000011.1, on the reverse strand, counting down.
AACAGTAATGCAAATTTTTAAAAAAGCTTTACCTTCCTTAAATTGTGTTGTGCTCTTCTGGGGGAAATGCTTCCGCAATTCTGACAACCTGAAACAGCCTTCTCCGATTCACACTTTTGTTCAAATTTAAATGAATGCCACATTTTAACAACATACGTCTACCTTTCGATTTGATGTCTGTGAACTGGTGCAGTATTATATGTGGCTAATGCAGGTGGATTATTTCACAGGCTCCTGCCTGTGCATATGAAAGGAAGTTATGAGGACTTTCTTAGTCGTTCCATGCCGCTGTACCTGCAAGATACCTGACCTCTCCAGGAAACAAGACTTGCTTTGTCCCTCGCATCCCCCTTTTGCCAAGAGTTCTGCATAGGAAGCTGCCAAAGTGTGTGAAACTAAATGCCCTTGCTGGTACATCCTGCTTAGAAAGGTCCCACTCGGAGCAGAAATTGTAATTACTGTTTGCTGCAAAGTTTAGCATTTATCCCAGAAGTGACAACAAAACCTCTTTTTAAAATCCCACAAGATTTTTAATCTGATTCCTTTGAAGAGAAAATCAAATCATTTGAAAAGAAGTCATGCTCTGAGCAAGAGCAACAGGCCGCAGGATCTAGACTTCTAATAATTTATTGTTCTCACCTTTTCAAGAGAGGAAATAATTTGGGGAGGGTGCTTCAACAAAAGAAGAGGCAAGAGAGAACAATTATTCTATGAAAAGCAAGTCAAGTTGTGCAAATAACGCTCAGTGCACATAATGCAAAATTAGCTTACATGTGATACCATGTCTGAACTTCAGGGACCTGCTCTGAAGAAGAGTTGTGTAGACTTGAAAGCTTGCAATGTTCCTTGTTTTTTTTTTTTAATAGTGGCCTATAAAGGTATCACCTGGAACCTATTTTTGCAATTGTGTTTTGTGACGGCCACACAGCTCAACCCCCCTTTTGCTTTGATGGAATAATGCAAAATGTGGAAACTGATTGTGGCTTCTTCTTGTTGTTGTTTTCATGAATTTTTAAAAAATCATCTAGTCCTTTCCTACTTGTTGTATGAATAAGCTTTGGCTCTTAGAATGAAAGGACACCTATTAATTGTATGCTATCATCACTCATAACTTATGGCAGCCCTTCTTGGAGTTTTCTTGGTATAAAAGGACTCTCAGCAGGTCTGCAAGTCCCCTTCTTTTGGCATGTTCCGGGACTGTGCAGCTTGCCCAAGGCTACACAGGCTCGCTCTTCTCCCTGAAGGCATATGGCAGGAAATCAAACTCTCCACTCTGTTTCTGCAACCAGATACTAAATCACTGAGCTTTGCTCAAATTATTCCAAAGTGGGGAAGAGAACAGATGCTTTTATTAAATTGCTGGTTCAGTATCTGCCAGTGTGATGCTAGATTTAAGCTAATAATTGTAATGATGGTACTAGAAAATGTATTCATGCCACTTGTTTCATTTATAAGTCACTATGTGTTTGAATCTTTTGCTTCTTCATTGAAGTCAGAAGCAAATCAACAGAGTTCTATCATTGTCCAGGAAGATGCCTAAATGCACTTGCAGTCCTCACATTCTTCCAGGACAACTCCAGTTGTGGTTCACCTCTGAATTTTAGCCAGTGTCTCCTCTCAAACCACTTGCTGTGCTCAGAACTGACCTTGTGCCTCTTTCCAGTTCCACCAGTGTATCACAAGCTGTGCTGTGTACATGTTTTTTTTTAAAAAACTTTCCTACTTTCTTGTAGCATTCTAAATTTTAAACAGAGGTGTACCAATATCAGTGAACAGACTGAAAAGATCTACAAAATAATAATAATAATAATAATAATAATAATAATAATAATAATAATAATAATAATAATAATAATAATAATAATAATAATAATAATAATAATAAAGAGTTTAGCTTCCAAGTAAAACCTTCAAAAACCTTTAATGCGATTAAAAGATCAAGCTTTCAGCATGTATATCCATCATGCCATCTTCAGGATATCAGAAACAACAATGACTGACTAACATTGCAAGTTAGATATAGTAGAACATTTTTTAAAAAATACTTCATGAAATGCAACAACTAACAAATTATCAGGTGAGGCATTATCCATATGTTTAATTGACTCTATAATTTTGCAATCGTGTTGGTCTTTAATTTATTTATTTATTTATTTATTTATACAGCTTATATACCGCCCGTCTTCCTGAGAGGAACTCCGGGCGGTTTACAACAAATGTACAGACAGCAAATTAAAACAACAACTGAAATAAACAATAAAACAAAACGGCTACAACAGATGGCGGGACTAAAAAAAAAAAAAAAATTGTGTCACCCAAACGCCTCCCGGAAGAGAAGGGTTTTCAGCGCCTTCCGGAAGGAAGGCAGGGACTCTGCAAGGCGCACTTCTGCTGGTAGGTGGTTCCATAGGGTTGGGCCAGCCACAGAGAAGGCTCGGGTACGGGTGGAAGTTCTCCGAGCCTCCCTGGGCGTGGCCACACGCAGCATGTGCGCCCGCGACGACCTAGTCGGACGGGCCGAAGTTGACCGCTGGTCGATCCGCTCCGTCAGGTAGCCAGGTCCTAGGCCATGGAGGGTTTTGTAAACCAAAACCAGGACCTTGAATCTAATTCGGGCTGCAACGGGCAACCAGTGCAAACGAGCCAAGACTGGGGTGATGTGCTCAAATCGATGCACACCAGCCACCAGTCTGGCTGCTGCATTTTGGACCCGCTGCAAGCGCCGAATGAGAGTCAAGGGCAACCCCATGTAGAGCGCGTTGCAATAGTCCAGTCTAGAGATCACCAGCGCCTGGACCACAGTTCTGAGGGAGTCCTCATCCAGGTACGGACGAATCTGGGCAATACGCCGAAGATGGAAAAAGGCAGCCCTGGACACGGCGGACACCTGGGCTTCCAGGGTGAGCGCCGGGTCCAGGACTACGCCCAGATTTCGGACACAGTCCGATGGCCTGAGGGAAACACCCTCCAAGGTGGGATACGGGCCACCGTAGCTGGATGAGGAAGCCCCAAAGAACATGACCTCGGTCTTATCGGGGTTGAGTTTGAGCCTGTTAGCCCTGGTCCATTCCATGACTGCGCCCAGACACTGATCGAGGGTCCGGACAGCCTCATCTGCAGCGGTAGAAAAGGAGACATAGAGCTGCGTGTCATCAGCGTACTGATGGCAGCAGACTCCATGCCTCCTAATGACCTCAGCCAGCGGCCTGATGTAAATGTTGAACAGCATGGGAGAGAGAGACGACCCCTGTGGAACCCCGCAAGGGAGTATCCAAGGGGCCGACATCTCGCCCCCATGCTGAACCTGCTGGGGGCGGTCCCCGAGGAAGGACCGGAACCAACTGTGAACAGTGCCTCCGATCCCAGCCTCGGAGAGCCGATCCAGCAGGATACCGTGGTCGACGGTATCAAAGGCCGCTGACAAATCCAGGAGGACCAACAGGGAGGAACACCCCCCGTCGGCCCTCCGGATGAGGTCATCTTGCAGAGCGACCAAGACTGTCTCGGTCCCCCGACCAGGCCTGAACCCAGATTGGAACGGATCCAGGGCATGCTCGGCCTCCAGATAGGATTGAAGCCGGATCGCGGCCACCCTCTCGATCACCTTGCCCATAAAAGGAACATTAGCGATCGGGCGAAAGTTGGATAATTCGCCCGGCGCTAAGCTCGGTTTCTTCAGGATAGGCTTTACCACGGTCTCCTTCAGACGGGAAGGGAAAATCCCTTCCCTGAAGGAGGCCGTGGCGATGATCGAAGCCCACCCTGAGATGTTCATGGCGACTGCTTTCATAAGCCATGAAGGGCAAGGGTCGAAGGGGGTGGACGCGGGCCGGCAGTGGGCAATAGCCCTGGAGGCCTCAAGGGAGGTGACAGGCCCAAACTCAACCATGCGAGGAGACCGAGGGGGCACAGCCGCCGGGGATGCCGAGAGTGGGCTATGGCAACAGGGTTCGAAACCGGAACGGATGGCCTCTATTTTCGATCGAAAAAAGGCTGCAAAGTTCTCACTACTGAAATCAGTAGGAGGAGGCCTAGTCAGTCCAGGATTAGTGAGGTCGCGAACCACACGGTACAATTCCGCTTGGTGGTTCGAGGCCTCACTAATTCTCAGGGTGTAATAAGATCTTCTTGCAACCCTGATCGCATGAACATAGCGCCTGGACTGTGCGATGACTGCAGCCTTCTTAATAGCCGTCCGGTTCTTCCTCCAGCTGCGCTCCAGCCTCCTCCGTTCATGCTTCATCGCTCGAAGCTCTTCCGTGAACCACGGCGAGGGACGAGCTCTACAGCGGATGAGGCGCCTAGGGGCGATCTGGTCGACAGCCCGGGCTGTTTCATCAAACCATTGATCCACCATGGAGTCTACCAGATCGTCAGCCAGTCTGCCAGGAGGCTCCCCGAGGACTTCCCGAAACCGATCAGGGTCAAGGAGTCTACGGGGGCGGGCCCAAACAGTGGGCCGGAGGTCCCCGCGGGGTGGGGCGGCGATCGATACAGAGAAGGACAGCAGGTGATGGTCTGACCATGACACGGGGGTGGGAACGAGGTCCCACACCCTCAGACACGAGTCCTCAGACGCGGAGGAAAATACCAGATCCAGGGTGTGTCCAGATCTGTGTGTTGGGCATAAAACATGCTGGGCTAGGTTCATGGAGGCCATGGACTGCATGAATTCCAGAGCAGCACCAGACAGGTCACCGCCAGCGTGCACGTTGAGATCACCCACCACCAAAAGGTGGGGGGTTCTCAACAGGGCAGCGGCGATGAACTCGGTGAGCTCTGGTAGGGATTGTGCTGGGTTGCGGGGAGCACGGTAACCAAGCACAATGCCAAACCTGTCCCGCTGCCCAACCAACAGATGAACACATTCCAACCCTGGGCTCACCAACGTTGAGGCCCTGCTGATTTGAATAGTATCCCTGTACACGATGGCCACCCCACCCCCCTTACGACCCTCCGACCTTCCTGCCCCCTGCACCAGAAACCCAGGCGGGCACAGCTGGGCGAGCGAAGCCCCCCCCTCTGCACCCACCCAGGTCTCGGTAATGCACGCCAGGTTGGCCCTCCCATCAACGATGGTGTCATGAATGATGGGGATCTTATTATGGACCGACCTGGCGTTCATTAGAAGGCAAGAAAGATCGGAGGCGCTGGCGGAGTGGCTCCGAGGCACGTGACAGTGAGCTGGAGGGTCAGAACGGGGGACAGGCACAAGATGTCTGGCCCGGGTTCTTCTTAGCCGACTAACCCCCCAGCCCCTAGCGTACCGACCACGGCCCGACACGACAGGTATGGCGGTCCCTGCCTGCATGATGGAGGGTGGGGGAAAAAAAAAAACCACAACACTAAAATACCACTATAAATAAAATACACGGCAATGTAACAGAAACAATTACAAATTACAAATTACAAATTACAGATTACAAAGGGAAAAAAAAGAAAAAAAGAAAAGCATACGATGGGTTCAACACCAGGGCTGGAGGAAAGGAGCGGGGGGGGGGGATGCAGAATGTTTCACTAAGGCAATCCGTGGGCGATGGTAGATGGTACATAGGGAGGACTGTGTGAGCAGAGGACAAAGGGGAGACAGGTCGACGGCCGTCAGAAGGGCTAACAACGGCCTCGGGGCCAAATTGGGCCCAATCATAACGGCAGCAGACCAAGCCCCGGCCCTCTGCAAATGATAGTCTCAGAAGCCGCCGCAGCTATCCGAGTCCTCTGCTCAAAATCCAGAGTGAGGGGCTGCGGAGAGATGAAGCATCCGCGCCCTCCCCCGCAGGCTATCACTGGCGGCCAACCCGCCGGCCGATCTCTAAGGGCCATGAGGGGTGGGGGCCACGGGAAGATGGGACATCCGCCCCCCCCGCAGGCTATCACCAGCGGTCGACACGCCGCCCGATCTCCGAGGGCCACGAGGGGTGGGGGCCGCGGGAAGATGGAACATCCGCGCCCCCCCCAGGAGGCTATCGCCGGCGGCCGACCCGCCGCCCGATCTCCAAGGGCCATGAGGGGTGGGGGCCGCGGTGGATGGAACATCTGCGCCCCCCCCGCAGGCTATCGCCGGCGGCCGACCCGCCGCCCGATCTCCGAGGGCCATGAGGGGTGGGGGCCGTGGAGAGATGGAGCATCCACGCCCCCCCACAGGCTATCGCCGGCGGCCGACCCGCCGCCCGATCTCTGAGGGCCATAAGGGGTGGGGGCCGCGGAGAGATGGAGCATCCGCGCCCCCAGGCTATCGCGGCCGCCGACCCGCCGCCCGATCTCCAAGGGCGCGAGGGGTGGGGGCCGCGGAGAGATGGAACATCCGCGCCACCCCCGCAGGCTATCGCCGGCGGCCGACCCGCCGCCCGATCTCCAAGGGCCATGAGGGGTGGGGGCCGCGGTGGGATGGAACATCCGCGCCCCCTGCAGGCTATCGCGGCGGCCGACCCGCCGCCCGATCTCCGAGGGCCATGAGGGGTGGGGGCCGCGGAGAGATGGAGCATCCATGCCCCCCCCGCAGGCTATCGCCGACGGCCGACCCGCCGCCCGATCTCTGAGGGCCATGAGGGGTGGGGGCGCGGAGAGATGGAGCATCCGCGCCCCGCAGGCTATCGCGGCGGCCGACCCGCCGCCCGATCTCCAAGGGCCGCGAGGGGGGGGGGGGCCGCGGAGAGATGGAACATCCGCGCCACCCCCGCAGGCTATCGCCGGCGGCCGACCCGCCACCCGATCTCCAAGGGCCATGAGGGGTGGGGGCCGCGGAGAGATAGAGCATCCGCGCCCCCAGGCTATCGCCGGCGGCCGACCCGCCGCCCGATCTCCAAGGGCCGCGAGGGGTGGGGGCCGCGGAGAGATGGAACATCCGCGCCACCCCCCCGCAGGCTATCGCCGGCGGCCGACCTGCCGCCCGATCTCCAAGGGCCATGAGGGGTGGGGGCCGCGGTGGGATGGAGCATCCGCGCCCCCCCCGCAGGCTATCGCCGGCGGCCGACCCGCCGCCCGATCTCCAAGGGCCATGAGGGGTGGGGGCCGCGGAAAGATGGAACATCCGCGTCTTCCCGCAGGCAGTCATCAGCGATCGACGGTGGTGGTAGGCGGCATGCTGCAGGGCGGTAGCGGCGGCGGCGGCCTCTGGGGCAGGATCCCCGCGCCGAGGTGATGGTAGGCGGCGGGCCGCAGGGCAGTGGCGACGGCCGCGGCCTCTGGGGCGGGCTCCCTGCACCGGCGCTGATGGAAGCGGTGGCCCGCAAGGCCGCGGCGACGACGGCCCCCGGGGGAGCGGGGGCCCCACGCCAAGCGGCAGCAAGCGGCAAGCGGCGGGGGCAGGGCAGGGCGGCGGCGGCAGCGGCGGCGGCCTCCGGGGCAGGAGTCCCGCGCCCGCCCGCAACAGCTCAGACGCGGGACCGCCATGCCGCGGGCCGCCATGCCGCAGCCAAACAACGCCGCAGAGGGGGCGAGGGGCAGCAGGGACGAAGCGCGACGGCGGCGGACAACGGGCTCCATGACGAGGCGCGCCCCAGCGAGCCCCACGGCGAGCCGCCCAACGACGGACCAGGCCGCGCCCGGGCCACAGAGGACCCAGCGCCAGCGCCAGCCGCCGCCCCAATGGACAAGCCCCCACGGGGGAAGCCCCCAAGGGAGCCGCAGGACAAGCAGGCAGGTAACAAGTTCGGTGGGGTGGGAGGGGGCCAACATGTCCGGAGAAGGAGACAACGTGTCCGAGAAAAGGAGGTGGGGGGGAACCGGGAGGTGGAAGTGGAAGGGGGGAGCCGGGAGGTGGAAAGGAGGAAAGGAGGTATCCGGGGAAAGGAGATGGGGGGGAACGCTCATACCGCCTCAATGGACAGCTTCGGTCTCGGTCTCAATCCTCAGCCTCAGACGAGCACCCCCAAAATCCCCCTCCGCAGTCCTGGCAAGCCCCAAAAATTAAAACATGGCAGCAAGCAAAAAATAGGAAAATAAAACACACCAACGCAGCCATCCCGCGCGGCTTCCGCCGCCGCCCGCCATCTTCCGCCCGCCTATAAATAACACTTTGCACCGATTTGCCTGCAATTTAATACACATATTCACACACACACACACACACACACACACACACACACACACACACACACACACACACACACACACTTTTATGGTTTTATACTTTTATGGTTTTATACTGCAATAAAAACCTGACTAATCTGACTAACCTGACTAACCCGACTGCAGAATTTTGGTTCTTCATTTTGAAAAGCTGGCAACAAACATTTTTAGTTACACATTAGCTGAAATTAAGCAAAGAAATTAACACTGACAAAGAACGTTTTGACAAACAATCATCCTGGTGAGAGTTTTGGTCATCTACTGCAATTTATTAATTCAATCCACATTTTAATGAGCAATAATTTAAAATGGAAATACTGTACAACTTCAGCATTTAATATTATTCCTGACAGGTTAAAATTTCCTGATTGACTTGAAAATCACTTGACAATTTTTGGAAAAATATTATCTTAGTATGCTGGAGAGGGATGGGTATGAATACGTCTCCATCTTATGTTGGAGTAAAAATCATATTAAGCCTTAATGAAAGTCTGAAGGATTTAAAACTTATAATGTCTAGGGGGAGCAAATTTGAATTAGAGTGCTGGGATACAGACAAATAAACCTACTTGATGTATGTTTGACATTTTTATACATTAGACCCAGAAACAATTTATCGTTATTAGTTACAAAGTGGGCTAGGTTGCAGGTACTTGAGACAACAGCCTCCTCACTTTTGGAATATGTGTATTTAATAGGCTTCCATCATGAGTTCTTGAAAGAGCATGTGCCATATTTCAGTACAATACACAGAAACACGCAGGTCCTTCATGCCTGGTGTAAGCTGAAGAAAGATTGAGCAAACAAATTATTCAAGGGCAGTTCTTTTTTCTGCTGAATTTTTCTTAAGGTGTGATCAGAGAAAAAGGTGGATCCTTGTTAACTCAGTATTTCCCACAGTGTCATGTCAAATATTACAGGCCACTTATTGAAACAAATTCAAGAGGAAAAAGAAGGGTGTAGGTGCTTTCACAATTCTAGGCATATTGCTTACCAATTGAATCATGCGTATCCACTGATCCAGCTTTTTGTCCTTCAGACATGATATAGAAGGTACTGTGTCTTTCTATATTTCCTCATAAATGTGTGTAAAGATAAATTAATGGCCTCAGTCCAATTGCTGATGCCTGGTGAACAAGACCCATTGAATTAAATGAGGAATGGCATGTTAATGCAACTTTCTGGCCTGAGAGCAAATATTTGATGTCTGCTGTTTTTCCATTTCAATTGCCCCAAAGCTCACAGAAATGGAAGGATGAAGAAAGGAAATTACTCCTCCTGTCATTTGTTACTACTCTTCTTTCATGTGAGTTGCTGCACCTGCCTTCTCTAACATCACCATTTGGATGATCACAGACATCTCTAATGCTGCTGTCATTTCTTAATCAATAGCTTAGGAAACTATTATGGCATGCTCCTCCACCACCCCTGGACCTACTCAACAATTTCACCAAGAACTAGACAGGCAACCGGCATTTCCTTTAAAATACACACCCACATCGTGAACCCACACAGCATATAAATAACACTTTGCACCGATTTGCCTGCAATTTAATACACATATTCCCTTCCTTTAAAAAAGTAAAGGTAAAGGTTTCACACACACACACACACACACACACACACACACACACACACACACACACACACACACACACACACACACACGTGTGTGTGTGTGTGTGTGTGTGTGTGTGTGTGTGTGTGTGTGTGTGTGTGTGTGTGTGTGTGTGTGTGCCAGTCATGTCCAAACTCTTGGTGGCAGTGCTCATCTCTGTTTTCAAGCCAAAGAGCCGTGTTGTGCAAGTCCATGGCCAAGTGGCTGGCATGGCTGCACGAAACACTCTTTACCTTCCTTTACAGGGCACTAAATTTGCAGAGTTCCTATGGTTGTAAGAAAGACAACAAATGTCATAGCTATTTGATATTATGGTACATAAAATATATGAACCTCTGAATTTTCAATCTCAGCACAGTTTTGTTCTCCAGGCTGAAGTAGACTGGCTCTAAATCAGTCCAAATCTGGGGGCTTATACACATCCTGTTAGAACCAAACCAATGTTAGGAATGTGTGAAAGCAAAGACAGACTGACATTTACAGTTGCTGCCTCTTTATTGTGTTAAGTATGCTATAGCTTTGTCTGATCGTAAAAAGCAAACTGACAACCAACTGAAAAAGGTTTGGATAATGCACTTATTGCTATCTATTTACAAGCATTTTCAAATAAAGCAAAGCCTTCCCTCATCTGTTTACAATATATCCATGAAAGGGCATTTATTTTAGAACGGCTTATTTTATAAGCAGTTTCAAACACATATCTATGGATTCTGAGGACGAGTCAGCAATTCCACACGTCCACCCAATCAGTAAGGTCCCAGTGCCTGGGGGCTCTCTGCATCTGTTTCCTAGCAACCGAGGAGTCAATCCAAGCACATATCATTTGACATGCTATTCCTTCTTTGTACAGGCCCATTGTGGACTTGGAAACACTCTGCTATTTTTGTTTCTTGTTTTGTTTTGTTCAGCAAAGGGTGACAAGGGTGACATGCATTTGAACAACAGCAGTAGATGCCGCTTGTAGGTCAACCTTCCCAGCAGATGCAGAGCCTTTCTCACTCATTTGAAACACTCCCAGCAAATTAGTGTGTAGTGTTTGGATGACTGAGATCACACCATGTGAAGAAATGTGCTGAGCATTGGAGGGTCACGAGAATGCTTTTCTCTGTGAGAACCTGCTTGAGGAACTGGTTGTCTGTTTTTATACATTTCACTTATGCAGGTGTAAAATGTATAAAAACTCTCCTAGAAGTGTGCAAACTTACTTAAACTCATTCTGAATTATAGCCTGTACAATTCAGCTGATATCAAAATATTTCCAAGTATATTCTGAACATATTTGTATTTGACCAGATAACAAAAAAATCATGAAAAGTCAGGAAATACCAGGCTTTGCCCTTGAATGGGGTGGGAAGACTCAGTACTGTCAACTACTGCTCTACTGCCCGTTTCGGTCCTTCAACTCATTCTCAGGTGATGTTGCTTACCCAGTTGGTGGTAGGATATCCTTTGCCATCTCATGGCATGGCACACAAACTGTAGAGGAAGGAGAATTGTAGAAAATGACTGCTCTGTCCCCTTCTGATGAGGGAAAATTTCCACTAAATTCTAGCATCCTCTGAATGTTTATGTTTGTGAGGGGAAATATTTGCTCCAACCTAGCATGCTGAAAAAATGTTCTGAACATTTGCTTACTCAAATAACGAAAAACAGTAATTGAACATCTCTAAACAGTGGGTTTAATGTCGGCAGCTGTATTTAGATGGTACAGAAAATGCCCTATCTACAAGACTGCAGGGTCATCTCTAAATGATTATGTGTAAGAAAGATTACCCAGAATCCTTTCAATGCAGTCTTGCTTGCAGGGCATTGAAAAGGATGGACCACTGATCTGACCCTATATGGCTGTTCTTACCTTCTAATGCTCCTCAGTACTGAGTTAAATAGGAACTGACTTCATGTCAGAACCTATAAGGAGCAAAACGTATGACATTTATATGCATGTGTAGGATAATAAGCATTTATGTAAGTCTATCAATAGGTAGCCAAATATTTTAGTTCTAGTTACTTTTTGTGTGTGGAGGTTCTTGGCCATACAGTGTCATCAAGCCTGGCCCTAACATTGGGCTAAGGCTGGCCCTAACCTCAGGAGGCAAGTGCTGGAAGCAACGGAAAGGTGTTGAACTGATAAAAACAGTGGCATGTGCAATGCATGTTCCTTGGCAGCTTCTAAGCTGGCCTAATGTGATGGAGGTCGCTGTCCAAGTGTCAAGAGTGCTGAAATAAGATTCCATTGCCAGTCTAGCTGGGTTTTTCCCCCATGGGTTGAAAACAGGTACCTTTCATCTTTTGTCTCAGACAGCAACATATGACATGTCAATCTTAGCATCATAAATGGATCGTACAACTGAAAAGAATGTTGTGTTTAGCTCAAACCACATTATTAGAGTTCAACACTCATTTCAATTTAATTTTTTAAAAAGTATGTAGGTTTTTGTCAATGTTAGGCAACAGCTGTCTCTAATCAGAAACCAAAGAATTGATAAGAAATCTACAAGGGTTATGTCCTGCCCCTAGTTCTAAAGTCCTTTTATGAAAGACCTCCTATGTACATGTGGCCTGCATCATTTCAGAAAGAGGAGAATTATGGTATCTTATTGAATAATATTAATATGTGCACTCTTTGAACATAAAGATACTGTGTGTACTTTTTCCTGGATGCTCATTGGTTTGCCAGGGAGGTGTGAGACCAAGGTGAACTCTAAATTGGAAGCTTTGCAGCAACTTTCCTCAGACTGAGGAAGCTACTTGGATGAGTGGCAAAACGTGATCTCAAAAATAAATAAGTCCAGCTACCAAGACTCAACATTCGGATAGCCTCACCTGGATGACAGAATCTTCACAGACTCATAGGGCATGGTTTCCAGCCCCATGATCATCCTTGTTGCCCTTCTCTGAACACATTCCAGTTTAGTGGTATCCTTATTAAGGTGTGGTGTCCAGAACATGTTTGTAAGACTTCTAGTAAATATGTTCGCCTATGGATAGGAACACTATGGCCCAAACAGCCAAATAATTCTGGCTGTGCATCAGTTTGTTCATTTTCTTTTTTCCTGTTTCCCTTTGTGGGCCATAAACTTTATCAAGAATGGATGAAAAAGCCTTCTGGACAAAGCCTCCTGTGAATCAAGCCCAGATGGCTGTATTGAAGAGTTCTCACATGGATCAAAAGGAAAAGATAAGGGCCAACTACCACCTCAAGGATCATCACACTAGAAACACAGCCCAGTACTTGAGACCACCTACCATGTTCTCACACCACTTGGGAAGTAGCCACCTATGCCACCACATCTCCTTCTCCTCTGGGGAACTGTAAGACTCCTTCCACCCACCGTATCTTCTGCTGGGCTCTCTGAAGGCTGTTGCTGTGATTGCTGTCCCTATATCAGTCACACAGAACTTGTGGTAAAAGGGAGGGCCTCTCATTGATTTCATAGCTCTGAAGACACAGAATGTTTCCCAATAGTGTCCCCCTTTTAAAGCAACAACACGCCTATGTGTGCTTGTCACCTAGTTTTCATACTATTCCCCTCCGCTGGTCTTGCAGAAAAGTCTGCTGTATTCTGTGCAGACATACTTCATCTTTCCTGATCAGCCAAAGTGATAGGCAGGCCTCAAGCTGTTGTGTACCTTCTCTACCAACAGGACAATCTGGTGGCTGTTCACTGATTTGAATCTGAGAAACCATATTTTGTTTCATACACTATACTGGGAGGCCTCACTAATGAGACTGGAATACATACTTCAACTTGGCTTCCAAATTCCCTTCTTACCCAAATGCAGCATATTTAGAAATATCCTGCCATCCTACTGTGGAGCAATGCTATTTTTCACAATGACACAAATTCAGGACTCCTAGGCTCTACATATAAAATGTTACCTGGGTTAATCATTCTTGGCACCTGTGAATGGGTGTCTTGCAGTTCCCCAAGCTGCCTGCCATAATAAGGAGAGGATATGGTTGGATATGACAAAAATGTATTAACAGATAACTCAGGATTATAAACTACAACTTCAAAGAGTCCAATGGGACCCATTAACACATGCTTAACAGTCCAACTTTCCTTTGAAAAGAAAGAAACACTTGAGACTTTTAGTGAGGGCTTTCCCCAAAGCATTCATGGTTGCTCGGTGTTTGTCTCAGCATTCCCATTTTGGGACATCTTGTGCCACAACAGGGGTGGTGTGCCCATTCTGCCTCATCTGTCATCTCTCGTTGTACATGGGTCCATGTCCCTCATTCCCTCCTATCTCCTTCTCCTAGGATAAACATACACAGATCACTCCACCTTCTAACAGCTGTACCTGCATGCTACTTCTTTCTTGTCTCTTTGTTTCTATCTTATCTCCTTTCTTTCCACTTCCTGGCCAATTATCTGCACTACACCATTACCTTCTCTCTTATTTCCTCAGCAGGAAGTTTCATTCTAAAACACTCCCCAGTCCATGGATCAGTCATGTTCACCCAGGCCCATCCTACTGGAATCTCCTCCTCTGTTACCTCAGACTCTCTTTCCAGACCTCTTCCTCTTTTATATCCTCCCCTACCTCAGCCACTAAAAACCTGTCTCCTGTTGGCTGCTCCTTTCCTTCACTTTATTTCCCACTCTTTTCTCCCAGGTGTTCCATGGAAGGCAACAAGGTGCATGTAGTTTCAAAGCCCTCAGTGGAGGACAGCTGAGAGGACGTCCCACCTCCAATCCTTTACTCTGACCACTGCTCCTTCTCACAGCTGGCCCCATCCACCAGCCTCTCAGTAGCATAGCGTGGGTTGCCAGCACCTGGGCAAGGCAAGTATTGTAGCCCTCACCCATGAGTGAAAGGCAGGGGGCATTTGCACACACTCCAAACAGGCAGCCAAAATCACAGAGGAGTCTGGCTTCCCACCAGTGTGCTGCCTTCCTGGGGTTCCCAAGGGCTGCCACCTTGAGGGACAGCTGTAAAAAAAGACCATGAAAGAGGTTTGGGGGCTGAGCTCCTACACAAATCAGGCCATGCCATCCTTCCATCATGACCTGCCTTCTGGTCCCTCTGACCCATTCCTCCCTTGCCTTAATGGTCAGCTGATTCCTAGGCCCTTGAAGTCATTCAGTGGCACCAGTAGCCACCGTGGCTGAGTCACTGGGCTCTCTGGGGCAGATTGGGTGCTGCTCACTGGGGCATGCAGTGCTGTGGACAGGTGCCAGGGCCAAGGACTTTCGGCTTCTTCTACCCTTGCCAGCCGCCCCCCAAGATGGCACCCCTTAGTGATGGGCTGCTGAGCCATGGCTGGACCAGTGAGGAAGGGAAGGTAGGAAAAAGGCAGGCAGGCAGGCAGGCAGGCAGGCAGATGGGGCATGCCCAGGTGGTACCTGTTGCTGCCCAGGGAGGGAGGCCAGACTGACCCCCTAAAAATATTTCAACTGGGACAGATCACCCATCAGTTTTTCCAAGTGAAATTGGATTTAGCCAACCTATTTTTTTAAAGAGACCTAACTTTTAAAAGAAAGCAAAACTGCACAATGTTCCTCGGATGAAGACCTATAGAATTTGGTACTGATCCAAAGGATTTGACAAAAGCCCACAAAATCATTTTGACAAATGACTTGAGATAAAGTAATTTCCCAAGAATCTTGAGTCAGGCATCATAATATCTGACAATGTCTGTCTAGCAATGATTCTAAGGTACTGACAGGAGCATCGGGGAGAGTATAAAAAGACATTTATTTGTTGACTTGAAATGAAGGAAGATTCACAAATAGATTTTTTTTCCTAAGCATGACAAGTTCAAAAATCTTTTCAATTTCATCCATCTGGAGCAAACCTGGAATTTATGAAACAGACATCTCAGGTTTTCAAAGTTATACCTTCAGGGAGAGAAAAATATATCATCTGCCATGAAGATGCCAGCTGAAGTATTCATGGAGGGGCAATGTTGAAATATAAGTATGTGAAGGTACTTGCAAGTACCAAGCATTGCTAGTGCTCATTCAGCAGTAATTGGTTTATATAACCCAGTTACATTTTAAGCCTCAAAAGACCTATGGAGCAAAACCTGCAATGTGGGACTTATTCAGGTCTCTTGGATGTGCAGGGTGACATATCAGAAAGATGGGCAATATTTACAGCAAGATGCAAAGGAAAAAAAGTAAAGTTTACTGCTTATACACCACTCCTAGATGGGTTATAATTTAATTTTTCAGACTGCACATTGTCCCTTTCTAGCAGATAGCAGGATTCTCCATTAAGCAACCCCAGAAGGATAGAAGGTTGAGTTAACCTCAAGGTGGATACTTGAGCCCGGGATCAAATTCATGTTCTGAGCAGAGACTTCACTGGTCAGCAAGGCTCCTTCAAAAGTTATCTTTTTAACATATTCAAGATTGAATAGCAAAGATTACTATGTTTTGAGATTGAGTTTTTACTGTGGTTAATTTATTTTATTCTGCCTTTGAAGAATAACAACTTTTTAAAAAAGTATTTATTCATTCATTCATTCATTCATTCATTCATTCTACCTGTCCCCTTGTCAAAGAGTGTCTACCTTCAGAGAGCTGGTAGTCTGTTTACCAGAGTGTATCTTCCTAGATTATTGGCTTACTTTCTAGTATTGAAACAAGAGCCCTGTTTTCCATTTTCACCTGATTGAGTCAAATCTGGCACAACAGAGTGTGGCTGGGGCATTGTAGAAGAATATTCTAGATGCAGAAAAAGCACAAACAGCTTTTTTAAAAAGATAGGTTGATAGTTTGATTCCTCGCTGTGCTTCCTTGACGGGCTGGACTTGATGTTTTATTGGGTCCCTTCCAGACCTGCAGTTCTCATGTTGTTGTTGTTGCTGCTGCTGCTGCTGCTGGTGGTGCTGCTGGTGCTGCTGGTGCTGCTGCTGCTGCTGCTGCCTCACCATGCCCCAACCTCACACCCTGCCTCAACCTCATTCTGGAGCTCGTCTCATTTTCCCATCCTTTGTGAAGCAAACTGCCAGATACAAAATGGCAGAGCCTGAGAGGGAGACTGCACGTAGTGGCAGAGGAGCATGAGGGATGATAACAAGGGACACAGGGGAATTTGGATCAGTCTGGTTCAAGCTTAAAAGGTTCTTCTCTTCGGTGGCAAATCTCTAATTTGAGCAATCCTTTCATTCACACCAGAGATGTCCATTCTCCCATGAGCAGGATCCACCCCAGTTCTTTGGATAGCATGTTAATCTGTCCACTGCATTGTCTACACAGAACCAGCCCACAACCTCTAATGAATAGCCTTTCACTCTATTGGCTATGTGAGGTATGGCTTGGGACAGAAAACAGCCACTTGTATTATGAAATGCACTTTATTCTATGAATTAGAATGGACAGAACAGGCCCAAACACCATAATTAAAATGACTTATCCCGAGAGGAGCAATCCTTTCAAAACAACTTTCTCCCATAGAAGTTGTTTGGAGTTGAGTGCAACTGATATTTTTCACTAGCCTTATAGTTTTAGGATGTACCTCAAGTACAGCTGCGTGCAGATAAAAGAGGTATGTTTTAGAACTTCTAAAAAAGCTTTCGCAAAAATTGTGCAATGCTCACAGTCAAGTGAATGAAACAAAGAAATAGGCCTTTTCCAAATGACAGTGGGTTTCTCAAAACTTCATATTTAGACGCCTCTCTGGTTTTGTATTCTGTTTCTCCAAAAGTCATGTTCTCCATCTTTTTAAAAACCATCTTCAACAAGTTATAATTTCTAATTAGGGCTTCTGTAGCAATTAAATTAATGGCTTACTTTCTAGTACTGAAACAAGATCCCTGTTTTCCCTTTTCATCTGATTGACACAAATCTGGCACAGCAGAGTGTGGCTGGGGCATTGTAAAATACTATAGATGCAGAAAAAGCACAAGCACCTTTTTTAAAAAAAATACACAGTACCGCCTTAAATTACAGCAGAAGGGTACCAATGCAATGAAAATTATTCTTGCAGAAATGAGCAAATTTTGTTAATTCAAAATTTACCTCATGGCAGATTAGTTTTCTGAAGTCAATCATATTTTGAAATCTTATTGATATGGCATGAATCTATACCTGTGAAAAACCCGGTCTATGGATAGGCAGTGAATACATCGCATGCGTTGGTGGTTTGATTTCCTTTTGAGAGCTGAAGCTCACACTAGTCCTATTTGCAACAGACCCACTGAAAGGAATGAAACGTATTGATCACAACCAGTCCCCATAGAGTTCAATGGATCTGTTCTAGGTGGGACCAACATAGCATTTAGCTCTATAAATATGACCCTTTTGATGTTGTCACAGTAGCTCAAACTCTGCTGTGGAGAAGGCACTAGAATCCTATGGAATTTCATCAGAAAGCCTCATGGATTAGCCATAGCATTTTCAGAAGTGCTACCTGTTCCTCGTGCAGGACCCGCCAGGCAGGCAGAACTAAGAAGCCTCAATGCGTGGATGAGGCGATGGTGTCGAGAGGAGGGCTTTAGATTTGTCAGGAACTGGAGAACATTTTGGGACAAGCCAAACCTGTTCAGGAGGGATGGGTTGCACTTGAATCATGATGGGACCAGATTGCTGGCACTCAACCTCAAAAGGCAGCAGAGCAGCTTTTAAACTGATAACTGGGGGAAAGCCGACAGGAGCTGAGTGGCATCCGGTTCAGAACTCCTCATCCTCGGGGAACGAGGCTGGAGAGGGTAGAGAATCACATAGAGATGACATAGCAGGTATTAGCACTGGGAGAATAATGGACTGTGAGAGTTTGTCTACTGAAAATAAAAGCTGTGAAGGGAAAAGAACAAGGCAGCAGCTGTTGTTGCGGGACCCACTGTACAGGTGCTTCTACGCCAATGCTCGAAGCCTCCGAGCAAAGATGGGAGAACTTGAACATTTGGCAGCTAGGGATAACATAGATATAATAGCCATAACAGAAACCTGGTGGAATGTGGAGTACCAGTGGGATACAGCAATCCCAGGCTATAAACTCCATAGAAGGGATAGAGAGGGGCGGGTTGGAGGAGGAGTGGCCATCTATGTCAAAGAAGGGGTAAAATCCAGCAGAATGGAGATGGACAGAGGGTCTGACTCCACCATAGAATCACTGTGGGTTAAACTACCAGGTCCCAGGAGTGATGTGATAGTTGGAGTATTCTATCATCCACCAGATGAAAAACTTGAGGGGGACATTGAAATGAGGAGAGAAATCATGGAGGTGGCTAAGAGGGACAGGATAGTAATCATGGGGGACTTCAATTATCCCCACATTGACTGGGCCAATGCGAGCTCAGGGCAAGAAAGAGAAACTGGGTTTCTCGACTTGCTGAATGTCTGTGTCTTAGAGCAACTTATCATGGAGCCCACCCGAGAACAGGCAACTCTGGATCTAATTCTGTGTGATACTCAGGACCTGGTCAGGGATGTGAATGTCACTGACCCTCTGGGGAACAGTGACCATGCTGCAATTTCCTTTGCCATGCATGTCGGAGGAAGAGTGTCAACCAAATCAGAAATAAAAACCCTTGATTTTCGAAGGGCACACTTCCCTCAGATGAGGAAACTAGTTAGAGAGAAATTGAAGGGGAAAGTTAGAAGAATCCAATCTCTTCAGAGTGCATGGAGCCTGTTTAAAATAACAATAATAGAGGCCCAGCACAAGTGCATACCACAAAGAAAGAAGAGCTCATTTAAGTCCAAGAAGACACCGGCATGGTTAACGAGTGGAGTTAGAGAGGCTCTAAAGCACAAGGAGAGGTCTTTCCATGAATGGAAATCCTCCCCAAATGAGGAAAATAAAAAGGAACACAAACTCTTGCAAAGGAAATGTAAGAAGATGATAAGGGAGGCAAAGAAAGATTTTGAGGAACGCATGGCTAGCAATATAAAGGGTAATAATAAAAGCTTATTTAAATATGTTAGAAGTAGAAAACCTGCCAGAGAACCAGTTGGCCCTCTGGATGGTGAGGGAGGAAAAGGGGAGGTTAAGGAGGACTTGGACATTGCAGAGAAATTGAATGACTTCTTTGCGTCTGTCTTCACGACAGAGGACCTTGAGCGGATTCCGCTGCCTGAGCCGCCCCTCTTGACTAAAGAATTAAATCAAATACAGGTTAAAAGAGAGGAGGTTTTAGGACTAATCGATAAATTGAGGATTAACAAGTCACCGGGCCCAGATGGCATCCACCCAAGGGTTATTAGGGAACTGAGAAATGAAATTGCAGATCTCTTTAACGGTTATATGCAACTTGTCTCTTAAAACGGCCACAGTGCCAGAGG
Source organism: Phrynocephalus forsythii (assembly GCA_029282475.1). Lineage (NCBI taxonomy): Eukaryota > Metazoa > Chordata > Lepidosauria > Squamata > Agamidae > Phrynocephalus > Phrynocephalus forsythii. The sequence goes on along the minus strand of JAPFRF010000011.1, from coordinate 130,608,222 downwards.
ACTGGAGGATGGCAGATGTCACACCAATTTTTAAAAAAGGAAGGAGGGGGGACCCAGGAAACTACAGGCCAGTTAGCCTTACATCTGTCCCAGGGAAGATTGTGGAAAGCCTCATCCAAGAGAAAATCTTAAAACACATAAAAGAACAAACCTTGCTGAGAGAAAATCAGCATGGCTTCTGTAAGGGTAAATCTTGTCTGACAAACCTTTTTTTGAAAAGGTCAACAGGCACGTGGATTTGGGTGAACCGGTGGATATAGTCTATCTGGATTTTCAAAAGGCTTTTGACACAGTCCCTCACCAAAGGCTGCTGAGAAAATTGCACAGTCAGGGGATAAGAGGACAGGTCCTCTTATGGATTGAGAACTGGTTGAGATCCCGGAAACAAAGAGTAGGTGTCAATGGGAAATTTTCACAATGGAGAGAAGTGAAAAGTGGTGTGCCCCAGGGCTCTGTCCTGGGACCGGTGCTTTTCAATCTGTTCATAAATGACCTGGAGACAGGGATAAACAGTGAGGTGGCCAAGTTTGCAGATGACACAAAACTTTTCCGTGTGGTGAAAACCAGAGAAGATTGTGAAGAGCTCCAGAAGGATCTCTCCAAACGGGGGGAATGGTCTGAGAAATGGCAAATGCGTTTTAATGTAACCAAATGTAAAGTAATGCATATTGGGGCAAAAAATTCAAACTTCATCTATCGACTCATGGGCTCTGAGTTATCCGTGACGGCTCAGGAAAGAGATCTTGGTGTGTTGGTGGACAGCTCCATGAAGGTGTCTCCCCAGTGTGTGGCAGCGGTGAAGAAGGCCAATTCCATGCTAGGGATTATCAAAAAGGGGATTGAAAATAAAACAGCCAACATTATAATGCCATTATACAAAACAATAGGAAGGCCCCACCTGGAGTATTGTGTACAATTCTGGTCACCGCATCTCAAGAAAGACATAGTGGAACTGGAAAAGGTGTAGAAGAGAGCGACTAAAATGATTACTGGGCTGGGGCACCTCCCTTATGAAGAAAGGCTAAAACATTTGGGCCTCTTTAGTCTGGAAAAAAGGCGCTTGAGGGGGGATATGATTGAGACACAAAATAATGCAGGGTATGATTAAAGTGGATAGAGGGAAGCTCTTCTCTCTCTCCCAAAATACCAGAACTAGGGGACATACACTCAAATTGAAGGCTGGGAGAGTAAGAACTGACAAAAGAAAATATTTTTTCACCCAGCGCATTGTAAGTCTTTGGAACTCCCTGCCACAGGATGTGGTGATGGCGTCTGGCCTGGATGCCTTCAAAAGGGGATTGGACAGATTCCTGGAGGAAAAGTCCATCACAGGTTACAAACCATGATGGAGAAACCAGGGTACTTCAAGGGCCAGATGCAGGGGAGTGGTATCAGGAGACAGATATCTAGTCTCATGCACTCCCAAACGCATCTGGTGGGGCCGCTGTGAGATACAGGAAGCTGGACTAGATGGGCCTTTGGCCTGATCCAGCATGGCTCTTCTTATGTTCTTATGTTCTTATAGAAGTAGACTGAGTGGACAAAGCTAAAATATACTCGAGCATTACCCCTCTTTCTCACAATGCAAAATGGCCCAGGCCTCATCTGAGTTCTTGGAGGATGGTTCAGTTAGGTATTGTTGATCTGAGGAGCTGCAACCATTTTAGCAGAAAAGCTGTTGGTTCAGTTTCTCCAGACTTGATAGCTGGCAGTCTATTTATCTGCAAGGCCTTTTTATCTGCTTCGCACTGTGAAATTGAAGATGGAGCTCTTTTTCCCTGTTATTTGTTGTTAACTACAGTACCTTTGTTTTGTTGGCACAACAGGCAGGTACAGGATGCATTGAACAAACAGGATCTTTCATCTCTCTCTCTCATCTTTCAACTTCCCAGAATCCTCATTTTGAATTTTCCCTTTTTACCATACTGAAAATCGGCCTCAATCAATATGCTCACATAAACAGTGAAATCATAGCTTCTGTCAGTGTATCCTCCAACTACAAACAGCTTCCCCAGATGATCCATCCTCTATGCCAGGAAGAGGGAGGAAAATGTCACAAAGTATTCCTCTGATGGAGGCAAAAGTCTACAAAAGACGAGGGGGTGGGTGAGAAATGAAAAAGAAAAATATCAAAACATTGACCAGAATAAATATATATTTTCCTTTTTGTTTGCCATTTTCCTGAGAAAGTGAGTCCATGAAGGTTTTTCCCCCCGGCCATGGCTTTTACACTTTCCTTTGTTGTAGGGCTGCTTCCAGGCCAAACTCAAGGGCTCCCAAGGCCAATGGACAACAGATTTTTACTAATAAGGAAGAATATGAATATGGACAATTTGCTAGCCTTCTATTAAGATAAGAGAACTAAGACCACAATAAGTAAGAACATTTTAATGTTGACAATTGCATATAAACAAGTTATTTGTAGAATATCTAAGAGCTATGGAACCTTGGCATTGGTCACCCCACTCTCCCAATGAGTGAGGCTCTGGTACAATGGTCCTGCTGCCCCAGCTCTCAGATGACTTTCATACTGTCTACTCACATGGAGGTAAGTAAGAATTGAAGGGCTGATGGGTGAGATTGCCAAGGTCAAGACAGTGATTGGGTAATTAAAGTTTGGTCAGCTGGATTTTCCACTCTGGAGACTATGGTTGTGTAGTGTTTTATTTCTGCTGAAGTGGCATAGAGGCCAACATAGCTTACATCTGATGAGCAGGAAGGAGGATCATCAATATACATTAAGGGAGTGTGTCTGCATGGAGCCATTTTGTCAGGCCACACCATCAGAGAGAGAGAGAGAGAGAGGGAGAGATTGAACTTTGGAATAATTTTGCAAGTGTAGTAGATTTTAAATGACCCCATAAGAAAGGATCTACTGAGCAAATATGGCAATCTCCATACCAATCCGTGCCTCAGGCACTGGATATAAAGGGGTGGAAAAGTGCACAGTCTACCATAGCCTGTCATACAACTACAGTAGTTTTATATCAGGCCCAGAATTGGCTCCAGGGTCCCCCACAGATACTGAAATCTGTAGATAAGAGTGACTTCTAAATGTATAGTATTGTAAATGGGGGGGGGACCCAGAAAAATAATTAACATTAGACATGGGCACGACTCGGCGAAATTGTCGTTTCCGTTTTCAGTTATCGTTTCCATTACGTAATGGAAACGGTAATGATAATTAAGCCGTCAGAACTCGAACTTGAACTGAAAAAAGAAAAATTTGGTCGGGTTTTTCATTTCCGTTTGTGGCATTGCGGCGATCGCGCAATGCGAAGCACAGAAAAAGTTTTTAAAAGTTTTTTTTAAAAAAACAGACTCCCAGCCAAAAAAGCAGGCGAAAATATGCCTGCCTGAGGCTTTGCCACATACCAGAGGGGTGGTTTCTGGGGGGTCCCCGGCCTTTCCCCCCCCTTCTTCTATCCTGGGCTGCTTGCACCAGGCTGGGGGGGGTCATCCTCGTCGTCTCGCCACATGCCATGCTGTGCGGGGGGGATCCAAAATGGCGACTGCAATTTTTCTTTTGAAATCGTGGTCAAAAAACACACCAAATCACCACAGAAACATGTGAAATTTATTTCTTTTAAATGCCTGAATTTTAATAGTAGCAGCAGTGGGGTTTTTTATAGGAATAAAACATCGTATTTATTTTATTTTATTTTATTTTATTTTTTATTTTTTTAGACCTGCCCATTTGGGCTGGGCATGGGATGGGACCATGCAAATTGTTTGAACTATTCCACCAATGGCATCGCCAGGTTTTTGACTGACACTTCTGGATGTCTCGGAGGGCATAAAAAGCCAAGGCACCTTCCAGAAATCGCAGTCGAGTGTATGGATGTGGTTGAGGGAGGAGGGCTGGCTGCTGGTGCTGGTGTGATCCGATCGAGATTGAGGAGGGAGGCTGGAGGCTTTAGGATTTAAGTTAGGCAGGCAGGGAGGGAATTGAATTTAGAAAATAATTTCTTTGATTCCCTGCAGCTTTGTCTGCTGAAGGGAATAGCAGTTTGTTCTTTATTTCTTTTCTGGCAGTTTGTGAGGATTTTTTTTCTGATATTGGATAAAGGGGGAGGTTCGACTGGGAGTGGGAGGTGTGGATTTATTTTAAATATATATTATATACTACCATTTATTTTTTATTTTCCCAACTTCAATTTGCTTGCACACACACACACATTTGGGGTGCAACCCAAGAACAGAACCTCTATCCTAAGTGATATCCTAACTGCCCATTCCCCCGTCCACCCGCGCTGCCACCTGCCTGCGGCCCGCGCCACCGCCCACTCACTCGCCCGCCCGCGGCCACCGCCAGCCCGCCCGTCCGCCCGCCCGCTGCCTAGGGCACAAAAACACCTAGCCCCGGCCCTGATTGCGGGACGCCCCTATGCTCTGGGAAGTCAAATCACGCTAAATCGTGGTGGAAACGACAAACGACAAACGGAAACGGAAAAATTTCGAAAAATTTCGCAACAAACGGAAACGACCCGAAACGGACCCATTCCAACAAACGAAAACTCGAAATGTCATTTTTTCTGGTCGTGCCCATGTCTAATTAACATACATTGCCAGGACTAGTCATTAGAGGCCAGATACCATGCTGTGTACTGTATAATATTTTCAGACTGCAGATACATGAAAACATGGATACAGGGGATCTACAGTATTTGCGTTTCCCTGGGCTGGCTGTAGCTGCTGAACAGGCAGTGGCACCTGGCATCCACCTCCAGACTTTATGCATTGCTCTGAGGCTCTTCACACTGTCTGCTTTCCTACTGAGAAATTATCTGCTGTTACCAGCTATGCCAGATTTTAAGAGGTGTGCTGAATAATGCCTCTGGCCTGCTAGAAGCTTTGGAGAAACCTCCATTTTTGCTGCTTCAACCATTTTAGCAGAAAAGCCATTGATTCACTTTCTCCAGACTTGAATACCTGGCAGTCTATCTCAATCCAAGGGCGTTTCAAAGTGAGAGATGTGACTATCCTGCAATTAAGGAGATAAGGCAGTTTCAGCAGCAGACGCCAACAGAGCTTTCTGGAATTGCCAATAGCCCAAGTGCCTTATTTAGAAGGACCCTGAGAATGATATACGGTGGCCTAGGTAGGACAAGGTAGCAGTAGTCTCATTTTTCCTTGGGTTGTGGGGTACGTTTCGCTCTCACATCTCCCTCAGACATCTTATAAGTCTAGTGTGATTCTTGCTGATCTCAAACCCCTAAACATTGGGATAAACTAAGTCCCCATTTCTCATGGTTCTCCCCATGATCCATAATGCTTATATGCACATGAGTGTCTGGTAAGGATTTTTATTGCTCAAACATTGTTGGAGACTCAACAAGAATATTACAGAGAGGCAGCACCCAAGTACACCTCCAAATTATAGCATTCAGGGTTGTACATTTGCCAGAATATTGAAATTTCTAGGCATACCTTGTGCTATGAAGCAATAAATTGGAGATTTCATAGCTCAGTGAGCTAGTGAAGCATATCTAATACCAGCATTCCTGAATGGTGGTTCTGCCATGCTATTAAACAGCATGAATGCCAACACCACGTACTGATTTTTGTAGCAGGAGTGGAATTAAACCTTCAGAAAATATTGGAGGACTAAAGTAGGCCTTATAAAGGTGAATACTGAAAAATGCCTTAAAACAAAGAGAATACTTTATGCCATTCCCCCTTAAATCAACATAGACACATAGCCTGGAGGCAACTCCTCCATAGCCTGGAGGAGTTGCCTTTCCTCTTCGACTGCTCCTTTTCCTGCTACTCTGGTGTCGGTGAGAGGGACACCTGGAGGAGCAGAGCCGGACAACATCAGAAGGGCGGGGCTGAAGAAGAGGGATTCCCACCTAAGGCTTTTTAGCTGACCTCAGCTCCTGGCAGCCATAACATCACCCAGCAAACACTCTTGCTGCTACTGCTGCTGGGCTAAACCTGGAGGAGTTGCCTTTCCTCTTCGACTGCTCCTTTTCCTGCTACTCTGGTGTCGGTGAGAGGGACACCTGGAGGAGCAGAGCCGGACAACATCAGAAGGGCGGGGCTGAAGAAGAGGGACTCCCACCTAAGGCTTTTTAGCTGACCTCAGCTCCTGGCAGCCATAACACCACCCAGCAAACACTCTTGCTGCTACTGCTGCTGGGCCAAGCCTGGAGGAGTTGCCTTTCCTCTTCGACTGCTCCTTTTCCTGCTACTCTGGTGTCGGTGAGAGGGACACCTGGAGGAGCAGAGCCGGACAACATCAGAAGGGCAGGGCTGAAGAAGAGGGACTCCCACCTAAGGCTTTTTAGCTGACCTCAGCTCCTGGCAGCCATAACATCACCCAGCAAACACTCTTGCTGCTACTGCTGCTGGGCTAAGCCTGGAGGAGTTGCCTTTCCTCTTCGACTGCTCCTTTTCCTGATACTCTGGTGTCGGTGAGAGGGACACCTGGAGGAGCAGAGCCGGACAACATCAGAAGGGCGGGGCTGAAGAAGAGGGACTCCCACCTAAGGCTTTTTAGCTGACCTCAGCTCCTGGCAGCCATAACACCACCCAGCAAACACTCTTGCTGCTACTGCTGCTGGGCTAAACCTGGAGGAGTTGCCTTTCCTCTTCGACTGCTCCTTTTCCTGCTACTCTGGTGTCGGTGAGAGGGACACCTGGAGGAGCAGAGCCGGACAACATCAGAAGGGCGGGGCTGAAGAAGAGGGACTCCCACCTAAGGCTTTTTAGCTGACCTCAGCTCCTGGCAGCCATAACATCACCCAGCAAACACTCTTGCTGCTACTGCTGCTGGGCTAAGCCTGGAGGAGTTGCCTTTCCTCTTCGACTGCTCCTTTTCCTGATACTCTGGTGTCGGTGAGAGGGACACCTGGAGGAGCAGAGCCGGACAACATCAGAAGGAAGGGGCTGAAGAAGAGGGACTCCCACCTAAGGCTGTTTAGCTGAATTGTTAGGTGCATCTGTTTTTTGTTTTTGTTTGTTATTGTTTGCTTTTTGTTTTTTGCCATTAGGTGTATGTGGTAGGGACCCACAATGGAACTGAGAGAACAGGAAGGGGGGAGGGCAATGGAGGGGGCAGCCATTGAAATTGTGCTGGGTAGGGGAAGGTATGGTGGTAGGAGTGGAACATGCCTGCATAGGAGAAGAGGGGTTAGATATCTTACATCTATCCCCTCTTCTGGTCCCACTTCTAGCCAGAAGGAATCAGGTGACCATGTCAGCGAGCCCATGGGCCACATGGTGCTGTTGTTAAATGCCAGGTCAGTACAAAATAAGACCACCCTCATCCATGATGTCATTTTGGATGAGGGTGCTGACCTGGCATGTATTACTGAGACCTGGGTGGGAGAGGAGGGTGGAGTCCCCCTTTCCCAGCTATGCCCACCTGGGTACTCAGTCCAGCACCAGTGTCGCCCAGTGGGCCGGGGAGGTGGAGTTGCTATAGTCTACAGGAGTTCCATTTCCTTGGCCAGGCTTCCTGTCTCCTTGGGAAAAGGTCTGGAGGGCCTGTATTGTATGTTGGGCTCACAAGACAGATTGGGGATTCTGTTGGTGTACCGCCCACCCTTCTGCATTCCAGCAGTCTCCCTGCCTGAGCTGACAGAGGTGGTCTTGGACCTGGTGTTGAAGACCCCCAGACTGTTGGTACTGGGGGATCTCAACATCCATGCCGAGGCTACCTTAACTGGAGCAGCTCAGGACTTCATGGCCACCATGACAACCATGGGGCTGTCTCAACATGTCATCGGCCCAACACACCAGAAGGGCCACACTCTATACTTAGTTTTCTCAATGGGACTGGGGGATGGTGGTTTGGATGTGGAGGGGTTGGCTTTGACTCCATTGTCATGGTCAGACCACTTCCTGGTCAAGTTTAGGCTATTAGCTACTCCAACCGTCTGCAAGGGTGGGGGATCCATTAAGTTGTTCCGCCCTCAGAGACTAATGGATCCGGATGGTTTCCTGAAAGCTCTGGGGGATTATCCAGCTGACATGATCGGCGCTCCTGTCGAAGCTCAGGTCACCTTATGGAATAGGGAGATGACCCGGGCAGTTGACATGCTCACACCTAAGCGCCTTCTCCCCCTACGCAGAGCCCGGACAGCTCCATGGTATACATCTGAGTTGCGGGCAATGAAGCGGGAGAGGAGACGGCTGGAGCGCAAGTGGAGAAAATATCGCAGTGAGTCTGATCAAACACAGCTTAGAGCCCATTATCGAGCCTATTCCGTGGCTATACGGTTGGCAAAAAGGCAGTATTTCGCCAACCGTATTGCTTCCTCAGAGTGCCGTCCGGCGGAGCTGTTTCGGGTGGTCTGGGAACTTCTTCAGCCAGGAGATAGGGTGGAGGCCCAGGACCATTCGGCGGCACACTGTGAGGAGTTTGCTGTTCACTTTGAGGGAAAAATTGCTCAGATTCGCAGTGAACTGGACTCCACTATTGATACAGTATCAAGGGATGTGTCCAGTGCACCGTGCTTAGGTCCAGTGTTATTGGATGAGTTTCAATTGTTGAGACCCGAGGATGTGGACAGGGTGCTTGGATCTGTCCGTTCCACCACCACGCTGCTCGACCCTTGCCCTTCTTGGCTAATTGAAAGATCTGCCAAGGGGGTTCGCACCTGGGTCCAAGAGGCTGTAAATGCCTCTTTAAGAGAGGGAGTGGTCCCTGCTGCCTTAAAAGAGGCAGTAATAAGACCACTCCTAAAAAAACCTAACCTGGACCCAGGACTGGTGGTCAACTACCGACCAGTAGCGAACCTCCCTTATTTGGGCAAGGTGTTGGAGCAGGTGGTGGCCGGACAGCTCCAGGCACTGCTGGATGAAACGGATTTTCTAGATCCATTTCAATCTGGTTTCAGGCCGGGTTTTGGAACAGAGACTGCCTTGGTCGCCCTGTACGATGACCTTTGCCGGGAGAGAGACAGGGGGAGTGCAACCCTGTTGATACTCCTGGACCTCTCAGCGGCTTTTGACACCATCGACCATGGTGTCCTTCTGGATAGGCTGGCCAGGTTGGGAGTTGGAGGCACCGCTTTGCGGTGGTTCTGATCCTTCCTGGCTGACCGTGTCCAGAAGGTGGTGCTGGGGGATAGTAGCTCTGCCCCTTGGCGTTTACGTCATGGGGTTCCACAGGGCTCAATACTATCCCCCATGCTGTTTAACATCTACATGGAACCGCTGGGAGAGGTCATCAGGAGGTTTGGGCTGAGGAGTCAGCAATATGCTGATGATACTCAGCTCTACCTCTCGTTCTCCACCAATCCAGGTGAGGCGGTTTCTGTTCTGAACTCGTGTCTGGGCCAGATAATGGACTGGATGAGGGTTAATAAATTGAAACTCAATCCAGACAAGACGGAAGTGCTGTTAGTGGGTGCTTCATCAGACAGGCTAGAGGGCCACTTCCCTGTTCTGGATGGGGTTGCACTCCCCCTAAGGGACAGGGTCCGCAGCTTGGGGGTGCTCCTGGACCCCGGTCTAACTCTGGAAGCCCAGGTGGACTCGGTGGCCAGGGGTGCCTTTCTCCAGCTGCGGAATATATACCAGCTGCGCCCCTACCTAGATGAACGGAGCCTCATGACAGTTACACATGCACTGGTAACATCCCGTATTGATTACTGTAATGTACTTTACGTGGGGCTGCCTCTGAAGACGGTTCGGCGATTGCAACTGGTTCAGAATCGTGCGGCACAGCTGGTGAGTGGTAGGGCCACCAAGGAACACATCACGCCGATTCTGTATAACCTACACTGGTTACCAGTTGCTGCCCAAGCCCAATTCAAAGTGCTTGTTTTGACATATAAAGCCCTAAACGGCTTAGGACCTAGATACCTGAAGGACCGCCTCCTTCCATATGAACCTACCCGGCAATTAAGATCTAGTCAGGGAGCCCTCCTGAAAGAGCCATCCCTTAAGGAGGTGAAGGGGATGGCTTGCAGGAATAGGGCTTTTTCAGCAACTGCCCCCAGACTATGGAATACCCTCCCAAATGAGACTCGCCTGGCACCGACGTTGCTAACATTTCGGCGCCAGGTAAAAACCCTCTTATTCCAAAAGTTTTTTAACTAATGATTGTGGGCCCTGATGGCAATTTTAGTGGTGTGTTTTTAATGTATCGTATTTATTGCATCTAAATGTTTTATTGTTCTAATTTTATTGTATTTTGATGTTTTAACTGTTCATTCTGATTGTGAGCCGCCCAGAGACCTTTGGGTAGTGGGCGGCATACAAGCTAAATAAATAAATAAATAAATAAATAAATAAATAAATAAATAAATAAATAAAATATATCTCCTTCTACATTTGAGAGAAAAAGCTGCCATCTATTATCTTGCAACTTTATCAGGCTATCCTCTTGTAAAATATTTTGGTATCTTTGAAATAGTGATTCACGGAGGAGATCATGGCCAATCCGGAGCCATGACATGTAAATTGTTTGGTAGGTTTAAAATGGGTGCAGGAGCATCTCACTAGGCAACCTTCATTGACCTACACCCATACACTTGCCCCATCTTTGTGGAAAAGTTTATTTATTTATTTATTTATTTATTTATTTATTTATTTATTTATTTATTTATTTGTAACAAAACTTTTAGCTGCCTCACTACTAAGTGGTCTCTGGTCAGCATACAACAACATATTAAAATTATAAAACAACATAGTTATTAAAACCATAAATACAAATTAAAACCATCAATATACATCGCAAATACAGTGGTACCCCGACTTACGAGATTAATCCTTCCAAGCCAACGCTCGTAAGTCAGTTATCTCATGTCGGGGAGTGGTTTCCCATAGGAATGCATTGAAATGCAATTAATCCATTCCGGAGGGAACAGATTTCTATGCATTCCTATGGGAAACCACTTTAAAATTCGTGTGCACAGCTTAACCCCCCTGGGGGTGTTGGGAGAAGCTGCCCGTGTGATTCCTCCCCCAGCCAGCACCAATCAGCTGCTTGGCACTGGCTTCAGGCAAGTGCTCCCGGGGCCATCTCCATTGAAATGCATTGGCTCAATGCATTTCAATGGAGAAAACCTCAATTGAAATGCATTAAGCCAATGTATTTCAATGGACTGGACTGGAAAGGATTTTAAAAGTGGTGTCCCCCCTCCCGGTGGGGTCTCCAGAGAAACGGCGGTCTGCCTCCATGACTCGAAGGGATTTTAAAAGTGCCCCCTCCCCACGAGGTCTCCAGAGAAGTGGCACACCACTTTTAAAATCCCTTCCAGTAAGGGAGGCAGACTTGCCTCAGTGAGTGGAAGGGATTTTTAAAAGTGGTGCACCGCTTCTCCGGAGCCCCCATGGGGGGGGGGGACAGCATGCCACTTTTAAAATCCCTTCCATTGATGGAGGCAGAATTTGCCTCAGTGACTGGAAGGCAAATCAAATCACGACACCCCCCACCCACCCACTGCTCGCAAGATGGGAAATCCAGAACTTGCTTGTTAGCAGCTGCTGGTGAGAGCGCTGAAGAGTGCTCGTAAGTCAGGATTTTTGTATGTAGGGCATCTTGTAAGTCAGGGTACCATTGCAATAAAATCCTGCTGCTCATAAGCCCAGCTAAAAAGAAAAACATCTAATTAAAATGCTGGCTGAACAGGAAGGTCATTGCCTGGCACTGAAAAGCCAAAAACATCAGTGCAAGGTGGATCTCTGTTGAGAGGGCATTCTAAATTTGGGGGTGGCAACTGCCGAGAAGGCCCTGTTTCAACATGTCAAACACCCCCTCCTCTTTGAGGGATGGCACCTTCAACAGGGCCTCCTGGCCAGATCTTAAGATACAGGCAGGCTCATATGGAAGAAGGCAGTCCTTAAGGTAGCCAGGTCCTAAACTTATTATATTAGTGATTTGTGTTCTGTTGTTTTGTGATACTTGTTGTTAGCTGCTTAGAGTCCTCTGTTGGAGATAAGCGGGATACAAATATAACAATAAATAAATAAATAAATAAATTATGGTTTTATATGTAAGCATAAGCATTTTAAATTGGGCCTGGGCAGCAACTGGCAGCCAGTGTAATTTTTTAAGAATCAGCATAATATGAGTCTGCGCAGCAGCAGCAATCATGAGCCATGTGGCCCGGTTCTGTACCAGTTGCAATCACCAGACTGTCTTTAAAGGCAGCCCCTTATAAAGTGCATTACAGTAGTCCAATCTGGTTGTTTCCAGTACATGCAGGACTGTTGCCAGGCTCCGGTCACCCAGGTAAAGGTGGCGTTGATATATTCTCCACAGCTGTAAGAAGGCATCCCTGGCCACTGAGTCCACCTGGGCTTCCAGGATAAGACCCAGGCCCAGAAGTACCCACAAGCTATAGACTCTGTCCCTTGGGGAAGTGCAACCCATCCAGGGCAGGGGAATGGCCCTCTAACTAGCAGCACCTCTGACCTCTCTGGGTTGAGCTTCAGTTTATTGACCCTCATCAAGTCCAAGCATGAGTTCTGACTCTGAACAGAGACCACCGCACCTGGATTGGTGGAAAATGAGATGTAGAGCTGAGTGTCATCAACATACAGTGGAACCTTGACTTACATACTGCTTGACTTGCATCATATTTGACTTGCAGCAAGAAGGGGCCTGTTTGACTTGAGTCGCAGGCTTTGACTTACAGCTTGGAGCCCCCGGCACAAGGCACCGGAATTGGGCGGCAGCCACAACCCAGCATCGCGGCTGCCGCCTCCAAACTGCTCCTGCCTTCTTCCCCTCCTCCGGCAGCGGCGGCTTCGGCGAGGCCAGCTCAGAGCACCTGGAGCTGGTCCTCGGCCTCACTGAAGCCACCGCTGCTGCCGGAGGAGGAGAAGGGCCGGGAGCTCGGGGCTGGCCTCGCCGGTTAGACAGTCGGCTCAGTCTTGTAAAAAATCTGGCTGCAGAAGTCTGGTCCACAATGGAAGCATTTTAGTTGGGGAGCTGTAAAGTTGTGGAACTCTAATGGTAAGCATAGAGTTGTTCAGAACTTGGAACGTCAGGTTAAAAATCAGTAAAACTTAATTGTTAGACATTGTTGCTATGAACATTAAAAAGTGGAGGCATATAACTTGTGGACTATAATTCCACTGCCTCCTCCTCTCTTTGAAGAGACATTTCATTTACATCCCCAGAAGGAATCTCCTATCCCAGTCAAATTTGTGTTAAATTGCTGTCTTCGGGGGTCTTTTTCATCATCTGGAACGGATTAATCTGCTTTCCCATTACTTTCTATGGGAAACGTTCATTTGACTTAAGTCATGTTTGACTTAAGTCTAGACCACTGGAACGGATTAATGACGTAAGTCAAGGTTCCACTGTATTGTTGACTAGAGATGGCCAAGAAGCAATTTTTGTTTTCTATTTTGTTTTTCATTTCGTTTCAGAATGAAATGAAAAACAAACTGACTTTTAAAGAAAAAGGAAACAAAATGAACTAGAAATTTTCATTTTGTTTCATTTTGTTTCATTTTTCATTTCCCTCCAAAGCTTCCGATTGGGGGCAGGGAGTGCGGGGGTTTTAAACTGTCTTTGAGCCACCGATGCAAGCACTGGCAGCAGCCATCTCTGCTTGCTTTGGTGACTCAAAGACAGTTTTAAAACCCCATGCTTCTCCCCCCAATTGGGTGTGTTGTGGGAGAAAGCACAGGGTTTTTAAACTATCTTTGAGCCATCAAAGCAAGCTGCAGCCGCGGCTATCACTGCTTGCTTCGACTGTGCAAACACAGTTTCAAAACCCCGTGCTCCCCCCCCCCATTGGACGCATTGTTAACATTGTTAACCTCCTTAACAATGCTGGGCAGAGAGGGGGGGACCTTTCTTCTTTTTTGCTCTTTTCCTGGCATAACCTGACATAAACTCTGCTTCTCTCAGTAAGCTTAAAATGCTCGTAGACATTCATGGGACTGAGCAATTCTCTGCATCCTTATCTTCTTTGTCACTCTCCCTTTAGTTCATTGGATTCATGAGCAAGAGAAGAGATTAAGCTGTTTTATAGCTTAAACTACTGTGTGCTGTCAGTGGAGCCCCACCAAAGCATGCCTTGGCTTGGTTTGTTTTGATACCCCTGGTCCAAAGACAGTTGCATACAGACAACTTAGCATGCACAAAGTGAATCAAAACATGGTTTCCTTACCCTACATCTCACTCCATTCCCCTGAAGTCTCAGCTGAGGCCACCATTTGCCAACTGTCACTACTAGCCACAAGCCTGGAAACCAGGGAACATGATTGTTTTTCCCTTCTGGTGTGGGTGGATGGGTGCATGAATCCCGCTCTTTTCAGGATTTTTGCTGAGAGCAGCCACTCCGGAAGCTGAGCAGAACATTATTATGAGGGGTTGAGCATTGTGTGTGTGTGGGGGGGGGGTTAGCAACAATCAATTGTGCAAGGGAGAGGTGACTCTCATCAATCCTCTTTTTTTTCCTGAATGCAATGAAAGTGTTTCTATGTCCCCTTTGTTATTATTTCTTGGAAGAAATAAGTCTTATATAAGTCTTATTTCTTATCTGAAGGACCAGACCTGACTGAAAGGTTATCCATGTAATATGAAAGATGTGGGGTGGCTGGGGATACAACCGTTAGCAAAGTACATACAATGAGTCATCCAAGCCTACTAGCCACTGCATGATAAACAAGAGGGATGTAAGTGCTAGAAGCAAGAAAGAAAACAATTGAAAATGTGCAAGGAAAAAGGCTGATCTCAGACCGGATTGATGGGTTGCATCTCATCCCTGGATTCAGGAGGCCCAGATGTAGAGTTTCATGCTCCACTAACTAATTCTGAGCATGCTGTGTCCCATTTCAGCAGGAACAATTAGGATGTGGCAAACCCAGATCGGGCAAAGCGAGATAAGCAGTAGCCAATCAACTATTTTCAGAAGTGGCTGACCCTGATATTCTAGCAAACTTAGCAAACTAATTGAAGAGGCAGAAGACTGGCAGAAAAGGACGGTGAGCTTTTAATATTGCATAACCCAAGCAGATGATATGCTGCTGAACATATACACTCGAGTGGAATCAGTTATGGTCCTGGATTCTCATTCACACTTGGGGGGGGGGGGGATGACCATGTTTTCGAGCATCATGTCCTTATAGATTTTAAAACCAATCAGTCCAGAAATATCATAAGCCCATATATCTTGTGGTATACAGTGGACCCTCGTATACCAAACAGTTTGTATAACATAAAATCTGCACAACATAAAAAATTCTGGAGATAGGGGAAATTTGCTTAACAGAATCGCCTATGGGGTGAATCCGTACAACATAAAAATGGTCGCGATTAGGGATTACACTGTTTCAGTGCATTCCTATGGGAAATTTATATAAAGGAAAATGTGCTTAACATAATTTCATTTGGAACGAATTAACTCCTTTATACAAGGTACCACTGTAATGTGTGAGCCCTTATTCATATTGGGCACTAGGTGGCTTCTGAGGAAAAAGGAGGATGCTAGATACTTAATGTATGGTCTGCTTCTAAATTATTATTTAAATAATTGAGAAACTAAAGCCAACTCTACTGCAAGGGGAGTTGTATTTGATGGAAATTGGATATTAATGCAATAATCTGTTCTGTGAGTCTCTGCCTGTGCGACTGCATAGCTGGAGGTTTGCTTTTCATTTTAAAATAGCCTTCTACCACATATTCTGCCCAGTACTCTCATGTGTGTGTGTGTGTGTGTGTGTGTGTGTGTGTGTGTGTGTGTGTGTGTGTGTGTGTGTGTGTGTGTGTGTGTGTGTGTGTGTGTGTGTGTGTGTGTGTGTGTTCAAGACGACCTACAGGTGCATTTGGTGCGTACATGGGATAGGCCTTCTCCATTGCTGTTCCTAGACTTTGAAACCGTACTCCTGGAGCCTAGGCTGGCCCCACCTTTGCTGTGCTTTCACAAGGAGGCAAAGACCCTTTGAGTGACAGGCTGCCTAGGTGGGGTTTTTAAATACTTGGATGTACCTTACTGCTTTGAATGTGTTTCGGTGTGATGTATCTTTTTTGGCATGGTTTTCACCTGATCTTTTTTAGTATTTGTATATTCACCGTTGTTCACTTGAAATTCTGGGTTTTTTTTAATTATTTAAACCACCTTTATTAAAAAGAAGGAAGATGGAGTAAAATATTTGGAATAAATAAATAAATAAATAAATAAATAAATAAATAAATAAATAATACTTCTGTGCACATTGGTTCTCTCAGAATACATGACAAAAGGTCCGAGATATGAAGCTGAGCTTGCCAAAATTCCTCACCTAGGATCTTAGCAGCTTAGTTTGCATGGCTATTATGATTTCCCAACATTCATCCTTAAGAAAGTGTGCTGCAAGGTTAAAAATAACCTTTAAAGAGGAAACAGGTAATGCAGAATATAATAAAAGTGGAATCTAACATAAAAATTACAGTAGTTTTACTCGGTGCTTCTCTTCTGAAGCCAAAGATGTGTCAGTAGTGAGAGTAACTCTGTAATGCAGAGTTCCAGCCAGACTGTGTTGGATTCCGTTGTCCTGAGAGGACACTTGGGGTCAAACAGTGTATTTTGATCTGATGCCTTCTGTATTTGGGTATCAAGTAATAATCCCAGGATAAAATTTATAGTCTGATATGTTAGTGTTGAGATTACAGTGTGGACATGTGTCCCTTTGGATGCTATAGAAGAGCGCTATTAACTATTGTTTGAAATGGCTCAGTGCGGAGACCCGGTCAAAGTGGTGGTGGTGGCGGCGGCTTCAATCCTGCCTTTCCCGACCGCAGATTGGCTGCTAGATGGTCAGGAAAGTCAGGATAGAAGACCCGGGTTTTGATTTTTCCACACCAATAACCCGCTCAGGTTTTGGATGTGTGAAACTCAAAAGCCTGCCCTGTAAGATGAATTTTTCACAAGACATCTGGTAGGCGAACCTGTCTTGTGAAAAATGCCTGAAAATTTCATTCATCTTACAAAGAATTCATCTCACAGGGCATTTGTCTGGCGAGGCACCTCCGTAATTCACAGTAAGACATAAAATACATGTGTGAACAGAATGGAAGCATCTTCTTAACTTCTTTTTTATATTTATTTGGCAGAGGTAGGTTCTGCAGTCTGTTTCTCAAGGCCAAAGTCTGACCCCTTTTTGTGACACTCAAGAACAAATACTGTAATATAATCAAGGTCTTAATCAAGGAAGCAATCAGAATCTCCTAAAATAGAACTATTACATAAAGCACATCATCAAGAGGACTTCAAACCCCGTCATACATACTTTAAATACAGTGAAAGGAAAGTTGTTGAGTATTTATTTTTATATTTTTAAAAAAGAGAAAATATAATGGCTACTGATAAACTAAAGCATATTGTTGCATGACATAAACTATGAATACCTATGACTAGCGGTGGCCACAAACATGGAAAACGCTGGCACATGATAGTCCATGATTTGTGGTTAACCACAAACCATCACCCACCTGGTTGTGATTTCGTTTTCACTTTGTGTCCATGGGTAGGCCTACCTGCTCCTGTTGCACCACTGCTATTTCACCACTGTCACTGCCTTCCTATCCCCCTGGTGCCATGCTCCGAGGAGCAACTGGCCTTCTTGCTGATAAACCAAGGCATCAATGAATATATGCACCCGCCTTCCAGCTGATTGTCCAGGTTAGAGGCAGCGTCCAGCCCCCCCTGCAAGGTGCCCAGTCACTGCTTCAGAGCATGGCACTGGACATCTAGGGTGGATGTGGTGGCAGCAGTGGCAGCCTGGCGACAGGAGCAGATAGTTGGAGGTGATGGAGGCACTGGGAAGGGGGTGAGCAGGCATCTTTTTTTGCCAAAGCAAACAACATTCCAAAGGGGTGGGAAGCTGAGCATTTTGTTTTGCTTCAACAAAATATGATCCCCAAAGAATGTCACAAACCTAACCACAATCAAGCTCGGTTTGCCTGTATGGTTTATGTTGATCTCAAATAAAAGAAAAGGCTTACCGGATCAACCAAAGGCCTTAACTTATCCAATATCCTTTTCCACAGATTGGTGGGACAAATAATATCCAAAGGTAGCTAGCCAAGAGGAGGTGCTTCTTCTCTGTTTCTCCAAACAAACTGATGCTAAAAAGAATCATACAGTATATGGAGGCAATACATGAGTCAGCATAACTTGTCAACACCCTAAGTCTGGTAAGTCTATCAGACTTATTCCCTTGCTGTGCTCTTCTTTTAAGTAAGCTAAGTTACGGTACTTAGTTCGCAAGGGTCATGGCCAAAGTGGTTTATTAGTTTTTGTTCTAAATTCTAAACAATTATTCATTAAGTAACAACATTATGTGTTTTGTTTACTTATTTAAATAAAATAAAAATCAAGAACGTAGGCACACATATTTAATTAAGCAGTGAGGGAACACAAGATCCAGAAGTTTTTTAATTGATACAATATAGACTGTGGGTCCTCTGATGACAATTTTAGTGTAATGATTTTAGTGTAAGGTTTTTATTATTGCTTTGATTATTTATTGATAATCTATTTTTAACTATTTTAACTGTTTTAATTCTTTTGATTGTAAGCTGCCCAGAGACATTTGGGTAGTGGCTGGCATATAAGTTGCAAAAATAAATAAAGAAAAATAAATACATTTTAATTTATTAATAAGTTGCTTTGAATGCAAAAAATGTTATTTATTTATTTATTTATTTATTCAAGTGCTTATATCCCGCTCCATCTTCCCAACGGGAACTCTGGGCGGCTAACAACGCAAAAACTAAAAAGGTAAAAGCTAAAAGCTAAAAAATAGCAGGCCACCAGCAAGGGCAGCGGAGGGCAAGATGGCGGCAAACGTTGAGGGATAGGAAGAAAAAGAAAAACTAACTAATAAGGGCACCATAAGCCTCTTTGAAGAGGTAGGTCTTCAAAGCCCTCTTAAAGGCGGGCAGGGACTCCAGCAGGCGCAGCTCAGGAGGCAGATGGTTCCAAAGCGAGGGCCCCACCACAGAGAAGGCGCGGTTCCGCGTACGCGTTTTCCGCGCCTCTCTGGGTGTGGCCACTCTCAAAGAGCGCGCCTGCGACAATCTCGTGGGTCTGGATCCGGATGCCCTCAGGGAGATGCGCTCCGCCAGGTATCCTGGTCCCAAGCCGTGGAGGGCCTTGAAAACCAAGACCAGGACCTTGAACCTGATCCGGAAGACAACGGGCAGCCAATGCAGGCGGACCAGGACTGGGGTGATGTGCTCGAATCTACGAGCACCCACCACCAGCCTGGCCGCTGCATTTTGCACCCGCTGTAACCTCCGGACCAGGGTCAAGGGCAACCCCACGTAGAGGGCATTGCAATAGTCGATCCTCGAGATCACCAGGGCCTGCACAACTGTCCTCAGGGAGGACTCGTCAAGGTACTGACGGATCTGGGCGATCCTGCGGAGATGGAAAAAAGCGGCCCTGGAGACTGCCATCACCTGGGCTTCCAGGGAGAGGGCCGAATCCAGGACCACGCCCAGATTCCTGGCCCTGTCTGTAGGCTGGAGGGAAGTACCCCCCAGACTAGGAGGGGGCCATTGTACCGAGACGAGGGCGCCCCGAAGAACAGAACCTCCGTCTTCTCCGGATTAAGCTTGAGCCGGTTATCTCTGGTCCATTCCAGAATGGCCTCCAGGCACAGATCGAGGGATCGAACCGCCTCCTCAGCAGACGTAGAAAAGGAGATATAGAGCTGCGTGTCATCAGCGTACTGATGACAGCGAACTCCATATCTCCTGATGACCTCCCCCAGCGGCCTCATATAAACATTGAACAGCACGGGGGAGATTGCTGACCCCTGGGGCACCCCACAAGGGAGAGTCCAAGGAGCCGACAAGACATCCCCCAGCTGTACCCTCTGAGTCCGGCCGCCAAGGAAGGAACGGAGCCAGGCCAAGGCCTGACCACCAATTCCCGCCTCAGCGAGCCGGGCCAGAAGGTTACCGTGGTCGACGGTATCAAAGGCTGCTGAGAGGTCAAGGAGGACGAGCAGGGAGGAACTCCCCCTGTCGGCCTCCCTGAGGAGGTCATCCTGCAGAGCGACCAGGGCGGTCTCGGTCCCGCGAAGAGGCCTGAATCCAGACTGGAAGGGGTCCAGGATATGGTTTGTCTCCAGGTATGACTGGAGCCGGACGGCAGCCACCCCCTCGACAACCTTGCCCAGGAAGGGAACGATGGCGATCGGACGGAAGTTGGAAAGATCGTCCGTCGCCAAGCCAGGTTTCTTAAGAATGGGTTTTACCACGGTCTCCTTTAAACAGGAAGGAAAATGACCCTCCCGAAAGGAGGCCGTGGCGATGGAAGAAAACCACACTGGCATGTTCCCCTCGGCAGATTTTAGGAGCCAGGCTGGGCAAGGGTCAAATGGAGTGGCCGCCGGCCGGCAACGAGCCATAGCTCTGGAGGTCTCCGCTAAAGAGACCGGCCCGAACTTGTCCAGGAGGGGAGAACGGAGGGGTGAGGCACTGGAAGACCCAAAGGATGGACTAGAGCAACTGGGGGGCAAATCGGAACGGATGGCCTCAATTTTTGATCTAAAATGGGCTGCAAATTGCTCACTAGTGAAATCACTAGGAGGAGGCCACAGCTGACTGGGATTGGAGAGGTCCCGAACCACCCGGAATAACTCCGCCTGGCGGCTCGAGGCCTCCCCAATTCTCAGGGAGGCATAAGATCTTCTAGCGTCCCTGATCGCGCGAAGATAGCGGCCAGTCAGCTGTTTAAGGGCAGCCCAATTCACTTCCGTCCGGTTCGCCCTCCATATGACCTCTAGTCTCCTACGTTCTTGCTTCATCGACCGCAACTCCTCCGTGAACCACGGGGAGGAGCGGCCTCGACAGCACAGGAGACGCTTAGGGGCGATCCGGTCTAACGCCCCAGCGGCACCAACATGCCACCTTTCCACCAGGGCATCAACCGGATCGTCCGCCAGACCGCCAGAAAGCTCCCCGAAGGCCTCCATAAACCTTGGAGGGTCCAGGAGCCTACGGGGGCGAGCCCAGATGTAATAAGGGCGCTCCCCGTGGGGTGGGGGGGCGATCGACAGGGAAAATTTTAGCAGGTAATGGTCCGACCATGACACGGGCAGGGGCGAAATGTCCCCAACCCCCAGACACGAATCCGACGACGTGGAGGAAAAGACCAGGTCTAGGGTGTGGCCAGCTCTATGGGTGGGGCATAAAACATGCTGAGATAAGTTCATGGAAGTCATGGATTCCATAAATTCCAGAGCCGCACCAGAGAGTTCCCCCTCGGCATGCAAGTTGAGGTCCCCAACCACCAAAAGGCGGGGTGACCTCAACAGAGCAGCCGAGATGAACTCAGCGATCTCTGGTAGGGATTGTGCTGGGTTGTGGGGAGCACGGTACACCAGCACAATGCCAAACTTATCTCGCTGACCCACAGATAGATGGAGGCATTCCACCCCAGAACACACCATCGACGCGGACCTGCTAACGTAAAGGGATTCCCTGAAAACGATGGCCACCCCACCCCCCCCACCCTCCGATCTGCCTGCCCACTGAACCTGAAACCCGGGTGGGCAAAGGAGAGAGAGGGAGGCCCCGCCCTCCGCGCCCACCCAAGTCTCGGTGATACACGCCAGGTCGGCGTGCTCATCCAGGATAGAATCGAGGATGAGCGGGGTCTTATTATGCACCGACCTGGCGTTAATCAGCAGGCAGGTCAGATCGGAGGCGCTGGCGGGATGGCACCCAGGTAGATGGCGGTGGACGAGGGGATCAGAACGGGGGACCGCCTTAAATGCCGGACCCTAGTTCTTCTTACTCCTCTAAAAACCAAAATCAAAATCAAAAACCAAAATTGATTCTCTAATTTTACCATTTATATCTGCATGCAAAAAAAAAATATGTTAATCTTGTATCAAAACACTGGTACTCAGTTTAAGAGGGCAGCACTGAGCAGCAGCCCCCAGAGGAATGCAGCCCGGTGGCTTCCTTATGTCTAAACATCCCCACAATCCCCACAAGATGTAGTAAAAAGAATAGTTTCCCATGAACAAAGAATTCCTAGAAGGACAGTTTATTATGAAGGCATCTGGAGATGATTGACATTTCCAAGGCACAGACTCCCCTCCCCCTTGAATGTTTAATTTAACAGAAGTGCTATGATACTGATAATCGTGTGGTGTTGATTTCCTGGGCTTACTTGGTTAAGAGTACTTATAATAAGTGGTTTATTTTTTCCTTTCTTCTGGGGGCACCCCGAGGACCTTGCTGCTTGCCCACGGCCACCATCTGTAAAGCCAATTGTTCAGTTCCAGTCCTTGCCCCTCAACTTGGCCCATAAACTTCAATTGGAAGGTGTTGTTAAAAAAACAACATTGTCTCAAGTTAATTCACCTTCCTACTCAGAACCTTGTGGTCGTGTCCAATAGATTGAAAGCTGTTTCTCTAGAATGAAATTTTGTTTCCACATAGATCAGAAAGAGCAGATGATAGTCAGGGGAACTGATTGATCTCAGGAACCATTTATTGTCCTTACCTGAAGGAGACACCAAACGTCCCAAGACATCCTCACAGATCAGGATGTTATCACCTTGGTATGCCTTACCCATCTGTCACCCTCACAGATCACCACCTTGTGTGGCAAGTGGGTGAAATACTTCCATCCTCAAAAAGCTTCACAGTCTTCCCCCTGACATTTGCTGTCTGCTGACCCTGTTCCAGAATCATTGTCTCTGGAGAGGGCCCGATTGGTTCTTCCTCTGTAGGGGCTTAGCATGCTTTTAGATTGCCCTGCTCTTCTGTGCCACATTCATGTAAGTGCTTGCCTCCTGCGATTCATAGTCTTCCCCCTCCCTCCTTCATCTTCCCTCTCTTGATCTTCCAGAACAGTCTATCCTGTTTCATGCAAAAACGTGTGGCGGTCCCTGGTGAACCAATATGTGGCTAGGCATGCCTCAAGCTCTTGCACCCAAACCACAGCACAGATACTGTGTCTTTTTCCCCCATCATGGTAGTGGTGAAGTTTTCGTGCCCTTCCCCCCCAAACTTCCCCAGTCGATACAGAAGAAAGATTCTTTCTCTTCATTCATTGATTCCTGTTCATGAACCCACAGGGACTGAGGGTTACTTTAAAGCTAATGTCCTCCAGCACACCACTGAGTCACTTCCTTGCACTGCTCTCATCCTCTCGACAGGAGCCCCGTCCCTTAGAGTCTGTCCGCTGTAAGCAGAGCATTTCAATCAAGCAAAGACCTTAAAATAGACAAGCACCCTTCTAAATGGTTCAAAGAAGCAACCAGGTTTTACCATCACCCTGTTCTTACTCTAGCTACAGAAATCCAGGAGCCCACCTATGCACCCAAGAAGGGAATGGAAAGCCACATCTAAGTATTTGCTACCTGGAAAACATTGAAGAGGGTCACCATCAGTCCAGCACATGATGATGGTTGTTTGGAAATATAGCCTAAACAAGGGATCGAATCTGTCTT
Organism: Phrynocephalus forsythii; assembly: GCA_029282475.1. NCBI lineage: Eukaryota > Metazoa > Chordata > Lepidosauria > Squamata > Agamidae > Phrynocephalus > Phrynocephalus forsythii. Next base: position 130,584,846 of record JAPFRF010000011.1, on the reverse strand, counting down.
GTATGATATGGGTATTTTATGAAATAGCAGCTGTTTGGCATCCTTTGTCACCCCTGAGAGCCTTTTGGATAGTATAGTAATCAAGACTATGAAAGCTGGGTAAAAGGGCATGTCCTGGCCTGCTCTGGTTCCAATAGTTATGTGCCCCACAACTGCCGTTATTTGAATTTTCTAATGCAGAGTTTAAATGCAAAGACACAGCTAGGAAACAAGACTATATCCAATTACCTTGAAGTAAGTTTGGTTTAGTTCAATGAGGTTTAATTCTGTGTGGAATTCTCTATACAGTGGACCCTCATATAACAAAGTATGTATAACATAAAATCTGTACAACATAAAAAATTATGGAGATAGGGGAAATTTGCTTAACAGAATCGCCTATGGGGCAAATCTGTACAACATAAAAATGGTCACGATTAGGGATCACTCTGTTTTCAATGCATTCCTATGGGAAATTTGTATAAAGGAAAATTTGCTTAACAGAATTTCATTTGGAACAAATTAATTCCTTTATACAAGGTACCACTGTATTGTGATAATTATTCATGTGGCACTAAATATGGCAGTGCTGAGTGCCAACAAATGGGCTTTGTCAGAGCAGGGCAATTTGAAATTTAGAAACTGAGAAAATTAAGGTTCTTAAAGAACTTTGTCTGAGAGTCCAGGGTAGTTGCCCTTTTAAAATCATACCAAATTTTGCTATTTTCAGCTTTTTATGTCTCTGTTTAAGAAAATATTCATGTGCCATTGCAAAAGGGAAAAAAGGCTTTTTTTCCAGTAGCTTAATGTCTGAACAAATTAAACCTAAAACACCGGAGATACATCATTTATAATTGCTGTAAGCAAAATAGTAGCTCTGATAATGTCAACTCTTGTTAATTTAAGGTTTTCTTGCTCCTAATTCTGCACAACCTTTTCACTGGATGGTTTGTTCCAGTTAACTGAAAAGCAGATTCCAACTGATGCAGCCATAGGTACAGAAGACAGCCTGGGCAGAACATAAATAAAGAGGTATAGTTTAATCCAAATTTTTGCCATCAGTTTTGGAAAGAGGAAGTTGAGCATGTGCTTAAGTCTCTTGCCAATGGAGCCTGCAACAGTTACCCGGCTGTTGTAGATGTATACAGCATTCAGATCAAGGGACCTAATAGTGCCACTCTGTTCTCCTTCAATCAGACCCAGAACTTGCCAGAAGTTTAAATAGTGTGTCAGGAAGCTGAACCGTGTCCAAAAAAGGGTGACTAAGATGGTGAAAATCAAGATTTATAAAGAATGGTTGAGTGAGCTGGATAGTACGTTTAGCCCGGAGAAGAGAAGAATGAAAGGTGATACAATGGTTGTCTTCAAATATGTGCAGGGATGTCTCATGGATGATGAAACAACCTTCCCCACCCCAGAGGGAAGCATCCTAACCAGTGTATTTAAATTACAAGAAATGCAATCTTACCCAAACATTAAGAGGAACTTCTTGATAGTAAGAGGGGTAACATATTGACATGCATCCTTTTGGAAATAGGTAGCTGCATTGTCTTCCAGTAAATGTACAAAAATGGATCAGGTCAGAAGCATCTGTGCAATATCAGGAGAATAATGGGGTGGAGCAAAGAGCCCGTGTTTTTGCATTCAGCACTGAACAACATCACAAGAGATTCTTCACATTTCATGGAGCAGCCACAAAATCCAAAAGATGGTCAGCTATTTGAATTGAAAAAAAGGGAAAACCATAAGCTATTGAGCTGCTGGTACGAAAGAAGATGGTTAGCAACTGAAACTTTCCCTTCCTGATAGAGCTCAAACTCTTCTTTGGACATCCAACCAGTGAGGCACCAGATGGCTCATATTGAGGTCACGATGGCGTTTCCTACCATAGGTAGGAAACAATTTAATAAAACCCATAGCCACAGAGGTTGAGGAAAGTGCTGTTGCCATTCACATCCTGCAGCTCTCATAGATATGGATCTAAAATTGCAGTACTGTATACTTATGTTATGCCAAACACTGTACAGTGGACCTTCATATAGCATACGGTTTGTATAACATAGAATCTGTACCACATAAAGAATTCTGGAGATAGGGGAAATTTGCTTAACAGAATCGTCTATGGGGTGAATCCATACAACATAAAATGGTCGCGATTAGGGATTACAGTACTCCTTTTTCAATGCATTTCTATGGGAAATTTGTATAAAGGAAAATTTGCTTAACAGAATTTCCTTTGGAACGAATTAATTCCTTTATACAAGGTACCACTGTATTATTTCTTGGACTGCTAGACTTTTATGTATCTAGCTTACTCTTGCAATTTGCTTAAGAAGCAATCAAATATCTGTCAAAGCAGAGTCAACATATTATTTTTATGTGAAATAAATTACTCATTCGATTGGCTATATTTAAATAAATGGGCCAAGTGGATAGTTATTGATTAGGCTTTTGACATTTATCAAGATAGTCAATCAATTAATAGTATTATGAGATGGCTTATTGGTTTTTCTAAAAATGAGCTTTGTCAATGAGATCCATAGCCTTTTCATCTTTAGGTCACTGGTTGAACAGGAGGTCAGGAATGCTCCAACATTAGCCTTGAATGGCTTGTAACCACTATTAGGATGGGCACTTTACGAAAAACGACACGCTGTTTGAGGTCCTACATACAACAAGGTGTCAGTACACTTCTCATATTTATCCCCAGGGAAACATATTTAATAGATGTATTACATCGAATCACATTCTGCCTGAGGAAGGAGCTTTAAGGGGAGAGGAGAGAATGACAGTTTTAACCTCTTAATTGCCATTCTATCTTGTACAATTGAATAAAAGGCACAAATATAGACTCAGACTTCCAGAGCAAGGATTGACAGATAAAATAGAGCATAAATGGCATGCATTAAAAAGGTTGCAAAGAAGTGCACTCATCACTATTATTTGTTTTTGTTGGAGAGGTACGCATAGAAACTGCTAATCAAAAATAGCTAGAGAGGAACAAGTCCCATCATACTTGGCTGAAACATGCAGAACTGTGAATTAGAGATCCTCAGCTATCCAGCTTTCTCTTTGGAATACTAGATGTCACACAATTAGCATGAACCACATCAACACACTTTTCTTAAATTAATCAAATTTTGGCAATGACTTTGATGAGAACAAATTATATCTTGCGTTTTCATCCTTACCCACATTGTGTTTTTGATGGATGCACACTGCAAATGTCCAGGAATAAGAAGTCATCAACGGCTTCAGGACAAAATGCAGAAATCAAGCACAAATCAAGCACAAATGAGCGATTATAAGGCTGAATAAAGGAACAAACGAGGACACCAGCAAAAAGGAGCTGCAAATGCAGATTGCGAATTTACATCAGTATTACAGTACTTCTTACCCAGTGCCTATGAATCAAAGGTAGTGTTTTAGAAATTCAGTGTATGGTAGCAAGAACATATCTTTGTAGCAAAATTGTAGCCACTTGCCTATGTAAATGAGGGCTAATTACATTTTGTAATCCTAACTATGTTGCCTACAAAAAATAAATAACCAATCTTTACAACTTCCCTCACCTGCCATCACCTATCCATTCTGCGATGTTTTTGTCCTTTCTCTGATGCCCCCCCCCGCACAGTCCAACATTATTCAGAGCACCCAGAAGGAGAACCTTTTCTTTCCATTAACTTCTTTCTGTTATCTTTGTATCCAAGCCTTTGCTTCTGTCCCATATTTGTACCTTTTATCATATGAAACAATTACCTCTTCATTTTCCCATATCAAAGTTACAAGTGTGCAGCATGAAACCACTTGACGTAAGAACATGCTAAAATATGTTTCCTATGGGAAACAATGTTTTGTAAGACAAAATTTTCATAAAATGAAGTTACCCATAGCGTCCGAAATAGATTAATCCATTTTCAATGCATCCCTATGGGAAACCACATTTCGTAAGACAAAGAAACCATGATTCTTAAAACAAATTATCCTACAGAATGAATTAAATTTGTTTTAAGAGGTACCACAGTAGTATCATTTATGACATGGCTGAAGAGGGAGATACCAAATATCCAATGGAGCATCTGTATTTCTGTGGTGTGGAGGTGCCACTATCTGCCCATTGTTGCTGCCCAACACTATGTTCCACTCTGTCTTGTACATCTTAGATCCGAGACAGATTGGCATTTGTTGGAAAGCACTTGTCTGTTGGGCCTTCTGTTGGTGTTTATGAGCTGACAAGCTGCAAATATGGCTTCGGTTGTTCCACTGATGATGAAGTCACATTGGTTGGTGATGAGTTGGACAATGTTACGAATTTCTGAGCCAAAATTTCCTTGAAGATCTTCACAGTGTGGGACGGGACGTGGATTGAGTGATAGTTGGTACAGTCAACTGTGTTGCCCTTGTTCTTAAATATGGGGACTGTTAGCTCCCTGACTAATCAGTTGATACATAGTCAGTGTCACCATCCATTATGGCACTGAAGAACTCTCTTAACCGAGTTATCCCCATGTCCTGGACTTCCTGTAGTTTCCAGAAATCTGTGGGCAGATCGTTGTGTTCAGGGACCTTCATATTCTTCATGCTATCTAATGCATTGGTGACTTCTGTGGTAGTAATAGGCAGAATTCTCCATAGGCTGGCCTGCCTTCAGGGATTGGTGGTTATTGAAATTCAGTGCTGGAGATGTCATTGAAATGATCTTCACATCATTGCAGGATTTCCTGTTTGCCTTGGATTCTTTCGCCATCCTTCTCCTTTATGCCCATATAGTGCTCAGTGTCTTGGGTAGAGTTCTTTCATACTTTGGCCATCTAGTAAATGTTCTTCTTCCCTTTTTGGGTTTCCAGACAACTGAATAGATCTTTGTCATGTTCCGCCATGGCTTGCAAGGCAACCTTCTTGTTTGCTCCTTTGGCAGTCACACAGTTCTGTCAATTTCCATTGGTCTTATCTATTTGCCATTTCTGAAAGGCTCTCTTACACTTTTGCCTGCGCTTGTACAGTCCGTAGTCATGCCTGCTTGTCAATAAAATGGCAGCCCACTTTTGTGGTGCTGAGGATTTCCCTGGTGGTGGTGTTAACAGAGTCACAAAATGCAGTCCAGGTGATGTCACTTGAGACAGTGCTGATGGGTGGGAATGTGATTTTTCTGATCATTGCTTCTTTGTGGTTCTGTAGCTTGATCTTCTCTGGACCTGTGGTGCCACCCATTCACTTGGCATTTTGTCTTTAGATCTGTAATTAGTAGCCTGTGTTGTGGGATCAGGAGATGGGGGGGATAACCTTTGGGTGGGATCCAATGGGAAAATAATACCTTCTCTGGAGGGTAAAATCAATCTGCCTACTATATCCACCATTGGTGTAGGCGATGAGATGGTTTATAAATTTCTTGAAAAACGTGTTGCAGATTATGAGATCATTTGCTTGTGCAAACTCAAGGATTTGACAATTTCACTGCGGTTTCTATAACCTAGCCAGAGTGGCCTTCTGGCTAGATGGCTTTGTACTATAGAAATCAAATCAAATGAATAAATAAATAAATATCCTTGGTTCCCCTTGCACCAGTATGCATCCTAAGTGCTTCCCACATGGCCATTTAGTCTCCACAGAGGAAAAGCAGGCCTTCTTCAGGAAAAGACAGAGATTTTGGCCTGTAGTTTATTGCAGAAATGATCCCGGTGTCTTCCTCAAGTTCTGAGATGTAGGCAGAAAACAAATGGAGTCAGTGAATAGGAGTGTCATTGTTGTCAGACATGAGACAATTGGAGTGTCTCTGGACCTCAGGCACATGGGTGTGCTGGTCCTTGCTCACAACAATAACAACATTGTTGTTGTTGGACATATCCTGATAAATCAGCTTGTAACCCTCTCTGATGTCCTTGGATTTCTGGCCCTTCCATCTAGTGTCTTGAAGACGAGCTATGTTGATACAGGGACATTTCAGAAGTTCAGCCAGTTCACAGCTGCATCTGGTCAATGTTGTCATTTTGGTTTGATTGCTGCAACAAAAAGACCAAGCCTGTCATCTCATCCTGATGCTGGGGTCCATGTTTAGCTCAGCACCACTCTAGGTGGGGGCAGTTTCCAGCAGCACCACATGGAGAAATGGACAATCACCACAATACTTTGTAATTTATGAGATTCCTAATTTATAGAAGGTTATGGTGCTTGAACAGAGCAAACATACCTCTCCCGAGATGCTTTGGCTCTGGCTGTGACAGAGGCAGAAAGACAGCTGAAGGTTGGAAGGAAGCATCTTCTGATGCCAGGTTGTTCTCTCTGAATGTGGACAGTGAGGCAGTGGGTTCAGTGTGAAAGGGCCTTCCCTTCTACATTTCCTCTCTCAAGAGCAAGCTCAAACTGGCCTTGGACAATGGTGTGACTCCAGGTAGCATGAGATGGTCCTGTTGGTGATTCAAGGTAGCATGAGGCATGCTTGAGTGTGAACTAGAGCTTTGACTCTGTCCTCTGTCTGGAGTTGTATATGTTCTCCCCTCAGCCAGCTTGCTCAAAAGACAGTTTTGATGCATTTCCCCAAAATAACTCATGCCAGACTCAGAATGGAGATCTGCATAAAGAAAGGTTAATGAAGCAGTCAAGTTGTAGCACATGGACCACAAATGCCAGCTCTTGCTCTCAGCTCTTTGTGTGTGTGAGTCAGTGTCTGATGCTGTAAGAAGGGCCTTTGCAAATCAGACCACATCATTAACGCAGTAGGAGCATGAAAAATGCCATAACACTGTCACTCTGCATGACAAGATCAATGTACAGCCTTGTCAAGAAGAATGCAAAGTTGATGTTGAACTTTAAATAGCCGCTGTTTATATGGGAATTAATGATAGGAGGGGCCCTTTATGATTGCAAATCAAGATTTCTATTCAAAAAGCAGCAGTCTAATTGCATTTCATGAAAAAATTGTAAAGAACATAGATTTATTTGTGTCTGTCAAATAAAATATTCTTTTAAAGGAGGACAAAGCAATATTCAGTTTTGCAATTGGGTGGAGGGAGGGACTGGCTCCAGCTGGTTTAAAAAAATGGAACCCAGTATTACACATTCTTCTCCGGGTTTTACTATTGTATCCTTTGTGGAAAATGCCTGTCATCTACATTGCATAAGTTTTTCAATTGTTTCTGGTCATGGAATGAATCAAAACAAAATGGATGCATTTTAAAGGCGACTTGCCCTGCATCTCACTTTTATCAGTTAAGGTATCTAAGAATGTCATCAGGCATCCTGGCTGGTGTGACGCAACCATTTCATGTGCAAGGGAAATTGGCTATGTGTAGATTTGTGCAGCAGTAGTTGGCATTAAACACCCATTAAATCAATGCATGGGTGATTTTTGTTTGCAGTTCTATCTTTATCATTCAACTTCTTACACTAAACAAGTCTGCAAACACAGACTTGCGGTGGAGCACAGCTCTTGGACAAGCATTGGGGCTTCCACTCATGAAAGTGCAGGCTTCTTTCTGCCGCACTGTAGAACGAAGTACTAAATTTTGATGTCACTGACATCAGTGAGGCAGTTAATGTGTGCTGGATTTTTGGTCCAAAGTTTAAAGAAGCTATCCAACTGGTTTTGGGAATAGGCTTCTGCACAATGAGTAACTCTTGTAAGGTTCAGGCTAAAATCTGGCCTCCGTTCATCACCCCTAATGACACTGCACATTCACTTGAGGGCCAGTCAGGAGGGCAAGAAAGCGTTTTTACAGAGTCCTATGGGATCTTCCCCTGCATGCACAAATGTCTTGCCTATAAACAGTTGGCTAGACATACATATACAATACATACACAAGCCTTGGGAATTTTATGCTTTGCAGTAACTCAAACCTTATCATGAGGTGCATACCCTGGTTCCTTCTTTATTTCTGGACACAAACTACAATGCACCTGATGGAGTCTTTCACAGACAATGGGGCACTGAGCAGGATGCAATTCTTTGTCATTTCAAAGAGGACATTCTCCAAGATAGTAGGCGAATGGCCTGGGCTGGCAGGTTGAAAGTTTATTTGGTGAGTGCACACCCCATATATACAGTATACATCCACGGTTTGGTATTGGTTTAAAGGTAACAGCGTTTGAAGTTGTGAATAGCTTGCTTCACGCTTGCTTTGAATTTGAAGAAGGACATCAGCAAAAGCCCTACCTGGAGCTGTTACTTGTGTCTGCCTTGCAGTAAGTTTACTGAAAACTGAAGGGCACAGCACTGCTAGGGGTCAGAGCACCAGCTGAAGTCTCAGGGAATTGATATGTATCTCACTGGGGCTGATGGTTCCATTAGAGCTGGTCTGGGATACATGAGAAAGACCTGCGCACTTGCATGAGGCAAAGTTTGGTTTCTGTGTGTGAAGTATCTCTGAGGTCTGGGCATTCATTCCTCCTCCTTTCCAGCTGACACCAGTACGAAAGTATGAAAGTGTCCACCATATGTGAGCAGTGCTCGCTTCCCTCCACATTTTTTCCTCATCTCTCTGGTGTCACAAGGTCCTCTCCTGCAACAGCAGGACCCAACCCTTCCTTTCAGGGTCCCCTCCCCCTCCCCAAAATAATTCAAAGGGAATCTGGCAGTGGAGAAATTGGGGGCAGGATGAGGAAACATTTTTCAATGATCTAGATGCACTGCCCCCCCCCTTTTTTTAAAAAAAAGCAACAATCAGATTTAATTGCTCGAATATTTGCATGTGTGTGTGTGTTGTTGTTTTTTTGCTACTTCTCCTGCTCTCTATACTGTAGATTACTTCGGTAGGATAATTAATGTTTTTCAGCTGAAAGCTCTTAGAAATGAACTTGCAAAGCCAATGACAAAGTAAAGATCAGCATCAAAAGGACTGTTACTTGTAGGGTGATACCTACTGGATTTGAATGCACAGCTGAAAATATTCTGCTGTAGACAAGGATGTTTATTTGAGTGGTAAATTGCTTATACAAAGCTAATGACTTGGCTGATTGCAAAGAAGCGATGAATGCAATTGGATTGGTGATGACATTAGATAACCACTTCAACCGAATGTTTAAAGGGCCTCTTCTTGTTTCTACAGATTATGAATACATTTTGTAGAACATTCAGATATTTGCCATGGCCAGACCTAAGCCTTAAAAGCCTTAGAAGCATTCTTCCACTATATGAAGATTGACACTTTGTCCAAGGGCAATGCAATCTAGAGTTGCATTACTGCTGGATTTCTGCTGCCTGAAAAACAAGAAAAACCTATATTAGTTTTAGAACAAGCATGTCACAGCATTTATTTTTGGCAGAGTGTGAAATCCTGGACTACAATCTCCTGCAATTCAGCAGATAGTTCAGGGATTTACAGAGCAGAATTAGCTTCAAGTCTCCCCAGAGTAGACCACCTCTTATTTTCTTAAGAACTGGTGCCTTGAGTCTCAATAACTCACTCTGAAATATTGGTAAGAGAAAGAATAAAAGATTTCATTTACTCATAGTACTAAATATTGAAATATTGTACAGTGGGACCTCTGCTTATGAGCAGCTTGACTTCAGAGGAATTAGACTTAAAAGCAAAAATCTGTTGGCATTTTAACTGCTGCCTTACAAATTTTAGATGCGATCTGCTCTACTTACAATTTTTTTTTACTTTTTCAATTTTTCAATTTTTTATTTTTTTAGATAGGGTTGCTCTACTTAAGAGTTGTTTGACTTAAGAGCATGCATTCAGAACAGATTCAACTCATACATAGAGGTACCACTGTATAAGACTTTATATATATATTTAAAGAATTGTTGGACTACAAATTTAGGGTCGTCTTATACAAGGAAGTAAGCCAATGAGAGAAACACGCAATAGAGAAACTGTTATTTCGGGATGGAAAATTGGGTGTTGTCTTATATATGGGGGCATCTTATAGTTGGAAAAATACAGTAGATTAAAAACCAGCATCCTGTACAAAAAAAATACTGGGTACAAGAAAAGGTCTTAAATAGCTCACAAACTGCTTACATAACAGCATATTAGCGGCAGACAACATGATGACTGTGTAAACTGCTAATTGCAAACTGCATTACTAACTAATAACTTCACATTAACTGTATCATTAACTGACAGCAAAGTGAAAAAGAGAGCAGACTCTTATGCTCTATTCAGAATATGAAGCAGAGGGGGAACAACTGGCTACTGCTGGAGGGATTCATAGTCACCAAGCTCAGGAAAGTCCCTCCCAGCCAAAATCTCTTAAAGGCAACATACATAAGAGATGGAAAATCATCCCAATATCTATCTGAGAACATGCATATAAAAAGCAACACTACTCTCCATATCAATGGAAATAAGTAGCAGAGGTCAGGTGTTTCTTATGTCAGTACCATCTATGTCCCAATTTTCTGCCCTGAGAGTCCCTTGGTGATTTTTAAACGCAGTGGAAGGAGTGTCAGAAGATAAGTGTCTGGGCTTCAGTTTCCCCAGCCACCTATCTAACTGGATTTAAATGCTTTCTTCTCTCCCTTTTTGCAAGTGCAATGGCCCATGTATGTTTGTAAGAAGGGATTTGTAAGCCACTGCAGTTGGAGCTCCGAAGAGGTTTCTCAGCAGGGCATGGAGATTTGGTTGACGGTCCACGTCGGCTCCCTATGAGTGCCAGCAGAGTCCTCGGCGCCCTCTTTTGTCACTTGGAAAGGGCGAATTGCAAGCCCCTGCACCGAGCTCGAACGGAATGAAGCCTCGTTTTCCCACCGGCTCCACTCATTTGCTCCAGGATGGAACAAATTATTTTCTGCTGGCATTTGCTGCCCCCTAATGATCTAGGAAAGCATGCCTTTCCACAGCAGGGGCACAGAGTTCCTCTCTGAGCAAAGTCAAGGAGAAAGGGAGGGAGTCAGACCCAATTAGCTGAACTGCTCTGTTTTGCTTTGGGATAATACCAAGGCCTGGTGATGGGTTTGACTTCCAATTGACCCTGAGGAGGAAAGCAGCTGTGGAAAATATCTGTGATTGCTCAAAGACATCACACTTGCACAGAAGGCAGGAAATGATGCTTCATTGCTTTTGCTCCACCAAGTATATCCCAGAGTTTATCTAATGATCAAGCGAGATTAATTTTTGTAGTGACAAACAGTAAAAACCTGTAGAACAACTGCAGCTGAGTGATATGGACTCACAAAGAGGAAAATATGGTACAGCAGAAGACATCCTGCTGTATATTATCCACACAAAAAGAGTATGATAATATTATGTATTTTATTTTGTTTTATCTGTAGCCCATCTTGCCCTTGATCAATGTTTGTGATATATACTGTTTAGTAGTTATTATGTTTTTATTTATTTGTGCTTGTATTGTATTGTATTGTATTGTATTGTATTGTATTGTATTGTATTATTTATGGTCTGATTTTTGTTCAGCTTTGTAAACCGCCCAGAGTAGCCATGTAGCTAGATGGAGCGGTATATAAATTTAATATATAATAATATATATTAACTGTATCTGTGAATTGTTGTTGTTCAGTCGTTCAGTCGTGTCCGACTCTTCATGACCCCATGGACCAGAGCTCGCCAGGCCTTCCTATCCTCCACTGCCTCCCGGAGTTTTGTCAAATTCATATTGGTTGCATCAATGACATTGTCCAAACATCTCATTCTCTGCCGTCCTCTTTTCCTTTTGCCTTCGATCTTTCCCAACATCAGGGACTTTTCCAAGGAGTCCTCTCTTCTCATAAGGTCGCCAAAGTACTGGAGCCTCAGCTTCAAAACCTGTCCTTCCAATGTACACTCGGAGTTGATTTCTTTCAGAATGGATAGGTTTGATCTCCTTGCAGTCCAGGGGACTCTCAAGACGCTCCTCCAGCACCACAGCTCAAAAGCATCGATTCTGCGGCCATCAGCCTTCTTTATAGTCCAGCGTTCACTTTCATACATCACTACTGGAAACACCATAGCTTTGACTATCCTGACCTTAGTTGGCAAAGTGATGTCTCTGCTCTTTAGGATGCTACCTAGGTTTGCCATTGCTTTCCTCCCAAGAAGCAGGCATATTTTTATTTCGTTGCTGCAGGCGCCATCTGCAGTGATCAAGGAGCCCAAGAAAATAAACTCTGTCATTGCCTCCATTTCTTCCCCTTCTATTTGCCAGGCGGTAATGGGACCGGTGGCCATGATCTTAGTTTTTTTTATGTTGAGCTTCAGCCCATTTTTTTCACTCTCCTCTTTCAGCCTCATTAAGAGGTTCTTTAATTCCTCCTCACTCTCTGCTATCAGAGTAGTATCATCTGCGTATCTGAGGTTGTTGATATTTCTTCCGGCAATCTTAATTCCGTCTTGTGATTCATCCAGACCTGCCTTTCGCATGATGTACTCTGCATATAAGTTAAATAGGCAAGGTGACAGTATACAGCCTTGTCGTACTCCTTTCCCAATTTTAAACCAGTCAGTTGTTCCATATCCAATTCTGACGTTTGCTGCTTGTCCCACATATAGATTTCTTAGGAGACAGATAAGGTGGTCAGGCACTCCCATTCCTTTAAGGACTTGCCATAGTTTGTTGTGGTCCACACAATCAAAGGCTTTGGCATAGTCGATGAAGCAGAAGTAGATGTTTTTCTGGAACTCTCTGGCTTTTTCCATAATCCAGCACATTTGGTGATTTGATCTCTAGTTCCTCTGCCCCTTCGAAATCCAGCTTGCACTTCTGGAAGTTCTCTTTCCACATACTGCTGAAGTCTGCCTTGTAGAATTTTGAGCATAACCTTGCTAGCGTGTGAAATGAGTGCAATTGTGCGATAGTTGGAGCATTCTTTGACGTTTCCTTTCTTTGGGATTGGGACGTAGACCGATCTTTTCCAGTCCTCTGGCCACTGCTGGGTTTTCCAAATTTGCTGGCATATCGTATGCAGTACCTTTACAGCATCCTCTTTTAAGATTTTAAAGAGTTCAATTGGAATGCCATCACCTCCACTGGCCTTGTTGTTTGCAATGCTTTCTAAGGCCCACTTGACTTCACTTTCCAGGATGTCTGGCTCCAGGTCAGCAACTATGCTATCTTGGTTATCAGGGACATCCAGATCTTTCTGATAATAATTCTTCTGTATATTCTTGCCATCTCTTCTTGATGTCTTCTGCTTCAGTTAGGTCCCTACCATTTTTGTCTTTTATCGTATCCATCTTTGCATGAAATGCCCCTTTAACATCTCCAATTTTCTTGAATAGATCTCTGGTTTTTTTCCTTTTCTGTTGTTTCCTCTATTTCTTTGCACTGTTCATTCAAGAAGGTCGTCCTGTCTCTCCTTGCTATTCTTTGGAAGTCTGCATTCAATTTTCTGTATCTTTCCCTTTCTCCCTTACATTTCGCGTCCCTTCTCTCCGCCGCTATTTGTAGGGCCTCCCTAGACAACCACTTTGCTTTCTTGCATTTTCTTTTCTTTGGAATAGTTTTCATTGCAGCCTCCTGTACAATGTTACAAGCCTCCATCCATATTTCTTCAGGTGTTCTGTCTACCAAATCTAGTTCTTTAAATCTATTCTTCACTTCCACTGTGTATTCATACTGGATTTGACTTAGATTATACCTGACTGGCCCAGTGGTCTTCCCTACTTTCTTCAGTTTAAGTTTGAATTTTGAAATAAGAAGCTGATGATCTGAGCCACAGTCAGCACCAGGTCTTGTTTTTGCTGACTGTATAGAGCTCCTCCATATTTGGCTGCAGAGAACATAATCAATCTGATTCTGGTATTGTCCATCTGGTGATGTCCATGTGTAGAGTCGCCTTTTGTGTTGTTGGAAAAGAGTGTTTGCAATGACCACCTTGTTCTCTTGACAAAACTCAATTAGCCTTTGCCCTGCCTCGTGGCGCAGTGGTTAAATGCCTGTACTGCAGGTAAAACTGTGCTCACGACCTGGGTTCAATCCCTGGTAGCAGGCTCAAGGTTCACTCAGCCTTCCATCCTTCCGAGGTCGGTAAAATGAGTACCCAGCTTGTGGGGGGGGGGCAATGTGTAGCCTGCACACTGTAATAAAAATTGTAAACCGCCCAGAGACTACTTGTAGTGGTATGGGGCGGTATATAAGCAGAACACTTTGCTTTTTGCTTTGCTTCATTTGGAACTCCAAGGCCAAACTTGCCAGTTATTCCTTTTATCACTTGACTCCCTACTTTAGCATTCCAATCCCCTATGATGAGAAGAACATCTTTCTTTGGTGTCAATTCTAGAAGTTGTTGTAAATCTTCATAAAATTGGTCAATCTCAGACTCTTCAGCACCAATAGTTGGTGCATAAACTTGGATTACTGTGACGTTGAAAGGACTGCCTTGGAATCGTACCGAAATCATTCTATCATTTTTTAGGTTGTATCCCAGCACTGCTTTTCTCACTCTATTGTTGACTATGAGGGCTACTCCATTTCTTCTATGGGATTCTTTCCCACAGTAGTAGATGTGATAGTCATCTGAACTGAATTCACCCATTCCTGTCCATTTACGTTCGCTGATGCCCAAGATGTCAATGTTTATTCTTTCCATCTCACGTTTGACCACATCCAGCTTACCCTGGTTCATAGATCTCACATTCCAGGTTCCTATGCAGTATATTTCTTTGCAACATTGGACTTTAATAATATATATTAAATAACTAATAATGATAACATTGGCTACTGCTTATAGTATAGAAGAAATTAATCAAAGAAAAGCGGAAAAGCCAATCTTTCTATTTGTAGGATCTATTTGTTGTTCAGGATGTGGGTCAATGTGTGTGATCTTGGGGAGGTGTTGTGTTCTAGCTCAGTGTGTATCTGCACTATACCAAATAGTTACAGCACTCTGATCCCACTTTGACTATCACACCTCTATCCTATAGAGTCCCCAGACCTGTCCTTTGATGAAGTTGTTAGAATTCCAGCTAAGAATTCTAACTCTCGTGGTGCACTGGTTAAACTGCTATACTGCAGCTTCAACTTGGGGTTCATTTCCAGGTAGCCAGCTCAAGGTTCACTCAGCCTTCCAGCCTTCCGAAGTTGGTAAAATGAGTATCCAGCTCCCTGGTGGGGTAATGTGTAGCCCGCATAAATAAACTGTAAACCACCCAGATAGCGCTTAAAGTGCTACGGGGCAGTATATAAGCAGACCATTTTGATTTGATTTGATTTCTGTGTCTTGGTTGAGTGGATTAGCACTGTCTAGTAGAGAATACTAAGTGCTTCACCAAAGCTCAAATTCTAATGTTCTACAAGATGGATTTCTGACAGTTGAAGTAGGATTGAAGCAGTGCTCTGCAGATGTGCTTTCAATTATGAAGTACCTACTTTGTATGAAAATGCTGGTTCGGTCCCTAGGTCTTCTGGAAAAGACCGGAAAGACTTCTGATTCCAGTTCTGGAGAAATATTGCTGTCAGTGTCAACAATACTGGGCTAGATGGATTAACAGTCTCACTCCGTATAAGGCAGCTTCATCTATCCTTAGATTCACATTAAGAGGGACACACCTAGCAAGAAGTACTTTCCAATATGGTAATACATTGGTTCAGCAATGACATTATGTACAAACAGCCACCTTAAGGTTAGGGTGGTCATTTCACTGTCAGAGGCTGGCAATTTATGGCTACTTTTGCAACAGGCAAGAGTTACAAATGTTTGGCAAACCTTTGAAAATGTCACTTCCTCATTAAAAGAAGGCATATGAGGAACACATTTCTTCACACTTAGGCCTCTGGGAGTCTTCCAGGAAAATGAAAAAGGTAAGCACCAAAATGTAATAGGGGGAAGTTTATTTTTAAATTATTTTTATTCTTTTTTAAAAAAAATTAAAAAATATTATTTTGATATTCCTAAAGAAATAAAACTTGAACTAAAATATGAACATGTTTCAAAATTTACTGTGTTTTGTATTCTATGCTACATATCCTGTCTCTCTCTTGTGTTGGGGTATAACCTTTTTTGTTACAAATACATGTGTTAAGAAATCATTCCAAATGTCCTCGAGGCAATTTGCTTTCAATATTTCCTTTCTAACTTTCAATTCACTAGTAGAGATGGGCACCAAATGCCAAAATGGCATTTCATTTCAATTTTTAATTTTGTTTTTTGATTTGTTTCATTAGGAACAAAATGAAGTTTAAAAAAATTTAAAAAAATTCATTTCATTCTTCAATTTGCTTCAATTTTTTATTTTTATATTTTCCCTCTAGCACTGAGCAGCTGGCTCCCAGGCTGGTCGGTGCTTTTTTATTTTTATTTTTCCCTCCAAGAGCTGACAGCTGGCCTGCAGGATGGTTGGCGCTTTTTAATTTTTTTAATATTATTTTTTCCCTAGTGCCGACCAGCTGGCCTGAAGGCTGGTTGGCACTTTTTAAAATTATTTTTATCTTTATTTTTATTTTCCCTAGCGCCAATCAGCTGGCTTGCTGGCTGGTCGGTGCTTTGTTTGTTTATTTATTTATTTATTTATTTATTTATTTATTTATTTATTTATTTATTTATTTATTTATTCCCCTAGCACTGCTGGTCAGCACTTCCCCCTAGCATTGACCAGCTGGCCTGCAGGCTGGTCAGCGCTTTATTTCATTTTAAAAAAAAAATTATTTCCCCTCCCAGTGCTGATCAGCTGTAGCGCAGCCAGCTGAGGGTACTTTTTAAAAACAAGTGCGGCCGCACTACAGCTGATAGGCACTGCTGCATGGGGACTGGTTGGTGGCAGTGGCGAGGGAACAAAAATGAAATGAACAAAACAATTTTTTGTTTTGTTTTGTTTTGTCTTCCTTTGAGGGGTGGTTCATTATTTGTTTCATTATGTAACAAAATAAATAGCAAATAACAAAATAAATAAAAATTCATTTTGTACCCATCTTTATTCACAAGTTAATTAATCATTAATAGCCATATGCCACACTTCTTTGTACCAGTCTTTGATACTAAACTGATTACAGCAGTACCTTGGTTTACAAGTACAGTACCTTGGTTTAAGAGTGTTTTGCAAGATGAGCAACCATTTTGGATCAATTTTGCCTTGATCAACAAATAACGTCTTGCAATACAAGCACTGATCACAGGTGAGCCACATGATCACAGATGAACCAATGGTTCTTTCTCTTCCTCTCCCTGCTGGAATGTGGGTGATTGTCTGGAATGTTTCATCTCAGGCAGCCTCCAAAACAAAGGGAGGGGAGAGGAAGGGAGGTCTCCCTTGCACTAGCGGGAAACATTTTCAAAGGGGAGTGCAAGTTAGGGTTTTATTTTTCTTTATATTTTTCTTTAATTTGTTTTCAATATCCTTTCTTATTTTTCAAATCATTTCTAGTCTTGGGGGAGCTCGTCAAGGGTGTACAGGGTTACAAGCTGCACTTTATTATTGTCATATTAAAAGACAGAGTAAAATCCACTTGTTAGTCCAAAGCAGAGCAGAATCTGCAGCCAGATCCATAAACCATGGTGTGGATGTGGAGTTCTAGCCAACTTCTTTTTGTGGGTTTTGGCATTTTGTGTACATAGTTTGTGGTCTGTGTGGCCCAAGAATGAATATCTGAGTTTCCATTATTTCCTATTGGAAAATTTGTTTTGATATATTAATGTTTTGGTTTACAAGCATATTTCCATAATGCTCACAAACCAAGGTATTACTGTACTATATTTCCACATATTAATCTTGCTGTTGTTAACCTAATAGTAATTAATTCCTTCCCACTCTTCTTGTTCTTTTCTAGTATAAAAACAAAATAAGATGCACACAAAACAAAACAATCATCCTAACAAACCTTGTACAACCCACCTCCCATTCAGAATTTACTGGTAATCCATTAGGGATGGGCTGTCCTGATTGGCCAGTGCCAGGGAGGAGGACAGATGACATCAGGAGATTTCTTCCTGACTGGAGTTTAGCCCAATGTGACAATGCAGGAAGGTAAATGATTGGCTGCTTACATTTCAGAGGCTCCTGGACAGCACCTGGGCTCTCGTGAGTCATTTTGGAAACTACTGCTTCCAAAACGAACAGCCAATCCCTATAATCCATACTTAAAATTCTTAAGATACTGTACCAATCTTCTCATTTTTCTCCAGAAATATACTGAATCTTCTCCTGGTGTGTACCCTTTTCTTTTTTGAAGTACATATATCAACAATTTGTCCCATATTAAATTAAAATCATTTCTCCAATGTGAGTTGGCTGTTTCCAGTTTTTGGCAAAAATCATCCTCGTCAACATTACTATTATTATTATTATTAAATTATTATTATTAACTAGAGATGGGCATGAATAAAAAAATGGCATTTCATTTGTTGTTTGTCATTTAGGGGGTCCGTTTCGGTTCGTTTCCGTTTTTTGTGAATTTTTGCAAAAAAATCATTTTCGTTTTCGTTCATTTCGTTACCGTTTTGTTACCATTTATTTCAATTTTTTGATTTTTTTTAGCTTTTAAAGCAGTTCAATGTATTGCCGTAACAAAAACGAAACGGATGACAAAATTTCTGGTGTTTCTGTTCATTTTGTTTCATTTTAGAGATAAAATTCGTATGTCGTTTCGTTGCGTAATGAAATGAAAAAATGAAAACGGAAACGAAAAATTGTTCCTTTTGTGCCCATCTCTATTATTAACTCCACTTCCTCTTTCTTCAATTGTTATTCACAACGATATTCTTGGTATGGTATGGTATGGTAATAGTTTATTGCTAAAAACCATTGGTCATCACAATCTTGATTAAAAAAAACTTATAAAGTTACATCCGCGACAAATATAATTAAAACTTTAAAAAAACCGTGTGACACTTGCAGAGCAGTATAGTCTTCCCAAAGTTAGAGGTTGACCCAAATTTTCATAGCTGCCAGCGCAAACTTTGCAACTTGCTGTGTAACAAACCTGTCTGTACCGACAAGTAGCATACTAAGTTGGGCTCCAGGGGACCTATCGGCCAGTGAACTAATAATCCCACCAAGGAATTTGCCTCTGGGTTGGTCATGAAGGGGGCACCTGAGCAAGTAATGGGGCACGTCATCGACTTCACCTGAGCCACAAGGGCAAAGTCTGTCTGAAACAGGGATATTATCACGTCTCCCCTCTAAAAAAGCAGAAGGCATGGTCTGAAAGCACAGGGCTGTGAAAGCTGTCCTCAAGGGAGCTGAGGTTAAATTGTGGAAATAGCTTTCCAGCCCGAAAGATGTTTTAAACAAAGGATAATAAAGGGAGAATGACGATAGTGAGACCGCAGCCAATTCCTTCCATTTGGAGCATAAATAAATCTTGTCTTTGACCAGTTTTTTGATACTGGGGGAGACAAAAGAGGGGATAGATTCAGTATTGATCCCGTAAAGATGTAATATGGGTCTGACAAGTTTTGCCCAGGACTCCCGCAAGGGGTGCTGGAGTTGTTCTATATAGCATTTCTTTGGCAAGCAGGAGTCGCTCATGGCGGCCAACTTCAACCAGTACATTGCCAAGGCAATGTGTACGTGTGTTTCAATAGGAGTTAGCCCTACTTCAGCTCTTACATATGCAGAGGGTGTGCCATGGGGTACAGCAAGGAGAGATCGGATAAAAGAATTTTGAACCACATCGAGGTGAGGTATTTTAGTATACCCCCAGATTTCGGCCCCATATGTTAATTGGGGGACTATCTTTCTTGAGAACACTTTGACTGCAGGAGCAACCAGTTTACCACCTTGGGTTGAAAAGAATCTCAAAAGGGATTGAGTGGAGTGGGAGGCTTTCAAAACTGTTGCTTTCAGATGATATTTCCAAGAGAGCATTGCATTAAAACAAAGACCAAGGTATCTAAACTTTCTTAGCTGCTCAATAGGTTTGTTGTCAAGTGTCCACCTATGTCTAGTTCTTTTCCTCCCAAAGATGACTACTTTGGTTTTAGAGTAGTTAATGGACAAATGTTCTCTGGTACAAAAGTTACTCAGCTTAACCAAAAGTCTTCGCATGCTGACTTGCGCTGTAGAGGTAATTGCAATGTCATCTGCATAAAGGAGGACAGAGATCTTAGCATCTGCTATAGAAGGGGGGGAAATACTGAACCACTCAGTTCTTGAACAATATCATTAATATAGAAATTAAACAGAAAAGGTGCCAGAAGACAACCTTGCCTGACCCCTCTGTCCGTGGGTATAGATTCTGACAAGAGCCCGTTTGCCCCCAGTCTTACCCTGAGATTAGTATTGGAGTGTAGCTGCTGGATTAAAGCTAAAAGTCTTTTATCTATGTTTGTTAGAGAGAGTTTTTGCCACAAACGACCCCTATCTATAAGATCAAAGGCAGAACTAAAATCTACAAAGGTCACATAAAGTTCCTTCCTACTTATAACATGTCTCTTTTACTCTTATTGACATATATATCATTATAGATTTATTCCACATTTTATTCCATTGTTTTATTTCTTTATTAACACCTTCTTGTCATATCTATTTTAACTTTTTCTTTTTATAGTCCTCTTTTATTAGTGGTTTATATATTTCACTTGCCATCCTTTTCTAATTTGTTTATTCTCTATGCTTCTCTTTTATATATTTATATATAATTACTTCAGATTTCATAATTTTTCCACATTCTCTACATTTTCTACCAACTTCAGTTTTCCATTCTTTGCTCTGATTTTTCAATTTCTTATTGAAATATTTAGCTGAGAAATTTCTTCACCTAAATTTGCTTTTGTGTTTTCCCTATTTTTATTTGTATGAACCTGTCCTGCAAATGTATAAATGCAAAAACTTATAACTTATAAACTTATTTTGGAAGCTGACTACTTCTGAAACAAAAAGCCCATCTCTAGTTGCCAGCTCTCATAAAACTTCTTTGCTTCTCTGGGTGCTCAGGCAGGAAGATACGTTTCAGAGCTAATTACATTGGATGAATAAGATTATTAGAGATGATTAGAGTTCTCTCTCTCTCTCTCTCTCTCTCTCTCTCTCTCTCTCTCTCTCTCTCTCTCTCTTAGGTGCAGCATAAGCATTTTTAAAAGTATATTGTGCTTGTACAAACACACACACACACACACACACACACACACACACACACACACAAACAAACAAACAAACAAACAAACAGGATGGAGTGAAGGACTAGATCAAACACTGGTGGATGCATGCCCTGATGCTCATCATGTCATTCAGAAGTCTTGTGGCTCTTGAGACTTCTTTGACCACAAGCAAAAGTGGTAGAGAGTCAAGGGAGAAACAAAAACATGTTCATGGGTTGGCAGTGAGTTCCCATGGGCAGAGGTGTAGCTAGAGTTTGGAGTGCCTGGGGACAAAGTCTGTTTTTGCACCCCCATGTCTCGCCCACCCAGCCCACCCACTCAGGACCTGGTCAGGGACGTGAATGTCACTGAGCCTCTGGGGAACAGTGAACGTGCTGCCATCTCCTTTGCCATGCATGTCCGGAGAAGAGTGTCAAGCAAAGCAAACACAAAAAGCCTTGATTTCCAAAGGGCAGATTTCCCTCAGATGAGGAAACTACTTATAAAGACATTGAAAGGGAAGGTAAAAAGAATCCAATCTCTTGGAACCTGTTTAAACCAATGGTAGGAGAGGCCCAGCACAACTGCATACCGCAAAGGAAGAAGAGCTCATCTAAGTCCAAGAGGGCACTGGCATAGCTAACGAGTGGAGTTAGACAGGCCCTAAAGTGCAAGGAGAGGTCTTTCCGTAAATGGAAATCCTCCCCAAATGAGGAAAATAAAAAGGAACACAAACTCTGGCAAAAGAAATGTAAGAAGATGATAAGAGAGGCAAAGAAAGACTTTGAGGAACACATGGCTAGCAATATAAAGGGAAATAAGAAAAGCTTCTTTAAATATGTTAGAAGTAAAAAACCTGCCAGAGAACCAGTTGGCCCTTTGGATAGTGAGGGAGGAAAGGAGGAGATAAAGGAGGACTTGGAAATTGCAGATAAATTAATTGAGTTGTTTGCATCTGTCTTCACGACAGAAGACCTTGGGCAGATTCCGCTTCCCGAATGGCCCCTCTTGACTAAAGAATTAAATCAAATACAAGTTAAAAGAGAGGATGTTTTAGGTTTAATTGATAAATTGAAGACCAATAAGTCACTGGGCCCAGAGGGCATCCACCCAAGGGATATTAAGGAACTGAGAAATGAAATTGCGGATCTCTTAACAGTAATATGCAACTTGTCTCTTAAAAAAGCCACAGTGCCAGAGGACTGGAGGATAGCAGATGTCACAGCAATTTTTAAAAAAGGAAGGAGGGGGGACCCAGGAAACTACAGGCCAGTTAGCCTTACATCTGTCCCAGGGAAGATGGTGGAAAGCCTCATCCAAGAGAAAATCTTAAAACACATAGAACAAACCTTGCTGAGAGAATATCAGCATGGCTTCTGTAAGGGTAGGTCTTGCCTGACAAACCTTTAAGAATTCTTTGAAAAGGTCAACAGGCATGTAGATTTGGGTGAGTGGGTGGATATTATCTATCTTGATTTTCAAAAGGCTTTTGACATAGTCCCTCACCAAAGGCTGCTGAGAAAATTGCACAGTCAGGGGATAAGAGAGCAGGTCCTCTTATGAATTGAGAACTGGTTGAGATCCAGGAAACAAAGAGTAGGTGTCAATGAGAAATTTTCACAATGGAGTGAGATGAAAAGCGGTGTGCCCCAGGGGTCTGTCCTGGGTTGGGTGCTTTTCAATCTGTTCATTAATGACCTGGATACAGGGATAAGCAGTGAGGTGGCCAAGTTTGCAGATGACACGAAACTTTTCCGTGCAGTAAAAACCAGACAAGATTGTGAGGAACTCCAGAAGGACCGGGGAAATGGGCTGCAAAATGGCAAATGCGTTTCAGTGTAGCAAAATGTATAGTAACGCATATTGGGGCGAAAAATCAAAACTTTATCTATCAACTCATGGGCTCTGAGTTATCCGTGACGGGTCAGGAAAGAGATCTTGGTGTAGTGGTGGGCACCTCCATTAAGGTGTCTACCCAGTGTGTGGCAGCGGTGAAGAAGGCCAATTCCATGTGAGGGATTATTAAAAAGGGGATTGAAAATAAAACAGCCAACATTATAATGCCATTGTACAAAATGATAGTAAGGCTGCACCTGGAGTATTGTGTACAATTATGGTCACCACATCTCAAAAAAGACATAGTGGAACTGGAAAAGGTGCAGAGGAGAGCGACTAAAATGATTACTGGGCTGGGACACCTCCCTTATGAGGAAAGGCTAAAACATTTGGGCCTCTTTAGTCTAGAAAAAAGGCGCCTGAGGGGGGATATGATTGAGACGTACAAAATAATGCAGGGCATGAGTCAAGTAGATAGAGGGACACTCTTCTACTTCTCACAAAATACCAAAACTAGGGGACATCCACCCAAACTGTGGGTTGGGAGAGTGAGAACAGACAAAAGAAAATATTTTTTCACCCAGTGCGTTGTTAGTCTGTGGAACTCCCTGCCACAGGATGTGGTGATGGCATCTGGCCTGGATGCCTTCAAAAGGGGATTGGACAGATTCCTGGAGGAAAAGTCCATCACAGGTTACAAACCATGATGGAGATGTGTAATCTCCAGGCTTAAAACCAGGGTACTTCAAGGCCTAGATGCAGGGGAGTGGCATCAGGAGACAGATATCTAGTCTCATGCGCTCCCAAACGCATCTGGTGGGGCCACTGTGAGATACAGGAAGCTGTACTAGATGGGCCTTTGGCCTGAGCCAGCATGGCTCTTCTTATATTCTTATGTTCTTAAGGGGGTCCAGATCCTGGGGTAACAGCGGGGGAGGGGAAGAAGGGTCTCTTCTTCTCATGCCCTCTTTGGGAATCTCCTTTCCAGACAAGGCTCTCTTGTGCAAACCACACAGCGTGCAGGTAGCATCAAGCAGGTCATTTTTATTTCAAGCGGCACCTCTTGGCACACTGGAAGCAGAAGCAACGCGGCAGCCCCAGGACCCACTCGCCATTCCTGGTGCAGAGAAAAGGGAGAGGAACCATGGGGGGTTACGGGGGGGCACACGATCATTTATTCAGAAAGGGCAGGTGGAATCTTCTTTGGCCACCCAGGATCTCTTCTTCAGCTTTTCTTCTCCGCCTCTCAGATGGGGAGCAGTTTAACACACACACACACACACACACACACACACACACACACACACACACACACACACACACACACCACATTCTCTTTCTCTCTCCCCCTCTTTCTTTTGTTCATTTTTCTGCTCCCCAAAAGTGGATCTGATCAAGTGAGAGCCCCACCAACGGGAGGAGCTGCACTGCCCCAATGCCATGGCCGTTCAAAGAGAGAGACCCACTCTTTACCAGACATGCTGTGCTGCCCGTGGAAAGCTGGCAAGGTGAGCGAGCTCTGGTGTGTGCCTCACTTCCCCCCCCTCACTTGTGGCCACAGCAAGGAGCAACCCAGAGGCGGAACCACTCCTGGCATAGTTTCAGAAAGGAAAATCCCATGCCTTTCATTGGGAAGGTGCAAGGTGTCTCCAGGTTTAGGACTGCTGGCAAGAAGGCACATGGCTTTCTCCTCCAAGCGCTGCCAGATTGCTGCATGCCCAGGTCAAAAGCACCCTTCCGCCCCCTAGATACGCCCCTGCCCATGGAACTTGTATACTGTAGATAAAGCAGCACATCTTATCCTTAGTGGGAATGAAAGCAACCACTGCAACTGCTGGACATGTTTTGCTGGCTAGCTGGCTGCCAATCATTTAAATCTTTTTTCCTGGCTTTGATTTGGCACTGGTTGCATTACACAACGAAATGGATAGGGGATCTGTGTCCCTTTTGGTTTTACTAGGCATCTCAGCTGTCTTTGACACTAGCATCCTCCTGAATTGCCTCTCTGAAATGGGAATTGGGGTGCTGCATTAAAGTGGCTCCAGTCCTTCCTGCAGGAAAGAATGCAGAAAGTGGTGTTCTGTGATTCATGTTCAACACCACAACCATTTACCTATGGAGTTTCTATCACTCATATATTTTACATGGAATTTTATTTTTTAACTGCACACATTTTCTTGTAGCTTTAATATAATGTTGTCTTTTAATGCTGTAAGATGTCCCTCAATTCCCTGTTCTGAATACTTGAACATGTCTTAATTGTACTGGATTACAATTAAAGGGATTAATGAGGCCCTCATTACTGTAAACCGCCTTGGGTCCTTTTCCAAGGAGAAAGGTGGGGTAACATACTCTAAAATAAATAAAAATAAATAAACTGTCCCAGAAACAAAAAGTATCACAAGGAACTACTCCTCTGATATCACAACAACCGTCTCCCTCATCTCAGGTTTTTGTTCTGAAGTCACTGGGAATGGAATGCTGTTACCCCAGTAATCACAATCCAGGCCATGATATGGAATATACCTGTATATACACCTCAGAGATGGAAAATGCTGCTTCACAAGACAGCCCCAAGGGAGGACTTTGAGGCCTGAAAATAGAAACATTGGAAGGGAAGGAAGCAAGCGTCAGAGAAGGGTGGCCCATGTCCTTTTATAGAAGGAAATGGAACAGTTTGAATTAGCCTTAGGAGTGAGGCAATGGAGGCAGATCATTTTGGGATTCACAGTTTCCCTTGAATTTTGCAAAATAATACCCTTTCACTTAGCATTTCAGTAACAAACCCCTTTCCCCACATCAAACAGTATAAGGAAATTAACAGCACGTTGGACAACACGTTTTGGGAGTTGTAATCTGAAAAAGCTCACTATGGACATGAAAATTGGCATTTGGCACTTGTCTTGCCAACATCAATTATCCAAGAAAAGCATAATGCCCAAATAAATGTTACTGCTTTTCCACACAATAAAGACTGCTTTTCCTACTTTTTGGATTATTAGTGAATACCAAACAACAGCTAGCTATTACCTAACATTCTGTATTGTCACCCTTTTAAAGCTTCTAAACTTTCTGCTACAAATGTCTGCTGTTTTAGACTTTCCTTTGTATTGATGGCTTACCAAGTTACAAAAATGAAATAATTTAACTCGTTGGGTTGCATGCTATTATCACATGTGATCTAAGTGATGGTTCTAACCTTTAAAGTCTAATAATGGCTTGGGCCTGACCTATTTAAAGGACTGTATCTAACTTTGGGGGCTCACTTGAGAGTTAAGGTCACTAGGATGCCTTCCTCTCAGTTCTGCCACCTTCACAGGTTGACCCTGCTTTGAATGTGTTTTGGTGTTGTGTATGTTTTTTGATATTGTAGTCATTGATCCTAAGTATTGTATACTCATTTTTACTAATTTAAATACTGATTTTGATTGTTGTAAGCCACCTTGCGGCCTTTTTACGGAGAAAGACAAGTCTGAAATACTTAAAATAAATAAATAATAAATATTTTCGGTATGAATGTTTTCAAGCACATATGAAAGAAGGGGGACATTGCCTTGTTTTTAACATGTCTTCAGAATTTCCAGTCATGTGATTTGAATCATGGTTTAGTGGTTCTCATATTCACTTTACTGATACTGTGGCTCATTGTACTGAACAATAATACTCCAATCAATGGGATGGAATAAACAATTTTTGTGCCAGAAATGGAGTACATACCAATAATGGGACCAATAATAACTGGGTTTTGTTATGTTATTGTTTTATGCAAAGTTCCCATTTGTTCTCTTGTGATGAATATTACCTGTCTGTAAGGTGGGAATACTCAGCCCCATCTCTGTTAACGAACGAATGAATGAAATTTTATTTACGGTCAATGACCAAAATCCAAAAGAAAAAATATATCATACAGATAAGAACAATCAAATATACATTCCAATAGACAACACATGAATCAAGCCTTATTACATGATATATCATAAATACAATTTTAAATACAATTTTTAAAAAGTACATTTTAAAATTTACTCTGGTCCAAAATAAAAGTAGTCATTAGCTATGATAAAAACAGTCATCAGTTACTACAAATACTATGTTTCTTTATCTCTATTTAATTTTTCCCCGAACCCTTATTGCTGCAGCACAGAATCTGGCAACTTGCCTAGTTATCTGTTAAGTGTTATCAGAAAGGAGGAACTGTACCATAGAATTCTATTGACCTCCCAGGATATTTGCCTATAATTGGGGAAATAAATTTCTTACGTAGATCCTGACAATAGGTGCAGAATAAAAGCACATGTTCTACACTTTCCAAATGGTCATTGGCACATGGGCAATTTCAATCTGAAAAAGGTAAACCTTGAAACCTCCCCTCCAGTAGCTTGGAGGGAAGGACATTTAATCTAGCCAGAGTAAAGGCCCTCCTGGAAACAGGAGATATGAGCCTATCCAGATACGGGGAGGCAATAAATGCAGATTTCTTAAGAAATTCCATTTTCCCCAACTGGGTAACATGTTTCTGTAATTCTATATCTCTAATTCGTGATTTCACCTCATTTTCAGGGGACATGTTTTCCCCCAGTCGAATTAAAGAATCTGCTAATGGCTTTGCTATTGCCTCGTGCTCTCATTGCAGCACAGCTTATATGCAAGGACCAGGCACCAGATGACTGGAATGTCATACCTAGGTACTTATACTCCCGGACCTGTTCAATTGGGTGACCATTAAGGGACCATTTATGCTTGATTCTCCTCCTGCCAAAAACCATTATTTTGGTTTTAGTATAATTAATTTCTAAACATTCCTGAATACAGTATGAGGAGAAGGCTCTCAGGAGCCTTCTAAACCCAAAACACGAGGTTGACAAAAGCACAGCATCATCTGCATAGAGAAGTATAGAAATTGGACGAGATGCCAGTTTGGGTGGGTGAAAATCTAAGTTGGATAAACTCTCAACAATACCATTGATATATAGATGGGAAGTGAGAAACATCTTGAGATCTGTGGGAAGTGAGAAACATCTTGAGAACTGTGAACCCAAGGAAAGCTGCAGGACCTGATGGCATTTCTGGTTGGGTGATTAGGGAGTGCACAGACCAGTTGGCTGGAGTTTTTACTGAAATTTTTAACCGGTCTCTAGCCCAGTCAACTATTCCATCTTGTCTGAAGGCCTCCATTATTGTTCCACTGCCAAAGAAGCCATCTATTAACAGCTTAAATGATTATAGACCTGTAGCACTTACCTCCATTGTAATGAAGTCTCTGGAACGATTAGTCCACCAGCATATCATCTCTTGCCTCCCAGGCACATTTGATAAATATCAGTTTGCTTACAGAGCAAATAGATCCACGGAAGATGCTATAGATATCACCTTGCACACTGCTCTTACCCATTTGTTGCTGCGGGGGACCTATGTAAGGATGCTCTTTGTGGACTTTAGCTCTGCTTTCAATACAATTATACCTCACAAGCTGATATCTAAACTTAAGGACCTTGGTTTTTGTCATTCCATCTGTGCCTGGATCATGGATTTCTTATCAAATCGCTCACAGAGGGTCAGATTAGGTGACTACATGTCGTCAGCCCTCACTCTCAACATGGGTACTCCACAGGGCTGTGTGTTGAGCCCACTATTGTTTAGTATTTACACCTCTGACTGCACTCATACTCATCCTGAAAATAAAATCATCAAGTTTGCCGATGACACAACAGTAGTGGGACTCATCTCTGGTGGAGACGAGTCAGCCTACCGAGAGGAGGTGCATCGGCTGCTACGGTGGTGCAGAACCAACAATCTGATAATAAATATTAACAAGACCAAAGAACTTATAGTGGACTATCGAAAAAGGAAATCAGACACTCAGCCCCTGATTATTGATGGAGTTTGTGTAGAGCGGGTGATGGACAGTAGGTTCTTAGGAGTTATTCTACAGGAGGATTTGACCTGGAGTGCCAACACTGAAGCACTGGTTAAGAAGGCCCAACAGAGATTATATCTTCTGAGACTTCTCAGGAGGGAACAACTGTCTAAGAAACTGTTGGCAACCTTCTACCGGGGCTTTATAGAAAGCACTATCACTTACTGCCTCTGTGTCTGGTTTTCCAGTTGCACAGTGGCAGATAGAAGGGTGCTCCAGAGGGTCATAAACACTGCTGAGAGGATAGTGGGCTGTCCTCTTCCTCCTTTGGAAGAATTATACAACTCCAGATGCTCAAGGAAGACATGTAGAATTTTGAGAGACCCTTCGCATCCTGGCTACCAATTTTTTGAACTGTTGCCGTCTGGCAGGAGATACAGGACTCTTAGGTCAAGGACAAATAGACTAAAGAACAGTTTTTATCACAGAGCGGTATCCAAGCTAAATGCGACAGTTTTAGCACTATCTTAATCAGTTTTAAGTAGTGTTTTAAATTTTGTAAGCAATTTTAAGAGTTTTTAATATTTTGTATGGTGTTTTATATGTTTTATGTGTTTGTATGCTTAGAGTGTGTAGTGGAACAGCACTCTAATTTCGTTGTGCATATTTTGCATATGCATAATGACAATAAAACTCTATTCTATTCTAGATTGAATAAGGTGGGGGCTAAAGATACATCCTTGCCTCATGTCCTTATGCACAGGAACTGGTTTAGATAGGATCCCATCAGAATTGCAAAGAACCTGTAAATAGGAATTCTCATGTAAAAGACGGATTAATAAAAGAAGTCGTTTGTCAATATTCATAGACTGCAGTTTTAACCACAAGATGTCTCTAGAAATAGAGTCAAATGTGGATTTAAAGTCTATGAAAGCAGCATAGAGAATCCCACCTTTCGGGGCTGAGTATTTACTAGCTAAATGAAGAACATGACACTGGTCAATTGTGGATTTCCCTTGCCTAAAACCTGCCTATTCTACAAGAATATTCTCTACCCATAACAAATCTTCTATTTTTTTCCAACAAATACCTTGCATATAATTTACTAATGGTACTTAACAAACTGATAGGACGATAGTTGGCAGGATCCCTTCTATTTCCTTTTTTAAAAATTGGGACTACAATAGCTAATCCCCAGTCCTTTGGTATGCAAGCTGTTCTATCGATCCAGGTATACAGGGTAGCTAGTATAGGAGCCCACCATTCAGCATTTGCTTTAATAAGATCTGATGGAATATAGTCAGGCCCTGGGGCTTTACCTGGTTTTAAGCTATCAATTAACATGAGTACTTCCTGTTTAGTGACTGGAGGCCACTCTGGGAGGCCTTCTAGTTCAATTTGGAAGGCAGAAATACAAGATTGAGCTGCGTAGTGCCTGCCAAAGTATTCTTCCCATACTGTCGGCATTATATAGTAGTCTGATTTAGGAATAAAAGTTAAAGTTCCCCTAGTTACTATCTTCCAGAATGAAGCCGAGTCTCTCAAATGGGCAGCAGTTAACAAGCTTTGCCAGGCTTCCCTCTGGGCTTGTAGTTTCTTAGTTTTAATCAAGGATTTATACCTTTTTTGCACTGGTACCAATTTTCTGGGATTCTTCCAAGATTCTGATTCTTATAGTCTCTATAGGTCTTCAGTAGCTCATTCTATAATGCTCTACATTCTGAATCAAACCAGTGCTTTGAACAGGTGGTACGAGGCAATAAGGTACCAGATTTATTACAGGTTAAAAGGGGTTGCAAGGACTCTACCAAATTAGAATAGAATATGACTTGATTTGCTGCTCTCGCTGTGGTAATAAGATTTGTAAAATGCATATAAGGGTTGATGGCTAATAGATTCCTTGTACGGGATGACTGCTCATCAGTCCACCTTATTCTTACATTTCTTATATCAGCTGCTATAGATACAATTGGAGCACACTCTGCTACCACGTTATATTGATTATAATTCAGCTTAATCATCAGGGGTAAATGATCACTGTCACCCTGATATTTTATCTCAAACTCCAGAATGGAATCAGCCAAATCCCTTGAAATCAGCACATAATCTATAATTGAGGCTCCTAATGAAGAAATAAAGGTAAATTCCCCTGGTCTATCCCCTCCCCATTAATACTTCCATTTAAAATAACTAGTTCTAAAGTAAATACCATCTTTATAAAACACAGACCAGAGTAAATAATACCAAAATCTTTAAATTTTCTCTGATAAAATTTAGGATGAAAAAAGGATTCAGGAAATGACAGATTAAAATGATTAAAAAGTGCAACATTGCTACTTCCAATCCTTGTGCTGCAGTCCCCAGCAATTATAATAGAAGCTCCAGGGAGTAACTTTAAAGCTTGCTCAATAAATTCTACCAGCTGGATCCACAAGGCTTCCGCTAGCTCATAGGATCGTGGAAAGGGAGCATAAATCTTAACCAGCAATATTATGGATCTAGCAATTTTTAGCACCAGTGCAGTGGCTATACTATTTAAGGAATCCCATGACAATACAGTGGCCTGTAACTTTCTGGACAAAAATGTAACTAAACCTCCCATGGCTCTCCCACCCTTAAAGCTTGGAGAGGCATTTAAAGAGTACACCTCGTATCCATTCAGCATTGGTGCATCTAGAGCCCATGTTTCCTGAATCTCCTAGGAATTCCATGAGCTCGGGGTCTGATGCTTTAGAGTGACAGCCTGCAATGTTCCATGATATACAGTTAAGTACAGATCTATTTTGCTGTAAGGAAGGATCTGCAGTAGTGTTAACAAAAGAATCAGAGTGGCAGAAATCCCTCTCTAAATTATCTTTGTCTCTTTCACCCGTAACAATAGATCGAGCATTATCAGACATTTCCCCACTCCCAGCATGCATCAGGCCCGGTTGTTCATATGGCTCCTTAGGCGAGGCATCCTTCATCCTGTCAAACAAAATGATGATCATATCAGTCAGCTTGGTTTGTCTCAGCCTCCTAGTAGCAGCTTGGTAAGTCTTAACTGGAGCACAAAATTTGGAGGACATTGAGTAGCCACTAGAAGAAGGAGGTATATTAAAAGGAGAATCTAGTAAATGTGAAGACTTGCTATTAGATCTATCACTATTAGATTTGTCAGTCCTTAAGTCCGAGATGGGAGTAATTGTTATCTGGATATTACATTGTAAGCTCTTAAGCACTGGGGGAGATAAGGTAAGGTTGAGGACTTCCGACATCCTAACAGGAGCTGAGTTTTCCCAGATGTTGGCAGACAAATTTTGAAAGTTGTGCAGATATAGAATGTTGTAAGATACAGGTGTATTCCCTGTATTACTTGCCAGCTACCCCTCACGGGAACCTCAAGGCCATACATCTGCAAAAAATACCCTGCAAAACTGCAAGGCTGGAGTTTATAGAAGCCTGCCAGAACTTATCTTGGCTGAGGAATAATGACACAGTCCCAGATAACACTCCCAATTACAGCAACTCCAAACAGCCTTCTTGTCCAGAGAAACGTTATAGGTTAAAACAGTTCAGTAAAAATAGTAAATAGTAATAAGGCAGGATAAAATAGCAATTAGCATAGAAACAGGATAAAATAAGTAGTTTATCACCACGAGCTCCTGCGGGGGTGTAAGCTGTGCTCCGCCAGAACCGGAGCCCCTCTCTGTTAATGTGTAACAGTAAAATCTCTGATTATATTGGCACAATATTATAAACAATCTATATATAAATAAAACACAACACGCCAAGCACAATATGTTTACCTATTTTAATATTTTTTTTAAAAAGGACACAGACAAATTTTGTGCTCTCTTGAATACCAAATAAAAGTTTTCTTTGTGTAAAATAGTACATAAACCTTGGATCTTCTTTATTTAGGAATAATACTGCACATACTTCAGAAAGGGACATTGCTGTTTTCTATCATATATCAAAGAACTCATCATAATACCATTGTTATTTTTCTCAATATTTTGTTTCTGGGGGGAAAATACGCCCCATTGAGATTGTTGGGAATTAGAACCCAACTCCTTCCCCCACACAATACATACAAAAGAAAATAAGTACAAGTGTTAAAGTAGTATATATGCATATTTACAAGCAAATCAAATTAGAAACATTGCTTTAGACCAGGGGTCCTCAACCTAAGGCCCCGGGGCCGGATGCGGCCCCCCAAGGTCCTGATTCCGGCCCCTGGGACCAATTGCAACCCCCCCACCTACCCCCTGTTTTGTGAGCAAGCAAGCCTCCGCAGCTGCTTTTGGACTGTGATCCGGCCCCCAGTGGTGTCTGGGTGGTGGTGGACCGGCCCGCTGTATGAAAACTTTGAGGACCCCTGCTTTAGACCATGCCAAACTACATGTATGTGTATAAAGCTATTGGTGCAATAATTCATAGCAGCAGAGTAGGAATCATATTCCATAAATAGTACCTGGTTCAAATCCATAAATCACCTCCTCATCCTCAATGAAAAGCTTAAATCTCATCCATGCTCACTTGGTAGAAATGTCCATTGACCACAATGTGACTTAATTCTGAGAAGCCCCAAATTGGATTGGACTGAACAATGCCTTCATTTGAAAGAGAGCTCATGACTAGATGATTATATTAGTTAATCACAAGTGCTACAAGTTCAAGTGTACCACTGCACACTTTGGGAAATTTGCTGCTAGTCAAATGCATGAAGTAATACAGAGCACAGTTGTTTTGAGTGACAAATTTTACGATTGCTACTAGAAGTAGAGTGAAATCTGGTGCTTTGGTTTTATATAGTTATGCACTGTGGAGTGTGCCATGGATATCAAACAACTTGTCCTTCACAAGGCTGCTCAAAACATAGTAGTCTGGAATGGGAAATCCAATGGATTGGCCTTGTCCACTAGACCTGGGGAAGTAGAACGTAGATGTATTACACCTGGAAGACTTCTATGTGATTTCCTATGGACTGGCAAAGGTCTCCTATGTCTAATTGTCAAACAGTAACAGCAGCAACAACAGAGGAGTTTATGGACCAAACTGAAGGGAGGATCACCCCAAAGTGGTGGAGGGAAGTGTCACTGAAGAAAATGACCCACATGCAACCTAAACTGTACTTTGAGAATGAGGACAATTGGGAATAAACAGGTGTATGTGTGGTGGGGGGAGATTATACAAGAAGATGAACAACATGGGGTACAGGTATGTATCTAAATGCCATTTAGATAGTACCTGTGATCACAATTGCATTCATCAGTATTTAAAAGACATCTGCTTTCAGTAGTTTTTCGAGAGTGGTTATTAATTTTTATGGTCACATCATTTCCTGTCATGTTATTATACCATTCTTCCAAAGTCATAGGCTCAAACCCATTCACATTTCACTGGAAACAAAACACAAGGAAATAAGAGCCAAATCCAAAACAAAGTGAGATATTTTATGTAGGCACTCGCAAAGAAAAAGAAAATGTGAATATCTGAAAGAAAGAAAGAAAGAAAGAAAGAAAGAAAGAAAGAAAGAAAGAAAGAAAGAAAGAAAGAAAGAAAGATTGGGCTTGATTCCATGATCCATAAGTTACCTTCCAGCTTATATACCGCATAATACCACATCAAGTAGTTTTTGGATGGTTTACAGTTTCAATTACAGTATGCAGGCTACACATTGACAATTCAATGGTAAATGTTGCTCATCATATTTCTGCAAGTGTTGGAAGTAGGAAAGGAATAGCAAGAAGGTGTTTTTATTGTTTCATTCCTAGAAAAGGAAGCTCTTCCACTTTGTGTTAAAGATATGGGACAGGATATAGTAGTGGAACTTGAGAGGGCAACAATCCTCTCTAACACACACACACCATTTTCCTCCGAAGCTGACTCGGGGTGAATGGGTGCTGCAGCACCCTCTGAGCTAGTGTGTGGGCAAGAGAGAGGATGGCAGGAAAACACCTCAAGCAAAGCAAGTATAATTACAGAGTGAACCAAGACTGCCCCTTCCAGGTTGCTTATGACCCTCCCTCCCCCCAAGTACCAGAATGGCTATTCCAATTCCAAATTTTGACCTTAAAAAGTTCTCTTTCAGCTAGTTTCTGTGAAGATTCTCAGTCATCCAGGTGAGTTCATCTGGAAGTTGAGTCGTGGCAACAGGACTTTTTTTTCCTGAGAGATTTTCTCTCAACAAAAAGAACTTTCAGTCAGTAAGCAGGCAAGGGATGCAATTTTGCCATGTTTCAATCCTCAGCCCTACTCCCAACTATTAAAACAAAACAAAAAACAAAGAAGCATTTACACTCACAATTAAGATTTTTCTTACACTCAAAGGGCTTTTTCAGTTTGTTTTCATGGAAAGCCTTTAAAAAAGAAAACATATATATTTGGAGCTGGGTAGGCCACAGGGAATGCAGCTCTCCAAAGTCAAAGATGTGTGCACATGTGTGCTGTTCTCAGATCTTAAGAGGCCATTCTATTGCAAGCAAGATCAGTTTTGGCACATGGGCTTGTACAGCTGGCCAGACCTATGCTGTGCTTAGATGTACATTAACTGATCCTTTAGAACAGAGACCCTGGTGATCCATGTGAAGCTGCTTATGAAACTTCTGAAAGCCCCAAAGATGACTTCCCTGAGGTGTGGTAGATGCTGTTGAAGACAATGACAAAGGCTTGACCTACTCAGCTGCTCAGGAGAGGTTTAATGTGGACATACGAGTTAAAACAAGAGAGTACCTAGACCCCTTTGATGTCACTTTCTTAAAATGGAAAGCAATTGTCTGAAAAGGGAAGACTCTGCTAGTTGTGGCAGTTCTCCATATCTTCCATCTCCATGAAAACCAGGCTTTCTGATAATGTGGAGAGCTCAAACTCTGTCCTCTTGAAACTATCCCTCTGTATCTGAGACACATTTGTACATGTTGACCCTGTCCTGAATTCCTGCACAGGATTGGAATCATAGGCTGAAATCCAGTAACCTAACCTATGCTGTGTAAGGACGATGACATCAGCTGCTGCTGCTGCTTTTCAGAAATTTAATTGGGCTCCCCCTGAAAGGACTTCAGGTTCCCAAGCAATTTCTTTTATAAAATCATGGCATCATAGAATCATGGAGTTGGAAGGGGCCTAATAGGTTATTGGGTCCAACCTCCTATTCAGCACAGGAATCCAAATCAAAGTATAACCTGACAGTTGGTTGCCTACTTTTCTCTATGCTGTCTAACTTTCTCTTGAATGCCTCCCGCGCTGGAATACTCGCCACATCCCACGGCTATTTCTGTTATCATATTGCTCTAATAAATTCATGTTGGTTTCTAGTTAATACTGCATTGGTCTCTGGATAACCATTTTAAAATCTGCTCTAGAATTTTCCATGGGGTTGATGTGAGGCTGTGACTTGTCTGTGGTTCCCAAGTTTCAACTTTTGGCCTTTTTGAAGATAGGGGCATTTCATTATGGCACAACCATTGGATTCTAAGGGATCTGAGCCCAGTCTTTAATTTTTTTTAACAAAATTACTAACAACAGTAAAATAATCATGGAGTTGATAATATTTGGAAATTAAAAACTCTCCTTCCTGCAGCACCAGGATGAAAGTTATATCCAGGGAGCCACAGTACCTTGATGGTGGCAGAGGCAAATATTTGAAAATATTAATTAAAAAAATGGCTGTGCTGGAATGCATAATCAGCCCTGTGCACCATAAGTTGAAATAACAGTATTTCAGCCACAGAACTGTCTGGATTGGGTCCAGTCTGTAAAACAAGTATTAGATTCAGAGGATTGTTATGAAAGGTATTGCTCTAAATAGTGTAAGAGGAGCTTTGCCAAATATCACAGCTGACTTGTTTAATTTAACTTTGTATCATTGCTTTGCTAAGTATAAAAGCACAAGGACTGACAACTTACTCTAGTGACACCTGTCAAAAGTCAAGAAAAAGATTTAGATCAACACCCATGGGAAGTTACATATTTAAACAAAACTACACATGTGAGACAATTCCCTGTGATATTAATATAAGGACACTGTGATCCCCTTTATATACATACAGTTGAAGCTGAAATGGTCTGAAATGTTTACAAATTAGAAAGTGTGCCACTATACAACACCATGACTTTAAAAAACAAACAAACAAAAGTATAAAAGTTTTACAACACATTATACAGGTCCTTTTAGGATCTATAAAACATGTACTGGAACCACCATATTACAAGTCATCACTAACAATTCTATTTCATTTTGATATTTATATATATTTATATATATATTTATATAATCGTTACTTATATAATAATTAAAAATCACTTTTAAACAAGTATACAAGTTCACTTTAAAATTAACTTGTTAATAAAGTTGTGCAAAACAAGCTGGCCTCTATATTTATGTGAAGTATTTTATTTATTTACTTATTTATTTATTTATAAAAATATTCAAAATAAAGTTCATTCAGAAGTGTGTCTCTTTTTCTGTGATGGCTGAAATGTTGCCATCAGCTTTCAGCTTGCCATCATAGTCATTTACCGTAGCAGTATATAAACCTGCTCCAAGCTTTCCTCTCATTTTCAAATCCGGACTTGGAACTATAAGTTTTCTGAATCTCTGGAAGGGAAAAAAATGAAAAGTTATTTCTGTAACTATTACTTGCACATGTTTGCAGACACACAGGCATGAGCATACAGTGACTAAATCATGTTGACACACGTGTTTATTTTCGCTTTTAATCTCAAAGATGAATTCCTAACTATGCAGACATCTTGCGGCAATCAACAGTCCATAAGAGTTGTTTGCCTATAATCAATCCATAACCATTAAGGCAGGGACGACTTATGGACCATCACATAGGAGGGGCTACTTAGAACCATTAGCCAATGGTACACATATGCACACGTAACATAGGAAGATAATTTATATCAATTCAGAGTGCATATTTAGAAGATTATGTGTGTTACTAGTAACAATGGACAAGCGTGTCTTCCACTACCACCAATCTGATACTTTGGAGGATATCAGAGATTGGACCTGGGATTTTCTGGACAAAAAGCCAATATACTCCTGCCCTTCTTTCTTTTTCTTGTTTGTTACATATTTGTCCAGGCCTGAATAATTGAGCCAACAAATTGAATTCAGTCCTCCATGTCTCACCTGCCTGGGACTAGCAAAAATGCAATACACAATTGTAACCTGTGGATTACAAATTATGTAGGCTTGCACTGGACCATCTCCTTTTATTCTTTTTATAGAATTTTAATATCCTGGGTATTTGTTTGGATGTTACTGTAGTTTAAAGAAGAGAATCGTTTCCAATGGGTATTTCTTCTTCTTCTTCTTCTTCTTCTTCTTCTTCTTCTTCTTCTTCTTCTTCTTCTTCTTCTTCTTGATATTAATTCATACATTCACTTATTGACTCAATTTGTATACTGCCCATTAGGCTATCATGGCTGCTGGAGGCTGCTTCATGGTAGTAAGAGGGCTGAGAAAACGAACAAAACCAATGAATGGGGCCAGAGCCAAAAAAGTATCCTTTACTTGCAATCTCCTTCTGCTGTCCGTCTAATTTTGCATTCTTTTCACTGACTCCCACCTTCCCTCCCTTTGCTACCCAGCTGGTCTGAAGTGACTATTCTCAGGACCATTAAGCAACATCTGATCTAGCCCAATTTCAATTTTCAAAATTATCACAATCTGGACTTCTCTGTCATTTTTGCTTTAATCTCCATCCCACTCATTTTATCATCCTTGTCTCTTTAGTAAACCAAGGAGCAGTTTGCTACCATCCTGACCAGTACAGAAACCCAGGTCAAGAGTGTGTCCTTCAATATAAGTGGGGTTAGATACCAGCCGCAACAGGCCCATGGCTGTCATGATAGACATGAAGTTGCAAACGTCTCCCGGTTAACTGGTTTCCACATGGATGTAGAAGTCCCCACAGCACAACAAGGCAAGGCCACTGCAGCACCATACCCAGACCAGATGAGCCAGCTCAGGCAAGGAGACTGCCATACAGCAGGGTGGATGTTATGCCAACAGAATCCCTATTCTGTCCCAGGCACCCACTCTCAGGAACGTACACTCATACTTAGCCATCTGTGGGACAGGACACCTACCAAGGATGACTGAATCTCAGTACCTGAGTTTTGTTTTACTTTTGTATTTGTATATGAATGGTGATCATTTGTCTGTTTTACTAGAACTTGGAAACATCATAGTCTGCACCAAAGACAGACTGAGCATGTGGATTGTTGAAAACTGTTTATGACAATGCCCGTTGTGTCACAGAAACTGGGCTTGGGACACAGGCAGGAACAAGGGCATCATACGTCCAGGGAAGCTGATGGTCAGCTCAGAACTAAGCTTAATATGATTTTTCCCCTCTGAAGTCCTTCAAACTTTAAATGAAGCAATGTAGTTGTGAAAAGGTGTATCACCTCTAGAATAGTTCCTTCTGTTTTCCACAACTTAACACAGATCCACAAAGGAATGCAAACCATGGAGGAGAGAGCCATCATCCACCCAATGCCATAGCCCCAATCTGGGTATATGTATACATTGTTGTACTTCAGTGGCTTATATTTCACGAGGAAAAAGATGAAGATCCCCTAAGACAGAGAGGAAAACATGAACCATGATCAAATAATTAAACGAGTTCACTGAAAATACACAAATGCTCTTCAAACATCCGAACAGGAATACTTTGAATGTCTAAATAGGGAGAAAGTTCTGCACCAGAACATGGACAGAGACAGACTTCAAAGCAGAATGCTATACCTAGAGCCTCTACACACAACGTGGGAGCCTGAAAACTTCCTGGCCTCCTGGCTAGGTGGAGCCTCTTTACACATAGCAAGGCTTTTCTAATTGAGGCAGCCCCTGTCCAAGTCAGTAGATGTG
The DNA here is from genome assembly GCA_029282475.1 of Phrynocephalus forsythii. Lineage (NCBI taxonomy): Eukaryota > Metazoa > Chordata > Lepidosauria > Squamata > Agamidae > Phrynocephalus > Phrynocephalus forsythii. The sequence goes on along the minus strand of JAPFRF010000011.1, from coordinate 130,545,414 downwards.
GAAAGGGCTGGAACTATCTGCCCACTCAAGTGTTCTGATTAACTCCATCCTGAATGTCTGAATGGGAGTTAGGTTAAACTCACCAGAAAGCATTCCACCACTGTCTCTCATTCAACATGACACTCAAAAGGAAAGGAACCACTTTGGGGATTTAAATATTATTCCACCCTCATTGAAGGACCAAATGAATGCACCATTGTGCAAAATGACTTACACCTACAATTGACAGCTGATTGGAATGAACATCTGCCCAAAAAGGGACCGATGATTCTACCTCCAAACAAGCAGCACTCCTACCATGCCTTATTTTGCACTCCACCTTTGATGGTTCCTAGCTCCTAGGAGAAACTTTGAAGGGATGCATGAAAACTTAAAATAGGAAGAGGTGTTCAAAAGAGTCTAAAAGAAACATAGCGACCCACAGATAGCCTCTAGATATGAGAGAACCAAAACACAGTATATATAATTGTTCCACTAATATCTACATAGAGTAGATATAATATAGGAATCAATGACTGATCACATTTAAAGAAGCTAGCATGCACCCGATCCTTGTCTGCATCAAACCATATTATGAAAAAGGGAAATAAAACCTAGAGACTCCTTGTACCTAAAATGAATGACAAGATACGGAAAAACTGAAATAAATGAAGTAACATTTGTTACTTACAATATCTGTTTTATTGATATTTTTTATTCTAAAGGGTCACCAGGAGATATTGAACAACTCTATAAAAGAAGGTGTCCTTTTATAATCACATTTGTACAGGTATGCAATAGCCTATTACTCCAAAATTTCCACAGAAGAGCTGAGTGAAAACTTTGCCAAAATTTATATAGATTGCTCTTCTAAGTTAATCATATTTTATTACTCACTGCACAAATCCCAGGAGTAAGCAGCTTCCAACACCATTTAATCAATGGCAGTGGTCTGTATCCAATCATATCTTCAATATTGTCATAAAACCGATTGCTTCCTGCATAAAAGAAGTAACCAATGAAAATGAGTGACACACACACTCTCTTTGTCAATCTTTTTCTGGAGTGAAGCAACAACATAAGTATTAATCTAGAAGTTGAGTCAGGGCAACTGGACTTCTGTTCTTGAGAGAGTGAAATGTTTCGCTGCTCATCAGAGGTGGGGGGCTCAGACACAGTCTGTCTGTTACTTATCAGGCAGTGATTTCAACAATCCCCAGACAAATCAAAAATACTCCACACCTCCACTGCCAAGGCCAGGGCTGATGACTCATACTTTATGGGTGATGGAAAAGTTAAAGGTGGGACTTTCACACACCTTAGGCCATTGTCCATCTTATGAGCCTATTTCAGATCAGGGTGACATGAGGTCAAAGTGAACTATAAAATAAAGGACTCGCAACTAGCTTTCCTCAGACTGATGAAGCTGCTTGGATGCACAGCGAAATGTTCCAATCTCTCAACAAAAGAAGTCCAGTTGGCATGATTCAACTTCCAGATCAACTCACCTGGATGACTGAGAATCTTCACAGACATAAGAATTCATGTACTCAACTGTAAAATACAGCGGGCTCTGAACTTACAGTTGACTTTAAAAAAAAACATCAAACCATATTCATTTATTCACAAGCATTCCAACATTCTCTTTCTCATCCACTATGAGAACTTTTCAACCAAACTACAGAGTGTAAGGTAGGACAAAAAGAAATTGCTGTGATTTTCTAGAAACTACCCCCAATTTTAACATAATACCCAGAGGGACAATGGAGTCTGATTTACAATTGTTTGCTTTCTCACCAGGGTTGGTGAACCAATTTGATTCTAAGTCCAAAGGTCTACTGTATTTTTTGCTTTTTTGACTGTCAGGAAAGGCATACAAATGAAATAGATACAGCTACCACAAGTAAGTTACAATGCCTCCCTTCTTCTTCTTTTTTACAAACATATTTGGCAAGATGGAGGGCATTTTTGGAGATTCTGTTGAAATCCTAAAACTGTTGGGGTTTTCTCAAGCAAGAATGGAATGATATTATGTTTTAATGAAGTCTGAGACTGGAAGTGAAAGAGATTCCAACAGTAGACACTACCAACATTTCTCCCTGAAGCCCTCTTAAAAGGATACCACTTCAGGAGTCATTCCAGGAACCCACTGGTCACTTTTAAAGGGGAACAGTACTGAGATACAGACAGACAGGTCGATGGAAAGGTTTACGCTAGGACTCCCTTGAAAAGTGACATGATTTTACAAGTTTCATATTATAAAATGGTCCATCTTGCAATATTGCAGTTTCATATAAATTATGAAAAGGGTATTCACTCAATACCTTGTTTTCAGCAATTTAGGCCATCTTAGCACAACACGGCATCTTGATAAGGATTGCTAAAATTCTAGTGAAATCCTTTACTTTCAGCCAAGAACAATTATTTCCTTTCAATATGTTCGTTTAAGGTTGGAAAGGAGATATGAGCTATACTGGGCTGAAATACTGGAAAAAAACTGTAACTAAAACATGACAGCTGATAAGCAATATATGTAGTATATTTTGTTGTGTGTAGAACATAAATCAAAAATTATTATTAAAAAAACAATTGTTTCCTTTCTTCTACAGGGTCTTAGAAATTTGTGTGAAATATCCTTAACACCTCTCCCTTTGAGAATCAAACCACAAACACGCCACAACAAGAGGACTGACTGATTGTTAAGAAAGACACAGACAACCCATCAAGGGCTTCGAATTCTTAAAGAAAGAAGCAGTCAGCAATTTCATGCAGTTTGCACTATGCATAATTCTTTCTGATACAAGAACACCATCAAAAGCAGTATGGCATTCATTTCCACCCTCACCAGCCAAGTAAAGAATATAGCGGCCCATCATTTGTACATGCACAGTTGTTGAGACAAATGAGAATTAGTATCCTTATCAGAACAGGTGTCTGAAAAGAATGAATCAAAAGAAAAAAAATCCATACAACTTGCAAAACTGATCTAGAAACTCGTATTTAATAGGATTAAATTTGATAAGATAAATTATGAAAATTATTATTTTAGAAAAGATTCTAGGAAAGGGAGTTGCACAGACCAGATAACACAAACAGCCTGCTTCTCTGGCAGCTAGATCAATTCTTTTTATCCAAACTAGTCTGTAAGAAGGAACCAATGGTTTCTTTTTTAAAATACTGGTGACTGCGATTTCTTAACATGAATGAAAGGCATCTTAGAAGGATTTATTTTGAAGGCAGAATATAAACCATTGGAACAAATAAATTTTGGCGCAATCAGCTTGTGAATGCACATTGTTTGAGAGGAAGATCTACCGTAACTGGAGGAAAAAACTGTTGACTCACCATAAAACCACCCAATGCAGACACATTCAAATATAGCAACAAAAAGAAGGCACATTCCACTGGCTGCATAGGAGTCAAACAGCTGGAAAACGTACATTCCGCCCTGAAAGAGACAAGTTTTAAAATGAAAAAAAAATGTGATGGGTGCTGAGAGAGACACTGGTGCTTCTGGGGGATCTCCAGAAAATGAAAAAGGGTGAAATGCAGCAAGTGATTCCTGTAAACTTATGTTAGCTATGTGTTCTTACAAGTCCAATCCAGTGTTGGCAAACCTATGGCACGGGTGTCAAAGGTGGCACTCGGAGCCCTTTGTCTGGGCACCTGACATGGCCCCTTCACAGCCACCTGTATTCAGGTTAAATTTCTCTATTGTGTGTGTTGTGTCGTTACAGTCGTGACCGACTCTTCGTGACCCCATGTCCATGGAGTTTTCTTGGCAGGAATACTGGAGTGGCTTGCCAATTCCTACTCCAGACACCTACAGCACCTGGTATTCCCTGGAGGTCTCCCATCCAAGTACTAACCAGGGTTGACCCTGCTTAGCTTCCAAAATCAGGAGAGATTGGATGTTGTTAGGGCATCTAGGCAGCTCAAATTGCTCTATTGGCACTTTGCAAATAATTAGTGGGTTTTGAATTGCAGTTTCTAAAAGGTTCGCCATCACTGGTTTAATCCTTTGTATTTTATCCAATTTAAATTAGATTTAGAGTGTAGCCTAATCCAAACCTTGAGGAGAAAAAATAATAGTACATTGTATACTACACTCCTCTATGATGGAGGAGAACCTCATTGGATAATTCAAGTACTAAGGAGAATGTTGTACATATTTTAAAAATTCAGATAATATAATTTTGAATAATGAGGGATATAAAGGATTCTTTTAAAATGTGTTTACAGTTGCATCCTACAGTATATCAGATTCATTATCCAAGTTACAACCAAGCTTTAATGACATGGTCTAATAAAAGTATCAACCACCCTTGGCTTTTAATTTTTCAAAATAAAAGCACAGCATTTTCTTTATTATTATTTGAGTATGCAATTGCAATAATTACTTTTACAATGCAATTCTATATCTACTTGGATAAATGTTCTCTCATACACTAGAAATCACTCCCAGAACAGTGACTACAGGATTAAACTTTAAGAATTTCTTATAAATATTCAGATGTTGTCATTGCCTGTCACATGACTATGCATAAAAACTGCATAAAATGTTCTGAGAGAACACTTCTAGGTTTGGCCACAAATGCAGTATTGTTGGGGAAAATGTGTCAGAAGAATTGGACTATAATGATCACAGAGAAATACATTTATTATTCTATAGAATGCCATAATACTTTTGTTTGCATCTTCGTTGTTGCCACAATGCAACTATAACCTAACCTTCTGTCCCCTCGATAGATTAAACTGCCCAGAAAGTGCTTTAAGTTCTATTGGGCATTATAGAAGCAGCATGTGTGCTTCCCCCCTCTAGCCTTTAAGATAAATATGGGATGTACAGTCGTATAGTGAGGCATCTAGAAATCCTCTACAGCAGTGGTTCTCAACCTGTGGGTCCCCAGATGTTCCTGGACTGCAACTCCCAGAAACCCCTTCCAGCACAGCGAGTAGCGGAGGCTTCTGGGAGTTGCAGTCCAGGAACATCTGGGGGCCCACAGGTTGAGAACCACTGCTCTACATCTCCCTGGTAAAATATCTTAAAGTTTGTATACACAATATATACAGTTGCTCTGATTATGTATCTCCTGAGCTAATTTTTGAAGACCTCTCAAGAGCTGGCCTTGTTCGGGGCTCTGTTGTAGCAAGCTGAGGATGAAATACATTGCACAGTGAACCGCCCTCGGTATTATTTTCAGGTGAAACTACTCCTGGAATTCCCATTCCAGATCTCTTCTTGAACATAAAGGAGTTTCTTCCACCCTATGCCGCGCTGACTGGGAAGGCTGGAGCAAAGAGCCTTTCATGATAGAACAAAGTGCAAGACTGCCATTTGGTGGCGTAGGCCACGTACTGCAACTTGATTTCTTTAGCTGGTCTCATGCCACAGAGGATAGGAATGGGACACTTTCGAGCTGCACACAGGACAGCAGCAGGCATGCTGAGATTTAGAACCACCTGCAGCTCTTCAAGAATGGCTAGGTAAGCACAAAAGGGGAGTCAGCAACAATCAAGTGGCAGATCCAATCTAGCAGTTGAGTAGGAAACTGAACGATTCACAGTGAAATACAGCCTGCCGACCCACATTAAGCAGCACCGCCAACCTGAAGCCCAAACAAATCCAGCTATTTTTTTTCTTCAAACATTTTGTAAACCAAACATGGCAGGGGGTTGGACTAGATGGCCCTTGAGGTCTCTTCCAACTCTATGATTCTATAATTCTATGATTCAATGTTGCCAAATCCTATTATTTCAATAATATAACACAGCAGAATAAGAAAGCACTCTCTGTTTTAAAACATTAATGTACTTCTCACAACAACACCCCCAAGTAATCCTTCTGGAACTTCCATGTATGGGGGGTAGAAGGCATTCTTGTAGCTATGCATAATACAAGGACATCCGTGCTTATCCTCTCAGAGGACATTTTCATGTTTCCAGAGATTGTACCCTGAATTCAATTGGCAGGCATTGATTCAACTGGATTTGCATAAATGTTCACTCTCCATTCAACATCTGATACAATGACCCCCCCCCCCCAAAAAAAAACCCTGGTTAGGACCATCTGTGGAGGGCAAGCCTTAGAATTTTATCACATTGCAACAAGTTATCAGTACTTCTGCAGATCCCATATCGGATCAGTCCTCGGACACATCTTACCTCTGTTAACATTACTAGGCCAAGGAAAAATGACACAATCGAAAGAGCAAGAATCAACAGTTCCCGTCTGTATCCCCTCCGGAAAACTTTCGGATACATATCCACTACAGCGGTCACAAGACTTTCAACACAGACAAACTAGAAAAACAGATGCAGGGAAAAAAGCAATGTACATTATGTGTATAGCAACTGTTGGGGCACAAAACCTTTACTCATTTTTCAAACACAGCTCCGTCCAGCTACAAAAGTGTGCCACGTGAGTTCAACTATGTCAATTTACCAACCCTGCTAGACTTTTCTTTTGTTAATTTTCTTTTCTATTTTCTTTGTCTACTATTGGCGAATAGCCTTTATAGCCAGTGGCGTTAGCGTGCTCTTGTAGTGGCAAGAGACCTTTGCATGGCAACCCTGCATGATTGTCCTCAATGCAACAGTAGGGCAGAGTGAATGACTGCTTTAAGCCCTGGGCAGTACATTATATCACAAGGTCTGTGATATAAATAATCTGAGAGATCATAACTTGCCCTTGGCAATGAATTTTACTGCTCAGAAGCAATTTCATCTTAGATCTGCCTATCCGATCCATTGTATCTGTGGTACATTGCCTGCCACTCCATTCTTCAACAATTTCACATGCCATTTCTGCTCTCCAGCAAATTGTTCCCAGCAGCTAGAGACAGTATGTGCATGGATGGGTGATGCAGATATGATTTTGCCTCAGACCCAGCAGCCAGGACTGAATATATGTATTGCAAAAGAAGGGATTAATTATCATCACCAGTCAGCACTGACAAACAGTACAAAATGTGAATTACATGCCAGCTTTCAACAGAAGGTGAAAGCTGTTCGTAATGAGAAATCTTGACTTGATATATGTACCTTATTCCACCCTCCAGATTCCAACATCTCTTTTGCAGTTACTCATTTAAAACAGTAACTTCTGTTCTTTTCCTCTCCATTCTTCAATAAGTGCTAAAAACTACCTTGATTGACTTTCAGTTTTCCGATGACTTGTGCCTGTGTAAAGTGACAATTTTCCTACACAATGTCTGAAAAGCCTATTGTGCTGTGACTTATTAAAAGGATTATTTTGGGAGATCATTGACTCAAGTAATTCCAATGACATTATCTGTTATGCAACTGAGATAAGTTTTATGGACATTCCTTAACCGGAGGCAATTGGCCTCAAAAAAAGTTAATGCAACAGGATTTGAGCCAATGGAAATAAAATCTAACTAACTGTCCCTTTGAATTTATATTAGCCTGTACAAATATAAACAGAAGGAAGAAAAACATGCACCAGATTCAACCAGACAATTACGTTATTGGAATATCCCCTTTGGCCAATGGAAAATACAGTAATACCTTGGTTTATTAGCACAATATGGTCTGGAAAATGCTTGTAAACCAAAACAAATTTCCCTATTAAAAATAATGGAAACTTGGATGATTTGTTCTGGGGTTCCATAGACCACACACTCTACACACAAAATGCCCAAGCTCACAAAATACATTGGCTAGAATTCCATGTCCTCACCATGGTTTAGGAACCTGGTTGCAGATTCTGCTCAGCTTGGACTAACAACTGGATTTTACTCTGTGTTTTTAATATGACAATAATACAGTGTAGCCCTTTACACACTTGACTAGCTGCCCCATGACTAGAAAGTGTTTGAAAAAATAAGAAAGAATGTTGAAAACAAATTAAAGAAAAATATAAAGAAAAATAAAATCCTAACCTGCACTGCCCTTTGAAAATGTTCCTGGCTGGTGCAAGGGAGAACTCTCTTCCTCTTTCCTCCCTCTGCTTTGGAAATTGCCTGAGATGGAATGTTCTAGATAATCACTCGCAATCCAGCAACGGGAGGGAGGGAGGGAGAGCCATCCTTGGTTCACTAGTGATCATCTGACCTGCTCCAGCGCTTGTATATCAAGACATTGCTTTTTGATCAAGGCAAAATATAGAAGAAATGTTTGCTTTTCTAGCAAAACTCTCTTAAACCACGTTACTCTTAAACCAACATATTACTGTAAGCTCTTAACTGTAGCTGCATTGAAATAGAATTTATTTCAGATTTTTAAAAGTTATTGTTCAAGTCATACCTGGCTATCTAATCCAAGGAATATGAGCATCATGAAAAACAAAGTTGCCCACAAAGGAGAAAGAGGCATCATTGTTACAGCTTTTGGGTAAGCAATAAATGCAAGGCCAGGTCCTGAAAAAGAAAAGTGTATTTTAGCACCCAAAACGCAAATGAAACAAAAAACACCCTCTTAAAAATATTTTGGTAAGACTCCTTTATATTGATGGCTAAACTTAAACAACATGTCTACATTAGTTGGGCAGTGTAAAATGCGTTGGGCAGTGTACATGAGTTGGGCAGTGTAAAATGATCATATGAGAACTCTGAATAATGGCTGCATACATTAAAAAAAACCACAACAGTGAAATTATTTGTTGTGGGCCAGATGTTGCACAGAATAATGGCTGCAGATGTCTCTGGACACAAATACATGAAGAAGTAATAAGAGATATAAGCATCTCATGTTTCCTGTTCCCAGCACTTGTCTGTCATGCCCCAAATGTCTCACTGTCCCACAGTTAGGGAAGATTTGTGGGGTCTTTTTCAATACAAAAATATTGTTAGTGGGCCAGTAACAATATAAAAAAAAATCCATATTGGTTTAGACGGGGAGGATATGGTTTAATTCATTTTTGACAAAATACTCTAATTTCTTCATAAAGTAGCATGAGAGAATTTCAGATTTTAAAACTACTACAGGTGGAAGAAAACAAAACTGATATATTCATCTATCTCTATGCAGATGGTGTTGTTACAGTTGTGAAGTAACTGGAAGCAATGTGAACAATGAGTTAACCATAAAATGCATAAAGCTTACAAAGCTATCCATGGCCCTCCCAGCTCTGTTTTGCCATATGCCATGTTGTCTTTTGGCAATATAAATGCTGCCCACAGTGCAGCGAAACAGGGGAGAGCAATCAAGGTTTCTAATTTTCTCCCTCTATTCGTTCAGAAGAAATGTTTCCTTTCCATCACTGATGTTATCCAGCAGGCAACTTTAACAGGCTTCAGGGTGCTGTAGTGACATCACATTCATTATGTCACAACGAAGAATGAAAAAGTTAGGGAGAAAAAAGAAGAGACAGAGGAAACCACAGAGCTTGCAAACTGTTATGAACAAATTGGAAAAATGATCTGTATTTTTTTAATCTGCCAAAAACAAGCATGCACCTTATGACTACATAGTACACAGTATCAGAATACAGTAGGAGCCCAGTATCCGCTGGGGATTGGTCCCAGGCCTTCCCATGGATAATGAAAACAGTGGATATGAGAGAATGCCAACCCCCACCCCAAACGGCTTTTTTGTGACAGTAGCTTGCTTTACGGCCCCTGTTTTACAACAGTAGTTTGCTTTACAGGTGTTGTTCATGAGAGTACTTTGCTTTGCGGCTGCTGAATTAGTTATTTAATTTTTTCCTTTGCCAACCATGGATAACTGAATCAGTGGTTAATGAATCGGTGGATACAGGGCTCCTACTGTATACCATAAGATTATGTAGTTGTAGTGTAAGTACTGTTCTCCCAACCCCCAAATCTAGGATTTTTCGAACAATACCCTATTTTTCAAGTGTGAAGACCTCATCGTAGTTCAGTTAATTTCCAATCCGTTTTATTTAAATATAAATTTGACAGTTTTTTTCCATTTTTCTAGCACCAGTAGGTCTCCTTTAAAAAATCACTTACCCAGCTGCCCTACCCCAGCCAAATAAACTGAATTGCAATAGATCCATAGAGGAGGAGGCTTGGTAGAAATTCAGTTTTAAAACTTACCAGATTCGGCAACTTCTGCTATGGGCACTCCCTGTTCATAAGCCATAAAGCCAAGGACAGAAAAGATGGCAAAACCAGCCACAAAGCTTGTGCCACTGTTCAAGCAACAGAGCATAATACAGTCTCTGTGGGGGTAAAAGTGGAAATCAGGGAGTTAAGTGTGTGACTTCACTCCATGTGTTCAGTACAGCAACTGCAAATGAATCATTTCTTAGAATTTTTGTATTAATACTAGAATAATCAGAAAATTAGATAGTTACATACCTCTTTTTCAGAAACAGCATGTTTAAAAAATCATCATGACGCTTGCACAAATGCAAGTCAAATGTCTTTTAACTACCAGGAAAGCCTGATGGTGCCAATCTGTCGTTCAAAAGAGGGAGCCCTAAGGATACTCCCCATCACACCACACCAGAGGGAGAACAAAGAACCCCCAGGGAGTATTAGTCATGCCAACAGAATATTCTCAAAAATCTTCAGGATATATATATATATTTTTGGGGGGGCTGCAAAACTCTTAGGGAATAGACTCGTTGAACAAATCCTTTAGAGTATACTGTCTTGTTTGTTATGAACCAATATGTGCCATCTAATTTATAGCAACTGTAATACATTTTTAAGGTATATGAGATATTAAAACAATTATTTAAGGGAGACCACAGCTGCGGTATAAGGATATCTGTAAGAGGGACCTGAAGGCCTTGGGAATGGACCTCAACAGATGGGAAACCCTGACCTCTGATCACACTGTCTGGAGGCAAAAGATACAGCATGGTCTACATAAATTCAAAGAGGCATTTGTCCAACGGGCAATGGAAAAGAGGCAGGCACAGAAACAACGAAACCCGGGGACTAGGCAAGAAACAGAATATATCTGCCTCCAGTGCAGTAGAGACTGCCATTCCCAAATTGGTCTATTTAGTAACATTAGGTGTTGTTTTTAGGATCGCTGTTCCAGGCATTATACCATAGTCTTTCGAGACTGAAGGATGGCAATGCTGCTGATAAGCCATGCCATGCCTATACAGGTGTCTCATCCATCCAGGCATGTCCAAACTTCGGCCCTTCACATGTTTTGGACCACAGCTCCCACAGTCCTTTGCCATTGGCAATCTAAGCTTAGAATTCTGGGAACTGTGATCCAAAACATCAGGAGGGCTGAAGTTTGGACATGCCAGCGTTAGTCTGTCTGGTATACTACCCTGGCTCTCATTTCAGCAGAGATCAGACCCTGGTGATCTACCATTGCCAGAAAGTAATCATAACAATGAGGTTATAACACCATTTCCAATTTGTTCTTGAACAGCCATGCTGTGGGAATAGATCAAGGCAGCATGTTGAGAGTTTGTTAACACCTGTCCAATTTCGTATCTCCAATGTAAGAAACAGAAAACCTATTTTCACTGATGTTACTAAGTTTTTTTAAAAGTGTCTTTCTCCTTTGGACTTAAAAACTTTATATTGGTTATTCTAACTTGGTTTGGGTATATATTAAATGTTTTTAGAGTTAATTGGCAGAATAATGATCTATTACAGCTTAATATCAACATTATATTATTGTTTACTAATTTTAGGGTGGATTAAGCTGACATATTTAGTTCTTCAACTTTTTTTAAAAAAACTTTGGATTGCACTTTACTCTGGGCACCTTTATCTGCCACCCTACAGAGGAGGCCATGAACACCGTCCAGGTTATTACAAAAAGAAGAAAATATGGCCAGATACTGTAAGACACCCCTCAATTCCCTGTTCTTAAACTTGAATATGCCTTAATTGTACTGGACTCTATATTGTCCCTCACTGTAAACTGCCTTGGGTCCTTTTCCAAGGAGAAATGCATGGTAAAAATACTCATTAGTTTTTCCCATATCATATACAATATTCAGAGCCCTCCTAGTAAAATTAGCCATTTGTCTTCCCTTTAAAAACCCATTTTGATTCTCTTTTATGGAGTTTGTAATAAATTTATTCATTCTGCTTGCCAATATTGAAGTAAAAACCTTTGTATTGTTTTGGAATTAAAATTATTAGTGAATGTTTCTATGATGATGGGATTTTTTCACCTTCTAATATTTCATTTAAAAGCTTTTTTAGTTTAAGGACTAAATATTTTATAAAATTCTGGTCCCAGACCATCATGTCCTGGGGTTTTGCCATTCTTAAGTTTATCTATAGTCTCTATAATCTCTTCTTCTCTAATACCTTCCTCTAACTATCTTGCATCATTCTCACATTTTATTTTTTACATGGTGTTTAATGTAACTTTCTATATTCTCTTTCAATATATTGCTCCCTTTATATAAATTTGGTAAAATTATTGTATAATCACTAATTTTTCTTTCATCACGTTACAATTTCTCCCCCGTTTATCTTTAACCATATCTAACATATTTTTGATCTTTTCTTTTGAGATAGTCTAGCTAAAACCTTTGAGTTCTTATTACTATATTCAAAAACATTCCTCTTCAAATATAACAAGTGTCTTTGAGTTGTCTGCAGCTCAAAATTCTCTAGTTCTTTCTTTTTAGCCTGAATCTCCATTAATTTCTTTTTGTCTTTATCCAGAAATAATATATTCTAGATATTTTATTGACATTTCCAGTTTTCTTGTTGCTCTTTTTATTATGTAGGATTTTCTCTTGCTCTTTTTATTATGTAGGATTCCCTTTTGGCAATGCCCCCCCCAACTACCTTCAACATGTCCCATATTAATCCCATTTTACTCCCACCTCTTTCAGTAATTGTCCATGTTTCTAACCATTCCTTTTTAAATCATTCTATTACCTCTGGATACTGAAAAATATTAGTCTATCCTCTATCTTTTTGTCTCTCTGTAATCTTTTCTAACATATAACTCCATTGACACTAACACATGATCAGCTATTTTTAGTAGCCCACGAAGGGTTCAAAAGTAGCCCGCTGGCCATCAATTTAAAAAGTGAGGGGATAAGTTCTCCACCCCCTCCCCCATCCCAAGGACCACCACTGCACCAGCAAAGTTCTGGGTCTGCCATTCCACTGTCTCAGCCGAGTGGGGCAGTTCAAGGGCCATGGCACATTGAAATCTGTTCCCTCCAGAAAAGATTAATTGGTTTTCAATGCATTGCTATGGGAAACTGCTGCTCTACTTGCAAAAGGTTTTACTTATGAGTATGTGCTTGGAACAGACAAAATCCGTAAGTAGAGGTTTTAGTGTAGTAGCCCTCAGGTACTTTGGGCCAGAAAAAGTAGACCTTGGCCTGTTCAAAGTTGAACAGCCCTGCTATAAGTCAATGAATCTTGCTGTCCCCTTATGGCTTGCATAAATTGATCTTTTCAGTGTAGCTGTGGAATTTCAGCATTACTGGTCTTGCACATTTACGTCCTGGAATCCAAGTTAGCTTCTCTTGTTTCAGTTCTGTAGCTAGACCTTCTGCTTTACCTTTGCTTTTGCCTTTCTTTCCTGGCATAAGCAATATTAAGCACAGTTCAGTAATCTCACTTCTCCATTTAAGTCTCTATCAGCCTCCATCAGAAAGTGAAAGTAATAAATTTTATCTTGAATGGCAGCTTTTTCACTTTGGAGACTGGCTTATCATTTCCTCAAATATTCCAAGAAAAATAAGAGTTGTTAATTACTCACATAATTAGCCTTGAAAAAGGGCTTAATAGCTAATTAAGTTCTAGTTGAGCCACAGCGCCAAGGAAACTATCCGAACACCATGTGGGCAGAAGTGACGTCCCGGTAAAAATACTCATAAATAAATAAAAATAAATAAAACGATCCCGTAGCTTTTAAAACAAAGATAATGAATGATAGATCTCTGAAAGCTATACACCATTCTAGCTAAGTGGTTGCAGCCAGGAACAAGGTAATCTGTTTTGACAGCCTACCACTCAATCCCTCATGTTATTAAATGTTATATCTATGCTGAATAAAACCCAGTTCATTCAAACGTGGCTGGCCATACTCTGGACCTGGTGTTCTCTACTGTAATGGAAGATAATGATCCAAGGGTGACTAACTTTGTTTTAGTACTCCTGTAATTGACAGATCATTTCTTGATACAATGCAGCCTGTCACTGTCCCCCATGAGGAACACAGGCCCATTAAGATGGTCTGTACCTGCAGGCTATTGGATCCTATTGGCTTCCAAGATGCTATGTGGAGGATACCTGCTGAGCTGGTTGTCTCTCCTGCCAAGACCTTGGTGGATGGCTGGTAAGCCGCTGCCAGCAGAACTGCTGATATGATTGCACCCAAACTTCCCCTCCATAATAGAGTCCAACCGATGGTTTGGTATAACCACCAGTTATGGGCAATGAAGCAAAACAGGAGGAGGCTAGAAGCCATTTAGTGCTAGGACCTGACAGGATTATCTGTCAAAGATAAGGCTAGGTAGAGGAACACACTTCGCCAGCTGGATTGACTGTGCCAGATATCAGCAAGACCTATTTTGAATTGTGTGGAGGAGCAGCATATGGTCAGTTTGCTGAAGTGTGTGCATTTCACAGGTTTTCCTTTATCACAGTTGGGTCAGGCAACTAACTCCCACAATAAATGAGGGAGTACTGTATGTACTTTATATGACCAAGTTTGTAAAATTCTTATGATTTTTGTGTGCTGAATTTGTTTTGGTTCTGGTGTTGATTTGACATTGATATTATGCATTCTGTTATGTTTTCTACTGTTAAGCATTTTACTGTTGTGAGCCACACGTGGCCACTGAGCCAGATGGATGGGATAGAAATACAATAAATAAATAAATAAATAAATAAATTGTGAAACAGACCATAAAAACACGTGTGCGTGCATGCATGTGCACACTCACACACATACAGTTAATAGAGAAGGACTGTAGATATGTGTTTCCACTTTTAAGGCTATTCAACAAGGTAATCTTTTTCATAGTAAAGCAATTTGCATTATTTGTAAAAACTAGTGTGTGTTCATTTCTTGTGTGCGTGATTGTTCAGTGTTATTTGGTTAGTTCACTGTTAAAGATGTAAACAACCCAGATGTGTTTCTATTTTTAAGGCCATTCAATAAAGACATTTTTTGATTCTTTCCCCCCATTTTGTTTCATTTATTACAAAATGATTTTTTAAAAAAAATTGTTTAGTATTTCATTTCATTTCATTTCATTTTATTTTATTTTACACAGGACTGGGACAGCCAGTTGGGAGTTTTTTTTAAAAAAAAAAATATTTCTCCGACCAGCTGGCATGCAGGGAGGCCGGTTAGTGTATTTTTTTTTAATTTCTCCTGCTGATGGGCGCTTATTTTTATTATTTATTTTGACAAGTGCCGAGATTGGCGCTTGTTAAATAAATAATAAAAAACGAAAAACCGAACAGAACGAAATGAAAATTTCCATTTTGTTTCTTTTTTTAAGGGCACTTCATTTTTCATTTTGTTAAGAAATGAAATGAAAAATGACAAAACAAAACAAAAAAATCATTTCGTGCCCATCTCTATCATTCAACAAGGTACTGATCATCCAACACACAATGTGTAGCCTACATATTAAATTGTAAACTGCCCAGAGAGTGCTTGAAACGCTATGGGGCGGTATATAAGCAGAACACTTTGCTTTTTAAAAAGGTATGTACTTTGGAAGGGGAAATGAGAATGTTTTGTTTGCTTCTGTGGCAGTGTGATGGCTGCGGGATGGATTTTTTGCTTGTGCAAGTTGGCCACTGAACAATATGGACATGAGGCTATGATGCCTAGATAGGTCCAATGCTGATTGTTTTCTCTCTGTTGGATGATGATGATGATGATGATGAAATGATGTGATAAGATAGAAACCACTGCCTGCACAGTCAGGTGATTATTTCTTTTCCTTGCCTGATGATGCTGATGATGTTATTGATAATGCAAACCAGTGCATGGTCTGACATCTTTTCATTATCATGCACTTTTGCCTGTTTTGGAGTAGACCAAGTCTCTCTCTCTCTCTTTTTTTTTTTGCCTTGCCTTTTTGGAGTAGTTTTTTAATGGCTCTTTGTTGCTTTTGAGGTGCCATATAATACAAATAGGGAAACATGAACGGGAAACTCAGAAGAGGCTTTCCTTTTCCTGTAAAGCAAAATGACTGGTATATAAACAAAAATAAAATAAAATGAAAGAGGCACTCCACCCCCCAAAAAAATCATCATCCTGATACAGAAGAAATATGAAAAATGCAATGATACATATCCTTACATTTACACTACGAAGTTACACATGATGAATTTGTAGTCCAGTAATTCAATGGGTGGTTATTAATCATATTTGTAGACAACTCATTGCTTTTTCTAGATGTCTTCTACGAACTAATAAAATATGTTGTTTTTCTGGGATGGAAACCCCTTAAAGGTTTCTCCCCAGAACCGTCTGTGTACTAATGTAAATAACTATTCTAGTTAGCACTCACAGTCGCTGTGCTACGGAGCTTCCAGTGAGCAGAAACTACTGCCAAGTTAGTAAAGTGAGATCAAATCACCGTGTTGCTGTTGCAGAGGCAGTTATCTACGTGAAGGAAGTCCATCCTCCACTCCCACAACTGTCATATTTGTGCTTGCGGTAAAATCCTGTAATTTATATGCTCATAGGACTTTAGATTTGAACAGTGAGTTGGAGAGAACTCAACAAGTAAACATTTATGGCAATGTGGATGTTATGAAGGAACTTAGGTAGCATTATAAATAGGTTAAAAATTGAAACTACTTTTTACATTTGTCTTTAGTGTTTTCCAAAGGTACTAGAAAAGGACTGAGGACACACAAGATCTCACATCATAAGTCATGTTACAATATAAATTTTGATTTGTTTAATTTGTTTAAAAATGTTTAAAATAATAGTGACCTTTGTCAGTGCACATATATGAATTAAATATATGTGTCAAAACGAGTTTATTTTACTAATGTTGGATGTTATGAACAAGATCATAGATAAACCAGAATCTGCTTTTCTGTAAATTGTTGCACAAAGTCTTCAGGGGGAAAATAAGTCTTCTTTTGAGTAACTAATGATAGAAAACTGAGAGAGAGTCTAAAGCACTGTAGAATAATGCCTGCTTTGAAATTAAGGGAATCCACATGAACATTGGCACTAGAGGGCAGCAATAGTCTGCTTTCAAATTGCCTGGTGATTGACTACAAGGTGAACACCACAGGGATGTTCTGAGCTCCAATGGTTAAAAATGTGTATGAAGGGGCCTTTGCTGTTGTTCTGTGCTACTTACGCATAGAGATGGGCATGGAACGAACATTTTTTCGTTTCCGTTATTCGTTAGTCATTCCGTTACGTAACAAAATGACAAAAACTGTGATGAAAATGCAACAAAATGAACAGAACCATGAAAATTGTGTTCGTTACGTTTTGTTTCCGTTAATGGTGACGCGCAATGAAATGAGCTGATTTAAATGTTAAAAAACGCCCTGGACATCCATAAAAATGCAGCGATAATTATCTATATTGTCTAATAAAAGGTGCATTTATGTCTTTTCTCAGATCGCTGTATTTTTTCCCTTTAAGGGGAGTTAGGGGACATCGACCCAAAATGGCCCCCAGATGCCTAATATTGATTGATTTCTTGGGTATTAAAATGCCCTGGACATCTGTAAAAACGCAGCGATAATGCAATAATTATTTGAAATTATTACCTACCAGGGGGTTGGGGTCCTTAAAACGTTTGTTTTTGTCTTCTCCCATCGCGATGTATTTTTCTTTCCCCTTAAAATGGATGTCACCACCAGCCACAAAATGGAGGCAAGCCATGTGATGGGATCATGTTCAACCAATAGCATGCCCAGGTTGCAGACTGGGCAGGTCTGGCAGCCACAGAGGGCATAAAAAGCTCTGGCAGCCCCAGTCCTCCTTGCAGTCTCCGGTGGGAGTTAGGGTGGGACTGCTGTCTCTGCGACTCTAGCTTCAGTCCTGCAGCCTCCCTGTGTGCGTGCATGCATACCTCTCGGTGAGTACCCTCCCTTGCCCCGGAGTGCAGTCACTCTGCAGCTGCCTTGCACCCTGGGCAACGCCAGCCGCTGCCTTTGCAGCCTCCCTGCGTACCTAGTCTATACTGTGTCTCTGCCAGCATCCAATTTTTTAGTGTTTTTCCTCTGGTCTGGGGTGTTGGGGGATGCCTGCTCACGGAAATGCTTTAAAAATTGCGCAAAAAGCGAAAAAAATGAAAAATGGAAACGAAATTTTTCCAAAAATTCACGACAAACGGAAACAAACCGAAACAGACCTCTCAACGACAAACAAAAAACCGAAACACTATTTTGTTGATTCGTGCCCATCTCTATTACGCACATAGACAGAGACAAAAATTTATTTTCAAAAATGATATGGTGACCTGAACGTACTGATAGAAAAACAAACCCCAAATTCTTTAATTTTCAAACACCATGCAAAAATACTTTAATAGTCTGACACAAAAGAAAATAAAAATCCATGTGGTCGTTTAACACATTTGGATAAACAACTGCATAACAGGATTGGGCAATAAAGTGTTGCCTCCTAAAACGAATTTAATTTGTTCCACATGTCAATTAGCCTTTCAAAAATTGCCTAAGGTGAAACTGTTTCCCATAGGAATGCGTTGAAAACCAATTAATCCATTCTGGAGGGAATGGATTAATAGGTTTTCAATGCATTCCTATGGGAAGGCTGTCTAAAAACCCCTCAGTCAAGGGACAACGGAAGCCTGTTCCCCCTGCAGCCGAAAGACAGCGGATTTTGATATCTCAGAGTCAAAATCAGCTGGCTGGCTGCATGGAGCATCCATTGGCTGCTGGTGATTGAGGGGGTTTACCCCAACCCAGCAGAGGGGTGAATCTTTTCCCCTTCTTTGTTAGGTTGGGGCAGGAGAAAAGTTTTCCCCCTTTTGCAGGCTGCCTCAACCCAGGAGGGGGAGTGGGTGACGTGTGATTCACCTGCTCACTCTCTTCCTGCATGAGGGCAGCTACCTCCTCTATGTCCGGGTCTTGGCACTGAGGCTTGGGAGAAGAGAAGGCTTCTATCCTGCCTTTCCTTCCCTGTAGCATCTGATCCATGTGTGTTACAGGGAAGGGAAAGCAGGATAGAGGCCTCCACCACCTCCTCTTCCCCAGGTCTTGGCACTAAGTCCCGAGCAAAGAGGAAGAGGCCGGTGCTTCTATCTTGCATTTCCTTCCCTGCAGCAACTGATCCATCCATATTACAGGCAAGGGAAGGCAGGATAGAAACCTCCACCGCCTCCTCTTCCCTGGGACCCATTGACCCTCATCCAGCCCAGAGGTAAGCAGTGGTGTTGGTGATCCATCACCGCTTCCCTCGCAAACAGCCCTGGCAATGGATGCAAGTTGAGGGAAGCGGTGGCAGCAGGGCTTGGTGAGGATCACTGGGTCCCTGCTTTGCCCACCAAGTTGGTGGGCGAAACAGGGACACAGTGATCCTCGCCCAGCCTTGCTGGTGCCACTGTCGCTTCCCTCAGAAAGTCCACTTGATGCAGGGGGTTGGGCATTGCACATTGCTTGGTCTGCAGCACCTGATCTGCAATGGTACTTTGAAAGACTAATTTAACCCATAGGAAAACATTTGTCTTACAAAATATGCCTATTCCCAGAAATTTCATTTGTCTTATGAGTTTTTCGTCTTACGGGGCATTCATCTTACGAGGTACCACTGTACCTTTATAAGGCCACTAGAGTCTTTCATCAGTCAGGTCATAACCTAAGAGGGTGCACATTTTTTAAAAATCCAGCTAAGTCCCAGGCCTCTAAAATACTGTATGTGCAGGCAAAACAGACTTTGCTTTGGTTGGACTGTCCCTGCCATCAGCTCTACCAAGCCGCAGTTCAATGACAACTGGGAAGCCACAAATGGTCTACCTTGGATAGGGGTCCTCAATCTATGGCCCATGGGACATATCTGGCCTGCCAGGGTCCTGGGTCCAGCCCGCCGGCAGATCTGCCCCCTGTGCTCCAAGCCTCAGGCATGGTTGTTGCTGTCAGGGCAAGTGGTGGCAGAGGCAGCAGCATCCCAGCCATGGCTACTGAGGGCAAGGGTGAGGCGGATGACAGAGGGGAGGTGGCAGCAGCTGGGGATGGCAGCATCAGCGTCTGGAGCTCACAGCGTGACCTGCTCATGACTGGGTCTGTTCCTGGTCGCACTCCTCTTCCATTTGGGCCCACAACAGCAGGCAGAGGGGTGGTGGTGGTGAGCAGCAACAGCAGTGGCATCCGGCCCTCTGCCTACCTCTTTGTCATGTAAGCACGGGAGGGCCACCTCCTGCCTCCTGGGGGTGGGAGGGTTGTGATTGTGCGTGAAGGTGGGCGGGGGGAGGGAGGGGGCTGCTCCCTCACTCTCAGGCTCTTGCGCGTGGTGGCAGGGAGCTGCTCGTGTGGGTGCCTGCAGTGTACCTCCACTGCCCCCTGGCTGGTCACCATGCAGGGCTTTGCAGGGGCATGCCACCGCCCTCCTCCTCCTCCTCTTCATCTTCTGACACTCCTCCTCCTCCTCATTGCTAGGGCTGGCGACCGCCTTGCTGTCTTTGAGAGCAAGTGAGCAAGCCGGCCTCCTTCCATGCCAGCTGTGCACCACTTCCCCTTCGGTCCAATGGGCTGAAATTGCATTTCAATGCAGGGGACTGCAGCACTTCCCACCAACCTCCCAGTATCAGCAGCAAGCTGGCAGTTCAAAGGGGGAGGGCCGCTGCTAGGTCCCCCCCTCCCCCACAGCATACTGGCTGTGCACCTTCCCCATCTACCTGGTCAAAGGCTGCAGCAAGCTAAAGGGGGGACCAAGGCTGGGGAACAGGAGGTGAGCTGGTGTGGTGGCAGTAAATGGGAGGGCCACAGTGCAATCCCCGATTCCCCTTCCCACCCACTGCACAGCTCATCCCTGGCCCTCCCTTGCCCACCATCTCCATCATCAATCTTGCAGGCAGGCAGGCTCGGTGGGGCCATTACTTCTTCCTCCGCCACTGCCGCTCTTGCAAGTGGGCGGGCAGGCTCCATGGGGCTGTCCAGCTCCTTCCTTCTCCTCCTCTACTGCCAGCCACCAATTTCCCAGGTATGCACTTCTGGGTCGCGCAGACGGGTCCTTTGTACTGCCGCTTGCCATCCACAGATAATTGAATCCGCTGATGGAGAATCAGCAGATACGGGGGTGCTACTCTATAGTACGGCCCCCAACACTGTCCAAGGGACAGTGAACTGGCCCCCTGCTTAAAAAGTTTGAGGACCCCTTACCATCTAGATACATACATTTCACTAACCAGGATCTGGGCCTTTTTCTGAAGCTATATGACTGCCTTGGACTTCTGAAATGGAATCTGTTGCAGTGTTTCCTGGAGGATGTAATCTTGTCTTTCAGGTTCTATAGAGGGCATCGTCCAAAAGACTACACTCCTTGCATATGAATGGATTCTCTTAGAGAGGGAGGGAGGGAGGGAGGGAGGGAGGAGAGGAGAGAGAGAGAGAGAGAGAGAGAGAGAGAGAGAGAGAGAGAGAGAGAGAGAGAGAGAATGGCCCAATTCTATTTGCTGTCCCTACCTTAAAATGATGCTAGCCTGCACATTGGTGTACACACAAAGAAAAGCTGTCTCTGTTGAATTTCCAAAAGACAGGTCAAATTATATTGTTTTTATAACTAATCCTAGATACTTTAAAAGTCTTTAAGTATCTAGGATTGGCTTGGGGTGTGCTTTTAATGAATGTATTGACTCTGTTTTTAAATAATGCTTTAAATTTATTTTAATAGTTATATTCTGCCTTGGTAATATACTTTGAAACCCTATTAGGCTTCAACTTCCTTTCTAGTGGGCAGAAAGGAAATAAACAAACGCTTGTAAATGAAGAAAGAAAGAAATAATGCATGTCTCAATATAACCAAGTGGTTTACAGTTCTAGTGTATATTTAACCCCAATGCTTATGCACAAAGATTGAGTGTTTATAAATTAGGTCCTAAATCTATACAGTGCAGTTGTGTCTTACCTGTAGCAGTTATTATGGTAGTTGTTGTAGCTCCCTAGAGCTGTCAAGCATCCCAGGCAGATGGCATAGGAGAAGAATATCTGTGTTCCAGCATCCACCCAGACCTGCAAGTACAAAATGTGACAGTTACACAAATGAAAGAATACTGTTGTGGTTTTGAAAATAATGAAGTTTGTTTAAAAATGACCACAAGAAGCACTCGTGTGTTATAAAACATCTGTAAAGTTACATTACATTCCATGCTCAAGGCAGTACAGTAAAAATTAAAGTTGATTTTCTTTCCCTTTGTTTCTTACTATGTTAGTAGTAGTAGTAGTAGTAGTAGTAGTAGTAGTAGTAGTAGTAGTAGTAGTAGTAGTAGTAGTAGTAGTAGTATAAGCAGCAGCAGCATAACTTTTGTTTATTTTCATTAGTTTTTGTGCCTGCTCTGGGTGATAATTGATATTACTAGAGATGGGCACAAATCTGAAAAATGGAGGTCTGTGACTAGTTATGATCCATGATGAGGCAATCAGAAAATTAAACTGCTTAGGGGTTCAGTTTTTTGGTTTGTGCCCAAGGGGGGAGCTATCTGCTCCTATTCTGCTGCTGCCATCACAGGCAATCAGCTGGGAGTTGGGGGCATGCAAGGAACCCAGCTGTTGCCTCTGCACATGTGCTCAACATCCAGTTGGAGTCCTGATCAGCTAGGAGGCGGGTGCATGTATAGGGGTAGCCACTGGCTTCCCTGCAAGGATCTGGGGTGCTGTCTCTGCAGACGGCAACAGTAGAAGCAGCAGTGATAGCACAACTGTGGCAGCAGTGCAATGACAACAACAGCAGGAGAGGCAGAACAGACAGAACAAAGGGGTAGGTGGGTTATCCCATTTTTCCAAAGCAAAAATGATTGTCAAGTCAAAAAACAAAACAAAACAAAACAAAAGAGTGCTTTGTATTTTCTTTGACAAAATGGGACTGCTGAAACAGGCCATGAACCATGAACCAGCCTGACTTGGTTTGTATGCATCTGTAATATCTACAGTTTTTTTCAGTATTAAAAAAGGTGTTCTGTTATACTGCTGTACAAACACAAAAGAACTCTCTCTCTCTCTCTCTCTCTCCCTTTCTCTCTCTCTCTGTGTGTGTGTGTGTGTGTGTGTGTGTGTGTGTGTGTGTGTGTGTCAGTGAGAGAGAGAGAGAGAGAGAGAGAGAGAGAGAAATGTCAGAAGACATTAGACCCCAAAGAGACATCTTTCAGAGCCATTAGCTGAAAACTCCTAAATAGATGGGGCATTCATGAACCTAATTTTGTGAAGCAGCTGATGCTAAAAAGAAAAGGCACAATATCAAATGTGCTTCGCACCACTGCCTCCACTTTTCTAGATAATAGCTATTGCAATCTATTGTTTTGTTGTGCTGTTATGTGCCATCAAGTTGCTTCCACTATTAGGTGAAATGATGAATTAGTGATGTTCAGAAGGTCCTCTCCCATCAATAGCCATGCTCAGCACTTGAAAACCCAAAGCTATAGATTCCTTTACTGAGTCCATCCATCTCTCCTTATGTTGTCCTTCTCTTTTCTTTCTTCCTTCAGCTTCCCAAAACATTATTATCTTTTCTGCTGTCTTGTCTTCTCATGATGTGTCAAAAGTACAATAGCCTTAGTTTAGTCTTTTCTCCTTCCTTGCAGAGTTCCAACTTGATTTTATTTAGAAACTACTTATTTCTCTTTTTGATTATACAGAGTATTACTGTTGTGGTTTTAAGGTTAAACCACTATAATCTCTAGTCTACAATTAGGCCAAGACTATATTTGTAAGAAGTAGGTTCTGAGCTAATACTGTAGTTTTTTAATGCAATTTGTGGTGAGTCAAGTTTCCAAAGGATTTCTGTCAGGATATTCTGTATTATTTTCAGAGACGGCATACATCGAGTATATGTTTAATAGTTTCTAATCTCTTTTCTGCATTATCTACCAGTGTGCAGTATAGACATTTCTTCTTTTTAAACAATGTTTGTACAAAAAATTAGTGTTAATTAAAATTATCATATGGGCAATTTGATAAAAATAATGGAAAAATCAACCAATCACTGATAATTACACATTTTCACAGCAAGCATTAAAGCAGAAACCTCAGCTGGGTTCCAAGAGATTTCTCATGTCTTACACTGCAGGCATATGTCTAGTGACAATGTCAATTATGTGCTACTTATCATATAGCCCAACAGGCACTGAGCTTGCACAGTTTGTCTTGTGACATTGACAGGACTGTGGCCACTGTGTTCTACTGAATGCAGTCTACAGTGAGGTTCAAAATAAATCAACCGTCTTATCACTTAATCTTAGGTAACAGCAAAGAGTTCAAGTAGCTGTAGGTAACAGCCAATGGTAGACCTGATGTCCATAGATTAACTTTCAAAATCACCTAACAAGAAGCAATTGCCCATATTTGTGGCTCTCTCTCTCATGCTCTCTCTCTCTTTCTCTCTCCGTATGTGTGTTTTGTTGTTACAGTTGTGACTGACTCTTTGTGACCCCATGTCCATGGAGTTTTCTTGACCCCATGTCCATGGAGTTTCCTACACCAGGAGCCTACAGTGCCTGGTATTCCCTAGTGGTTGCCCATCCAAGTACTAACCAGGGCCGATCCTGCTTAGTTTCTGAAATCAGGCGAGATCAGATGTGCTTGGGCTGTACATTCCACATATTAATTGTGTGTGATGTAACGTGTGAAAGAGTTTATCCTCTTGTATTTCCTGGATCTACCATCCGTTAGTTTTACTGGATAACCCTTATTTTAATACTTATTCAATCATTGTTTAATTGGGTAGCGTGTATGTGTAAGTTTATAACATTATACTATGACTCCTGTCAGTAATTTCCCCCTAAATGTAGAAGACCCAACCAAAAGCTTCAGTATTTCATTGTAGAAAATACTGTATGCTATTTCTGTATGTTTCCAATCTCTGTATTACTTCCAAGATGAATCAAACAGAATGGCACAGATATGCCAGGAGTAGAGCTTTGGAATCTCCTGTTGCATCATAATAGTATAATATCCTCTTTAGTATTGCTTTAATAATGTTCCCCTTGCTTTCCAGATGGTGCCTGAATAAATTACAAATTAGCAAAACGAATCAGGGAAATGTATATTGTCAATCACCAGTGCCTGAAATCCAGTTGCTTTGTTATGCATCCAGAAAGAAAATATTACAATATTTAGTTTCTTTGTTCTAGCCATTAACAAGTCTTTGGGTTCTCAAGGATGTGCCCTTTGCCTTCTGAATGAATGGCAAACTCAAGATTTCAGTCAGTTAATATGATGTAAAAGCTATAGCATGAATAAAAGAAGACTTTAAAGACTTATTGTGTATATAATATATATTTACAGTGGTGCCTTGGTTTAAGTAATTAATTTGTTCTCCGAGCCATTTTGTTTTGCGAAAAAGTCTTAAATCAAAATGTGGTTTCCCATAGGAATGCATTGAAAACCAATTAATTAATTCTGGAGGTCAGAAAAAAGGCAAACCAGGGCATTCCATTTAAAGTTTTTCTTAAACCAAGGCATCCCCATTTCCAATAATTTATTTTCTTAAACCATTTTTCTTTAGCTGAGGAATTCTTAAACCAAGGTACCACTGTATGTATATTCACACCTCATTGCAATTACTTCTGAAACTATGAAGACTTTCACACTACAGCATAGGTAACAACAGCTACCTGTGCAATCCTTTTATAAATGGTAAAAACAGTTCAATGCCCATGGATTGGCAAGCCCCACTGGCATAGCAATGTGGGCAATTGTTTTGTGCAATGCTCTGATGAAAATCACTAAAACTCAAACTTAACTTGAGGTTTCCATGCACAAGCACAAAGAATGTCAAAATACTCATGCTAAAGTCCACTGCATGAAGTGCTAGATATCATGGGTTCCAGCCATAGGTTTACAACATATATTTGATTCACCAAAGTATCATAAAAATCAAGAACATGAAAATAAACACACTGACTTCATACATAAATTGTTCTAAAATGTTATGATTTCTTAAGTTATTGAAAGGTGAAGTGCTTCTGTTCAGAAGCACCATTAGAATCACATTTAATTTTTATTAGAAGAAGTGTAATGACAAATAAAACATAGCGGGTTACATCTCTGACGTTATGTACTTGGAAATGAAAATGGTGTATAAGCTAGCTACTTGGAAACAATACCAAGGTTAGGAACTATCAGAAAGTTAAATCTAGCATAGGTCAACTAAAATTGAATACAGCAAAATTAATCTGTTTTAATGTGTATAGAAGATGTTGTCCAAGATACAATCACAATATTTCTATTTAATGGTCCCAGAAGCTTTTAATAGTGTTTATTGAACAGTGATCTCTCAGACAGACCCCAGAACACTGCACTTGAAACTGAAGGAGATATTATTTGTAGGTGCAAACGGTCTCGAACATTCTTACCAAGAAATGAAAAACTCTATTGCAGCAAGACTTGAGAGTTCGTGTTAAAGCCTACATAGACTACATAGAAATTGATGTTAAAATATAAAATGGAAACTTTTTTGCTAGCCCCTACTAATAGACATTTTCCCCAACATCACTTAACAATTAGCAGTTAGCAGCTTCTGTCTTTCAAGAAAAAGACTAAGGTAATGTTCCACAACACCTTTGTTTGTTTTGTATTTCTGACTAATATGCTCACACAAACTAACAGGACTACAACTTCAAAAACTACATCTGTATAGGAATCATACACTTGAATCAGCCCCAAGCCTATATTCACCAACTAGCTGGTTATTAGCAATAATGTCTGAGAAGTTTAAAAGAAGGTAAGCATATGAGTATACTGGGTTGAGCTACAACATTTACTTCTCTGAGGAACTAGATTATATAAACTTTCTACTGCCAATCTACAGCTCTGCAAAATTCTGTCATGAAGTATGGTGTGGCTCTGAAATTGAGGCACGAAATAGCACAAGCAGTCAGGAGTTACAAAGAACAGGTGACTATTACAAATCACACTTAAACCCATCACCAAAATTTCATAGAAAGCATAACCATCATGCAAACATATGTGCTAAGTTCAGATGCTGAAAAACAAGAGACTGAAATCTTTTGCTCAATTATCCAGGCAGAAGTTGATCTCACACCAGAACAGGATTTGCTGATAATCACAGAGGACCAGAGCAGAAAAGAAAACCAAGCTGAATCAAGCACTACTGGAAAATTTGGCCTAGATGTCAGGAAGAGAGCAGGAGGGTGACTTGTAGAACACCATGAAGCTAATCATATGTTCACTGCAAACACCTGCTTTGTGCAAACAGATCACTGAACTCATAATTATCAATAAAGGCCAATAACAAATTTCAAATAAACTATCAGAGGCTGATAACAGAGAAGCTGTGTTCAGTCTCTTTTAAAACAAGATTAGATATAGACTGTGGAACTGGTCATTAACTGTTACAATATATCTTAAAAATGCCAAGATCCCATTTAAATAGTATTTCAAATGGACTAAAAATTTATATAAATAACAAGTTTGCATTAATAAACACAGAATGATCATGGACTGTGGACTGAAACCAGAGCTACTGTAATGAAAGAAGGCAAAAAGACTATCCAGTAATTAAATGGAAAATCTGATGAAACTCTTAAAATTGTTAATGGCAGGCAAGAAGTAAAAATTGATAAATGCAACTTTTCAGTGGCATATAGCAACAAAAAGAACAACAGTAGATCATCCATAGGATTGCCGTAATCAAAAGGAAATTCATTTTTTTAAATTTTGCCGCCCGCATCATATCCTGTGAAGGATTTAGTAACCTTGTCTTTTGCCCTTTTCCCTTTTGTTTGTTTGTTTTATTGTACTTTCTGGTTTAACTGTTTTATCTGTTAACCGCCCAGAGTTCCATTTTGGAAGATGGGTGGTATAAAAATATCACAAATAAATAAATAAATAATATCAAGATTGGGAATGCTGAAAAATTAGTAGGGGAATATATTTGATGAGGGTAAAATAAAAAGTTAATGGACAAAATACATTAAAGCAGTTGTTCCCAAAATATGAGATGTGGTGCCCCAGGGCAGAGGCAGGGGTGTGATGGAATCCTTTCATCCCTCATAGACCATGGCACAAAGGAGGATGTGGCTGGTTTAGATTGACAGCTGTCCCTGACCAATGATGCATTATGGGAACAGGGCTGGGAATGTTAGGCTTTAAAAGGAGCAAATAGCACACAGAACGGGTTGGGCACATCTCATGAGGTAGATGCTGAAGAAAGTCTGGAAAGTAAGAAATAATGCACTCAACGATGTATGTATGTGTGAAGAAAAAGAGAACTCTCAGGGGATAGCTGGGGTATGAGGAGGGATGGAATGTCTGTGAGAGAAGTCCATTGGGGAAGGCTAGGGTTGCCCTATCACTTCTCCACCTGTCACCCAAAGTGTTTTATTGGTGAGCCAAGTTCAGTGGCCAGTAAGTCAAGGAACCCATGAGTGGAAAAAGTTTGGGAACCACCGTACTAAAGAATTACACAGAACAAATGCAAGGCAGGCAAATTCCTCAGAGAAAGAATGCTATAATAAAGAGCTTGCAATTTTAAAAAAGAAAAGTCATAAAAAGAATATAATACTAACATATATTAAAAATAAAACAATGATATATGAATTTGAAACATTCAATGTACATTATTATCTCCAAATGAAATGCCAAGGCAGGGAGTAATGAACCATTGGATTAACTTCCCAGGAAAAAAGACATTCATTGCAGAAAGAGAAACAGATACCAGATGTTCATGCTAGAGACAGAAACATAGAATGCACAAGAGATCAGGTTGCGAATATACATTAGCTGCTGAAAGATACCAAAGCAAATGAGTCTATGCTTTATGGATTTCAACAAAAGCTTTAACTCTGTGGATCATGAAAACTATAGTGTGTATTAAAAGCTATGGGGATTGCTAAAACAGTGGACTGTTCTGATCATCCTACATGCTGCATAAGAAGCTGCTCTAACTTTTTCTAAAGGCAAATGATGTATTGTATCTCCTTATCAGTTTGATTTATATGTGGAAAATATCATATGTTATCTGGATTAGATTATGTGGACAATATCATATGTTATCTGGATTAGATTCAAATGAAGAATCAAAACTGGTAGAAGAAGTATCAATAACTTAAAATAAGCAGATGTTACCATGTTATGGGCAGAAAGCACCAATGACTTGAAGTGAATAGTAAATAAGAGCTTTTTAAATGTGCAAAAGCTGTATTAAAGTTGAAAATTAAGGAAAAAAATCTTGACAACAGAAGAATTACACAACTTCAGTGTTGAATCAGATGTACAAGCTGGATTCTGAAAAGGGAGAGGAACATGTGGGCACACAGCTAACCTTCAATGGATGATGGAAAAGGCAAGGGAATACAAAAATACATCTGCATGTGCTTCTCTGACTATACAAAAGCTTATTACTGTATTAATCATGACATGCTATGGAACTGCCTGAAAGAAATGGGAATTTCATAACATCTCATCCAACTGATACAATCTTTGTACCCTAATCAAGAAGCATCAGGAAGGACAGCTTTTGGAGACACAGAATGGTTCAAAACTGGAAAACACACTGTAAGAAACGCAAATATATAACCAAGCCTGCTAATAAGCTTATAAATACAATATATAAATACAATATATAATCAATAAAATACAATATACAATATATAAAATGTAAGAACTATCTTGTAATTGCAATTTCTAAGGTGCATAACAGGAGAAAGTGTATTGTGTAGCAAGAGACACTGTGGTTTTCCTGTTGGTACTCAAACTAGTGCTGAACGGAAACGTGTGGTAACAACAAGCTGTAAAGGCTACTGGGCGAAAAAGAGGAAGTAAAGTGAGCTTATGAAACTTCGGGTATGCAGCAGGTGAAGGACAGTTCATGGGTGGTCCTGGAGGTGTGTTTGTCCGAGAGTGACCGAAGAAGAGTCTGGAAAAGTGTGTTCGAGGTCTCCTCTCAACTCCTCTCAACTATGGGGGGGACCCCTTTTGTGTTCTTCCACAAAAGGTTTTCTGTTCTGTACTTTGCTTTTGCTCAATAAACCCAGCGCTGAGAACTTCTCATTTTTGTCTGACTTAGCCTCATTCTTGGGAAATCTCCAACTTGGCTCATTTCACATCTTCTGACTTAGTCTATTTTTGAGACACTGAACCACAAGATTACAACACTTGTCTGAGTTATATTCTATTACCTTCATTATTTAACATGTATGCAGAAGTTATTATGAGAAAAGCACATCTGGAAGAATGTAAAAATTGGTGGTAAGAGCATCAACAACCTTTGGTATGCAGATGATACAACACTACTGGTGGAAAGCAAGGAAGATGGCTAGAGCATTGAAAACTGTCAGCTGCAAAGTTGGCAACTCGGGGTTCAAATACTGTGTGCCACACAGCGGAGTGAACTCCCACTATTAACCTCAGCTCCTGCCAACCTAGCAGTTTGAAAGCATGCAAATGGAAGTCAATAAAAGGTACCTCTGTAAAAAGAGGGAAGGTAAACAGTGTTCCGTGTGCAGAAATGCTTTCGGCCATGCCGGTCACGGACTTGCAGAACACTGGCTCTTTGGTTTGGAAATGGAGATGAGCGCCACCCGTAGAGTTGGGCATGACTAGCAAGCATGTGCAGGGGAAACCTTTGCATTTATCTTATGAATACTTTTGGTTGCAAGGAAAACAACTAAATGAACTCTCTGTAGAAGGTGGAAATGATTAAACTAAGTTATCATGTCTTGGACATACTGTGAAAAATCAGGCTTAAGTGGAAGAGACAACAATGGCAAGAAAATCTGAGAGCATCAAGAAAAGAGAAAAACCAAACATGGTATAGATCTACTCAATAAAGGAAGTCATGAGGTTGATTCTGTAAATACCTGAGCAGGGTTCTTAATTATAGCACCTTTAGAAGGTAATTTATTCATAAAGCTTTCATAAATCAAAAGTTATACTACTCAGTTCTTCCAAGCATTAAGCAACTAGGAAAAAAACACAATGCAAAACTTAGAAAACCAGTAAGCAAATGTAATGCATACTTCAGCTTAGTTTCAGCATATACAGTATATTCAGTGAGACCTCACCACTAAAGGTTGTCAGACATGCCTGGTATGGACGCATTACCTAAGCTTCCGGTTAAGAGGCTGAAAAAGAAACACCTGAATGTAGTTTTATAGCAGAGGAGACTTCTGGAAAACTATATTTTCAAACAAGAAAACAACAATAGATATATAAAATACTACCAATGAACCCACATTCAAACCACAGTTATCAACAATGTGCTTCCATTCAGTCTCAAGATTAGTTTTCATTTCATTTTTATTTATATTTCATACACCCCCATGTTTCTCCAAAGTACATCAATTCTTCTCCAGGCGTATACCAGCTTCCCTTTCTGAAACATATACGCCGAAAATAAATTCCACATTTCTTTAAAATTGTTTTGTTTTGAAATTCCTTTTCTCCTCTTAGTTTCACTAGTTAATTTAACACTAAGGGTGATATACTACTTATACTATTTCTCCATACTCAGTTAATCATTATTTTTACACTTCTTTGTAACTCTCATCAGCCTTGCAACAGGGAGATTTTATTTAAAAATATTTAAAACCAAAATCATTTAAACAAATATACAAAGTCAGAAAAGAAAATAACATTAATAACTTCAAAATCACAATATCATTGTGGCTGGTGATGATGCTGAATATTAGTAATAAGGGTAATTGTATACAGTGGTACCCTGACTTAAGAGCAGCTCAATTTAAGAGCAATTCTACTTAAGAACACAAAACTGTTGGCATTTTAACTGCCACCTTACAAATTTTAGATACGGTCTGCTTGACTTACATTTTTTTCTATTTTTAAACTTTTCTTTTTCAATTTTTAGATAGGTACCCTGGCTTAAGAGTGGTTCAACTTAAGAGCATGCATTCGGAACAGATTAAATTCATAAAGTGAGGTACCACTGTACAAGATGCATTACTTGTACAAATGAGGGAGGAGATTTGAGAAACTCACTTCATAGAATAGCCTTTAATCAAGGCCTGGGAGGCATAGGGAATACTTGACCAAGAACCACCCCCCAAAAAAAAACCCTAAATGTGATCTTCTGCAGTATTAACTATAGACTATGTCTACAGGGCTGCTGAAAGCTACTCATTCATTCCAGCCCTCAATGGAATTTTAAAAATCTGCAAAAGGAGTAAGCCAATAAATTACAGTGTAGACCATATATCATTACAGTATACTACTGTCCGAGCTCAACCAGCAACCTGGAGCAAAAATGATTCTTGTAAGTTAGCTCTTTCAGCTTCAGACCAACAACCATAGAACAACAGAGATCTCAATAATAATAACACTGCATGGTCTGACTTGCAGTATTCATTGTGAGCTACTATAGGAGTGGTATAAATTCCCTTCCTGCCACAGCAGCCTCCTCTAAACCTGCTATGTGAGGACACTGAACTATATTTGCTTTCAAATGTGCATCACCAGGACTATTATTAAGGGTGTTCACATCAAATTGAGTAAGAAATAATAGTACCACAATTACAGACAATGGGCCTCCTTTATGTGTGAAGGCAGCTCACAAAGATACTATTTTTGGAAAGCTAAT
This sequence comes from Phrynocephalus forsythii, assembly GCA_029282475.1. Classification (NCBI taxonomy): domain Eukaryota; kingdom Metazoa; phylum Chordata; class Lepidosauria; order Squamata; family Agamidae; genus Phrynocephalus; species Phrynocephalus forsythii. The sequence goes on along the minus strand of JAPFRF010000011.1, from coordinate 130,512,822 downwards.
TAAGCACATGAGTTTGCCAAAGCTGTGGGATAAAAGGCCAATTTTCCCCACATATTTGATTGCTGCATTTTAAAAAAAGGATTATAAGAAGTACAGCAATTGTAAAATAGATTATAGAAATGCACAAGAATGGGAAAGATGCACCAATAAGGCATAATTAACAATGAAGCTTTGGCACAATGAACAACAACAACAATAACAACAAAAGCCATGAGACATCGTCTTAATCTCTCAATTGTGTATATATATCCTCATTTTCATTTGAGACAGCATCTGTATCACATAAAAATAGAAACCTGAACACTTCTTAGCCAAACGGAAGTCAGAAAAATAAGTTAGAGGAGGTCCTTCACTTGAAAAATGCAATACTAAACTAATGTGACCGAACGTCACAGGAGTTTGTTTCACTTCCAGGATTATGCAAACTAGCTTGCTTTGTTTGGTGAAGGAACTCCAGTTTGTGCTTGGGGTGGAATCATAAGGTCACTGTGCTTTCCTTCCACACTTGAGTGCTAAGAAATTTGCCTTGCCAAAGGCGCTCATCTGCCCAAGAGGGAAGCTGCCATCAGAACCACTGGGTGCAGTCTTATCCACCCCCACGGTGCCATAAGTATCCAACATGGAATGGTGTATCTTGTGTTTAATGCATAGTTTCCCTTTAATTCCATAACCCTCATTACTAGTTACTGCTTCATTGTCCTCAGAGTGTTTCACAGTTGCGCTAAATGAAGCCCATTGCCATTGTGACTATTCTGAAATTAACTGAAGTGGCATTTGGAAATGCTTTCAGATCAAGAATTATTGTGATGTTTTCTGCAAAATTACAATATAGATTATAGAACCATACTTCTCACATCATGTCTACTAAAACATGAAAAAGTTAGTTTAGAGTCTAATCCAACCTGTGATCTTTCAGAACAGCTACTTTCTGAAGCTACTTTCTAAAGCATAATTTCTAACATTCCAGAATGTCAGCTAGGGGACTCTGGGATCAATTGTTTTTTTAAAAAGAGGAATTTCTCCCACTGCAGCCTAAAATATGCTGCTTACAGTACTCAGTGAATACTTGAGTATAGTTCCACCAAGAAAACATTCTGAAAAAAGCTACAGTAAAAATGCCTCAAGACAAGTACATGTTTTCCCAGAATGCACATAAAATTAAGATCTACCATTACACAAAACAAAATTTCAAGTTATGGAAAACTGTAAACCTACCATTCTTTTATTATCTTCAACTCTAAAACACTGTGGAGCAAATAAATATGACTTACTGTATACATAGACAGTTCTCTTAAATGCAGTACCAAAAATAAAGCAGAAAAACAACTACTTTGCTTTCAGATTTAGAATTCTCTTATATCCAGCAAACTTTTTGAGACAAGCAGAATAAAGGCTTGAGTGGTTGAGTCAATAGAGTAGAATTGGCTTTTGGGAAGCACACATAAGTATATTAACTGTCCCAGTTATCAGGCACCTTTAATATGACCTATGTGCAATCCCCGTGCTATACCTGTACAGGTGAAATACCTGAAAGGTCACTGCTTGATGTTTTGGGAACCAAACAGCTGCCTTATACTGATGTCAAAGCCTTCTTCTTCTTCTGTCTCAAGCGTGTAGAGAGATAGAACTGATTTCATTGAATGCATGAAAAAGACACATACTGTAGAAAAGTGTTATCTAGGTCAGTGTTTTTCAACCACTGTTCCGCGGCACACTAGTGTGCCGCAAGATGTTGCCTGGTGTGCCGTGGAAAAAATTGAAAAATTACTTTATATATAGTCAATATAGGCACAGAGTTAAATTTTTTAACATTTTCTAATGGTGGTGTGCCTCGTGATTTTTTTCATGAAACAAGTGTGCCTTGGTCCAAAAAAGGTTGAAAAACACTGATCTAGGTCATAGGTAATCCTATTGCTTCATGTTTTCTTTATTATTTCAATTACAAATAACATTGCCAAGCAGGAGTTTCTACGAAACTCATAATATTAGAACACTAGATATATAGATAGTTATTTGCATTAGTCTTGGACAGACATATCAGAATATGTTTGAGATTTTTGAAAGAGGCTTCTACAGCTTGCTGCATTTAACATTGTAATAATTAAATAGCCAGTAATCAAACAATGGCACTATTTTATGGTGCCTGGGAAGGTGTCTCAAATTCTATGGCAGAAAAAGGCAGTGTATGGTTTGCTCTCAAGAAGTCCTGCTGTGTCATTTAGGGGGAAATAAGGTACTTCTGCCATGTTTTGGACAGTCCAATTAGCATCCCTTTGGATACCCACATTTCCCTAAAAGTTTGAAACAAAAGAACACTACTAAAGGGTGCAAGGGGGCTTCTCCAGTAAAAACAAATAAACAGTTTTTGTAAGAAAAAAATGGATCAGGGGAGTGGTTTGGGAATGTGAAAGTCCCCAGAACTCTGGAGGTTGCCAACCCATGATCTACGGACTATGAATGTCATCCTTAGAGAATGGCAGAGCCTACTAACTCTATGACCTGCCCACCAGTAACAGTTGTCCAGCAGAAGGCCACCCCGATATTCCACAGGCAGTGGTGTCACAGACAGAGCATAAAAACATATAATTATAGAGCTAGAAGGAATGCCAGCTCCTATCAAGACAGAACATTTAAACACTGATTAAAGATCTCAGGCTTTGCTTCCATTGAATGCCTCCATGACCCATATCATCATGCCTAATTGTTAGATGAACAATTTCTAATTTAATTAATTAACTACCCGGGATTAAAAAGGGGCTTAATTTTCCACTGGTGGAAAAAACCCACTTCGCCCAATATTTGGCATCCTCCCTTCCCTCTAAACTGGAGTTCTAATCTGAACTAAGTGAAAAGACTTTCTCTTCAGTCAGGCTTTCCCTTAGTGACTGACTTTCTGAGGAGTTTCCCCACCAAATAGATTGTGGTGCCTTATTGTTCTAAATGTTTATTTGATGTTGATTTTGTTTATCCTTTTTAGTGTACTTTTAAAATCATTTTTAATATTTATATGCTTACAGTTTTATATCTTTTAAATATTGTAGTTTACTGACGTAAGCTGCCTTGGGTTCTTTTTAAAGGAGAAAAATTGTGTGACAAAACCAGTAGTAGTGTTTACCTGGCAATGAAGGAAATGGGTGATTGGACAATAATGCACTAAAGGAGAGCTAATCAAGACTTGCTCTCTCTCTCTCTCTCTCTCTCTCTCTCTCTCTCTCTCTCTCTCTCTCTCTCTCTCTGTGTGTGTGTGTGTGTGTGTGTGTGTGTGTGTGTGTGTGTGTGTGTGTGTGTGTGTGTGTGTGTGTGTGTGTGTGTGTGTGTGAAGAGCAGTTGGTTGAGAGCAGCTGGGGGAGAGAACAGTTGAGTAAAAGCCATTGAGAGGGAGGCAGAGTTAGCATTATGGATTCTATTGTAGAAATGAAAGTTATTAGAGAACTGTCAGAAGAATTCAAATTGTAACTAATAATAGAAAATGCGGATTTCCAAATAAAGAGATGAACAATGGAATAACTTTGCATCTCTAAGTGATTGGAATATGCTGTGTAACTGTTTATACTTGTTAAATACAGAAGTCTTATTTTCCGTCTGCTCTAAAACTGCTTGGCTCAGGTAATTTTGGGGACTTCAATTTAGCCCTGGTAAGAGAAATGGCAAGGTGAGTTGTGATTAGCCAGGCAAGGCTGGTCAAAAATAGGCCAAAGAATATTTTAAACAGACAGACAGGCAGGTAGGCAGGTAGGAAGGCAGATAAATAAAAGCCCTGCAATATAATGTGTACCATTTGTACAAGTCTCAGTGGTCACCAATATGGCAGAAAAGTCTACTTCTGTCACCCCAATTGCACACCCTTAAATTTGGTTTGTACCCATGCTTTTAAATGTTGTGTTCAGTGTTCCATAGTGGTTTTATATGACTATGGTTTCTTATTTTCCTTGTCTTTCTTCTTTTGTTTCAGACAGACAATACTGAAATAGATTAAATAATTTTATTGCTGACATACCGTATTCTAAATAGGTATGATTCTGGATGATACTAACTGCTAATTTAAAGAAGCATAAAGACTACTATTCTCCATTATAAAAAAATAACATTTCTAACATTGTCTTTTCTCTTGCCAACTACAATAACACAACAGCACAAAATTAATACACCCACTCTTTTGGTTCAGCCTTACATCTCAGGCATTATATATGCCTTTTTTAAAAAAATCACCACAATGTATGCATCACATTCTACCTTAATGATTAGTTCTTGTCTGCTTTTCAGTGGTTCTTACCAAACGTATGAGGAAAGTCTGGAAAAGCAGTGTTATAAATTATAATGACTCTTTCTAAATATGAGGGGGAAGTAAACGAGTTCTAGAGAAATAATCCAGTTTACAAGTACTGTATGTCCTTTGAAAGAGGTTTATTTCATTTGTTACAACTGTACTATATAATACATTAAGACTAAGCATGGGCACGACCAGAAAAAATGATGTTTCGAGTTTTCGTTTGTCAGAACGGGTCTGTTTCGGGTCGTTTCCGTTTGTCGCGAAATTTTTCAAAAATTTGTCGCTCCGTCATTTCGTTTGTCATTTCCACCGCGATTTAGCACAATTTGACTTCCCCCAGAGCATAGGGGCGTCCCGCAATCAGGGCCGGCGCTAGGTGGTTTTGCGCCCTAGGCGGCGGGCGGGGAGGTGTGGGCGGGTGGCGGTGGGGGGGGCCATGGGCGGGCGGTGACAGCAGCAGCGGAGGAGGCGCGGGCGGGGCGGCGGGCGGGCGGGGGCCGCGGGTGGGCAAGTGGGTGGGCGGCGGTGCGGGCGGGCGGGCGAGTGGGCAGTTAGGATATCACTTAGAATAGAGGTTCTGTTCTTGGCTTGCACCCCAAATGTGTGTGTGTGCAAGCAAATTGAATTTGGGAAAATAGAAAATAAATGGCAGTATATAATATATTTTTAAAACCTCCCCCTTTATCCAATATCAGAAAAAAATCTTCACAAACTGCCAGAGAAGAAATAAAGAATAAACTGCTATTCCCTTCAGCAGACAAAGCTGCAGGGAATCAAAGAAATTATTTTCTAAATTCAATTCCCTCCCTGCCTGCCTAACTTAAATCCTAAAGCCTCCAGCCTCCCTCCTCAATCTCGATCGGATCACACCAGCACCAGCAGCCAGCCCTCCTCCCTCAACCACATCCATACATCCGACTGCGATTTCTGGAAGGTGCCTTGGCTTTTTATGCCCTCCGAGACATCCAGAAGTGTCAGTCAAAAACCTGGCGATGCCATTGGTGGAATGGTTCAAAAAATGTGCATGGTCCCATCCCATGCCCAGCCCAAATGGGCAGGTCTAAAAAAATAAAAAATAAAATAAAATAAAATAAAATCAATACAACGTTTTATTGCTATAAAAAACCCACTGCTGCTACTATTAAAATTCAGGCATTTAAAATAAATAAATTTCACATGTTTCTGTGGTGATTTGGTGTGTTTTTTGACCACGATTTCAAAAGAAAAATTGCGGTCGCCATTTTGGATCCCTCCCCCACCGCATGGCATGGCAAGATGATGAGGATGACCCCCCCCAGCCTGGTGCAAGCAGCCCAGGACAGGAGAAGAGGGGGGGAAAGGCCGGGGACCCCCCCAGAAACCACCCCTCTGGTATGTGGCAAAGCCTCAGGCAGGCATATTTTCACCTGCTTTTTTGGCCAGGAGTCGGGTTTTTTTAAAAAAAAGTTTAAAAACTTTTTCTGTGCTTCGCATTGCGCGATCGCCACGATGCCACAAACGAAAACAAAAAACCTGACCAGATTTTTCTTTTTTCGGTTCGAGTTCGAGTTCTGACGGCTTAGTTATCGTTACCGTTTCCGTTACGTAATGGAAACGAAAAACAGAAACGAAAACGAAAATTTCGCCGAGTCGTGACCATGTCTAATTAAGACCACAAATGTTACTTTAAGCTAAACACTGATAAAACAGAAACTGAAATGGTAAATGTTAGAAGAGCAGTTGTTTCAAACAGAAATCTGTTACATTTTCACCACAGTGATTTTTCCTCGTTATATGTAAAAATGGCACATTTACTTTACCAATAATGTTGAAATAAAACAGGAAAATAAATAAAATATGAACTCTATATTGTATTTTTAAACCAAGCACACACTAAAATGTGCCCCATTTGGAAACAGGACTAATTTTGTTTCTGGGTTTTATTACCCAGGGGGGTTGTGGTGTGTGTGTGTGTGGGGGGGAATTCCAACAACACAGCTTCTGTAAGCAGAAGGTTTTATTAGGGTAGAAAAAGGAACTTAAATAGTTAGGCAGAAAATGGCTGAATTAAGCCCTTTCTTTCCCCCTCTTTTAACAGGAGTGATTCTCAAGAGATTAAAAGTAGGTTAGGGGAATAATAAAACAGCTATGTTTCTAGTGTCTACCTGACAACAGCTTTTGTAGTAGTGAATAATTACATGAAAATCACTTCCTTTCCACCTCTCTTTGGGATTGCTGTGGGTTGCTAAGCAGTCCCTCTCCTACCTTCTGCTAATGTTACTTACAGATGCCAATGAATACAGAATATTCATTATGAGAAAGGGGAACTGAAGGAGAGAAGGACCTAAATGCTCAAAGGTTTTGTTGATGTTGTTGATGCTGCTTATTCATTGCAGCTTCCAGAAGCAAGCACTATAACTAAGAATACTCTACACATATTTAAATTCTAATTTATCCAGGCATGACTAGAGAATCTAGCTGTCCATCTTGGAAGAAAAGTCACACTCGTGTCATGTTTTTGTGGTGCCAACCAATGTAGAAAGTCAGTAGCCAGAGTGATCGTGACTAGTAAATGGGGGAAGGGAGGGAGTGGAGATGTTTCACTTTGTCTACAGTCCTAAAAGATGGTCATTTATCATGACAAGGTATGAAGATCTTGTCTAAAGATAACAAGGTCAATTGAAGACAAATCGCAAATTGTTTCCAGCTAGATTTTATCATATGGGTCATCTATGCTGCTCTTGTAGCAGATACCCCTCAAAAACATCAAGAAACACCTTAGAAACACCTGCTTGAAGTCAACTATGGTGAACTTTTCTGGAGGTTAAGCAAAGACCTTGTTCAAGAAATACTGTACAATATTGTAACATCGGTTATATAAATTTCTATGAAAAACATGATTTAAGTCAGGGGTGCCTAAACCCATGGCTCCAGATAATTCTTGGATAGTTCTAGGACTCTGGGGCAAGAATATCTATGGAACCAAGCTATAGAGATATCCTCCCTTGGGGCAGAGACAGTACCCCGGCTGGGAACATGGGTAAGGCATTGGGAATCATTAAACCTCTCCATCTGAGCGGGGAGAGGTTTAATGGCAGGTAAGCCTGGTCTCCACCCCTCATGATGCTCTGTTATTGCAACTAATAAAAAGCCTTGCGCTCAGGCTAACAGAGAAGCTGCTGCATGAGACCTGGCCTGGCTGAACCCGATAATGTGTCCATGTGTGGTTATTCCTACATATGGTGCTGGAACAGGGACCTCCTAAAGCCAGGACGACATATGGGAACCGCTGAGACTGACTGAGATGCAAGGAACCAGCCCGATCCTCATCCAACCTCACCTGACAAGAGGCAGCACAGTGCACTTACTCATCTTCTGGTCCCTATAGGTAAAGATGGGAGCTGTTTTTTCTGAGGTGGAAAGCAGAATTGGCACTGGGCTTGAGATTTTAGTCCAGAAAACAGGGCTTCGCGAGACATGGGGACTAGAGATGGGCACAAAATGAATTTATTATTCGTTTTGTTATTCATTAAATGTTTCTTTAGGTAATGAAACGAATAACGAACTGACCCATCACAGAAAAACAAAATGAAGTGGAAATTTCTGCCTCATTTCCCCCCACTTTCCCCCCTCCTGGAGCCAGCGCCCAGTAGCCTCTCTGTGCTAGCTTCGGGAGGGGAGAAGATTTAAAAAGCCCGCTCTCTCCTCCCACCTGATGGGGTGGGGGAAGAGTGGGCTTTTTAAAGGTTCCCCCAGCCTGCACCCATCAGCAGAGGACCGCTCTCTTAGCCGGCTTGCTGGCGGCTCTCAGCCCCTGGAGGTCTCCCCGCTGTGGGATGCTCTGCTGCCCGGCCTGCAAGTAGCTCTAGTGGTGCCTGGCCCCAGGAGGGCTCCCTGCAGCAGCGAGAGCGCTCTCCTGGCCAGCTTGTCAGCAGCTCCGGCCAGCAGCTCCATATATGTGCCATATGGTTATGTATCTCTGCATCTCAAGATATTCAAGTTTATGTGTCATGCAATTTCATGATTAGATAAATATGTTCTTCATGCTATGTATGATGTACCCCCCCATGTAATTGCTTGAGAGGCAACTCTGCTCTATTATGCCATTTCAGGTATTATTTCAATTTATGATATACCCCAGAGTTCAAGTTTCACCCCCTTGAATGTTGTATGACTATTGTACTGCTGACGTTTAGCATTGGAAAACTTGCCAGGACAGGGATGTCACCTTTACCCAGATGCAAAAGCCTTCACTCTTCACCCACAGCCTAGGATTTCTGCCATAACCTACCTTAGTGCCACCATAAGGAACATGTGGGGTTGGGAGGTAGCCACAGAAGATCACCCCAGAACCCCTCATGCATAGCTCTAGGACAGGGATGGCAAACCTTTTTGAGACTGAGTGCCCAAACTCGGCGGCGGTGGTGGCGGGTCGAGATCGGCGGCAGTGGGGTGAGGGGGTGAGGGCAGCAAGGGTGACGGAGGGGGCATGGTCAGGGTCATTGTTGTTGGCGGTGGGAGGGCAGGGATGGCAGTGGAGGCGGGGTCGGGTCGGTGGCAGCGGCAGGGGCAGGGACAACAATCGCAATGGTGATGGGGAGGCGGTGGGGGTTGGGATCAGCGGCAGCGGGGGGTCAGGGGTGGGGCGAGGTCGAGGGCAGCAAGGGCGATGGGGTCAGGGTTATTGGCGACGGGGTCAGGGTTATTGGGGGCGGCAGCGGTGGTGGGAGGGGCAGGGATGGCGTTGGTGATGGCGGCAGGGGCAGGGGCGGCAGGGGGCGGCAATGGCAATGGCGATGGGGACAGTGGTGGTAGGAATGGCCTGGCACACAACATGCTCCCTGCCCCTCCATTTCCCCCTCCACAAATTCCTCCAGTGCAAGGGGAAGCATGTCGTGTGCCAGGCGAAAGCTCTTTCCGTGCCACCTTTGGCATGCGTGCCATAGGTTCGCCATCCCTGCTCTAGGACAACACACACACTGGGGCAGATAGTCAAGCTCCCTGACAAGTCTCATAGACTGCTAACCTCACAGGAAGGAGCCTCAGACAAAGACCCTCCATGTTAGACTTGTCTTGCCAGAGACAAGCAACAGTGCCACTCTTCCCCTTAGATAGGAACTCCATTCCCTCTTGGTGCCAAACCTAAGGCTCCTAAGGCAAATGGCCTCAGGTCACTGGCTTCCAGACCATATTGCTGTTGCCATGCAAAAGGTATGCCTCATAGCTGGGTGCCAAGCTTGTTGCTCCTGCAGCCCATCTCTCACACTCAAGATCCTGGCTACTCAGTGTTCTTAAATAAACCAAAAGGGAAATATAGAGATGTCCTCCCTTGGGGCAGAGACAGAACCCTGGCTGGCAGCATGGGTAGGCCTTTGAGAATCATTAAACCTCTCCATCTGAGCGGGGAGGCCCCACATGAAAGGAAATGAATTCCATGGCCTCATACTCAGGAAGTCAAGCTTGGTCTTGTCTCTTCCCCCAGATCAACCAGGAAGCCTGTGCAATGGGTTTTGTAGGAAAAAACAAGCTTGCTATGTAACCAGCCCAAAAACCCGGCCACTAAGATAAGGCTTCCCAGGAATTCACCAGCCTACATGACCCCTGGCACATAAGCCTGGTCTCCACCCCTGATGATGCTCTGTTATTGCAACTAATAAAAAGCCTTGCACTCAGACTAGCAGTCGAGAGAAGCTGCTGCATGAGGCCTGGCCTGGCTGGAACCCGATAATGTGTCCACGTGTTGTTACTCCTACACCAAGCCTGGGAACAAATGATTTAAATAATGTTTTCCTTGCTGTGAAAAAGCACAGGTGACAGAGATCAGGGGGGAGCAGCACGCATGATCTCTCCCTCCTTTAACCAGAGTTCCTTTCCTGCCACTGTTTGGACTTAAAAGTAGATGCCCTATGAAATGGAAAAACATACCAAGTGTCAAATATGCAAAGTACTGAAAGACATGCCCTTAGGTACCTGTCAAGGAAACAGAATGCACTCCCATCCAGTCTCTCCCTTGTACAGGTTGTATACAGCTAATGCTACCCAATTTGGCTAGCTAACCAGGTAAGCATTGGGATAGGAGACCACCAGTCAGTACCACGGATCTCTAGGTAACATTAACCCAATTAGGTTTATTCTGAATAAAAATGAAGATTGGAAGCCTCCCATCAAAGTTAGCTATGTCTATCATCATATACCCATTTATCTGGAAGTTAATTTAAATAGCTCACTATAATAGGGTTAATGGTTCACACCCCTATTTATCCTTCTGACTTTCAGGAATGACTTCACATCTGAAGATATTATGTCTGTGAGGATTCTCAGCCATCCAGGTGAAGTTATCCGGAAGTTGATTCATGGCAATTGGACTTCTCTCCTTGTGAAAAATGTCCAGTTGCCATGATTCAACTTCTGGATCTCAAGATATTTTTAACTAAACTCCATCATTGCTTAGAAACTCAGTAGACAAGGATCCTTTTCCTGAGTAAAATCTTGCTTCATGTGGAGTCCAGATACAATTTAGGGAGGCAGATACTGCCACAGTCTCCTCCAACACTCACTCTGGTTGTTTTCTCTTTTAGGGGCAGACTTATCAAGTGAACTTGAAGAAAAAGTTAAGAAAAGAGGAGGAAGATGTACGAGGCCTACTGAGCAGTGAGTGGAAAACCCTGCTCCATGCCCAAAGATCCCATTGTGACTGGAACCAAGTGAGCAGCAACACTGACTGCATGTGTGCAGCACCAATACAGTGCTATGCACCCACATACCTGCACAGTTTTGAAGGAAGGTTGCTGCTGAGATACTGTAGCCCTTGTTGTTATTCCAGATATAACTGGGTTCTCAGGCTGAAGAAATATTCTCTTTTGCTCTTGTTTGAATGGGTAGGTGTCAATAATATTCCTGTGAGTGAGTTTTTCAACTTGCAATTAGAAATATGGAGTCCAGCTGTGGACTGAAGCAAGCTCAGTAAAGTAGCCTTGACAGGAAGGCGAGTGTCCAAGGACAGTGGAAGCGTAGCTCAGAAGCGTGGATGAAAGAAGCATTATGACATGTGATGTAAAAGTAAATATGTGATTGGAAGGAGATGCTATATATACCTTATGTATTGCAATATGTTCTTGCTGTTTAGCCAGGGTTGTTTAGCCAGTAAGCCTGATGTGTTGGCTGTGATAAGGAAGAGTAGCAGGATTGTTTATGCTACTGGATGTAAGTCTGGAAACCAATGGAACCTGTATATATTTTGTAAATAGACTGCAAGAGAAAACCAGCAACGGAGTCTGTCATATTGTTGCCTCTAATCCTTGACATTGCTGCAACGCTGCTAACTGAGGTTAGCTCTTCATACATTCCTTGACAGGTTATGGGCCCAGTCAACATTTAAGCCAACATGTTAAGTGGTTAGGGAAAAGTTTTTGAAGTTGCTGAGTTTGGAGCTGAAAGCTGAAAGCTGAAAGAAGTTGCCAGGCAGTCTTCCCTGATGTCTGAGAAGGAAGAGAGTGGGCAAAGCTCAGAGAGTGAGAGTGAGCCAGAAAGCCTGTGCAAAATGCAGTCTGCCACAGCAAGTGGAATGTTGCCGGTTCCAAGGCTTGGTGAGTCTAACTTTTTGGCTTGGAGTTTCAAAATGCAGACCTGAAGCATGAAAGTTTGTGGAAATGTGTGGAAAATCCCAGAGCAGTTGATGATGACAAGTTTGATGAACTAAATAAAAAGGCATTGGCTACAATTGTGTTAAGCTTGCAAGATTCTCAGTTAAACTATATTCAGGGCATAAGTTCTGCTAAGGACTGCTGGGAAGCACTGAGAAATGTGCATGTTCATCAAACAGCATGTAGTAGAATGCTGCTGACCAGAAAGCTCTACAGAAAAAGGCTGAATGAAGGTGACAGTGTGTCTGAACATCTAAGCTTCATGAGACAAACATTCGTGGAGTTAGAAGAAGCAGGTTTAAGATACACAGACTGTCACAAAGTTTATGTGATTCTGAGCAGTTTAAATGAAACATGGGACAATTTTGCATTGAGTTTTGAAGCACTGCAAGATCAAGACTTAACTGTGGATTATTTGTCTGGTCGGCTTCTTGAGGAGGAAAGGAAGCGTCTGGAGAGGAATGCAGTCTATGGAGACAGAGATATACAACCCAGGACGAGGACGAGAGAACCCGGTCATCAGGGAGATGGAGAGTCCAGTCGGAGGGTCAAGGAAGAGAAAGGAAAAGCTTTCTTTGTAAAAAAAAGTTTTATTTGCAATTCCACAAGGCCTCTAATGAGAAACTGTGATAAGAAGTATTCTGGAAAGCGTCAACACAAGCAGCTGTATCAAAGAAGGGGCTTTGCTGACAGTAAGTCTTTTGTTGTTAAAAGTACTAAAGAAAACGGAGAAAATTCTTGGTTTGTGGACAGTGGGAGTTCACAGTATATCTGTTGTAATTCTTCAAAATTCCAGAATCTGCATCAAGACAGAAGAAAATTTGTGACTTTGGCAAATGGAGAAAAAGCAGAAGTGACTGGAGAAGGAGATTTAAATGTTCCAGGTCTGGGTAAGATTCAAAATGTGTTGTGTGTGCCATCATTACAAAACAATCTGTTAAGTGTGAGCTGTCTAGTGGAGAATGGGTACACTGTAGAATTTAATTCAGAAGTCTGTAACATAAAGAAATCCAACAAGGTGGGTGCTATTACTGAAAAAGTAGGGAATTTATACTATTTAAAAATGATGAAGGTGATACCAAAACATGTTTTGTTCAAGGGAATGTTCCACCTCACAATGACTGTGTACATCTATTGCACAGAAAGCTTGCACATACGAGTTTCAAGACTATGCAAAACATGAAAGGTTTGGTTGATGGAATGGAACTAAAAATTTGTGGAAAATATCTTGATTGTGCTGTATGTAAGATGGTCAAATCAAAAACACATGCTGTGAGTAAGCAAAGTACTAGGCAATCAAAGAGACCTTTCCAATTAGTACATGCTTATGTGTTAGGTCCCTCAGACATTGCAAGCATAGGAGGGGCAAAATATGCTTTAATTCTGGTGGATGATTACACAAGGTTTGGGTTTAGCTATTTGTTGAAAACAAAAGCAGAAACATTTGCAGCTTTTCAGAAATGGTTGAATTATGTAGAAAACAATTTCTTTACCAAGGTGTCATGTTTGCAAAGTGATTCAGGAGGAGAATTTCTATCAAATCCGTTTCAAACATTCTTAGATAAGAAAGGAATTTCTAGGAGGAGAAGTTGCCCTTATGTTCACCAAGAGGTTGCAGAACAGAGAATAGGAGTTCTGAAAACAATGAGTAATGCTTTGCTGTATGATTCAATTTTGAATCAAAGTTTTTGGGGAGAGACTAAGACGTTCTGAAAAAAGTAACAAGGGAATTCCTCCTGAGAGGTTTATGGTACAAAAGGCTGGTTATTTAACACTATATTAAAATGTTAAAGTGAAACAAAGTGAATGTTTAAAACATGTAGAAATGTATGAACAAATATGAGAGTGTTGAAACACAGGTGTCTCAAGCTCAAGCTGATAAACAGAGTCTGAGATAAAGACTTTGTAAGCAATCCAGGCTGAAATAAAGCTGATTGGTTTTTTGAACTGTGTTGTATCAAGCTGGAGATAAAGCCATATGCACAGTAACAAGTTTGAATAAACAGTTTTCTAGGCTGAGATAAAGCCGAAAGCTAATTGAAGTTAAAAAACTAGGAGGGGTGTAAAGAATATTCTTGTGAGTGAGTTTTTCAACTTGCAATTAGAGATATGGAGTCCAGCTGTGGACTGAAGCAAGCTCGGTAAAGTGGCCTTGACAGGAAGGCGAGTGTCCAAGGACAGTGGAAGCGTAGCTCAGAAGCGTGGATGAAAGAAGCATTATGACATGTGATGTAAAAGTATATGTGTGGTTGGAAGGAGATGCTATATATACCTTATGTATTGTAATATGTTCTTGCTGTTTAGCCAGTAAGCCTGATGTGTTGGCTGTGATAAGGAAGAGTAGCAGAATTGTTTATGCTACTGGATGTAAGTCTGGAAACCAATGGAACCTGTATATATTTTGTAAATGGACTGCAAGAGAAAACCAGCAACGGAGTCTGTCATATTTTTGCTTCTAATCCTTGACATTGCTGCAACGCTGCTAACTGAGGTTAGCTCTTCATACATGCCTTGATAGTAGGCTCTATCCCATTGCATCTGATGTTGGGGTACTGAGTCCTGGAGGGTCCCTCTCCTTTATCTCTGACATGACTGTTGCTAGGCAGGCATATAAATGGAAGTAGAAAACACCATGAGCAGCCATGGTAGAATTCAAGGAAAGCAACTATTTCTTGCTTGAATATCCTTGGATATATTCTCTCAACCACCAAGAAGCTGCTTGAACTCACACTCTGTTTCCCAGCTCTACCACTCTTTTTAGTAGACAGGAGTCATTAAAATGGTTGTGCATGACCTGATTGCCTCTTGTGAATACATTTTATTGCACTCGTTAAAATGGAGTTGGAGGGAGCAGCTGTAGTTAGTTGCAGTACTTGTGCCATGTTTGTCATCTTCACAGAGCGTGTGCAGAACTGCATTTGCTGCAAGTGCAAGCTGGTTGCGCTATTGGAAGAGAAGGTTCAGCAGCTAGAGGCTCGCATATCGGACCAGCAACATATTAAGGAGCTTGAGCAGTTCTTGGACAGAGCGGAACAGACTATCCAGGTCCAAGAAGAGACAGGGCACACTTCTGAGGATGTAATTACTTCCCCAACCCAGGAGGTAGATGGGTGGAGGAATGTGACCAAGTAGAAGGCCAAGGGATCGCTCAGAGAGTCTCATATTGCACAATCAATTTTAGGCTCTTTCCCTCATCACACCTCAGGAGGCACACACTAAGGAACAATTGGTTCCACCTGAGGATCTCTCCCTCATCACTATTGATGAGATACAAGATCAGGTACATGTAGATGAGCAGGCTGCAGGAGAGAAGCTCCTTGTACTAGGAGATTCTATAATTAGAAATACAGAGGGATGGATTTGTGAGGAGCATGAAAACCATATGGTCACTTGCCTGCCTGGTGCAAAGGTTGCAGACATCATGAGAAATCTAGATAGCTTGTAAGAGAGAACTGGGAAGGAGCCAGTGGTCATGGTACACTTGGTACCAATGATGTCGGGAAGGCCAAGCGGTCAGTCTTGGAAGCCAAATTCAGGTTGTTAGGTAGAAGATTGAAGTCCCGGGCTTCCAAGGTAGCATTTTCAGAAGTGCTACCTGTTCCTCGTGCAGGACCCGCCAGGCAGGCAGAGCTCAAAAGCCTCAATGCATGGATGAGGCGATGGTGTCGAGAGGAGGGCTTTAGATTTGTCAGGAACTGGAGAACATTTTGGGACAAGCCAAACCTGTTCAGGAGGGATGGGTTGCACTTGAATCATGATGGGACCAGATTGCTGGCACTCAACCTCAAAAAGGCAGCAGAGCAGCTTTTAAACTGATAACTGGGGGAAAGCCGACAGGAGCTGTGTGGCATCCGGTTCGGAACACCTCATCCTCGGGGAACGAGGTTGGAGAGGGTAGAGAATCACATAGAGATGACATAGCAGGTATTAGCACTGGGAGAATAATGGACTGTGACAGTTTGTCTACTGAAAATAAAAGCTGTGAGGGGAAAAGAACAAGGCAGCAGCTGTTGTTGCGGGACCCACTGTACAGGTGCTTCTACGCCAATGCTCGAAGCCTCCGAGCAAAGATGGGAGAACTTGAACATTTGGCAGCTAGGGATAACATTGATATAATAGCCATAACAGAAACCTGGTGGAATGTGGAGAACCAGTGGGATACAGCAATCCCAGGCTATAAACTCTATAGAAGGGATAGAGAGGGGCGGGTTGGAGGAGGAGTGGCCATCTATGTCAAAGAAGGGGTAAAATCCAGCAGAATGGAGATGGACAGAGGGTCTGACTCCACCATAGAATCACTGTGGGTTAAACTACCAGGTCCAAGGAGTGATGTGATCGTTGGAGTATTCTATCATCTACCAGATGAAAAACTTGAGGGGGACCTTGAAATGAGGAGAGAAATCATGGAGGTGGCTAAGAGGAACAGGATAGTAATCATGGGGGACTTCAATTATCCCCACATTGACTGGGCCAATGCGAGCTCCGGGCAAGAAAGAGAAACCAGGTTTCTCGTCTTGCTGAATAACTGTGCCTTAGAGCAACTTGTCATGGAGCCCACCCGAGAACAGGCAACTCTGGATCTAATTCTGTGTGATACTCAGGACCTGGTCAGGGATGTGAATGTCACTGAGCCTCTGGGGAACAGTGACCATGCTGCAATTTCCTTTGCCATGCATGTCGGAGGAAGAGTGTCAACCAAATCAGACATAAAAACCCTTGATTTTCGAAGGGCAAACTTCCCTCAGATGAGGAAACTAGTTAGAGAGAAATTGAAGGGGAAAGTTAGAAGAATCCAATCTCTTCAGAGTGCATGGAGCCTGTTTAAAACAACAATAATAGAGGCCCAGCACAAGTGCATACCACAAAGAAAGAAGAGCTCATTTAAGTCCAAGAGGACACCGGCATGGTTAACGAGTGGAGTTAGAGAGGCTCTAAAGCACAAGGAGAGGTCTTTCTGTAAATGGAAATCCTCCCCAAATGAGGAAAATAAAAAGGAACACAAACTCTGGCAAAAGAAATGTAAGAAGATGATAAGGGAGGCAAAGAAAGATTTTGAGGAACGCATGGCTAGCAATATAAAGGGTAATAATAAAAGCTTCTTTAAATATGTTAGAAGTAGAAAACCTGCCAGAGAACCAGTTGGCCCTCTGGATGGTGAGGGAGGAAAAGGGGAGGTTAAGGAGGACTTGGACATTGCAGAGAAATTGAATGACTTCTTTGCGTCTGTCTTCACGACAGAGGACCTTGAGCGGATTCCGCTGCCTGAGCCGCCCCTCTTGACTAAAGAATTAAATCAAATACAGGTTAAAAGAGAGGATCTTTTAGGACTAATTGATAAATTGAGGATTAACAAGTCACCGGGCCCAGATGGCATCCACCCAAGGGTTATTAGGGAACTGAGAAATGAAATTGCAGATCTCTTAACGGTTATATGCAACTTGTCTCTTAAAACTGCCACAGTGCCGGAGGACTGGAGGATGGCAGATGTCACACCAATTTTTAAAAAAGGAAGGAGGGGGGACCCAGGAAACTACAGGCCAGTTAGCCTTACATCTGTCCCAGGGAAGATGGTGGAAAGCCTCATCCAAGAGAAAATCTTAAAACACATAAAAGAACAAACCTTGCTGAGAGAAAATCAGCATGGCTTCTGTAAGGGTAAATCTTGTCTGACAAACCTTTTAGAATTTTTTGAAAAGGTCAACAGGCACGTGGATTTGGGTGAACCGGTGGATAGAGTCTATCTGGATTTTCAAAAGGCTTTTGACACAGTCCCTCACCAAAGGCTGCTGAGAAAATTGCACAGTCAGGGGATAAGAGGACAGGTCCTCTTATGGATTGAGAACTGGTTGAGATCCCGGAAACAAAGAGTAGGTGTCAATTGGAAATTTTCACAATGGAGAGAAGTGAAAAGCGGTGTGCCCCAGGGCTCTGTCCTGGGACCGGTGCTTTTCAATCTGTTCATAAATGACCTGGAGACAGGGATAAACAGTGAGGTGGCGAAGTTTGCGAATGACACAAAACTTTTCCGTGTGGTAAAAACCAGAGAAGATTGTGAAGAGCTCCAGAAGGATCTCTCCAAACTGGGAGGAATGGGCCACGAAATGGCAAATGTGTTTCAATGTAGCAAAATGTAAAGTAATGCATATTGGGGCAAAAAAAATCAAAACTTTATCAACTCATGGGCTCTGAGTTATCTATGATGGTTCAGGAAAAAAGATCTTGGTGTGCTTGTGGACAGCTCAATGAAGGTGTCTACCCAATGTGTGGCAGTGGTGAAGAAGGCCAATTCCATGCTAGGGATTATCAAAAAGGGGATTGAAAATAAAACAGCCAACATTATAATGCCATTGTACAAAACGATAGTAAGACCACACCTGGAGTATTGTGTACAATTCTGGTCATCGCATCTCAAGAAAGACATAGTGGAACTGGAAAAGGTGCAGAAGAGAGCGACTAAAATGATTACAGGGCTGGGCCACCTCCCTTATGAGGAAAGGCTAAAACATTTGGGGATCTTTAGTCTTGAAAAAAGGTGCCTGGGGGGGAATATGATTGAGACAAAATAATGCAGGGCATGAGTAAAGTGGATAGAGGGACGCTCTTCTCCCTCTCACAAAATGCCAGACCTAGGGGACATACACTCAAATTGAGGGCTGGAAGAATAAGAACAGACAAAAGAAAATATTATTTCACCCAGCGTGTTGTTAGTCTGTGGAACTCCCTGCCATAGGATGTGGTGATGTCCTCTGGTCTGGATGCCTTCAAAAGGGGATTGGACAGATTCCTGGATGAAAAGTCCATCACAGGTTACAAACCATGATGGAGATGTGTAATCTCCAGGTTAAATCTCGGGTACTTCAAGGGCCAGATGCAGGGGAGTGGTTTCATGAGACAGATATCTAGTCTTGTGTGCTCCTGGACGCATCTGGTGGGGCCATTGTGAGATACAGGAAGCTGGACAAGATGGGCCTTTGGCCCGATCCAGCATGGCTCTTCTTGTGTTTTTATATTCTTAATACCTGGAGACTCAAAAGACTCATAGACCATACCTATGCCATATGTTGCATTGCCTTGGTTTGCTATGTATGTGACATGGGAGAAGGCTGTAGTGCAGCTGTGTATGCCTTATCAACAGTGTAAATAGTTTACATCTGGGTTTGAGTGACATGGAAATTTGCCCTTGGACATGGTGGGCACCAGAGGCATTCCCCCTAACACTCAAATGCCATGGAGGCATTGCTATTCTTGTTATTGCTCTGCTGTGTTCAGAGCAGCATGTTTACCCTACTTATTTGGGGATGAATATAGTACTTCTGCACATCCCTTATCCCAGCATAACTGGTGCATAAACTGGTGGTATAGCTCTTAAGTAGAGATGTGAAGGCCTGGGGGGGGGAGAAAAATTCAGGGGGGGACCAGTTTCTTTCCATATTTTTTTTCCTGAAGTCTTTTGGGGTTTTTTTCTGAAAAATTGAAAAAAAAGAAAAAAAAAGATTATGGAATGTTTTATTTTAACATTATGAATAAAACATTTTAAGACACAGTGTTCTAATATTTTCCAAATTATTTCTAAAAAATACGCATAGCATCAGATTTTTCTAATATCTGTGCACTGAGGACAAGCAAGACCTAGGTTACAAACTGAACTCTCCTATGCAAGAACAAAATGCATTCCTTTCTTTCGGTGGTGCTGTTATTGTGACAAGAAGAAAAAGGTTTCACTTTTATTTTTGCATGTGGATGGGTGTGTTTAGGTCTGTTCTCTCCTCTACACTAGGCCTCAAAGCACTGGAAGAAAATACAGAGCAACAAAAATGATTCTGATTAAATGTCATGTTCATTCATTGAAACTTAGTCCCAGTTCCTTCTATATATTTCCCCCCTTCAATTCTTTCTACAATAATGAGGTTTTTATTTTATTTTTATTTAATACTGTGGAGAGGAATTATGAATTATTAATTCTGGATTTTTAAACATTGTTTTGTAGAGGTTTTCTTGTTCAACATAAGCTAGTAAACAGTTAAGGAGATTGTTACTCCATTTGTTACTTACAATTATAAATAAATATTATTTAAAAAGTAAATTCTGTTTGTAATACTTTTTTGAAAACACTATATTTCAGTAATGCTAGTTGTGATAATTTTATGCCAAGTCAAATTGACCATAGTCATATTTTATGTTCCTAAAGTAACAGAATGACTTTCAAGCTGTAGAAGGGGGTGGGGAATGCTAATGTAGCATTTTTTCAATTTTTCTGAAAATTTATGTTTTTTCCACCCGCACCCCCCCCCAAAAAAAACCCCTCTGTTTTCCAAGCTTCAAAATTTCTGGAAATTTTACTCTTAAATTCATCACAGAAAGAAACTGAAATGAGCTATTAATTTATTATGTTCACAGCTTGTCCTTTGAAACAAAGAACAGCGGTCAAAGAGCCTTTGTACACGACCCCTAAACTCCGCAGCAAATGGCTGCAAACTCCAGAGCTTACAAGTGTTTTCCCACCAGCTCCGGAGTTTGCAGGAAATTAAGTGCGACCCCGCCCACCTAAGCGCGACCCAGCGCACTTTTCTTGTACCTGCTGGAGGAGGGTGATTTTCACCCTGGTCCGGATTTAATCTAGTCAGTGCGGGGCTTTGCATGACTAAAAATCTTCACAGACAGGGAACTAAGAAGGCAAGGGATAAAACAGCGACAAAGGTGTATTTGACCCTGCTGGGGGGAGTGGCGGGTCCACCTTTACTCTTAAGTAATCCTTTCCTGAAGCCCAGCACTTCTCTCCCCCCCCAAGTGGGACAGGCGTGGCTTTGCATCCAAGGCAAGCCTTCCGTAACACCGGGATCCCCAAAGGAGGAGGGGAGGAAGGGGGGGCTGACGGAAAGGGCGTAAAGTCGGCGGAGGCGGGCAGAGGGGAGGCGCGGGGCGGCACGCGGGGCCCCCTGGCCGGCCCGCTGGAGGAGCGATGCCCCAGCCGCCTAGCCTGCTTCCTCCCGGGCGGCTGCCTCTGGCTCCAGCAGGCGCGCCTTCCCTCCATGGGATGTAGTGGCAGGGGGCTTCTCCGGGCGCACCTCGGGGCCCCGATCCTGCTGCTGCTGTGGCTGGGGCTGGGGCGCGTGCCGGGTTGTGCCCCGCCGCCTCTTCCTCCTCCTCCCCGCCGGGCGCCGCTCCTGCTGGCCATCACCACCATGCTCGGCCTGGTGCTCCTCTTCAGCTGCGGCTCCTTCTTTGATGCCTGCCTGTCCGGGTCGTGCCAGAGCCTCCAGCCCAGCGGAGCCTTGGCCGCCGCCGCCCTGTTGCTGCCGGGGTCGCCCCAGCCGCCCCCCAACGACACGGCTCCTCCTCCTTTCCCGGGACATCGAAGGAACACGGCATTCCATCCGCTCCCTCTTAACGTTCTTGCTCCCCCCATCCACCCCCCAACCCCCGTGGCGCGTCCCTGACCCTTGCCAACCCCACGAGGGTGCCTGGGAACGCGCTTGTCCTTGCAAGCTACTTTTAAAGTTAAAAAACAGCAAACGTGAAAAGACCTGCGCTTAGTCAGAGATCAGATCTTTATTTAGCACCAGTCAGGGGGAGGAGGTGGGAACAGAGGAAGAGCGACAAGCCCCTAAGATCTCTGGTCCGAATTTAAGTGGCCAGTGGATCTTAGGGGTTGTGTAAAAGCGCCCAAAGTGAGAATTTCTTTTGGGAATTAGAAGACAACATACGGATGAAAGGGAATACATGACAATGCCCAAAGACTTGGAGAGCTTCTAGCATGTACTGAGAGCCAGTTCTTCCCTCCACTTTTTCCAAACAGAAGGTTCATTTCAGATCACAAAAACAATCTGAGCCATTCCTCTGGGAGGAGTGAGAGAGATTACTTTAGCTCTGCAATCACTGATCTGCTTTGACAGGCAACTGACCTTAGTGAGTGTGTTTCAAGCACCTGATGAAATTTTAACGAAATGCTGAAAGCATAACAGAAGTTATCTGCTGAACAAAAGTAGATTCTACATCAGTTCACTCTGTTTTATAGTTGCAAATACCATTTAAAGGTGACAATGGGTAAGGAATGCTAACAATGAAGTTATGAACAATCAAGATTTGGAGTGTACTACTCTTGGAAATAAACAAAAGAAGGTTCTGCAAAAGGTATTGCTAAGTAGACATACGGCACCCTGACGTCCTTTTAGCTATTGCATTTGCCTAGGAATTTGTTCACATAATTCATTTCCATTTTAATGAACAAAGTGGAATTGAACCATACTACTCCCATGTTGCCCTGATGAACTGAGGAAAACAACTTGGAGGGAGGAGTAGAAGGGATGCTCAGTCTATTTTCAGATGAATTGGTAATACTCCCGAAAATGAAATTACATTAAAAAAATAACCTTTACTGGCCCAAAACAAACAAAATAAAATTTAGCAGGGATTCATGTAATGTTGCACATTAAGGTTGGAGAAATCAGACTCATGATGTAGGACTGATGACACCTTGTTTGGCAGCAGTATGCTCCACTCACACACAAAAAAAAGGATTGAAGAGGTCTTAGTAAGTCACAGACTAACCATAAGCCAAAAGTGAGTTAAACATATAATAGACTGCATCGATGGCAGCACATTTCTAGCCTATCTGCATGGGCTAAATCTCATCTGCATTACTGCACACCATCATTTAAGAAAGATGTTGACAAGATGGAATGCGTGCAGTTGAGGATAACAAAAATAGCAAGAAGACTGGCAAGCAAGCCCTATAAAGAATGGCTGAAGAAGCCTAGAGGTGGCATGGCTGAAAGGTGATGGAGCAGCCAGCTTCAAATATCCGTAGGACTGGACATGAAAGATCCAGAAAGCTTGTTTTCATCTGCTTCCGAGGGTACAATCCCTACCAATGGATTCAAATTACAATCCAACCCAATCCAAGGAAAGATTATAAAGAACACTCTGATTAACAGTGTAACATATTACTTGAGAATGCATTTGTAATGTGGTTGTCTTACCATCACTTGAAGCTTTACACTAGTGGTTGGATAGCAGCCTTGAGGCTGTAGCTATGCATAATCTGTACTGGCAAAAGGATGGGCTAAGTTGCTTTGGATGTCCCTTTCTATAACATCTTGCATTTCTATGAAATTTCCTTGAAATCATTAAAACATCACAAATGTGAGGAGAGGAGAGAATGTAGAAATGTCATGGGCTTAAAACATGATAAGGCAACTTTTGGGACAGGAACAAGATACACAGGAAATATTCACAAATTAAAATATAAAATTAGCAAGTACAGAGAAAAGGGTAAGAAGAAATCTTACCTTAGCATCTAATAGCACAATCCTACTGCATGTCTAGTAAACTCTAGTGAGCCCATCAGCTGGGAAATCACTGCTAGGTGTTAAGTTTATCGTTAAGTCAGACAGCGAAGAATGGAGGAATGCATGCTGCTTTAGTCTCAGGAGCTGAATGCTGTTGTTTATCAGCTGCAAAAATGATAACTCTCTTTGCTAGTTCTTTCTTCTTTAGGCACCTAGTGTCAGTGGCTTCAAACTGGCTTCTGTCCTTGTGATTTGTTTTCTCGTGAGAAGCAGATGTTGGATGCCTTTCTGCAAAGGCAGTCACTTTTAAACAGTGTCCTGTTTTTGTGCTGAATGTATCTTTCCATGGTCAGGTGGACAACAATGACCATTTTCAATCTGTTAATTCACTGGGAGATTTCAAGAGTGGGTTAACAATTGGAAGAGGTTTAATATATCTCTTGCTTAGCTATTCCCTTGCCACCTGTACATGCTTATATTATACTGTGCTGATTTTCAAAAGAACCGACATTGCAACATCTTCACAGTGTTACTGTACTAATCCTAATGCTTGAGGTAGGTACTCACTGGATGTTTTCATGAATTCTATTGAACATATGTTTCTTCATTTGTCAAGTTTATCATTTCACACATATGCATAGATATGCCTAACACTCAATTACAGAACATTATTTGATATTTAAAATTGGCTGTGAAATCACACAGTGTGTGCATGTAGGTATGTTTTATGTGCATTGTATTATTTATTTATTTATTTATTTATTTATTTATTTATTTATTTATTTATTTATTCTTATATCCCGCCCATCTTCCGAAACAGAACTCTGGGCGGCTAACAGTAAAACAGAACTACAAAAAAAGAGAAAAACAAGATATCAAAAAAAAAAACAACCTCCAATCAAATGAGGAGGGACAATACCCTCCAAAAAGGATGACGCAAGCGGCAAAGAGAGGGAAAAAACTTAAATAAAACTTAAATAAAAAGGTTGCCAAATGCCTCCTTAAAAAGGTATGTTTTCAAGGCCTTTTTAAAGGCCGGCAGGGATGCTGCTAGACGCAACTCACTGGGAAGATGATTCCACAATGTGGGGCCCACCACAGAGAAGGTGCGGTTACGCGTGGGCCTGTTCCCAGTTGATCTCTGAGAGATACGCTCCAACAGGTACTCTGCTCCCAAGCCGTGAAGGGTTTTGAAGATCAAAGCCAAGACCTTGAACCTTATCCGGAGGACAACGGGTAGCCAATGCAGGCAGGCCAGAACTGGGGTGATATGCTCGAATCTATGAGCACCCACCACCAGTCTGGTTGCTGCATGCTGCACCCGTTGGAGGCTCCGGACAAGGGTCAAGGGCAACCCCACGTAGAGGGCATTGCAATAGTCGATCCTCAAAATCACGAGGGCCTGCATGACTGTCCTCAGGGAGGACTCATCGAGGTACGGTTAGATCTGGGCGATCCTGCGGAGGTGGATAAAAGCAGCCCTGGAGACCACCATCACCTGGGCTTAGAGGGAGAGGGCTGAATCCAGGACAACGCCCAGATTCCTGGCCCTGTCTATAGGCTGGAGGGAGACCCTCCCAGTCTCGAGAGGGCCATTGTACCCAGACGAGGGTGCCCAGAAGAACATAACCTCCGTCTTCTCTGGATTCAGCTTGAGCCGGTTGGTCCTGGTCCATTCCAGAACCGCATTCTTCTTCCCTGGTTTTGGCCTGAGATAATGTTTCGGCCTGGCACCTCCCACTACGCCATAAAAATCTTGATCATGCTTTGGGGTCTCTTGTTTAGGGGTCTGATTATCTCGGCTGTCTGAGTATCGGTCGTATCCTCACCTTCGGAAGAGGATGGTGAAGAGGAGGAGGGAGAATAGCCCAACTTCCCTGCGTTTTTTTCGGCGAAGGTTCTAGCTTTCTGGTGGGATTCGATTTTCTGTAAGATGGAGATGTGTAATCGCCAGGCTTAAAACCGGGGTACTTCAAGGGCCAGATGCAGGGGAGTGCTATCAGGAGACAGATATCTAGTCTTGTGTGCACCCAAACGCATCTGGTGGGGCCACTGTGAGATTCAGGAAGCTGGACTAGATGGGCCTTTGGCCTGATCCAGCATGGCTCTTCTTATGCTCTTATGTTCTTATGTTAATGTCTTTGGAAACCTTTTCTTTACACTACCACTTTGCATCATTACTAACCATTATTTCAATGGTGACTCTTATTACAAACCTAACTAAAATTCTATGCTAATATTGTTTTTGATGCAACACTGAAACTGACACAAAGAAGAAAATGTTTAGACATTTTATTGATGGTTATTAAAGATTACATATTTCCTAGTAAAGTATAAGAAAAATCAAACCACAGAAGAGAACACCAAAAGTAGGAGTGCCAAAGAGAGTAATTCATCTTCTGTTGTATTCTATTTGCACTTGGAATTGTTGCAATAATTCATTTTTTAAAAAATAAAATTATGATTCATTATCTCCAAAGATGAACCTGAATGTGTGTGTCCTTCCATACATATATGCATGCACAAAAAATGTTTCAAACCAGGTTGGGATAACCATATTTCCTCTTAATTTCATAAACAAAGCATCCAACAAACTGTAAACCACAATGAAAAACTATGTCTTAGAAAAGCCTTGAAAAAATTAGGCAATATCACAGTAATTTTCCAAATGGCAAGGACAATACAGTGGACCCTTGTATAACAAACAGTTTGTATAACATAAAATTTGTACAACATAAAAAAATTCGGAGATAGGGAAAATCTGCTTAACATAATCGCCTATGGGGCGAATCTGTACAACATAAAAATGGGATCACTCCGTTTTCAATGCATTCCTATGGGAAATTTGTATAAAGGAAAATTTGCTTAACATGATTTCATTTGGAACGAATTAATTCCTCTATACAAGGTACCACTGTAGTTAGATTGAACCAGAGTGCATCTTATTTTAACTGATACTTTAAAAAAAAGAAATTTCTGGAGAGAAATGATAAGAAGTGATCCAGGTGCTATGAAAAAGAAAGTGATGACTGAAAATGATAATTTGAGGTGAGCACAAAACAGAAAACTGATGGTTCAGTTCGTTCTGTTTCAGGCCCACCCTTGGTTTGGTTTAATTTTTTTTTAAATTGTATGAACCCGAACCGAGCCGAACTGGTTCGACTTACCAGTGCTAGCTTTGGGAGGGGGGAAGATTTAAAAAGCCTGCTCTCCCCCCCCACCTGATGGGGTGGGGGAAGAGCAGCATTTTAAAATCTCCCCTCCCAGCTTGTGTACATCAGCTGTTTGGTGCTGGCTTCAGGCCAGCGCCGATCAGCTGCTAGGCGCTTCCTTCTCCTGCTGGGAGTGGAAGTATTTCCCATAGGAATGCATTGCTAATGCATTCCTATGGGAAAACGAAAAACAAAGTGGAAATTTCTGCTCCATTTCATTTCGTTTCATTTTTCTGTGATGGGTCAGTTTGTTATTCATTTTGTTCCCTAATGAAATTAATAACAAATAACAAAATGAATAATAAATTCATTCTGTACCCATCTCTAATGAGAATGCCCCTACACACACTTCTTTTCTATCCATTGCACATACTGGACCATAATATCTTTCATTCATAAAAGGCAGCTAAGGATCCAAGCTTGAATGTACATGGCTTATGTAAGTAATTCCGGAATATGAAACCACCCCAAGAGTTAAAGTGCAGATAGAGTGCAGGTAGGATACTGTTACAAACTGAGAATGATTGTATTGTTATTATCAATGTAGGTAAACAAACCACAGATAAGTCCTTACCATGAAAGTCAAATCACATCTGCGCCTCTTCAAACAGTTTTTCAAACAGAAAAAACATGCTACAGTTGCATTTTATTTGGAATGACTATAAACTTATAAGTTTTTGTTTGTTTGTTTTGGTACCTCATTAACAGTATACACAGCAATAGTATCCTACCATTTAACAAAATCAAAGACTTCATGCTGTGGCACCAAACAGCACTAGTTGTGTTTTCATTTGAATACTTAACTCAATGTGTAGCCTGCATATTGTAAACTGTAAACCACCCAGAAACTACTTGAAGTGGTATGGGGCGGTATATAAGCAGAACACTCTGCTTTTTGTCCTCTGATTCCCACTGTCTTCATCCCAGTTTCTGAAATGGTTGTATTTTATTGAATTGATAAAAGTTTTCTTGCTCAGATTATTCATATGCAGCTTACTTGCAGTTTGTTTATTTCTATATCATATCTTTCCATAAACAATATAACTACAAAACAATATAACTACAAAATCAACAATTGTAAAAAATTACTGTAAGCCACCTTGGGTCCTTTTCCAAGGAGAAAGGTGGGGTAAAAATAGTCTAAAAATGCAAGGAATTGTATTTATTTATTTATTATTTATTTATTACTTTTATATACCGCCCTATCTTCCGAACTGGAACTCAGGGCAGTGTACACTTAAAAAACAAGCAGCAACAAACAAACATGGAAGTCAGAGGCAGACAACCAGTAAAAATAGGGGGGTACAATACCCTCCACAAGGGATGGCATGGGCGGCAACAACAAAAAAAGTTAAATAGGAAGGTCGCCAAATGCCTCCTTGAAGATATGAGTTTTCAAGGCTTTTTTAAAGGCGGGCAGGGAGGTGATTCCACAGTGAAGAGCCCACTACAGAGAAGGCGCAGTTACACGTGAGTGATTTCAGCACCTCTCTCGGTGTGGCCACCCTAAGTGAGCACACCTGTGCCATCCTCGTGGGCCTGGTCCCAGTTGACCTCTGAGAGATACGCTCCAACAGGTACTCTGGTCCCAAGCTGTGGAGGGTTTTGAAAATCAAAACCAAGACCTTGAACCTAATCTGGAGGGCAATGGGTAGCCAATTCAGGCGAACCAGAACTGGGGTGATGTGCTCAAATCTACGAGCACCCACCACCAGCCTGGCCGCTGCATTCTGCACCTGTTGGAGCCTCCGGACAAGGGTCAAGGGCAACCCAACGTAGAGGGCATTGCAATAGTCGATCCTCAAAATCACGAGGGCCTGCATGACTGTCCTCAGAGAGGACTCATCAAGGTACTGTCGGATCTGGTCTATCCTGCAGAGATGAATAAAAGTGGCCCTGGAGACTGCCATCACCTGGGCTTCCAGGGAGAGGGCTGAATCAAGGACCACGCCCAGATTCCTGGCCCTATCTCTAGGCTGGAGGGAGACTCCCCCCAGTCTAGGGAGGGGGCCATTGTACCCAGACGAGGGTGCCCCGAGGAACAGAACCTCCATCTTCTCCAGGTTCAGCTTGAGCCGGTTAGTCCTGGTCCATTCCAGAACCGCCTCCAAGCACAGGTCGAGGGAGCGTACTGCCTCCTCTGCAGAAGAAGAAAAGGAGAGACAGAGCTGCGTGTCATCAGCGTACTGATGACAGCGAACTCCAAATCTCCTGATGACCTCTGCCAGTGGCCTCATATAAACATTGAACAGCATGGGTGAGATTGCCAAACCCTGGGGCACCCCACATGGGAGAGTCCAAGGAGACCGGCCGCCAAGAAAGGAATGGAGCCAGGACAAAGCAAGGCCCCCAATTCCCACCTCAGCAAGCTGGACTAGCAGGTTACCATGGTCGACAGTATCAAAGGCAGCTGACAGATCAAGGAGTACAAACAGGGAGGAACACCCCCTGTCAGCCTCCCTGAGGAGGTCATCCTGCAGAGTGACCAGGGCAGTCCCAGTCCCCCGAAGCAGC
The DNA here is from genome assembly GCA_029282475.1 of Phrynocephalus forsythii. Classification (NCBI taxonomy): domain Eukaryota; kingdom Metazoa; phylum Chordata; class Lepidosauria; order Squamata; family Agamidae; genus Phrynocephalus; species Phrynocephalus forsythii. The sequence goes on along the minus strand of JAPFRF010000011.1, from coordinate 130,483,916 downwards.
CTGAACCCAGACGGCGTATCCTGAACCCAGGATACGATTTTCCTCCAGGTATGACTGAAGCCAGACGGCGGCCACCCTCTCAACAACCTTGCCCAGGAAGGGAACAATGGCAATTGACGATAAATCATCCGATGCCATGCCGGGCTTTTTCCAATGTGGGCTTTACCATGGTCTCCTTCAGGCGGGAAAGGAAAATTCTCTCCCTAAAGGAAGCCGTGGCAATGGCTGAAACCCACTCCAGCATGTTTCCTCCGGCCATTTTAACAAGCCAAGCTGGGCAAGGGTCAAAAGGGGTAGCCGCCGGCCGGCAACAAGCCATAGCTCTAGAGGCCTATTGTACCAGTTTATAGCTACTATTCTGTCATCCACCTTTCAACCTACTTTAAAATTTTTGAATATAGGTTTGTATTAGCATTTGCTCACAATCTATATAATAAAATTGGATTTTCATTTTTAAGAGAGAAACACAATCCTGAATATTACTCTATTGCTGTAACACTGCACAATACAAAAGCAAACCTTTTTTTCACAGCCCAACCAATTAAAATTTTCCCTGCCCAATTAAACCTGACCTCTGCCAATTAATAAATGAAATCTTGAATTGATTAATCTTCTAATAAAACTAATTAGAAGTGACAGCACTCTCATTCAACATACAAACAGTAACAAAAATAATAACAATGCCCCAGAGTACTACTGTACATGAAAAAACAGATAAAGTTAATTTAACAAAATAACTATTTTAGTTTAAAGTCAAGTGTTGTTATTGTTGTTGTTAAACTCAGCTACAGATCTTTCTATATAGCATCATGTACAAGACATATGCTATTAAATTGAAATCAGCATAAAGGGAGCAGTAGTGAAAAAGGCATTGTACAGTGGGTTTTTAAACATTCTAGCTGTTTGAGGGAAAGTATGGCAAAAAAAAGCAGAAAAAGCAAAGGTCTAAACTTAATTAGAATAAACTTACGGGTTTGACTGAATTGCTGAATGGTGAGTCAACATGTTTCAACAGATCTACTATGGTTGAGATTAGCAACTGAGTACAGAATTACAAAGCATCCCAATGTATTTTTCAAAGTTCTTTCACATTTCTTATTATGTGAAAATATTAATGGTCACAAACCTATTGGTTTTGCCATAAGGTTTGTATAACTTTCCATGATTAAGTGTGTCTGACTGACAAGCTGCAGAGGTGGGTCTCAGTTGCAGGCCTAGTCATGCACCTGACTGCACAACCAAGATGCATAGTAATTTAGTAGGTACAATGATTCATGGCAAGTTACACAAAGCTTGCACAAACATCAACAAGATTCCTGCCAATAATAATTATTTTATTTTATTTATTGAATACATCACAAAAACATTTCAACAGGGATATTTTAAAAACCTTATTTTGCCAAAGAGCATCCAGTTTGGCCTGATGTTAGTAAAAAGGCAGAAAATATATGAAAATGTTTTACAGCAGATCAGACAGCATAGCTTCACTCTTCCCTTCCCTCCAGTATTAGCACTGAAATGTTAGCTCTATAATTTAGTAGATTTAATACAGTTTCATCATTCTTACTCCCCTACACATTGGCTATTAATAATGTACAACTTAAGAAAGGCTGAAGAATTAAGGCAGAAATAAAAAGTGAGATAGCATCACAATGTGAGGCCGCCACAAAATCGGGACTAGGGATGGGCACCTTATCAAAAACAACACACTGTTTTGTTGTTTCATAAGGTTACAAAACGAAATGAAAAAGCTGCCTCCAGATCTCCCTTACGGCAAGGGGCTGCGATCCAGCGGCTGCTTCCAGGTTCTCGCAACCACCTCCCAGGTGATTGACAGCTGTCAAAAAATAAAAGCCAGCTGGAAGGCAGTGGGGAATCTCAAAGCAGGGGGCTTTGACATCAGCACTACCCTCTCAGCTTTTTGCTGGGAGATTCTCTTACCAGACAGAGAGGCTGCTCCTGCTTTGTCCGGTAAGGGAATCCCATTTTAAAAAGCCTGTAGTCCACCACACAGGGTGGCGGACTAGAGGCTTTTTAAAATGCCCTGCTCACAACACCAAGAGTGCTCTTGGTGTTGCAGGTGGGAATTTTTTAAGAAGGCTCCAGATGGAGTCTTTTTTAAATGCCCCACCCACAACATGGCTAGTTCTGTGGGGCTTGTGTCTCTGTATCTCTGTGTGTGTCTGTGTGTTTGTGTGTGCATGCCTGTGTGTGTGCATGTGTGTTGGGTGCTTTCTCCCCCATTACACCCTCGCACCGCTGGAGATCCAACCAATAGAGACAAGAATACAGTGATACCTTGTATAAAGGAATTAATTTGTTCCAAATGAAATTATGTTAAGCAAATTTTCCTTTATACAAGTTCCCATAGGAATGCATTGAAAACGGAGTAATCCCATTTTTATGTTATACGGATTCTCCCCATAGGCGATTATGTTAAGTAAATTTCCCCTATCTCCAGAATTTTTTATGTTGTACAAATTTTATGTTATACAAGCTGTTTGTTATACAAGGGTCCACTGTACCCCCTTTGGCTCCTTTCCCCCTCTTCTCCTCCACCATCACTCTTGGAGGCAGCCTATCAGGATCTGCCTCTTCACCCCAACCTCCAGACCCTCCAAAGAGAAAAGCCACCACTGCAGCAGCAGCAGCAGCAGCAAGAGGAAAGTAAAGGGTTTTTTTTGGGGGGGGAGGTCACTTTTGGGCATGCCTGTGTACTGCTCTTTCAGCACCGTCAGTTCAAAGATATTTCTCTTACATAGAGAAAAACAATTTTCTTTTTCCTCCCCCGCACCCCCTCGCTTCCTCTCTCCCTCTCACTTGCTTTCTCCCTCCCTCCCTCCCCCCCTCTCTCTCTCTCACACACACACATCACACTCCTCCCTCCCTTCTTTTTCTCTCTCTCAACCTCTTGTTTGCTCTCGCCTTCACTCTCTCTGGGTCTCAGCTTTTTTTAAAGACACTAAACAAGGAAGATCCCTGTTCTTTCTGTTTAAGCAGGCTGACCTGTTCAAAATGCCAGCCATGCTGTGGGGTTGGGGGTAGTCTATGGCTGTTGCAGGTGGGATATTTTTTTAAAAAAGGCTCCAGCTGGCATTTTGAACGGAGTCAGTCTGCTTAAACAGAACGGACAGGGATCTTCCTTGTTCAATGTATTTAAAAAATTGAGACCCAGAGAAAGCGGAGGTTGAGAGCAAATGAAAGGGAGAGAGTGAGAGAGAAAGAGAAAGAGAAAAGGAGGTGGAGTAGTGTGATGTGTGTGTGAGAGAGAGTGTCTGTGTGTGTATGAGAGAGAGAGAAACAGAGGGAGCCTGCGAGAGAGCGAGCAAGAGGGAGAGAGGAACCGAGGAAGTGAGGGGCTGTGAGGGGAGGAAAATGAATATTTTTCTCTATGTAAGAGAAAGATCTCTGAACTGACAATGCTGAAGGACCAGTTCACAGGCATGCCCAAATGTGAGCTCGCCCCCCCCAAAAAAATTTCCTTCCTTCTTGCTGCTGGTGCTGCAGTGGCGGCTTTTCTCTTTGGAGGGTCTGGAGGTGGGGTGGAGAGGCAGATCCTGCTAGGTTGCCTCCAAGAGTGACAGGTGAGAAGAAGAGGGGGGAAGGGGCCAGAGGGTCTATTCTTGTCTCTATGGGTCAGATATCTAGTGGTGTGGAGGTGTAATGGGGGGAGAAAGCACCTAACAGACAGGCACAGACAGACAGACAGACAGACAGACAGACACACAGACAGACACACACACACACACACACACACACACAGAGAGAGAGAGAGAGAGAGAGAGAGAGAGAGAGAGAGAAAGGGATAGGGATAGGGATAGGGATAGGGATAGGAATAGGAATAGGGATAGGGATAGGGATAGGGATAGGGATAGGGAGAGAGAGAAACACGTCCCATGGAGGTATCCATGTTGTGGGTGGGACATTTTTAAAAGGCTCAACCTGGTGCCTTGGCTCCAACTGGAGCCTTTTAAAAATATTTCCCACCCACCACACTGAGAGCCTCTCGCTGGAGTGGGAGCACATTTTGAAAAGCTGCCAGCCCCCATCCGGGTGATGAGCTAGAGCCTTTTTAAACCCCACAGCTCTTCCTGTCCAAAACACACACACACAGGGAGGAGAGGGTGACAGTGGAAAAAGGAGTAGTCAGGCAGGGAATGACTTCTGCCTGGCTGCTCTTCTCCCTAGCTGCCCGCCTCCCAGCTGGGCTTTTTTTTTTTTTTTTTTGACAGCTCGATCTATCAAAAATCAGCTGGGAGGCTGTAGCAAGCAGGCTTTTGAATCCCCCACCACACCAGATAGAGTGCTGGTGCTCTGGGGGATTCATCTCATTTCATTTTGTTTTGCAAGTAACAACTTTTTTTAAAAACCTTTGTTATTTAATATACAAAATGCAGGGAGGTACGAAATGGAACAGAACAAAATACTTTTTTCCCATTTTGTGCCCACACCTAATCAGGACTGTTTATACCTGTTTTTTGCAACTACCTCACAATATTAATAGCTCCAGAACTCCGCTTTGGGGAGGAAAAATACAAGTGAAACTAAATAGTGTGGGGTGTGTGTGTTTCCAAATGTGTTCCACAGCAATTTCCCTGAACCTTCTGGCTGAAATGAAAATGACTGATTTGTTTGAACCTGAATAACAATACAGAAGATAAATGTGAAGCGACAAAGCACAAAGTGTCTACATTTTTTGTTATTAGGTTTTCATTGTTTAGACCTACCTGTGGGTCAGAAAGTCGACTCAGGTCAGGATACAAATAGAATTTTATCCCTTCGGATGCTCCTGGTAGTGTTACTCCTCGAATCAGCAGAATCAAGAGCATGATGTAAGGGAACGTAGCAGTTACATACACAACCTATGACAAAGTGGGGGGTGGAGAGAAGAACAGATACATATATTATTTAAAAATAATATATTGTTAACCAAAACGATTTGATTCATTTTTCAAAATTATAAAAACTGATTGTGCTGTCTTTTTCAGTTCAAGGGTAGAAAATATGAATATCAATACCTAGGGTTATCAATGGCTGTTTGTTTGTCACCATTTGAAATGTTGAGTTGATGAGATATTAAAAGTTAATTAAAAGGCATATAAAAATTCTGTGAAAATAAAAGTATGTCTTAAAGTTCAACTTGGAAAATAATTGCTGTGAAAATGAAAATATGTTTTAAAAGGATGTTTTAAAATATGTTTTTAAAGCTTGGGAAATAGTTTACAATCATTCTAACTGTTTTCAAAACAATACGCCACTTTTCTGCCCAAATGAGAATGCATTCAATGATATAACACTGTTTTGAAGAATTTCATTCATGTCTGCTGTTTGAGCAGCAGACTAAAGTAAACAAAGGTTGTGAAGGATGCAATGTTGTTCATATGAAAATAACATTTGCTGGTTCAATGGTGACCGTGATATAATTTACTGGTGACCATGATCCAGAATTTTGGAGCATTGTTGAGTGTGTGTGTGTGTGTGTATGTGTGTGTGTGTGTGTGTGTGTGTGTGTGTGTGTGTGTGTGTGTGTGTGTGTGTGTGTGTGTGTGTGTGTGTGTGTGTGTATTTGAGAGAGAGAGAGAGAGAATCTGTGCCTGTGCCTGTGTCTCTGTGTTTATTGGATCTACACCAACTTGAAATTCCTGTAGATTACATGCATTTCATAACTAGTGATACATTTTTAAATTTAAAAAGTCCAGTAAAAAGATATGCAGCACTCAAATAGTATGTAAATAGTATGTAAAGAAGCATGTGTACATTTCAGATATCCACTTCAATTATTTTAATTACCAGGAAGGCCAAGATGTGCAGAATTTGAAATAAAAGTATATTGAATGAAAAAAAAATACCAAATGTTTTTTTAACCAAACATTTGGCAGCAGAGATTTCAAGGTACTTTTTTTTAATAATCTTGAAAGATCTGTTCATCCTTTATTCAGATGTCACCAAAGATTCAAACACCTTATCACTGAATAAAGCATTAAAAATAAGCCAAACATTATGCAATTCATTAGGATTTAGAGAATTTCAGACATGAGGCATTGTTAACTTCTGCCTGTTTCAGGCTTGCTATAATAATGATCCCCTCCAAGTTATCCACTTAGTCATTCTTCATCTGAATGTTTTTAATCAGTCAGGAGAGCCATAGTTGGTTGGTGTCACCCTAGCATTCAGTCTACACCCAGGGGCTTTAAAAGCTGGGGGGATCTCATGGTATTTGAATATTCATTTCTTTAGCTCTGCATTAACTGTGAATCTAAAATGAAATGAACATGGATAATATTAATCTCAAAGTATTTGGTTAATAAGTCACAAACTATAAAATGATACAGAGCTGCAAACAAGCCATGACTAAGTAATCTATAAATGAAAAATCAGGTTTACTAAAACTTCATATGAACAGAAATACCAGTATATTTTAATAATGGAATTTAAAGAGATGTGGAAAAATCAGTATTGCAAAACTATAAACTTTCTCGAAGAGAAACAAAAACAAAAAAAACAGCAATGGCTCATAGTTTGAAGAACATTTCACACAATTTCTCATCTTGTACATAAAATAGACTAGAATAGTGATGGCAAACCTATGGCATGGGTGCCAAAGGTGGCACTTGGAGCCCTTTCTGTGGGTACCTGACATCACCCTTTCATAGCCACCTGTATACAGGTTAAATTGCTGTATTGGCACTTTGCAAAAAAAAAAATAGTGGGTTTTGAATTGCAGTTTGGGCACTCGGTATCTAAAAGGTTCGCCATCACTGAACTAGGACATAATTTACATCACAGGTGTAGATAGATGCTTAGGTTCATCCACCGGATGGTTTGGAGAGACCCACTGCCTCTTCAGAAAAAGAGCATCCCACCTGCCTAAAGCTATTTTAAAATCTAAGCTTCTTCCACTTATGCATGGAGGAGGTTGAAAAATAAACATTCTTGTTCCCAGTACTGGTTAGACAGCATATTTAAGCAATCTACACTGCAAAATACCCTGGTAACACTCAAGGTCTTTATATTTACATAGTTTACAACACATGAAAGCTTGTGTTACCACACATTGGTATACACTTACTGCTGACACAACACATGGTGTTGCACCATGCCCACCCTTAAATCCAACTTTTATCCTTCCCACAAAGTGACCTGCCAGTTCATGCTGTGGTTTACTGCTGTAAAATGGTGCTGTTCTTATGATTGTGTACATCTTAATAGCCTCTGAAATCTTCCTGTACTTTCTTTCTTTTCCCCAACATGTCAAACATCTCTGAATAAAATTAGAACAAAACAGTTCCTAATTATGCCCAATACTGTTTTAATTGCCTGTAATTGCTTAGTGTATTAATTTGCATTCCAATGCTTAAAATAGCTTCTCCACATTACCAAGCAATGGCAGTGTCTGTGCTGAGGAAGCCAGGCACACAGCTAGCCTCTCCGGTTTTGGTCTGTCAGATAAGATTTACTGCCTTAATCGAAAGCTGGTCTCTAGATTACCTGTTTAGAAATCACAGGCTCTATTGCATCACATTTTACACTGGAGAATTCAGAGAGAGGTGAAGCAAACCTCAGGGAGCACTCAGCTTGGTGAATTTAGCCAGAAAAGTTAAAAATACCCCCAGGCTATAACTACAACACAGTATGACAGCTCAATGTTCCCATACTATATCACTGCAATATTAGATCAAGAAGGAAAGAAAATGGAGCTGATTTTAACAACTTCACTGCTTTGATTTGGCTATTCTGTAGCCACTGCAGGTCATCTGAGAGTCAAGCAGTATTCTTCTAAAGCCAGTTGCTTATAATTTTATTTTTCTCATTTCAACATAATTCATACCATGTCGCTGTTAAATCAATTGGTAACTAAAGCCTTCCATTCATAAAATGTTCACATTATTAAGCCCATTTTTCTGCAGACTGCTCTTAATTTCATGTACTACTAGGAAATGCCTCACAGGTCAGCTTAGATATCATCAGTCAAAGTCTTAATGGAGAAAAAATACTGATAGGTGGTCTGACCCTGTTGTCAAGACAACTTAGCCTCAGGCCATTTAGCTTATGTGATATTCACAATATATTCTACCTGAGAGATGACCTGTGGAGCAAAGAGGAACTCAACCCCAATTTATTGGAAGGATCTTTTGGAGGATTACCTCTCCTGCGCCACTCCCCATGTAGGTATTCTAGAAATAAGAATAGGCTGTACCTGTCCTTTTCATTCAATGTTTCTTACTGTTTTCCTTTCACCACCTCCTTTCTCTCTGCTTTAATCCTTTATAATGTTTAAGCTGTTAACATTTCTTTCTTTGAGGCTGGCCTATGCTCACCCTTTCTGAGTCATGTGCCTTGAGACATAGTCTTTTGTCTAGTTAAGACAAGCTTTTCTATCAATTATATTTTTAAAATACACTTGATAACGTTTGTTCTACACTTAACCTTCACCTGCTTTGTTGATCCAAAGGGTAGGTCCATAAAGTAGGCTTAAAAGCTCATATGAAAACCATTGCTGTTTACTCTGCTAAGACAAGACACACCTCCCAAACAGCTTAAATGATCTTAATCAAATTTTACAACAAACTGGGGACACCAGCCATGACTAACCTGTGGAAGATTTGTTTTTGGTAGTGAACTGGAAAAGGTCACATGTCTTATTTGTTTGTTTGTTTGTTTATCTGTTTGTTTAACTTATATACCATACCATCTGACCGAAGTTCATTCTGGGCAGTTTACAAAAATTTAAGCATAGAGAGTACAATGTCTATGTTTAAATAATAAAATATAAAATATATAACTAAGTAAAAAATCAACAAATCAATCATAATTAAATAACAAAATAATAATGATAAATCCAAATTAGCATACAAGAAAATACCAACAGAGGTAGATTAAAATGTAAGAACCAGATCAGCAGAAAGATAAACAATAATCAGGGAAAGCGAGTCTATACAGTCTGGTCTTGAGCTGTTTTTAAAGGCTTGCAGAGTGGGGGCTGGACAAATCTTGGAGGACAGCTGATTCCATAAGCACTGTGTGACCACTGAGAAAGCCTAATTCCTGATGGTAGCGTTCCAGGCTTCCTTCAGGGTTGGCACCCTCAGAGGACCCATCTGAGAAGAACAAGTCTTATAGGCATTACTCTGTGGTAGGAGCTGTTCTGACAGATAATGAGGCCCCAAACCATTTAGGGCTTTGTATGTCATTATAAGAACCTTGAAGTCAGTGCAAAAACAAATCAGCAGCCAGTGCAGTGTGACCAACCTCTGGGTAATATGTTGATGTCTTTTTATACCCATTACTAATCTGGCCACGTTATCTTCCAGATGGGCCTAATGAGTGTCTCCTTGAGGGCAGGGGGAACCCTGTCCTCCTCAAGAGACTCACTTATTATTACAGTGGCCCATTCAGTAGACACTGGCCTGGCTGCTTTGATGAGGGAGGAGGTGGTGGAACAGCAGTGATCAAGGGCCCTGTCCACTTCAAAAGACATCACAGATTGAAAGGTGAAAGATATAACAGGGCAAGGCAATGCACTGGATATCTCTGCTCAATCTACTGATATTAATTGGCAGTCTAGGTCCCAGAAGATGGCCTCCACTTTTGATTGAAAAAATGCTGTAAATTGGTCAAAGGTTATACTAAAGGAAGGGCTGCCACAGTGGCCAACCCCAGATAGGTTGCATATGAAACAATTCAGCCTGATGGTTTTGAGCTTTGCTTATCCGATTAGTGAAGTAAGGTCATCTAGTGGCCTTAATTTTAGCTGAATAAATAAAGGGCACAAACTTGACAGCAGAGAGATTAAATTCCATCAGGGCCCACCTCAAAATGTTCTCTAGACTTTTTCAAGATCTGAAGGCCCTGGTTATGCCAAGCCGCTGTGCAGACTCAGCAGTGAAGGGGTGTTCAGGAGCAAGCGTGTCAATAGCCCTGCAGGAGATCACATGCCAATTCTCTACCAGCGCGTCATGCTAACAATTCATCGGGAACCCCATACATGACATCCTAAAACCCAATAGGGTCCAATAGCCTGCGTGGGTCAACCATCTCAATGGCCCCAAGCTCCCTGCGGAGGTGGGGTGCCACTGTGAGGCTGCATTTTGTCAGGTGGTGGTCCGACCATGACATGGGGACTGACACAAGGCCAGTCACCATCAGACCACTCTCTCCCTGTGCGTTTGAAAACTCCAGGTACAATGTGTAGCCTGCCATGTGTGGGGCCATTGAGAAGTTGGGATAAGCCCAGGGAAGCCATGGTTTCCAAGAACTTAAGAGCTGGGCCAGAGAGCTGAACCTCTGCAAAGATGTTGAAGCCCCCCAGTACTAGAAGTCTGGGAGACCTCAACAGCACCTCAGAGACAAAGGTTGCCAGCTCCAGAAGGGAGAGCGCTGGGTCACAAGGAGCATAGTACACCAGCACAATCCTGAATCCTCCTCTCAAGACCTGGCATCACCAACGCCAAGAGTCTGGCAGCCTCCAAGGTGTTTTTATACAAATGGCAACCCACCTCCCCTCCCCTCCTGTCTATTCTGGTGCCAGACAGAATGTTAGGGTGGACAGATCAGGGAAAGAGTTGGTCCTTCCTCAGCACCCACCCAGGTTTCTATAATGCAAGCCAGGTCTGCCTTTTCATCCAGGATAAAGTCCTGGGTGAGTTGGGACTTGTTCGAGGCAGGGCTGGCATTTAGCAGCACCATGGATAGAGTAGAGGGCCGACTGAGCTGGTTACCTCGCATCTGGCAGGAGGTGGTGGTACCAGAATGGGGGACAGCCTTCAGACATCTGCTGCCTGTTATCTTGGGTCTCATAAGTGCTGCTCTTATGACATTCCTATCATTGCCTGTAATCACTTGGATAGACTATCCCACACTGTGGCTGTAGCCTTTCCATTCTCCCTGCAAGTGAGCCATAAAGTGTCAGTGCTGGAAATACAATACAAAATAAATCAAAGATAAAAGGAATGACAAAACCTAATCAAATATGAAAGTCCAAATACTGTATATACTGGAGTATAAGCCGTCCTGAGAATAAGCTGAGGGCCTAATCCCCCCCCCAAAAAAACTGGGAAAACTTATTGACTCAAGTATAAGCCTAGGGCATTTTTTTTTTAGTTATACTTGAGCATATACGGTATACCGGCGTATCTCTAAAGGGGCTGGGAGTAGTAATTGGCAACGTGTGCTGAGAGTGTGGAGGCAATAAGGGAGTTAATACCATAGAGTAAACTCCCTGATTGCCTCCACAATCACTGCACAGTTGCAAATACTACCCTCAGCCCCTTTAGAGTTTCATAACTAAGTCCCCTTACCCCGAAATGCTTCAAGTTTCAGGGGGTTCCCTAAAATCACTTTCTGAAGGTACCCCTGCTACTTTGGAGTCCCAAGGTAAGGAAATTTTGATTGCATATTTTAAAAATAATTTTGAGTGTGTATTTTTTAAAACAACATGCACTCAAAAATTACTTACACCAAAGTAGCAGGGGTACATTCAAAAGTGATTTTAGGGAATCCACTGAAATTTGGAAACATTTGTGGGTAAGGGGGCTGAGTTATGAAGTTCCAAAGAGGGTGTCCCTAAACCTTCTCATTGGAATCATATGGAAAGCGGAGGCATAGCTATCACTCGCGATCAGGACTTATTTATTATTTTTATTTATTTATTTATTTATTTTTATACTGCCTGTCTTTCGAAGGAACTCCGGGCAGTTAACAACACAATCAGGCATCAGGTACAAATACAACAACATAACAAAACAAAACAAGGAGATGTATAAAATGAATGGACTGTACTATTAGTAATAAACAAATATAGAAATAAGAATAAGAATAAAATACTCAGCAAGATAGCGGAATAGAGTTTTTAAAAAATTAAATTAAAGGTCGCCAAATGCCTCATGAAAAAGCCAGGTCTTCAAGGCTTTTTTTAAAGGCAAGCAGGGACTGTGTAAGGTGCAACTCACTCAAAAGATGGTTCCAAAGTGAAGGGCCAGCCACAGAGAAGGCTCAGTTGTGGGTTACCGCTTTCCTAGCCTCCCTGGACATGGCCACCCGGAGTGAGAGTACCTGCGACATTCTAGTAGGACGGGCCTCAGTTGATCTCTGGAAGATCTGCTCTGCCAGGTATTCAGGTCCCAAGCCATGGAGGGTTTTGTAAGTCGCCCTTTACTGCTCACCCCAAGCTGTCTGAGAACCTAATTTTACCCCCGAAACTGGGAAAACTTATTGACTTGAGTGGTGCAGTGGTTAAATGCCTGTAATGCAGGTAAAACTGGGCTCACAACCTGGGGTTCAATCCCCGGTAGCCAGTTCATGGTTGACTCAGCCTTTCATCCTTCTGAGGTCAGTAAATTGAGTACCCAGCTTGCTGGGGGGGGGGGCAATGTGTAGCCTGTATAATTAAACTGTAAACTTCCCAGAGACCACTTTAAGTGGTATGGAGCAGTATATAAGCAGAACACTTTGCATATCTCCCAGCGGTCAAATGAGGCCAGGCCCACTAGAATGTCACAGGCACACTTACTTAGGGTGGCCACTCCCAGGGAGGCATGGAAGTCACTCATGCACAACCGTGCCTTCTCTGTGGTGGGCCCCACATTGTGGAACCATCTGCCTAGTGAGCTGCACTAAGCACAGTCCCTGCCTACCTCAAAAAAGGCTTTGAAAACCTTGCTTTTTAGGGAGGCTTTTGGTGACCTTTTAATTTATTTATTTTTCTTTCACCCGTGATACCTCTTGCTGAGGGTTCTCCCTCTTTTTCTGCCAGTTTTATTATCTGCTATTTATTGTTGGTTTTATTCTCATTGTAAACTGCCCAGAGTTCCTATTGGAAGATGGGCGGTATAGAAATGCAACAATAAATAAATAAATAAATAAATAAAAACAAATAAATAAATAAATAAATAAATAAGCTGAGGGAATTTTTTTTCCAGCTAAAAATAAGAGCTGAAATACTAGGCTTATACTTGAGTAATTAAATGCTTTACAATAATGTCCTAATTCATTCCATCAATTTCTTAGATTTTTGATTAAATTGCTAAACAGCCTAATAAGGAACAGATACCATGAGAGAAGGCAGTATGTAGGGTTAGGTGACATTATTAGGTATATAGTAAACCCCCACACACACACACGCCATTTTGCGGTTCATGCAATATCGTGGGACCACAGTGCATGCTGGGGCTCCAGCTGGTTAGCGCTGGAGTGGGGGAGAAAAAAACTTTATTTCCCCACCCTAGCTCCAATGAGCTGCAGCCCAGGGTGTGGGGAAGGGGGGAAAAGGTTTTAAAAGCCCAGGCTTTTAAAACCTTTTTTCCTCTTCCCCAAGATGGACCCGATCCCCCTCCGTTGCTCAGCCATGGCAAGCGGTGAAGGCAGACCCGATCCCCCCTCCATCGCTCACCACGGCTGCTGCAGGAAGCCTTGGAGCAGCACATTCAATATGTCCAGGTTAGTTACTTGATGCTGTTGTAACCCCCTTGCATTTATTAAACCTATCCACTAACCATCATACTACATACCAAAACCTCCTTTTTCCATTATCCTATTTCACAATCCATCTCCAGCTTCTTCTATCAGTCCATATCTTATCCATATTTCCATTTAACTCCAACCTATTATCAGTCCCCCTCTCTACTACAAGTAATCATTCCTATATGAATCCACATGCAAGACACTTAAAATACCTCTAATTAATCTCTGCCAATGTGAGTCAGAATGGCGGGGCTGAGCCTCACATGACATAACACCTGTTGGATGGCAGGCAAGGCTAGACAATACCTACTCTCTATTGGACTACAACTCCCATTATTCCAAGGCAGCTTAGGTCATTCCAGCTAGGATAATAAGAGGACCATCCTTCAATTATTTTGAGATAAGAACAGTAATGACAAAGGACAGCAACTGATGCACAGTGGAATAACTGTAGCTTTCCTCTACCTGTGAGATAGCATATCAAAAAGAGACAGGCCTGGAATGGATAAAAAGAAACACTTTAGTTAATACCCTGTTTCTCCAAAAATAAGACATCCCCTGAAAATAAGACCTGCTTACAGTTTTGCCCCACACTGAAATATAAGGCATCCTCCAAAAATAAGGCCTCCCCATAATAAGATAACAATAAATGTGTGCCGTATTTTTCTTCATGGAAAAAATAAGACATCCCCTGAAAATAAGACCTAGTGCATCTTTGGGAGCAAAAATTAATATAAGACACTGTCATATTTTCGGGGAAACACGGTATGATGTGTGTTCTTGAGTTTTATGTTTTCTTTTTCTTTCAGAGGCCGTTTACAAAAGTGTACTGTCTCCTGTTCTACTGGACATAGTTTGGACACATTCATGGATGGGCCTTCACCTCTATTTACTTTTAAGATCACTGGCAATACCACTGTTTCACCTGTCCACCTAAAGGAGACAGGACAATTCAGCATGACATCAGTTAAATTAGCATTTCCTTCCATTATCTGATTTTCAAGTACAAACAATAGATACTCCTCTATTTACTACAGTTTTTAAAAATTAGAATTTTATCTTATTGCAAATGCTTGGAGAATGCAAGATATATTGATATCTTTAAACTAGGGACAAAAGGCTGTATTTTTACAGTAACACAAGGAATTAAAAATACTTCTTATAAAAAGATTTTATAAGTTTTTCTTTTTCTGCACTAATGCCATCTCATGGTGGACCTTAGATTGAACAGTGTACCAATCATTACATTATAACATTATACTGTCTGAATGGCTTTAAATTTTATGACAAAGAGGAAATAGGAAATCCCAAAAGTGATATCAAGCATCTGAACTGCCCTTGGGCATAATAATTTATGTTTTCTTTTCAGTTTTACATGTGTGATGTGCCCACACGTATATATAAACACTTCCTCATCAGATTGTTAAATAGATACATGCTATTAATGCCCATGCATATTACAATCACACATGCACACAAACACACATACAAGCATACAGTCCAGATAAATGCCTGTCCCTACTTTCTGGGTCATTCAACATTTAAAATGAACTGCTTTGAGATAAAGTGGAAATGGATGGCAATAAATTATATTATTCCAAGGGTGAAAAGAAAGTAGTTCAGTTTAGGTCAGGATTACATGTGACATGTAAACACATCTTTAAAAGTTCACATTCACTGCTTGAAGAACATTAACAGGACGTATATGTGGGTATGAGGTGGGATCATATAATCATAGAATTATAGAATAGTGAAGTTGGAAGGGGCCTAACAAGGGCATCACTTCCCTTGCTCCATGTAGGAATACACAAATCAAAGGATATCTGCCAGGTGGTTGTCCAGATTTCTCTTGAATGCCTCCAGTGTTGAAGCACCCACCACCTCTTGAGGTAATTAGTTCCATTGCCATAATGCTCTAACAGTTAGGAAGTTTTTCCTGATATTCCAAGGAAAGCCAGGTTATCTTAACTTGAGCCCATTATTATGCATCCTGCACTTGGGGATGACTGAGACCAGATCCTGCCCCTCCTCTGTAGGACAGCCTTCAAGAATTTGAAAAGTGCTATCATATCAACCCTCAGCCTTCTTTTCTCTAGACTAAACATCCCCAGTTCTTTCAGTCTTTCCTCATAGGGTTTGGTTTCCAGCCCCTAATCATCCTTGTCACCCTCCTTTGAACTTGTTCCAATTTGTCAACATCTTTCTTGAAGTGTGACCAGAACTAGACGCAGTACTCAAGGTGAGGCCTACCCAGTGCCGAATAGAAGGGGTGGGGGTGGAAATTTGGAAATTATACTTCTGTTGATGCAGCCTAAAATAGCATTTGCCTTTTTTGCGACCACATCACACCGTTGATTCATATCCAGCATATGTTGAACCAGAATTCCAAGATCCTTCTTACATGTAGCCTTGCTGAGCCAGGGGTCCCCCATCTTGTAACTGTGAATTTGTTTCCCTATTAAATTTCATTCTAGGTTTCAGCCCAGTGCTCCCCCAAGACTAATTCCAGAGAAGGATGATGTGGTCCAAGTTGTTTGAAGAGCACCATACCTAGGACTGAGTCTTGGGGTACCCCACCTGTTACCTCCCCCCCAACTAATTAGAGAAGGATGATGTGGCTTTTGTGCTTAGCCTTTCCTGCGGCCCTTGCTACCCCATTTCAGCCTTCCCAACTAATGACTCAGACCCATGGAACCAAATGGTTCAACTGGGCATGCAACGTAAGTGCCATGGTACAGAGAGGGCCTAGAAAATGACGTGAGGCAAACTGGCAGATCAGGAGCCAGTTAAACATGTGTTCTCCCAGAAATGCTTACTTATTCCTAACAGTAGCAGCTGCCCTTGTTCAGTTACATTTTTTTATCATGTAACATATACTTCACCACCAAAATTTGCAGTTTTTAGCCGCCTTTATTCCTTAATGCACATTTTGACTTTAAAAAAACTAATGACAAATGACATTAGCCTTTTTTGAGTCTTGCGGGCCAGCTCAGTGCTTTAAGTACCTGGCTATGGAACTAAAGGCTGGGAGTTTGATTCCTCACATGTCTCTTTGACAGTTGCTGGATTTGATGATCAGCTCTACGAAAATGATCAAGACTCTTACAACAATGACTTGAATAGAAATCTCTGCATTCACTCTGATATTTTACTTTAGGATAAATTAAATGATACTTCAAGATACTTTTGAAATTACATAAATGCGCGCGCGCACACACACACACACACACACACACACAGAGGTATTTATCTACTTATATATCTGTTAACTGATTTATATATCATTTTATTCCCAAAGCTGGCAACCACAGCAGTTCACAAAAAAAGAATAACTAAAAATAGTCATGAGAAAAAACAGTATATTATAACAGAAAACAAAAGTACACAAATCATGATACAAAAACACAAGCAAATCAATACAGAGACTAATGGCAAGAATCCTATTGAATAGTAACTATTCAACGCTGAGACTTACCGTATGTTATTATAACTACTGTACACTGATGATCAAGAGGATTCTGGCCAAATTTACTAAAATTCATTTTTCATTCCCTGACATTCTTCAGTTGTGTTATTTTGCACTGCAATACAAACTGGCCTTGAAATATTAATCTTGGTAAAATTCAATCGCAACTCCAGAGAAGAAAACAATATATTAAAGGGAATATTTTAGGAAGCAGTGCCTAAAAGCTAATGTTCACCTCAGCTGACAGATTTTTATTAGAGAATATTAAGTTATCAGTAATTCAGGAGCTGTTAACATGATTCTTCTATGATGCCTTACATACCGGAAGTAGCTTAGTCTATTCTGCACATCTCTTAATTGCTTCTATTAACCTGCCTGCAAAAATGCACTTTAATCTCATTATTTAAAGAAGAAATGATAGTTATTCAACATTTTCAAATGTTAATAACTTTAATAATATCACATCATATTCACAATACAGATTGGAGGTTTCTAGTTAGAATTATTAATAATGTATGTTAGAAATGTGATATTTTGCTTTCCCCAGATACTTTTCCCATTAAACATCATACCAGCAGTACCTGCAGCAGTTCTCCTATTGTTCTTTTATCCCATCATACAGGAACCTCATAAATCAGTGAATGTTGAAAGGTCCTATCATTAGTAACACTACTCAGGTCTGACAGGCTCCTGAATAAGGGCTTCTTTTACAGAGTCAATCTGTGCATATACATTCTTCTTTTTCTACCACCTTCAACATTTCTGAAATGTTTGGGCTAGAGAAAATCAAATTTTCAGGTGAAAATTATGTTTTCACTATGGAAGAAAGATATTATGATAATCGAGAAATTTGGACAACTGAGACTAACTAGAATTTATTTTATGTTACCCAGTCACTCTGCTCACCAACAACTCACTCAGGAATAGTGTATTATATACATATTACATATGGACAACCTTCAAGCTGCCAGTTTGGGCTTGTATTTTGGAGCCAAAAAGCTACCAAACTTTTAAGAATGAATCTACAATCCTATTAATGATTATTGTCATAGAATCATAGAGTTGGAAGAGACCTCAAGGACCATCCAGTCCAACCCCCTGCCATGCAGGAACCTCCATCAAAGTACCCCTGACAGATGGCCATCCAGCCTCTGCTTAAAAACCTCCAAAGAAGGAGACTCCACCACGCCCAATGGCAGCATATTCCGCTGCCAAACAGCTCTAACCGTAAAGTTCTTCCTAATGTTTAAACTGAATCTCTTTCCCTGTACAGAAGTTTGAAACCATTGCCCCGGGTCCTAGTCTCTGAAGCTATGGAAAACAAATCAGCCCCCTCATTAATATGACATCCTTTCAAATATTTAAACATAGCTATCATATCCCCTCTCAACCTTCTTTTTGTAAGGCTAAACAGTCACAGCTCCACTAAGCATAATTAGTCTCTAAAGTCTCTAATTAAAGCTATCAGCAAAACAGCACCAAGTTGTAGAGGGGGTTTGGATTAAAGATTTTTTGTAGTTTTATTGCAATTAAATACTGATTGCAATTGCCTGAAAAACATGTACCAGTCTCATCTAAGGAATTCCACAGCAAGATGTTCACGAATGGCCTTAAATGTCCAGCAGAGTGTAGTGAGGAGTTGAAGAAAAAAGACAGTGTTTAAAAAGTTTCAGACAAAAAAAAAGCCTGCACAGCCTAAAACTTTGCATGCATCTCATGAATGTTCTACTTTTCTCCCCTGAATACAGAGATCAATCTTGAGCTGCATGTTAAAGCCTCACTATGAAGGACTATTCTCTGCTATTACTTCAGGCTGGAACAAAAGACACTTCAGGAGATATAATCATTGCTGCCTAGTTCCTTTTCCTGAGACCCCCACAATGACCTTTAGTTCCTTTCTTTTTTATAACTATTTTCTCCTCTCCCCCCCCCTCTCTGTCTCTCTCTCTTATTTTATGTGTATCTCTTTTATTTTCTTCTGCTGTCTCTTTGCACTTTCTTTATGCCCCATTGAATCCATTAGGGGATTTATATAGTCTACTATTGAAAAAATAAACTGCCTATCTAGAACTAGTAACTGAGTCCTAACTGCTGGCAAGCAGAGCTTAACTCCTTCTGATGGGATTACTACAGAATTACAAGGAAAAAGCATATCGGCACTGTTTGTAACATTTGGAGCATGTGAAGATGGCACACGTCTGCACCTCCAGTGTGACTGTCAATTTCTGCATTTCAGTGAAACTGTGAATTCATCCTTGTCAGATGGCAACATCCACAGAAAACAATAACAAAATTGGTTCATAAAATTTCATGATAAAAATGAGGAATTCTGAAGTATTTTGCCAATGACACATTTGCAGCCTTCGTTGGCATGGCTAGTGCTAGTCTGGGTGCAACTAAACTATGGTGGAGTAAGCCAAGTTCCTTATGCAGAAAAAAAAATCTCACAAAATCCTACTTAATAGACTGTATACTCAGCAATTTTCATTAGTATGGTATTGCTGTTTGTTGTTGTTCAGTAGTGTCCGACTCTTCATGACTCCATGGACTAGAAAGCGCCAGGCCCTCCTGTCTCCCACTGCCTCCCGGTGTTTGGTCAAATCCATGTTGGTTGCATCGATGACACTGTCCAACCATCTCATTCTCTGTCGTCCTCTTTTCCTTTTGCCTTCAATCTTTCCCAACATCAGGGACTTTTCTAAGGACTTCTCTCTACTCATGAGGTGGTCAAAGTACTGGAGCCTCAGCTTCAAAATCTGTCCTTCCAATGAACATCCAGGGTTGATTTCTTTCAGGATGGATATACAATATTTCAATTTAACATGTTATGTCAAGGATTTTCTATGTTTACTCAGTCACCAAAATACCAGGGAACTGTTGTTCTTATGGGCTATATATTTAACAGAAATGCTATTCAGCGAACAATGACGTGATATGGTTTCCTATAGTATTCTAATTGAGGTTCCCAGTTTCCCCTTGCAGCCAGATAGCTGTCACTCACTGGAACAGACATGTGCAAAACTGACATGAGTTAGCACAAGTGTCACTGATGTTGTAGGCATAAGCTTCTCCACCACGGTTGCCTTCCACTGATGGGGCTTCCATATTTTTCGCACTGCACTTCCCAAAACTCACTAAGAACTACATCCAAAGAGGAGTTTTTCGCTAGGCCTCAGTAAGTGACCAAAGCAACCATTTGCCTGTGAAGAAACAAGAAACGGTTGGATATAGCTAAGCTTCAAAGACTCTCTGGCCATTAGGCTCTGTAAAGCGTGCCTCTCAAAAAAACCGACCAGTTCCAAAATTTTGTAATTTCCTTGCAAGATAATTTCATAACAGTGGTGGCCATGTAAGTCAGCCACTCTCAGCCATTTCCTGCTTGTTCACAAGCAGTCCCTAGAATTCTGGCTGGAGGAATTACCAGATAATTTTAGGGACTTCAAAGCACAAAATACACAAGCCCCTGGTTTAGAGGCCAGTAGCTGCCCTCCAGAAGTGTCGCAGGCCCCATCAAAAACAGAATTACCCCTTCCCTTTTGCAAAGAGATAGGAAGGATAGCTCCGACCCCCGTCAGGAAACCCACAAGGGGCAAGACTGTTGTTTCCCTAACAATAATGGCAGCACTAATACTAACAGAAAATTCCTAACTGATTGGTATTGCAGGTGGTGGGCTTTGGCTTTCCCTCCTTTAATGCCCAAAAGAGTGTTATCATAACTCGAGTAAACACCTTCAGAAACATAGGCAGATTCCAACCCCACTTTTCAGGCCAACACTGCCCAAATGCTGTGCACTCCTGGGACACAGTTTGCAACTTTTATCTCAAGTCAGAACTAAAGCACTGTTTGTCTATGGGGCAGTTCCCTCTGGCATACTGCCCTGAATCAATGAAGAATATTGAATACTTCCATTCTATAGGCCTCTATGCGGTGGGCATTCCACGGTTTCAGTGCTACTTACTGAAAACCCTTTTGCATGTTAACACAACATGTTAACTCTAGCAGACATTGCCAAGGAAGGGCTTTGGCAGAATATATATATATATATTTCTAAATGAAGCCCTGATTGATATACTGTAACTTTACTTAACCTTCTTGTAGGTTGTTTTGATGTAATGTTATATCATGCTACATATGATGGCAAGTTCTTGCAACATGCATATCTTCACTGCCAGCAACATTTGGGTTACTGCTCATTACTTCTCTATTAATGAAGTCATTATTATTACTGACAATTTCACTACCAGCAACTCTCATAATAAATATAAATACAACTTTCTCAGCTAGAGAAATAACTTAATCCCAAGGAGGAGGGGGAATGAAGGAAGCAGGGCTCAGGTCATTTTAGAAGCAAAGTCTGGGAGGCCTGTTATACAAAGCACTACAATAAATAAATAAATAAATAAATAAATAAATAAATAAATAAATAAATAAATGCATTCTGCACTAGCTTGTTGTCCTTCTATGAATTCCACATGCAGTATGTGTGGCATATATATGTGGCACTGGAAACAATTGCCATGACACAATATAATTCTGGAGATTCTTAATCATCGAAAAAAAAATGTAAAGAAGACTCTCTGGCATCTTCCACTTGTTTTGCTGAACAAATAGATAAGGAGACAACATCCCTTAATGCATTGCAGGTGAGAAAGAACTGCTATTCAATTGTTTATACATTCTTCAATGAAAAAAAGCAACAGTTTTCAAAGATCAACACTAGAGAAGTGTTTTAAAATGCTGAGAACAATCTAGAAATGATACATACTGCCTGTTCCACTGGTAGTAATTTTATCATAATTTAAAACATAATTTTAATTTAAATTTTAAAAATATTAAAATAATATTAAAATAATAATAAATAATAATAAAATAATATTAAATAATTAAAATAATATTAAAATAATTTTAATATCATTAAGATTGTCATGAAAAATTGCATAACGAATAGAATTGTGTGTATAGGACAAATTTAAACAACAGATGTGATTCATTGAGTGAATTGCTGAAAGCTCTCCAGTTTTTGAGACCAGTTATGTTTCATCTCCTTAATTATTCATTTTATAGAGAAACTGTGGCCTGACATCCTTTGAAGAAGGAGCACTGCCTGCTGCAAAGAATCTTAGGGCCATTCTTTCAACCAAGAGCTGCCTAGATGCCCTAAGCATATCCGATCTCGCCTGATTTTCGAAGCTAAGCAGGGTCGGCCCTGGTTAGTACTTGGATGGGCGACCACCAGGGAATACCAGGTGCTGTAGGCGCCTGGAGTAGGAACTGGCAAACCACTCTACTATTCCTGCCAAGAAAACTCCATGGACATGGGGTCATGAAGAATCAGTCACGACTGTAATGACGCAACACACACACATACTTTCAACCAAAGTCGGCACAACCTTGAAAAGTTATTTGTTTTAGACTATAACTTCTACAATACCAGTGGCCATGCATGCACAGATAGGGTACTTCTGTGTGTTGTCCAAAACACATTTCCAACTTCCCATCGAAAGATCACAGTTGTGTACACTGCATTACACTAAATAAATAAAAGTTATTCTGAGACTGATGAATTGAACAAAAGGCTGATTTTAGACTGAGATAAGATAAATATGTAAATTTGCAGGAACAACTGCAAGAAGAGAACTTAGCAGTTGCAAAGATATTCTCATGAAACATTTATACTTTGCTTTTCTAATTATAATGACTCACCTTCATGTTTTACATTTGTATAAAGAATGTGTTAATTTGATATAATCATATTCATCTCTTAATTTTAATATGGCTCATTAGAGCTTTATTCCACAATGTGTCTGACACAAAAAGGCACACACGAAATAATTTAAAAGGACACCTTTCCGAAAAACAAATTGCCACCTGTGAATTTATTCAGATGGATACCTGACGTACAAGGACTTTAAATGGTTTCTATACATTTTTTTATTTTGAATATTTTTACCCCCACCTTTCTCTTTGGAAAAGGACCCAAGGTGGCTTATAATAACAAGAGTCAATATACAGCTCAGAATATTTATGACATATTCAAATCATTCCCAAACTGATACCCTAAAATGGCTGCCCCTCTTGTCCTTGGAATGTGATCCTCACCAACAGAGCCCTAGGGATGAGAGGGCAGAAGAGCAACAGCACTCTTGCTGCCATTCACTTGCTTATGATTTTACAATCCTTTGCTATGTTTGGTTCTCAAGGAAAAGGGCTAATTGGGATTTCTAGTGCTGGCATTGTAATTTCTGAAGATTTCTATACATTCATGAACCTAACTCATACTGAGGTTTATAACACTGGGATTACTCATTTTAGCTCAGATCATATATTAAATTCAGAGGGAGGAGAAGTGAAAATTGTTGGGGAAAATATCAATAATTTAAGATATTCTGGTGTCATATTACTAGCAGAAAGCAGCAATGTCTTGAAATGACTCTTGAAGACATTAAAGGAAGTGCAAGAACAGGACTGAAGCTAAACACAAGGGGACAGGAAATTTCATCTAGAGAAGAAGATTGTGCATCCCAAGTGGCAATGAAAAGAAAGGCACTTGGATGGGCAATATGTCTGTGAAGATTCTCAGTCATCCAGGTAAGTTTATCTGAAAGTTGAGTCATGGCAACACGACTTCTTTTCTTGAGAGACTGAAATGTTTCGCTGCTCATCCAAACAACTTGGATGGGCACTGTGAAGAAACTAAAATATGTCCTCTGATATAAGGATATGACATTGGAGACCAACACCAAGACCTACACTCTTGCATTCCTAACTACATATGAAAGACACGTAGGTTTGTGCTAGATGAAATTGTAAAATTACCGGGACTCTTTCTAGAAACAAAGATGATGAAAATGTGGCTGGCATACTTTCGCCATATCAAGAAAAGAAAAGACTTTCTGGAAAAGACATAATGCTAAGAAAAGTTGAAGGCAGCGGGAAAAAGAGAAGGACAAAATATGAGACTGGTTGATTCCATAGTCTTAAGTTTGTAAGTGTTAGGCAAGTCTATTACTGATAGGACATTTTGGAGGTCACTCAACATAGGATAGTCATAAGCCACAACACAGAAATAATAACCAAACCTTGATACAATGCACAACACTTCAACACTTCAAAATGTAAGAAAACAACTTAAAACATACAAAATACACAAAACTAGCATACTTTGCAAGTGAAATGCAAGCCTATGACTTAATTGCACACTATTATTATTATTATATTAAATCCTTGCATGTATTTATTGGTAATCAAAATCAAAAGCACTTGATATTTAAACTTGCTGGCTTTGCACTTTGGGAATTCAATGAACTTTAAAATTCAATGAACTTTGAAGGAGCCTCATGGTGCAGTGGTTAAATGCCTGTACTGCAGGTAAAACTGTGCTCACGACATGGGGCTCAATCCCAGGTAGCAGGCTCATGGTTGACTCAGCCTTCTATCCTTCATAGGTCGGTAAAATGAGTACCCAGCTTGCTGGAGGGGGGTTGCAATGTGTAGCTTCCACATTGTAATTAAAATTGTAAACCTCCCAGAGACTACTTAAAGTGGTATGGGGCATTATATAAGCAGAACACTTTGCTTTTAAAAGTTCTACTACTACTCAAAATATCAAGCGGAATGCTTATGAATATGCAGTGTAGATCCTGTTAAAATGAACTTTATTTTGACATTTTCATAACAAATCACAGCTTTGTCAACTTGCATTTGCAAAAGCCTGAAACATCACTGTGATTTCTTGGAAAGTACTATAGCTCAGTGACACAGCACGTGCTTTGTATGCATAAGGGATGAAGATGCCCACCACCCCACAAGCAAGGCTATAAAAATGTCATTTTTAAATGCTCCCATGCCTGGGAATTGCCCTAAGTCAGTGGATACCACAAGTCCTAGAGTCTCTCTCACACACACACAAACCACAATGCATTTTCAATGTTGTTTTCCAATGTGTGTAACTCTCTAAGCTTTGGGTGTGAAGAGTTGGGAGGCCAAGGAAGAATCAAATACAGTAGAACCTCTGCATTTGCAGAGCTGGTATCTCTAATTTCAGCTTTCCACAGTCACTACTGGTGCAACCCAGCTTCAAGTGTACATGTTCTCTAAGAGTCTCCTCTTTCCCCCACCCACCCACCCAGAGATGAGTTTGCAACTATATATGGTAGTTAGAAATGGGCACAAAACAAATTTTTAATTTGTTTTGTTATTATTTGTTTTGTAATGTTACAAAATGAATTACTCTGGGAAAGAAACAAAATGAAACGAAACAGAAATTTCTGTTTTGTCCTGTTTCATTTAGTTTCCACGTAGGAATGCATTAGCAATGCATTCCTATGGGGAGAAACCAGCAGTTCCTCCCCAATGTGCCCGATGGGGCACGGGAAACTGCAGGCTTTCCCCCAGCACCGATCAGCTGGCGCACAGACTGGGGAGGCAAAAAAAAAAGTTTAAAACTCCCGCCTGATACCTGCAACTGAGATAATTGTACAAAGCAAAGCAAAAGTGAAGTATTCTGCCAAACCATAGTGCTTTAAGCACTCTCTGTGCAGTTTATAATTTAATTATACAGGCTACATACTGATCCTCCTTCCCCCACCTGCTAGCTCGGGTGTGAACAAAGTTTTTGACTGCAGTACAGCTGCTTAACCAGTGCGCCATGAGATACAATGAAATAAAAGGCATGGCAAACTCTCCACAGCCACTCTGCTCTTCATAAAGGCACGGGCAAGAATCCTGCATCTCACTTCTGCAAAGCAAACACCATCCAGAGTAGCCTAGAGTGCAATAAGTAAATAAGTAAATAAATAAATAAATAAATAAATAAATAAATAAATAAATAAATAAATAAATAAATAAAGACATTTCCCCTCCTTTGAAATACTTTTCAAAAGAAATCAATTTTGTCAAACAGGGATATAATGAATACTCACTACATTCTTTGTTCTTTTGAGTTTTTATGCCATGGCTTGATGGCATACCTTTATGAAAAATTTGCAAGGTCCACAGCTTTCTTTGCCTCCAGTTGAGAGCAAGAAAAAGAATTCTGTATTTTTCCAAGTAAAGGTCTCCAAAACGTATGCAGACTACCTGTGCACAACTAGTATCCTTTGCCTTGCCAAAAGGAAACACAGCTATGCAACAGTCATTGGTATTTTGTGCAATATTTGCATTAAAGCTTTGTTTGCATTAAATGCTATTTTGCACAATTTTCTTAACATTCTTAAATTTCTTGGGAGGAAACAGATATGTCATCCCATTCTAAGTGGGGAAACTAATCTGCAATTACTTGTTATCACCATCAAAGATAAGATGTGCGCTCCTACAATCAAGTTTAGTGAGAATGCTCAAAATGTATATTAGCAAAATATTCAACACAGTTGTGACTAAAACTTTATAGCTAACTACATAGTCACAGTCTAAACTCCTTTTCTTGGTTACATTAATACATGATTGTATCTTGGGACTAGCTTTTATATGAACAGATTTTCTTATTGCTCATCGAAATATCTTATATTAAGAATATCTTATATTAAGAGGGAAGAGAGAAGAAGAAGAAGAAGAAGAAGAAGAAGAAGAAGAAAGAAGAAGAAGAAGAAGAAGAAGAAGAAGAAGAAGAAGAAGAAGAAGAAAGATCTATTTTATTTATATTATAAAGGTTATTCTACTCCACAGAAATTCTCTAGTCTCATGCATCTGTTTAATTAGCTGGGATCTCTTATTATTTCTAGATTTCCTGACAATGTACTTTGAATTATTTTAAAAATGTTAGTGAATAGCTGAATAGTAACCAGTGAAGGAAACACAAGGTGTGAATGCAAATGAGCTTTTGGCCTTTCCACTACATCGGTGATGTAAACCCAGATCTTCCAACAATAGTTTCAAATTATCATTTATTGTACCCTTTTCTGTCATTCATAAGTCACTAACAAGTCATTTTATATTATCATTCATTCACTAGTTATCACTTCTCATAGCATGTAAAAGAACATGGCATATAGAGAAAGATTCAATTAAACTCCCTTTCTTTCAGTGCTTATAAATGCCTTTATACTGTTTATAAATCTTTTACACTGTTGCGTGAAGATGTGTGTGTTTTATTTTTAAAAAATGGATTGCAGACAGCAAGTACGGTAATGTTCAATAATTTGCAAACACTACACTTACTTCCAAATGTTAGTACTTCAAAATTAATTTACTAACAACACAGCTAGAAACGCTAGGCATTATGTTTCATCCTGAAACTTATACCGTACATACTCAAATATAAGCTGAGTTTTTCAGCCCTTATTTTTGCTGGGAAAAAAGCCTTTGGATTATACCTGAGTCAATAAGTTTCCCAGTTTTGGGGGTTAAAATTAGATGCTAAGACGGCTTGGGGAGGGCAACTGAGGGCACGTCCTGTTCAGGCGAGCAATTCCGGTACGTCCGCTTCCCATATGATTCCAATGAGAAGGTTTAGGGGCACCCCCTTTGGAGTTTCTCAGCCCCCTTACCACAAATGTTTCCAAATTTCAGGGGATTCCCTAAAATTGCTTTCTGAAGGTACCGCTGCTACTTTGGTGCCCCCAAGGTAAGTAATTTTTGAGTGCATTTTTTTAAAAAAAATATGCACTCAATATTATTTTTAAAATATGCAATCAAATTTTACTTACCTTGGGACTCCAAAGTAACAGGGGTGCCTTCCCGAAGCAATTTTTGGGAACCCTCTGAAATCTGGAAAGATTTAGGGGTAAGAGGACTTAATTATGAAGCTCTAAAGGGGTTGGGGTTAGTATTGGCAATTGTTCAGGGGCTGTGAGACACAATCTCACATTAAAAATGCAGATTAAGATCCAGTTGTCAGTCCCAAACAGAGTACAATCCACAGCCAGGTACGTAAACCATGGTATGGACATGGACTTCTGGCCAACTTCTTTTGTGAGTTTTGGCATGTTGTGTGCACAGTTTGTAGTTTATGGGACCGCAGAACAAATCATCTAAGTTTCCATTATTTCCTATGGAGAAATTTGCTTTGATATAAGAGTATTTTGGTTTACAAGCATGTTCCCAGAACGAATTAAGCTCGTAAACCAAGGTATTACTGTATAAATAAAAATGTTGAAGAGCACCAGGATCACAATTGAGCCCTGATGTAACTTCCAGCACCACCAGTTTGCCGGCCTGCATGTTATATGCCTGACTAAAACCAGAGGGAAGTATGAGAGAAAATAGAAAAGGAGCCAGTCTACTGAATATCAGAGTTTTGTGCAGCTTTCACTTCTTCAATGAGCTTCAAACACCAGTCAGTGTTTCCCAAAACAAATATTTACAGTAGTCTTATTTCTCCTTCACACGTTCAGTTCTGCTCAGCTATTCTGTTTATTTTCAGACTCAGACAGGTTTTACATTTATTTTATTTTATTTATTTTAGAGTATTTTTCAACCCCCCCTTTCCCTTTGGAAAAGGACCCAAGGCAGCTTACAGTAACTAAGGATAATATATAGTCCAGTACAAGTAAGACATGTTCAGGTATTAAGAACAGGGAATTGAGGGACATCTTACAGCATTAATAGATAACATTACATTAAAGCGACAAGAAAACATGTGCAGTTAAAAAGAGAGGAAAATTCCATGAAAAAGTTATGAGTGATGGAAACTAACATTGAAAACATAGTGTCAATGTAAACACATAAGGTTATAAGTAGCTATAAACACAAAGTCTCTGTGATCCTATCAATTCATATAAAAGACACATAATAGGTAGTCCATCATTCAGGGAAAGCTTGCCTGAAGAGAAATGTCTTTGCCTGTTACATTGAACCAATCAGAGGGTTCATTACATCATTGCTGCATGTGATTTACATAGCTTCATTTCAGTGAGCTCCTTTTCACACCTGGTTTTCAGCTTATTACCACTGACCTACTTCTGTTTCAGCAGCTAAATTACATTCCCTGACACCCCTCCTAATTTACTGCTGAACAGGACACACACACAAGTTTTCAGTTAGTCTAGATCAGTGTTTTTCAACCTTTTTTGGGCAAAGGCACACTTGCCTCATGAAAAAAATCACGAGGCACACCACCATTAGAAAATGTTAAAAAATTTAACAAGCGGGGGGAGATTGAGCCATGTCTCGAGACCACCCCCACCCCCCTGCACCTGGGGATGATGGGCTGCACGGTTGAGGTGTGCTTGGCTGGCTAGAAAAAAAAGGAGAGGAAATGGTGCTCCTGAGCATGCACAGAGGTGTTACTGTACTGGAATCAATCTGAGGGGGAAATTCTTGGCTTACTCTCCCTGCAAAGGGAGTGGGGAGAGCTCAGCCTTTCATCCCTGCTCAGAGTCCTGAGAAGAACCACACACACACACAAAACCACCAACCTGTCTTAACCTGTCCACCCCAACATAATCAAGTCTCAGAACAGGGAATTGAGGGACATTGTCGTCGTCGTCGGGGCCGGGCCTGGGCCGGGCGGCGTGCCTGGTGATGGGGGCATCGCAGGGTTTCGGGCGAAGCGTGGCATGGCTGGTGGCGGTGCGCCTGGTGCCGGGCTCGCTCCTGCTGCTGGTGGCGCGCTCGGCGGGTGCGCTGGGCGAGCTGGAGGGCGAGCTGCGCGCCACCTACCCGGAGCTGCGCGTCCAGGCCCTGCCCGCCGACCTGGGCGCCAACGAGGGGCTGCAGCGCGTGGCCTGGGACGCCGCCGACGCCCTGCGCCACCACCACGACGGCGCTCGCCTCCGGCGCCTCCTCCTCCTCAACAATGCCGGTGAGCGCGCGCAGGCGACTGGCCGGCGGGAGCGCGCGCGGGGGGGAGGTCGTCGGGGGAGGGCGCACCAGCGGGAGGAAAAGGCGGCCTGCCGCCGTTCCCCTCCCCTCCCCTCTTTCCCCGCGTCCTCTTCCCGGACGGCTGCAGGTGCTGGGTGGAGGTGGCTGGGGGGTGGGGGTGGTGCGGTGCGCGGCTTGGCCTGGGGCAGGGGGCTTGGGCGCAGGACCGCCCTGGGAATTCCCCCCCTCACCTCTTGCCGGAGCCCCGGAGGCGGCTGGCAGGCAGGAGGGCGCACCGGCGGGAGGAAAAGGCGGCCTGCCGCCGCTCCCCTCCCCTCCCCTCTTTCCCCGCGTCCTCTTCCTGGGCGGCTGCAGCCGCAGGTGCTGGGTGGAGGTGGCTGGAGGGCACACCGGCGGCCGACTTTGTTCCCCCCCAACCAAAAAATGACCATTAAGGGCCACCAAGGGGTGCGCCCGCCCACTCCTACCTGGCTCGGCCTCGCGGGTCTCCCAGTTCTCTCTCGCTCTCCAGTCAGACTCCTCCTCCTCCTCCTCCTCTTTTTTCCTCCTTCCCCGCCCATGGCCAGCCTTTCCTTGGCGCGCAAAGCAAAGCACGCCGGAAAAGGTAGTCCACTCTCCTCCCCAGGACTGCGTCTCAGACCTGGGGAGGAACTACACAACCGCTGCCTTGCTGGTGTGGGAAGAATTTTTCCGCGGCACACCAGCCAAGGTCCCACGGCACAGAAGTGTGCCGCGGAACAGCGGTTGAAAAACGCTGGTCTAGATGTCACTGTGCTTCTCCTCTGATTGTTTTGCACATTTTTAAATAAAAATAATCTGATTATCACTGCCTCACAATTTCATATTAATAAATTGTTTGATGGAAATGTTGCTTTGTACATTCCCTGGGGACAGCAGAGAAAAACTAGAAAAACTAAATTATAACTGAGAGTCCGGCGGGGGTGGCGGGGAGGAATGAATCCTTAAGAAAAGACCCATAAGTAGTTGTTCTAAACTTGTAAGATACTTGTTCTTGTGTGTGACCATGAGTATATGTGTTGATACAATTTTGTGGACATTTAATTTTCACTCATCCAGATAGGACAACCATATGCGGTTTTCATAAATGTTACTTTTACCTTGCCAGTTGACTTTGTTCCTTTCCAAATGCAAAAGTAGCAGATAGTCCAGGCAGCCAGGAGACACAGTGCAAGCTCCCAGCGGAGAGTTCCTATGTGCTCAATTCCATCAGATATAGCCAACACTCTGCGTCTAAAAATAAGAATAATTACAGAAGAATGGCATAAATAGTCATAACCTTTAAAAAAAACAAAAACAAGGCACATGATAAGTGTGGAAGATTTAAAATGCAGAGTGCAAAATGAATGTTTGAATTCTATCAAGGTTCTAGTGTAATGATTCCTACCTTTCATTGTGATCCAAGATAGGTTTGAAAAACTCTAGTCATCATTGACAGTTACTTTATAAAAAAGAGAGATCACTACTATTTATACAGTGGTACCTTGTATACGGTAGGGTTTGTATAATGTAAAATCCGTACAATGTAAAACGTTTGGAGAATTCAAAGCATGCACACGTCAGTGCCACCTCTGCTCCCAGTCCCCACAACTCACTTTGCTACCCCCGCTTTCACGTCATTAGCTGTACCGCCGCCGCCGTGCAATCAAGAGGGGGAACTCTCGAGTCCCCCTCCCCCGCGTAAGCACCAAAACAAAAACAGAGCCCTTTGTGCACGAGCCGAGACGAGCACGATGGGCGTGCAAACGAAGCCAGGCACGCCACTGACCCCAGCACTCGGGCGCATCTGCCAACCTTGTCGGCGGGCGGGTGGTGAGCAGTTCTTGTTGCTGGAGTGCTGGCTGACGCGACCCCCCACCCCTCCACCCAGCCCAAATCCCACTTCGCCAGTCAGTCCTCTCACCAAGTCGAGGAGGAGAGCCACAAGATACAAAGCGCAATCGGCTTTGCTGCCTCCCGGCCGGGCCATAACTAATGAGTACCTTTTGAAAAGCCTGGCGGTGGACCGAAGTGTGTGCTAGGGAGGCAGCAGAGGAAAAAGATTGGGAGCAGGGAGGGAGGAGGGGATTCCTCTTCCGCCTGGTGATCTCGCCCACTCGCTGTTGGCTGATCCCGTTCAGCTCCCTGCAGGCGCCCTGGCTCCTGATGTGGAGGGGGCCCTTGGGCGCTGAGACCCGAAGCCCTTGGGCAGCTGTGGGAAAGAGCCGATGGGAATCCTCTCCGCTCCTCTCGCTGTCCCCTTTTGGTAAACCCCTCTTTGGCAACGGGATTTCTCCTTCCGCCCTCCCCTCCCCATTCCCCCTCCCTCCTTGCCTCGGCACATGAATCACTTGTGCTGGGGAGGCCCTGGGCAGAACTCCAGGGTGCAAGGTGCTTTGATCCTCTTGGCGGCGCCCACTCCTCCAGGAGGCGGAGGAAAAGCAGCTAACAGATTAAATATGTTTTCAATGCATTCCTATGGGAAATTGCAATTTGAAAAAGGGAAAATTTGTATAACGTAATTTCATTTCGGATGAATTAATTACGTTATACAAGATACCACTGTACTACATTTCTATCTATTCAGAGAAATTCAAAAAAAAAGCAGTTGCTTCCAATTTTATGGATAATACAGACCCTTCAAAACCAAGACAAAAGCCATTTAACTGCTACTTTGATTCACATTTGATATGTAGTTACATGGCATATAATACTTCAGTGCAATATTAACCCATTGTGGGGCTAGCACTATATAAAATTCACCCTATTGTACCTAACGAGCCTATTCAGGCCATTGTTCATCTTATGAGCCTATTTCAGAACAGGGTGAACAGAGGTCAAAGTGAACTATAAAATGGAGGACTCGCTACTA
This sequence comes from Phrynocephalus forsythii, assembly GCA_029282475.1. NCBI lineage: Eukaryota > Metazoa > Chordata > Lepidosauria > Squamata > Agamidae > Phrynocephalus > Phrynocephalus forsythii. Next base: position 130,451,363 of record JAPFRF010000011.1, on the reverse strand, counting down.
GCTTTCTTCAGACTGATGAAGCTGTTTGTGTGAGCAGTGAAACATTTCAGTCTCTCAAGAAAAAGAAGTCCAATTGCCATCACTCAACTTCCAAACCCTATTGGACTAGAACTCCAGCATCTAGCTCCTGGGAAATCCTTCTCCAACTACATTGGCAATACCTTCCAGCATTCTGTGGCTGAATATTTGTTCTAGCTGTCATGGTTAGTATCCACTGATAGAGATATACTGCAGCAAGTCCTGTAATGCCTTCTAGCTCTAAACCAGAGGTCATCACCATATTCTGTGGCATGAGTTGCATGAAGAATGCATTCTTTCTCATCAAGAATCAGAAAACCTGCTTATGGGTGGCTGTAATGTCTTTTCTATAGGCAGAAAAAATGAATCAAATAAGGATGTGAGGAAGGGAGAAACCAGCACATGCAGAAACAATGGGTAATATCTTAAATCCAGGACATCACTAATTTTTTCATAAAAATGGATGAAAACCAAAACATGAACTTTCTTACATAATCAAGAGCATGCAACACTAACACCTTGGAGTATACTGTTAGAACTCGGCAATCTGAGTTGGGTGGAAAGAAGGTATCAGTCTAGACCAGTGATGGTGAACCTTTAGAGACTGAGCTCCCAAACTGCAATTCAAAACTCACTTATGTTTCACAAAGTGCCAGTACAGCAATTTAACCTGAATACAGTGGTACTCCAGGTTACAAATGCTTCGGGTGCTAACCTTTGGGAAAATAAGGATAGAAGAGCAGGCTTTTGAATTTCCTGTAGTCACAGCACTCTCTCTGTTGCCACAGGGAATCCAAAAACCTGCTCTTTGATCCTCATTTTCCCAAAGGTTGCACCCCTGCTCTTCAATCGTCACTTTCCTGAAGGGTAGCAACATTTAGGAAAGCAAGAATCAAAGAGCATGCTTTTGAATTTCCCATGGCCTCGCTGTGGCCATGGGAAATTCAAAAATCTGGTCTTTGATCCTCACTTTCCCAAACAGTAGCACCCCTTCCAAAACAAAGCCATTTTGAGACTGCCAAAATGGCTCCATGCAGAGAGCTGGGTGAAAGGGAGACTGGTTTGTCAGCTCCTTCATAGCCCCAGCTTACTCTCCAGCCACACTGCCTCCCCTTCGCCTGGCTCTCTTCATGGAGCCGTTTCAAGACCACTGAAATAGCTAGGGTGCTACACTTTGGGAAAGTGATTATTAAAGAGCAGGCTTTTGAATTTCCCGCGACCACAGCACCCTCACTTTTGAGATGCCCAGAGCGGCGTGGCTGGTGAGTAAATGGGGGCTATGAAGGAGTCCACAAATTGTTCCCCCCCCCTCACCCGGCTCTCTGCACAGAGTCATTTCAGCAGTCTCTAAACGGCTCCATGCAGAGAGCCAGGTAAAGGGGGGGGGCAGAAGTTTGTGGGCTCCTTCGTAGCCCTTTTACTCTCCAGCCACACTGCTTTGGGGATGCCCAGAGTGGCGTGGCTGGAGAGGAAATGGCGGCTACGAACAAGCCCACAAGCCACTGCCTCCCCTTCGCCCGGCTCTCTGCACAGAGCACAACGGCATGCTCCATGTGTAGAGGGAAGTGCCATGGCTGTGAGGGCGCAATGTTGTGTGCCCACAGAAAAGGCTCCACATGCCACCTTTGGCACCTGTGCCATAGATTCACCAATACTGTTCTAGAACAAAGTGAAAAGAGAGAAGAAAGACAAGGCCATAGGGTACTGCCAACAAATGTACATGTGAAATGGCGATCAATAAGGATTATGTTCATAAAAGTTCCATGGTACTTTCACAGATCCTTTTAAAATTTCATTTATCCAGGTATCTCCCTGGAGTTTGGAATTCTACATTTCAACTGACTTGTTTCAAAAATGTACTTTCACAGATCCTTCTAAAACTTCCATCATCCAAATTTCCGCCTGGAGTTTGGAATTCTAAATTTTATATTGACTTGTTTCAAAAATGTATAAACATTAAGCATTTGTTACTGTTTTTAATTTGCAAAGTTTGTAGATGCACTGCTGTAGCCTGTAGTTCCTTCCATTCCTTGCTTTTTCGCCTGTTTGAAATGTGTTTACAAAACATGTAAAACAAATTCAGTATTGAGGTAATTTTATATGATTTGCTGGAACACTGCAAAAAGCAAAAAATATAGTATGATTACTTTTTTTCAGTATTTTTTCACTGTACCTGAACACATTTGTTTTTTCATTTGTTTACTAATTACCTTGGGAAGTGCACCACAGTAAAAATTAAAACTGAACTAAGAGATGGAGTGCAGAATCAAACTCTGTATTCTGAAGTTAATTTTAGAAAGTTTTCTATTTCAGTCTTTTTCATCATGGAGTATATCTTTCAAGATATTTGGCCTAAAAATCCCATTATCCCAGCCCAACAGCCACAGTTAATATCATGTAGGCAGCTTTGTCCAAATAGAATGGACTGGCATTGAGACTTACATCAGTGTAAACCTTCACAGAATCGAACTGTGCAGTTTCAAACATGAACCAGTGTTTGAACCTTTTCGGTTCCCCCCTTGGGCCATTAGCCCCAATTCCTAGTTAAAGAATACCACACACAAAATCCTAACCAAACTGGAATTTAGCATGGGCCATAAAAAGATACCTCACCCCACTAGAAAAAAAAGCAATTATGCTAATTTACAAGACAAAAGATTTATACAATCTGAAGAGAAACCAGAAGTCTCATTGAATCCCACTCAAAATTATTCCTTGGACGTTCTGAGGCATTTTATACCTTTTTACTTTTATCAGGACAAAATCCAGATACTTTGCATAATGTGGCAAAAATCCTAGCCGCTGCTATTAAAATCCAGGAGTGGAAGGTTTTAATAAAATAAGGGTTCTTTCCTCCTCTTTCTCCTATCATTCTTTCTCCCTTTTTAAATTAAGATGTGAGATGTTTACTATTTCTGTTAGGCTATTTTGTTTACTATTTTGTACCTACTTGTAGGAATGTGGTATGTTGCAACTTGTCTTTGTATACAGTATTTGGATGTTGGTCTATGGCCGTATTAAAGATTCATTTATTCATTTGTGCTAATTCACAAGTATTTTTAGGAACTTTCCAGTCACTTTATTGTAGCAATATGGTAAATGGCAGTGAATACATTTTTATTAAGAAGCAATACTGCATTGTGCTATTATAAAGGTAAAGGTAAAGGTCCCCCCCACACACACACACACATGCATCCTAGTTCTTTCTGACTCTAAGGGCTGTGCTCATTTCTGTATTCAAGCCAAAGAGCCAGTGTTGTGCAAGTCCATGGCCATGTGGCCAGCATGGCTGCAAGGAAACACTGTTTTACTTTCCCGCTTTTCACGGCATTACCTATTTATTTACTTGCATTTACATGCTTTCGAACTGCTAGGCTGGCAGGATCTGGGGTTAAAAGCAGGAGCTCACTGCTGCATGGCACCTGGGATTCGAACCACTGAGCTGCCAACTTTGTAGCCAACAGTTTTCAGTGCTCTAGCCTGACGAGCCACCACACCCGCTATGTGCTATTATAGCAATGTGCTGTAACACTATAGATTCCTTTCATTAAAAAATATAAATAGAAAGTATTCTCAAAGGCTTTCACAACTGGGATCCGATAGTTGTTGTGAGTTTTTCAGGCTGTTTGGCCATGTTCTGGAAGTTTTTCTTCATTACGTTTCACCAGACTCTGCGCCTGGCAACTCCAGAGGGCAAGGAGCTCAGGGAACCAGGAGGTTCCCTGAGCTCCTTGCCCTCTGGAGATGCCAGCTGCAGAGTCCAGAGAAACGCCAGGAATAAAAACTTCCAGACCACAACCAAAGAGCCCAAAAAACACAATAACTAGAAAGACTTTTAAATATTAGCAAATGAGATTAGAAAGCAGCATGCAGTACAGGACCTCTAAGCAACATATAGGTATGAGTAGTGGTGAAACTACCCACATCACTGTCCTTTTAATAGGATGGAAGAATGCCATGTCACAAGAGAATGAAGAGCCATGGCAAATCCTAGTATGGAAGCACTCCAAGGAACTAAACAATGCACTACAACAAGGTATCTAAATTGGAGCTGAATCTTTTGGAATGGGAAAATAATTCAAATTGCATGGTAGAAAATTCAGAATATCTCAGCATTTAGATTTTTTTTTTTTTGTTTCTGTATAAGATACACACTGTCCATCACTTTAGCATTTTAAATAGTATCCCAAGCTTTCCAAGTAAATGGAAGGGGAACATTTGTCTTCCTTAAGTAAAAGCTTCGTCTCATTCTTAAGAGGCCTTTGGTACAAAACACAGGACATAAAATTAATCCATGACAGACCATGCACCATAAAATCTGTACACAGTACAAAGGATACATGAAAGGATGCTCATACAAGGACTAGCAGTGATTTTCCCACCAGGCACAAAACAGCCACTGCCTAATTCCTTCTTTCTCTGCTCCCCTGCTGGGACTCGGGCTGCTTCCAGACCTAGCAGTAGCTTAGTTCTGCTCCTTGAGATCTACAGGCACTACATCCGTGATGATCCCTTTTCTATTTTCATCAATCAATTCACACAAAATATATCAGTGGGGAAGAAGTACGTTTAAGATTTTTGGCTCTCCTCAAAGGGATATAGGAGCAATAAACCAGAAAAACACATCTGTATGTATTGAAAGAAAGAGAACATTCTGAGTTCAAGTTCCCAGAAATAAAACTTATCTTGCATGTTGAACTAAATCTGCATAAACTCAAGTGCACAGAGGATCTTGTACAATTTGTTTTTCCCACATGTGAACAACACAGTGGAAAATAGCCCAGACTGAAACATTTAAATTGCCATATTTAAAAACGACTGCTTGGCTATATAGACAACGTCTAGGCCAGTGGTGGCGAACCTTTGGCACTCCAGATGTTTTGGCCCACAAGTGCCAGAATTCCGAGTCTAGATTGCCAATGACGAAGGACTGTGGGAGTTGTGGTCCAATATATCTAGAGTGATCAAGGTTCGCCACCGCTGTTCTAGGCAAAGAGACATACGGGCAGGCAATCAGTGGATTCTAAATATAGTATTATGGATTACAACTCTCACCTACCACAGTCAACCTGGCTATTGGTTTAAAAAAGCACGTCCAAAGCAATAGGATCTGGTTGAATGCTCTGAGGTAACACTTGAAATGTCACATTTTACTTTCATGTTGCCTCAGGAAAAAAGACCACTTTATCATCTCTACATTCACTCACTACAGGGATGTGGAATCCCACATCACAGCGTTGTTCTGACCTCTCTCTCTCTCTCTTTTTTTTTTGCAGACTTCTCTTAATTCCCGCCTATTTTACTCTCAAATTGCAAAGAAAACATGAAGAGCATTCTGCATTGCAGTGTTAATATCCATTGAGCCCTCTTCTACAACAGAGAACAAAATCAGTGAACATCCTTGAAGTTGGGGAGGGGATATGATGCTCTGGGGCTGAACTGAGTGTTATATGAGTGTTTAGCTGCAGTAATGAACTGGATAAGGATGAACAAAATGAAACTAAACCCAGACAAAACAGAGGTGCTCCTGGTCTGTCGAAAGGGAGAACAAGGGATAGGGATGCAACCTGTACTGGATGGAGTCACCTTCCAATTCAGGTATGCAGCTTGGGGGTATTCTTGGACTCATCCTTGAGATTGGATGACCAGGTCACAGCTATGGCCAGGAGGGCATTTGCACAATTAAGGCTAGTATGCAAGTTACGCCCCTTTCTTGAGAAACCAGCTCTGGCCACAGTGACACATATTGTACCACTCTATGTGGGGCTACCAATGAAAAGTCTCAGGAAACTTCAATGGGTCCAAAATGCAGCAGCCAGGCTATTACACCCCTATTAAAGCAGCTCCACTGGCTGCCAATCAGCTGACACAATTCAACCTTGACCTACAAAGCACTATACAACCTGGGTCCTAGCTACCTCAAAGATTGAATCGCCCAGAATGAACTGACTCGGGTGTTGACGTCATCACGAGAGGCCCTTCTCTCCATCCCACCACCCTCACAGGTACATCTTGTGGGAATCCATGAAAGGGCCTTCTCAACTGCTGCACCCAGACTCTGGAACTCCCTCCCACCAGAAGCCAGGACTTCCTCATCTCTGTTGTCCTTCTGGAAACAGGCAAAGACCTTTCTCTTCAGCCAAGCTTTCCCTGAATGATGGACTACCATGTGCATTTTATATGAATCTATAGGTTCACATAGACTTTGTGTTTATAACTACTTATAACCTTGTAGCTTTAATGTAATGTTGTCTATTAATGTTGTAAGATATCCCTCAATTCTCTGTTTTCAAATACTTGAACATGTCTTATTTGTACTGGACTGTATATTATCCCTTATTACTGTAAGCCGCCTTGGGTCCTTTTCCAAGGAGAAAGGTGGGGTAAAAATACTCTAAAATAAATGAATAATAAATAAATAACTTCACCAGATTAAGATAATATTTTGGTCTTTTCAATGGTGATTCTCTGTTGTTGCCTTCACATTATTGCAAGTGCTATTATTGGCTTTTGAATGCACCCATCAAAAAGCAATCAATTCAAATGGCAGAAATAGATTTGTTGGTGTATTTAGATAAAATAATTGCCATTCTCTTTTCTTTTCTCTAAGTCAACTACTAAAACAAATTGGATCAAGGGAACACTTGTAAAATTCTCACAGGCCATAAAATTGTGTGGAAAGGCTAATACCCTGGAAGATAGAAACAAAATGCAAAAGCCAGTGCTTGAGCACTGGGCTGAAAATGTAATCTAGCAGAGATAAAGGCAAAGTACTGAACTTAGGAAAAAGAAGTCAAATGCACAGTTACAAGATGGTCAACACCGAGCTCAAGAGAACTACAAATGAGAATGATGTTCTGGACAGGTTTAGGAGATAACCCAATCAAAACAGAAGTCCCGCAAAGTGGACCAAATCCCAATCTAAATACTTCTGATCAGCAAGATTGATTATGAAGGGCTTAGTATCAAGAAATACTTCTCAACTGTTAGAGCACTGAGAGAATGGAATCATTTACATCAGAAGGTATTAGGTGCTCCAGTGCTGGAGGCATTTGTGATGAAATTGGACAACCATCTGTCAGATCTGTTTTGATTTAGATTCCCGCATTAAGTCAGGAATTGGGCTTGATGGCTTTATCGACCCCTTCCAACTCTACGGTTCTATGGTTCTATGACTCTATTGTCAGCACAGCTACTCATGCATTTCTCCCTAGGTTCACAATAACAGGCTTTGGAAAGGCAGTAAGCAGGTCAGGGTGTACAGTTTTGTGATTTGCAATTTTAACTTCCCATTATCAGGATCCTCATATGCTTAAATATTAGGTAGGTTTTGTTGGTTCTGTGTCTTGGTAGCAGAAACACAAGTATCTCAAGGGAGGGAGACTAACTTAAATGGCATAGCACTGGGTGGCTGCTTGGATGACACAAGCAAGTTCCATGCCCATAATCCAGATGCTTCCTCTTCTACTCTTCCAGAGGTTTGGAATCAATTCAGTAAGAAAACCCTCATATCTAAATGTTTGTCATTCATAAAACCTCTTTGGCTTCATATACAGTGTACCTTGGCTTATAAGCATAATCAATTCCGGAAGCATGCTTGTCAACCAAAATACTGGTATATTAAAGCAAACTTCCCCATAGGAAATAACGGAAACTCAAATGATTCATACTAGGGACTGTCTAGGGACTGTAAATGATTACCCAGGAAAATGGCACCTTTTGTTAGCCCCTTTAATGTTTGCTATCAGAGAAGTTCCTCCAGCTTCTACAGGATTTTCTCCATTTTTATTATATGGAAGGAATCCAAGAGGGTTACTAGATTTGTTGAAGGACAAGTGGGAAACCAGAAAAGATGAAGCAGAGACTACCTTACAATAAGTATTAGAGATGTGAGAGCATCTGAAGGGAGCTTATGAATTAGCTCATGCTAATTTAAGGAAAGTGCAAAAAGCTCAACAAAGAAGGTATAATAAGGTTAGGTTGAGGGATTTTAGAGAAGGTCAGAAACTTTTATTATTGTTACCTTTAGAGGGTGCTAAGTTACTATCAAAGTGGCAAGGTCCATATAAAGTGATTAGGAAAATTAATGAGGTAGACTATGAAATTGAGACTTTCGACAAACAGAAAAAGAAAGGTGTCTATCATGTAAACTTATTGAAGGAATGGCATCAAAGAGAGGTTTTTATGGGAGATGTAGAGGAATCCGGATTAGGACCATATGTTAATGAAGCTTATGAAGAAAATTGCAAGATACAAGTTTGTCAAGAGCTATCATGTCAACAGAAAGATCAGATACAGAAGTTACAGGTTCAATTCAAAGATGTCTTTTCTAATAAGCCGGGGAGACTAATTTGACTGAACACAAGATAGAAATAATAAGTGATCAAATAGTACTGGTTCAAAGGAGACCTTGGCCTAAATATTTGATACCTGTAGTAGAAGTAGTACAAAAATGTTAGACTTAGGAGTAATTGAGCCATCTACAGGTCCATGTAGGAGTTACCCTGTAGTGGTTCCTAAACTGGATGGAACTGTACGGTTCTGTGTTGATTTTCGACATTTGAATGCCGTTTCCAAATTCTATGCATATCCTATGCCTAGGATTGATGATCTTTTGGATAGATTAGGAGAAAGCTCAATTCTTAAGCTCATTAGATCTTACAAAAGGATATTGGCAAATTCCTTTAAGGAAAGAGGATAGGGAGAAAACTGTGTTCGGAAGTCCAATAGGATTGTATCATTTTACCAAAATGCCTTTTGGATTACATGGAGCAGCTGCTACTTTTCAAAGATTGATGGATCAAATCCTAGAACTTGTTAGAGATTTTTCAGTTGCTTACATAGATGATGTTACTATTTTTAGTAAAAGTTGGGAGGAGCATTTAGAACATTTAAGTAAAGTTTTGTTAGAGTTAAGGAAAGCTAATTTGAAAGTTAATCCGAAGAAATGCAAAATAGCACAGAAGGAGGTGAAACTCCTAGGGTTTTGAATTGGTCAAGGTAAAATTTATCTGCTACAAGACAAAGTAGATCGAATTTCAGATTGGAGAAGACCTAGAACTAAAAAGGAGGTCCAACAGTTTTAAGTTTAGCTGATTATTATCGACATTTTATTAAAAACTTTTCTGAAATTGCTGCTCTTTTAACTGACTTGACTAAGAAGAAATGTGGGAAATGGGTAGAGTGGGGTGAGAAGGAACAAGATGCCTTTGATTTGTTAAAAGAAAAACTTTGTTCTCATTCCGTTAGGATTGTTCCTGACTTTACTAAACCTTTTATTGTTCAAACTGATGCCTCGGAGAGAGGAATGGGAGCCATCTTAGCTCAGGAGAAGGATGGGTTAGAACATCCCATAATTTATCTTAGCAGGAAATTAAGTAATTGGGAGCAAAAATATTCCACCATTGAAAAGGAAGCCCTGGCACTAAAATGGGATATACTTTCCTTAAGATATTATTTGTTAGGTGCATCATTTACCTTAATTACTGATCACGCACCATTAGTGTGGTTAAATAGAATGAAGGAGACAAATCCTCGATTGACATGATGGTATCTAAGCTTACAGCCCTTTTCCTTTAATATTAGATATAGAAGAGGTAGGTTACATGCTAATGTTGATTATTTTTCCCGACAGGGTAAATGGGACAAAGATGAAACAGACCAGACGGCATACTTGAAGGAGTGTGTGTGAAAGAAAGAAGTGCAGAAAGAAGAGATTGCTGAGTGTGCACCATCTGACAGTGACAGAAAGAAAGAACTACAGGAGGAGGCTGAAGATGTTAATATAGGAAAAGGAGCAGAAGGTGGAGGAGATGTAGGGAAAGCCAAGGAGGTCTTTTGGGTAGGGAATGAGATTGCTGACTTCAAAGAACTGTGAGTGACAGATGACAACTGGGGCGTGGGACAGGAGCACGAGGACGAGGGTTGGAGAGAGGCACGCGAGGAGGAGGAGGAAAAACAGTCACAAAGGGACATTAGTACCCAGACGTTGAGGAGAGATGAGAGAGGAGGAACATTTGAGGTAGAGGTGGAGAAAGACTGGACCTGGGTGGTAGAAGAGAAGCCACTATAATGGCAAGCAAATGTGTTAGTGAGGAGAGGAAGGGGCAGGCCCGTATTGAGAGAGAGGGAGAATCCTGTGGCACAGTGGGCTCGCCACCCATGCTGTGGGAGCCAATGTCTTGGACGGGGAACACCTCATTGAATACAGTCTCAGAAGAAATATTTAACCCTCCAAGTGCAACCCTTTTACATCAGATGTCATTGTTGTTAATGACGAACAAGTAATGGAACCAAATACAAAATCTCAAGTTTAATTTTGTTAATAGAAATTTATTAGAAAACGTCAACGAAAGAATGGACAATCTTTACTTCTCCTCGGAACCCCGATGTATGGAAAACGAACCCTCACAGGGACCCAGTTCCATCATTTCCAATGGGGAAATATGCTTTTATATACAGGAGCTGGCAGTCCCAGCAGCCAGGAACTGGCGCTGGAGCCCACAGTGAGTGTCAGAGGCCACTTCTGGGTACCACCAGGCTGCTGGCCAGTGCCAGGTCCCCAACAAGGGCTGGAGGCTTAGCACAGACCCACCCTGCAGCCTGGAAGTCATTTTTGGTCAGGAGGAGGAGGAAGAAGAGGTGAGCTAGGCCATGATAGCAAAATGAGTGTCTCTGGTGATCATTTTGCAAGATATTACAAACGAAATGAAGCAAAAATTTTATTAAACATTTTGCTCATTTTGCAAAACACTCGTAAATCATGGTACTTGTAAACTGAGGTGCCAATGTACTTAAAAGGTGTTCTACTTATATAAAATGTTCTGCTTATATACCACCATATAGTGCTTAAAGCACTCTCTGAGCAATTTATAATTTAATTATGCAGGCTACACACTGCCCCTCTCCCCAAGCAAGGTACTCATTATACTGATCTCAGAAGGCTAGAAGGCTGCATCAATCATAAGATGGCTACCTGGGAGTGAAACCCAGGTTGTGAGCACAATTTTAGCTGCAGTACAGCAGTTTAACCATTGCGCCATGACGGTCTTCCACTCATCCTGGAAAATGAGACATATGACTAGCTGCATAAAAGGGGGTTCACAAAAGAGGAAAATGTTGGTTTTATTGAAACTTTTGCATGCTGACTCTGATGGGTTTTGGCTGGAAGGAATCTTTTTGAGCTGCAGTGGCTGTCAATCTATCAATCAGTAACCAACTGTTTCCTTTCTGCCTCAGATTTTGAAGATAGCTATACCTCTCTACTCATGTTTCCTTTTTCTGCCCTTTTTACAGTCAGGGGTCAGAGATCAATTAAAATCAGTATGTGGTCATTATTGTTGAGTCAGTCATGTAGTTAGTTATGTACTATAGCTATGAATTAGATGTTCAGGGACTGCAACTCCCAGAAGCCTCCACCACTCGTTGTGCTGGAAGGGGTTTCTAAGAGTTGCAGTCCAGGAACATCTGGGGACCCACAGGTTGAGAACCACTGATGTAAACAATTCATTTTTCTACAATACAATAAGAATACAGTAAGAATACAATTCACTTTCAATTACTCACAATAAGAATTGTGAGTAATTGAAACTTTTTTTTATTTTTCTCTTATCAGAGTGAATTATTGAGACTATGAGTGCCTGTTGAGGTGAATAACCCAAACATAGACTCATAGACTCATAGAACCATATAGTCCAACCCCCTGCCATGCAGGAACCCACACAGTATTTCTGACAGATGGCCATCCAGCCTCTGCTTAAAAACCTTCAAAGGAGACTCCACCACCCTCCGTGGCAGCATATTCCACTGCCGAACAGATCTAACTGTTATGAAGTTCTTCCTAATGTTTAAGTTGGTGGTCTGCTGTGAGCAGCTAATTTTTCTGTTGTTCTCTGAACTTTTTCCACTGCATAGTTAGAGGTTTTGAACCTAAAATTTCACACTCTATCTCCTATGCCTAATCCCACCCTGCCTGAAATATGAAATACACAACTGGCTATATAAAGAGGAGGAGAGGAAAACCAGTCATTTTCCCACATGGGTTTTCTTCAAATGTATTTTGGTACCTAATGTCTAAAGATGCCTTCTCCTAGACAGTGGTACCTTGTATAAAGGAATTAATTCATTCCAAATGAAATTATGTTAAGCAAATTTTCCTGTATGCAAATTCCCATAGGAATGCATTGAAAATGAAGTGATCCCATTTTTATGTTGTACGGATTCTCCCCATAGGCGATTATGTTAAGCAAATTTCCCCTATCTCTGGAATTTTTAAGTTGTACAAATTTTTATGTTATACAAGATGTTTGTTATACAAGGGTCCACTGTATTTAAAACTGGCTTGTGAGTTTAAGGCTGCTTTATTCTATATGGTTGTTCACGTGGCTGTTACTTTGTAAAGGGGAAAGCCCTAAAGATGGCTAAACTACTTATGAATTAACAAATTTGCACAGAGGGGTAATGTTGTGTTACAGTACACTGGTTACTAACAGAGAAGCTGGGGTTCTTTTAGAACTGCTGTTTTGCAACACGTTTACCATCTGGATTTCTAAAATTGGCACTTTAGAAGCCAATATGTGTTCACTTCATTTTCCACAAGTGTACCCTTTTTGGAAAGTAGCTGCAGCATTACATTTCCCATGAGCTTGAGTACACTACATTTTGGGGGGAAAGGGATTCTTGAACATGTCCTTCCAGCATGTAAGGCTGCATCACACTCCTGAATAGCGAGAGGTTTAATCACTGCCAGCATTTCACACAAAAGAATGTGCTAGAGTACTTAATGCATTGTTTCCTTCTTTGAAGAAGCAAAATAGCAAACCCAATGTTTTTGGGCAAGTCCTGTTGTGCCTGTTAACAATTTACAACAATGTGCAGTTTGTGAGGGTGTTTGTTTCGCAAATAATCACAAGACAAATATTGCGGGTTGCTTCTCTTTCTGCTGCAGCACTTTAGACTGGACCCTTGCATAGCAATGGCAACTATTTCAAACAATGCAAATTTTATCCAACTGGAATTACATAGGTCTCTAAACAATTTCATACCAGGATAAAATATTAATTAGTTTTTAATTTGTGTCCCATTCTCACAGGGCATGGAAGAAGAAATTAAAATAATTTTTCTGCATCTTATCCCCTCCCCTCCTCCATTAACTTCTTCACCTTTCTTTATCCTTCTCATTTTACAACTAACCTGCTATACCTGTTTTAAGACTTACTGTATGTCAGTCCTTATTACCTATGCTAAGTTGTATTCCGGGTTGCCCCTGTGTCAACAGAGCAGTTCCTTCCCTTTAGGGAAGGGGACAGAGATCCTACTGAAGGAGACTGGGGGGGGGGCATCTGTTATTTTCCCACTCTTGCAAAAGTCCATAAACTACCTCCTACACATCTGTCTTCAAATAAAAACCAGTACAACTTAGAAGTACAGTATTGCTAATATTCAGTCTGAAATAATTACAGCTACTGTACAGGAGTGAAACAAAACATCCTGCTTAAATGTATATGTAGTTATTGGAGGGTATAACCTGTTTCAGAGGAACAGGCCTAGTTTAAAAAAAAGGAGGAGCCTTATATATTAAGGGTGTTTATGCTGCTGAAGAAATCCAGAATACACAACTGGGAAGTCAGGTTATGAGTATTTGGGTGTGAATTAAGAGGGAGAATAATGGGAGGGGTGTCACTGTTTGGGTATTTTATAGATTCCCCAAACTAGCCAGAGGAGTTGGATGATGCCTTCTGTGAGCAGGTGGCCACACAGTCAAAAGAGAGGGATGTAATACTAAAGGGAGATTTTAACTATCCCAATATATGTTGGCAGTCTAACTCAGCTAAGAATGCAAGGTCCAATAAATTCCTTACTGCCCTTGCACTGGTCCAGAAGGTAGAGGAGGCAACAAGAGGAACAGCTATTTTAGATCTGATCTTAACCATTAGGGAAGACCTTGTAAATGGGATTGAAGTGGTGGGATCTTTAAGTAGAAGTGACCATGCTCTTTTGGAATTTGTTATACAGTGGGAAGGGGAAGCTAAGTATAGCCAGACAAGCATCCTGGACTTTTTGTAAATTAGGGAATTATTGGCTGTAATTCCATGGACCAAGGCACTGAAAGAGAAGGGAGTCCAAGATGATGGAAATTCCTTAAAAGTGAGATATTAAAGGCACAATCTACAATGGTTCCAACAAGAAGAAAAAACAGGAGATGTCTAAGGAAGCCGCAATGGTTGACTAAAGAACGTTCAAGTCAGCTAAATATACAGTGGACCCTTGTATAACAAATGGTTTGTATAACATAAAATCTGTACAACAACAAAAAAAAATTCCAGAGATAGGGGAAATTTGCTTAACAGAATCATCTATGGGGCAAATCCATACAACATAAAATGGTCGGGATTATTCTGCTTTCAATGCATTCCTATAAGAAATTTGTATAAAGGAAAACCTGCTTAACAGAATTTCATTTGGAACAAATTAATTCCTTTATACAAGGTACCAGTTTATATTTTAAAAAACCATGTACAGGAAATGGAAAAATGGGTATATAAGCACCAAATAGGTATACAGTGGAACCTTGTATAACAAACAACTTGTATAACATAAAATCTGTACAACATAAAAAATTCTGGAGATAGGGGAAATTTGCTTAACAGAATCGCCTATGGGAAGAATTTGTACAACATAAAAATGGGATTACTCCATTTTCAATGCATTCCTAGGGGAATTTGTATAAAGGAAAATTTGTTTAACATAATTTCATTTGGAACGAATTGATTCCTTTATACAAGGTACCACTGTATAAGCAAATAGCCAGTATATGCAGGGGGATGGTAAGAAAAGCTAAAACACAGAATCAACTTAGACTTGCCACAGAGCTTCAAGACGGTAAAAAGGGGCTTTTTTAGTTTTGTCCACAGCAAAAGGAAAAATAAGGTGATGATAGAGTCTCTGTGTGGTGATGATTGCCAGTTACTAACAGGAAACAGGGAAAAGGCAGAACTACTCAACACCTTCTTTGCCTCCGTTTTCTCCAGGAAGGAAAAAAGAGTTCAGTCGGGTCGAAGCATAAATGAGGTAGGGTGGAAATTGCAGCACAGAATAGATAGGAAGGTAGTATAGGAATACCTGGAAACCATAGATGAATTTAAATCTCTGGGGCCAGATGAATTACACTCAAGGATATTAAAAGAACTGGCAGAAGTAATTTCAGAACCATCGGCAATAATCTTTGAGAATTCCCAGAGAACAGGAGAAATCCCCATAGATTGGAGGAGGGGGCCATCTTCAAAAAGGAGAAAAAAGAGGACTCAAATTATTATCACTCAGTCAGCTTGACATCTATTCCTGGAAATATTCTAGAGCAGATCTTTAAGCAGACAGCCTGCAATCATTTAACAAGCAATGCTGTCCTTACTAGAAGTCAACATGGGTTTATCATAAACAAGTCATACCAGACTAATTTGATCTCTTTCTTTGATAGAGTTACAGGCCTGGTGGATGAAGGGAAGGCAGTGGATGTTGTTTATCTTGATTTTAGTAAGGCCTTTGATAAGGTTCCCCATGACATACTTGCAAAGAAGTTAGTAGAATACGGGATAGATAATGCTCAAACCTCAAAACTCAGCTACTGCTTTTTGTACATCAATCATTTTTCAGGCAGTGAAAACAAAAAGTGAATAGGAATGGATGAGCATTTAAAAAGAATTTCCAATTGTTTCCATAATGTTGATGGAAAGAGCTTGATAGCTTAGCTCAGGGTTGTTCAACTTTGAACAGGCCAAGGTCTACTTTTTCTGGCCCAAAGTGCCTGAGGTCTACTACAGTAATACCTCTACTTACGAATTTTATCTGTTCCGAGCACGTGCTCATAACTAAAAACTTTTGTGAGCAGAGCAGCTGTTTCCCATAGGAATGCATTTAAAACCCCTTAATCTGTTCTGGAGGGAACAGATTTCAATGTGCCATGGCCTTTGAACTGCCCCGCTCGCTGAGACAGTGGGCTGGCAGACCCAGAACTTTGCTGGGGCAGTGGTGGTCCTTGGGATGGGGGAGGGAGGGGTGGAGAACTTATCCCCTCAGTTTTTTTATTGATGGCCGGCGGGCTACTTTTGAACCCTTCACGGGCTACCAGTAGCCTGCGGTCTACCTGTTGGGCAGGCCTGGCTTAGCTCTTAGTGCAGTCCAATGTGTTTATGGTACTGAGTTAAGTTGTCTCTGGTACTAAGTTACACTCCCCATCTTAGTATGTCAGGTAGCTTCAAAACGCTACATACATGGAACAACTATACCTGTTGAATTTTGCCAGTAGAGCAATAATGAGTTGCAAATATGACCCCCTTCACAATAGGACAGCCACTTAATCACATTTTACCCACTCCCCGTGCTGGACCGTGATAGGAATCATGCCACAAAAGCACACCAGTTTGTAACAATTTATGAAAACTTCCCTTGTTAGTTACTAAAATGAAAATCTCAGAAGTGAACTACCCTCCCAGCAAAAGTTCCCAGGTTTCATTGCTTCCTGCTAGGGCAAAGATCTGCCACTTTAAAAATATTCATTTTAAAACCTCATATATGGAAAATTAGCCTTTCTTTCACTGCCTTTCTTGAAGATTAATTGAATTTTCAAGAATGCTAAGTGCTATCTGGATACATAATTCATTAAAACCGCCACTTGCCTCATCCCAGTGCCACTCTGCATCACAGTCACCTCCAAGGACAAGTACCCCTGGAACTTCCATTAACAAAAAGGAGCAGAAACTACTGTATTACAACCACCACCACCACCACCACCACCACCACCACCATCACCACCACCACCTACTGTGACAGAAACTACTACTACATACTTTATGGTTCACTTTTATTACAAGACAAGAGGAACTCTGCACAGGCATGTTCTGATTGTAGGAATATGAGAGGAAAAGCCATGATCCACATAGGCCTACTGTACTTTGAGCGCCTCAGACAGAGACATGTGCTTTGAATAATCACATGCTACTTCCTTTCCCTCTACAAAAAAAAAAAATCTCTCTTGAGTTGGAACTGCACAGTGATATACTAGCCTCACAAACCCTGACTGTCATCCCATGAAAGACACACTGCACAGAACAGCTAAGAAAGAACAGTAACTACATAAGAACTAACATTCAGACTCTACTGAATGATGAAGACTAACAATGAAGAACAACATGGAAAAGACAGGAAAAAGAATGGCTTCCTGAAGGGTAAAGGAAGCATGGAAACTCTAGAACAGTGGTGGCAAACCTTTGGCACTCCAGATGTTTTGGACCACAACTGCCACAAGCCCTTTGCCATTGGCAATACAGGCTTGGAATACAGGACATCTGGGAGTTCCAAACCCAAGGGAGGCCCAGAAAGTTGTAACAAGGACTAGGGCCTTCTCGGTGGCTGCTCCCCAGTTGTGGTATCATCTACTACTAGAAATTCACCTGGCACCCTCGCTTCAAAACTTTTTTAAAAAAATATTAAAATTTTGGTTTTACAGAATGGCCTTTCGTGACTTCTCAAATATCTAGTAAGATGCTTTGCTACAGTATATTGTGATTTTATGTTGTAAACCGCCCAGAGTAGCCCTAGGGCTACATGGGTGGTATAAAAGTCAAATAAATAAATACATAAATAAATAAATAACAGTTCTCAGGAGAATCTGTGTCCTCCTTCAGCTTCATCAGAATGTGTTTGGTCTTCCTTCAGCCCGGTAGATCTGGTTCTTCCACTCCCGGCCTCCTATGATAAGGCACCTGTGTAAAATTTTACAGAGTAGCCTATACAGTACTATACAGTATAACTTATTCAATTCTTTTACAGTAAACAAACAAACATACAAATAGTAAGTATTTTTCTATCTGGTGGAACTCCCATGAAGGAAAATTATGAAGTTTATAGTCACTGACACACACAAAAAAACAAATGACATCTCCCTAGATACTCTCCGATGTATTCTGCAAACTTTCCGTGGATTTCTGAGAGCAGGGGATGCAAAGCAGAAGACATATTTGAAATAAAGTGAAATATATAATATATTGTCCCCCGGGGTTTCCTCCACCCCCCACCATAGATTTTTTAACTCATAAGTTTCTTAACATTCAAAATACTGGATTTTCATATTTTTATATTCTGGTCATCTCTCATCACTCCTAACAACATATCAGAAATAATGGGGGGGGGGAGATGGACAACCGAAATTTCATAGATAACAATGATTTCTGGATGCCTGTTCTGCATTTAAATGCTTTAATCAAGTGCTCAGAGGGGGGGGGACCAATGCTTCTTACAAACCATTTTGAAAGCTACTTGAAAAGAACTGACCAAGAACACTCCCTTAATTTAATTGAAATCTAGCTGATTGATACTGCATTATATCTCGAAAACGCATGCAGTATGCGCAGTACAGAACGTAGCTCAGCTCTCAGACAAAACTAGGTAAAGCCCGTGCTTCCAAGGCAAATCCCAACTAAAAACTTGTGTCCTTCCCAATGAAAGAATGTTTTCACATGGCGTTCTGTGAACTGAATACCAACAGGCAAAGCTGGCATAGCAGAATGTTTGTCAAACTGAACACACACAAAAGGCCAAGTCCCCGAAGAACTGAATGAGAGTGTGAGCCTTACATGCACCAGGATCAAGCCCAAACTTGAGAATGACTTTTTAATAGGATTGTGGGGATTAGTAACCATGTGTCTCCTGCTGTTATTTGCACCATGAATGAAGCAGGGAAAATTCTTAGATTTTTCCGGAAAGGACTGACCCCACCCCGCCTGCCCGCTCCAAACTTCTGCATGAAAAACTCCCTCTTCCTCTGACTCACCCCCCCCCCATTTTTTCCTCTGGATTGTATTTGAAAACATGGACATGACACCTCATCCAGTGAATGACAGGCAAATAACCAAGTCTTCTTTAGCTGAAGTCTAAGCTGTTACTTATTTAACAAAGGGGACTATTGAGGTAGAAATAACCTCACCACCATGTTACCACAGTTTACCCAAATTAAGAGGAAGTACGTTCTGTTTGCAGAGCATGGTAAAATACATCAGAATTTACATCAGTGGGTTCCCTCAGCTGCACCCTCTCATTTTGTAGATTCCCTTCCCAACAAACATTTACTTTTCTAGTGAACTTTAGCCCTGCAATGTTCAGGACACACACACTTCTTAACTCTTTCTAGGGCAACTCTTGTTGAGCATGATTAAGAAGCATAATGATTGCCCACAGTGGGATCAATATCCTGTACATACTGCCACCCCAGCCCTATAAACCTCACACTTTCTCAGACAGGAACTTCACTTCTCACAAATGAGGTACCGATAAATAGAGGAGTTCGTCAAGGTTGCATTCTAGCCCCGCTCCTTTTTAACCTGTTTATCAGTGATATGAGGTCTTTCCTAATTGAGTCACATGTAATTAGTCATGCCCCCGATTAGCGGATTATCGCTGCCCGCTCCTTTTATATGCGGATGATGCAGTGATCCTTTCGTACTCAAGAGTTGGATTAACTAGGGCCCTAAAGGTCTTTGCGGCATACTGCCAGCTCAATCGCCTGACAATTAATTATGGGAAATCTAAAATACTGGTCTTCTCTAGATCTCGGAAAATTTATAAGTGGAAACTCGATGGAGTCCCAATAGAAGAAGTCTCCAAGTTTAAATATTTGGGAGTCTTTTTCCACTATAACCTGAGTTGGACACCCCAAATTCAATATTTACAGAATAAGGGGAAAGTACTCCTCTATGCACTGCTACAGTTTTTCTCTGCCGATGGGGCTTTTCACATCCCCTCGGCTCTGAAGGTGTATAAAGCAAAAGTAGTATCTACCCTTAGTTACGCTGCCCCGCTTTGGGCAGTGATGTCAAATCGAGACACTTCAAAATCATTTCCTTCGCCGTCTTTTAAAACTTCCCCCTTGCGTGAGCAATGCCTTGATACGTCTCAAGCTACAAATCCCGTCACTAGTGACTACTATCTGGAAACGAGTTTTCAATTACTGGTTGGCTGCATGGCACAGGCTCCCTGATCATTATTTGTTCCAGTGCCTTTGGCACGATGAATACACAAATCCCTGGTCTAGTAAAATCCATGCTAAACTTTTGAGTATTGGAATCTCTCAATCGGAATCCTTAAAAATGGATCTCGCCATAGCTAAACGACTTATTGGACAAAGAATGAAAGACATTGAACTCCAAATGAACCACTCTTTAGGCGGGGGCGTTTGTTCCCTCCGATATTTCAGCATAGCCCCATCAGCCGTATTCCATCATATTTGTCGTCCCTCTTTTCTATATCCCATCGTCTCGCGTTTACTAGTGCGAGGTTTAATGTTTTTCCCTCAAATGTGCGGAGACATAGATTTTCCAAGGGTACAGTGTCCCCCTTATGTGAGTGTGACAAGAAGTCAGTAGAATCCCTTCTGCATATAATATTTTACTGCCCTTTACATAGTACAGCTAGAGAAAAATTCTTAAGTTTTATTATACAGAAGTTAGCTGATAAGCCCGTGCAGCACCACATGGCCTTATTATTACAATACATTGATTCCCACACAACTTTGCAAGTGGCGAGATTTCTCAATACAGTTTTTTTAAACAAAAAACAGGCAGGACAGCTATAAAAGGGAATAAGTTGACTCACTCTGGGCAACCTACTCATTGCTGAATACTCCTGATATCCTGATGCATAGAATAGAATAGAGTTTTATTGTCATTATGCATATGCAAAATATGCACAACGAAATTAGAGTGCTGTTCCACTACACACTCTAAGCATACAAACACATAAAACATATAAAACACCATACAAAATATTAAAAACTCTTAAAATTGCTTACAAAATTTAAAACACTACTTAAAACTGATTAAGATAGTGCTAAAACTGTCGCATTTAGCTTGGATACCGCTCTGTGATAAAAACTGTTCTTTAGTCTATTTGTCCTTGACCTAAGAGTCCTGTATCTCCTGCCAGACGGCAACAGTTCAAAAAATTGGTAGCCAGGATGCGAAGGGTCTCTCAAAATTCTAGATGTCTTCCTTGAGCATCTGGAGTTGTATACTTCTTCCAAAGGAGGAAGAGGACAGCCCACTATCCTCTCAGCAGTGTTTATGACCCTCTGGAGTGCCCTTCTATCTGCCACTGTGCAACTGGAAAACCAGACACAGAGGCAGTAAGTGATAGTGCTTTCTATAAAGCCCCGGTAGAAGGTTACCAACAGAAGACAGTTGTTCCCTCCTGAGAAGTCTCAGAATATATAATCTCTGTTGGGCCTTCTTAACCAGTGCTTCAGTGTTGGCACTCCAGGTCAAATCCTCCTGTAGAATAACTCCTAAGAACCTACTGTCCGTCACCTGCTCTACACAAACTCCATCAATAATCAGGGGCTGAGTGTCTGATTTCCTTTTTCGATAGTTGTACATTGCATGTACAATGAGCTCTGATGTATGAACACTGTTCACCCTTATATTATGCCTTATGTATTTTATGTGTCTCTTTTAACAATTTATGGGCTTATAGCTGCAATAAACTCGACTTGACTGAGTGAACTTTAGCCCTGCAATGTTCAGGACACACACACCTCTTAACTGTTTCTAGGGCAACTCTTGTTGAGCATGATGATGAAGCATAATGATTATTATTATTTATTATTTATTATTTTTCAAACTTATATACCGCACCTATTTCCCACATAGGGGACTCAGGGCGGTTTATAACAGCAAAAATAGTACATGTAAAATCAATAAAAACAACTATGACAATGGTATCCAGGAACAAATTGGCGGGTAAAAAAAAAAAACGGGGCTGGGTCTACTGGCCATCGCCGAAGGCGTCCCGAAAAAGAAGGGTCTTAAGGTTTTTCTTAAACGACGCCAGCGACAGGGCCTGCCGTAATTCCCTGGGAAGCTTATTCCAGATGGTTGGTGCCACTACCGAGAAAGCCCGACCATGAGTGCTTGTCTTACGGGCCTCCCTCGGAGTGACGGTCCGCAGTGAAAGTGCCAACGAGGAATGGGTGGGTCGAGCCGGATCTAATTGTCGGGCGAGACGCTCCGCCAAATAAGCAGGGGCCAAGCCATGGAGGGTTTTGTAAGCCAAAACCAGCACCTTGAACCTTATTCGGGAGGCAACGGGTAACCAGTGTAGACGAGCCAGGATAGGGGTGGCGCGGTCGTAACGGCGCGCAGCAACCACCAGCCTGGCCGCCGTATTCTGGACCCGCTGCAGTCGCCGAACAAGGTTCAAGGGAAGCCCCATGTAGAGGGTGTTGCAATAATCCAGCCTCGACATGACCAGTGCCTGTACCACAGTCCTCAAGGAGCCCTCATCGAGGTACGGGCGAATCTGGGCGATAAGCCTTAGATGGTAAAAGGCCGACCTGGTCACGGCTGACACCTGGGATTCCAGGGTCAGATCCAGATCCAGGACGACGCCCAGATTCCTCACTCTTTGCACATGCTGGAGGGCGGACCCGCCCAGACTGGGAAGAGGGCCACAATACCCCTCCGAGGTGCCCCTGAAGAACATAACCTCGGTCTTACCAGGGTTGAGCCTGAGTCTGTGGGTCCTGGTCCAGTCCAGAACCGCAGCCAGACAACGATCAAGGGTCCGGACGGCCTCCACTGCACAGGTGGAAAAGGAGAGATTGCCCACAGTGGGATCAATATCCTGTACATACTACCGCCACAGCCCTATAAACCTCACACTTTCTCAGACAGGAACTTCACTTCCATAGTTATTGTGATTCCACTGGCCTTCGTTCCCATTATAACTCAGGGGAAGTGTGGTCCATATATTTTAAACTCTCACAAGACAGCAGCGACTAGCCAGTGCTCTGAGGCTAACATCACACATGAGCAAACATAAATTCTTCCTTACAAATGTTCACAACTGCAAAATAATTATTGGTAGCTATGATGCATTCAACAACATATAGCCATACACTTACACTCACACACAGAACACACACTGATACAAATAATATCTATTGTTTTATCCATTATAATTTATATCTTTCCTTTACATCCAAAACAGTGTTTCCTTGCAGCCATGGGGACCACATGACCACGGACTTGCACAACACTGGCTCTTCGGCTTGAATACGGAGATGAGCATTGCCCCTAGAGTCGGACATGACTAGCATGCATGTGTGTGTGGGGGGACCTTTACCTTTTACCTTGATGATGCATTCAGCAACATATAGCCATACACTTACACTCACTCACACACAGAACACACACTGATACAAATAATACCTATGGTTTTATCCATTGTAATTTATATTTTTCTTTACATCCAAATTAAAATATATTTCTCAAAGTTACTAATATAGGTATTTATATCTGTTGGCTGAGATCCTGTTCTACAATTGTACAAATAGTGTAACTTTTGTAAGTAAACTGCTATTAGAGCAGAAATTTCCATAGAGAGTATCTATTGAATACTGTGTAGCATGAATCAATGTGCAACAGATAAGGCTGATGGAGTTTTTTTACATATGGCAATTTACTTACAAAAGTTGTGCTGTTTTTATAACTGTGTGACAAAGTATTGCCTCTTAATTTGCAACTTGCATCACAAATTCACCAGATGCCAAGGTGGTAGTCAATATTTAGCTTAGCTTTGAAGAAAATCTAACTGAATGAACAATGTGGATCACTATACAGTAGGACTCTAGTATCTGCTGGGGATTGGTTCCAGGCATTCCCATGGATAACGAAAACCATCAATAAGAGAGAATGCCCCCCAAAAACCCAACAGTGCTATTTTGTGGCAGTAGCTTGCTTTACGGCTACTGTTTATGACAATAGCTTGCTTTATACTACTGCTGTTTTACAGGTGCTGTTTGTGACAGTAGCTTGCTTTACAGGTGCTGTTTGTGACAGTAGCTTGTTTTGTGGCTGCTGAATTATTTATTTCAAATAAAATAAAATCAAATTTTATTATACGGTCATCGACCCAAATATTTGAAAACAGACAATATAGTATACAAAACCATAGATAACTGAATCAGTGGATGAATCAGTGGATATGGGGGTCCAACTGTATTTAGATGAACATCATGTTATTTCTGTCTCTATATACCAACAAGTGTTCCTAAGAACAAAAATCTTGTCCCTCTTATAACAAATAGCTAATTTTCGGGTGATGTCGTTTATTAATAAAGTCAATATTATGCAATATATTTGCACTTTTGACAAGGTCAGAAAAGTGTGCAGTGTATGAATGTTTCTGTGTGACCTTTACACATTGCACTACTCATTGCTTTGTGAATATGTGATGCATCGGTTCCTTTGCTTTGAAAATTATGTCTACTGAGCACAGCATGAATCGTGGGGAGAGAGAAATCACAGAGAAACTGCTCAACATTTGTTGAAACAGGAGACTACATTTCTCATCAATCATTGAACAGGAGGACTGAGTGCTCACATAAACAAATTACTTCTCTTTTGAGGTGTATGTGCTCCTGAACCAAACCAATGCTTCAATGATTCCAGTTTTCCCAAGATAGCAATTTGGTACAAATAAATTGCCCCTACAACAATGGAATGAGTTTAAAATAATTACAGTCATTTGTCATTTACTACAGTCACTGCCATACTATACACTTGGACAGAATAATTACAGCTCTGATTGCACATTTGCAATCCCAACCATACTTGGCTAAGAAGGGCAGAATTTGCAAACAGTATAACACAAGATCGGGGTGTGGTTGTTATCGGGGCGTGGTGGCTCAGTGGGCTAGATTACTGGAAATTGTTGGCAGCTCACGCAGTGGAGCGAGCTCCCACTGATAACCCCAGCTCCTGCAAAACTAGCAGTTCAAAAGCACATAAATGCAAGTAGATAAATAGGTACTTCCGTGAAAAGTGGGAAGGTAAAAAAGTGTTTCCTTACAGCCGTGCCAGCCACAAGGCCACAGATTTTTACAACACTGGCTCTTCGGCTTGGATATGGAGATGAGCACCACCCCTAGAGTCAGACACAACTAGCACACATGTGCGGGGGGAACCTTTACCTTCACCTTTACCGAGCCCCGTGGCACAGTTGCCAAATGCCTATACTGCAGGTAAAACTGTGCTCACAACCTGGGGTTCAGTACCAGGTAACAGGCTCATGGATGACTCAGCCTTCCATCCTTCCGAGGTTGGTAAAATGAGTAGCCAGTAGTCCTTTCCTTTCCATTTTTTGCTACATGCACAGTCAGGTAGCTTAGAGGGAACTATGCAGTGGATCCATTTTACTCTGGTTTCAGGCCTGGTTTATGAGAAGGAGATGACTTTGCTTGCCTTCCTGGAAAACCTAAGCCAGGAACTTAACAAGGGAAGTGTGTCCTTAGTCCTGCTGGTGCCACCAGTAAGAACATGCTAGGTGTGCCCTGTCTGATATCCCAGCCTCTGGCCTGTGGAGTTCCTCAGAGACCCTTAGAGGTGTCTTCTTGAATTGATGCTACTTCACATCATGCTGATGATGCCCGGCTTTGTCTTTCCTTTCCATTTGATTCAGAAGAAAAAGAAAATAATGTCAATAATACAGTAGGTAACGTGAACAACTCAAAGCTTAATTCAGAGAAGGCAGAAATCCTCCTAATAATTTATAAGGTACATAACACAATAGGGCCTGAGCCAGTTAAATTACACTTCAGCTTGTACTTGAGATCTGCAGCTAGAGTATACTCCTCATTTTAGATCCTAAGCTGGATCCCCAGTTTTCAACAATGTCCAAGGTGCACTTGTTAAAGGTAGTATGCTAGCTCTGGTGACATCTACCTGTAATCTAACTACATTGACACATGCCTTAGTTGCATCCCACATAGATTATGTGGAGCTACCTTTGAAGAGTGTTCAGCTAGTCCAAATTCTACAGCCAGATTCTTGACAAGGGCAGGTTACAGGAAGCATAACATTCCCTTCTTATAACAGTTTCTTTGGCTACCAATATGTTCCTAGACATAGCTCAAAGTGCTCTTTTTGACCTACAAAGCTCTATATGACATGGCTCCAAGCCACCTCAAGGGCTATATCTCCCCATGTGAATCTCCTCAGCTTTTAAGATTTCGAGAAAGTTCTTTTCTCTCTCCTGCCATCCTCTCACACACATTTGGTGAGGAGATGAAAGAGGACTTTTTAGGACAGTAGAAAAAGATCGGACTAAGACTCCGAAAAATGTTGGCTGCAGAGTTGGCAGCTCGCGGTTCGAATCCCGGGTGCCACACAGTGGAGCAAGCTTCCACTGTTAACCCCAGCTCCTGCCAACCTAGCAGTTCGAAAGCATGTCAATGCAAGTAGATAAATAGGCACCGCTGTAAAAAGCGGGAAGATAAAACAGTGTTTCCTTGCAACCACATGGCCATGGACTTGCACAACACTGGCTCTTTGGCTTGAATACAAAGATGATCACCGCCCCTAGAGTCGGACACAAATCTAGCATGCATGCACAGGGAAAATCTTTACCTTTGCCTTAACCCAGCTAATTAGTGGTTTAAGTATCTCTGGCTGTGGAGCTAGATGTTGGGAGTTTGATTGTCCACTGTGCCTCCTCAGAATTGTACAGTTGTGCTCTCCTTCACCGTTGGGGCCTCCTGGAGAAATCTTTTTTATTGTCCTCCTCTCCATATTGAGATTGGGTTGGAGCTTTACCTTTTCTCTCTTGGTAGCACATATTCAATAAATCTACCTCATATACTGTATCATTGAAAAATCTTTTCTATCTCCCCTTTCTTAACCTTTAAGCCACAAGCTAGTTTGTCATTTATGGCATTATTCCATACTTCATTGTACCATACTTTCAAATGAAATCCATGCTTAGATTTCCACTTCCTGGAAATTATTAATCTAGCTGCTGTCAGTAAACTGAGCATTTTCTTCCTAAATAGAACACTCTGGAAAGGATGACCATAAGTCGGAATCAACTTGAGAGCACACCATTAATATCATCATATGAAACAATTTGGAAGCGGCTGTCTGGAAGCATTTTTTTTTCTATTAAAGTCTTCCCCAGAACAAAAGGAAACCCAAGAGAGCCTCAAAATCTGAAAGGTATACAAGAAGCTTTTAATTTGTTTAAATTAAATATTACCTCCACCAAATGATAACATCACCCAGTTTGCACCATAAAATATTACACAAGAGGATTTTGCCCCGAGTACAGCGGTACCTCGCAATGCAAAATTAATTCGTTCTGTGGGTTGCTTCATTTTACATAAAAATCGTCTTGCAAAGTGCAGCTTCCCATAGGAATGCATTAAAACCTATTAATCTGTTACGGAGATCAGAAAAAAAGGCAAAATGGAAGAACGGATTACAATGGTTTTCAATGCATTCCTATAGGAAAGCTGTCCAAACACCACAAAAGATGGGAAGAGCCGTTTCCACTCTTTGGTGGTGTTGGGTTTTTGACAGCCCCAATCACAAGGAGTGATGGGGGTGCCAAAAATCCTCCCCTCAAAAGACAAGAAAGGGTTTTTGCTGTCTTTGGCAGGTTGGTGGGCTTTTGAAAGCCTGGCCCAACCCAGCCAAGCAGGGGGAAAGCTTCCCCCCTTTATTGGGTTGGGGGAGAAATTCCTCAATCAACCAGCAGCCAAATGATGCTCTGCGCAGCCTGATAGACAGCTGGTTTTGACAGCTAGGAGCTGTTAAAATTTATTTATTTATTTATTTATTTATTTATTTATTTATTTATTTATTTATTGCATTTTTATACTGCACTGATTTCCCAGAAGCTGACTGTCAGGCTGCGCAGAGCAGCCTTTGGCTGCCGGTTAATTGAGGGGGGTTCCCAATGACAGGAAACGGCTTTTTCTGTCTTTTTTGGGGGGGTGGCCTTTGAAAGCCTAAAGCGCTTTCAAAAAACCCACCTCCCCCAAAGACAGGAAAGGGCTTTTGATTGAGGGATTTACCCCCAACCCAGCTAATGTGGGAAGCTTTTCTCCTGTTTTACTGGGTTGGGGAAGGGACCCTCAATCAACCTGCAGTAGAAGGCTGCTTCCGGCAGCCCAGAACTTTCAAAATCAGCTGGGTGTCAGGCTGGAAGTTTTTTCAGCCTCATAAATTTTTTTTGTCCTACAAGTTTTTCATTTTGCAGGGCATTTCTCTTAAGAGGTATTACAATATTTAGTCGTATCTTCTTTTAATCATTTATGAGCCACCTGGTAGCCATGTTGGGTAATAGCAGCATTGAAATGAACTAAATAAATAATCAATTTCCCAGATTAAGCTATCGGTATTGAACCTACTTGTGCTAATAACTCTTCATCCCCCCCAAAAAAAAAATTATATTGGCTGAAATCCAACAGGCCTATTGAATCAGTCAGGACTTGGTAAAAAAGCAAAGTGTTCTGCTTATATACCGCCCCATACTTCAAGTAGTCTCTGGGCGGTTTACAGTTTCATTACAGTATGTAGGCTACACATTCCCCACCCCCACCCCCGCAAGCTGGGTACTCATTTTCCCAACCTCAGAAGGATGGAAGGCTGAGCGAAACTTGAGCCTGCTACCTGGGATTGAACCCCAGGTCGTGAGCACAGTTTTACCTGCAGTACAGGCATTTAACCACTGCGCCATGAGTCAACTAATCTATTTATTCCATTGATTCAATGGGACTACTCTAACTGCAATTTACTACAGTAGTTGATTTCAGCCATTTAGTGTCTTTTGGGAAATCATGAATTACAATGAACTGTGTTTGTTGCGGAGTAGTCCACAACTGTAAAAATGGGAATTACATAGATTGGAAAAGACTTATAACAGAAGGAAATGAGTCTTTTCTGAGTAAATTACATAATGAGTATAAACTTCAATTCACACTATTTTTGACATATTCAAACAGTCTGTATAAAAATAAGTGCAATAGATGGCCAGAAACAAAAGTATGCATGAACAACACACACCAACCCTTACAATGATTTTAAAATGTGTGTGTGGGGGGGGTGTTACAAAAGTCTGGTGTGAATGTTTTTTGCCAACCATAGATGACGCAGAAAAACATATCAAAACAAAATATTAAAGCATTGAGCTCAAGCCAGGCAAAGTAAAATCCTTTAGTGATCATATTCAAAATTATAAGACAATTAAAATAAATTCTGCAGCAAAGTAAAACTAATGGCAACCAACTATCCAAAGTTCAAAAAAATAAAATCTTGAGTAAAAGTTGCAATGACGGTATACCCTTTCTTATCCACTGACACCTCATGGATGGGATATGTTAAGAGTTTTCCTCACAAGGGAGTGCCACAGAATCACAGGTCTAGCAAGAGATGATGCATTGATATAAATAAGACGGCCTTATTGCAGTTAGTGATGAGCACAAACTGATATGGCCTGGTTCAGGAAAACCCATCCATGTGGCACTATAGGCGCCACATGTTCCCACCCCCTGGGTGAGAAAGTGTGTGTGTGTGTGTGTGTGTGTGTGTGTGTGTGTGTGTGTGGTGTGTGTACAGTCGTGACCGACTCTAGATGACTCCATGTCCATGGAGTTTTCTTGGCAGGAGTACTGGAGTGGCTTGCCAGTTCTTATTCCAGGCGCCTACAGCACCTGGTATTCCCTGGTGGTCGCCCATCCAAGTACTAACCAGGGCCGACCCTGCTTAGCTTCCGAAATCAAGCGAGATCGGATGTGCTTAGGGCATCTAGGCAGCTCAGTCGAGAAAGTAGTTTTCTCCAAAAGCATGAAATGTCTAACACATGTTCAATTAGCTATCTTCCTATTTCTTAATTCTATATTCTCACTTTCTATTAAACATGTTTCTGGTGTTATGGCCAAGGAAATATGTAAAACACTTTCTCTGTTCAGCTTCCAACTTCAGCTGGAAGCTGTTTTCACATTTTATTCTCAGTAGAATTCTCAAAAGTGACACTAATACTTATTCAAGTGCTATAGCAGAAATAGACCACTTTGCTAAACCAGAACACATTTAAAACATAATCACTGAAATCCAGCTAACATAATTTTACATCACAGAAAATGAATGATGTCATCAGTGAGCAACAGAAATCTTTTATTCTCTAGAAAATAGCCATGTTAGCCATAACAGAAAGGAAGAAAACAAGAGATAGAAACATCACACCACGTTAAAGACTGATATTTTAACATGAACTTTTGAGAATTGGGTCCACTTATCTGAAGGACACTTGATCTATGAAAGCCCTCATAAAACAGCAGATAATTTTTACCTGGTGCCACAAATCTTCTGTCTCCCGAGTTTTTGCCTTTATTTTGGTTTCTTGCCAGAAATCTTTAGTTTAATTTAATTTAACCTAAAATTTTCTATGTTCTGCCTTCATGTTCTGGTGGTATGGATCCCATCTGCCCTTGCAAAGATTTTGAGAACCAGGAAATTTAAAAAAAAAACATATACCAGAAGTGGAGCACAGAACATTTAAATTAAATTAAATATTTCTGTTGGTGGCTGATGACATCATCCTTGCTGTGCAAAACAAAGGTGCACAACAGGTTTTCAACCCATAATAATCAGACCAAGAATGGAAGGCCCACAGTTTGCAAGAGGAATCCAGTGGAGGAAACAGAAGAATCATGTGCCTTCTGTCAACATATGTAAAAGTTGACAAAACATATGTTATGTATATTTAACAGAATGTGTAAAGTGAATTGTAAAATGGAGGCAGTTAGATTCTGCAGTGTCATGATGTTAATCCACAAGTGTTAGAGACTAGTAATCACAGGCATGTTAAGTGATGAAGTGCAGGTGGAACTGATTGTAACATCATGGTTTGTAATGGATAGATCAGATTGCATCAGATTGTTAATTAGTGATTGCATCAGATCTTATGAGTGCTGAATAAGTATAAAAGGCACTAGCTTGTCATTTGTAATTTGGGGGACTGTTATGGTAAAAACAGTTTTCCCCACACTCTGTTTGTCTGTTTGCTATATTGTATATAATGCTTGGTTGTTATGCTGTGTATATTTTGATGTATATATGAATATATGAGTTTTTACTCTATTCATTGTCATTGTCTTTCTAATAGACTAACTCTGCAAACCCTTTATATCAATACTAACATTTTATCTACGTTACTGCTGCACTGCTTTGTGTCAGGCACAAGTAAATATTATTATTATTTGTTTGCTGCCCCCTTAAATCTGCTGACAGGGTTATGGGCCCAGCTGGATCAGCAGCCTGATGGGTTTTGTTGTACCTGTATAGATAAAGTGTGTGTTGTTTAAAGTTGTGTTTTTGCAGAGGAAACAGATTGGAATTGGAACGGAGACAAAGCAGAGCTGCAAAGGATTTCTCTCAGAGGCTTGGAATGAGAGCAGAGGAGAAAAGCAGCTGATAAGGACAAGCCAAGCAAAACAGAGTGTGATTTAAACTGGAAGCTGTGGAGGCTGAGGAAATATTTGCCAGAAGAAGCTGAAAAAAGTGTTGCAGATAACGGCAGATAAGGAGCCGGCACATATCAGCGAGAATGGCAAGTATAAATCTAAATTCAAAGCCTCTTGTAAAGCTCTCTGACAGTAATTACCTTAATTGGTGTCTGCAAATGAAGCATTTCTTGATATTCCATGAGCTCTATCAGTATGTAGATAAGCAGCTTGATGAGGAAACTGATGAGGAAGATTTGAAGAAGGATGAGAAAGCCTTGGCAATTATAATGTTATCCTTGGAAGAAACGCAGTTCGTTTATGTGAAGGAAGCAAAAACAGCTCATGAGGCTTGGTCGTTTCTCAGAGCAGCTCACATCAAAGACACAGCTGGGAGTAAAGTATCTCTAATGAAAAAACTATTCAGGTTAAGGCAGAGCCCAGGTGAAACTATTTCTGATTATATAAGGAAAGTAAATAGTATATTTCAGCAATTGTCTGAGGTGGGCATAAATCATGAAGAGGAGTATAAATGTCTAGTTATATTGTCAAGTTTGGATGAATCATATGACAATTTAGTAATGGGATTAGAAGCTATGAAGAGTGATGAATTGTCTATATCATATATACAGTCAAGACTCCAGCAGGAAGAATCAAGAAGGAATGATTCTAAAATAAATAATAAGCCTGCTCAAGTGTCTGGAGAAACAATTCAAGTAATTAGAAGATGCTATAATTGTGGGAGTGACCAACATGTTTTTCGTTACTGTGATAAGGTAAACAAGTGGCAAAGGCAAAAGAAAAGAGTTGCCGGCACAGGCTGGAAGAGTGAAGGTCAACAGCTGTCTGTAATTAATGATAAGGAACAAAAGTGCTCAAGACAGGAATTATTTATTGTAGATTCAGGAGCCAGTATTCATTGTGTAAATAAGAAATGTTTGTTTGAGAAACTAAATTTGTTTAATTGTAGAAATGTAACCTTGGCAGACGGGACTCAGGCAAAAGTCTGTGGTGAAGGTAATATATTTTTCAAACCTCTAAAATGTGTATTTGATAAAGTCCTGTATATACCGTCTTTAAAGAATAATTTATTAAGTGTGCCTATGCTTGTAAAACAAGGTTTTCATGTACAGTTCAGTGAGAATAGTTGCAAGATTGTAAAGAATGGGAAAACAATAGCAACTGGGAGGCTCCAAAACAGTTTGTTTATGATAAGCACTTCTGAGAAAGTTTTGAACATGGTTGAAAATAAGCCTCTACATGACAAATGCATACATCTGATGCATAGAAGATTAGGGCACCTAAGTTTTGAAAGCATTAGGAAAACTTTGCAACATGTGGAACATGGGTCTGTGCAAAGTTGTAAAAAGTTTTTAGATTGCCATGTTTGTAAAGGCACAAAGGTAAAGTCTGCACCAATATCAAAAAAGAGTTTGAGAAAGTCACATCAACCACTACAGCTGGTACATATTGATGTGATTGGACCCATGGCTAATTCATTTGGTGGTGCCAAGTTTTGTCTTGTGATAACAGATGATTATTCACGTTATTCTTGGGTTTACATAATAAAGCACAAAAGTGAAGTGAGTGCTGTATTTAAGAAATGGTTTGTGATGGCAGAAAGACAGTACAGGCAGAAAATTTTAGCTGTACAAAGTGACAGAGGTGGTGAATTTTAGCAAAGCAGTTTGTTGATTATTTAGAAAAGAAAGGGGTGAAACATAGATTGACAAACCCTTCTGCTTCTGCTGAGCATGGATTATCTGAGAGGAAGAATGGGATTCTTCAGAATATCATGAATGCAATGTTGGCAGATGCAAAACTTCCCAAAGGTTACTGGGCTGAGGCAATGAAATATGCAAATTATGTGTCTAATAGAGTGTGGAGTTCAGCTGTGAATGAAGTTCCATATACTCTAATACATGGTAAAAAACCTACAATCAAATATCTCCATTTATTTGGCTCTGAAGCCTGGGTATTAATTCCAAAGAGGTATAGACACAAGAACAGTCCAAAGTCTAGAAAGCTTATGTTTATTGGTGTTCAGCCTGCAGAAAAATCCTGGCGTTTTTGTGACAGTCATGGAAAAGTTTATATAAGCAGGTCAGCAAAATTTTGTGAACAGAGTAATTGGGAAGCTC
This sequence comes from Phrynocephalus forsythii, assembly GCA_029282475.1. NCBI lineage: Eukaryota > Metazoa > Chordata > Lepidosauria > Squamata > Agamidae > Phrynocephalus > Phrynocephalus forsythii. Next base: position 130,417,877 of record JAPFRF010000011.1, on the reverse strand, counting down.
TACATGCTAATAATGAAGTATTTTTGCCAAGCATTTGTCCCCACACTGAGGTTAAGAAGGTTGCCAGTGATGGAGGGGAGTCTACATCATTGCATGATGGAAAAGTGAAAGATGAGATTGCCAGTGATGGAGGGGAGTCTACATCATTTCATGATAAAAAAGTGGAAGATGAGGAGCCAGTGTTGATCAGAAAATCTACTAGATCTAATAAAGGAGTGCCACCTGAAAGGTTTGTTGTGAATTATGTATTCCATGAGCCACAGAATTTTGAAGATGTGCTGCTAATGCCTGGAGAAGAAAGGAAGCAGTGGATGATGGGCCATGGACAAAGAGCATATGTCTCTGAAGGAACGGCAAGTGGATGCACCAGTAGATGGCGCCAAAGAGCAAAGGACATTTTGCAAGTGAAATAGGTTGATTGTAAACAAAAAGGTTTTTTTATATTGATAGTATTTGTTGATGAAGCATTGGAAAGGTATAAAGCATGTTTTGAAATATCTTAAGGGAACAATGCATGAAAAGTTGAAAGTATCCATATGTGATAATCTTGATCTGATTAGCTATGCAGATGCTGACTGGGGTTCAAGTCCAGAAAGGAGGTCAATGTCTGGATATGCCATATTTTTAGGTAACTCACTAATTATCTGGAAAGCCCGAAGACAAAGGTACATTTCGTGTTCTTCTACAGAAGCTGAGTATGGGGCTGTGAGTGATTTGTGTTGTGAGTTAACCTGGGTAGTACAGTTGTTAAAGGATGTAAATGTAAATGTAAAATTACCAGTCAAAGTATATAATGATTCTTTTTCGTGTATCCAATTAACACAGAATCAGAAAGTCGGATCCAGAAGCAAGCACATTGGGATCCGTTACCAGAATGTGAAGGACTGCATAGAACAACATTTGATTGTATTGGAATATTGTACAAGTGTTGATAATTATGCTGACACATTTACAAAGCCTTTGTGTAAAGATAAACATGTATGTTTTAAGAAAAGGCTAGGAGTTGAAATCTGTTAAATATAGGAGGGGTGTCAACATATGTAAAAGTTGACAAAACATATGTTATGTATATTTAACAGAATGTGTAAAGTGAATTGTAAAATGGAGGCAGTTAGATTCTGCAGTGTCATGATGTTAATCCACAAGTGTTAGAGACTAGTAATCACAGGCATGTTAAGTGATGAAGTGCAGGTGGAACTGATTGTAACATCATGGTTTGTAATGGATAGATCAGATTGCATCAGATTGTTAATTAGTGATTGCATCAGATCTTATGAGTGCTGAATAAGTATAAAAGGCACTAGCTTGTCATTTGTAATTTGGGGGACTGTTATGGTAAAAACAGTTTTCCCCACACTCTGTTTGTCTGTTTGCTATATTGTATATAATGCTTGGTTGTTATGCTGTGTATATTTTGATGTATATATGAATATATGAGTTTTTACTCTATTCATTGTCATTGTCTTTCTAATAGACTAACTCTGCAAACCCTTTATATCAATACTAACATTTTATCTACGTTACTGCTGCACTGCTTTGTGTCAGGCACAAGTAAATATTATTATTATTTGTTTGCTGCCCCCTTAAATCTGCTGACACCTTCAACATAAACCAGAATTCTTTAAAGCAACTGTCTAGCAAGATTTGCAAACAGAATCAATTGTTCATTTCTGATTGTTCCAGATTTTTAAAACTTTAGTCACTTGCACAGGATATTTCAGCCTTCCAGAATAACAAGTAGTCGCAAAGTTCACAGGAAAATGGAATAATGAAGTGGGCATATTACAACACTGTCTCTTCCAAAATTGTTAACAACTTCCCTCAGTTTTAGCCACTTACTAAGTACTTTTTTGCTTTTTGTTTAACCAGCTATGACAGGAAAATATGACCTTTCTTTCTTTCTTTCTTTCTTTCTTTCTTTCTTTCTTTCTTTCTTTCTTTCTTTTGTATTATTTCTTTTTTGGGGGGGAGCAATGATGCCCAAAAGGTGAAGTGGCATATTCTGGGTGACAATACGCTGCCTCCATTGAAGGAGAGCAGTAGTGGATTCAAGAAACAAACCTTTAATGTTTCTAACTTAACTCTACTGCTCCTTCTCAGTATTATGGAATACCTGCAAATTCAGAGCTCCTCCAGAAACCAATCTCTGCAAGTATTTTTCATCTCTCTGGATGACAGCAATTAATTCAGAATAGAAGTTTAGTTTTACTTACTCCCAAAACTCCATTACTGGAGAAGTAGCATTCTGCAAATATTGTTGAGTGCAGTTGCTCATGTTAAGTTTTTGAAATTCCACACAGTGCTCTGTAAAAGAACAAAAACGAATTTGCATTGACCATGGACTTAATATTTCATGTCCCTTATTATGATAGACCTCACAGATTTAAAAAAATTCTACCACACACTTTTGATAACCAGTTCACACAGGTTCTCCCCCAGAAAGAGGATCTTTAAACACTTTCGGTTTGTTAAATCTGCTAAGAGCCAACTGAGAATATAAAACAGTAGAAACAGACTTTGTGTTGCTGTGATTGAGAGGAAGTTAAAACAAGTATTGCATTTCTGTCTGGTGACTGCAGTTCACTTACCATCACTGCCTATCACTGGCTAAGAAATCACTTTCTATCCATAGCAACTTTAACAACAGGTGTACTGTGGCAAATGGGAAAGCTACCTTTTGGCATAGTGTTTATCTTTGGCATCTGAGAAACAGGGGGAAAAGATGCAAGCCATTCCCCATCATTTAGCTGACACATACTACTTGGACAGTGTTTAGTATTGGCTAAGGTTTCCAATCAGATGCCAAAAATTATACTACCCCCAATCTTCGACTCAATGCAAAACTTCTAATTTACCCAGAGATATAGAACTGAATCTCTCTCTCTCTCTCTCTCTCTCTCTCTCTCTCTCTCTCTCACACACACACACACACACACACACACACACACACACACACACACACACACACACACACACACACACACACACACACACACACACACACACACACACACACACACACACAGAGAGAGAGAGAGAGAGAGAGAGAGAGAGAGAGAGAGACTCAAGTGTTCCAATGAACACATAACTACAAATAATGAATCTTACTAAAATTGTACTATAAAGATCATACTGATTTAATATATGCTGATATCCCTTTCAGGATTCAATTAAGATCTTGAATGTTCATCAGAAATCATCAGTTTTTCAAAGGGGTACATTTTAGAATGGGAAACTGTAGTTCTGACTGGAAAAATATAATTACAGCATTAAGCAAAAATAATATTTACTATTTTCACTAGATTGTTCTAGAAAAATATATAATAGAAGTTATATTTAACAAGATTCCAGCTATTCAATCAATCTGAATTTATGTAAATTAACACTTCCATTCTATTGATTCTGTGGGTGTATTCTAGTTCACACAATCAAGTGGACTTTGGCCAAGATTTGAAGACATAGGTTTTGTTCATGAACCAGTATTATATACTGCAATTTCCCATCTGTATTCTCAGTTACTCTTGCTTAAAAAGTAAATAACTGAGCTAATTTTCCTATTCTTATTCATATTTACTGAGATTCTCAGCTGCTCTTCTAATAATACTACTATGCCCATACCTGTATTCCATTCATGACCACAGGTTGCCCAGGGAAGTTCAGTGGTAAAGCAGTTGAACAGATAAAAGATAGCCCATGCTAAAATGATGATGTAGTAAACATTCAGATGTGCCTCAATAACCTGGGTTGCATATCCAATACCTGCAAAGGGGGAGGGGGGAAAGATTCCATTAGTTTTTCTACAGGAAGCAAGAAACAGAGGTAAAAAATGAGTTCTTGCATGAATTCACAAATCTCATTTGTTCTATACTCATCGTTTTGAGCTTCACACTATAAGGAAAATTCTGAAAATCTAATTGTAAATTGGATAGGAAGGTCTGGTTGTTTGGGCTTTGTGAATGGATGAGAGAACCTGGGATACAGAATGAAAGGAGAAATAGGCTGAGAATAGCCAGCAATATGATGGATTAAATGTGTATGTTTCTGTGTTGAAACTAGGCACATTAAAGGCCTTGAAAACACACTTCCATTTGCAGGTGCATTGTCACAACAAGAACTGTTGGGGGAGAGAGTAATGTGTACCTTCAAACAACGGACACACTTTTCTCCAGCACGTAATGCCTCCTTCACTAGTGAATTGTCCCAATGCAGTTTCCAAGAAGAACACAGGTATTCCACAGCAAATAAAGAAAATCACATAGGGTATGAGAAAAGCACCTAAAAGCAAGCATTGCATTGGGATTAGTAAATTACAGGTAAATTCAAACCATATTCTATTTCAAATACCATTGTCGATGCAAAGGAATAGTCTTTCAAGCAAAAATGTACAGGATTTGCTACATTTTAGTCTTCAATTTTGTAGTAAATTGGAATACCAAAAAGTGCTTAATCCCATTGAGATATATCAGGTTCATTTTGATTTAAGGCAAATAATTTACATTCAAGATACCCTTGCATCTTCACACCCAATCTTTAAAATGCAGCTTACAACTATTCTTAATATATATGTTCATTAAAACTATTCAGATTGGAAAGTTTTTCACACACCAGGGTGAATAAAACACAAGAAGATCAATACAGGCAGGCAGATAATATGATATGACATAGGTGTAAAGATTTTGGATCACTAAATTGCATTTAGTAGCTAAATCCTGAACATTAACTTCACATAGATTACACATTAATGAAGACTCAGCTATTGGGCTTGTTGTCTTATAGTGCATTTTGGGTGTTTCTAAATAATTAAAAAGTAGCTTGCAATCAATTTGTAAAAACTAAATTCTTGGCTGAGTACTACCTTCTGATAGGGATTAAAAAGTTTATGAAGAAGTAGCACTTTTGAATTTAAGAACTCTTCAGTAGTCAAATAGTATAAAATTTGGGGTTAACAATGGAAACAAGGCTGACAACAAGGCAAGCTGGAAGTGGTTGATTCCACAGGAGGCAAAAGTGTCAAAGCTCTAGATCTACTTCAGTCCAAGCTAGGTTTTTTTTTTCCTGCAGAAAGAAACATGACTGTAAATTGATACATTTATGGCCTCTGTTTCATGTGAAATGTTCAAGTTCCAACAAATCTTTAGGAATGCATTTCATGTTCCAAAGCTTCATGCTGAAAGGAGTACTAAACCTATCATATCAGTATTTAAGATACTAGAGCAAAAGCTGTATATTTTGTTCAGTCAACAAGTGTTGTCAGCAAGATTTCCACAAGATGCATATGAAAAAATAAAGTTAAGAATAAAAGAGAAGTGCTACCCGTTGATCTGAGCAGAAATCAGGTTCAGAGGACTTTTTTAAAAACCCTCAAATTTGGCTTTTCACACTTGATTCTCTGACTTAAATAGTGATATAAGGGTACACTTTGTCTTGCATTAAGTGTACTAAAAATGATATATTACCCTTAACCCCAGTGCTTAGTCACTCAACTAAACAAGAATGAAACAAATGAAAATTTGAAATGCAATGCTTATCACTTTAATTACTGGAAAAGATATGTTTTAAAAGTAAAAAAACCACAACGGAGTTTCTCTGATGTTGCAAAAGCAACATATGTTTGTTTTTCTGAAAAATATCAATGGAAAGAGGAAAGGATTTTCTTGGTCACTTAGCATATAAACTCATCTAGTTTTTTTCAGTCATGTAATAAAAATAACAAAAAGCCTAGAAGGATTTCAAAAGAACACTGGCTAAAGCAGAAGAGTTCAATTCATCTTTCTCCTCTGACACTGTGTAGCAACAGAAGACAATGGAGAAAAGTAAACAAACTTACACACTGTACTTTTAGAACTGTAGCAAACCAAATAGGCAAGATTCATTTTGATGCTTGTCTGTACACGAAGAAGAGCTGGTGATGTTGGCAGAAAAGACAAACATTTCTACACTACTTGATAGGCAGTTCACCTTGTGTTGTTTGACAAATGAAATCCCCCCTCCTCGCACTTACATAATGTTACCCTGCTTAGGTCCATTGATTCAAGTGGGACTAAGAAGAGAATTTCAGCCTTTTCTTGTTTTCTATCTTTGAACAGCAAACCCATTAATCTATACCAAGATAATCCTTCTGTATAACACAGAAGGATTCTCTTCAAGACAAAAGCCCAACACTCCTCTCAAATACATGGAACTAGCTGTGTGACTGTTGTGTCTTAACGCTCGAATCGGTACATATCTACTTGGAAGTCCGTCTTTGCATATACGGTGTGTGTGCAAAGGATGCCTTTTAACTCTGAGGGTTTATGTTCCATTCTGAATCACATCTCTATTAGTTGGAGATTGTTTTAAGATATATCTCCCTTCTTGGGCTGAAACCAGAGTACTGTAGTATTATCTCCATCCCATTAATAAGTGTTTTAGCATTGCCATGCTATCACCCTGTAAATGGTCCACTGCCTTTAACATCCTGTCCAACATCCAGTGAACCATGCAATGAGTCCTGAATATTTAAAACTTGCTTTTCTCAGGCCAAACACTACTGAACAAGTTTTCAAATAGGCACTGTTCAAACAAAACCAAGGGAAAATCCAGCAGATCTCAGATGCATCCTCACCTGCATCTCTAGAATCAAAGCAATGTTGAGTATCCCAAAGTATTCAAAGCTTTTTCTTCTGGTAAACATGATGGCCACAATTTCACAAGGGGAAACCTTTTAGTATAATTTAATGACTGTTTAGACACAATCCATCTTTTGGGGTGGATATGTCTATAAACAAATTAAGTTCTGTGTCAAACTGCTGCTGGTTCAATTTCTGACTCCTGCCATTACAAAACCACTGCAATATCATGACTAGCGTATAGGGCTAGGGTTTGGGCAAGCACAGTTCAAGCGCTCACTATTCAAGGAAAGTCACTGCACAAAATAAACTCCCTTGGACCAGTAACTCCCTTGGACCAGCCTAACCTACCTAACCGAGCTGCTGTGAGAATAAGGTAGGGAACATTATGCCCACATCATTTTGACCTTGTCGTGGGGGGGGGGGGGGACAGAATGTAAAGGGAAAGAAAGAAAGAAAGAAAGAAAGAAAGAAAGAAAGAAAGAAAGAAAGAAAGAAAGAAAGAAAGAAGCTGCCCATGACATCATTATCATCATCATCATCATCACCATCATCACCATCATCATCATCATTTACAGTAATGACATTTATCTTAGAGCTGAAGAACTGGATGGGGCCCTCTGAATCATTGAGTCCGGCCCCTGTCAAGGATGGACAGAGGTTATTCAATGCCTTAAGTCATTGAGCAGTTGATCTAAATGACCATATTTCAAATCAATGAAATCTGATGGCACCAAAGCATTCTATGCCATGAAGGAAGTCCAGTTCAATAAAAAAAGTAAAGTTGTGTCTTGACTGCAAGTCTGGATCTTCAGTGACCCACTTCAGCCTTCACTGGAAAACCCACCATGCTCTGGGAGTAAAATCAACCCTCAATCTAGAAATGCATGGCTTTTTATATATCTCCATTGAGAAATGACAATAATATTTTTACTTTTTAACATAAATAGGTGGATTTTAGACATGGCACACACTTTTTAGTGGGTGAGGCCTGTTAAAAAACAGATCAGTGGACACACACTTTCTGCACTTCATTGCTTCACAATATGAGTGAAACACCTATAGTGCTGTATTTATGCAGCAAGACTGGATAAAATTCTGGCACAGTCATCCATCCCAAGGCAGAAAGCCTACCAAATTTCAGAAGGGTAGGGTGTTTTGTAACAGAATTTGGGGGAGGGGGTTGATTTTTTTCTGTTCAGGAGACACAAATGAATGTTTCCCCTGCATTTCCCTCCAAAGCACTGTGTCTGGAAGCAAGAAAGAAGAACAATAGCAAAGTAAAAGAGTCCTGGTTGGCAACCAGAACAATCAACCATCAGACCACTCTACTCCAACCTCCTCTCCCTCCCCACTGCCTCATTTTTTTAAAAAATATATACAGCACAAATAATAAATTTGCCTTTGAGTCAATTCTGACTTATGGCAACCCTTTTCAGGGTTTTCCAGATAAAGAGTGCTCAAAAGTGATTTGGCATTCCCTCCTTCCGAGGGCACCTGGGACTGTGCAACTCACCCAAGGCTACACGGGTGGGCTGTTTTCAGCGGAGGCTCAGTGGGGAATCCAAGTCCCAACCTTAAACCACTGCACTATCCAGCCATAGAAGATATAAATTACACAGGCATCTATCTAAGGGTTCATTCCAATTCTCTTCAGAGTACTTTGGAAAACACCCACTTCATTTTTAGTGGCCACTGCAATCCTGGATTCAGTTCATATGAAGGAGATACACATTCTCCCAGATAAAAAAAACAATTAGTCAAACACTTAAGCAAACATTCTTCCTTTTGAACTCAGAAGGTATATGTCCTCCACCACCACCACCCCAAAAAAAAAACCACACACACACACACACACACACACACAAGGATGTCTATTAACCATGTATGTCTGAAACTATTATAACTAAGAGAAGGAAAAATCTATATGCCAATATGAACACCAATTTAACTCCAATTTAAAATATAAATTATAAATCCATAGACTAGCAGAATTCAAAATCAAGGCTATATTTTATTTTATTCTTCAGATGCTGAATCCCCACAAAGGTCTGGTCAGTATCACAATTTCATTTTTCACCAGCAGTTTGATGAAGCAGAATCTCAGCCTAGGAAAGCCCTCTCTCTTTTTCAAATCTTTAGTAGAACAAAAGCAAATGGATTTGTCTATACCTTACAGTATTCACCAGTGACAAGTTTTCAAAAATAAACTCAAGAATACAAATTAATATATATAAATTATATATATTAAATTATGTATATATAAAAATTATATATATATATATCCAGACAGAGCATATCGAATTATATTTGGTATATTTCCTGTTCCACTGAGACAACATACCTCAGCCTTAACCCTGCTATAAACATCAAGTCTGAATTCCTTACTACACTGAGTGCTCAGCACATCATGCCCACAGGTGTCACAATCCTCACATATCATGTTAAAATGCTTTGCTCTCCACCATCCTCATCTCTGTCACTGCAAGTTATGGCACATGTGGATGCCATGAATCTACACAAGATGCCATCTTACCTCCTCCATTTTTGTAGCAGAGATATGGGAATCGCCACACGTTTCCCAGCCCAATAATCTCCCCTGCCACGGAGAGCACAAATTCAACCTTATTGTTCCAGTGCCCTCTTTCGTGCACTTTCTTATCGTTGCTGTGGACCAAGTTGGTACTTGAGGCTTCGGGGTCCAGAGCATCCTCTGGTTTGCCATTGATTATAGGGATGGTCTTTTCAGCTGTCATAACTCTTTTCAGCCTGGAGGAGAAAATATAGGAGGGGATGGTGAGGGGGGGAGGCAAGAAAGTCGTCAGGGAGGTACGGGCTTTCCATTCCACTTGCACATGCCCAAATGGCTTGCTTTGCATCTCCTGCGCCACACACACACACACACACACACACACACACACACACACACACACACACACACACACACACACACACACACACACACACACACACACACACACACACACACACACACACACACACACACCAAAAGGGGGAAGGGAGGCCCAGGAGAGGCCAACTTTGCAAGACCACTGAGGCCAGGGGAAATTTGGTTGCATTCTTCCGTGGGAATGGAGACAAGGAGCAACGGCACACTTCCTTTTTTTCCCCTCCCGCCCGGGAAGCCTCCGCTTCTCAAAGGCGGCCGGGCATGCCCGCCAGCGGTGGCGGCGGCTCCACCGCCTTGCCATCGCCGCCTCTTCCCCGGAGCGGCTGGAGGGAAAGGCGGGAAAGAGGCCGGCGTCTCCGACGGGCGCGTGACTCACCCAGGACGCTGCTGCCCGCGCTGGTCCGGAGCGAGGCAAGAGGTCGGCGGCGGCGGTGGGTCGTGGGTCGCGGCGGCTCGCCTGGAACGGGGCACGGTCTCCGCGGCCAGCAGCCGCCGTCCTGTTGCGCGGCAGGCGAGACGAGGCGGCGAGGCGGGCGAGAGGCGAGAGGCGCGTGGGAGGCAGGCAGACAGGCAGGCAGGCAGGGGCGGCTGGGCTCCTTCTTCCTCTCCGCGGTTGCTGCCTGCTTGCAAAGGCTTGAGGCGCGCCCGGGCGAAGCCACAGGCAGAGGCAGCGGGGGGGCGGGGGCAGAGAGAGAGAGAGAGAGAGAGAGAGAGAGAGAGAGAGAGAGAGAGAGAAGGGGGAGGGACAGAAAAAGCGCCACCGCCCCGTCTTCGCCTACGACTCCCGGCCCCTCCACCCGCCTCAGCCTGTCCCACCAGCCCGCGCTCGCTCGCCCGCCCGCCCGCGTCGGTGCTAAGAACAGCGCAAGGGCTGCTCCACCTCCGAATAAAGGAAGCGGGGCTGGAGCGCTCTCCCCTGTGCAGCAGCCCCGTTCCCACCTTCGGGATGTCTGCCTGACAACGCGCGGCCGCGGTGTTGCTGTTTGGGTGGTGGTGGTGGTGGGTGGTGGTGGTGGTGGTGGTGTGTGTGGGAGGGTTGTTTGTTTTTTAAGCCAAAAGGCGTGTTCCGCAGGCTTCACGCGCTGCTACTACTGTCTTGAACGCAGACCAAGTCAAATAAGGTGGGCGGACGCGCTCCAGCCGTAAACAGGCAACCATAATAGCGTCCCCCTGCCCCGTGGTGGAGCCTGAAGGGATTATATATATATATATATCCATACAGAGAGGGGGTGGGGGGAGTGACATCCTTGGAATGTCTCCTCCTAGCAGGGAAAGGTATGGAAGGTGAAGGGGGCCGCTGTCATAATCCTGAGGTAATGTGGACAGGGTTCTGCCTAGACTGAGAGGGGAGGGGATGCTCAGCTCAGGAGGGGTGCCAAACCACCAGCAGCCAGTCTTACCCAATGTGTCAAGGACCAAACCTGAGACCAGAAGATGGATCCTTTTGTCCTCACAGAGGAAAAGGCAAGCAAGGACTGGAGAAGAAGCACAACACACAATGTCAACCTTTGTGCTGAGCCAGTGACTCACTGTGCCAGCTGGGAAGGGTGGAGATGGGTGCCTAGGCATTCAAGATACCTCTCAAACAAAAACAAAAAATCAGGCTTTCTGCTTTCTGCAGAGCCTGCTGAACCTGAGAGGTATCCTCTTTCCTGTAGATTCAGTCACAGCCATTCCCTGAAACCTCCTAGGGTTAGATTTAAGTCATAACATAAGAACATAAGAAGAGCCATGCTGGATCAGGCCAAAGGCCCATCTAGTCCAGCTTCCTGTATCTCACAGTGGCCCCACCAGATGAGTCTGGGAGCGCATGAGACTAGATATCTGTCTCCTGATACCACTCCCCTGCATCTGGCCCTTGAAGGACCCCGGTTTTAAGCGTAAAGATCAGGGCTGCAGAGTCGGTAGATAAATGTTCCGACTCCGACTCCCCGACTTGGACTCCTCTGTATTAATATGTGAATGTATTTCCTTGAAGGAAAGAAAGGCAACATACATGCTGACTTCTCCTTTTTGTGTGCTGATCTGCTGCTGAAGATAGGGAAGTGGGAGGATCCAGGAAGGGGCATTTATTATAAAACATGATTTTCCTAGTAGAATCCCATAGTCATGTTTAAAGTTTAAGCTAACAATCAGAGTTTACAAGTTTTTATAGCCTCAGCTGAATGATAGCAGTTTTTTCAATGGTTTACAGCTTCAGTCTTGAACTATTGACCCTCCATTCCCTTCACTTATACAAGTGTCTCTAGTCCTGCAAAAAAGATATTTACTTAATCCCTTATCAGTGAGAGGCTAGGTTACCCATGGGTGCTGCGTAACAGCACAACACAACACTATGGAAAGTATAAGCATTGCCACTCCTAATTGTACATTGTGTGCCATATAGTGAAGCACATGAAAAGCATGCTTCTTCACGGTCACTTAACGTGTTTGTTTTGCAGTTACGTGAGGCACTGCATGCATTGGTCTTTATTCTTACAGTAGAGAAGTCATTAATTATAACTTTTTGTGAATTGGGACATTTAAACTTGCTTTTTTAAAAAATTCCAATCTAAACTTAGTAGGAGTCGGAGTCGGTGCATTGTTTGCCGACTCCGACTCTGACTCCAGGTACCCAAATTTTCCTCCAACTCCGACTCCACAGCCCGGATGAAGATTACACATCTCCATCATGGTTTGTAACCTGTGATGGACTTTTCCTCCAGGAATCTGTCCAATCCCCTTTTGAAGGCATCCAGGCCAGATGCCATCACCACATCCTGTGGCTGGGAGTTCCACAGACTAACAACCCACTGGCTAAAAAAAAATTCTTTTATGCCCCCAGCCCTCAATTTGAGTGTTATGTCCCCTAGTTCTGGTATTTTGTGAGAGGGAGAAGAGTGTCCCTCTATCCACTTTACTCATGCCCTGCATTATTATGTACATCTCAATCATATCCTCCCTCAGGCGCCTTTTTCCAGACTAAAGAGCCCCAAATGTTGTAGCCTTTCCTCATAAGGGAGGTTCCCCAGCCCAGTAATCGTTTTAGTCGCTCTCTTCTGCACCTTTTCCAGTTCCACTATGTCTTTTTTGAGATGCGGTGACCAGAATTGTACACAATACTCCAGTTGTGGCTTTACTATTGTTTTAAACAATGACATTTTAATATTTGCTGCTTTATTTTCAATCCCCTTTTTGATAATCCCTAGTATGGAATTGGTCTTCTTCACTGCTGCCATACATAGGGGAGACACCTTCATGGAGTTGTCCACCAACATACCAAGGTCTCTTTCCTGATGCATCATGGATGGCTCAGAGCCCATGAGTTGATAGATAAAGTTTTGATTATTTGCCCCAATATGCATTACTTTACATTTTGGTACATTGAAACGCATTTGCCATTTTGCAGCCCATTCCCCCAGTTTGGAGAGATCCTTCTGGAGCTCTTCACAATCTTCTCTGGTTTTTACCACATGGAAAAGTTTCATGTCATCTGCAAACTTGGCCACCTCACTGCTTATCCCTTTCTCCAGGTCATTTATGAACAGACTGAAAAGCAACGTTCCCAGGACAGATCCCTGGGGCAGACCGCTGTTCACCTCTGCATTGTGAATATCGCCCATTGACACCTATTTGGTTCCTGAATCTCAGCCAGTTCTCATTCCATTAGAGGACCTGCTCTTTTATCCCCTGACTGTGCAATTTTCTCAGCAGCCTTTGGAGAGGGACTGTCAAAAGCCTTCTGAAAATCAAGATAGATAATAACCACCTGTTCACCCAAATCTACATGCCTGTTGACCTTTTCAAAGGATTCTAAAAGATTTGTCAGGCAAGACTTACCCTTACAGAAGCCATGCTGATTTTCTCTCAGCAAGGCTTGTTCTTCTTTGTGTTTTAAGATTTTCTCTTGGATGAGGCTTTCTACCATCTTCCCTGGGACAGACGTAAGGCTAGCCAGCCTGTAGTTTCCCAGATCCCCCTCCTTTCTTTTTTACTAATTGGTGTGAAATCCGCTATACTCCAGTCCTCCAGCACTGTGGCCTTTTTAAGAGACAAATTGCATATTACCATTAAGAGATCTGCAATTTCATTTCTTAATTCCTTAATAACCCTTGGGTGGATGCCATCTGGGCCCGGTGACTTATTGATCTTCAACTTATCAATTAAACCTGAAACATCCTCTCTTTTAAACTGCATTTGGTTTAATTCTTTAGTCAAGAGGTGCGCCTCACATAAACTAAAGCTGTCATCAGCTCCCAGGAGAGGGGATGGTGGTGAGAAGATAGACACAGATCCCAGAAGAGCAGTTAGACTTAGAAAGGAGTAACTGAAAGTGGCTCTGTGCCCATCTATAAACAAAAAGGAGCTCAAACAAACAGTTCTGCTTCTCTTTTCCAGGCTTATCTATATTATTGGCAGGTCACCAGCATCCCAGTCCCTGATATTTCAGGGTCATTTTTTTTTAAATCAAGGGATTAACCTTATGATGAAAAAGAAGTAGACTCTTGGGAGAACACAAGCTAAACAAGACATGAGAGTTGAGAATTTTTCCCTCTCTGGTTTTGCACTATTGCTTCCAGAAAATTCACAAGACTCATGATTAACAGTTATGTTGACTACTTTGTGGCAAACTCTGGCCCAATCTTCTCACCATTTAATCTTCTCACAATTTCTACTAATTAACTCTCCCTTCTCTTCTTCCCCCCTCCTCCTTCCCCTCCCCTATCCACCCCCCCAACTCTATATACTACAGCCAATGAATATCTGGACCATAGCCAATGAATATCTGGTCTGAAATGTATATCCCATCTCATATTAATTTCATACCTCATTCTGCTGCTATATGTCTGAAGAAGTGGACATGTCCATGAAATGTTTTGTTTTGTTTTTTTGTTTTTCTTTGATTTTTGCCTGAAATTCTTGAAAAGACTAACATGGCTACCCTCTCTGAAACTGCCCAGAGTGTATAAATAAATAAATACAAAGGTCCAATAATAGCAAGTTAAGGAGGACAGGCAGGGAGCTATGCAAGATACCTTGTGTATTGATGCACTTGGGGTCACTGTGCCATTTTGGAGCAACACAAAAAAAAAAAAACATCTTCAGGCTGATCCACTAACCCCAACTGGGAATGGGTAGAGATGAGTGCCTAGATTTGAAAAGAATCTAACACAAAAATCAGCCTCTTCAGCATTTCTCACCTTATTTAATAGAGGTTCACTTTCCTCCTTGTTTTTCAGAAAATCTGTTTGCATAGGTGTTGCAACACTGTGGGCATCTTGGAAGCCTAATATTCATATAAGCTCAACTATTGTTTGTGTATGCCTTCATTTCAATTTTAGTGCCCAAACAATATGTTTCATCCCCTAGCTTGTTGACTTTTGCCTCTTTGTTAAGATCTCTTTGTATTCCTCTTTGCATTGAGTAACTACAATTAAATTCTCTTCATATGCAAAGATATAGATTAAACCCCCATTTCTGCTTCTGGTATACAAACATGATCTGCATCACCTTGCTTCAAGCCTTCTGGTAGTAGCATTTTCTTTAGTTTCTCATTCAAGGCCAGAGCAGCCTATTTCAATAGACACAAGCCTTCCTTTAGTTTGCATACCAAATCAGGATGCTTCTGATTGACAAAACCTACTGGCTATTACATATATAGCTCCTCTGCCATCTCAGAGGAGACCGAGTGCCCAAACTCCGATTCAAAACCCACTAATTTTTTCGCAAAGTGTCAATGCAGCAATTGAATACAGGTGGCTGTGAAGGGGCAATGTCCTGGTGCCCACAGAAAGGGCTCTCAGTGCCACCTTTGGCACCCATGCCATAGGTTCGCCAACACTGGTCTAGATGCTTAATTTGCATCTTTCTGGAAGCACCATGCTCAGGAGCATTCTTATTGTGCTGTGCTTGAAAGCAGGGACAAAGGTTTCATCAAAGTCTTAACATTTCTGCAGGATGCCTTTTGCAACTGATCTTGCTTTGCAGTGTTCCATTTCTCCACATGAACTTTGTTTCAGTCTGAATGCATACTTGTACCCAGTGGCTTTCTGGGTTGATGATAACTTAATCAGTGTTCTTAACTAAGCTACCATCAGGCAATGAATCCATTTTGTGTAGCGCTTCTGTACAGTATCTTCTTTTGCAGCTTTTCTCCATTGGACAACGTGAGTCAGAATTTCAGTGCCTACCCCCCCCTCCTTGTGAGGCAGGAGAGACAAGGAGCTGGTACACCTTTGTTGGGTTGTGGTGAGTGGATGTCGGATGGTTCTGGAGTATTTTGTGGTGTCTTTTTTCAATTCAGTAGCCTCAACATCTCCATCTGTGTCCTCATCTCTTGGTTTACTGCCCTCAGTTAATGTTTCATCACCTGCCTGATTCATGTCTGACTCAGGTTGTAAAAGGATTGGCACATCTTTGTCTATGAGCAGCTAAATTATTTTAAATTGTTTTATTCTTTGGATTGTAAGCCGCCCAGAGACCTTGGGTAGTGGGCGGCATATAAGTTAAATAAATAAATAAATAAATAAATAAATAAATAAATAAACGTACAGATCTTCCTCTTCAAGGGTATTATCCACTGTTGCTTTCTTCATTATTTTAGTCATATTTCTTTAAAATAAACCAAATACTGTATCACCTGTTTTAAGTTCATCACTTTATATCATTTGCTGCCAGGAGCACAGCAAAGTAAATACTGTATGTCTTTTCAGTTCTAGAATCCAATTGTGTCTTTTCTGTTTTGGCATATAAGCCTAAGACAGGCTTCTGAAATCTCTGATGTGTTCTATGCTTGGTACTCTGTCATATCATAACTCATATAGTGTTTTCGTGGTGTCTTTTGGTGGCTGTTGTTCTGGAGATATGTTGCTAATACCCAACATTTGTTTGGGCATCTTTGCATCTTCAAGGATGTATCATCAAGAGGTTTTCGCTTCCCCACCCCCAGCTATTCTACTATTTTCTGTCATACAGCTTATGCCCTTGGCATCAGGTGAATGTATCTTAATATCAGTAAAAATGTATTTGCAGCTCCAGAATTGCTTTTGGATCTCCGTATATGAAGAAACAATGCAACAGCTCTCAGTTTGTACTCTGCTTTCTGTTGCTATTTGTCTAAAGCACTCAGTTTATAAAAACTTTTTAACTGCTTAAAAAAATCATGATCGTTTAATACTGTACACTGTCCATTTTCAAAATGTATAGAAAAAATATCCTCTAAAACTAATGCACTTAACATGTTGCATTGTAATTCAGGAACAAATGATACATCGCTTATAGTTGTCTAATTTTATTGTCAGACAGTTCACATTGCAAAATGCCAATCAATTTTCCTTCAGCTTTCTTGGAATCACCATTACCAACTTGAATTTTCAACAGGATCTTTTATCTAGGTTTACGAAGATTTTTTTGGGATGTGTAGAATGACTGGTGCACCCTGAGTCAATCATCCAGTAATCTGATTTTTGTTCACAATCATGAGCCAGGCATGCCTTCCATGACTTTCCTTATGTTTTTCTCTGCACATATTTTCTGTAATTCCTTTGTTTAAAAACAAGTGCACTTCTATTGGTTGAAGAATCTTTTAGACAATCCTACAGCAAAGCAAAGCAAGTGTTCTGCTTATAGACCACCCCATACCATTTCAAGTAGTCTCTGGGCGGTTTACGGTTTTTCATTACAGTATGCAGGCTACACATTGCGCTTCCTCCCCCCAGCAAGCTGCATTTCGAGATTGACAACGAAGCATGTCCCTCCTATTGTCTTTCCCATTCAGCATGAAATTTGATCCATTTTCAGTTGAGGTGTCATATCTATGTACACTTCCCTCAGACAGTGCAAACACTCTTGGAAACTTAGCTTTCTCTATGCAAGATAGACACATAAGCATCCAAACAGTGACACTGTAAGAACTTTCACTTTCTGTCTACCAAAGCCAGTTAACCTTAAATTGTCAAAAACAATTTAGAGTGATCGATCAGGGATGCCAAAAGGTCTTTTGCCTCCCTGAGAATTGGTGAGGTCTCGAATCGCCAGGTGGAATTGTTCCGCGTGGTTCAAGACCTCACCAATCCTGGTCCGCTGAGTATTAGGCAAGAGGCATAAAACTTGACAATAAAAAGAAGAAAGAAAGAAAGAAACACCTTGGTACAATCCTAGCAATCACCAAAGGCATCCCCGAACAGCCAGGTTTTAAGGGCTTTATTGCCAGATCCAATATTTTACAATATTGCTTGTTAATATGGTATCATATAAGTTCCCTAATAAAAATTGCTTCTGATTAGGAGGTGGTAGAACATAGGAACTCTGAAGTGCTTGTAGCATTTATTTGATAGTTTTGTAGCATTTGATAAACATTATCTGTTTATCTGAGTTACTTTGTAAAATCATTACTTCTTCCCATTTAAATATGGCCTGTGCTTCTGCGGTCTCTGTATGCATCCATGCACACTCAATCCGTGAACTGAAGCCCCCTTTCCAATGAGAAAAAATCAGAGATGTTAACACTGGAAAAAAATTCTTCCAAATTCCTTGTTGTGATCAAGATTCATTTTTCCTTTCAGTAACCTGAGTTAACAATCTCAGAAAAGAAACAATTCTTTCTCTTCAGCAAGTTATGAGATGCTTTTGATTAAAATGTGGGGTGGGAAGTGAGCCAAAAACACTCTGAAAAGCAACTAAGCCTAAAAATACCTGGTACAGTACTTTTTAGCTATCTGTCTGTTTCAGAGCCCATAATCTGCTACAGAGTTCTGAATTTCTGGTACAGTTCTGTGTTGTACACAGTGGAAGTACAGGAACTCACAGAGTGTCTGTGAAGATTCTCAGTCATCCAGGTGAGTTTATCTGGAAGTTGAGTCATGGCTACTGGACTATTTTGAGAGATAGAAACCTTTCACTGTTCATCGAAACAGCTTCATCGGTCTGAATACAGCTAGTGCAAATCCTCCGTCTTATAGTCAGCTTTGACCTCTTGTCACCCTGGCCTGAATTAGGCTCATAAGATGAACAATGGCCTAAGTAGGCTCATTAGGGAGACAATAGTATCCATAGCCTAAGGTGAACAATGGCCTAAGGTGCTGAAACCTCTCAAGAATGGGTCGTTAGCTATGGCCTTGGTGGTGAAGGCTTTTTGATTTGTCTGGGTACTTTGGAAAGCACAGCCAGGTCCCCAGATATCCTGCCCTTTTCTCATCAACTGACATGTAAGGTTATTATCTGGCATTTAAGGTTATAACTCACTCTGAAACATTTTTTAGGATAAAGAATAAAACATTTCATTACTTAAATTGTGAATATATCAACAGCAATCTAACAGACTGACTTTCAACTAACTGAAGAGAGTGAAAGATAAACAGAGGAGGGCTCCTTTTCCCCTGAGGAGGGTCAGCCTCAGCCATTTTGAACCTGGGTGTGATGCCAAGAGCTGCTGCTGAGAGAGACAAACAGAAAGAAGTGAGCACTGGTAAGTTTCTGGGGTATTTGCGGTTGGAGTATAACCAATAAAGGAAGGAAATATTCTTACTAGATAGAAAGATATTACAAGTTTAAATTTTTGAGTCCCAATGGAGTTTGAGGGAGAAGCTATAGTTACTTGCAACACCTGTGTCATGTTTGTCATCCTGCCAAAGCACATGGAGATCTACACTTGCAGCAAGTGCAAGCTGGTTACGCTACTAGAAGAGAAGATCCAGCAGCTGGAGGCCTGCATATCTAACCAGCAACAAATTAAGGAGCTTGAACTCTTCTTGGACAGAGCACAGCAGACTATCCTGGACAGAGAAGTAATAGGGCACAGTTGACTCCACTAACTCAGGACGTAGATGCATGGAGGAATGTGACTCAAAGAAGTAAAAGGGCAAGGGATCGCTCTGAGAGTCTGAAATTACAGAAGTTTCAGAGAGGGTAGCCGTGCTAGTCTTTTCAAGAGTTTCATGCAAACATCAAAGAAAAATAAAAGAAAACAAAACAAAAGATGCAAACATGTGACACCTTAAAGACTAACTTTCATATTTCAATGTAACGTTTCGTGGACACATCCACTTCTTCAGACATATAGCAGCAGAATGAGGTGTGAAATATGATATGAGATGGGATATACATTTCATACAAGATATTCATTGGCTGTAGTATATAGAGTTGGGGGGATGTGGATAGAGATTGTCAGGTTTGTCCAATGTAGATTGCAGTTCGGCATTGCTGGCATAGATCACATTAGTTGAGGAGCAGGTGAAGTTGCCCTTGATACTGTATTTGACGTTGTTGGGTCCTGTGATTGTGTTGCCAGAGTAGATGTGTGGGCAGAGTTGGCATCGGGGTTTGTGGCAAGGTTTAGTTCCATTTTCCATGTTGCTCTTTTCTAATCTTGTGTGCATTAGTATTTGTTTGAGATTAGGAGGTTGTCTGTAGGCAAGTATGGGTCTTCCACCAAGAGCTTTGGAGAGTGATGTGTTCTTGTCAAGAATGGGCTGGAGATCATTTATGATGAGTGTGAGTGGTCTCACTTGTGGACCGTTAGTGACAACCAGTGGTGTTCTATCATTTGACCCTTTGGATCTGTTGGCCTTCTGGAAGTAGAGGGAGGAAAAGGGGAGGTAAAGGAGGACTTGGCAATTGCAGAAAAATTACAGAATCAATTTGAGGCTCTTTCCCTCATCACACCTCATGAGGAATGCACAGAGGAAAAACTGGTTCCACCTGAGGTTCTCTCCCTCATCACACTTGATGAGATATAGGAAGACAAACATCAGGAACAAACTGAAAACCTTTCCCTTAATATAGTTGATCAGGTGCATTTGGATGAACAGGATGCAGGAAAAAAGCTTCTTGTATTTGGTGATTCAATTATTAGAAATACAGAGGGATGGATTTGTGATGCACATGATAACCGTATGATGACTTGCGTGCCAGGTGCAAAGGTTGCAGACATCACAAGAAATCTAGATAGTTTGTTAGAGAGAACTGGGAAGAAGCCAGTGGTCGTGGTACATGTTGGTACAGTCAGTCCTGAAAACCAAATTCAGATTGTTAGGAAGAAGATTGAAGTCCTGGACTTCCAAGGTAGCATTTTTAGAAGTGCTGCCTGTTCCTCGTGCAGGACCCGCCAGGCAGGCAGAGCTTAGAAACCTCAATGCGTGGGTGAGGCAATGGTGTCAAGAGGAGGGCTTCAGATTTATCCAGAACTGGAGAACATTTTGGAAAAAGCCAAATCTGTTTAGGAGGGACGGGTTGCACTTGGAACCAGATTGCTGGCACTCAACAACAAAAAGGCTACAGAGCAGCTTTTAAACTGATAACTGGGGGAAAGCTGACAGGACCTGAGTGGCATCTGGCTCACAACACCTCATCCCTGTGGAACGAGGTTGGAGAGGGTAGAGAACCACAAAGTGATGACATAGTAGGTATTAGCACTGGGAGAATTATGGGATGTGGTAGTTTGTCTACTGGAATTAAAAGCTGCGGGGGGAGGGAGAACAAAGAAGCAACCGTTCTTGGGGAACCCACTGTACAGGAGCTTCTACGCAAATGCTTGAAGCCTCCGAGCAAAGAGGGGAGAACTTGAATATTTGGTAGCTAGGGATAACATTGATATAATAGCCATAACACAAACCTGGTGGAATGCAGAGAACCAGTGGGATACTACAATCCCAGGCTATAAACTCTACAGAAGGGATAGAGACGGGCGGGTTGAAGTGGCGATCTATGTCAAAGAAGGGGTAAAATCCATCAGAATGCAGATTGACAGTGAGTCTGACTCCACCATAGAATAACTGTGGGTTAGACTTCGAGTTCCAAGGAGCGATGTGATAGTGGGGATGTGCTATCTTACACCAGATCAAAAACTTGAGGGAGACCTTTAAATGAGGAGACAAATAATGGAGGTGTCTAAGAGTGACATGATAGTAATCATGGGGTACTTCAATTATCCCCACATTGACTGGGCCAATGTGAGCTCGGGGCAAGAAAGAGAAACCAGGTTTCTTGACATGCTGAACGACTGTGCCTTAGAGCAACTTGTCATGGAGCCCACCTGAGAACAGGCAACTATGGATCTAATACTGTGTGATACTCAGGACCTGGTCATGGATGTGAATGTCACTGAGCCTCTGGGGAACAGTGACCATGCTGCAATCTCCTTTGCCATGCATGTTGGAGGAAGAGTGTCAAGCAAATGAGACACAAAAACCCTTTATTTCCAAAGGGCGGACTTCACTCAGATGAGGAAACTAGTTATAAAGAAATTGAAAGGAAAGGTAAAAAGAATGCAAACTCTCCAAAGTTTATGGAGCCTGTTTAAAACAACAGTAGTAGAGGCCTAGCAGAAGTGCATACCACAAAAAAGAAGAACTCGTCTAAATCCAAGAGGGCGCTGGCATGGTTAACGAGTGGAGTTAGAGCGGCTCTAAAGCGCAAGGAGAGGTCTTTCTGTAAATGGAAATCCTTCCCAAATGAGGAAAATAAAAAGGAACACAAACTCTGGCAAAAGAAATGTAAGAGGATGATAAGAGAGGCAAAGAAAGACTTTGAGGAACATATGGCTAGCAATATAAAGAGAAATAATAAAAGCTTCTTTAAATATGTAAGAAGTAGAAAACCTGCCAGAGAACCAGCTGGCCTTCTGGAAGGTGAGGGAAGTGCTTTTCATTCTGTTCATAAATGACCTGGAGACAGGGATAAACAGTGAGGTGGCCAAGTTTGCGGATGACACAAAACTTTTCTGTGTGGTAAAAACCAGAGAAGATTGTGAAGAGCTCCAAAACGATCTCTCCAAACTGGGGAAATGGACTGCAAAATGGCAAATGTGTTTCAATGTAGCAAAATGTATAGTAATGCATATTGGGGCGAAAAATTAAAACTTTATCTATCAACGCATGGGCTCTGAACTATCCGTGACGTATCAGGAAAGAGATCTTGGTGTAGTGGTGGGCAGCTCAATGAAGGTGTCTCCCCTATGTATGGCAGCGGTGAAGAAGGCCAATTCCATGCTAGGGATTATTAAAAAGGGCATTGAAAATAAAACAGCCAACATTATAATGCCATGCCGCACCTCATATTGTGTACAATTCTGGTTACCGCATCTCGAAAAAGACATAGTGGAACTGGAAAAGGTGAAGAAGAGAGCGACTAAAATGATTACTGGGTTGGGGGACCTCCCTTATGAGGAATGGCTAAAACATTTGGGGCTCTGTAGTCTGGAAAAAAGGCACCGGGGGGGGGGGAATATGATTGAGATGTACAAAATAATGCAGGGCAAGAGTGGAGCGGATAGAGGGATGCTCATCTCCCTCTCACAAAATACCGGAACTAGGGAACATCAACTCAAATTTAGGGTTGGAAGAGTGAGAACAGAAAAAAAATTTTTTTACCTAGCGTGTTTTTAGTCTGTGGAACTTCCTACCATAGGATGTGGTGATGGCATCTTGCCTGGATGCCTTCAAAAGGGAATTTGACAAATTCCTGGAGGAAACGTCCATCATAGGTTAAAAACCACGATGGAGATATGTATCTCACAGTGGCCCCTGGAAGCACACTAGATATCTGTCTTCTGATACCACTCCTCTGCTTCTGGCCCTTGAAGTACAGTAGTCCCCCGCCGTTTCATGGTTCATATACTGCGGTCATGCTATGTCACGGGACCGCATTACCCTGGAAGGGCTTGAGGGGAGTGGGGGGTTTAAAAACCGTTGCTGAAAGCATTTTAAACATTGTGTGCTGCTTCCCAGCACGGCTTTCAGGGGGGCTGGAATGGAGAAGGAACCTCTGTTGTCCCAGCTGCTGAGATACATTGATGGATTGTTGGGAGATTGGTGTATTATTTGGGTATTATGTGCTGCAGTCTGATTAAAGGAGGAGTTGTAGACACAACAGGTATATGAAAAATACACTTTATATATTCTAAGGGGGAAAGGTAAACGGGTTGACCTATGAAAATAATAAAACACTCATTAAATATCTGTACAGAAAAATATACAAAATAGAAAATTAGGGCAACAGCAGTTGTGATAAAGCTCATAAAAAGGGATAAGGAGCTATACACGTATATACTGCATTGCTTGTTATAAATACAAAAGAATGAAATACAACCTTAAATAGCTTTAAGTCAGAAGTAATTCTGCAACTCTCTCTGTGCCTCTGGAACACCAGCATCAGGCAAGTCAGAGCGTGGCCGAGGAGTGTGTATTACTGTGTGGGGCTCCAACCATTACTTAAGTAGTGAAGTCTTAAAGAGACATACACACTGCTGAATCATACTGTTGCGTTTAAAATAAGCTAAAATTACCTTTCAGTCAGGCTAGTCCTGCTGAGTTCCGCTGGACCCCCAGATGCCAATAAAAGTCCAACGAGAGAGAGATCCTGAGGCAAATACTGTATTTATTAGGCCTAATAAAGAAACAGCAGGCGAACACCAGCCAGAGACATAGCGAAGGTGTTCAGCGCTGAGCACATGGAAATCCCAAACTTTTATTGATTCTTCCCCCCTCCCATCCCAGAAGGCGCCTTGTTCAGGGATTGGCTGAAGGAAGTTCAAATTGTCCAATTGGGATAGTCCAGGGGTGGCCAGGGGCGGCTCTGGGCAGTCCTGGGTGGTCCCTGGCAGTGGAGCCAGGGCTTATGCAAATGTTAATGAATCCAAACAGGGTGACACAATAGGTCAGAGAAGCGTGGCATTGTTTTGGATACAGGTAAACTGAAGGGAATCAGTAAATCAATAGTGGGTGAGAAAAGGCAATTATCAGGGCCAGTGGGGGGGGGGCAGGAAGGGTTGATGGGATTACATACAGGTATTTGGAAAGACACAGGAATTTGGAAGCACAAGGATACAAAGACCCAGGAAGTTGAAAAACACAAGAATACAAGCTCTTATAAGATTACATAGGGGTGTCTGGCGATTACAAAAACTGGAACACAGGAATGCAAGTCCTTTCCAGGTGTGTGAATGAAACAATGGAATGTGTCCTCAGGCTTTGATGACAATCTGGGTTGGCAGACAGAAATGTTGATTTTCTGAAGAACAGCTGCTGAGATATGGGGGTCCTTGATGAAGATGGAAGTTTCCAGACAACTCTGCCAGCCTGCAAGTTTGCCATTTTCTTTCTTCTTGTTCTGATCTTCCCTTGCCCCAAATGTGAGAGTGTGAGAGCCAGGGGACAGGGTGGGCACACGTGTAAGCGTGCCCAAGAGAGAGAGAGAGAGATGGTAGGAGAGTGGATGGAAGATAGGAATAGAAGAAGGGAGGCTGAAGGGGGAGAGAAAAAAGAGGGGGGAATCCCTTTTTCCTTCAGTTAAGCTGGCAACCCCTCTTGCTGCCCCAAAAGGTGGCTTAGGTCTAGAAAGCAGAGAAATGTCCTTAGGTTTAATGAGATAGGAAAGGCCAAGAAGGAAGGAGGCAGAAAGAAAGGAAAAGGGAGAGATTGGCAGGATAGAGGAAGGGGGGGTGCTGGTTCTATGGAGGTAATGTGGCTGGACTGTTAACCATTTGGGATTGATAGCTGAGAACCATTCCCTTGGCTGGTTGGGGCAGGGGGCAAGCAATCTCCCACTTAGAGTTTTGCCTAGCCTAAGCCCTGTCTTCTAGCTGCAAGTTTTGGGGTTTGGGGATGAGCAAGGCAATGGAAGGGTTAGATAGTGAGGTTGGACATGGGCAAAAGAGGCAGAAGGGCTAGGTGACAGAATTGGGGTGAGAGAGAGAGAGAGAGAGAGAGAGAGAGAGAGAGAGAGAGAGAGAGAGAGAGAGAGAGAGAGAGAGAGAGAGAGAGAGAGAGAGAGAAAGGAAAATGGGGGGAAGGGGGTAGGAAGGATTATTGTCAGAGTCAATGTGAGGCAGGAAAACCCATGGGATTATTCAAAGGAGTTTGCCAGTCTTTTGTGAGTGCAGGAAAGTGATAATGGAATGTTTCCCCAGGCGGTGATAACATCTGGGTCTGGGGCTCTGGTGGACCTGCCAGAAGCTTTGGGGAGAATGGATTCTTTCCAGAAGATGTAGCTTGTCCTGTAGTGCTGCCATGATACCAGTTCTTCCGTGCCATAACTCCCTTGCCCCAGTTGGTAGATATAGGGGCCATTAGGTAGAGCAGAGACATGTTTAAAATGTGTAGATGGAGTGGGAGGAAGGAGGGAGAAGAGAAAGAGAGAAAGATGTGTGGGGCACTGGTAGCTGGAGGCTAAGAATCAGGTAGGCGGAAAACCCATGAACACAGTCCTTTTGGTGTGCTGGAGCCCCTAGTTCCCAAGAGCGATTGCTCACAAACATTCCCTGAAAGCCATGAGCATGATAGAAATAAATCGCCAGGAAAAAAAGCAGGCAAGAAGGGTGGAAAGGAAAGGGGGGGACTGGGCTCCCTGGCTGGCTTTTAAGGGGGTTAAAGTTTAGTGCCCAATTCAATAATTTTATATATTTTTTTATATTTCCATAACGACTCATCAATACTGAGGTTTGCTTTTGCCATATGTTTGGATGTAGGCCTTGCTATGCCAACACCAACAACATCACTAGAAATGGGCAATTAACAACAGTTTGGTGGATCAGGACCACAGGTGTTGCATGGACATTCCAAGTTCTACACTTCCTCACTTCTCGTGGGTTCCCAGCAGAACCAGTGCTTCCTCTGAGTGGGCACCCACAGGAAGAAGGATTTTCTTTAACCCTGATGGACATATTCT
The DNA here is from genome assembly GCA_029282475.1 of Phrynocephalus forsythii. Taxonomy (NCBI): domain Eukaryota; kingdom Metazoa; phylum Chordata; class Lepidosauria; order Squamata; family Agamidae; genus Phrynocephalus; species Phrynocephalus forsythii. The sequence goes on along the minus strand of JAPFRF010000011.1, from coordinate 130,391,717 downwards.
TCAGAATTCTTTTATTCCATATTTTGTTCCAACTGTTCACTAATATTTCATTACCCAAATCTTCTTCCCATTGATCTTTTGACCCTCCTGTGTCTTGACTAACTTAACAATTTATATATTTCACTTGCAGCTGTTTTTCTAAACTAGCCTTGTACACAAAATAAATCCACAGATGCTGTTATACTTTGAACATATTGGTAGAGAACAATAAGTTAGTGGTGTCAGGAAGAAAAAAAAGCTTTAATACGAGCCGGACTGACCCTGTTGTTACGTGCCATCTGGTTGCCCCTGATTAATGGAGACCTTATGAATCAGCAATCTCCAAAATATCCTGTTCTCACAGCCTTGATCAGCTCTTGCAAACTCAAGCCTTTAGCTTCCTTTAGGGAATCAATCCATCTCATATTTGTTCAGATCCGCTCTGACATGGATGGTGCAATTGATCCATGCTTATCTCCCCCTGCCTGCCCTGTATTAATGGATGGGTTTCAGCTCCTACAACCTGACAGTGTGGTTAGGACCCTTAGGGAGGTGAGGGAAACCATGTGTCCACTGGATCCTTGCCCTTTGTGGCTCATAGAAACTGCCAGGAAGGGACTGGAAGATTGGTTAGGAGGAGGAGGAGTGAATACCTCCTTGCAACAGGGCAGGATTACAGGATGCTTAAATGAGAAAATAATGTAGTTTAAAAAGCCCTCTTTATATCCCACAATACTGAATAATTACCAACCCATATCTAATGTCCCATTCTTGAAGAAAATGCTAGAGCTGGTTGTGGCCTCTCAGCTCCAGAGGTTTCTGGATGAGTCAAATTACCTAAATTCAGTTCAGTGTGGCTTCAGTCCAGTTCATGGGATAGAGATGGCTTAGGCTGCCTTAGTAGGTGACCTATGCAGGGAAATAGATATGTATATCCATCTCTCGGTTGGTTTTCCTGGGCCTCTGAGCTGCTTTTGATAATAACAACCATAGTATCCTCCTGACTTGTCTCTCTGAATTGGGAAACTGTCTTACAATGACTAAAGTCCTACCTGGAGGAGAGAGCACAGAGTATGGTGCTAGGGGATTCATTTTTAACACCATGGCTGCTGATCTGTGGGGTATCTCAGGGTTATGTTTTGTGTTCTATGCTATTTAACATTTACATGAAACCACTGGAAGAGCTTATCTGGAGTTTGGAGGTTTGGTGTCAGCAGTATGCCGATGAGACATTGTGCATATTCACTTAGGAGATAATGCCAGTACTGGACGTGTCTCAGAAAGTGACCTGCATGTGCCACCTAGCTGGGCCTCTTGGGATCAGTTTTGGTTACTGTGGCCTGATGATGTGGAAGAAATGCTGGAACCTGTCTTTTCTACCACTGGGAGACTCAGTGGTCTTGGCCAATAAAATGCAGCAAAGCTGGACCCAGAGACTAACTTTGATTTGTGAGTGGTCTGATCTTGGATCTTGCTGTCCAAGCATTGTTAACTTTTTCTTCTTCAAGTTCTATGTTCTCCTAGAACGTTGGCAATCGGTAGCCTGATAGCTATCTAAAGGTATTTTAAATACAGCAGCTGTGCTCACTGTGAACCACTGGCTTAAGTTCTTAAGCCAGAATGTTCTTTTACACTCCAGGCCACACTTCCCATCTGTTTTTCCTTGAAGGATAACCTGCAGCAGATGGTATTTCTTATTGCACATTATATGTCTGAAATATAGCCGTTTTCTTTTCTTTATGGTATTGAGGATTTCTAACTTTTTAATCGTGTGCTGTAATACAGCCACATTAGTGACTCTGACTGTCCAAGGTTTCATTTCAAATGCTTCCAGCTTCCTGCATAAGGTAGCTGTAAGGGTCCAAGCTTCAACACCATAGAGAAGTATACTGAATAGATAGGATCGAAGAAATCAAGTACAAAGTCTGATAGATAAGTCCTGGATTGTCAAGATTTCGCTCATTTTCTGGAAGGAATTTCTAGCTTGTTTAAATCTACAATGGATTTTTCATGAAAAATCTCAGTTAAACTTGACTTAGCACCCCAAGTATTTATAAGATGATACTCTCTCAATTTTATCACTACCAATCTTGAGAAGGTTCTGTGAACCATTTTGTTTTTTTATTGATAAACATCCATTTTGTCTTCACATTAAGTCACAATCCCATGGCACTGCTTTCTGCAGCAGCAGAATCCAATAATCCTTGCAAATCTGCCAGACTTGTTGCAAGCAAGACGGTGTTGTCAGCATATCTTATGTTATTAACAAGGACTTCATTCACCTTCACACCTTGGTTCTTTCCTTCAAGAGCCTTTCAGAAAATTCTTTCTGGATAGATATTAAAAAGTAGAGGAGAGAGAATTCAAGCTTGATGAACACCTTTTGTAACTGATACCTCTTCTGATCTCTGACCATCTATCTGGACACCAGCATGCTGATTCCAATACAAATTCCAAATCAATTGAATATCATGATTGTCCAAGGCAATTCTTTAAGTATATTAAAGGGTTTATCATGTTTAACTGAGTCAAATAATCAATGAAGCAAACAAAAACATCAACATTGACATTGAGACACCGCTGAACTGGTATTTGAAGACTAAATAATGCTTCCCGAGTTCCAAATCCATTCCTGAATCCAAACTCGATATCTCCACACTTCCAATATATTCCTAAATACAGCACTTTAAAAAAATAATTTCAGGATGTGACTCATCAAACTGATTGTCTGGTATTCATTACAACTTTTTGCATTAGGTTTCTTTAGAAGTGGTATAAAAGTGGATTTGAGCCAGTCCTGTGGGATGATTCCACTCCTATAGATGCTGTTGTATAAATTGTTCTTCCTTTAAGCAATTTCAAAACCTTTGTATATATTTCATCCGGCACTGGGGCTTTGCCACACTTTGATAGTTTAATGGCATGTTCTATCTCTTCTTCAATTTTGCTACATTCCTTTGAAAGTTTCTCTTCCTTTGTCATTCATATTTTCCATTCTATTTCTTTCTGCAGTTGTTTATATATAACAGGAGCTGTATTTTTCATCTCTCTTCTATGATCTAGGTGGAGATACAGAATTTCATCTGTTATCCAAGTAGAGATGGGCACGAATAAAAAAAAATGGTGTTTCGTTTGTCATTTGTCGTTTAGGAGGTCCGTTTCGGTTCATTTCCGTTTTTTGTGAATTTTTGCAAAAAAATCATTTTTGTTTTCATTCATTTTGTTACCATTTCGTTATTAATTTCAATTTTTTGTGATTTTTTTAGCATTTAAAGCAGATCACTTATATTGCCGTAACGAAAACGAAACACACGACAAAATTTCCGGTGTTTCTGTTCATTTCGTTTCATTTTAGAGACAAAATCCGTTTGTCATTTCATTGCATAACAAAATGAAAAAATGAAAACAGAAATGAAAAATTGTTCGTTTCGTGCCCATCTCTATATCCAAGATTTAATCTTCTTTCTCTTGACAATCCTTAATTTATTTTGGCACACCTCATATACAGCAGCTTTAATTTGGCTCCAGGTGTTTTCAAATTCATTTACATCTGCTCTCCTTGATGGTTTTGAATTTTGTACTCAGGATTGATTGAACAATTCTTACTGCTGGGTCCTAAAGCTTAGAAATCACCATTTGACTATTTGTCACTGTTGACTGATTTTTCTTCAACTTAAGGTTCACTGTTGCTAACAAAAGATTATGATCTGAATTAATATCTGCACCAGGGTATGTTTTCACATATTTAATTGAATTCCTAAAACATTTATTAATCAAGATGTAATAAATCTGATTCCTGATATTCCTGTCATTTGAAATCCAAGTACAAAGGTGGCACAGTGCATCTGGAAATGTGTATTTGCTATTCCTCTTCTTGACATAACTGAATTAATTGGTTACCTAGCTCATTGCCAATTCCTAATCAATAATTACCTACTACTTCAGCCCATTGGCCATGTCCTACCTTTGCACTGAAATCACCCATTACTATGGTAACGTCCATTGATTTGATAAATGATAACGCAGACTTTAATTGATTATAAAATTCTTCCATATCATCATCTGATGCATCACATGTTGGTGCATACACCTGTATAAGATTTAGCAAGATAAGTTGTGCATTAATTTGGAGAAAAATGATTCTGACATGGGCACAAACTTTCTGACAGTCTTACTGATATTTGGACAGACTATAAATCCCACTCCATTAAAGTGATGAGGTTCGTTGTTACCAGCATAGTACCTTTGATATCCATCTACTACACACTTTCCTGAATTGGGCCAACACATCTCACTAATACCAAGGATATCAATATTAAGTCTTTTCATTTCCCTGATGGCATTGTGGGTTTTTCCACTTTGAAATAAGCTGCAAACATTCCAGGTGGCTATCCTTCTCATGGCTGGCCCAGAGATTCTTAGCATCCCCTACCCACTAAAGGGTGGCCGGGGACCGGGGGGGGGAATGGCTTTAGGTTTTCCAGGCATGCTATAGATTTACCTGGGGAAGTTACTTTAGGTGAAATGGCTTACCGTTGCCTTCACTGCCCTTACTGGCTATTATGTCAGCCACCCACTAGGGATCAGACACTGTTTGAAGCTGCCCACTCTGGATTAGACACTTTGGGGGTTGACACCGTTAGTCTGGTCTCTCCACTGAGACCTGTATGGCTTGGGAGACGCTTCTGGTAGCAATGCTACTGCCAGCATAGCTCTTAGTTTCACTGAATAATAATAATAATAATAATAATAATAATAATAATAATAATAATAATAATAATAATAATAATAATAATAATAATAATAATAATAATAATAATAATAATAATAATAATAATAAATTGTCAAAGTAAACATGTTTACAATGAGATTAGCTAAGCCTCCCTCATACACCTCCTCGGCACAATGAATCCCAATAACAACCATACAACCTTGTTGCACCTTGTGGACATGGAGTTATTTTCCATTTAAAACTCTGACAGCCCATGGGTAGAAACTATTTTTTCAGCCTATTGGTATTGCTGGCTATATTTCTATATCTCCTACCCAATGATAGGAGAGTGAAAAAGTGATGACCGGGGTGTATGCCATCCCTGATAATTTTCCTCAATCTCCTAAGGCAGCGATCCCTAGCTATGTCATCTAGTGGGCTCAGCTGACAGCCCATGATGTTTTGTGCTGTGATCACTACCTTCTGCAATATCTTTCTATCCACAGCTGTCAAACCGGCATACCCAACTGTAATGCAATATGAAAGGATGCTTTCTATTGTGGACCGATAAAAGGAGGTCATCAGTAACCCACCTTATTCTTTCACAAGACCCTAAGGAAATGGAGTTTCTGCTGAGCCTTCTGACCACCTGTTTTGTGTTGGTTTTTCAGGTGAGATCTTCACTAAGATAGACTCCCAGGAATGTAAATGAGGAAACTCTCTCTACACCCCCCCCCAATATACAGTGGGGCAGGTTCCTCCCTCTTCTTCTGGAAGTCTAACACCATATCTTTTGTCTTCTTTTATTCAGGTGCAAGTTGTTTTCTAGGCACCATGATGATAATTTTTAAACTTCCTCCCTGTACACTGTTTCGTCTCCAACTCTAATAAGGCCTACTACAGTGGTATCATCTGTGAACTTAATGATCACAGTGGATGGATCAGACAATACACAATCATATATTACAGTGAGTATAAGCAAGGACTAAGCACACAGCCCTGTGTGGAGCCAGCACTGAACTTCAGGGAAGTCGATGTGATTTGACCCACTATTTGTGGCTGGTTCCTCAAAAAGTCCTTAAACAGTCACATATGGTAGATCCAAGTCAATCAGCTTTTCAATAAGAATGCTTGGCAGAATTGTATTAAGAGCCAAGCTACAATTAACAAAAAGCATCCTGACATAATTTCCAGGTTACTCCGAATAGCTTGCTATGAAATGGAAAGCTGTATAGCTATGGCATCTTCTGTTGACCTATTTCTTCTGTAGGCAAACGTGTTTGTCAAAGTCTGGTGGAAAATATGTCCGAAGGTATCTGAGAACCAATCTTTCGAAGCATTTCATAACTACAGACGTTAATGCTATAGGTCTGTAGTAGTTAGGCAATTAATTGCAGTTTTCTTTGGGACTGGGAGGATGGTGGCTGCTTTCAGACATGATGCAGCACAGGCCATTTGCAGGGAAATGTTAAAAATCCTTGTTAGGACCCCTGCTAATTGATCAGTGCAATTCTTTACCACTATCCCCAGCACCCCATCTGGGGCTGCAGTTTTACTAGTGTTCACAGCTCTCAATGCAGCACTAACTTATTGATGTTCATATAAAATGAGTGGCTGGAAATTAGAAGACTAGCAGGCAGAAACTCCGAGGTCTGGTCTTTTTACTTCATAGTGAGCAAAAAGATGTTCAGCTCCTCTGCCAGCAAGGCATCAGCATTAACCGTGTTCCTTGTATTTCCCTCGTAGTTAAGTGCAGCAATCCCTGCCACACTTGCTTCATGTTGAAATTAGCTAGATAGTTCTCCACCTTGTGCTTATATTGTTGTTATGCTGCCTTAATGCCTCTTCTAAGATTTGCCCTTGCCTTTCTGTATATGTCCCTTCCCCCCTGACTTAAAGGCAGAATCCTGGCTCTCAGGAGCAATCTCAGCAGTCATCCAGGGTTTCCAATGAATGCAAGCCCCTCTACCTTGTGAAGGCCTGTGTCCATGGAGGGACACTGTTAACTGATGAGCAGCAATTCTTTTGGGTTTCAGAGATGAAGCATTATTAACCCTCTCTGGAGACACACAGGATTGAATCTGGGACATTTTGCATGTGTGAACTATTGTCCTACCATGGACCTTTACTTCTTGTCCTACCAAAAGCCTATATGAAATTACGTCAAGCAGCAAAGGCTTCCTCTGTTTCTTGCAAATGAGGAACAAAGTAGCACAAAACATGCTAACTACACAGAAGATGCTGTGTACAGAGCAAGACCTTTGACCCATCTATTCCTATATTGTCAACACAGACTGGCAACTGTGCTCAAAGAAATTTTCCCATAGCTAACTTGGGGTTCCAGCATGGGTTTCTTCAGTGGAGAGACATCATGTCCTTCCTCCCTTCCTAGGAATCCAAAATGTGTCCATTCATTTCAGTGTGCACACAGAGAGATGCACATCCATCTGGGTCTGTTTTCAATCCAGCCCTTTTTAACTCAGAAACATGTAGCACAACATCACATAATTCAAAAGACGCAAACATTACTTCATCTTGGATGATTTTTTAAGCACATGATAATAATGTGAGCAGCCAAAGAACAGTCAAGCTCCTCTTAGAGCCCAAACTCTGCTCAAAGGTACCCATTTCTCCCTCCCATGGCCTGCCAAAGTTACCCATGTTGTGAGAAGGATGGTATTCAACACCAGTACAAACAATTGCCCACTACCACACTTTCTCCTCCATTTCTTAAGCGGCTCCCTTGCCTCCACCTGGAGTCCATGTCATCTTTTACTGCATATTCTACATTAATACTGTCAAACTGCAGGCTCTTGGGATTGAGCAGCTGTCCAGCACTACCATCAAGAAATAAACTGCAAGGTGCCTCCAAGCCCCACTGCCATGGTATGTAAAACATATAGCCATTGTTCTATTATTTCTTTTTCTCTCTCCCCATATTATTAAACTATTTAGATCAGCGTCTTCTGGTAGACAAATGGCTGACTGTTGCCAGCAATTGGGAAAGCTGCCAAGACTGTTACCATCCAGCTATTAATATTATTTGTTCTCTCAATTTAAAATAAGATATTAGCCACTTAAAACACTATTGGTGTCAAGATGTGGATAATAGATGAGGTTCAATAACAGACTAAGACTCGATGCTGCCATCTGTTGGGGTATCACTATAGTATTTTCCAAAACTATAAAATAGATTATTTCCAGCCATGCAATATCTATGAACAACCTTTTAGTTGTTTAAAACAAGTAGAAGAGGCCCAAAGCAATATAACAAAAACGGGAGGCATCCTAAATTATTGCATTTGGTATTAAAAACACATTATTATAGTACTAATGCCATTAGATGACAACTGTTTGGAAAGCAAAATAATCATAACAATATTATAGTACTATAATATTATGAAAGTGAAGTCAAGTGGGCCTTAGAAAGCATTGCAAACAACAAGGCCAGTGGACGTGATGGCATTCCAATTGAACTCTTAAAAATCTTAAAAGAGGATGCTGTAAAGGTGCTGCACGCGATATGCCAGCAAATTTGGAAAACTCAGCAGTGGCCAGAGGACTGGAAAAAGATTGGTCTGCATCCCAATCCCAAAGAAGGGCAATGCCAAAGAATGCTCCAGCTATTGTACAATTGCACTCATTTCACACGCTAGCAAGGTTATGCTCAAAATTCTACAAGGGAGGCGTCAACAGTATGTGGACAGAGAGCTTCCAGAAGTGCAAGCTGGATTTCGAAGGGGCAGAGGAACTAGAGATCAAATCGCCAAATGCGCTGGATTATGGAGAAAGCCAGAGAGTTCCAGAAAAACATCTACTTATGCTTCATTGACTATGCCAAAGCCTTTGACTGTGTGGACCACAACAAACTATGGCAAATCCTTAAAGGAATGAGAGTGCCTGACCACCTTATCTGTCTCCTAAGAAATCAATATGTGGGACAAGCAGCAACCATCAGAACTGGATATGGAACAACTGACTGATTTAAAATTGGGAAAGGAGTATGACAAGGCTGTATACTGTCATCTTGCCTATTTAACTTATATGCAGAGTACATCATGCGAAAGGCAGGTATGGATGAATCACAAACTGGAATTAAGATTGCCGGAAGAAATATCAACAGCCTCAGATACGCAGATGATACTACTCTGATAGCAGAGAGTGAGGAGGAATTAAAGAACCTCTTAATGAGTGCAAACATCAATAAAACTAAGATCATGGCCACCGGTCCCATCACCGCCTGGCAAATAGAAGGGGAAGAAATGAAGGCAATGACAGAGTTTATTTTCTTGGGCTCCTTGATCACTGCAGATGGCGACTGCAGCAACGAAATTAAAAGATGTCTGCTTCTTGGGAGGAAAGCAATGGCAAACCTAGATAGCATCCTAAAGAGCAGAGACATCACTTTGCCAATTAAGATCAGGATAGTCAAAGCTATGATTTTTCCAGTAGTGATGTATGGAAGTGAGAGCTGGACTATAAAGAAGGCTGATCGCCGCAGAATCAATGCTTTTGAGCTATGGTGCTGGAGGAGAGTCTTGAATGTCCCCTGGACTGCAAGGAGATCAAACCTATCCATCCTGGGAGAAATCAACCCCGAATGTTCACTGGAAGGACAGATTTTGAAGCTGAGGCTCCAGTACTTTGGCCACCTCATGAGGAAAGAGGACTCCTTGGAAAAGTCCCTGATGTTGGGAAAGATTGAAGGCAAAAGGAAAAGAGGGTGGCAGAGAATGAGGTGCTTGGACGGTGTCATCAATGCAATCAATATGGATTTGACCAAACTCCAAGAGGCAGTGGAAGATAGGAAGGCCCGGCGAGCTCTGGTCCATGGGGTCACGAAGAGTTGGACATGACTGAATGACTGAACAGCAACAATATTATGAAGATGTTATATTAGTATAGTTTAGAAATGTGAATAGTTTTGTATTTTTTTTTCATTTTGGCTTCTTAGGTGTGTCTCTTTTATTTTTATATTTTAAATGTGCCCATCCCTTTCATTTTACATGAAAGGGAAATCTCTAATTTTTTATATCCACATTATATAGTGTATATTTTTATATTGGATTTTTATTTTATTTAATCTGTATTATCTATTATTTTCTTCTTTCTCACCTTACACTTTTTTGTGCACCTACTCTTCTTTAATTGTTCTTTGTATTGGGAGCTGTGTAACAAGTAAATTTCCCCAATATGGGATCAATAAAGATTTATCTTATCTTATCTTAAGTAAAGCATCCCTATGGATCAGAGATCTTCCGTCCTTGTTAAAAAAAATACCTCTGGTTAGTAAATGGTAAAATGGCAAACAAGGCTTCCGGTGGAAAGCTAATTGAAGACAGCAGCCCATCATTATCAGTAGCCAAATTCCATCCTGCTTTGCAGTTCCATTTAAAGCAGGCATGCCCAAACTTCAGCCCTCCAGATGTTTTGGACAGCAACTCCCACAGTCCTTTGCCATTGGCAATCTAAGCTTAGAATTCTGGGAGTTGTGGTCCAAAACATCAGGAGGGCCAAAGTTTGGACATGCCTGATTTAAAGCTTCTCCATGACAGCTGTTGGCCACCTGAACTAACCTTTAGAAACAGAGCTACAACAGCAATGAACTGACTGAAAAGATGTGCTTCAGTTGATACACACATTTTCTCCTGATGGACCCTCTTTTTCTCAATAACGCATTATGACTGGATTGACTTGAGCTGAAGTGCAAAACATTACAGCCAGTTAAAGTTTAAATGTGTGCAAAACAAGCACACTGACTATTCACAATAATAAAAATGAAATAGAACACCACAATCCTAGGGCACTGAGGGGGCTGGGATAGGAACAGTCCCAAGCTCTCCGATACATGGAAGCCTATAACACCTGACATACTGGTATTAGTGTTAGACAGTAAGATGTTGGTCATCTTACAATGTGCAACTGTTTAAGTGTACCTTCACATTGGCATTCTCTGGGGCTTTTAGGGTGGGCGAGTTGGTGGCTAACTTGCAAAGGGAGTCCGGCAGTCGACCCCTGAGGTGCAAAGACCTGACTTTATACGACAGAACGCTCACCAATAGTCCTGAGATCATCAAAGATGGATCAGAGGTGCAAAGGGGCACATAACTTGTTACGCATGCAGCACAACCCTACTCTCTGCCCGGTTAGGGCTACTAGAAGGTACTTGGCCAAATGCAATAACGAACCAGGCCCCCTTTTCTTGCACAGCAATGGTGTTCCACTCACTCAGTATCAGTTCACAGGGGGTTGTGCAAAAGGCATTGCACAAGGCAGGTTTTTACCCCTGAAGACTTTGGGACTTCTTCTTTCAGGATCGGGGCTGCCACACAGGCGGCAGCTCAAGGGCTGTCTTACAGATGAAAGTCCAGAATCTACAAGGGATATATTTGTGAACCTGTCTGCCCATCATTGACTTCAGTTCTCTTTTAGTCTTGCTGGCAAGTCCTGTTTGACAGCTCTGGATAATTGGCCACAGCATCATACATTGGGCTGGCACTTGGGTGGAAATATTGCCGTGGGATTTTCACCTGGGACTAGAGGATCACGGGAAGGTAACCTGGTTGGGTAGAAGGGGAATGCACTCAGATGATCTCTTACCAATGCTGAGGAAACAGTTGAAACAAAAGCCCCCCCCTTCCCCCAAATGTGCTGCTAATACAGCTTAGGGAGAGCAATATTACCTCCTCTAAGGAACTTATAATTAATATGTCAGCATCACTACAGGTTTTAATGTGCTCTCAGCTGCAGCAAGAAGATTTTGGAAAGGGGGTCGGCACCCAGGGAAAGTGCAATTGGTCAGACAAAAAAAGGGACAAAACCATGGGGTGCTTAATAATGAGACAGGGTGGAATATGGATTAAGCCCCTGTCAATAACATTCCAAGCATCTGACATGTACCATGTGGATGGGGTGTACCTGTCAGAATTGGGCAGGAAGGAGTGGGCTGGAGATGTTGGGATGGCTATATGTGATTGTTTGCATGGGCAGTGCTGTGGTAGGAACCAAGCTTAGCTCGGCTCTGGTGGCAGTTTACAGGCATTGTCATGGATCTAACCAGAATGAGTGGCAGGTGAAAACTGAATGGACTGGAGAACAGGTGAGGGGAGAGGTCAAGGGCTGCAAAAGTACAGAACAGCTGAAGGCCCCATCAGTGATTTATGGCAGGGGCTATTTATGGGGTCTGTGCCCCAAAGGGTCCTGAAAACAGCTACCAATTATTTATGGCAGGGACTACCATGGGATCTGCACCTCAAGAGGGCTAAGACTGCTGTTAAGACAGCTGCTATGGGTAAGGAATGCAGAAGCATCGAAGGGCCAGGCGGGCTCCTTGATGCGCTGGATCTGACCTTGTAATTCAGCCAGAGTACTGCTTGTCATAATCAATAAAGTTGTGGCCTTACATTTCCCAACAAGAGTTTGGCGGTGTTGTGTTTTTTCACTCCGGATCAAAAGATGCTTAGCTCTAGGCAACAAAGTTTTTCACCGAATTCAAATGTACAGTATTGGTTTAATGGCATCATTCTCTCACTGGTTTCTTAGAATTGCCCGTTTGCTATCAGATTTACTTTTTTCCCTCATTTTACATAGCTTACCAACACTTTTGGCTCTGCTGGACCAGGATGGTGGGGATTGTAGTTTCATAACATTGAGCAGCTACTTGTAGCCAACCCCAAAATCAAATTTGGCATCTGGTTATGTTATGGACTCTAATCAGAGGCCTTCCTCAAGGTGTATTGTTTCTGATATGTATCAGTTGTAAACTACAGGACTGTTTGTAATCAAAGGACAGTTGTAACACCTGAGACCATTGGGAAGAAAATACTGTTTGCCCAGTATGGGCTGTCAATCATATGTTGGGCTGTTTTTAACCAAGAATGGTAGGTAAGCAAAAGTGGTCTTACATCATGTCCTCATCTGTATCTGATGTACAGCAGGTTGTAAATACCAGCCACATCCTGCCTTTTCACTCCATGTAGTGCAAGAAAACCACAGAATAAAGGGTCTCCTCATAAAATGAGTTTCATGATACATTTATTAGTATGAATAAAGTCAAAGAGGGTTGGATGGGCTGTTATTGTGCCTTCTTCATCGTCCCCCAACTCCCACACATTCAGCTTTGTGGACAATTAATTTTTTTGTACAAGTACTTATCAGAATTTATAAATACTTTAATATTTGGGATGTAAACAGTTGAGATGTAAAAAAAAAAAAGATCCAAGGGCATTTGAAATACCCATCCAGGACCAAGGGGTCGAGTGGATAATGCTTTGAAATCTGTATTAATCCCTGTGTATGCATGCGTGTGTGTGTGTGTGCATGTGTGTGTGTGTGTGTGTGTGTGTGTGTGTGTGTGTGTGTGTGTGTGTGTGTTTTAGAGTATTTTTACCCCAACTTTCTCCTATGGAAAAGGACCCAAGGTGGCTTACAATTATTTATTTATTTATTTATTTGATTTGATTTGATTTGATTTGATTTATATACCACAACCATCTAGCAAAAAAGCTACTCTGGGTATAATGAGGGATAATATACAGTCCAGTACAATTAAGACATATTCAGGTATTGAGAACAGGGAGCTGAGGGACATCTTACAGCATTAACAGACAACATTACATTAAAGCTACAAGAAAACGCGCACAGTGGGTGGGAGTTCCTAGTCTGGGCACAGCAGATGAGAAGGCCCTTTCATGGGTTCCCACAAGACATACCTGTGAGGGTGGCGGGATGGAGAGAAGGGCCTCTCCTGATTACCTTAATGCCTGAGTAGGTTCATACTGCGAGATTCAATCTTTCAGGTAGCTAGGACCCAGGCCATACAGTGCTTTGAAGGTCAAGGTCAGCACTAGAGATGGGCACGACCAAGAAAAATGACGTTTCGAGTTGTCGTGTGTCGGAGCCGGCCCATTTCGGCTCGTTTCCATTTGTCGCGAAATTTCTCAAAAAATTATCGTTTCGTTTGTCGTTTTTTCGTCTGTCGTTAGTACTGGTTTGGAGGCACCTCTCTGGGGTGGGTGCCTCCTCTGGGCCTCCTGGAGGCACCTCTCTGGGGTGGGTGCCTCCTCTGGCCCGCTATGAAGGGAAAGTGGGCTCCTGGAGGCACCTCTCTGGGGTGGGTGCCTCCTCTGGCCTGCTACAAAAGGGTACGCATAGCCAATTGGATATGCATACCAAGTTGCAGTGGCAGGCAGAGGCACCTCTCTTTCTTTTGGGTGCCTCTACTGGGACTCACTACTGGCATACTGGTGTATGGTGCACTTGGGCTGGGGATGGGGAGGAACAAAGTGAGAGAGGACCCCTATGGGTGCCCTCTGGCTCACTAAGAAGGGAAGTGTACTTGCGTGTAGTGCAATGCGAGTACACAGATCTGGCTTAGGGTTAGGGTTAGCGCAAGGGCTAGGCTTAGGGTTACGGGTAAGGTTAGGGTGAGTTAGTGGGGTGCACCTCTGGGTGCCTCTCTGACCCACTAAGAAGGACAGTGTACTGGCGTATGGGTTAGGGTTAGGGTTAGGGTTCGGGCTAGGGTTAGTGGGCTTTTTATGCCCGACTGGCACATCCCAGAAGTCTCGGTCAAAACCTGGCCAAGTGGCCATGCAATTGGTGGAATGGCTTCAAAAATTTGCATGGTCCACTCCCATGGCCAGCCCATCATTGCGCAGGTGTAAAAAAATTAAAATAAAATAAAATAAAATAAAATAAAATCAATGTTTTGTTGCAAGAAAAACCCACTGCTGCTACTGTAAAAATTCAGGCAGTTTTAAAATAGCTATTTTCGCATGTTTCTGTGGTGCTTTGGTGTGTTTTTGGACCACGATTTCAAAATAAATATTGTGGTCGCCCCATTTTGGATCCCCTGCCCACACCGCATGGCATGGCGAGTTGGCGAGACGACGAGGATGCCCCCCACCAGAGCAGCCCAGGACAGGAGAGGGGGGGAGGCTGCGGACCCCCCCCCAGAAACCACCCCTCTGTTAGGTGCCCTCACTCAGGCAGGCATATTTTCGCCTGCTTTTTTGGCCAGGAATCGGGTTTTTTTAATTTTTAAAACATTTTTTCTGTGCCACTTGGCATCGCGCAATCACTGCGATGCCAGGAACGACAACGACAAATCAGACCCAATTTTTCTTTTTTCGGTTCGAGTTCGAGTTCTGGCGGAGTAATTGTCATTACCATTTCCGTTACGTAACGGAAACGAGGAATGGAAACGGAAACGAGAATTTCGCCAAGTCGTGCCCATGTCTAGTCAGCACCTTGAATTGTGCTCGATAGCTGATTGGTAGACAGTGGAGCTGCTTTAATAGGGGTGTAATGTGATCTCTCTACCCAACTCCAGTCAGAAGTCTGGCTGCTGCATTTTGAACCCATTGCAGTTTTCTGAGGCTTTTCATTGGTAGCCCCACATACAGTGCATTACAGTAGTCTAGACAAGACATCACTAAGGCATGTGTCACTGTGGCCAGAGCTGGTTTCTCAAGAAATGGGTGTAACTTGCGTACTAGCTTTAATTGTGCAAATGCGCTTCTGGACACAGCTGTGACCTAGGCATCCAAGCTCAAGAATGAGTCCAAGAGCACCCCAAGCTGTGTACCTCTTTTTTCAATTGGAGGGTGACCCCATCCAGTACAGGTTGCATCCCTATCCCTTGTTTTCCCTTTCAGCTGACCAGGAGCACCTCTGTCTTATCTGGGTTTAGTTTCATTTTATTCATCTTCATCCAGTTCATTAACCACATTACTGCTCGATTAGGGTCATCCCTTTTGAGACTGCTAATGTTTACAGCACTAACATGTTGATGGCCAACAGGTATGGCGCTTGTTATCTCCTTGCTGGGAATTGCTGTACCTGTGAAATTCATCTTGGACAGGTCAGTTGAAAGTATTGCATCGCAAATCAGTTTTGAAGAATTCTCCAGGATTCACATGTTTTCAATATTTAGAACAGAAAGAAATTGAAGCTTAAAAATTAACATGTTGGAGAAAACAGAACTAAACAGTCTAAAACAGACATCAAGCTAGTAATGTGAAACAATACGACCATGATAAGTCAATGTTTCTATCAATCCCAACAACCAGTTTGGACAAGCACTTGGATTAGACCAATTTCTTCGTTCCCCTTCAAAAACTGAATTCCTTGAAAAACCATCCTTTTTGGAACATATGTAAAATCCTTCATATCCCACGTTCTCACAGCATGATCATCCTGGAAAAGTCAACTTGTATGCAAATATTTTCTTTCAAGCAATTATAAATCAATCTAACTCTCCCTTAACATCTGTAAAAACAAATCACATCCCTTCTGTTTCACCTTCAAAACAGTTCAGTAGAATTCTAAGAACCAGAACAGAAGAGTAGGAACCACAGTAGAAATGACTAGCAACATGCCGGTGTTTAACTTTCTCCCCCATCCCTTTTATAGGCCTTTTTATACACAGCCTTTTCTTCCTGTTCACACTTGAGTACTCACTTTATTATCTAGAAAATGGGTTTCTCAGCAGGCAAGTGCTGGCAGCAGAATGGGTACTTGGCACAGCACGGCCATGTTGTCAGAGCCAAGTAGCTAGGTAGAAAAGCACTGTTAACCCTTAAAAATTAAGTTGGTTAACTGTTTGACCTTGTCAGCTTCCGGGAAGATAAAAAAGTATCCGTGTGACTCAAATAGGAAAAGGTAGACCGCCAGTGGTGTTATTACCTTAGCTCACCAAAAGGAATTGGTTAGAAAGATAGAAATCAGCATATTGCTTTTGAGCTAAATGGGGCAGCTGTGAACTATGCTACAAAACTGGTGGAGAAGTCATTAATATTCCCCAAACACTTGAGGCTGAGGCGCATTGCTATGCATGCCGCTTTGTCTGTTAAGTTTCAGTACAGAGAGTACTCGCTGGCCAACATGTCCTGCTCCTCCTGTCTTCTGAAACAAGCAGGTTTCTACTCTGTTTAGTGTGTTGCGCAAGTAACCAGATGTAGAATAATGAAACGTTAGGTCCGTTTTAATCTTAATATTCAATAAAGCACATGTTTATTGACTTTTTTGAGATTCATTGAGTGGTTCATATACAATCCAAGCAGTGCCTCTTAAAACAGTGCCTCTTACACTCATCATTTGGGATGATGAATTTCATGCAGCAAAATATCCGTAGGATAGTCAAAGCAACTAAAAGAAGTATTAGGGACCCTTAGAGTGGAATCCCTTTCACTTGGCATAAAGGTAAAGGCATTTGTTAACTGCAACAAACTCTTGTAATACTTCCCAATGGAAGTCAGCTGTATTGACCCATTCCCTTGACAAAATTTCAATAGAGGCTGAAACATTTTGATGGGTTTATGGTGATCCTTATCAACATGGCGATATGCAGGAATTAGTGCTCAGTGACATGTAATTGTAAGGTAATTTACACTAGTTTACATAACAGAGACAGGAATTCCTGCACGTTTCAACTGAAAATAAAGGAAAGAAATAAGCACTTAGTGGTGGGAAGGGGGTGATCCCAATTGGAATCATTCTGACTTGAGAATCATTATGCATTTTGCACAATTCCTGTTCAGGCCCAGGGGCATATCTGGGGTGGGGGTGGGGCAGAAGGGTACATTTGCCCCTGGCACAGTAATCTGGGGGCACCTGGAGAGGGAGCAGGAGAAGGAAGCCATGCACCCTTCCACCACCCAGCAGTACTCCTTTCCCTTAAGGCTTGGTGATGGCACCCCCTCCACTGCCTCCACCACTGTGCACCAAGTGAGCGGCGAAGCAGGCAGGCAGGAGTGTGGTGGCTGCCGTGCCTTCCTCCTCCTCTTCCTGACCTGGTGAGAGATGTGTAAGCTGCGCGTACACGTGCACACACACACACACACGTCTACCCCTGCACACATGCGCTTGTACCCAACCCACACACACAGCCCCCCCCCAGTTGCTGGGTAGGTGTGATGTGGGTGTGGGTGTGTCAGGATTGTACAAAAATGAACTTTGTCCCCAGCGGCTCCAAATCCTGACTACATTTTGACCATATGTAGTTTTCCTCTTAATCAATTCTTCATTCTAGAGATGGGCACAACCAGAAAAAATTACGTTTCGAGTTGTCGTTTGTCGGGACGGGCCCGATTCAGCTCGTTTCCGTTTGTCACGAAATTTTTCAAAAATTTGTCGTTTCCGTTTGTTGTCTGTCGTTTGTACAGTGGTTTGGGGAGCGTAACGTGTAGCCGCCGTTATAATTATGTTGGGGTTGTTGTTGGTGTGACAGGAAACCTCGTCGGCGCTTCTCTGTCTCACTAAGAAGGAAAGCATACTGGCGTACTGCCGTACAGGTTACGCTTAGGGAGGGAGGGAGTGGGTGTCTGAGTTGAAGGCACCTCTCTGGGTGCATCACTCTGACCCACTAAGAAGGGAAGTGTACTTGCGTATGAATCTGGGTTAGGGTTGGGGTTAGGGTAAGGGCTAGGCTTAGGGTTACGGTTAAGGTTAGAGCGGGTTAGTGGGCTGCACCTCTGGGTGCCTCTGACCCACTAAGAAGGACAGTGTACTGGCGTATGGGTTAGGGTTAGGGTTAGGGTTAGGGTTGGTGGGCTTTTTATGCCCTCTCTGGCACATCCAGAAGTCTCAGCAAAACCTGGCCATGCGATTGGTGGAATGGCTCCAAAAATTTGCATGGTCCCATCCCATGGCCAGCCCATCATTGCGCGTGCGCAGGTGTAAAAAAATAAAAATAAAAATAAAAATAAAATAAAATCAATACGAGGTTTTATTGCTATAAAAAAACCCACTGCTGCTACTATAAAAATTCAGGCATTTAAAATACCTAATTTTCACATGTTTCTGTGGTGCTTTGGTGGGTTTTTGGACCACGATTTCAAAAGAAAAATTGTGGTCGCCATTTTGGATCCCCCCCCACCGCATGGCAAATGGAGATGATGAGGATCACCCCCCCCCAGCCTGGTGCAAGCAGCCCAGGACAGGAGAGGGGGGAGGCCGGGGACCCCCACCCCCAGAAACCACCCCTCGGTAGGTGCTCTCACTGAGGCAGGCATATTTTCGCCTGCTTTTATGGCCGGGAATTGGGGTGGTTTTTTAAAAACTTTTGTTCTGTGCTGCTTGGCATCGCGCGATCACCGCAATGCCATGAACGACAAAGAAAAATCAGACCCAATTTTTCTTTTTCGGTTCGGGTTCGAGCTGGAGCGGAGTAATTCTCATTACCGTTACCCGTTACGTAACGATAACGAGAACCGAAAACGGAAATGACAATTTTGCCTAGTCGTGCCCATGTTTACTTCATTCCATAGGGCAACAGTGTCTTTGTAACTTTTGAGCTGCCTCAGAGGAGGCCACCAATCCAATCAAAGGCATCTGTCTTTGACAAGCCTGAAAAAAGGTACATCAATGGTTTTCATCAATGTATGCCATACCTGTTCAGAAATCAGAGAAAATGGGTCATGCTTGAAAATTGTCAATGCTTCAGTGTTGTAAGCAACCCAAAACAAACAAACAAATAAACAAAGTCAATCTGTAGCAATTTTTAACTTGCAATAGCTCTGGCAGTGGTCATAAAATTGTTGTGAAATTAAGCACATTGATATAGTTTATGATGTAAATTACAGATTCAAAGTCTTATTTGTTTAACAGGCTTAGTTCTCTATAAGTAAATATATTTTTTCACCCTTATTAAGGAATCAAAGACTAGAACTCAGCTCTTTCAGAAAAGTGCAGCAATGTACAGTATCTATGTTGATGTGTTGATTCATGCCACAATAATTCATTCACTTATTTAAAACATTTTATCCCACCTTTCTTCTAAAGAATATCCAAGGTAGTAACAGTATTTTTTAAAAAATGTACAAAGGCTCAAGCAATAAAGTATTTAAGTACTTAAAAAGAATAAGCAAATATACCATTAAAATTCACATTAAAAGCAATACTAAGAACATGAAAATAAGAATTTGACTAGTCATAAGAAATATATTCTGTATATGAATAATGAATCTGACATGGATGAAGATAATGAATCATTCATAAAGCAGAATGGCTCTTACGTATCTGTAATAGGATGTGAATAGTTTCAGATACAAGATGTCCAAGATTTAGGGAAGGCAATGAATATTTTAATACTGTTACTTGATAGGAAGCTGTCCAATTCAGCAGCATTCTGCATTTTCAATTTTTTTTGAGTTGCCTTTGTTTACTATTTGGAAATGTTCCTTTTTTTGGATTATATTTTTAGTGACTGGGGATCTGAGAGGTTTTTTTAATGGATACTTTCTCTGTTGTTTTAAATGGGGTTTTAGAATTGATTTTATTTGCCATTTTTAGTATAATACTTGTTTAATTCTTTTAAAATATTCCTATACTTACTGCAAACGCACTCCATCATAATCTCCAGTCAAAGCATCTAGCTCCCATTTTACGAGCCCTGGAGGGGAAATTTGTTTTATGTTAACAGTAAACTGGGTGGCCTCTGTTGGTTCAGTGGTGGACTTTCTCACCACAGTTGTGAGGGAACAAAGCCCTGTATTTCACTGAAATTTTTCTATAAGTTCAGTACCAAATGTTCATTTTACTTTGTCTTATTTTTGAATATGTCAATAAAGGTTCTTGCTTGCTTGCTACTTACTGCTTTTAGCTTTTAAACATTGCCTTTTTAATAATGTAAGTCGCTTTTTAAGGAGAAAGGCAGGATAAAACTATATTAAATATATAAATAAATTAAAACTCCCAGAATTCCCATGGCTATTGTCCAAAAACATTTGCATGACCATTATAAAATAAGAATGCAACTTCTAAAGTTATGTTTTCTCTCCACCACCACCCCATGGCACCATCAGAGGTTATCAGGATCCTAAAATGGCACAAAGAGATGGAAAAATTCTGAATTCACTTGAATAAAATGGAAAGCACATACATTGGTTTTGGGATGGAAGAGTATTTTTATAATGAGCAGTATTCTTTGTTTCTTCCCTTTAATCGCTTAGATTAAAAGAACTTTATTTCTTGTTATCTAGAAGATTAAAAAGATAGATCAGACGATTCCAGTTATCACCTTGAGCAGTCTGTTAGATAACTAATTAGATCGACTTTTTAAAATAAAAAATTAAAATAGGTTAGAACAATTAACAACCAACAATATTCCTACCCAAACTGATCTTTTCTTGGAGTAATTATTTAATATACAACATTGAGAAAAATCACACATATTTATTATGATCAGCATGTTATCTAACAAAGTCTATGTTGTTAACTTTTTTAAAAAAATTACCCTTAGATACCAGATAGATCATGCACATGTCTGGGACATTTTCTCTAATGTGAACCATCAAAACTGGAACACTTCATCTCCATTTCCTATTCCCTACTAAGGGCTTGAGGCTACAGTTGTGCAATGAGATAGTATTAATATGAAACATCAGACCAGTCCTTATGTTTTTTAAAAAATTCATTTGAAGATACCAATATTACTTGGTTAGCAATATTTTACCTACAAACTAGCCCTATGCTTTTCCGTTACTATTCTTCCCCCTCAGGAATTATGTTGTGTACAGTATCATCTATGCTGGGAAACCTGGTTCAGGCAAGGAATAATGTGTGAAGCTGCTGCTCCACCTAAGATCCTTCTTTAACTATGAGGTGGTAAGTAGAAATCTGATCATGTGTGGAGGGGAAGTCAGGTTTAGGACAAACACAAACTCCTCTGCATCAAAAGAGAGGGCAATGCACTAAAAGCAAGGAGTGCAAACCACATATACAGTGGTACCTTGACTTACTAATCCATTCCAAAGGCATCTTCAGAAGTCAATCAAGTCATAAGTTGAACAGCAGTTTCCCAAGGAATGCACAGAAAATTAATTAATCTGTTTTGGAAGGAACAGATTAATAGGTTTTCAATGCATTCCCATGAGAAGGCTGTCCCAACTCCTCTCAATCAAGGGCAGCCAAAGGCTGCTCTCCGCAGCCCCACCAGAGAACTGACTTTGACAAGTCAGATGTGTCAAAATCAGCTTGTTTCTTGCACAGAAATGTATTCAGCCATGCTAGCCACATGGCCAGCGACTTGCACAACACTGGCTCTTTGGCTTGGAAATGGAAATGAGCACTGCCCCTAGAGTCGGACACGACTAGCACTCATGTGTGGGGGGAACCTTTACTTTCACCTTTACCATAGACGTGGACTAGGAAATGGAGCTCGGAACCAAAGATGTGCCAACATTCCTGGTCTAAACAAGCCACTGCAGGACCTCTGCTAATGGAGCTAGCACATATATGAAAATTGACAAAACATTATATACAAGACCATAAACCACCGTTGACTTCACATCAGGAGCCTCTCCAAACTCTTGGTGACTGAACTCTTGGTAAGGACATTTTCCCTGCATTATAGGGTAAAGTTGGCAGTGTTTGAATCTTAGCTCCCATCCTTGACTTCTCATGCCGCATTTGTGTCTCTCTTGTACTGTATATTATGATGGATGGAGCCTTTCTGCTTGACCCTCTAGTTCTTTATTTCTCTTTCCCTGTTTTTCTGAGCTTCTTTTTAATTTGCTGGACTTTCCCAAGGCACTTTGATTCAACCAGAACAACATAAGGGATTTCTCCTGTGAGCCAGCCCCTACCTAAAATAGAACAGAAATACATCACCTTCCAGATTTTCTGGGCTAGACATAAAAATCAATTGCAGGAGAAGCACTGAGGTGTCTCAGTAAGTAACTCAAAATGGTAAAAAGGGTTGCTTCAGTTGGCCAGTTTTTATACAAATACTTAGTGTAATCACTGGATTCCAAAGAAAATACATGCAAAGAGGACAAAACTGATCATTACTTTAACTATGAAAATAGTAGTTTGGCAGTATCTCAGATGTCTAGCATAGATGAACAGATTAACCCATGGGCTATGAAGAGAAAAGGGAAAAGAAAGATGAACTGGAATATTTTCTGATCATAATCAGTTCTTTAATTTGCATCTCCAAGTCACACTTTGTTTTTCCTTGCAATTCATGCTATGTGCCCTTACCCTGCTTCACATTTCCCCTGAAACTCACATGACAGCAGGTCTCTTTTGGTGGCTCGCTGTGGCATTCTCGTGGAGCTCCAGATGATGAGCATCAGTGAAAAGAAATGGTAAAAATAAAAGCTATAGTGATACTACCAAAGGCCCCGTTCTTGTTTTGGTGCTGATGCTGTTGGAGTTATTATTAATCTATATTGCACCATCAGTATTCGTGTCCAGTGTACAACCTTTATCTTCCCCCATTTATCCTCACAATGTGTCAACGGCTTACTGGCCCATCAAGCTTTGAAACTGATTTAAGATTTTATTTGGGGTTTCAGCATGCTATTATTCTCCACTATGTCTCTCAGATCAGCAGCTACTATATGGATGTGCCACAGCTGAAACAAAAAGGTGGAACAACACCTTGTTGATTATCTTTATTGATTTCTGATTTGACTGTTTATATTTTTATAATTTTATATATATTTTTAAATTTGTGACTGCTGTAAACTGCCTGGAAATCTTCTGGAAGATGGGCGGTATACAAATGTATAAATAAATAAATAAATAAATAAATAACAACACCACATTAATTTGCTTAATTTCTACTTTCTGATCATTTTCATATTAAGCAAGTTTTCTCTTTTTGAAAATATATACGGTATGTGGTTCTTTTCAAGGAGAAAAGCAGGATAGAAATATTTTAAATTAACAAATTTCCAATAAATATACATGAAATAAAATACTGCCATAATACAAATTAAGATATCAGATATGTGAAACAGTGCAAGTTAGTCCTACTCCTGGGCATCCTTTCGCACCCCCACAAAAGAAAAACCACATTATGCTGTTAGAAGAAGGTAAGTTGGTATGACTGCTTGGGAATAGCCCACTCCAAAGCTAATGTGGATTCAATTAACTGAAAATAATAGATGGAAATAAGAACCCTGTCGGATAAAATCCAAGATGTGTGTTGTGCTATGTTCAGTTCGACCACACAGTGGCCTACAAATGTACAGCTTCCACCCCCTGCCCCAAACAACACCCCCATTCTGATCAGATGCCTGCAGGAAGTTTATAATCAAGATAAAGGCACAAGAGCTTTCTGGATCGTACACAGCATTATACTTGTAGTCCATCGGTTTATCTATTCTAATTGTGCCCAAACTGCACAGAAAACACAACCTGTTTAATCAGGAATTGATTTGTATTTTTTATGATATGCCCTAAACCTTTAATGTCTCTTCCATCAATGTGATGACATGAGAACTCACTAAGTCATTATTTGAAAATCAACAGTGCATTTCAAAAAGTTGTCATTATTCTCATTGCTGCTTCTTTCTATGAAGTGCATCATATACAGCATTCAGGGCATTAGGTCCTTGCATTTAAATTAACCTCTATTCCCCCCAAAATTTCCTGGTAGATCTGTTCCCATCCTCTGCCGGAAGCAAATAGAGGACACATTACATGTCCTGTTTTTATGACATCTCACTTCTATAGGTTTTCTTTCAGAATGCTGCACCTGACTCTTGAGCTTTTTTTTTTTTTGGTAAGAAAGTGCCACAATATAGTTTCAAGCAAGAACATCTGTAATGAGATCCAGCTGCTGCAAGACATTTTGGAGAAGAACCAAGCAAACAAACCTAATGAGAGCGAATGCTGAATGAAAAATCGACTTCAGAAACACTTCCAGATGAGGCATTTGTCCAGCCTTGTTCCTCTTACTGTGCTATCATCTGATGTAGGAAAAGTACAGGATATGCTAGTTTGGGCCGAAATTATTGTCTACCAGAAGTGGTACAGCACTGACCAGCAAGCCTTCATCAGGGAATGCCCACCTGCCTAGAGTGCTGCCCTCTGCACATCAATAGCAGTAAGGATTTTTCCATTAAACAGTAGTCAACAAGTAAAATGTCACAACTAGTGGGAAATTGAAAGCATCGAATTCAAAGGCTCCCATCATGGGAAATCCACTTCAAAATAGGAAGTGATAATGTCTGTCTCCTGGAACAAAGAAATGACCAAGCCCCTCCTATCACCACCACCACCCCCGCCGCCAAAAAACCCTACTTGCTTTTAAGAGGCTCAGAAAGGACTTGAAATTCATGAAAAAGTTATTCACATGTGTGCAGTGTGCACATGAGGAATTGAAGGGGTACAGATGCTGCATCTAGCAGACCCCGGAAAAAGGTTGTCAAAACTCCCCCCCCATGAAATGTACTACAGGTTGCATCTGTGTTGTGTAACCACAAAGGAAGCATGTACAGCCAACTAATCTTTGGACCACATATTTGTAAAACTAACTGGAATATTAATCCAAATGCTTTTGATGGGATAACAAAGCTCATCCTCCTTTATTTCTGTGCCACAATAAGTATTTTGGACATACAGAACAACTACGCCTCCTTTTCTATTGTGTCTGTTGGTTTTGAACAATGTATCATTCATATAAATTTTCCAGTCATAGGAGTCCCCTCAAGTTTCAATTATGCCTATCAAATCATATACCACCCCCCAACACCCGGAACGAAAACTTCCAGTTCTTGTTTGTATCCCATACTCCAGGGATTTGTATATGATCACTGGAGATTGTGGCCCACTTTTCTTTGATAATAATAATAATAATAATAATAATAATAATAATAATAATAATAATAATAATAATAATAATAATAATATTATTATTATTATTATTATTATTATTATTATTATTATTATTATTATTATTATTATTATTATTATTGGCATTGTACATATATACACAATATGTATGTGCAACAAAATTTGCAAATGCTAACTGTTCATAAAATGTGTGGTCCAAGTTTTGATTACTCTGTAACTTCTGCCAGAAGGCAAAAGTAAAAAGATATTATAAGCAGGATGGGAAGAGTCTTTGAGAATGTTACATTTCCCCAAACAGCAAGATGCAAATATGTCATCCAGGGTTGGTAGCTGGAGCCTGATGATCTTTTGGACAGTTTTAATAAATCTCTGTAGAACTTTTTATCCGCTGCAGAGCTGCACCCATATCATGCAAGGATGCCATATATTAGGACATTCTCTATGGCACTATGGTAATAAGACAAAGGTAAATGCTTTGGGGAGAGAGAGAGAGAGAGAGAGAGAATTATCTTCCTGAGCATTCTCAGGACATACAGCCTCTTCTGTGCCTTCTTCACAAGCATGTTACCATTTGTAGACCATGAGAGGTCCTCCGAGATATGAATGCCCAGAAATATAAAACTACCAACCCTTTCCTTCCTCCTCTCCATACAGTAATCCCCTGTTTATTGTGAGAGTTATGTGCCTGATCCACCTGCGATAAAGGAAAATCCGTGAAATGCTGACGCTAGAGCAAACTGAACTTGGGCTGCTCTTGCCAGCTGTACTTGCAAAGAGAGGTTTTTAACCCTCTCCTGACACCTCAGCAAACTTTGCTGACAAGAGCTCAAGGTTTGTTTGCTGAGATGTCAGGAGGGGGTTAAAACCGTCTCTTTGGAAACGCAGCCTGCAGGAGCAGCCCAAGGTCAGTTTGATGTGTTAGGAGTTGGTTTAAAACCTCTCTTTGGAAGTGCAGCCGGCAGGAGCAGCCCCAGTTCTGTTTGCTGATGTGCCAGGAGGGGGTTAAAACCATCTCTTTGGAAGCCGGCTTCTCTCAAGAAAAAAAACCCATGATATACTGAGACTGTAATATATGAACCGCATTGTGGCGGGGGACTACTGTATATTTACATTGGGAAATGTACATCTCTCTTCTTCCTAAAGTCAATTATGAGTTATTTAGGTGGGTTTTTTAGTGTTAAGTATACGATTATTTTCTTTACACCACAGTTTTGGCCCTTGTACTTCCTTTCTTTAATCAGACTCATTGTTCCCATTAAGGAGCCCCACCACCACCATGTAACCTGCAAATTTAATAATTGTGTTAAATTTGCAGGTGTTAAATTTGTGTTAAATAACTGTGTTACATTTATTTCTGTAATGTTATACAATGGGGTACAATCATGTGTGTACAAAGAATAAAGGAAGGGGCTTAACACACAACCCTGGGGGTGGGGGGCTCCTGTAAAAGAATGATGAGATCCCATCCTTACTGACTGTGGCCTGTCAGAAAGTCCTTTACCCACAAACAATTTTTTTAAAATCAACCTATTGGTTAGAATTGTATTAATCCACAAATAACAACCTTGCATATGTTCCCTTTTGTTCCAAATGACACAATACAATATGGACAACAATGTTTATACATGTTTATGAACTGTATTATTGGGCTTCATTATTGTTTCGTCTGCTTCTCTTATTGTGAATACGCCTTTATCAACCTTTACCTCTGAGCTTGCACCTTTCTCTCCTTTCCAAATCAGTTTAAAGCCCTTCTAATGTAGTTCTCTATACTGTAGCCAAACACATGCTTCACAATCCTTGTTGAGGTGTAACCCATCACATGGCCGGAGTCCACCTTGCAGAAGATGTAGCCTGTTCTCTCAAAATCCCAATCTCTCATGTTGGCACACCCTTCATAGCCAGTCAGCCCCTTCGGAGTATTTTCCTTTTCCTTTCTGTTCCTCTTTTGAATACTGGTAGGACGGGTGAAAAGACTATCTCTCGGCCCCAAAGTTCTTGAGTTTCCTTCCCAGAGCTTCAAAGTCTGATGCAATTTTTTCCTTAATTCTTCTTGGTTGTGTAACAGGCTTCTACATTAGACTGGCTTATCTAGCTTGGCAAATATTGAGCTAACTTAATAGTAGTCTTAACTTATCTTAGCAAAGTATTATCTAAACAACTTAAAGTAATATTAACTTATTTAATAGAAAATATTTCAGTCTATTTTTCCACATTTCCATTATCCCGTATCCTCCTTCAACACTGAGTAAGCCTATCAAATCTTAACAATATATTCAATCCTGATAACGAATTTTCAGTTAGCTAATCCATTTTATTGAATAAACTAATATACAAGAGATATCTCAGCCAGTTGTATTTATGTGTTCTTGTAATAAATATATAGTTTCAACAGCTTTCTATCACCTAAGTAAATCGAACTAGAACACTTCTTTTAAAGATCTATCAGATTAACACTATTTATATTTCAGGTTGGTTTGGACATTTCCATTATCCGTTTTCCATATCATTATAATCCATTAATAGCCAGTGATGGTGGACCTCCAGCATACCAGGCAGCCAGAGCCAGAGCTTCGAAGGCATACCACCATTGGCCAAACCATTAAATACAGAAAGTTTTTTTATGGGATTAAGCCAAACAATTTCTTCTGAATTTCCATCATTCCTCATAAATCCATTGCCTTCATGAATTGTGCAAATCTATTCACTGCCATCTTCTCCAGACTTGACTTATCCACAAGACCATCTGTGTTGCAGAAGCCTCCTGAGTAAAAGTAGACTGCACACTCTCCAAATATTCCCCCTACATATTTCTTGCTGTAGTGGTTTGTAGATTATATACTTGTAGAATGGGATCAATGCTCTGCTCCAGCTCCATGCTCCAACCAAGACCAAGACCGAGGCTCTGCTTCTGCTTTGGGTTTAAGAGAAGACTCAATCTCTCAAGCAAGACTAGACTTCACACGTTCCATACTCTCCAAACATCCCCCCCTGCATGTTTCCTGTTGTGGTGGTTTGTAGACTATAGGCTTGTAGAATGCGAGCAGTGTTTTGATCCAGCTCCATGCTCTGTTCAAGATGAGGTTTGAGACTGTCCTCTGCTTCTGTACCAAGTTCAAGAGATGGCTCAGTCTGCCAAGAGTCTATCACATTCTAAATTTTAAAGAGCGAGTCTGCAAATTGCTCATCTGACATTGATTCCCAGCTCATTGTGCCCATTGTGTAGTTCACTTCATAGGGTTAATGACTTGTGGTTATAGTTCTACTGATTTTTCAGAAGGGAGGGGTACAAAAAGAAGAAAAATAAAGAAAGCAGAGAGGGAGAGGGAAGGGGGGAAATGTTCCAAATCCGTTATCTAAGAGTTTGTTTGTTTTGAAAACATTAAGACTGTCCAAGGTCGAACATGATTGCTGCTTTGAAGGAGAGCATTTCCATCACTATTCTCTGTGTTTATATATAGTAAATCAAACAAAAAGGAGGTTTTCTTTTTCTTCAGAATGTTTTACCAGCCAAAAATTCCAGAAGCAAATAAATCTGTGATGCAATGTATAACAATAATCACTTCTCTGATAGTGTTGTCTTAAAGTTACTTATTTTCCCCTCACACTTATAGCCGCATTTGGGGGTTATTAATGCTTATTGAAGAAGAAAATAACATCCAAAATATCAGGATGAAACTCACATAGAGAGATAGGGGTGAGCAAAACAGTCTTAATCATGGCAATAAGAACTTCAAGATATCTACAACTATTTACAATGTCTGACACCAGCAGCTTGAATTCGTTGCCATCACAACAGGTGGACTTTTCTCCACAAGGAGAGATATGGTGATTTCTGGAACTATGAAGACTGCTACTGCATTCTTTGCACCCCCGCAGATGCTGCCTCTCTTCACCCCCCTTCCAAGGGGACTTACCCTTTTTAGTGTCCTGTTTATCTGGAGAAATTCAGCCTGATAAGCCGGAGAGCTTGCCAAATCACCTTAAATATGTCACCTTAAACATATTTACGATAAAACTGTATGTTTAGCCTTGCGATTAGAAAAAAAATTTGAGGGCCATAACAACAACAGATCTTGAAACCTGGTGCTTTAATATTAATCAGAGCTAATAAAAAGTCTTAAATATTGCAACTTTCAGTGGTATTATTAGTTTGGGATATTCGTAAAAGAATCAATTTATCTATTTTAAAAAATACAGAGAGAGATGAGAGTTTAAGTTGACGCTCTAGCAATGTGAATTAGATATGGTGAGAGTACTTCAGAGGCTGGCTGTCCCCTAACAAAGGAGGGGGTTTGGAACCTTCTGAAGTCCTGTTTACATGAGAAGAATTTGAAAAATCTGGTCCTATAAATACAGATAGGCTGTAAAAAAAATAAGTCCAAAAAAGTAACTTCTCCAATCTCTTTTCCCACTCTCCAGAACCATTGTTGGGGCCCCTTCCACAGTGCAAAAAAGGTGCTTATGCCCATGGAAAATCCTGTATGGCTGAGCAGTCTAGTGGGGTTTTTAAAAAGTGCACTGTCCATTACTGTTTTCTTTCTATTTAAACTGCCCTCTGAATAATTTTTATTCTAGGATTAAATTTGATGACTTGTATTTTTACCTGATCTTGATAATAGAGCCAATTAACCAAACAAGTGAACTGAGCCTTTGAAACATAATATGCAAATGACTGTTTGTAACTGCTTTTAAAGCCATTAGTTTAACCTAGAGATACACAAGGTAACATGGAGATAAGTATTCCAGAGGCAAGTTTAGAGCCGGTTCATTTGGAAATGTTGCAAAACATTCCACTTCCCCTACTATTCTAATTTGTCCTTCCCCTGTATTTGTTGACGTTTTTAATAGATACCATTCTTTCCAGTTGAATTAAAAACTAGAAAAAGCCTTTGTAGGAAGGGATTTCTAAGAGTTTGAGGGAACAAAATGCCTAAACAATACACTTTTAAAAGAGAGAGGAACTGGCTAGTTTCTTTAGAGAAGGGGGTGGAGGGAACGGAGAGAAAAAAACGTAAAAGTCCACTCTGTTGGCAGAAGGGTTTGGAGATGTTAAGACTACTCAGCAAACAGCAAATGCTGCCAAATTGCTTTTTAAAAAAACAAACCATAGAAGACCACATGAATGAGTGGTTGAAGTATAGGATAAACAGCATCCTACCCTGGCTTGTAAGTTCACAAACAAAGATGCCTTTCCCCTGGAACTGGGACCTGGCCCCTGTTAGCACGGCTGGTGCTCCCCCTCAAAACCTGCTTATTGTACAACCTACAAGAGGCACTGAAGTGGTGTCTCATGAGTCTTCTACTGAGCTACTGGGTGACATTTTAGTGTAATAAATGACAGTCATGCTTTCTTGCAAAATCTGCAGAGAATGAGAGCTGCAGTGTCAGTACCATATTCTTTATCATTATCTGCCAACAAAGTGGCAAATAGAACCCATTCATTCCTGCTCCTGGACACATAATCCCTCCCATACACTGGAAATCTTATGAAGGTAGAAAATTTATCACAAGGAACATGGTCCAAGGTGTGTGTTTTTTTGTTTTTTGTTTTTTACATTTCATATTCTAGTGCACATCTCACACAATGCAAGTTTACATTTCCTAATGAATGAAGAGATACTCTTTAAAGTTTGGGCAACTACAACTTATTGCACCAGGAATCAAAGTCTGGTAATTTCCACAAACGTGCATCCTTTCAATCTCACATATTTTATAGATTTCATGCATGTCTCTCCCTTCCTTTCCTTCCCCGTCTCTCTTTCTCCTGTTTACCTTCTATGGAACCTTAAATTCAAAGTCTTCTCTTCCAGATGTTTTCACTTTAATCCTATTTTCTGTTTTCCAATTATATTTGAGGTAATGTTTGACCACTTATTTCTCTCCTCCTATACATGAAGTTCCAAATCCTGCCAGTATATTCTGTGGTATGAACACAGAAGGTGGGTGTGAGCAGATTCCTGTTTGACACCTTGACCATTGGCCTGTGGTGTCCCTTGGTTCCCCATGCTATTTAACATTGACCTGAAACAGGCTGTTTGGAGTTTGAGGTTTCAATGCCATCTGCATGCTAATAGCACTCAACTCACTCACTCCTTTCCATCTGAGGAAGCCATTTCATTTCTAAACCAGTGCCTGGTGTCAGTAGGGTAAACACATTCAAATTTAATCCAGACAGGACAGGGGTGCTCCTGGTTAGTCAAAAGCAGGGGTCTTCAATCTATGGCTTGTGGGCTGCATCCGGCCCACCAGGGTCCTGAATCCAGCCTGCTGGCCATTAAAGAACCCCCACACTTGCCCTCCCCACTTGAGCCAAAAACTTGCTGCTCAGCAGCAGCAGACGCCTGCTCTAGAAGCAGCCTCCCCTCTCATTTGTCCCACCTTCTTACTTCTATATCAACCAATGGACAGATTATTTGGGAATGCATTTATCCAATCACAGATCAACACTCAGAGTGGAAGAAGGATCTTTTCTGGTCCTAATGAAGCACTTTGGTTCACGCTTCAAAGCCCGCATAGATAGATATGTATATTTTTCCTCTGACTCAAGCCATTCAATTGGAAGCCCTCCTTCCAAAACCTAAGGTGTCAACTGCAACAAGTATGTCTCAACAAAGCAGCATTGTTTTTTTCCAGGCAGTCAATTAGTCTCCTAAGTGAATATCCCAGATCTTGAGAGACCAGACCTCCCCCCTCCCCAGCAGCCTGAAAAGTACTGGAAAGTTTTTTTTTAAGATGGCATTTTTTAGGGGAATGGTGCTGAGGAATCACACAATCCTTCCGTTTGTGTTACAAAAAGAAGTAGATACTGTATATATATTTTTAAAAGGTTCCCAAAATGGACATTTGTCCAGGATCACATGGCTTCACCCCAAAGAAAAAGTGTGCAAAGCAGCCGGGGAGCTGTAGTTTCCGGGATTGGCTTGTACATGCATGCTTCCCCCCAGTGCCTTGGCCGTGCATGTGTGCGAGTGGTGTTTTTTTTTTTTTCAAAATATAGTCCGGCCCCCAACAGTGTCTGAGGGACAGTGAACCAGCCCCCTGTTTAAAAAGTTTGAGGACCCCTGGTTAAAAGGCAAATGAGAGCATAGGGACACAATCTGCACTGGGGTATTTATACTCCTCTCTGAAAACTCTGATCCACAGCTTGAGTGCATTCCTGGATTCATCCCTGAGAGTGGACCAGAGTGAATTTGTACATTTGAAACTGGACCCATTACTTACTATTTAGCTGGAGTTACTACACATCCCATTTGTGTTATTATAACACATGGCAGTACCTTTGAAGATGGTTTGGAAACTTCAGCTGGTTCAAATTGCAGCAGCAAGGCTGCTGACTGGGAGGAATTACAGGGAGCATGTAAGTCCCCTGTCAGGCCAGTTGCACTGGTTAGCAATCTCTTTTCAGACTCCATTCAAAATGCTTATTATGAAGCCCTATATGGCTTGTGTCCAGGCTAAGGAACCATATTTCCCCTTGTGATCTTTTGCAGATCTTAAGATCCTCAGGAGGCATTGGTTTCACAGGTATGCTTGATGGGGAGGAGACAGACTGTGGAATACTCTCCTTTGTGAGATTAGGTTGCCTCCTATCTCTTTACTTGCAGTAGCAGTGAAATAACTGCCATTTTAGGCAGGCTTTAAATAACTTCATTGGGCAAGACCAAGTCCCTTCTGGATGCTGAGCACATGTTCCTCTCAAGTGTGTCTTTAAAGATTTTAAATGTTTAGAATTTAATTATTGTTGTATGTTTAATGCTTTCTTAAAATTGTAATTAATTATGGTTTCTGTTTGTTTGTTTGTTTGTTTGTTTGTTTGTTTATATATTTATTGGATTTGTATAATTGCACCATCTAGCCTGAAGCTACCCTAATTTTATTAAGCCAATTATTGCCTATTTTAATTCTGGAGCCCCAGTCATCATACAAGTTGCTGGCCAACGGAACTGTAAAAACTACCCCTTACACTAAATGAAGACTTCCTGCTGATGTCCAGTTGTAAAGGATGGCCTCAGTTTAGCACCGAGAAAGCTGCACGATTCAAGGCACCTCCAACAGTGATTATCCTCCAGGAAAAAAACAGAGGAGGCCTAAAGCTGAGTATATTCAACAGGCAGCTTCACAAAGTTGCAAGTGCCTGTTCAAGGAGTCTAGTGTACATTCATATGCAAATGGGAAGAAAGTGCAATGCTCTCTCCTTTAGTAGAAGAATTAGCTAACCTTTTTTTCTCTTTTTTAAGTGTACAGAGGCGGGAGAGAAGGGAAGAGAAAAGAAGAAAGACTTTTAAAAATACAAAGCTGGAGATACAATTTTTTGGGTGGTGGTGGTGTAATTTTGTTGTTGTCATTGAAAGGAATTTAAAAACAATAACAACAGATGTTGCAGTGGGGGTGGGGAGTGATTAACTGGAAGAAGCCCAAGAAAGATTCAAAGTACCCTCACATCTTTTATTTTGAGAGCCGGACGCTTGCTGCAGAGATTTCTCGCTGGCTAATTCTTCCCTTCTCTACTTAACAGAAGAGCTTCCCTGCATGGAGATTTTGGAAAGACTCTCTGCTAGGAGTTTGAACTTTCCCACAGCCGTGAAGTCCAAATTGTTTTGTTTGACATTAATCTAGGTTTAAGCAGTCACAAAACCCACCACTGCCAGGGCATTTGTCCCATGCTTCTCGATACGATGCAAATTAAGCTTTCCTCACAGCTGTCATTGACAGCAGGAAGTCTCAAAGAGCCTTTGCAACAAAAGAAGAAAAATTGACCTTATTTATTCATTCACTGAGCATGCTCCAGGACTGAGTGCATCATGTGACTTCTTGTTTCCAAGACAACAGTGGTGATGCTAGGTACACACTGTCCGACACGAAAGCAAAGGACGTGGAGTTATGGAAGAGACTTTGTGCAAGGAGCGTCTACAAATCTTGCATAGTATTTATCGAAAGTGATACGTTTGTTGTAGAAACTGGTGGTGGTCATTAGAGATGGGCACAACCAGAAAAAATGACATTTTGATTTTTCGTTTGTCGGAACGGGTCTGTTTTGTTCCATTTCCATTTGTTGCAATTTTTTCAAAAATTTGTCATTTCGACGTTTCGTTCGTCGTTTTTACCGCAATTTAATGCGATTTGACTTCCCAGAGCATGGGGGCGTCCCGCAATGACCCAGAGCAGGCGGGAAACACTTTAAACTGGGTGATGAATAATATATTTAATAAATATATCATAGCATAAGACCGCATCCTATGCAATAAAGCAAACAAAGTGGGCAGAATGCAATATTTTTTTTTTTCTCTTGGTCAACACTGACTGAACCGGCCACCCTACTTGGTCTGGCTGCCTGTTATACTTTTGTTTTGTTTTGTTTTGAAGCCTTTATCCATCCCATTTCCCCTCCACCTCTCAGAGGCAGCAGGAGACACAGTATTCCGTTCCTCCCCCAAATCTGGATGAGGGTCTACTCTATTCTTCTCAATGTCCCCTCCTCATGACACTCCTTGTAAAGCCAAGGAAATGCCACCCTGGTCAACTAGCGGTCAGAGATTCAGTCTGGTAGTGGCATGAGAGTTGTACTCCCCCACTCATCTTGTTGAGTGCCCCTCAAGCTCTTGGGGAATCATTGCCAGCTGGAGTATCCAAAGGAGGTGACTGGCAGAATCCCCAAGGATCAAATTCAGGACAGAGCAGAGGGAGCGCCCGGTGGGAACACCCTGGAAATGCCATACCAGCGCGGCCCAGCCGAGCCGCCTGCCCAGCCTTTGCCTGGGCAGGTTTGGCCTTTGCCTCAGATTCTTGGCCCCAGCGCGATGACCGAGGAGCCCGGTTTGCTCATGGAGCAGACCTTCTCCCTCCTTGACCAGGTGGTGCAGTTCCATGCCCATCTCCAGGGCAGAGACCCTCCACTGCCCTCCATCCCATCTGGCTTCCCTGCCGTGTCACCGGAAGTGGCCTTGGTGTTGTCTCAGGCAGCCGCGGGTGGAGGCTTCCCTCCCGCTCAGCATGATCCGGACATGTGGGCCCACCTTCAGCTGCTCTTGTCTGCTTTCAGCGGACCACCCCAGGCCCCCTCTGCCCTGTAACTGTTTTCATTGGGGGGCGACTTGCAAGAAGGTCCACCTGGGGAGAAAAGGACACACACACCCCGGGACTGCCAGCAAAAGGGACCACTCGTTTTTCAAGAACAGAATGGGAAAGGCAGCCATTCAGAGAGCAGGAAGGACGGGTGGTGGGGTTGGACCTGCTGCCTTGAACGGTTGGGGTGCAGGCAACTGAGCCCGATTCGTGACAGTCCACGCAGCAAAGCCACGAAGCCAGAGTGCCAGGGAACTTTTCTTGGTTGGGGAGGGATTGTTTCAGCGGCCTCCTTTGGAGGCCACAAGGCCAGAGTTCGTCCTACCCAGTGGAGACAGAGTCCACGCACACAGCAAAGCCACAAAGCCAGAGTGCCAGGGAACTTGAGGGAGGGATTGTTTTAGCCACCTTCTTTGGAGGCCACAAGGCCAGAGTTCTGCCAACCCAGTGGAGACACAGTCCACACAGGAAAGCCACGAAGCCAGAGCGCCAGGGAACTTGAGGGAGGGATTGTTTCAGCCGCCTACTCTGGAGGCCACCAAGCCAGAGTTTTGCCTGCCCAGTGGAGACACAGTCCACCCAGGAAAGCCACGAAGCCAGAGCTTTGGAGGCCATGAAGCCAGAGTTTTGGAGGCCACCAAGCCAGAGTTTTGGAGGAACAACATTGCCTTAATCCATTCCAGTCTGGTTTCAGGCCTGGCCGGGGGACTGAGACAGCTCTGGTCACGCTGCAAGATGACCTAATCGGATGGCTGACAGGGGTTGCTCTACCCTGTTGGTTCTCCTGGATTTGTCAGCAGCCTTCGATACCGTTGACCACGGTATCCTACTGGACCGGCTCTCTGATGTAGGCATCGGAGACACTGTTCTCAGTTGGCTCCGATCCTTCTTGGAGGACCGGCCTCAGTATGTGCAACATGGTGGAGAGCTGTCGGCCCCGTGGATACTCCCTTGTGGAGTACCGCAGGGCTCGTCTTTCTCCCCCATGCTGTTCAACATCTATGTAAGACTGCTGGCTGGGGTCATTCGGAGATTTGGAGTCTGCTGTCATCAGTACGCTAATGACACGCAGCTCTATCTCTCCTTTCCCACCTCTGCAATGGAAGCTGTCAGGACTCTCGACCAGTGTCTGGAGGCAGTCATGGTTTGGACCAGAGCCAACAGGCTTAAGCTCAACCCCAAGAAGACCGAGGTTATGTTCTTCGGTAGCTCGCCGTCTGGCTATGGAGGCCCTCTCCCCTGTTTGGAGGGCGTTTCCCTTCAACTCGCGGATAGGGTTAGGAATCTGGGTGTGGTTCTGGATCCGGCGCTGTCCTTGGATGCCCAGGTGGCTGCCATGACCAGAATCGCCTTTTACCATCTACGCCAAATAGCCCAGATCCGCCCATCTCTAGACGGCGACTCCCTGAGAACAGTAGTGCAAGCGCTGGTGATCTCGAGGTTGGACTACTGCAACACTCTCTACATGGGGCTGCCCTTGACTCTCCTCCAGTGTTTGCAGCGGGTACAGAATGCGGCAGCCAGGCTGGTGGTTGGTGCACGTCGTTACGACTGCATCACCCCAGTCCTGGCTCTCCTGCACTGGTTGCCTGTTGCATACCGGATCAGATTCAAGGTCCTGGTTTTAGTTTATAAAACCCTCCATGGCTCGGGCCTGGACTACCTGACAGAGCGTATCGCCCAGCGATCAACTTCGGCCCGTCCAGTTCGGCAGTCGCGAGCGCACTCGCTGAGGGTCGCCCCCCCTAGAGAAGCCCAGAAAACCACCACCCATAACCGGGCCTTCTCGGTGGCAGCCCCCTCGTTGTGGAATTCCCTTCCTAGCAAAGTGCGCTCTGCAGAGTCCCTGCTGGCCTTCCGCAGAGCTTTAAAAACTCTACTCTTCTGCAAGGTCTTTGGTGACCTTGTTTAATTTAATTTGACATTATAGTTTTTTTTCCATCTCTCTCCGTCGTCTTCTGCTATTTGCTGCTATACTAATTAGTAAGTTGCTGTTGCGATTACATTGCTCTAGCTAAGGGTGCTGCCTGAGTTTTAAATTTTCACTGTTTGTTTATATTGTAATTGTATTGTTGTTGTTTTGTGTATTGTACAATTCGCTGCAATGGTCAGCTCGCTGTAAGCCACCCAGAGTTCCCTCAGGAAGATGGGCGGGATATAAGTTCAAATAAATAAATAAGAGTTTTGACTGCCCAGTGGAGACACAGTCTACGCATGCACACAGCAAAGCCACGAAGCCAGAACGGCAGGGAAGTTCGGGGAGGGATTCTCTCAGCCGCCTACTTTGGAGGCCACCAAGCCAGAGTTTTGCCTGCCCAGTGGAGACACAGTCCACCCAGGAAAGCCACGAAGCCAGAGCTTTGGAGGCCACCAAGCCAGAGTTTTGGAGGCCACCAAGCCAGAGTTTTGACTGCCCAGTGGAGACACAGTCTACGCACGCATGCAGCAAAGCCACGAAGCCAGAATGGCAGGGAAGTTCGGGGAGGGATTCTTTCAGCCGCCTACTATGGAGGCCACCAAACCAGAGTTTTGACTGCCCAGTGGAGACACAGTCTACGCATGCGCGCAGCAAAGCCCCGAAGCCAGAATGGCAGGGAAGTTCGGGGAGGGATTCTCTCAGCCGCCTACTTTGGAGGCCACCAAGCCAGAGTTTTGCCTGCCCAGTGGAGACACAGTCCACCCAGAGGGAGGCCACCAAGCCAGAGTTTTGGAGGCCACCAAGCCAGAGTTTTGACTGCCCAGTGGAGCCACAGCAGCAAAGCCACAAAGCCAGAATGGCAGGGAAGTTCGGGGAGGGATTCTTTCAGCCACCTACTTTGGAGGCCAGTTTTTCCAAACCAGGAGACCAGTTCCACCAACCCAGGGGAGACACGGTCTACGCACGCACACAGCAAAGCCACGAAGCCAGAACGGCAGGGAAGTTCAGGGAGGGATTCTTTCAGCCGCCTACTTTGGAGGCCAGAGTTTTTGCCCAAACAAGGAGACCAGTTCCATGAAGCCAGAATGGCAGGGAAGTTCTGGGAGGGATTCTTTCAGCCGCCTACTTTGGAGGCCACCAAACCAGAGTTTTGACTGCCCAGTGGAGACACAGTCTACGCACGCATGCAGCAAAGCCATGAAGCCAGAATGGCAGGGAAGTTCTGGGAGGGATTCTTTCAACCGCCTACTTTGGAGGCCACCAAACCAGAGTTTTGACTGCCCAGTGGAGACACAGTCCACCCAGGAAAGCCACCAAACCAGAGTTTGGAGGCCACCTGCCCAGTTTTGGAGGCCACCAAGCCAGAGTTTTGACTGCCCAGTGGAGACACAGTCTACGCACGCACGCAGCAAAGCCACAAAGCCAGAATGGCAGGGAAGTTCGGGGAGGGATTCTTTCAGCCACCTACTTTGGAGGCCAGTTTTTCCAAACCAGGAGACCAGTTCCACCAACCCAGGGGAGACAGTTTTGCCTGCCCAGGGAAGTTGGAGGGATTCTTTCAAAGGCCACCAAACCAGAGTTTTGACTGCCCAGTGGAGACACAGCACGCACGCAGCAAAGCCATGAAGCCAGAATGGCAGGGAAGTTCTGGGAGGGATTCTTTCAGCCGCCTACTTTGGAGGCCACCAAACCAGAGTTTTGACTGCCCAGTGGAGCCACGCATGCAGCAAAGCCATGAAGCCAGAATGGCAGGGAAGTTCTGGGAGGGATTCCCTTTGGAGGCCACCAAACCAGAGTTTTGACTGCCCAGTGGAGACACAGTCTACGCACGCATGCAGCAAAGCCATGAAGCCAGAATGGCAGGGAAGTTCTGGGAGGGATTCTTTCAGCCTCCAACTTTGGAGGCCACCAAGCCAGAGTTTTGCCTGCCCAGTGGAGAAACAGTCCACCCAGGGAAGCCACGAAGCCAGAGCGCCAGGGAACTTGAGGGAGGGATTGTTTCCAGCCTGGTACATTTCTCTCTCAATGAAGCTTTCAGGAACGAAGCCAGAGTTTTGGAGGCCACAAAGCCAGAGTTTTGGAGGCCACAAGGCCAGAGTTTTGGAGGCCACTAGGCCAGAGTTTTGCCTACCCAGTGGAGACACAGTCCACCCAGGAAAGCCACAAAGCCAGAGTTTTGGAGGCCATAAAGCCAGAGTTTTGGAGGCCACTAGGCCAGAGTTTTGCCTACCCAGTGGAGACACAGTCCACCCAGGAAAGCCACGAAGCCAGAGTTTTGGAGGCCATAAAGCCAGAGTTTTGGAGGCCACTAGGCCAGAGTTTTGG
This sequence comes from Phrynocephalus forsythii, assembly GCA_029282475.1. Lineage (NCBI taxonomy): Eukaryota > Metazoa > Chordata > Lepidosauria > Squamata > Agamidae > Phrynocephalus > Phrynocephalus forsythii. The sequence continues at coordinate 130,352,130 of JAPFRF010000011.1, read as the reverse complement.
AGGCCACTAGGCCAGAGTTTTGCCTACCCAGTGGAGACACAGTCCACCCAGGAAAGCCACGAAGCCAGAGTTTTGGAGGCCACAAAGCCAGAGTTTTGGAGGCCACTAGGCCAGAGTTTTGCCTGCCCGGTGGAGACACAGTCCACCCAGGAAAGCCATGAAGCCAGAGTGCAAATGTTAGGGAGGGATTGTTTCTTCCGCCTTTTGAAGCCGGAATGCTAGTTGGAAGGAATCTCCCCTCCTTCTGCAAAGGGATTTCTGAACCTGGACTGTAACCAGTGGGAGTGAAACCCCCCATGTTGGAGGACAGAGTACCCCAATTCTAAACAAAATAGTTGATGATGACTGTGCCTGTTAAAAGTTGGTCTCCTCAAGTGATTTTCCGCCTAGAGGCGGGGGCAGCTGGGGTTGCTGCCTGGGGAAGTCGAGGAGAGTGGTCGACAGGGCACATGTCAGCTCGGAGGCTGAACTTGAAGCACTGAACTGGTGATAGGCTGAAGGAGAAGCACCTGGAAGGCCTCCAAGCCAGGGGTCCTGGGAGCCTGACGGGCAGGCAGGTAGGCAGAGGGGTGGGCAGGCAGCCAGGCAGGCAGGGAAGCAGGCAGTTTGGCTTACAGTTAGGAAGGCAGGCTTGCAGAGTACCCACCCAGGCTAGGGAAGGCCCAAAGTCAAAGTGCCAGAAGGGAGGATTGTTTCTGCCTTTGGAGCCAGAGTTTCTCCACCCCAGGAGACCGAGTTTCGTCAACCCAGGAGACAGAGTGGATGCAGGAGAACAGGGCTATTTCTTTAAGGCTGTAAGGAGAGCTAGGCCCCTGCTAATCAGTCTTTGAGGTAGGGTGTTGTAAAGTGCATCCTGACCACTTTGTAAGCAGAGTGGCTCCAAAACCCCAGGGAAGGGAGGAACGCATTGAGGAAGGCAGGTATTAGGGTGTACTACACTCAGACCAGCCATGGCCAATGGGGAAATATTGGGCCAACACTGACCCTAGGAAAAATACTCCTGGGCTGCTACAAAGATCAGGGAAGCTCTATAAAAACTGGGCTAATTATGTAGCCCTTATTAGATCCATACATGCAGCGGAATTACAGGCATTCAGGCAGACAAAGGTGGAAGGCAGGCAGGCAGGCGAAGCATTCAGGCAGGCAGTCATATAGACAGAGCAGACAGCCAGGCATAACTGTGTTGCGCTTGTGGAATGTTAGGATGGGAGGCATACAGGCATTGGTTAGATTGGGTTAGGGTTAGGGTTAGGGTTAGGGGAAGTTGCACGGCTGCAACCCCAACAGTCTTGTGCGGTTCAAAATTATAAACATTGAGTGGTCCTCCCTGGTTCGGAGCCAGGCAAGGGCTAGACAAATTGGGCCTACACAGACCCTTTGAAATGACACATTGAGTGGTCCTCCCTGGTTTGGAGCCAGGCAAGGGCTAGAGAAATTTGGCCTACAGATCAAATGACACATTGAATTCCCTGGTTTGGAGCCAGGCAAATGACAGACATTGATTCCCTTCAAATGTGGTGGTCCCCTGGTTTTGAGCCAGACAAGGCCTAGAAAAATTGGGCAATAATCGAACCCTTCAAATTGAGTGGGAATGCAGGAAGGCAGGCAGGCAGGCAAGCAGGCAGTTAGGCAGGTAGGCACAGGGCCAGCCAGGCAGGTAGGCTGGTAGGCAGGCAGGCAGGCAGGCTGGCTGGCAGGAAGTTGGGCTTGCAGGGAGGAAGCCAAGCTGGGAGACAGGCATAATTGCAGGCAGGCAGGCATAAGTGTTGCTCTGGTAGTGCATGTTAGAGCAAGGGAGGCCTGTTTGGAAGGAACCAGTGGAAGAACGACTGTGGACCTAGGTCTTGGAGTGTTGGGGTAATCCCAACGTGGAAAGGTTGAAGCGGATGAAAGTCAACCTTTCCATGGTCTCCGGGTCCAGTTGAGAGCGGCGTGGCCTCAGGACATCTCCCATGTGGCAGAAGACACGCTCACTCTGGACACTGGTGGGTGGGATGGACAAGAAGTCCAACGCCAGAGTCGAAAGAGTGGGCCAGATGTCTGCCTTTCTGGCCCAGTAGTGGAGTGGGTCCAAGGTGAGGTGTTGTAGGGGCTCGGCCATGTACTCCCTCACCGTGGTCAGAGCAGGGTCCAGTTCTTCTTCCTCCCTTGCCTCCACTGAGGAGGAGACTGCCATGGCTAGGGCAGAGGCCAGGTAGTTGGTTGCTGGTACAGAACCTGGTCTCTGGGTGTACACTCCTGCAGTAGAGGAGGAAGAGGACCCTTGTGAGGATTCCTCTTCTGCATCGCTCTGGCTTCCGTGCGCCGTCGGGAAAGGCTGGGCCTGATTTGAGGCAGCCATGCGGAGTTGACGGCATAGCTCCGTCTTCCAGGAGTTTAGGTCAGCAGTGCTACCTGCGAGGGAACCCTTGACGCGAGGGTCACACAGGCATGCCATCTGGTACACCTTTTCCCTCCTCAGTGGGCTAAGGTGGGTATCCACGCCGGTCAGCAGCCTGTTTGCCAAGGCCCTGCTCTTTGGGAGAAGATCGGCTTCTCCCTGGATACTGGCCTCTAGGCATTGGCGAAGGGCATTTACCAGGGGGAGTACGTGGCCCAGGCTGGCATTGTAGCTGCTGAGGATGTGGGTGGTCTCCTCAAAAGGCTGCAAGATACCCACCATCTGGGAGAGGGCGAGCCACTCGGTAGCACCAATGTCCAACACCATTCCCCCAGGCAGGACAGGAGTGTGGGACATGACGTATTCCACCACTTGCCTCTGCTCCACCAGGCGCTTGACCATTTTGTAGGTGGAGTTCCACCGGGTGGTCACGTCCTGGATCAGGACATGCTCTGGTCGGCCCGTCTCCGCCTGCCTCTCACGCATCATCCTGGATGCCTTGACGCTGTGTGAGATGTGCCCGACTATTTTCCTGCACTTGTCCAGCAAGGCCTTGGTCTCAGGGTCCCCTCATCCCAGGAGTCCTTTGGTGCTCCCAGCCCAATGGCATCGCCCACCACTAGGTGCAGCTTGTGTGCTGCGCACACGATGCCCTGGAGCACTGCCCTATCAACCACGTTGATCATGTTACGGCCTGCATCAGTAACCATGAATCTGCGATTGACCTGCCCCTCGGGTGCCCACTCTTGCAGTGCCGTCTTGAGGACCTCAGCAATGTGGATGCCTTTGGCACTGTCCTCCATGCTTTGTGCCTGGAGAAGCACCACCCTGTTCCCTCTTGGGGTGCTCCCCTGCAGCTCTTCTTGGGATGCCCTAGTGTCAAGGACCTCCTTGGGTTGCCACCAATGAGCTGTCAGAGAGAGGTATCTGTGGTGCCCACCAGTCCAGAGATCAGAAGTGAAGTGGATCTTCCTTCCTCTGGCCACCTGCAGCAGGGCCTGGACCATGTCCCTGACGGACTCATAAAGGGAGGGAATCACCCGCCTGCTGAAGGTACAACGGGATGGAGGCTCGTACCATGGAGCCACATGCTTCATCAGGTGCCTGAATCCAGATGACTCCACAAAGGAGAGGGGCAACCCGTTCATGGACACCATTTCACCAACCACGCGAGTGGTGGTCTCCTGTGCCTTGGCCCTATTATGTTGGCTGACAAAGCTCCTACACAGCGGCACCACTTCCTGCAGAGTGGCCTGCCTCTTCCCACTCTCAGCAAAGCTGTCTCTGGAGTCCTTCCCCATGCCTGCTACCCCATCTTCCTCCCTGAGGAACCAGGGTCTGACACTGTCCCAGGCAGAGTCCCAGGGTGCTTTTGCATGAGGTAGCTACGCAAGGCACTTGAGGAGAGGTGTTTGGGGCCATTCCCCCTGCGCACAACCACCCCGCATTTCTTGCACACCGCAAGCCTCGAGTCTTCCGGGCTGTTCTCAAAATGCTCCCAGAGAGACCCGCGAGGCTTATGGAAAGTACTGCCCCCTCTGGTACTGCCTGCCGCTGCTGTGCTGGTGGTGGTGTGGCTTGTAGCCTGCTGGGACAATTGACTGCTGCTGTCACTGGTGGTACTCTGGTCCTGGGTGGAAAGAGGGCTGCTCCTTCCATCACTGCCTGAAGCCTGCCTTTCATCTGTTCCTGCCAACAGGTCCTCAGAATCCGGCATATGTAGATGCAAAGAGCCCGTTTCTGATTCCGAGTACTCGTCTTCCTCCTGATAAATGGGGTGTGTGTCCATGTCAAAGCATGGTGGCAATGGGTATCGCATGCAGTCATCCATGCTTCCCTCAGTGACAGAAGATGGTCCGGTGGTGCTGGTTGTGCTGCTGCTGCTGCTTGGAGAGGGAGTGGCAGCAATATCACTATCTGCACTACTTCCTGTGCCTTCCTTCAGAAATGTGCCCCTATTTATTTTAGTGGGGGTCCCCCTGCCCTTCCCTCTGGCTCTGCCACCCTCCTCATTTTTTTATTTCTCAAAAGTATTAGAAATATATTTTCTTATTATATTTGTGTTAAGTAACAAACTATTCTAATAAACTTATCCTTTTGACCCACAAGCTTACTCTCACACTGTGTTCTTTTGTACAAGCTTTCAATGTTGCCCTGCTGGCCCTTGGTATAATTTCCTAAATTCGGAATTCAACTTGATCCACTGAAATGGAGGAAAACCTAGAAAACAAATGGTAGTATTTGAAATGAAACTAAATCCAGACCAGAAGTCCAGAAGAACTGCTCTTCCCTTCTTCAGCACTCAGTCAGCAAAACTGCAGTGCATGCAGGCACAGTCAGAGAATAAAATAAAACTAGTTTTCTAAATTCTGAATTCAACTTGATCCACTAAAATGGAATGTGCCTGCCTATGTGTGCAAGTGCACACACAACACAACAAGTATACACTTGTAAACAAACAAACAATGAGCTGGAGTAATGAATAAATAATATTGTAAAAGAGTTATATTGTCCCCTTTTGGAGGAGGTTCAGTTTCTTGCTCCCCCCAAATTGTGGGTGTGTGCAAGCAAATTAGGCTCTCCCTGCCTGCAATTGAACTGGTGGTGTGTCACTGGAATTTGTACAATGAGGTAAGATAGTGTTGTATCCCCCCCAAAATAAATAAAGCAGCAGCAGCAGCAAATGCAATTGGTTGCCTTATTATTTAATCAGCCCCCCAATGAATGATCTTGAATTGGTAGTGGTAAGTAGGGTGAATGCCCCCCCAACAGATTAGGCTGATATCAATTTAAGCAGCAGCAGCAGCAGCAGCAGCTGGACAGGTGGCTTCAGCCACACCCCAAAAATAAGCCTGAAGTGAAAAGAGAGTAGTGGTACTATGCCTCCCAAGAAAGATATTGGGTGTAAATACAATATAGTTTAGTAGTTGTAGTCAGGGAATAAAATAAAACTAGTTTTATAAATTCAATTTCTGAATTCAACTTGATCCACTGAAATGGAATGTGCCTGCCTGTGTGTTCAAGTGCACACACAACACAACAAGTTTAAAAACAAACAATGACGTAAGTAATTAGTAAACTAAATAATTTTGTAAAATATTCTCCACTTAGGATAGAGGTTCTGTTCTTGGCTTGCACCCCAAATGTGTGTGTGTGCAAGCAAATTGAAGTTGGGAAAAATAGAAAATAAATGGTAGTATATAATATATTTTAAAATAAATCCACACCTCCCACTCCCAGTCAACCCTCCCCGTTTATCCAATATCAGAAAAATCCTCTCCCCACAAACAGCCAGAGAAGAGAACAAAGAAAAAACTCTAACTGCTTCCCTTCACCAGACAAAGCTGCAGGGAATCAAAGAAATTATTTTCTAATAAAATCAATGCTCTCCCTGCCTGCCTAACTTAAAAGCCTAACGCCTCCACCCAGGCCTCCCTCCTCCAATATTAATCTCGATCGGATAGCCAGCAGCAGCAGCCACAGTCCTCCCTCAACCACATCCAAGACCCAACTGCGATTTCTGGAAGTTGTCTCGGCTTTTTATGCACTCCGACACATCCAGAAGTGTCAGTCAAAACCTGGCCATGCCATTGGTGGAATTGTTCTAAAAAATTTGCATGGTCCCATCCCATGCCCAGCCCAAATGGGCAGGTCTAAAAAACTAAAAAATAAAATAAAATAAAATCAATGCGACGTTTTATTGCTATAAAAAACCCACTGCTGCTACTAATAAAATTCAGGCATTTAAAATAAATAAATTTCACATGTTTCTGTTGTGCTTTGGTGTGTTTTTTGACCACGATTTCAAAAGAAAAATTGTGGTCGCCGTTTTGGATCCCCCCCCACTGCATGGCATTGGCGAGACGACGAGGATGACCCCCCCCCAGCCTGGTGCAAGCAGCCCAGGACAGAAGAGGAGGGGGGGAGGCCGGGGACCCCCTAGAAACCACCCCTCTGGTAGGTGGCAAATCCTCAGGCAGGCATATTTTTGCCTGCTTTTTCGGCCAGGAGTCGGGTTTTTTAAAAAAACTTTTTAAAACTTTCTCTGTGCTTCACATCGCGCAATCGCCACGATGCCACAAAGGGAAATAAAAAACCCGACCAAATTTTCTTTTTTCAGTTTGGGTTCGAGTTGTAATAGCTTAATTACCGTTACCGTTTCCGTTAGTTCCGGAAACAAAAAACTGAAAACGGAAATGAAGATTTTGCCGCTCCGTGCCCATGTCTAGTGGTCATATTAGCTTTTTTCCTTTTTTTTAAATTTATTTTTTAATTTTAAAAACATACAAACATAGAATAACATAGAATAACAATAATGAACAATAATGAAAAAAAGTGATAAACAATAATAAACACTACAAAGTGCCCCCCATCCCCCGGAACCGTCCAGTATTCTTGCATCTTCTCTTCCTTCTTCATCTTCTTTTTTTTCCAGCGAGCTTCTTAAGGTCTTTTTCTCCAGAATTGTGTTGGATTATAAGTCGGTTGTATCCCTTTCCCTTTTAGTAGTACATACTCTATAAATTTCCTCCAAATATCGTAAAAGATATCTTTTTTCATTTCCCCTCGCAAGACTTTTATATTACAAGACAATTTATCATTTAGCGCAGGGGTGGCGAACAAGTTCGACAAAAAGAGCAAAAATTTTAAACTGTGAGAGTCAGAGAGCCACACCATGCAGTGACCTGCCAAAACAGACAAACACTCACACAAAAGCATATAATTTTAACAATAACATATTAAACACATAATATAACATGCTCAGTCAGGTGTTTTTTGTTACCTTGTTGGAGTGATGGGATGATAATCTCAGTGGGATTTCTGGCATCTTTTGTTTTCAGTAATCTTCTGCAAATCAGGTTTGTATTCAGTTGTAGCCACTCGGAGCAGTTCCTTTACATGAGTGTCAGTCAGAATGGACCGGTGCTTTGATTTCACGTGTTTCAAAGTAGAAAACAGCTTCTCACAGACGTATGTTGACAAGAACATAGACAGCAGCTTGAGAGCGGCTCTTTTTACACACGAGTATTTTTCAGTTGGCACAGCTCTCCAAAACGTAACATGGCCTTCCTTCAAAAGAGATTTCAGTCTATCGTCCTCGCGTAGCTCAATCATTTCTAGTTCACTCGCTGCCTCATCAGTAACAAGTGGGGTTTTCAGGCAGTCGGTGTCAGCATTAAACGGGTCGATGAGAAAAGTGATCTGTGGTCTTTTTTGGTCCAAGTCCTCAAACCGGAAAGTAAACTTCTCTTGCAGTTGTGTAAGTTGTTTCATGTATCCAGCTATATCTGATTTAACACCAGTCTTCTGCAGGGTGCTGCGCAAAGAAGGAAAATGGGATAGATTGCTGTTTTGAATGTGTGCTTTAAAAAGCTTCAACTTGTTTTCAAAGGAGAATACACTTTGTGTCAGCTCAGGAAGAGTTTTTAATTTCCCCTGCAGGTCCACGTTTAGTTTATCCAAGTGTGAAAGCATGTCCACTAAAAATGCCAAATCCATAAGCCACTCGGGGTCTGAAAGCAGAGGATACGTTTTGTTCTTCTCTGCCATAAACAATTTTACTGTTTCCAAAAGCTCAAAAAAGCACGAAACTACTTTGCCTCTTGAGAGCCATCTCACTGCGCTGTGCAGTGGCAGGTCACCGGGCAAGTCTGCGTCAAGTTCTGCAATGAGGTTCTTGAATTGCCGGTGATTAAGGGTGTGCGTACGGATGTAGTTCACAATCTCCATCACAGGCTTCATAACATGGTCTAAATTCAGTGTTTTGGACACAAGTTGCTCACGATGGATGATGCAGTGGAAGTTCCAAAATTCAGGAAAGGCGTCATCACCTTTACAAAGACCCACAAGTCCATTTACTGAGCCAATCATCGACGGTGCTCCATCCGTGACTATTGCGGTGAGTTTTTCAAAAGACATATTCGCTTTTTTAAAAACGGCAGTCATTGCCTCTTTTATGTCAGTACTGCGAGTTCTGTCTTTTAATGCGACAATGTCGAGAAGCTCTTCTTTAATCACGCAGTCCTCAGAAACCATTCGCGCAAATATTGCCAACTGTGGCTTGTCTTGTATGTCGCATGACTCGTCTAATGCAACACTAAAATAAGCACATGCGTTCAAGTCTGCATGTAGATCTGACTCAATCACATTATTTATGTCTGCTATTCTGGTTTCAACTGTGTGCCATGACAGCTGGAGATCATTGATGGAATCTTTGAGTTTTTTATTGTCTGGAGCCAAGGTTTCAATTACATCCGCAAAACACTGTTTTAGAAACTCCCCCTCATTGTATGGTTTTTTAGCACGGGCAATGTTCCATGCCACTTTATAGGATGCAAGGGTCACAGTTTCTCCATGCTTGGTTAATTGCTGAAACATTTGAGACTGTCTTTTTACCTGGCTTTTCAAGGTGCTCAATTTTTGCTTGCGTAGTTCAGTACCTTTGGGTAATTCCTTGTCAATATTACCATGGAGAGTTCTAAAATGATGCTGAAGATTTGAAGCCTTGAAATGTGATATCATAGTATTGCATATTAAACACAGCGCTTTCCCATTCTGTTCAATAAAGAAGAAAGCATCTTCCCATTCTTCCAAAAATGTCCTGTGTTCATCTTCATATTTTCGTTTAGCTTTGCATTTTGCCATTTTGAGTGAGGGTAAAAATCCTGCAGTGATGATGAGGGTGTGCCGCGTCCTCCACACTAAGAACTAACGGCAAGATGTGACACAACATGTGACACACGGGTCCCCCTGCTCTCTGGCCCATGCAGTTGTTTCCGGGGGATGGGAGACGTGATGACGCAGCCTGGGGACGGGACTACGCGCTCGGAGATCTCTCCTCAGAGGTCCCTCCTCAGAAGCAGCATAACAAAATCCAAACTTGGCAAAGAGCCACAGTATACAAAATAATGATAAGAGGCAAAGAGCTGCATTCATTTTGGCCGGGAGCCACATGCGGCTCGAGAGCCTCATGTTCGCCACCCCTGATTTAGCGCTATATCCCACACTTCCTTATACCAGTCAGCAATTTTAAAGTCTAATTTCAGTTTCCAATTTTTGGCTATAATCAGTCTTGCTGCTGTCATAAGGTTTGCAATTAATTCTTTAGTTTTCACATCATATTCATTAGTATGTGGTAATGATAGCAATGCAATTTCCGGTACACATTTGATATCAGTTTGTAATATTTCTCTTGTCTCATCAAAAATCTCTTGCCAGAACTTTTGAACTATTTCACATTCCCACCACAGATGAAAATAAGTACCTATCTTTTGTTCACATTTCCAGCAAAACTTGGAATATCTTGGATTCATTCTATTCACTCTGACTGGAGTCATGTACCATCTTAAAACTAATTTGAAGTAGTTTTCTTTTATTCTAACTGATAATGACCGTAAGATCCTCAAATTCCAAATTCTTTTCCATTCATCGTTCTTTCTTTCTTTCTCTATGTCTTGTTTCCATACCTCTCTTATTGTATCCTGTTCCCTATTCTCAAGTGAATCTTGAATTATTTTGTATATTTTGCCTACTGTTCCTTTTCCTGTATTTCCTTTCTCTGATTCATATGTTGACAGGAATTGCTCAAACTTTGTATATCCTCTGAGTTGTATATTTCTCCTTGTCCATTCTTTCGTCCAACTTTCTAATTGGGCGTAATTCAACCAGGACAATTCCTGGGCTTGCAATATGCGTTTAATTTCCTGTTTTGTTCTCATCTTTTTAATCCAGTCTTTTAATCTTGCCACTTTCCTTAATTTAAATAGTTCTCCAAATTTCTTCATGTTTGTGGGGAAATTTGTCTGATCGATCACCGGGTCATATTAGCTGATGGGAAGAAGGTCAGTGGAGTGAACTTTTGGCTATGAATCAAGAATAATTACTCAGTATGCAGTTATTGATATTATGGTGCATTGGATGGAGTGACAGACTAGGCCTCAAGACTCCATGGTTCAAATCCCACTCAGTCATGGAAGCTCATGGAGAAGGGGTGAAACTGGTAACATTAACCATTAAACATCTCAGTTATCTTGAAAGCCCCATGCGGGCCTTTGTAAGTTGCTTCTCACTTGACAGCAGATGACATAGTGATGCTTCTATTAGGGTACAATAAAAAGGGTACATTGATTGTCCAAAATGATCCAATGAGGATAAAACTGTATAAAACCTGAATGTGAGCTGACTTTATGTATGTTGACTCCTTGTGCACCAGAGTACTGAAGATTAACATAAAGGTGGCCTGATAGCCCTCCTTCTATTGCAGGAGAAGGAAAACAAAGAAAATGATTTCTGGTAGGGTAGACACTTCCAGGGGACTACAAATGCATCCTCACATTATTTTAAATTCCATTGCTGTCTGCTTATTTTAACATTCCCTACATAAGAACATGAGAACATAAGAAGAGCCATGCTGGATCAGGCCAAAGGCCCATCTAGTCCAGCTTCCTGTATCTCACAGTGGCCCCACCAGATGCGTCTGGAGCACATGAGACTAGATCAGTGTTTTTCAACCTTTTTGGGCAAAGGCACACTTGCTTCATGAAAAAAATCACGAGGCACACCACCATTAGAAAATGTTAAAAAATTTAACAAGCGCGGGGGGGGGAGATCGAGCGGTGGCTCGAGAACACCCCCCACCCCCGCTGCACCTGGGGATGATGGGCTGCGCGGTTGAGGTGTGCTTGGCTGGCTAGAAAAAAAGGAGAGGAAATGGTGCTCCTGAGCATGCACAGAGGTGTTACTGTACTGGAATCAATCTGAGGGGAAAATTCTTGGCTTACTCTCCCTGCAAAGGGGGTGGGGAGAGCTCAGCCTTTCATCCCTGCTCAGAGTCCTGAGAAGAACCACACAAAAAAAAAACCCCACCAACCTGTCTTAACCTGTCCACCCCAACATAATCAAGTCTCAGAACAGGGAATTGAGGGACATTGTACAGCATTACAAGACAACTTTAAAGCTACAAGAGAACACGAGCAGTTAAAGAGAGAGTAAAATTTCCATGTAATCATGCATCATGGACCATCCAAAAGTTATGCAGATGGAGACTAACATTGAAGACATAGAGTGCTACCTCACATCATCCAAAGGCCTCTTTTTCAACAAGCAAAGGTGCCTCTTTTAAACGTGGCTTTCTCAAGGCTCTCTCTTTCCAGCCTGGTGACGGGGCGTCGCCAGGATTCCAGCTAACGGCGGGCGCTGGGCGAGCTCGCCTACCCAGAGCTGTGCGTCCAGGCCCTCCAGCCTGGGACGCCGCCGACGCCCTGCGACGGCGCTCGCCTCCAGCGCCTCCTCCTCATCAAAACGCCGGTGACGGCGGCCAGGGATCCGCTGAGAAGCGCCGCCCCCGGGACCGGCCGGATCGCGCACCTGCCCTCTTCCCCTCGCCTCCGCACGACCCAGGGGCTGGGAGTCGGGGCTGGGGGTCGCGTCCCCGGACCCCTGGCTTCTTTTGCTGTAGGACAGCCCGCGGGATGTGCCAGGAGGGACGGTTGGTCCGCTGGCGAGTGGTGACGCCTTCTTTTTCTTCTTCTTCTTCTCCTCCTCCTCTTTCAGGCTCGCTGGGCAACATCTCCAAAGCCTTCGTGGACTTTGCCCACCCCCCTCTCTCTCTCTCTCTCTCTCTCTCTCTCTCTCTCTCTCTCTCTCTCCTCCCACCCTCGCGCTCCTTCCCAGCAATCGCCACTTCCTGCATGCTGCTCTGGTCCTCCTCCTCCTCCTCCTCCGGCTGCTCCTTCACGGCATCGGAACAGCAGTTGAAAAACGCTGGACTAGATCTCTGTCTCCTGATACCACTCCCCTGCATCTGGCCCTTGAAGTACCCTGGTTTTAAGCCTGGAGATGATACAGCCCCATCATGGTTTGTAACCTGTGATGGACTTCTCCTCCAGGAATCTGTCCAATCCTCTTTTGAAGGCATCCAGGCCAGATGCCATCACCACATCCTGTGGCAGGGGGTTCCACAGACTAACAACGCGCTGGGCGAACAAATATTTTCTTTTGTCTGTTCTTACTCTCCCAGCCCTCAATTTGAGTTTTTGTTTGTACATTTTTGTTTGTAGATGAAAACATTAAACATAATTGTGGATATATCTAAATCCTTGTAGCTGTGATTTGATTACATGATAGCCATTGTAAGTCAGGGCCTTACACATTACATAAGAGTGGCAAATATTTATCACATCCTTAAGGCAAGGTCGTACAAAATAACATAGCTTTGCTCCTTCTTTTTTATCCGACATGAATAAGCAGCTTCTAGAAATGAAAAATGTAAGGACTCATGCTATCGCAGGTGAAACATATTGTCAGAGAAAGCACCAAGGGGCAGTGTAACAGCAAGCCGTTTCTCTACAGCCAGTAAGTCTGCCAGACATTTTGTATGATCATCTGAATCCCAGCCCAAGTGGGGAAAATACAGATGGGGAAAACACAGCAGCCAAGGTTTTATGATATCTCATCAATTATGTACCTAGTTATACTGTGGGATACATTCACTACCACAGAATGCCTCATTGTTGCAGTAAAGCAATAAGCAGGTGAGTGTCACTTGCTCAGCTCTGACAAACTCAAGGATATGGCATCTGTTATGGAAACAGTGCACCACATACTTAGTCTTTCTTCCATTCATTTTTCTGCTGCCTTCAACTTTTCCTAGCATTATTGCCTTTCCCAGCATGTCTTGTCTGGAAAAGTACAGCAACCTCAGTGTAAATAGCTTTGCCCCTCAAGAGACTTCTGGCTTGATTTGCTTGTCAAAGTCTACAGAGCCCCAAGTGGGCCTCAAGTGGCAATGTATGGTACAAAAGAAATGCACCTGAAATGTTCCTGGCCCAATCGTTGCCTGCGAGAGATCCTCTGCCAGTGTCCTCTTCCATTACAGCTGCTGACCAACAGCTACTGTTCAGGAGTTCTCCTCAACTGACACAGCAGTTGAAGAGGCTGGCTATATCTTTCCCTGTCCTGCCCGCTTTGACCATTCCACTTTGGCTGACCCTGCTAGGAATCTAGATTCATAACAGAGTCTAGCCACCTGGTGGCATTGTCCTTAGCTTGTTCCACATGTGCAAGCCTCCTTACCTCTCTCCAAGAGGGCTTTTTTTTTGTTTTTTGTTATATCCTGGTAGCATTCTTGCACAGTGGTCCTCTGACCTGCACTAGGATCCAGAGAGAGTTTCTGTCTGCTGAATAATCACTCTATGCAGCCAGCTCCTCTGTTGCATTAGCCCAGCTAGGGAAAAGCAAATGGGTTGTGAATGGCTCACAAAAATTCAGAGGTTCATCCAAAGTCTCACGTTCACCTTGCAAAAGCTACAGAAGTTAACAGCAGTGGTGATGCATTTTTCAGATGAAAATGAAAGCGAGTGCTCAATGAGAAGCTCATGAAAGGTGAACTGTCAGAAGAAATTACCCTGATGGCTGTTACCTTAAAAGGTGCTCTCGCCTTGTGGTTACTTCAGTTTTAGGAAAAGTACTGGAAATGAGTCACCTTCAAAGTGCAGTGGGAGTCACTGATGTTGCACACAGAGCTCTCCGGTTCTTCAGGTGAATTCTCTAACTTCAAAATGATTATTTAAAAGTAAGAAAGTGAAACAGCTGCAGCTCAATTTTATTACAGGTTCTATTCAGTGGTCCCACGCCCATCTGCAGTTCATATACTGCGGTCCCGCTATATCGTGGGACCACAGTATATGAAAAAAGACCCCCTGGGGTAAGGGGGGAAAGGCCTGGGGTAAGGGGGGAGGGCCTGTCGGAGGCCTCAGAAATGACTTTTGGTTCACAGGAAGGCCCTTTTGGGGCCTCCAAAAGACCCAGAAAGGCCCTTGCAGGCCCGCTTGGGGCAGCGCCAGGCTGGGGGTAAGTTCAAGAGCCCCCCAGCTAGGCGCCCCAGGCCCAACCTGATCTGCATCTGCATATTGCAGATTTTCAATTATCGTGGGTTGGTTTGGGTCCCTAACCCCCGCAATAGGCGGGGGGGGGGTTCACTGTATTACTAAATTTGCCAAAATGTACTAAAATGTTTTTGGTAAAACAGAGAAAAACATCGTGTTATGTGCAGCATAACAAGCTCTAGAAAGGCTGACAAACCTTGCTGTTGGAAAGACAAGATGTCGTTTCTCACCTAAAGCCAGCATTGTAGACTCCTTATCATGAAAACTGTGAATCAAAGGATATTTCTGGCTCAGCATTCTGTTCCCACCAAGGTAATGTGGTGGCAATGGCTATTCTTGGACTGTCAATCTTCAGTCACTTAGTACTCTCAGAGAGGGTCCCTTTCCCTCCTGCATATCAGGAGCTAACACAATTTTGAACAACAATTACCATAGGTGCCATCAAGCCGAGTCTTTCTTACTGCACTTCTCCACTTATTGCACTAGCACCAATATTCGTAATCAAAATTGAGATTTGGGATTGCAGCCGTCAGAGTCAGAATTCATAATTTTAAAAAATTCAGGATTTCCAGATACCAGATACCCCTAACTCAATCAAGGCAATATGAGTACTATATAATTATTTTTCCCATTAAACAGGATTTCTCTGTGTCCTCTGGCAACTTTCCAGGGGCCATGCCAAACAAGGAGGGCATACCATGAGCCAGTAGTGCCTAGGTCTTTGGGAATGACTATAAATGGGCATATGACTGAACCCTGGACAGTGAGAATGCCAGGAGAAAATGCATTGGGGAAGTAGAGGGCAGGTTGCACTCAGGAATAGGCAAATATCCTGGGCAGCACGGGCAGGCAGATTGGAGCAACAGGTAGCCTGTTCTAGGTGGGAACTGGGGCAACAGCCTAGGCAGGGCACAGCACAGCTGAGAGAGTGAGCCCAGTCTTGGAGAAGAGGTTGGCAGAATGAATGATGCGGAAGGAGATTTGGCAGATTAAAACACGGCATACCAAGTACATTGAGCAGAGTGTGCCATTCTCTCTTACTTAAAGGGAATTTCAAGGAAGCCAGCAATGGTTGGTTGACCTTGAGGAAAAAATACAGATTTTCTACAGACCCAGGTTTCAGGTTTGAGCAGTGAGGACTGATAATGCCCCTTGCCCCAGACAACACCCTCCCAACAGGTAAGACAGCAGTTGCACTGCCACCTTGGCTAGACATCCTCAGACAGACTCCTTCTCAGCCCAATAACGTGAGCAATCGATCTCTTTCAGCTTGTAGGGGTCCTGAATGTATGTCTCCCTCTCCCTCTGCCTTGGCCATGTCTGTCCCCTGCAGTGGTCTTTCTGGAACCCAGGGCCCTGACATGCTTGTCAAGACCATGTCTTGGAAAGATCACCCTGTTGTTGCCGGAGTGAGGGATTTGGACACTAGAATATAACTGCTGGTCCTTACTGTCTGGGGTGCTTTTCTAGGTTCTTCCCATTGTGACCCCTCCAGCAGAATCTTCTTCACTAGCTGCTGCATATGATGGGAAGCTGGCTAACATTCCTTCCCCACTTCTCCTCTGCTTTTTAATATACTTTTCCCACTACCTCAGTTGACAAACACCTCCGTTTACGTAATTTTTGGTTCATGAAAGAAAATCTATGGGAAATAATGCCTCCGTTTACAATTTTTCTCCCACATTACCTTCGTTTACGTAAGGCATTGCGAAAAAAGTTCCCAGGATGCATTGCACTCCCAGATGTTTTTCTGTTTTTCCAGATTACAAAATTTTGCGGAGAATGGATTATCTTAATCAACTTCGGTAAGCCTGTATTAAATTTGGGGATCCATTAGGGTTGTTAGAATGTACTCCTTCTTCTTTCACAAGGAGGCAATGCTGAAGAGGAGCGGATCCTTTAGCTGACTGGCAGGGACCATCACTCCAGGCTGGGGAAAATGCTGTTCTCTGTCTATAGAATCCTCCTTCCATCTACACGTCCTGATGCTCTCCATCATGCCAACCAAGCTTCGGAATATTCGAAACATTGGGGTCACTTGGCTATGGGTGACTCTCTCCTCACGCAAGGTTTATGTCACATTCCTAAAGCTTTGTTGGACATAGGACATATAGACTCATGTCCCACTCTTTCCTGCCCAGAGGAGCAGCCATACTAACGGAAGTCCCCAGTGCTAAATCACAAGAGAGTATTTTGCTGCTTCGCCACTTTTTAAAGCAGGTATAAAAAAGGAGCTCCATCACCTTGCCACATCTTTGATGAAATAGTACAGTGGTAATCCTAATTTCTTTTTGCCTCTGCCTCATCAGCTCACTGGTCCAGACATTATGGTAAAAATTACCTGGGGTGCCAATTCTCCCACAAACCAAAGGAAACCAGATCTTTTCTTCAACCTCTGCAAACTCCCCCTGGAGAGTCAGGAACTTTTTCCCCCTCCAGAGGCTGTCTCACACCTTTTGCTATTTATCTCCCTGCTTCTCAGGCTGGGGGCTGAACCTCTGCCTTCTGATGACTGCTCCCCTTCACAATAAGGAACCCACTTTGCCATTAGCAGCATCCTGTGCTGTCTTCTGGTGGTTGAGCATGTTACTACAGTATTTTGAATTACATGAGTTACTTTCTTGTCCCTTAACTTCTGTTCCAAATAAATTGAAGACCATCACTCTTTAATTTTCTAAAGAGAAACTAAATAATTATTTTGCTTACCTAAGATGTGCATTGGGTGATTTTCTAGTTTAGGTAATTGGATATCACTGAGTAGAAAAGACATTGGCTGTAATCATGTTTTTAGTGTATATGAGCGTACTGTTTATTTACCGCCCTATAGCACCTAAGGCACTCTCTGGGAAGTTTACAAGTTAATTATGCAGGCTACTCATTGTGCCTCCCCCCAGCAAGCTGGGTACTCATTTTACCAACCTCAGGAGGATGGAAGGCAGAATGAACTTTGAGCTTGCTACCTAGGATTGAACCCCAGGTCATGAGCACATTGGCTGCAGTAAAGTAAAGCAGGATGAACCATAGCACCAGGAGGCTCTTCAGTAAAAGAAGGAACAAAGAAGGAACAACTCAGTTATCATGTGTTATATATATTCATATTTACATTTATAGATTTTCATTCTTTAAAGTGCATTATACTTCTAACATCAATCTCATGAAAATATCACACTGCACTAGAGGTGGGCACAAACCAGAAAACCCATGGTTCGGGTTCGTCTGGTTCGGGGCCCCCTTGGTTTGGTTTGGGTTTGTACGAATTTTTTTAAAAAATTCATACGAACCCGAACTGATCCGAACTGGTTTGGGTTTTTACCTATTGCGGCAGCTTGGTGCTGTCATCCGCTGCGGGGAAGATCCCTTTAAAGGGACCCTGCCCAGCCAGCACTGGGAAGAACCTCTGGTGGCGACTGGGCCATTTTTAAAGGGGCCCAGCTGATGACAGGTTGGCAGGACCCATCTGAAAATGCTAGGGAGGGCAGCTCGATCCTTTGAACCCTAGCATTTTCACAGGACTCCTGCTGAGCTGCCAGTCACTGGACCGCTTTAAACCTGGCCCAGTCGGTACCAGGGGGACTGGTGCTGTCATCCGCTGCTTGGTGCTGTCATCCGCTGCGGGGAAGATCCCTTTAAAGGGACCCTGCCCAGCCGGCACTGGGAAGAACCTCTGGTGGCGACTGGGCCATTTTTAAAGGGGCCCAGCTGATGACAGCTGGGCAGGATCCATCTGAAAATGTTAGGGAGGGCAGCTCGATCCCTGGAACAGCCCTCCCTAGCATTTTCACACAACTCCTGCCGAGCTGCCAGTTGCAGGACTGCTTTAAACCTGGCCCAGTCAGTACCAGGGAGACTCCCTGGTACCAACTGGGCCAGGTTTAAAGGGGTCCAGCCACTGACAGCTCAACAGGAGCTCTCAGAAAACAGGTGGGAAAGGCAGCGCAATTGTTGCAACTCCCCCCGCGACCTGTTTTCTGTAGGCTCCTGCTGGGCTGTCAGTTGCTGGACCGCTTTTAACCTGGCCCAATTGGTACCAGGGGGAGTCCTTGTACCGAATGAGCCAGGTTTAAAGGGGTCCAGCCATTGAAAGCTAGGCAGGAGCCCTCAGAAAATGGTGGAGCAAAGGGTGGGCTTTTTAAATCCTTTTCCTGCCAAAGCCAGTGCTACAGCTGATCGGCGGTGCTGGCTTCTGGCATTCCTATGGGAAAATGAAAAACAAAACAAAGTGGAAATTTCTGTTCCGTTTTGTTTCGTTTTTCTTTGATGGGTTAGTTCATTATTCATTTTGTTAAGTAACAAAATGAATAACAAATAATGAAACAAATTAAAAATTCATTTCATGCCCATCTCTACACTGCACCCCTGCATTTGGTGAACACTCTCAACTCATAGGTGCAATCTTCCTTATGGACAGTTTCTAAGGCTACAAAGAAACTTATGTATCAGAACTACGTTTTCCAAGAATTAAGAATACCAAGTGGTCAGTTGAAAGAAAAGAGTTATTCCAATGACATAATTGCAAACAGCTTTGCCAAGCCATACATACAATTTGAACTGATCTTTTAAAGAAGAGCACAAAAATGGTAAATCCAATTAGTTGCTCTTCAACATTTCTAGGTCATAAACTACAAGGAGTGTTACCGGCACCTCATAAGTAATATACAGGAGTGCCAAGGTAGACCTTTGTCAGGTCCCTGCTGAAGCCAGACTAAGGGGTTAAGGAAGGTCAGAGGAACCTGCAGATGCTTCTGCAGATCCTCCAGCAGCTGACTCTGATAGTGATTTATCTGTCTCAGGAGAGTCCTCTCCTCCCCAAGAGCTGTCAGCCACAGAAAGCAAAGACTCACAGCTAAGCAGAGGAGAGATAAGCTATTGGAAATTTGGAGACATTTACCTTCACATAGCCCAGAGTTTTAGCAGAATGAGGGTTTACAGGGATGGGTGTTGCCCTCTTGGGACCATAAATCAAGCATTCAGGAGTCAGGCTACCTTTGTGGGAGCAACAAGTCACTAAGGCTTGCCCTCCCCCATGTGCCTTGTTCCTGGGTTCCTGAATCTCTGTCTCCTGCTCAGCTCGAACTTGGAGCTTGTCTCTTGGCTCTGAATTCTCCTGCTCCTTGGATTGGGTGTAGCCTTCTGTTGCATACCGGTTTTCGACCTTGGACTTTGTATCTTGTATTTTGTTCAGCTCTCGGACTTGGTATATGTTTTTGCTACCTGCCTTTGGACTCTGTTAGTCCTGAACGTGCTGTGCTTTATCCTGAGTTCTCAGTAAAAGCTTGGACTTCATCTCTGTGTGAGGCCTGATAACCTTTGATTTCCTTTAAATGAACACAAAGTATTGGAGATGTCCTAATTAAAAGTGAATTCAGGGAGTATAACTTTTTGACAGGAACATCACCCCCACACGGCCATCATCCCTGTGGACATTGCAACTACTATCAGTACACATGCAAAATGACTGAAATCTTGGGCCATCAGAGTGGCAAGAGGTATTCTTTGAGAGAATTCACTGCCTCCAATGCTCGCTGGGCAGTTTAAGCAGAAGATGATCCTGCAACAAATTATGCACAGGAAAAACATGCAGGGCTCTTAAAGCGGGAACAGAAAAACACCTAAGCAGTATTAAGAACAAGATAATAGAAAGCCCTTTGATTAATTGTTATATAGAAAAGAACCATATTTTAAGGGATTGCAGTTCATGGCATGAGATATCTACTCATACAGGGAAACAGTCTTATTGAAAAGAGAAATAGATTGGATATTAATACATTGTCTCCGAGGGGGATTGAATGAAGAATCTGATTTTTCTTCCTCTCCTTTAAGCATGTGATTTCCCTGCACTGACCTTGGACAGCAGGTGTTTGTTGATTAATAGGAGTGAATGCAGAGAACAAATATGGAGGGGGGGAGTACCTATAAGAAAGTGATCCGCCCCACACACTATATTTCAAACAACTGATTGGGACCTGTGAGCAGACTAGCGAAAGAAACAGAAGAGAATAAAGAAATGAGATATAGGGTATGTGTTTTTGAAAGAGGGAACCATGTGAGTTATGTGCAAGAATTTTCCATTAATGACTGAAAGTGTTCACTAAATGCAGTGGTATGCTGCAATATTTTCATGAGAATAATGCTGCATGTATTTTTAACAGGTTGCAAATTTATAAATTTTTATATACTGTATACACACAAACACAAATGTCCACATGCAGGCACATACATACAGTATGTACATATATATTATGCTGTAGGGTTTACAAAAAGAGTGTATGAGTATTCCTATATTTTGAGTAAGCAGATGGATTGGTCTGTGCTCTGAATTCTCCCCCCCCTTTCTTTTAGGGAATACCTTCATCTGTAACATCCTGCTTTAAACTACCTAATTCTCCTCCAAACTTCAACTAAAAGTGTCCACTCTAAACTGGAAAACTAAAGGAGTTCTGAGTTCAGTTATCAGGTGTGGAGGGCAAGTGCTCCTTCTCCTCCTTCATTACTCCTCCGAGGACTGCATCAAATTGAGAGGATTACAATTCCCTAACAAGCATCCACTGTCTGGGGGAAAAAATTGACATAAACTGCCAGATTTTTCAAAGTCTCAAGTCTGGGTTTTTTTCTTGCAACAAAATGTCTGTCTACACTCCTCCAGGTTCAACCATTGATTTTATTTTAAAACAAAGAAACAAACAATTGTCTTTGTTACCCAGTAACTCAGAGGCCATCACTAGAGATGGGGACGACTTGAAAAAAATTTTTTTGGAGCCATCCCACCAATCGCATGGCCAGTTGGCCATGGAGACTTTTGGGATGTGCCAAAAAAAAATAAAACCAAAAATTAGCCAGTTCATTTTAACCCTTTTTTTGTTTTACCCATATGTCACAGACTGTTTTTTCTTAGTGGGTCAGAGAGGCACCTCAGGGGTGCAACCCACTAGCCCACTATAAAGGAAAGCGGGCTCCTGGAGGCACCCGTAGGGTGCCTCCTATCCTCACCCACTAGGAAGGAAGCAGGCTCCAAGAGACCCTCAACATGGGGTCTCCCCTCCCCCCTTTGTGAGAAATGGCATGCATAGCCATATGGATATGCATGGCTCTGGGTTCAACAGTGAGACCAGTGAACCCAGAGCCATAGGGTGATGCCTAAGGCTATGCACTGCCATGTCTGCACAAAGAAGGAGGGGAGACCCCCATGTAGTGCAATGCAAGTAGATCTGGCTTCCCCTTCCTAGTGGGTGAGGAGTGCAAGGGCACCCACGGGTTAGGCCAGGAGCCCGCTTTCCCTTTAAGGTTACGGTGGGCAGAGGAGGGTTGCACCCCTCAGAGGTGCCCTCTCTGACCCCCTAAAAAGACCAGTACTAACGAAAATGGAAAATGAAAATTAGGGTTAGGGTTAAGGGCAGGTTTTGGGGCTTTTTGGCACATCCCAGAAGTCTCCATGGCCAAGTGGCCATGCGATTGGTGGGATTTTTCCAAAAGTTTGCCCATCTCTACCTATAAGAAAGTGATCTGCCTGGCACACTATCGGCCAAACAACTGATTGGGACCAGGTGAAAAAAAATAAAATAAAAGAAATTCAATGGAGAATAAAGAACTGAGATGAGAGACATTTTGTTTTTGAAAGAGGAAAAAACCATGCAGTTTATAAATTTTCCATTAATGACTGAAAGTGTGTTTTTAAATGCGATGGTATGCAGCAATATTTTCATGAGAATAATTTTGCATGTATTTTTAACAGGTTGCAAATTTATAAATGTTTATATAGTGTATACACACAAACACAAATGTCCACATGCAGGCACATACATACAGTATGTAGGCATTTATATTATGCTTTAGGGTTTACAAAAAGAGTTTATGAGTTTTCCTATATTTTGAGTAAGCAGATGGATTGGTCTGTGCTCTGAATTCTCTCCCCCTTTCTTTTGGGAATACCTTCATCTGTAACATCCTGCTTTAAACCACCTAGAGCAGCTCCAAACTTCAACTAAAAGTGTCCACTCTAAACTGGAAAACTAAAGGAGTTCTGAGTTAGGTATCAGGAGGGAGGGCAGGCATTTCTCCTCCTTCATTTTCCTCCGAGGACCGGTTTTTTCAAATTGAGAAAACTTTTTTCTGTGCCCTAATAAGCATCCACTGTCTGGGAAAACTTGACATGACAAATCAGACCAAAATTGAAAGTCTCAAGTCTGGGACTTTCACAGGTTTGTGACGGGCTGTCTACACTCCTCCAGGTTCAACCTGGATTCAAAAACAAAGAAACAAACAATTGTCTTTGTTACCCAGTAACTCAGAGGCCATCACCTTTCAGGCTTGCACATTTGAACTTCCAGCTTTAAAGCCAAAGGACAAGGAAGGTTCAAAGTGAGCAAGTCATTATGCCGAAGGAATATTTATTTCTTGCTTTACAGGGTACAAAACAAAGTTGAATCCCTCATGATGACACCTGGATATATTAGCAGGTGAACAAACACACACAACCCTTGACATGCTCCATCAATTCCTTAGCCACACCCGTGCTTGAGTCATGATGTTGAAGAGCTCTTTTGACTCTCAACATTTAAATCGAGTTAAAAACTACAGGCTGCCCAAGACTAGCTTTGATGGTCTAGGGAGACACTATGTGGCTAATTCAAGCACTGAAATAGCCATGCATATAAAGTTAATCCAAGCACTGGAATAGTAAGCGCAAACAAACTTAGTCACCTGGGAGGTTGCCACAGTGAACAAAACCTTACATATGAGTAGATATGAAACCTGCCTGTTAATAAAAGGAAAGTATTCTGGGCCTAGAACACAAAGGCATGTGCATCTAGGTTCTCATTTCACAATGCTATGGCCATTTTCAGGTGGCTACTGTGGAAGACTCCACAGCGAGGAGACAGGGGCACACATGTAAGATCCACCCCTGCCTCACTACTGCACCTGGAAGTCAATTCAGTGCAACGATCTGAAGATGTGCTCGGCTGAACATGCTGGCATCACCAGTGGCAAGATAGGGCTACCTATCATGGGAGAATTCTATGCGAACACAATCCAGCATCCTAAGAGACATGCTAAAGGGCATGTCTCTTAGGCATGTGTGAAGGACATGTGTGACGGGCAGCCTGACTAAGGAGTGGAGATGCTTGGATGCAACCCCTCATATAAGTTTCACGCGAATAATAAGATGATGTTTTCAAGGATGATGGGTGAATAGGACAGCAATCTCTGGACGTTCTGGGGATACTTGAGGCCATGCCTGGGCACTGGGTGACTAAATCCACTTCTGTGACTGCTTTTGTTTTCATATTGAATGTTCATGTGGCAATCTGAGTGGCCCACCAATAGAGCCAGAACACATACAGCTTGACAATTAAAGCATGAATACTCTATGTTCAGTAATCCTGGATACAGGTATACTCTTGTGAAAGGACATGATTGTCACATTTGCTTAGATCAGGATCCAAGGGTTCATCATTCTGTGCTAGACTCCAAGCACCTGGGTGCCTGGTTATTAGAACTTGCTCCGAAGGGCCACCAATGACCCATCTCCAGTAGATAGGACAGATGTTCCCCAAATGTTACAGCCATTATTACTGTAATAATTATTGTTCGCACTTGTATTTCAATTACAAGTAATTAAAATACAAGTGCAACCCCCCCCACACACACACATTAGAACTTGTCCCAGAGGGCCAGTGATGACCCATCTCCAGTAGATAGAACTGAGAACAGATATGAGAGAAACCCTGAATTGATACAAATTCTTGGAAATAAATTACTGTAACCATCAAAATTCTGCCTGAATCTGATTGCCTTGATTGTAAATGGGTTTATACTTGGGACTTCATTCAATCACCCTGTTGCACAATCAGAGGCTTTAGAAAAGAAGTCACAGAGGGCCAGAGGAAATGTCTACTTTGAGACATTACTTCTTTAGAGTTGGTTTCAGCAGAACTGATAAAGGAACTTGGGACATGCTGCCGACATTTTCCCATATCTCAAGTGCTTGCAACTATGTTTGACATTTAAAATATATTCTTTTTTCCCTCCCAAGGTAAAAAATAGTAGAAAAATCATGCAAGAAAGAATGACATGCAGAAATTACCATTTAGATTACTAAATGATTTGATGACTGTGGTTCTTCATCACCGAAGATGTCATTTGCATGGAGAAAAGAAAAACCTATCCTTGATTTATGTAAAATATGTAAACTGAGGTATAATGTAATATTTTGAAATATTTCAGCTTTACTCAAAAAGAAAAGAAAAAGAATGCTCCCAGCTGAAGTCTTTTGTATTGCAAGGTCAGAAAAACAAATAAAGATGTCAGCTACAGTAGAAATCTGCAGGAGAACGTCTGGTAAGCCTGGAGCCTTCTACCTTTCAACTCCCAAGGCTTTCTGCAGACACACGATTAAATGAACAACCAAAAGAGTGGGTTCCATTATTGCCTCCAGATGGCTAATGTGGAAGTTTATTGAGATGGTTATGATGCTTTGTTACCCATTTCTGAGATAAGAGAAGACACAACATGGTGATTATGTTTCAGGAGTAAGCTTCCAGGAGCTTCCACTGAGATGCTTCCAAACATTTCCTAAATGTATTTCAGAAGTAAAATATTTAGTACTGGGTTATATCTCTTCCCTCACATGGCTGTGATAGACATGACCATGGCTGCTGCTTATGGACATATTCAGCCTAGCAGCCGCCAAATAATTTAGGGACACTGCATTTCAAAACTCTAGAAGAGAGCAAGATCATGTCTTTTTAAGACTCTCATATGATACCTTGCTTGTTCCGCTGTATTGTTTTTAACTTTTGTTTATTTTAACAGTTTTAAATGTATTTACTTATTTTTAATGTTTTTAGTGGAGCTGATTTATATTAAATTTATAATTATTTTTCTTCGGAAGGACAGATGTTGAAGCTGAGGCTTCAGTACTTTGGCCACCTCATGACAAGAGAGGACTCCTTGGAAAAGTCCCTGATGTTGGGAAGATTGAAGGCAAAAGGAAAAGGGGACAGTAGAGAGTGAGATGGTTGGACGGTGTCATTGAAGCAGCAAATATGGATTTGACCAAACTCAAAGAGGCAGTGAAAGACAAGAGGGCCTGGCGTGCTCTGGTCCATGGGGTCACGAAGAATCGGGCGTGACTGAAAGACTGAACAACAACAACAATGATTTATAATTAAATGTGATTTTATCTGTTTTATTCTTGTAAAGTACTGCCCATAACACCCGATCATCTCAGGAAAGACATTTGAGGGTGCCATTGCTGAAGGAGGCCTGTAAATCTTCGTCAAGAAATCGGGCTTTCTCAGTGGTAGACCCTCGGCTCTGGAACCAACTTTCTCCTGAGATCTGTCTGGCACCTTCCCTCACAGTCTTTAAGAAGACTCTAAAGACGTGGCTATTTAAAAAGACTTTCCCCAGATATTAACCTGTTCTAATGATTGTTATTATATATTTATTTGCTTTTATCTGTAGTCCATCTTGCTCCTGTTTTATACTGTTGTTATATATTATATACATATTATTTACTAGTTATAGTGTTTTTATTTATATACTTGTGCTTATTTTTATATTGTATTTTACTGCTTATGGTTTGGTTTTTGTTCAGTTTGTAAACCGCCCAGAGTAGCCATGTAGCTAGATGGAGCAGTATATAAATTAAATAAATAAATAAATAAATAAATAAATAAATAAAGTTTTATGCTACCTTTAGTGGAAATGTCGAATATAAATGCAAATATGAATAAGTAAGTAAATAAATTAATTAATCAAACACATGGGATTTTACATGGGATAGAGAGGCTAGTCACTGTAAGACCAGATGAGCACAAATCTGACACCAGAAGTGACCATAGAGCTTGATCACCTTGAAGTCCTGTTAAAACAGAATAGGAGGTGTAAAATGTAGCCCTGAGGCCACATGCTGCCTCCAAACCTGTTTTTGAGCCCCTGCCCTCCACTTACGCCGAAAGGAGAATCCCTATGCTTGCAAGACTTCAAGAGGGCAACTGCCCTTTTAAAACATACCCCTATTCATATACACCATCCATATACCCTATTAATATACACCATATGACATTGAAATTCACCATTTCGCCCCTCAAAACTGGAAGGTAAACATTTGAACATTTTTTTGGTTTAAACTTTTAAAAAATATATGCGATGCATTTTGGAGATCAATGTGGACTTCAGATCTTGGGTCTTAAGCCAACAACTGGTCTCCAATACTGCCAACCCCAGGGTAGATAATTCTGTCATTTCCTTTTTCCTTCCACATTCTGTTTTTCCCCCTCCATTCAAGTACTTTTCATGAAGTATATAAGGAATTTTGCAAGGTCTTAATTTTTTTATTAAAAAAAAAATCCAAGATAATCTGAACAAAATTCTCACCCTTTTGCACTAGCAACTTTCAATGAGTTCAGCTGTTCCCCAAAATATCACGGCCATTGTGACTGTAGTAATTATTGTTTGAACATGTATTTTAATCATCTCAGCCCCAAGTGAATCCAAACTTGCATCTACCACTCCTGCTTTTGGATGTTATGGAGTTAACAGAGTTAACCCTTCATATCCCCACGTACATCAGAGGATAAGAGCAACCTCTCTAGGCTTTGAGGTGTCCAAGATTTTCTCTTTTTTTAAATGGAAATCAGCAGTCATTCATGCATAACTAATTGAGAAGATGACAGCAGCAGGATGCACATGTGCCACCTGAACACACACAAAAAAGCACGGTAGCACAAGTGGTAAAAAAAATGAGTGGGCCATCACACAGCTTTCTGTGATGTCAGTAACTATGTGCAGGATCCTAAATGATGTTGAAAATAGAGATATCTGTTGCCATAATATACAGTATTTTCCATGTATAAGACTATATTTTTGACTAAAACTCATAGACTAAAAATTGACAGATAAGTCAGAGAAAATTAGATAGAGAAGATAGGTGGTTTGAGAGAGGGGTAAGGGAAGCCATTCATCTGAGCACTGAAACCTCCTCTCTCAACAGAGGTGGGGGGCTCAGGCACAGTCTATCTGGTACTTACCAGGCAGTGATTTCAACAATACCCAAACAAATTAAAAATACTTCACGCCTTCACCACTTTATGGGTTTCAGCACTTTAGGTCATTGTTCACCTTAAGGTTATTGAGACTGTTGTCTACCTAACAAGCCTATTCAAACCATTGTTTATCTTATGAGACTAGGGTGACAAGAGGTCAAAGTGGGCTATAAAATGGAGAACTTGCAACTAGCTTTCTTCAGACTGATGAAGTTGTTTGGATGAGCAGCAAAACATTTCACTCTCTCAAGAAAAAGAAGTCCAGTTGCCATGACTCAACTTCCAAATAAATTCACCTGGATGACTGAAAATCTTCACAGACTTATTTATACAAAGAATTAAGCAAGGAGAGAACAGTGGGGTTGCAAAATTATAATTTTGAGTTGGAAAAATGGTGGTTGCCTTATACATGGGAGCATTTTATAAGGTAATCATTTGGGAGATTTTTTATGAAATGTGAGAAGATACAGCTATTAATGTTGTCGGATGTGTGTGCAAAAAGAAAAATGTCACCTGAAAAAACTGTTCACAGATCATAACACCCTGATCTTACTGCACAACACACACCAATCAGTAGTTCCTCAAAGGAAACTACGCCTACTCACAACAGTGAAGGAATTGCCATGTGTTTCTTAAAGAAAGAGGCTCTAAAAGCATAAACTTCAGATAAACATATTCTTCAAAATATTATTACAAATAAAAATGTAGAACAAAAATATCTCCTAATACATTTTTAAACAGAATTCCACTCCCTCTCTCTTTGCTTACTTACTGGTTTGTTTACAAATTGATGGAAAGTAGGAAATAAAAATGAGATGAATGACTCTCCCTATAAAACTATTAAAGAACTTGACTAAATGCAGAATTTGCGGCAGAACTTTAAAACTAATTAAAGTTCATGTTTATTTCCTCCAGAAACACATCCTCAAGGGAAGACATCAAGAACTTGGAATGAACAATAAGCAGTTTTTTATGAAGTTTATAAAGATGATGAATTATATCTATCTCTCCCCTCTTTGGACTGAGAATATCAATTAATTTCCACAAGAGGAAGTGATTACAGGACCAAGTTATTGCAGTTAACAAATTTGTGGAAAAACAGTCACATGTTCCTTTCACTTCTGTAGGCAAACATTATAAAATAAGCAGTATGACTAATTTGCTTTTTATTCATATATGCACAATTATTATTGTTGATTGAAAGTATTTTTTACCAATCATAACAAAATTTGATATTTTTATGAAATAAAGACTATACTCTAGTAGTGTTTGAACTGGGAACTTATAAAATAGTTATAACTGGAATTATGTGCCACATTAAGTATTGTGTTAGTTGATTTCTATTGACTTCCAGGATCCTCTCCATTTGCCCTTCTCCCCTGCAGATAATGCCCAACCCCTAAACAACCCAAGTACACTTGGAGAAGAAATTAAGTACAAGGAAGACAAATATTTTCCACCAACAGTATCTGTTCTGTTGGTCCCAGAGAAGATAGGATTGCACTGTACAGAGTGAAAAACTGGATGCAAGGCCAAGTAAAGACTGAATGCTTTAAAAACCCTCTGGTTTGTGAAAGTGGGATAATGTGTCTGTGCCTATGATTCAAAACACCACACTAAACATGGGAACGGAATGGCGAAATTTCCGTTTCCATTACTGTTCTTCGTTTCCGTTACGTAACGGAACGAAGAACGACAATTTGGATGGGTCAGGCTCGAACTGAACAGAACCAACAAAAATTTGTTTGGTGTTGTTCGTTTCCGTTAGTGGCGGCATGCGATAAAATGGACTGGAGCTGTGGGGGAAAACGGTGCAGGAAACTGCAGCTTTTTTTGGCAGAGCCCCAAGCTGTAGTGCGGGGGGCTTGGGGCTTGGCAAAAAATAGTTTTAAAAGCCCCTGCTTTCCGGGTGCCGATTGGGCACATTGGGGAAGGGAAGCTCCCCGGCATATTTTTAAACCTCCTTTGCTTTTTAAAGAACAAGAAGACAATTTTCTCCGCCTCCCACTGCCACCTCCAGAACTCTGGGTCAAGCATGCCTAAATAAATCAAGCGATTTATTCCTAGCCAAGGTTTGGGTGCTCGCTTTCTTACACTATCCTCCCCCTTTGCTGTGTCATCGTAAAAAAGGAAAATATTAACAAGCGAGCTCAGTGAAGTACACCCCCTTGGCCTCACCTTTCCTCCGGATCTCCCGGGCTTGCCTCCTCCACCCTCATGGTCATGCCCTCTGTGCTGTGTGTGTGTGTATGTGCACGCTGCGCATGTGTATGGAGAAGAGGGGGAAGCTGGTGGGGATTCTGGGAACAATGCTGTGCTCCTTAAAGGGGCGAGTTGTCTTTCCGCATCCGTTTGGCAATGAGGGTGAGGGACCATGAGGCAGAGGAGGCAGCAACCCCAGGAGGAGATCCCGAATCAAGGTGGGGGTAAAAGAGGGTATATTTCGCTGAGCTTGCTATGTTGCTATTTTGCTTTTTTGTGACGGTATGGTAAAGGGTGGTGGGGGGGGGGAGAATTTAAGAAAGCGAGCACCTGTCCCGGAGTTTGGGAGGCGGTGGCGGTGGCAGAAGACGGCAAGAATTATTCTTGTTCTTTTAAAAACAAAGGAGATTTAAAAATAAACCAGGGCACTTCCGCCCCAATGCACCCGGAAAGCACGAGCTTTTAACACTTTTTTTCCCCTGAATCCCAAGCCCGTGCTACAGCTGATTGGCGCTTGGGGCTGTTAAAAAAAAATGCTGCGGTTTCTGTGCTTTCTTTTTCCCATAGGAATGCATTGAAGCAATGCATTCCTATGGGAAAATGACAATCGAACCAAAACGACAAATGGAATGAAGTTTTTTCTAGAAAAATCCATTTCAATGGAACCAAACCAAAATGAAAAGGGCCCGAACCAAAACAGAAATGGAACACCATTTTTGCTTTTCGTGCCCATCTCTAAACCACACAATGGTCTTACACAGCTGTGTAATACTTTGCTTATTTTGCTAGTAAGAAAAAGGATGCCAAAATATGCCTTGCGAAGGCCAGCCTGGATGTTGGTTTATTTGCTGCATTCATTTGATACATTTCTCTCAGAATTGGAAATATTGCCAACATAAATGCCAGTGGTCAAGAGGATCTACAAGGATCCCCTCTTGTGGTCACTACCATCACAGACATCAATCAAGGGGAAATGCCATAATATGATTTCTTTTATCATCAGTTGGGCACTTCTCATTGAAAAACAAAAAGAACTATCATGGTTGTTGTTCAGCAAAATTCTCTAAATATGAAATACTAATTGAAAATTACCCTTTGCTGTCCCATGAAAAGTCTGATGTAGCAGCAAATAATGTCAATATTCCCTTTACCACCCCAAGGCCCCTAAAGGCCCCTCTGAGTTAAAAATAAAGATCCTAAGAGCTTCATAACCTTGTGGGGATTGGAATGGGAAACTTTTAATGACTGGTAAGTCGGTTGATGACATCATCACCTTGCAGTTTGTGCAGTATTTTTCCTAGGTTGGTGGTGGTGGGGACAGGATCGTATACAAAAATGATTCTGAAAAACAAGGTTCTTCAATAAAATCCACAGGTTCATCACAGGTAACCAGCAGCCTGGGATGGAATGTCACTGACCAATAAATATGTGTTTCAGAAATCCCTAGTTCTTTCTGTCCACTTCAGCTTTTAGGGCATTGCTGGGTAAAGTGTGGCCCTCCACCAACAACTTGGTGGTACTTTGCCCAGTCGTGACCGACTCTTCGTGACTCCATATCCATGGAGTTTTCTTGGCAGGAATACTGGAGTGGTTTGCCAGTTCCCACTCCAGGCACCTACAGCACCTGGTATTCCCTGGTGGTCTCCCATCCAAGTACTAACCAGGGCCAACCCTGCTTAGCTTCTGAAATCAGCTGAAATCATATGTGCTTAGGGCATCTAGGCAGCTTATAGTGATACTTCTCCATTTCAAATACTCACTACCAAACCTAGTTACCTGGGATTAAAGTCAGTGTCCAAGTCCCAAGAGCTTGCACTGGACACCTGCCCCAGCTGTAAGAAGCTGGAAAAAAATCAGAGAAACAATATACTTTATCAGCTTAAACTTTCAGGAAATCTAAGGATCAGAGCAAGCAAGACACAAGAGAAAGGAGGATGGCATAGAAGGGAAAAGATC
The DNA here is from genome assembly GCA_029282475.1 of Phrynocephalus forsythii. Taxonomy (NCBI): domain Eukaryota; kingdom Metazoa; phylum Chordata; class Lepidosauria; order Squamata; family Agamidae; genus Phrynocephalus; species Phrynocephalus forsythii. The sequence goes on along the minus strand of JAPFRF010000011.1, from coordinate 130,320,661 downwards.
TACCCAAACATGAACCAAATCATCAGCTGTCTCTTCAGTTCTTCAAGTGAAGGAATAATCAGCAGCTCGCTTATCCATGAATCATGTCAAAATGTACCCTCAGACGCAGGAGGCCCTATCAAGTCTCTTGTATGAAATACAGATATCAAATCTCTGACTAGTGCAATTTATGGCAATAAAGTATATGAATTACATTATATTGCATGTTCGTTCCCTTCTTTCTTTCTCGTTCTCACGTCTAGGACATCGTTCAAACAGGTGTATCTCAACCAATCATTTCTAAGCAGGGAAGCAACCATGGAGAAAAGGGCAACTGGAAGATATTTTAACCAACATATGGGGTTGCATGGTAGATTGGTAAAGTGGGATTGGGCAGCTAGGGCAAATCTGAACACGAAATCTGCTGCATGGTGTCAAAAAAAATTGAGAGACGAGCCACGCGCATGCACTTGTGGATGGAAAAAAATCTATGTGAAATGAAATTGTTCTGTCTCTAAAAATATTGGATTGTGGTCAGTAAATATCAAAACTTGAGCTGTCACAATTACTCTTTGCAATTCTTCTGTTTAAAATGTTATGCCTTGAAATAGAAAAACCAGCAAGATTTTAATGGTAAATGAATGAAAGAAAATCAAGAGCTCTAAGTCCTTTTCAAAGCAATTGAAAGGATAGGCCTAGGACTATCAAAGTTGTCAAGATCACTCTGAACATCATGCTGTCCATAGGGCAAGATTGCAAATTCAGTCACCCTTAACCCTATGTATTTTGCTTTACTCCAGTTCTCAATGAGAGAACATTTCAACCTTCTCCAGATAACTTAAAATCACAGAATCATAGAGTTGGAAGAGACCTCAGGGGCCATCCAGTCCAACCTCCTGACATGCAGGAACCCCCATCAAGTACTCCCAACAGATGGCCAACCAGTCTCTGCTTAAAAACCACAAAATAAGGAGACTCCACCACCCTCCGTGGCAGCTTATTTAACTGCTGAATAGCTCTAACTATCAGGATGTTCTTCCTAATGTTCAAACGGAATCTCTTTTCCTGTAGTTTGAAACCATTGCCCCAAGTCATAGTCTCTAAAGTCATGGAAAACAAACCATATCCCCTCTCAGCCTTCTTTTTGTAAAGCTAAACATTCCCAGCTCCCTAAGCCGCTCCTCATAAGACATTTCTTCCAGACCTTCAACCACCTTGGTTGCTCTTCTCTGGACCCGTTCAAGGTTGACAACATCCTTTTCTAATTGAGGTGTGCAGAACTGGACACAGTACTTCAGATTTCAAAGGCAGCTGATTAGTGTGATTATCCCTGCAGGAAACACTATGATCTAATGGGGCTGAATTGTGTCATGCAGGATTCCCATTATATTAAAAAAATCACAATGAACAGTTTCATCCTAAAACCAGCAAACAAACATGGTCTGCCAAATGACAGTACAGTATATTTCACTGTATATTTTCAACAATGTTTCACTTTAAGGTATATGGGTTCCCTGACAAGAAACACTGGAACTTATTATGGGGCATTATGTTACCTGTCTGTATGAGATGCACCTTAATATGCAATGACAGAATCCCTTAGCTACATTTTTATGCATGCTACATAGTAAAAAGGAATAAAACACTATTTAAATCAGCATATTTATAATATGAAATGGACATTTCACCTAGTCTACCATAAGAATTATCAAGGGGTTTTTTGAGACTCTGAAACTCATTGCCTTCACCCAGAACTGTAGTGCTGGCACAAGAGGGGAAAAAATAGAAGAAGAAGAAAATGGAGGTCATAGAGAGCTACACATTAGTTCATCAGCCCATGCTTTCAGTACAGTATTTATCTTTTTGCATTTAGACTCCCTTCCTTTGTTTTAACACGTGGAATGTACTTATACTTTTGATGCAGTCAAGAAAGTTGAATAGATGAGGAAAGCATACAGTCCCTTGCTCATGCATCTCATCTTGCCCAATAGTAGGGAAATTTCACTAAAACCCTTTTTGTGTGCATATTTTAATAAAGTACTGTAATAGTATTTTCTTGGCATTGCAGGATGATACCCAGTCTAGTAATTGATCACCCTTACAACTGGATCTGGCTCATGGTAAATATCCTTCTCACTAGTTGTGATCAGGTGTTGCAAAATCCTACACACACACACACACACACACACACACACACACACACACACACACACACACACACACACACACACACACACACACACACACACAGAGAGAGAGAGAGAGAGAGAGAGAGAGAGAGAGAGAGAGAGAGAGAGAGAGAGAGAGAGAGAGAGTTCCTTTCAGTCATTGTTCTGCATTTTAAATTCACACACCAAGAAGGGAATTTGTTAGCCCAGCCTGTCATCTCTGTGCACACACAAAAAAGTAACGTTTCTGCAGAACTCCATCTATATAACCCACTGTCTGGTTAATGTAATAAAGACCCATCTCATGTGCCAATCCCCCTCTTTTTATGTGAGCAAAACAACAATGGAAGGGCCCCGTGATCTCAACATCTTCTGATGCTGCTTTAACCCTCCTTTGGATGCTTGAATGGTACTTGTCACAGGAATAAACATTCTCCCTCCTGCCAAACGTCTCTCCTTCCTTACGGAGGGCCGCCTCTCTAACAGATTACTGCAACTGATCAGCAGTCTTCCATGGACTCTTATCCCAACATGATGAGGCAAACCTCTTTCCAATTACCCAACCGTAATTATTCTTTTGGATTTCAAAACCTATGTGTTGCATAACTGAAAGTGAAAGTAAAGAAGGATGTTGTATTCAGGCCTTTATTGTTCATGCTGCTTTGTGAATTTATTATGTTTTTTCTTTCATTTTCCACTTGTGCACCTGCCAAGAGATATCTATTAGACAGTAAGCAGCAAGAGTAAAATGTTATCATTTTGTTTCAAACTATAAAATAATTTACATCACATATTTTACTTTTGTGTTTGTTTGTTTTTGAAACCACAAACATTCCAGCATCACACTGTAGGAATAACAATAGAAAGCATAACCTTTTGCATAGTATTAAATGAACAGAGACAGTAAGTTCTTTATTTACAATTATTGTCTAGATTTAAAAAATTCATAAAAACAGATGAATAAACATATAGGAATAATAACCCCTAGTGGGATGGATTGCCAAATGTACTGCTGTATATCCCCCTCCCCCAAATCTCATGCTTTTAGGTACAGTACATAGAGAGCAAGCATTTTATGTATTGCGGTGAATTTCAACATATAGACCATTTTGGTTTTTTAAAAATCATTCTTCCCATCACAGAGAGGTCAAGCAATAAAGAAAAGGGAACATGGTACACAGCTTGTAGTTCAAAAGTAGTTTTAGTTTCTTCTGCTTTTGTTTGTTTTTTTAAAAGTCTGTTTATCATATACATAAAGCATGGTCTTTTGTTTTTTTTAATAGAATCAGAAGTTTCCTATGCATCACAAATAATATATGTTCTAGTTTTTTCTCCTGTCTTTCTTTCAACTATTTATGTACATCATTGTCTGTTTTTCAAGTCTCCAAAGAGTACCCTATTCGTTATTAAGAAGCAGTATTACAATGCACACACACAAAGTGAAATAACTTTTTTTAAAAAAAGAATCTGATGAAAAACAAGCTCAAAATAAAAGGCAAATCATCAGCATTATGATGAAAACAAAACAAAAAAAAGTATTCCAGTACCAACAATTCTGTAGTTGTTCGAGTCCAAAGTGACATGCTTTCCCCCTGTATATAGACTTCTATTGGTTTATTTTCCTCCAATACAGTGTCCCAAGTAGAATACAGAATCCCAGTGCTACAGAAAAGTTAGTCGCTGCCATTGACAATCCATGGTTGAACCCTGGCTAACTTTGAATCAGCTTGCTTTTAATGTTTAAGCAGCTTGGCTGTGCTTTCGTACCCGTTCTGAATGTTAACAAAATGGGTAAACACTGTTGAGAAGAGGGCTGGATAAGCTTGGGAAGATTTGCTGTTCTGCCAGACGTTTGGACCAGAGGGAGTGCTGGAGAGCCAAAAGACATTAAAAGCTTCTCATACAAGTCCAGAAGCTTGGCCATTCAAGCTGGTTACAGTTTTACCTGGCTGAACTGAATAGTTATGGAGCCCCCCTTCAGAACATTAAGTCAATCAAAACTGCAGCTAGGCCAGGAATTTCCTCTTGTTTGAAGAGTTTCTGGCGTGCAGTAGAGTTTCTTCTCCCTAGAGTTGTTCCGCCTTATTAGTCAACTGTAAAACAGCAGGCAATATGATAACAAAGTTTTCAAGCTATTTAAAAGGGCCTTTTGGCCAACTCTTCTGGCATAATAGATATAGTATTAATCAAAACGTCTTTTGCAGTGTACACTTTTATGGAAAAGATAGCTGAAAAGTCTTGAAGCAAACCGTATTTAAATACAAAAAGTCATTTATGAAAAAAATCTATGACCCACAAAGTGCTTTGCATCCAAGTGGTTGCCACAGCAATTATTATCAGGGCTGTTACCATCTTGAAAAAAATATGTATTCTCACCCACACTATTGCAAATATTGTCAGTGGCTTTCTTTACGGAAAGCACAATACAAGGGGGAAAACATCATCGGTAGATTTACTACCCTTGTGACTACAGGAAGACAAATTTGGTTTTAAAATAATCACACAAAGCAGATTTCATTATACACTTCATAAGGTTTCATTCAGGTCTATATAGTGCAGAAAAATGGTATTATCAGTCTGTCTGTCATGTCAAAGCAAGAAACCATGGTGGTTTCTCATCCAAAATGCCAACAGCCCATATTTTGCAAGAAAAAAAAAGTCTACATTTCTAATGCCATAGAGTCAGTACACAGTATTCCAATATAAGTTTGATCTTCATACAAAGCCGAATATAACTTATTTTTAAACTGATATTCAGAAACACCACTGAGCTTTATTATAATATTTTTTTAAAAGTGTAAGAAGCCATTGCAATACACTGAGATAAGGAAATGGCCTCATCACTCAGTATTGCATCAAAACAAAGTCAATCAATTATTCTAAAAAAGAGAGCAAAAAACCCCAATCACTTTGATTCATATTTAAAACAAAGGAAGCCTGTCTGTTTCATTACCTTCTACGAAGGATAACAATGCTACATCCAGTGTGTGTTATAGTTTGGCTTCTTCTGTTATTTGCTAACAGTATCTACATTATTTCATTAAAAAAAAACCCTATCAGGCAAAAATCAAATCACAGTTGTAATAAAACATCCAGGGTGCCATGTTGCAGGAATTTCATTGAACTGAGCAATTTGTATATCATCTCGGCAGGAAGTGCTGTCTTAAATCCTACAAATAGGTAAGGATATTATCTACAGTTCTGTAAACAAATTACATTCTTTATTTTTGGGACATCAATAAGTTAAAATAGAGCAATTTGAGCAGAAAAGGCAACATGCCAACAAAGAAATATTTTATATATATATATAAAAGGACATGTTTTATATATATATATAAAAGATATATATACATATATAGTTATAATATATTATTTATATATCTCTATATATAGTCTCATAAATGCTTATTTAGGTTCCTCTGTCCAACTGGTGCAAGTCTACTGTGCAATTTAAGCTTTGCAATTTCAAAAAGGTTATTTAAATTAATCTATACAACAGAGTCCATGCCACACAAGCATTTTTTTTAAAAAAAAACCTCATACACCATTAAATTGGATAAATAGCCTCAAACAAGTCCTCGGTATTTCCTGCTTAAGGAATAAAAATAAAGGAGGATTTGGGGGTGGTTCGTACATTCATGCAGGAGAGCATTTGTATTGTTTTTGTTTGTTTCTGCTGGGGAGTAAGAGAGAGCAATGCGTAAATCACCCCTTCCTAAAACCACTGAGAACACGGGTTCATTCTCCTACCCCACCCACCCCCACTTCAACGGAACAGGAGTTCAAACAGCTTCTCAGCCAGCATTGTTTATACATCTCTGTCTATGTATATACATATATATGATCATGATCATTATCATCGTTATTATTTATATTAACATTTTTGCCGCAATGTTTTCAGCTAAAGTGATGTCTCCAGGCTATGGATAGGGCTTCCTGGACTAGAAGAGGTAGCTGATTTACTGGTGTCAGTCGTAAGGTTTATTCCACTGTCAATGGCGCTATTGTTCTTGTTCAGTGAGGAGGGTGGACTTGGGTTTTGCTTGAGTGCAGGGTCTTCTTCTAGTTCTGCGTCATCAATGAGAGGAATATGGGGCTGGGAATCTTCTATCCTAAATTCAGGATGAGTCATAAAGTTGTGAATGGAGGTTCTAGATTCTGGTTTTTCTAAACCTTCATAGAGAGAGCTACGGAATGCCTTCACGACGCGGATCTGAGAGGAGGGAAAAGACAAGGAGAGATGTCAGTGGCAGCTGGTCCTGCAGGCCAACCCCTTGCAAACTTTTTCATCTTTTTGGTGAAAAAATGTGGTGTATGGTTAGGGCAGAGCAGAGCAGAGCAGGCAGCTGTAGTCCATAGTCTCTGGGTGCTAAATGCGTAAACGAGTGGCCCAGTTTTGTGCATTTTGGGTGTCTGAAACAACTGCAATGTTAAAACCATATGAGTTTAAAGCCATCAGAACTGTTCCCAGAACTGATGAGAAGCACTGGTTAAACAAAGCGAACATCCACTCATGTGGTAAAACCCTAGTAAAAGACAAGCCATGTTAATGTAGAACCATGCATGTTGACAGGTTTGTAGTGGGTAAGTAAGAAAGGTTTCTGGGTTTTTGCATTTGTTTTGGAAGTTTTGTTGTAGAGAATAAAAACACAAAAACAAATTGCACATCTCAAACAAGACAGCACAAAACACAGACAGAGTTGGATGGATAGGTATGAAAGACAAAGACAGGAGCCAAAGGAAGGAACTGAAAACACATACTTCTTTTTTTTTTTTTTTTTAAAGCAAGTTATAAATGAAGCAGCCAGGAGCACAAAATAAAGCCAAGCAGACAAAAAATACTAAGGCAGAAAGCATGCTATACAGGGAAAAGTCACAGTTGTCACATAAACACAGCTAATTGGCACACAACAACTATACTTGGAAGCCTGGATAATGTGAACATGTAATTGTTGATCCAACTTTTATTTTTCCTTCATGCACATGTGAGGTAAACACTCGAGTATAGACCCACTTTTCTAGCTTTTTAAAAAACTTATTAATAAACACTTGACCCTAGAATATATATTGTTGATTGTTCAGTTTTGAATAATTTAATCACAAAGTATTGGACTCCTTCATTTTGTATGTCTGCCTGATGGATATGGCCCATACAAATGAGTACATAGGATAGTAAATTTTAGGCCTCATCCGCAGTACTTAAGAGTACTCTTGTCTTGCTTTTCCCATCATTAATCCATAAAGGGGAAACCAATAATTGGATTAAACACAGATCCAATATTATGTGCAAGCATGTTGCACACGGAAGGGAAAGGACGTGCAGTCCTCCATGACCGAAACGGAAGGGCCGTCTCAGTTTCTTCTCTTGCCAAATGCAGGGGTCACAATGCTATGAGTAAGAAAAGATGGCAGTTCTTGAAGGGAAAAATCAGCAGGGGAAAAAACAAAATGGCAAAGAATGTGAGCTGTTGAGAAATGCATTATGGCTATAAATGAATTCTATAACCGTTAGATTTTTTTAAAAAAATCTGTCTTCTAATTGTAGAGGGGATAGTAACAACAGCATGAATGAAACTTTGCTAGCCTCTGCCTTATAAAGAACTGTTGCATACATCGCATTGGTTGCGCTGATAAGGGTTTCAAATTATTGGTTTTTTTGTTTGATTGATTTTTGGTTTTAGTTTGTTTGTTTTACCTCTTATTCCAAACATTTACCCATCCTTAAACAACAAACTGAAAAAGTTAAACTCTGAACTCTGGAAGATCAGAGGCTTTCAACCCAGGTTACAGACTGATAAAGTAGAAAAATTAGATTTCTAGAAAGCTCTGAGAGAACATGAAGTCAACAACTGGCAAAACGAAGACTTCGTGAGGTCAGCTTCCTTTAGGATTGCAAGGTGTCAGATGAAAAGTGTCTGAAAACAAAACCTGACCATTAAGATGGCAACTAGTAATGGGGAACTATTTGGCTACCACTTCAAATCTTACCAATTAGAAGAGGGGAAGAGATAGCAGGGTGTGCTACAATATTTACCCATTTCAGGGTTGTCACCCTCCAGACACAGAGGGTGGTAATGATGGGATGACTGCCATCTTATTTGGTCACAGCCAGTGATGTAATGGGAGGAAATAATACCACCCCATCTCAGTCTCTTTGACTTCCCTCTTTTCAAACAGCTGATAATGAGACTTTTATGTTTTACTGCTTTTGATGGCAGATTAAAATATAGGAAATGCAACAAGGAAAAAGTTAAATCATTTGTTTTGTAGTTTGTTCTTCACTCTAGTAGACTTTTTCTTAACTTGCAATCCACAGATGTTCCTGGACCCTAATTTCCAGAAATTCTGGCCAGCACAGCAAGTGGTGAAGGCTCATGGGGGGGGGCTTTATTCCATGAATATCTGGGGAACCAAGGCTAGGAACCATTGTACTAGCAGTGTTTTCTACAACATTATTTGCACTTGTAATTAAAAGCTAAGGAACGTTCCATTTCAGTGAGCCATAGGTATTTTGTTCAAGACCAATACATCTTGCACATAGAACCTATGGCAAGCCCTATTCTTGAGTCACTAGGCTTAAGGTTGTAATTACACACAATGTTGTTAGTTGGCTGCTAATTTCTTTTCAATAACTTCATTTTATTATGAAGTTTTTAGTCACTGTTGGCTTTTGAATACATATATAGGATATAACGTATATCCTGAAGTCATGTTGTTTGAACCCACTTTATCCATGATGACTTGAGAATTTTGAAAATTATTGTCAATAAAAGTAATTTTTTCTAATCTCTACTGTACAGTATTTGCAGTTTTATAAACTTATTTTTCAAAAAACAAAAACAAAAACTACCACTATCAAATAATATAGCCTATTCAAGGGCAGAGTAATGGCTTCCTTCCAGTCATATTTCATAGTCAAAATGGATTGGTTGCAAAAGGACATCAAGACTTAACAATAAGAAGTCTTTTTAAATACTCAAGCTATGGACAATAAATGGGGTGGAATACCTTATCTAAGGCCCAATTATTTGGCTTGGCTCTTCACCTGTTTGGTTAACCACTTCCTATTTTGGACAAACGTGTTTTATGTTCACTAGTAAATAATGCTTTTGAATGGCAGGGTGCTAAGGAAAGGATGGAGTGTTTAGGAAGGGAATACAGTAACTCCCCACTTATCTTGGGTTTTAGGGACCCAATGCGACACACAATAAAGGAAAATCCACAATATGCAGATGCTGGGTTGGGTTGAGACTGGGGGGCCTGTTTGGGGCCTCCTACATTTACCTTTAGGCCTGGTGCTGCCCCAAACAGGCCTCCAAAGGGCTTCCCATGCCTATCGGAGGCCCTAAAAGTGGTTTCAGGCAATCCAGAAGCCACTTCTGGTTTACTGGAAATCACTTCTGGGGTGTCTGACAGGCTTGGGAAGCCCACTGGAGCCCATTTGGGGCAGCATCAGGCCTGGGGTAAGTGAAGGAGGCCTAAAACAGGCCCACACAGCTTGCCCCAAGGGGCCTTGCCTTCATATATTGTAGTCCCACGATATACCAAGACCACAGTATATGAACCGCAAAATGGCGGGGGACGACTGTATGCTTAATCACATAAATTTTTGTATTTTAACTTTTTGTTTTTAAATAGCTAAATCAAAAACTAACTCTGAGTCTAACCTGATAAATGTTTTTTTAAAACCTTATGCCTTATATGTGGCCAGGGAAGAAATAATTTCATTTTCACTTGTAATTGATTAAGCAATCAAGTCAGTTGTGAAGAATAAAATCATATTTCACAAAGGAGTGGTGAAAAATGATATTTTTTGTGAAGCCATCTATACGAAAAATTCAGGTCAAAAATCACAGAATAGTAGTATATCTGTAAACCACATGGTTTACATCCCATCTCATATGCTATTTCTATGTATATCTGTATTCACTTATTATTGGCCTTGATCTAGTGGTATCTGTTGATGGAATCAATTCTATGAGCAAATGGTGAGGAAAGTGTTTGTTTTCAAAAATCTGCTCCATAGGTCTTAGAAACCGTTCAGAAAGTGTAGCTGGTGATGCAAAAGGCTAAAGTTGATGTGGAGAGCAAATTGCTCTTCTCCCTATTCCATGACCAAAAATTCTTCCATGAGTGAGTAACACTTTGGGACAAAGTCTGTTACTACAATAATCATGAGAGTATCAAAAAATCCCTTGGGCTCAAAATAATATCACCACAATGAAATCCATATTACACAGTTTGGAAATGAGAGGTTAACTAAGAGCTCATCTGAGATCATCCAATGAATCCATTGTTAGTCAACTGCATCCAAGTCCAACATGTCCACTGAATTATAGATTACTACTGATCAGCATTTGACACATAATGCAGATGCCTTAAAAGAAAACTGGGAAAAGTGTCTCCAGATATGCTTCCTCTGCACTGCTCTTTTTGACAGGCACATACTGCATCTGGATGGGAGAACCCCACAACGGAATGTGTAGAACAAATATTGTAGTCTTGCCTAGTAGGGAGAAAACTTCTGAACCTTTTCATTCTCACCTGTATGAATGAAATATTTGGAAATGTAGATCTCTATCCCTTCCTAGCTCTTAGGATCTGCAGAGAAGGTCTTTCTCTCTCCCGTCACACATGGGCTTCATGGGGAGGTGGGAGAGGGCAGCTCACTCTGGTTGTGGGGCAGCCTTTCTTGGGAAAGTAGGTTGGCCTTCTCTCTGTGATCTCCTCTGAAACACCTATAGACCTGCAGGCAGGCTTTTAGGAGCTAAGACTAAGTACCTCCTGGATGCTGGCCTTATGACTTTTAAAATAGGTTTTCTTTTCAAATTTTAAATGCTTACATAACCTGATTATTATTGCTATATTTTAATTGTTTTTAACTTGGTAATTTATTGTGTTTTTAGTCTGACCTGTTTTAGTTACTGTGAGTCACCTTGTGTCCCTTCACTGGGAGAAAGGTGGCCTAGAAATGAAATAAACAAACAAAATATTTTTTTAAAAAATGCTCCACTGTGACCAAAATTAGAATTTACTAAAATCATAGTTGAAGGGGAATGCATAATGTTGATTAACTCGATCAGTGAACTGAAACCTGTGAGAGTGAAAGTGGCAGTCTATGAGACTAAATATGTAGGTAACATGTAATGGCACTCTACCAAGTTATTTGTATGCTTGTTTACCATGTGTATATATGTAAGGACATACCAGAAAAAGGTATCAATCACATGGTGTTCATGTAATGGACATATTTTATGAAACGGACAATGCCAAGGATGACAAAACAATGAATTACACAGCTCTCTTTTCTTACAAGGATGGAGACAACAGGAAAAAAAATTGCTCTGCACAAAAGACTTTTGAGTGTGGCGAGGGATAACACTTTTGGACATTTTGACATGGCTTTTGATATTCCACTTCTTTCTTCTCTGTTGCTGTAATGAAAAAATATTTCAGGTTTTGTCCCACCCTGAAAGTGAGACTTAAATATTTGCATCTGGCAAAGAAAGGATAAATACAATTTTCAGATACTGCATCCTGGTAAAATATAGATTGTCACTCCAAAACATGATGATACCAAGTAAATAGACAGGATCAGTTTTCCATTGTAGGTAGCATATGGGCTTATACTCGAATGTTTACCTGGCTTTATATAAGCCAAGTATCTTGATTTTGGTTCACATTCATGGTCAGGCTCAAGGTTAAAGACTCACAACCTCTTTTTATTTCACTCTCTCCTGCTGAACCCTTTTGTCCAGTGATCTCTAGCCCTCTGGGAAAACAAACACATTTAATATTCAGAAAGTAGAGAATAGGGCACCGTAAAAACAAATAATTAAATTCTACCGAAAGGACAGTAAGAAAATTATAAATTTCTAAGGAAAACATGAAGTCAGTTTTGCCTAGAGATGCCAACTCTGGCTTTACTAGTGCTGGTTTTTTTTTGTTTTGTTTTTTAAGTTAGGGGCATGGTTATGCAAAGTTAAGGCCAGTTCTGAATGAACCAATGTCTCCTCCTTTTGAAATCTGTTCAGAAAATGAATAATATTGAGAGACAATTCCACACATAAATAAAATACTCCAGGGACACGCTTTTATGCTTGTTCTGGTTTTGTCCACTGGCATCACCAAGCAGGTGTTGCTTTCACAGCCACTGACCTTTTTTTGATATCATGTTCTCAGGTCAATTCACCAAACAAAGCATCATAGCTCTGTCCTCCCTAGTTGAGATTTGCAAAACAGAATTACCTTTATTATTTCCACTATTCTGAACATGTTTCAAAAGAAGGTGATAAAAGAGGAATGTCAGGTGGGGAGTTTGTATTTTCAAGAAAAAGGGGCTTCATGTTACTTGGCCCTGAAACTTATACCTACGGATGCCCTACTTCTGTGTGCCTCTACACACAGTCTGTGTTCTGGAATGCAGTGAGTGAGCACACACTGAAGGTATTACCTTAGATGTGGCATATACAACTTTATACCAGCAGTATCCAAATTTCCTAGATCTATCAAACTTTGCTTTATATCATTCCCAACACATACCAATAAGATAATTGTGGGAATGAGAAAGGTGTCTATATGATTGTATACTTGAGATGGGCACCAAACCAAAGATACAACATTGTTTTGTCATTTTGTTATGTAACAAATTATTTCATTATGAAATGAAACATCATAAACCATTTTGTGACAAAACAAAACAAAATGGCTTTTTTTTTTGGTTTGGGAAATGAAATGGGGGAGCTTCCTGAAGCTCTCCCCTGAAAGCCAACCAAATTTGGAGAGATTTGGGGTTATTGGAGTCATTCAACTGCAAAGAGGGTCCCCAAAGCCAACCAGAAAAGTGCTATATGGCACACACTGGCAATATAGAGGTTAACTTAAGCAGCTTAACCATTATATTGTGGGTGCGAGCTATACAGCAGGCCTGCCCAACAGGTAGACCAGGGGCTACCAGTAGCCTGTGAAGGGTTCAAAAGTAGCCTGCCAGCCATGAATAAAAAAATGTGAGGGGATAAGTTCTCCACCTCTACCTCCCCCAACCCAAGGACCACCACTGCCCCAGCAATACTTTGGGTCTGCCAGCCCACTGTCTCAGCTGAGCGGGGCAGTTCAAGGGCCATGGCACAGTCCCCTGCTCTCCCTACCGGCCAGATGATCGGTGTGCCACTGTCTCGTGACCAGCTGAGTCGCTGGTGCGGAGTGGAGGAAGGAGAGGGGAAGGGACTGCAAGGGGTGGGGTCATGGGCGTGCCCACCTCCTTTGTGTGGTGATGTCTCCCTTCTTCTTTTCCCCTGGATAATTCCTTCCTCCCATCCTTCCATCCATCCTCTTCCTCCTCCTCCCACCCCCACAGGTGCCTCACAGAGGCTGTGACCTGCTGCTCCTCCTGCTCCCCTTCTGAGCCATTCCCTCTTCCTTGCACCGCCATGGCGATGTGATTGCCCCACTGCTGACTTGGCCCATCCCAGCTGCAAAAGAGAACATGGCAGAAGTGAGTGAGAGCTATGGGTGGCAGTAGCAGTGGCAGCAGGGGGGCTGGAAGGGAGAAGGGGGAAAACAAGAGGAGAAGTAGAGTCAAGTCAGGCCCCAGGTGGGTTGGGAGGGAAAGAGCACCTTTTTTAAAAAGTCTTCCAGCAGCCTGGGCAAGCGGAAGGGGTGATCTGCGCAAGCATGCACACACCTCCCTTGCACCCATCAACACCGTCTCGAGCGGGTGTAAAGGAAGTGTGTCCATGGTCAGCCTTACCATAGGAATGCATTGAAATATGTTCCTTCCAGAAAGGATTAATTGATTTTCAATGCGTTCCTATGGGAAACCGCTGCTCTACTTACAATTTTTTTTAACTTATGAGCATGTGCTCGGAACAGATAAAATTCATAAGTAGAGGTTTTAGTGTAGTAGCCTTCAGGCACTTTCATTTGGAAAAAAGTAGACCTCGGCCTGTTCAAAGTTTGAACAGCCCTGCTATACAGCACTTTTCCAATTGGCTGGGGGACACTTTTTGCAGTTGAATAACTCAGCCCCAAGAACTCCAAACCTCTTAAAATTCAGAGGGCTTAAAGGGAAGAGCTTGAGGAAGCTCCCCTGTGATTTCCATGCCACTAGATGCATGGGATCACTATTTTCTAGTACATATTTTATGATAAAATATGTACTAAAAATAATGATCCCATGCATCTAGTGGCATAGAAATCGCAGGAGAGCTTCCTCAAGCTCTTTCATGTAAGCCCCTCAAATTTGGAGAGTTTCAGCGGGCTGAGTTGTTAAACTCCAAAGGGGGTCCCCCTAGGAGAAAATCATTTCTAATTGAGTTAGGAAGCACTTGGGGGGGGGCTATTAAGTGCTTCCCGACTCAATTAGAAATGATTTTCTTCTAGGTGGAGCCCCTTTGGAGTTTAATGGCTCAGCTCCCTGAACCCCAACCTTTCCAAAATTTGGGAGTTTACAAATAAGAGTACAAAGAAGCTACCCTGCAATTTTGATGCCTCTAGGACCCAGGGGAGTTATTAATGAATCATTTTGTTTTGTTTTGTTTCAAAATTTCTTTAAAAATTCATTGCTAATGAAACAAAACAAAATGAAATGAAATGCTATATTCTCGTTTCGTGCCCATCTCTATTGTATGCCTTTGGTTATTTACATTGGCTGCTGGAAAGTGGTTCATCATGTGTAAAGTGGCACTAGTTGGCTGACAGGAAGCTATCTGTAATGTTTAAAAAAAGAGGAGGCCTTGTGATAGGAGCAATGGCAGCTTGGTAGTCTTCCAAGTTAGCCATGCATTGAGCTGTTACTGAAAATGGGGAAAATAAATTTCATTTAACAGCTCAGTTGCTAAGATCACATTACTTTATATCTTTGTACAACCAGCTATCTAACCAAACTACTTTAAAGAAAGTGCCATATGTGACACTTGGAGAGTTGCCACAATAATGGAAATTTTATATTACAAAGTGAATTTTTTTCTTTAAAAGATGGGAAATGGAACCACATTGATCTCAGTTTTTAGTACATTAGAAGAACATTATGAAGGATGTTAAATGATAGGCAGAAGGAAGACATACAGACCCCTTTAAAAAAGATAACTTTGAGTTTCCAAGTTGGGTTAACTTCCCATGCTTCTGTCATAGTGGAATTAGTCAGTCATAGTGGCATTAGTCTGGGAAGGCAAAACATGCAGTCCTCGGGGCTCCATTTTCTGTGTAGTGGCTCCTATTCTTACGTTTATTTTGAAACACCCTTTTGAAACACCTTATCAGAAAAGGATATTTCTTTTAACCCTTTCAGAGACTGACACAATCAGGCCAAAATGCAGCACGAGAAATAGAAAATGCACAATTATTATTATTTTGCCTCCTACATGCTAAATTTGTGTAATGTTGTGTCTTTTAAATATATGGAAGCGAATCACCATGACAATCTGAGTCCCATAATTGGACCTTCCTTTTCCTAAATCTGCTCGAGAAGGCTCCAGAACCCTTCTGGAGTAGAGGATCTGGAGGGTGCATAGGAAATGAACCAACCACTTCCTATTCTGCTGAGGGAATTCCATGAAAGGGAGTGTGTGGCTGGATATTAATTAGGGTAATTTTAGGACCATGCTTCTCACTGGAGGGCTGCAGTTTTTATGCAACTCTGTGCACAACAGCTTTCCTTGCCCAGCTGCCACAGATCACACTAATATCCTATCTAGCAAAAATGGCTAGCTTCTTTCATTTCTATTTAATAGCATTATAATTCTGTTAAACAGCAACTGTTGCAAAATTCTAGGTACTATCTTTAGCTGAAGTTTAAAATTAAAAGTTCAGTATACCACAGCATAAATACCTCTTCAGCATTTGGGCAGGACTTTTTAAATTTTTATTTTATTTTATTTTATTTTATTTTATTTTATTTTGCAAAATCAGTGGCTTTTGACTTATCCAGTACACATTTGGGCTTTACTAGCTGGGAAGAGAGGAAGATTGAGTGGCATTTAAGCAATCCTTTATTTTGAGTTTTTATTGTGTGTATGTGTAGTTTTGAAATTATTTAATGTCAGGGATGACCTACATATCCCCCAAATTTAGATTATGGTAGAGGACTTGGCATGATGAATGACTTTGGAGGTCAGCCTCTCCTGATCTGTCCACACACTCTTGATCTACCATGATTTTTCTTCTCCTTGGGGTTGAGCTTCAGCACCATGGACAGAAGACCTTCAGGCCATTTTGTTCAAACAGGTAGGAAAGAGTTTGAAAATGGATCCTTCCCTCCAAGAGCACAATGCTGCCTCTCACCTTTTAGAGGCGGATATTCCAGGCATCATTGGATGACTGCGTAAATGGGGAGTTCTAAAAGAATGCTGTCTTATTGACCTTCCAAGTCAACCTCTCCATCTCTAGCAGTGAGGTGGACAAATGGGAGTGAGTAGACTTCAAAACACTGAGCCTACAGAATCTGCTCCTCTCTGATAAATCTTATCAAATAACCAGGCACATTGCCAAATTTTGTGCTGTAGCAATAAGGGTTCACAAACAGATTATAAATGGAGGTTAGGAAACATAGTAGTCTACCGTAGCTGATGATTCTTTTATTGTCGACCAGAGTTATTTTTAATCTGTATTTACCATCTATCAATTTTAAGGCTCAACCTTAATATTATTATGGAATGTATATGTATTTGCTATGTATTTTAATTATATTTATAATTATCTTAGTCTTGGTCTTTGACAATAAATAAATAAATAAATAAATAGCCTACAGAAGGGAGCTCTGACCCGCCCTGTGCCAAAGGGGCTGCTTTGTCCATCCACTCATGTTGCGATGGTTTGACCACTGGTCACATGGCCCAATAGAACCCTGACAGCACAGGACTGACCCACGCCAGTCACTGAGCACTGAGACACGTGACCTGCACATAACTCCCTGCATTTAGGCTGAAAGGCTGGAATTATTTCCTTCGTTGGGTTAGTTTCCTTCATTTGGAAACCCTTTTAAGGTCTTAAGCATAGGATGTCAAAACATCCTAGTTATTCTGCTTTCTAATATTTTACTACTATACTACATCTTGCTCAAGTTGGGTATTTTTAGAAAGAAGAGATAAAAGCAATATTGGTGTATTTGGTGGAAGAAGAATTGTTCAGAAGAGGTCTGTTAAACAGGGCCATTTTCATTTAGGGAGAAATCATTATTTATTCTACAGCAGGGCAGTTACCCCAAGTTACCGCCTGCTGAAACAGAAGATCTACGAAGAGGATCACAGGCAAATGCCACTGGGGTGTGCAAATGTACATTTTCAGCTATGCAGCTTATTCCAGAAAGAGAACAGGTAGTAGGGGAAGGGGACACAGTGGTTCAGTCTCAGATGACTGCCAGATAAGTTGGCATCTCTGTAATCAGATGCATTAAGAATACACACTCACGCCCAGCCGCCGCAGCAGGTGTGCTGGTAGGAGAGGAAAGAGCATTGGATAACGAAACGTGGCTAGGGCTAGAAATATTGGTTACATCCTGGTTCTGGCTTGTGACGGAGGACTGTCTCCTGAGAGCCCCCTGAAAGGAAGTGCCACTCTTGAAAGTATTGACTACTTCGATCTGCAATGGAGGAAAGAATGAGACAAGTTGCTGGAGGAATGGACACAGTTCCCACGCAACGGACAGCAGCAGAAAATATATATATATATATCTCCAAGTAATATTCAACTGCTTGTACACATCTCTGTTCGAATTGCAAGATCAAAATGACAAAAACTGCAATTTAAATATCTGGATTTTTTTTTTGCACCCAGGAACATTATGCAGCACTATGGCCATTATGTTCACTTATGGTAGCAAATACCCAGGGGCTAGAAAATGGAAGAATTTTCTGCAAACACTTTTGTAGACTCTGTTACCTCTGCTTTATGATGTTTCACACATTCCTTTAAACAAATCCTCAGATGTTTTTGGACTACAATCCCAGAAATCCCAGCCAGCCGAATGGTGAGGCTTCCATGACTTTTAGTCCAAGAATATCTGGAAACCCAAGGTTAGGAACCCATGCTTTAAACTGTACTGTATCTACAGATATTATTATTACACCTATCATGTGCATTATACCCAACTGACTGACATGATTATTTTTTTAAAAAAACATTCACTGTACAATTCTATGCATGATTACTCAAAAATGCTCCTCTGGATGTAATATAGCATGATTTGAGCAGCATACAAGATCACATGGTAAAATAATCTTACATTTGTCAATTAATGAGACCTATTATAAATCAGACAAAAATCAAAGAAAAAAAACAAAACAAAAGACACAAAACGTGGCACCTTAAAGACTTTCATATTTTAATGTAACATTTCATGGACACGTCCACTTCTTCAGACATATAGATATGAAAGAAGTGGATGTGTCCACGAAACATTACATTAAAATATGAAAGTTAGTCTTTAAGGTGCCATGTTTTGTGTCTTTTGTTTTGTTTTGTTTTTCTTTGATTTTTGCCTGCGATTCTTGAAAGGACTAACACGGCTACCCTTTCCGAAACTTCTATTATCAATCAGAGTGATAGTTAGCACTTTTTAATTAATGAATCCATTCCTAAAAATGAACTTTTCAAAACTGAACTCCACATATAATTTTTACCATAACAGAAATGAAAAATAGTGAGAAAATTTTAATATTCTATGAGAAATTGTTTGCATTATGTAAGTTGCATTGCAAAACAAAATATGAAAATTATTTTTCAAAATTCCTCCTGCTTGACACAGTTGATTTATCCAATATTGATCAATATCCATCCAGGTAGAATAGTATCTCTCTCTCTCTCTCTCTCTCTCTCTCTCTCTTTTCAGGCAATCTCAAAGTATTTATGGGGGATATGTGATGGAGTGCACTTCTTTACTCTCATGTGCTCTCTCCATGTTTTGAAAAACACTGAGGAGGGCTATAGGCAAGCCCATTCTCTTCCCGTCTCAGCTGCTCCAGCTGTAATATGAGGCAAAACAACAATGACTCACCAGACAGGTTTATTGTAATGCAACTACTAGACAATCATGTGAAGCATTTTAAATATGCAACATTTTATATAAAGGTTAAGTTGTATTCTTACATCACAATGTGTGTTACCAGGAAAACAAATAATAATTTTTATAGATGCCAAAAAAAGTCTGGTTAAGAGCTTCAGAACTCCTAGACTGGATTCCTAATGTCCAGTTCTTAGAAGAGGAAACTCTCAATCTTTTACTCAGCTTCAATTGCATTTGCTAGACATAATATTATTTCTAATAGACTGAATAGGGAAATATATAAGATACTGCAGATTTAAGGGGCTAGGGATGTTGGTGGAGAGAAAGTCCATTCAACTGCAGAGGATTCTTGGATGAAAAAGGAGCCTCTCCCCCCACTCATGCCTGCAATGTTTGCCCCTGGGGTCTCTTAAATATTCTTTTATTTCGTCATTCATGATCTATAGAGGCCCATCACATTTAACCAGGCCGCATAGGGGAAACAGATTGGATGAGAAGGGAGGCCAATCTGCTGAAGGTTAATTCTACAGTTAAGTTTCTCAAGCAGGCTATTCTGGAGGACTTTTCCTTGAACAAGTTTCTCCCCTTTCAATTTTGTTCAATCTCATATGGTACCCACATTTTCTCCTGGCTATGAGAAGCCATCATTTAGCAGCAGGTGATCTGAGAAGTCTTGAACCATGCCTTTATTCTCATAAGACAGGGCACATGGGGTTTAAATTCAGAAACCACAGTCATGTTTTCCAAATGTTAATGGGAAAATTAGCTTGTTTTCAAACCAAACCAAACAGCCAAAAGTAATTGGTCGCTGACTCATCTTCTTATTGTAAAATGTCATCTAACATTTCAGAAAGAGTAAACTACCCAGAAAGATTTATATTTACTATTAAATATTATCCTGGTGAAGTGAAAAAGGATGCATCCGCTCCAAATTAACCAACCAGAAACATTTGTAAAATAAATGAAAGATGAATAGTACTTTTAGAAAAAAAAGTAGATCATAATTTGCAGAAGCATTATTTATACAGTATATGCTGTTAGATCAAGTATTATATATGCTATTAGATTAATGAAATATGCAATCAGAAAAATACATAGTTGTACCAAGTAAGGATGTCAGCTATGGCACAACAGTTTTTTCACAGATGGTTAATTAAAATGAAAGTGCCGGTGTCTAAAACAATACTGTATGTGAATTTGTCTGAAATCCAGTACAGTGGTCCCCTGTCCTGTTGTGGTTCACATACTGCGGTTCCGCTATATCGCAGGACCACAAACCCGGAAAGGGCTTGAGGGAGGGGAGAAGGTTTGGGGGCTTTTAAAACCTTCTCCCCTTTCACCAAGCCCCGGGCTCCAGCTGATTGGCGCTGGGGTGGAGAAACAGAAGGTTTTTCTCCCCCACCCCAGCATCAATCAGCTGGAGCCCGGGGCTTGCCTCTGGAGGTATCACATGCCGCTTCTCCCCACCCTCTTGGGGTGCTGGCAAGCAGCGCACGATGCCAAAAGAGCTTTTGGCTGTGGAGCTGAGCACTCGGCTCCACAGACAAGAGCCCTTTTTAAAGATCGCCTGCCACTCGCCCGCACCCCACCCAACTTGCATCCACATATCGTGGATTTCAATGATCAGGGGTTGGGTGGGTCCCTAACCCCCGCAACAGGCAGGGGGTTACTGTAACAGTGCTATCTTTGCTAGATATTTCTTTTATGAGTAAACTGAATTTTACCCATGATGTTTCAAAATTGCAACCTTGGGAGTATAAATGTATAAAAGTAACAAGAGTAAATTTTTTTTAAATGGAATATAAATTTTTACTATTGATTTCACCTGTTTAATAGTCTTGAGAATGGTAGCATTTCGTACTTCACTTTTTCTATAAACTTTTACAGTCATCTAATTTCTATGTCACCTAACAAATGACATGATAGGGAAATATAATAATTTAATCAAAGATAGGCATTGAACTGAAGATATATCAGAAAAAAACCTGGGTGTGTTAAAATTCAAAAATGGATTTTCAAATTGGATTTCAGCCACTCTCATTTTAACTATAATTGAAATGACACATTGAAAAAAGTCTCCTAAAAATATAATCTAGTTCTATATCAAATCTCAGTGTAGAATAATGCAGCATTAAAATGGCACAACAGATCACCACAATCATTACATCAGTATTATGCTGTCTTCTGCTGTATTATGCCGGTGCTTGGTCTGAAAGTGGCTAAAACAGTGGCCACACATGCCAAGCACACAGACACACAACACCTTAAAAGATATTACAGAAGAGGCTGCTTTCTGGTACTTCTCCAGATCCTATCGTCCTTGAAGGAGAGCTGATGTGAAAGACAGGCCTAATTCTTCCATATTCTGTCCTTGGCACAGTGTACATGAAGGCAAGACAGAAAGGAGCTGCATTTATTTACAAATGATGCAAACAAGTAACCACTGAAATTATATTCAAATTATCATTTTTTGAGGTACAAGTAGAGTAGAACCATGTTCAGATGTAACATGAAACTACGGCTTCCCACTACAGTCAACCCCCACCATTTCGCGGTTCAGGTACTGCGGTCCCACTACATTGCAGGATCGTGGTACCTGCAAAGTGGGGTGGTGGGGGCCATCTGTTCGCTCTATGCACTCCCCCACACCTCCGAGAAGCCTGGGGGTGGGGGCAGGGGGCGATAGCATCGCTCTCCATTGCCCCCCGGGCGCCGCCGCACAGGAGGGCTGCGGGGAGGGCTGGCATCCCTCTCCGCAGCCCTCCCCGGCACCTCCAGAGGGCCTCGGAGCCACACAGGAGGGCTGCGGGGATGGACAGCGTCCCTCTCCCCAGCCCTCCTGGGTGCCTCCGGAGGGCCTCGGAGCTGCACGGAAGGGCTGCGGGGACAGACAGCGTGCCTCTCCGCAACGCTCCCGGGCACCTCTGGAGTGCCTCGGAGCCACGCAGAAGGGCTGTGGGGACGGACAGCGTCCCTCGCTGCCACCCTCCCGGCGCCTCCAGAGTGCTTCAGAGCCGCGTGGAAGGGCTCCAGGGATGGACAGTGTCCCTCTCCGCAGCCCTCCCGGGCGCCTCCGGAGGGCCTCGGAGCCGCGCAGAAGGGCTGCGGTGACAGATGGCATTCCTCTCCGCTGTCAAGCCCCACACACAGAGCACACACACAAACAGGGTTCAGATCTTTGCCAAGATCTTTAGTGGAAAGCCGGGCAAGTTTAAGTCCTTTGCCAACAATCAAATGCCAGATAAATAACAGAATCCAACTCCCAGCAATTAACAGTCCAAGTCAAAACCAGAATATCTCACGGAAACCAGATGCCAAATCCAAGGGAACAGATTAAACCATTGTCCAGGAAGCCAGTCCGAAATCAGGAAACAGAGCCAAGGTCACAGACAGGAACGTGGCTGCAAGTTCAAATGACGTGTTGCTCCCACAGAGAACTCAAGGTGAGCTTACCAGCTTTATCCCAAAACAGGGAACACACCCTTACTCCTGGAAAGGCTCCTGCTAGTACTCAGGGCTTCCCAACCTGATTGCCCGTCTAGCATCAAAGACCCTTTCCCTAGCTCTCCTGGTAGCACATCTTTGCAGAATCCTGCTCATAGCCCTTCTAGGAGGAGAAGATATGTTTTCAGCTGAGTCATCAGTCCCAGCTGCCTGCTGACTTGAGCTGCAAGGCTCCTCCAGCAACTCTTCACCATTTAACCCCTCAGAGACAGGTTCTGTGACAAGGCAGAGTCCTGGCATCCGCAACCCTCCCGGGCACCTCCGGAGTGCCTCGGAGCCACACGGAAGGGCTGCGGGGACGGACGGCGTCCCTCTCCGTCACCCACCCGGGCACCTCTGAAAGGCCTCGGAGTTGCGGGGGGGGGGATCGGATCGCTCTGCGCCACCCCCCACACTCCTCTGAGGCTTTTGGGAAAGGCGCAGAATCACCCCCCCCCCACCCCCAGGCCCCCCACCCACTTCCGCATATCACAGATTTTCGTGGATCGTGGGTGGGGTTGGTCCCTAACCCCCGCGATCGGCGGGGGGTTACTGTATGCAAAAAAAGTCTGCAAGAGCCTTACTCTCCCCATTCCACTCCTTCAGTATGAAGAGTCCCATCTTGCTATTCCAATGTAATCTTTGAAAGAAAAGTGGGATCCAAATTCAAAAAACATATATATATTGTATAGGAGCCTTGAGGCACAGTAGTTAAAACTGCTCTACTGTGCAAACCTCTACTCACGACCAAGGTTCAATCCCAGTGGCTGGCTCAAGAATCATTCATCCTACCAAAGTTGGTAAATTGAGTGCCCACCTTGTGGGGGGGGAGGCAATTTATGTAGTCTGTATAATTTAATTTCAAACCTCCCAGAGAGTGCTTTAAGCCCTCAAGGGGAAGGAAGTATATAAGTAGCATGCTTTGCTGTCTGCTTTATTTGGAAAGAAAAACCCAAGATTAGATTGTGGTTTCAAATTCTGGATTGAATTCTACAAGCTACAGCTCTGAGTTCAAGTTCTCAGTTAAAGGTTCTGCTGCTAGACACCATGGTGAGCTATGGCTATTCTTTATAAACTAAAGGAAAAATGTTTTGTTTTATTTGAAAAAGAGAGAGCAGAAAAGTAAGTAAACAAGCTGGAAGAAGAAAAAGAAAGGGACTACCCATGCCAAACAGGTATGCAGGCATGTTCATACATCAGGAAATCACGGCCTTCGGTCACAATTGATCTGTTCCATTATCTCACTTTTCTACTATTCACAATTCTATTTAAAATTGTAATATCCATGAACGGATGGCAAATATATAGAGAGAGCATGGAGCAATCAAATAAACACCCGGAGAAGATCCGCCAAGGGCTTTGGTATTATCCATCCAAATTGGCAATGGATAACACAGGGCCAAAACCCAAAATGTCTCACCCTGGCTGTTTTTGTGCCATGCCCAGGTCCTTGCTGCTACGGTGAATTTCCCACCAAGCACAGCATACACAAAACAAAAATCATTTACAAACAGGCATTTCTACTTTAAAATGAGGCACACAGTCTCCACAAGCCTTCTTGTAAAGGAAGTGGAGGTGATTGCTTCTCGGGGGGGGGGGTCGGGGGAAAGTCAATGAATCCCAACTTTAGCAGAGCTTTACTTAATTACTTGCCCAGCAACAGTGCAATACGTTATTATGTCCTCAGAGAAGGAAACACCATATTTTGTTTCAAGGAAAGCAGGAATAGGGTAGACGAGACACCAAATTCTTCTTGAATCTCCACAGAACACCATTATTCTGCAGAATGTACCTTCACCATTCCCACCTTAGAATCAAAGAATTAAATAATAATTGAGTTGGAAGGGGCTTATAAGGCCATTGAGCCCAGTCCCCTGCTCAATAAAGATGGGCACGAAATGGAAAAGAATGTTAGGTTTCTTAAGTAGTTTCATTTTGTATAATTGCTAACAAATATTTAAAGTAGTTTCATAACAAAATGGAACAATATGAAATGAAACGCTATGCTCCCCTGGGTCCTGTAGACACCACGATCGCTGGGGAGCTGCCTTGGACTCTTTCCTGTAAGCCCCCCAAATTTTGAAAGGTTTTGGGATCAGGGGGGGGACTGATTAACCTCCAAAGGGGATGCCCCAAGAAAATATATTTCTAATTGATTGAATTTGGATTCGGAATCCAAGCTGTAGCAGCGCTAATTGCTCACCCATTGGGGGGCTATTGCAGCTTCTGGATTCAATTAGATTTTTTCCCCTAGAGGCACCCCCTTTGGAGCTTAATAACTGATCCCCCTGATCCCCAAACCCTTCCAAATTTTGGAGGTTTACAGGGAAGAGCTTGAGCTCCCCTGCCATTGATTCCTTTAGGACAAATCGTTTCATTTCTGGAGGGGGAAATGGCATTTCATTTCATTTCTTGACGAAATGCATCCTACCGTTTGGTTACATCACAAAGCAATTTGTTACATAATGAAATGATGAAACAGCATTTCGTTTTTGTTTTGTGCCCGTCTCTACTGTTTTCTCTTGAAGAACTTCAGCGTTGGGAAGCTCACTCTCAAGGGTAATTAGTTCCACTGTTGTGCTGCTCTAACATTTTAAGACATTTTCCCAGATAGTCAGCCTACATCTGACTTCCTGTAGCGTGAACCTCTGCTACATGTTCTGCACTCTGGGATAATCAGGAGGAGATCCTGCCCCTCCTCTATGTGATCCCCTTTAAATTTTTTGGAAAGTGTTATCATATGTCCCCTCAATCTTCTTTTCTCAAGGCTAAACATGCCCAGCTCTTTCAGACTTTCCTCATAGGGTTTGGTTCCCAGTCCACTAATCATCCTTGTTGCCCCCGATGAATTTGTCTCAGTTACACCCTTCTTAAATCTCATTATGCTTAAAATAAGATTTGCCTTTTTTTGCAGGCATATCATACTATTGGCTGATATTCAGCTTGTGATCTAAAACTCATCCAAGAACTTCTCACTTGTAGTATTACTGAATAAGATATCCACCATCTTATAAATGTGCATTTGGTTTTTCTCCTCTAGGTGTAGAACTTGACACTTATTTCTGTTAAAGTTTGCTCAGCTCAGGCCTTCAAGATCAAAGTTGTTTCCATCATTGGCCCTTAAAACCTGCCAATGTGAGCAGCAGTCTCTTATCAAAAAATCGTTGAAGGTAAAAATCTTCTCCCACAATAGTGAAACTGGGGAGAGAAGAACTATCCGGTTGTTTGAACTCTTTCTTTAAAAATGAATGTGTAAAGTATTTTTCTAAAGAAATATGAAGCACTCTGCCTTCGTTACCACATCTCCAGAACTATACAGGGCACTGAAAGGTTTCTTTTAATCCTCAATTAGAACAATTCTAGACTTCCTAATAGCCTGTGAATTAACTTGGATATCCTGTTGATCAGGAAGACTGCAACCAAGAGTACTACATGCAGGGTAGCTGTCTAGCAGCCATTCTTATACTAATTTGTTCTTCCCAAACAATGGATACAATGAAACTGCTCTTAGTATCCTTTCTGATCAGACTTCTTGATGATGTCAACTCAACACAAAATGGATAGGACACAAAGAGGATGGGAATGCTACATCACAGAGGACATACCAACAACACCTAGCAGAGTATGTCTACATCTAAGTTGAAAGGAAACTGAAGTATGGTGGTTAGCAAGAAAAGATAATTATCATTTATTTTGGTTTAGGTAGTTAACAGTAAGAAGAATTTTCCATGGATCATGAAGATAAAGATCTACAGAAGAACTAAAGGGTGTTTCTCAGTCTACAGGGAGCTGAGAGCAGAATTTGCTCTTTGTTGTTTACACTCACCACAACCAGAAAGACATCCTGACAGAAATGTCAACAGACAACACTCCTCCTACAGCCACCAGGAAGAAAATAATTCACATTTAGATAATAACTTGGGGCTGATAATAGCCCTCATCTTGGACACACAGTTAAAGAACGTTCTCTGTTGGAAAGTGTTCCTAAATCAGTGTTCTATTAGAAAGTATCAGATCTTCATTTAATTACTTACCAAGGAATCGTGCGAAGTCAACTAGTTATATGTCCTAACTTCTCATCCAGTACAACCCAATACTTCCTCTTATCTTTTATTTTATACTTTCTTTATAGATTAACACTTTTTTAAAAAAATCAAAAGGCTCAGGTGGAATTTTTTCCTGTGTCAATTATCTTTCTAAAACATATACTTTACTGTATATCATTGCTTGCTTTAGAAAACTAGCCTGCATTCCATTTATTGCAGTCAACTTGTCTCTTAAAACTAACTGCAAAAATGAGATTTCTGGAATGGATTTTTCAATCTCAAGAGTATCTTGAACCTAAAAAGAAGTAGTTACATTATTTCTCATTCATTTTGCATTATCATTTCAAAACTCTCACTAAAATAGCCTCACCAGAAGTTATTTTTTACTGCTAAGATCACACTTTACTGCAAACAAATTTTCCTATTCATATGGTGGTGGGATGGAGAAGTAATGTTCTATCTATCTATCTATCTATCTATCTATCTATCTATCTATCTATCTATCTATCTATCTATCTATCTATCTATCTATCTATCTATCTATCTATCTATCTATCTATCTATCTATCTATCTAATTTATATACTACTCCAACAGTGCCAAGGCTCTACCCAATACATTTGCCAATCTTGTTTATAAATAGATTATGTTGTAAATTGTAATTAATTCCTCTCCACAGTTTTATTCTGCAGATCCACAAATATAAAAGATAAATAATTATTAATCACAACAAAACATCAGAGATATAAATAAATGCAACAATGCAAGTGTACTTGATATATGTTTCTTAGCCTTTTACTGACAGGATAAAGAAAGTGGCTAAACCCATTTAAGGTTGATTTCAAGATCTCCCCCGCACCCACAATCAATATTTTATAGGTGTAAAAATGCTGCCTATTATATAAAACACCTCATTGATGCATTATTTGGAAGTAAATGCTCATGCAAAATAGATTTTAGAACCACCTGTATGGTAAACACCAACAGAACACCATTTCCAATTTTTAGGATATATCATAGGAAAACATAAGATGTATCCCTTCCTGGAAAAATCATAGCTCTAAGTTCATGTTAATAGTTTCTATACATTAGTATAGACTCTATGCAAACTATACATTCTCTAAGAACTTTTACCATTTCATCAATGCACATTTTTCTCACTTGAACATTAAGCAAACATTTGTTCCTTTCTTTACATCTTTTGTTTGTTCTACCCAAGCCCAGGGATTTTGATGGAAGCTCTGATTCATGTGGAAGATCTGCAGAAGCATGAATGTCCCTCGTCACTTCAGATGTTTGGTTATGCACAGCATTCCCTGACAAGGAAACCTGAGCAGAACCAATTTATATCAGAGCCTCCCAGAAGACTGAGACTGATGCCTACGGCTAGACATGGCATCATTATTTTGTCTAAATGCAAAACCAATTTCTGGAGAAAGCTAGCCAATATAACCCCATTCATTCAGGACAACTAACCTGGGTTTGGATTCTGTTAAGTCCTCTGAACCAGAGGATTTGTCCCCGCCGAAGTTCTCTCTCTGCGTGGTCAATCTCTTCTACGTCTTCATTCATCTCCTCTTCAGGTGCCTCCTCTTTTAATGTGAGCCCTCCTGCTTCCTTTAAACATTTTAACCTACTTGTTGGGATGGTTGCAATGACCTGAAAAGATTTTTTTAGAATTATCATAATGAAGACTATCTGCAGACAGAACGTGACAATCCTGTATATATTATGCAAAGGAATCAGCAGGTTTATTGATGACAAGGGCAAAGAAAAGAAAATGTTTCTAAGCAAGCCCTAATCCCCTATTTATCAGAGACGTTTTCAACGATCAGTAGGGGGAAAGGATGCTAAACCAGGACTTTGGTCTACTCAGGTTCTAATTAAGCTTTCCACTCAAAATTAAGCTACACTTTATCTAGTCAATGTTACCCTAGCTAGGTCTTTTCTTCAACAGCAGCAAAGATGGGCAAAACAACCTCCAAGGCAATTTTTTAAAAGCCCCTGGTACTCATTTTTCTGATAAAAACAGAACGTCCCACTTATGGAAGCCCCTAGGAATGATTATCTGCCTTTTAAATGTGTTGCTACCCTTCAAGCTATAAAATCCAACACATGCACAATTAGACTTCTGTCGAAACCAAAGACAGAGTTTCATATACTTACAGGTTTGTGATTTTTTTTCTATCCATGTGCCCCCAAAGTAGTAAATTGCTCCCTCAAATCCACAAAATGTGACCACCCCAAACTATAGTCAATTGGACTAAAATGATTTCTTACAGAAAATACAGGTGTTATTAGTAGAAAGATAATATTTGAGGTCAGGAGTTGTCAATTTCAAGGAATAGGGGGAAAGATTAAAAGAAATCAAAGTGTGGTGAAATTAAAAAAAAGCATAAGTGCCTTAGAACCTCACTTTTAAAGAAAACTTTTAGAAAAATAAATTTCACTGAAAGTCATAAGCCTCTGCTTTTGAACTTGGGTCCATTTGCTTTGAGGCCTGTCTCTTTATTATCCATATACTAATTACAAAGTACTACCAGCCTTTAATGGAAGGAATTTCACAATGCATGACAGATATATTAGTCTACAGAGGCTACTTTTTCAAACACAGTAATGCCTCGTAAGATGAATGCCCCTTAAGTCAAAAAACTTGTAAGATGAATGTAATTTCTGGGGATAGAAAAAAATTGTAAGATGATTTTTCCCCTTCCTGTTTACAGTTGTCTTACAAGGTACTATTGATTCTCGCCCGCTGGGAGTGCACGAAGATCCATTTTCAAATGTCCCACCACGAATGCTCTGGCCCCCACAGTGCTCGTGTTGAGACATTTGAAAGACACTGTAGTTGTTTCACTACATCCTTTTTCAAATGTCCTGACAGGAGTGCTCTGGGGCCAGAGTGAAGCACAGTGAAACATTTGAAAATGGAGGTGTGCTTCCCTTTTGAGCCACCCATGGTTGAGCAGGACCCCATTGACATTTGTCCACCGTGAGAGGCTCAAAAGGGAAGTAGCGGTGGCGATCTGCTCACTGTGGCGGGCGGGCGATCTTCCAAGGGCTGAAGCCAAGCTGCCATCAGCTCAAGCCCTTTGAAAATTGCCTGACCGCCTGCTGCAAATGCTTACCTCGGTCCCAGGGAAGAGGAGGAGATATCTATCCTGCCTTCCCTTCCCCGTAGCATGCATGGATTGGATGCTATGGGGAAGGAAAGGCAGGATAGAAACTGACTCCTCCTCCTCCTCCTCGTCACCCGCAGAGACCTGGGTGAATAGGAGGTGGCTGCCCCCTCAATCATTGGCAGCCGAAGGCTGCTCTCCGCATCTCCCCTAGCCGATTCTGACAGGTCGAACCTGTCAAAGTTAGCTGTTTGTCAGAGCTGCGGAGAGCAGCCTTCTGCTGTCCCTTGATTGAAGGGGGTTGGGACAGCCTTCCCATAGAATGCATTGAAAACCTATTAATCTGTTCCCTCTGGAACGGATTGTTTTTCAATGTATTCCTATGGGAAACTGCACTTCATTAAGATGAATGATTCATAAGATGAATGACTTCATAGAATGAATTAAATACATCTTACGAGGTATTACTGTACATATTTATGCATACAAATTACATGTACATTGAGTACTCTAAAGTTGACATAGCCTAAAGTTAGTGACATGAATAGAAATGAAAATGCATATTTTTTATTATTCACCAAATCAAATTTCTGCTTAAGCAAGGCTAAGTTATTGTTATTCGCTGTTGGAAATGTCTACAGGGACAATTTGTCCAGGATTTGCACAATACATGAACAGAAGTAATTGTGAAATCTATTCTTACATTTATAATTTCTATAAAATAAATGGTGCTTACCTGACCCCAGACAAGTTCACCCAATCCAATAAATACACACCACATCCATTGGTCAAGTTCCAGTGGGGAACAGCTAAAGGGTTTTCCACCAAACTGTACAATTACTATCTGCAAACACAAAATGGTAGAAAAGCTTAAAGAAAATAATTCTAATCAAACAGGAAACCACATGAAAGCAAAACATGCGATTATGATTTTCTATGCTATTCTCCTTTATTATATATTATGTTCCGCGCAGGAAGGTAACACACAAAAGATGATGGAATGAGTCATGAGGAGATTAAATTATCTATGTATACCAAATTTCAAACTAGCTATAACCATTGAGATTAAGTGCCGTTGAAAGAAATAGAATCAGATAAGTGAGCTATCCAGGCAGCTTAATTTAAAAAACCCCTGCTTTTAAGTGGACTTATGGCTAAATTTTAGCTGATTGTGGCTGACATGTACATATGGATTGTTTCATATTTATTCTGAATTTCTGTTTACATATGCTGTGTTGAGATGGGCATGAATCAAAAAAATGGAGTTTCGTTTTTTCATTTTTCACTGAGGGGTCTTTTTTGGTTCATTTTCATTTTTCGCAAATTTTTGAATTTTTTTTTTGTTTTTTTGTTTTTCATTTTTACCCGCTTTTTGCACGATTTTTAAAGCATTTCCGTGCGCAGGCGTCCCCCAACACCCCAGACCAGAGGGAAACACTAAAAAAATGATGCTGGCAGAGACACAGTATAGACTAGGTACACAGGGAGGCTGCAAAGGCAGCGGCGGGCGTTGCCCAGGGTGACTGCACTGCAGGGCAGGGGAGGGTACTCACCGAGAGGTATGCGTGCACGCACACAGGGAGGCTGCAAGACTGAAGCTAGAGAGAAATCTCTTTTTTCTCTCCCCTAAGAGCCGGGCTGCAGCCAGCAGGAACACAGAGACACACACCTGCCTGGCTGGCCTTAACTGAAAATAACGAGTTGCAGAGACAGCAATCCCACCCTAACTCCCACCAGAGACTGCAAGGAGGATGGGGGCTACCAGAGCTTTTTATGCCCTCTGTGGCTGCCAGACCTGCCCAGTCTGCAACCTGGGTATTGGTTGAAGTTGTCCAAGAATTTACATCACATGGCTTGCATCCATTTTATGGCTGGAATCCATTTTGTGTCAAAGAGAAAAGAAAAAATACATTGCGATGGGAGAAAGACAAAAACAAAAGTTTTAAGGACCCCACCCCCTGGTAGGTAATAATTTCAAATAATTATTGCTGTGTTTTTATGGCTGTTCGGGGCATTTAAATGCCCAAGAAATCAATATTAGGCATCTGGGAGCCATTTTGGGTCGATGTCTCCTAACTCCCCTTAAAGGAAAAAAATACAGCGATCTGAGAAAAGACATAAATGCATGTTTTAAGGACCCCAACCCCCGTTAGGTATTATCAGGCAGAATAAATAATTATCGCTGGGTTTTTATGGATATTCAGGACGTTTTTTAACATTTAAAAACAGCTCATTTCATTGTGCGTCACCATTAATGAAAACGAAATGTAACGAACCTAATTTTTGTGGTTCTGTTCAGTTCATTCCAATTTCATCACAATTTTCATTATTCGTTTCGTTAGTAATGAAACAAATAACGAATAACAGAAATGAAAAAAGTTCATTTTGTGCTCATCTCTAATGCTGTGCAAGGGCTTTATCAGAATCAATGCCATACTGTATCCAGCTATTAACTGATTTTATCTGTTGCTTTTGAATATGCTGTGCTTAGTATCTTGTCTTAACACTAAAATAATGAATATAATAAATATTTATGTTCTACCTAAGTTATAGTAGTTGCTACTCCAATGTCAAATCAATATGGCTGCACGTCAGAGAGTTAGACTCTGAAGTCTATGCCAGATGGGCAAAACATTGATGCAAGAGAAGAGAAGAGAGGATGGACTAAAAACAGATTGAGTGAGCGGGAGCCAACAAGTTGAGATTTGAGAAATATATTCTCCCAAAGAAACAGATTTAGAGGAACATGTTGAAGTGATTGGAGAACATAATGGTTATTCCTGACACAGGGAACAGCATGGTAAGAGGATGTGGGAAAGGAATTTAAAAGGGGCCATTGACTTTACATATATGAATCCTACTTGTGAGAAAGGAGAGAAGAAAAAGTACTAACTAGGTCCACGGTCTCACCAGAGTTTTCTACGCATTTTTGCTGCAGTGAACTGCGCAGTAAAAGATCCCATCCTAACCACGAAGGGAAGTAATTTGTTACCTCGACCGACCACGCCCCCAGAAGCGCACTTTCACTGAAGTTTTTTAAACCACCACTAGGGGTTGGTTTAAAAAACTTCCCTTAAAGATGTGCAGTTCTTTACTACTCTAACAGGGTGCGACCACAGAAAATACACAGTAATTAGCTTTGTACCCCTTTTCCTGCCACTTCTTGTGGGAACAGCAACAGAGACTTAGAAAAACGACCCAGGAAAAAGGGAAAAGATGCACAGTAAGCAAGTAGAGCTGGGCACAGAGCAGTAAAATACTACTCTGTTGACAGGACACTAACTGCGCATCAAACACCATGTGACCGCCTGAAAAAAATTATGCATCAAATTAAGATGTGCAGAAAACTTTAGTGAGACCGTGTCCTGGGTCAATCCAGATAAATGATACCAGACAATGGGGTGATGATAGAAGAGATACTTTCAGAACCAAGGAGCCGGACAGATGCTTAATTTCTAAAGAATTTTGCAAGAATAATCTGTCTCTTTGTCAATACTGGGTAAGAAGGAAGGGGGGAAGGAAGGAGGGAGGGCGGAAGAGAAGGTGAGGGAGATGAATGACACAAAGGGAAAGAGTGAAATGATCTCCGAAAGAGAACAAAATGCCTAATTTGTGTTCTGAGTTATTTTCATCATGTCTCAAAGATGCTCCCATTACCTTTGACACAATATGGTACATTTTGAGGGAAAAAAGACTGCCCAGCCCTGCAGCAATATGTGTTCTCAATCTGCACTGAAAGGTGGGATGGGCTGCTTCGGGATGAAGGTGGAACTTCATGTCTACTCATAGAGGCCAGGTATCAATTGGAAGGATTCTAAATTTGTCTTCTTGGTCCCATGCTTTTTCCTAACCCCACCATCAGCATCACCTTTTTCACCCACAAACATCTAGGTCAGTGATGGCGAACCTATGGCATGGGTGCCAAAGGTGGCACTCAGAGCCCTTTCTGTGGGCACCCGGCATCGCCCCTTCTTAGCCACCTGTATACAGGTTAAATTACTGTATTGGCACTTTGCAAAATAAAATAAAATAGTGGGTTTTGAATTGCAGTTTGGGCACTCGGTCTCTAAAAGGTTCGCCATCACTGCTCTAGGTTATACAGAATAGGAAACTGAAGCTTCCTGATTTCTCAATAACAGAGTCTTAAAAAGAGAGAGAAGCAAATCATGCACATGCCAAAGGTCAATCACTACTGAATTTTCAGTACAATAACATCAATATCAAGATAATTTTACAATGAACAATTCTACATGAAATAATTTGCTTAATATTCTCTGTAATGGTATTGAGTGTTTGTTCGATTTTAATAAATTAAAAAAAAACATGCTAACATTAAACAAAGTCTACCCCGGCATCATTTTTCTTCCTCAGATCCTATCTAAATAGTTCAGCTTCAAGAAGCAAGGCTTCAAAAGGAGCCTCATGGCACAGTAGTTAAACTGCTGTACTGCAGCCCAAAGCGGGCTCACTACCTGGGGTTCAAACCCAGATAGTCAGCTCAAGGTTTACTCAGCCGTCCATCCTTCTGAGGTTGCTAAAATGAGTATCAAACTCACTGGATGGGTGGCAATGTGTAGCCTGGATAATTATGGTAACTTGTAAACTTCACAGAAAGTGCTATGGGGTGGTATATAAGCAGCACACTTTTAGACTATATTCTTCACATTTTGGTGTTAAGGCAGAAGCAACTCTACTGAATTAGTCCCTCATTTAATCTAAGGTAGATAGGGTGTAGCAGAAATATTGGTTTTGTTATCGCAACATTGCAGACCATCCAAAATTAGCTGTTAAATGGGAAGTCTGAGATCTCTAGAAAAGATTGAGGAAAAGCCTTTTCCTTACTGAATAGTCTGTCATCACAAGATTTATCCTACACCATGGTTAGTGTTACTTATTAATATACTTTTGTACTCCACTATGGGAAAAAATAACTAGGCATGTCTCATAGGGGTTAGAACAATGATAAGAATTTCAAAGGAATACTATATTCGAAAATGTTTGCTTCTCATCATCATTCATCTAGTATGGCTCTTGGGTTTTAGGACAACAAAGTGAAGCAATTTCCATAAGACAAACACATGGAAGGAAGAGCCACACCAAGAGAAGCCCCAGAAGAGAAGGCAACATATATAGGAAAGGGGAAAAATAAGGCTCAGTTTGAGATAATCAAGAAACAAACAGCAGCAGAAGAAAAATCCAAGCACCCACCTTAATGGTGGATAAATACTATATTTATTTATTTATAGCTAACAATTCACAGCAGCTTTGCTTAAACAAAGGATCAGGGAAGATGAGTGGGGAGAAACATTACAGTTGAATGTGCAAGGAATATTTTGCTGTATCGACACTTTATAATGATTACCTGCACAGCAAATGTGCCCAGTACAATAGTGCAAAATATAGGGTTTCTAAAGATGCCATCAAAAACATTCCTTTCACCATGGATTTTACGTGCGTTGATTTCATTGAACAGCTGCATCATGACAAATGTATTGAAGATGATGGTATAGTGCTCAGAAGGTGGAGAGTGGAGCGGTGCATTCCTGCCACTGTCAATCTTGAACATCTTTTCACCTGATTACAAGGAAGAAATAGAGGACAAATAACGTCTAAGAACAAACAGCACAAATCATGTTTCACGTCATGGAACATCTAGAAACATAATCAGCAAGATTACTTATAATGGCGATGATGATCGATACCACCACCATTACCATCATCACAGGAGCAGCAGCAACAATAACAATAAATTACAAATGGTAAATTTACCCCCTCCCCAATATGTTGAACTACAGACCTGCAAGAGAGAAATGCTATCTCTTTGACACCTATGGCCAGTGAATCATTCTGAGCTCAATGGGATGGATGAAATAGGTCTGTTCAAAAGGGCAGTCAAAAGGATTTTGTAAGTATTAAGGATCAATATGGAGCAAGTGATGCCTGAAAATGTATGACAGGCTCTACCAATTATATAACCAGTCTACTTGTCATTAATATTCCAAGGCCTACAGAGTTATTCATTAGTTTAAATATTTAAAAAATGAGAGGATCTGTGTCCTTTCCCCTTTCTATAACAAAGAAAGAGAAAGGAAGAGATAAAATTATTTGTTATTTAAATTCACAAAAATGACCCTCATAGTTGGATCTTAAAACCTGGGGATGTGGAATAAATTTGTCGAAGATTTAGGCAAAACACGAAGGAAAAATTCTCCATACAATACACACTTCACGGAATGAACTACAACAAGAAATGTTTATGGCTATGTGCTTAGTAGCAATCACACCAATTCCTAAAGGATCACAGTATATGAGCAGCTGTTTGCCATGGTGTTACTCCCTTCCTGTGTCTATGAGGTAGGGTGCCTGTGATGTCCAGCTAGCAGGTGGCACACCAGACACAGCAGGATGGCTTCAAACCCTTTTTGTCTGATCAAGAGATAGAGGTGATTCTGTGGAATGTTTCTCAGATTTTGCATAAAGCAGGGAGGTAATTTAGATCACCTGCAGGGGCCCTTATCATACTATGAGTCCCCAAGCTTATACGCCTATGAACTTGGACAAAGCCATAATCAGCCTATAGGCTTTTGAAAGGTTTTTTTTTTAAATAAACACATCCTCTGTTAAATATCTCCCACTGTTTTTAGCACATTTTCTGCTCAAGATAGCATCAATATGGTAAAGGCAGGTGCTACTGTTTAGCCCATGCTCAGGAGTTTCCACCACCACCACCTCAAAGAAAATGACATGAATATCTAAGGAAACATAACCACAGTCCAGCCAGTATTACAAGTCAGTTTGGGGTGGTATGTGCACTGCTGCCCCAGCGGAGCTAGTGATCTGGAGGTCTTCTGCCAATAATTCCATTGGTTCCAGTTTGCAGGTTAAAGTGGCTTTTATTATATAAGGTGCTTTGAACAATGGTTCCCTGTCACCATGCCCTGGACCTCAAGGACTCTGTTCCTTATCCTTGTCTCTTGGCAGAAGTAAATTCAGTACTCGCAGCAGTTTCTGTCACTGAGGGCAGTGAAGGCATACATGGATAAGAAATGCCTAGTAATAGTGACTATTATGCTCTAGGCTGCCTTTTAAAACACTACGGGGGGAACGGGCTGGGGGAATGGGCTACGAAATGGCAAATGTGTTTCAATGGAGCAAAATGGAAAGTAATGGATATTGGGCCGAAAAATCAAAACTTCATCTATCAACTCATGGGCTCTGAGTTATCCGTGATGGATCAGGAAAGAGATCTTGGTGTGTTGGTGGACAGCTCAATGAAGATGTCTACCCAATGTGTGGCAGTGGTGAAGAAGGCCAATTCCATCCTAGGGATGATTGAAAAGGGGATTGAAAATAAAACAGCCAACATTATAATGCCATTATAGAAAACAATAGTAAGGCCGCACCTGGAGTATTGTGTACAATTCTAGTCACCGCATCTCAAGAAAGACATAGTGGAACTGGAAAAGGTGCAAAAGAGAGCGACTAAAATGATTACTAGGCTGGAGCACCTCCCTTATGAGGAAAGGCTAAAACATTTGGGGCTCTTTAGTCTGGAAAAAAGGTGCCTGAGGGGCGATATGATTGAGACGTACAAAATAATGCAGGGCATGAGTAAAGTGGATAGAGGGAAGCTCTTCTCCCTCTCACAAAATACCAGAACTAGGGGACATCCACTCAAATTGTGTGCTGGGAGAGTGAGAACAGACAAAATAAAATATTTTTTCACCCAGCGCATTGTTAGTCTGTGGAACTCCCTGGCACAGGATGTGGTGAAGGCATCTGGCCTGGATGCCTTCAAAAGGGGATTGGACAGATTCCTAGAGGAGAAGTCCATCACAGGCTACAAACCATGAAGGAGATGTGTAATCTCCAGGCTTAGAACCAGGGTACTTCAAGGGCCAGATGCAGGGGAGTGGTAGCAGGAGACAGCTATCTAGTCTCATGTGCTCCCAGAGGCATTTGGTGGGACCACTGTGAGATATAGGAAGCTGGACTAGATGGGCCTTTGGCCCGATCCAGCATGGCTCATCTTATGTTCTTATGTTCTTAAGCTTCAGCAAGTCTGAAATGTAGCAGACAGATTGTTTTATGAGACTAGAAATGTTGATATCCCCAGTCTTTGATCTTCTTCCTTGGCTTCTTAGTTTCCGTGCTCAATTCAAGGTGCTGGCTATGACCTATAAAGACAGATTAGGATCTCGATGCTTGTTGGAATGCCTTTGGAAATCAACCACCTGTTTCAGCTTCTCCTCTCTGTCTTTGCAGCTGAAAGTTCCCCCACTGAGGGAGGGTAAAAAAAGATGACAAGAGGAACTGGGTTTTTTTTTCATGAGATAGGTGAAGTGCCATATTGATTGAATATTTTATGAGGGCTGTGGGAATCTGAATTGTATGCGTCATCATCTCAGAGTATGTACCACTAAAAAGGTGGCATAAAAATCAAATAAATAAATAATTCTATTCCAGGACTGGGCTTGGAGCCTTTTAAGAGAGTTGGTACAGGCAGCTGGAGGCAAGAGATATTTATCCTCCCATTCTTTGTATTGCCCATCCCCCCCCCTGCTGCCGCTGCCAGCATCTCAGCTCCATTCGGGATTTTCAGAAGCTGCCCATCTAGGCTGTAAGTGCTGAGAAGGGAAAAAGATTAACGGAACTTACCAACAAAAAGCAGGGTAAAAATGAGCGTGAGCTGGTACACCGCATGGCCCAGAATGTTCTTCATCATTGTGCGTGAGATAAGAGGCTTGTTTCTGCCATACGGTTTCCTTAGCAGGAGGGACTCTGTAGGTGGTTCCGTCGCCAAGGCAAGCGAGGCAAAGGTGTCCATAATCAAATTGACCCACAGCATCTGTACAGCTTTTAAAGGAGAGTCCTGAATAGAGATAATCACAGAAAGAAAGAAAAAATGTATCTCTGTAATAGTCTACTCTTTTTTTAAAAAATATGGAACGCTCAGGGCCAGCGCGTCCATTAAGGTGAACTAGGCAGTTGCCTAGGGTGCCAAAATGGACGGGGGGGGCAAAATGGAGAGGGGCGCCACCCCCTCACTGCCACCGCTGGCTAGCCTGCTGCCCCCCACTGCCCCCCTGCTGCTGGGCACCGCTGTCTGTCCCCCCCACCGCCAGTCGCTGCCCGCCCGCCACCCTGCCCCCGCCGCTCCCACCGCCCCACCCACTGCCTAGGGTGCAAGAAACCCCAGCGCCGGCCCTGGGAACGCTTCACGAATTTGCTCTTCATTGTTTGTAGCCTTCTCTTGTAGGAGTGCCTTACAAGTCTAATTTCTCTTATATAGCTCTTGTGAAATAAGTCAGATTGAGAAAATGATAAAAAGTCAAACTTCAATAGTGAGTAGGTATCTGAGACTTGGCACCCGGCGCCCAAAACTAAACTTCCTTACAGCTGACTGAGCTATTGCAAGAGAGTCAAGGATAACCTAGTGTTTCAGACTGGTAACGGATGCATACATCGGCTCATGACCCATACCCCAAACCATAAAACGTGTCATAACAGGAAATCTTAGAATAAGGATAGAATTGCAGGGATGGCAAACTATTAAGGGGCACAAGGAAACTAATTTTAATTTTGGAAGTGAATAGAATGTCAAGAGTAGGGATATGACAAGCAAAGGGCTGTGAGATTCGCATCTGCAGTCAAGGCATCATCTTTATTTTCTAACCTTTGTCAGAACCTTTATTAGAAAGTTTATTTTCTAATCTTTGTTAGAAAATAAAGGTACTGTAGTGTCATTTTCAATACTATAGAATGAGCCACTAGAAGGAGCTATTTGCTCACTGAATCTGGTAAGAATACAGTTGTGACTAGCAAGCTTCAAAACAGACTGCTGAAAAACAAGCTAATTAGTATCTCAAAAGAGAATGTGAATCACAATTAAATATGTTTTATTAAATTGTGGCTTGGATAATGGTCCTTTCTCAGTATCATTCCTCACTAGGAGCTATAATGACTTATGAGGAAACTGGTGTCATCCACTATTGTGAGGCATAAAATGGAATTTTGTTTTAATTAACTGAAGCAGGGAAATTTAAGTTTATTTAATGGTGTAATCAGAATGGTGGTGCTGTGTGTAGTAAAACAGCTTACAATCACATCCTGTTTAAACCATGCCAAATTCAATTACATATGAATAGGGTGGCAGCCTTCCATTTCCCTGTAATAATACTCACCATCTTCACAGGGCCCATGATCAAATACAAGTCTCCTGTTAACAAAGTATAGCTTGTTGTTGGGAAGATACAAAAACAACTTCAGCTCTAGAACTGCTCCCACTAAAGTACCATCGGTTGCAGTCTAAGTCTGCTCTACCTGTGAGGTTGCCAACTGCATTGGCCGTGGCACTTGATGTGAGCTCTCTCACTTTTCTTCTTATTCAGGAAAGCTGATCATCCTTGTGCCAATTTGCTTTGATCACCCAAAGTGACGTGCAAGTTACTTGTACTAATCAAAAAGACTCTGGACATCCACACATGCCGTTTTAGGAGCTGTGTAGAGATGGGGGCAATCTGCCTTAACAGGAATATAGGGCAGAAACGAAGCAATTTAAAGTAAAATGGTTTCTCCTAATTGATATGCTGGGTGGTAAATACTTAAGAATGAAAGCTAAGATCTATGAAGAGGTGCAGACTGTGGGCTGTGGAAATCATTCATTGACAGGCAGGGGCCAAATTCCTTTCCTTCTTCGGTGAGCAAATTAACAAGTACCCAGTCCTTCAAAGACATCACATATGTGCACCAGGAGAGGAGTGAGATGAAGGAATTTTTATTTGCAGTCACCGAAACAGGGCTTCCTCCAATATATGCTCTAGCATACAATGAAAAAACAAGTTCCTCACTTTGCTAAATCCTATGAACTATACTGGTGGAATTGGCAGCTGTCACTTTTGGCAGCGGTATGTTCAGGTTCTTTCACAGTGCCAATCACTCCGTGTTGCTAAGGTGCCTCTAATAATTATCTATCATCTACTGTGCTGCACTGTTCACTCGAGTGTAAGAGCTCATTCTAAACCCCAGCCTACCTAAGCATTAAACACACATTAGTTTTGGCACTTGGTCGAATGAAATTTCCACTGCAGTTCTTTTCCCTTCTTATTAGTTCCTTGGAAGCAAGCAAATGCTCCAGAAAATATATATGAGTTTAACCTCCTATTAAAGACGCGAGTCAGTTGGCCAAATTGCACAAGAGCAGCAGCATTGTTTTAAAGGGCTTGGTGAAAGGTGGTCTGAGAAGAGGTTTTAAATGGATTATTGTGCTCTGTTCCTTTTAAAGGTGTTTTAGTACCAATTTTAGTTACCATTTTAACAGGATGCCTGCTTAAATTCTTTTTAAACCTCTGTATACTTACTGTTTTTAGCTTTTAAATGTTGTCTTTTTAATGATGTAAGCTACCTTGGGCCCTTTTGAGGATAAAGGTGGAATAAAAATATTTTAACTAGCTAATACTTTGTCAGAGGTTTTCATCTCCTTCTTCTAAAACAGCAGGGAAACAATTTTCGCTTGATAGTTATTCATTGAACTTTTTTCCGTGGCTTTGAAGGAAATACTTGACACATTGAATCACTAAAATACACTGTTTGGTTTAGAAGCTCCTCATTTTATGACATGCTGATAAAGACATACATGATGGTTTCTTGTTTCAAACAAGGCCTCACATTTTCTGTGTGGAAAGATTCCGTAAGCTTCCTCTTATAAAGTGCATGCAAATTAAACAAAACAAAACCCACCAGGAAATGCATCACAGCTATATTCATACTGAAGTTATTATTGTTGATTTTATATATAGTCCATTTATTTCTACCTAAGTGAGCTGGGTGTTAAACCAAGGTAACCTGCATTGTACAATTTGATCCCAAGATCCACAAAGCAACTAGTTGTGATTTATGCACATGAAACCATTTCTAGAAAACAAATTCTGCCTTTGTGTCATTATCAATGCAGCTTCTGCAATGTTTATGTTAAGTACTCATAGTTGCACTACAGAATTTCTGCCACAGATGATGAATAGCAATTTTATAAAATCACAAACTGAAAAATGAGATATAAGGAAATTTACCTGACAGAATTCCAACAGGAGGAAATAGATACATAGCTATAGAGATCAGTACACTAAAACAGTGTTCCCCAACCCCCGGGCCGCAGACCAGTGCCGGTCCGTAGATCAATCGGCACCGGGCCGCCGCCGCCGCGACCCCCCCGCCATCGCCCCCGCCCTGCCATCGCCGCTGCCGCCGCCGCCATCGCCACCCCGCCATCGCCACCCCGCCATCACCACCCCGCCATCGCGCCGCTACCCCCGCATCGCCGCCGCCGCACCCCCGCCATTGCCACCCCCGCCATCGCCACTGCCATTGCCACCGCCGCGACCCCCCGCCATCGCCGCCGCCTTATTTCCTCTTTGACATAATTCCTCTTTGAGGAATTTAGCGTCTGTAGGTAGGGAAAGGCTCAGAAAAGAAAAAAAGAAAAATAACCCCCAGGCTCGAATTCCACCTGAAGCTCTCGGCCGGGTCGGCGGCAGCAGCGGTGGGGGGCGACCCGGCGCGGGAAGAGCAGCCATGGAGGCGCACCTCGCGAGCAGCAACGCGGACGGCGCAGGCGGGATGGAGGAGGAGGAGGGTAAAAGCAAAGCCCCCATGTGGCTTCATTCTCTCTCCCCCAAAACCTCCCACCCCCACCCTTGCGCCTCACGTTTCTTTCCCGCAACAAATCGGAAGCCTCTTGTAAGGTTGCCAAACAGGGGTGGGGTGGTGGGTGGGTGGGCTGGCGGACGGGCCCGTCGGGGAGAAAACGCCCCGGCTCGCTCAGCCTTGGTTTGGGCGACGTACCCTCCCCACCGTTGGGGGGGGTGCTCTTTTTGTGTCCGCTAAAAAAGAAGCAACGCGGCCCTTGAGGTGCGCCCGCCGCGCGCGAGTGTTGCCATACTGCACTGGCAAGAGCAGCAGGGATAGCTTGCTCTTCATTGGAGTGCAGGCTTCAGCAGCCTCAGGCCACCTCTTTGATGGGAAAGCCTGCCCGCGTGTTGAACGTCTTTCCCCTCTTTGCTAGGACCCGTGAGTGCTTCTTTTCACCTGGCCGCCTCTGGAGTGGACTCCTTCGGCTTTTATTTTACCTGCACCTTTTTGTTAATTTAATTTTATTTTATTTTATTACTTGAAGCAGATATGTAAGGTTTCGGAAGCAAGTGGGTCATAACTTTCTTTCCTGATTAAGCCCTCGGGACGGGAGGAGGAACGACTCCGGAATCTCTCCTCACCAACGGTGACGAAAGCGGTTTGTGTGCTTATCAGCTGTGACCACTACTGACTTCTCCCAGTTAAGGGACTGCTTTTTCTTAAAGAAGGCGAATTAAAAAAACACATATCACAAACACAGCCTGCCCATTTAATATAAACAAACACGCCCTTTAAATCCCCCCAACCCTACTAACATTGCCCTTTTCTACCCACTTGCAAGCTGTTTTTGTGTGTGTGAAAGGCACTGGGTTTAAAAATAACTTTAAAAGTAAATGGTACAGATTTAGTGGAGTCTTTGAAATGAATGAAAGTCAGTGTGTAAGCCAAAACATATGGATTAATCAAGTGTTAGTTTAATTACTAATTTTATTTATTTATTTAATTTTTTTACTTTCCAAAGGAAAGTAAATGAGTCCATGTTTCTTCACAGCAAAATGTAATTTGCCAACTTCATTGACATCCATAGGATTTGGGTGCAACCCGAGAATCACCTGCTGCT
Organism: Phrynocephalus forsythii; assembly: GCA_029282475.1. Taxonomy (NCBI): domain Eukaryota; kingdom Metazoa; phylum Chordata; class Lepidosauria; order Squamata; family Agamidae; genus Phrynocephalus; species Phrynocephalus forsythii. Next base: position 130,277,121 of record JAPFRF010000011.1, on the reverse strand, counting down.
TTAAATTCCATGGTATTGGCTTCCCTGGATTCACATATTTGTTTTGTCAGTTGCCTTGCCACTTCATTCAGTTCTTTCTAGATTTAATAAGTGACGGATGAGACAGTTCCAGAAGCTGACTTTCAGTGGGAGGATGAAAACTGTTAAGCAGAAAGTCTGTCAATGTAAGGTGCAAACTTATGAAAAATGGTGTGTGCTGAAGGACGTTGTTTGCAGTGGACACACCTTATTCAATTTAAGATTATACTGCAACTATGCAAAAACCAAACTCAATGAGATTAGAAAACGTGAATAGTCACAGATCTTTCCAAGTGCCCAACACTTTCAAAAATCCTAACACATACAGGCCAATTTATTTGTTAATCTTCAGGGGCATTCATTTAACAATGTATACAGAGCTCTGTTTTGAAATCTCATTGAATTGGCAGTTGCCACTTAGGAGTCATTTCGGAAAAGCATTTCCCCCTGCCTTCCTCTCCTGCATTGTCCAGGTTGGTACCCCTTGATGCCACATGAATATGGTTCTTACCAGGGTTTCTGCCCACATGTTCCTCAAAGACAGATTCTCTTCTCTGTAGGCAGACAGTGTTTTTCAGTGAAAGCTTTGAAAATATTTTTAAAAATTTGAGGAACTGTGCCAAGAAAGATCTTCTGTCAGATTTTTTTAAATGAAAAAGATGGAATAGCGCTATCATTATAAGTTTCCAGTTTGAGCTGTTTTCATTGGAGGCACACCCAGCTGCTCATTTGCCTTTGGAAAAGCCCTCTTTCATAACATCTCAACAATAGAAAAGCAATCCTTTAAAAACTAACTTTTTTGCTGTTTGATTATGGATTAGCATCATACTGCAAGCTGCTGATCCCAGAAGCTCTTTCTAGCTTGTACAAAGTGAAGAGTAGACAATAAAAGAAAGATAGCACCTTATTGCCATGATTGCATAATTGATGGTAGCAAGTAGCATCCGTGGATCAATCAGCACCGGGCCACTTGCCGCGACCCCCCGCAATCGTCGCCCCGCAATTGCCCCTGCCATCGCCGCCACCACCACCGCAACCCCCCGCATCGCCCCCGCCCCGCCATCGCCGTAGCCCTCAGGCACTTTGGGCCAGAAAAAGTAGACCTCAGCCTGTTCAAAGTTGGGCAGCCCTGTCCTAGGGTTCCGCAATGGTCTGGATCTTCCCTCTGCCCTCCCCCTCTCCCCACCGTTTTTAAAATAAAATAAAATAAAATAAAATAAAATAAAATAAAATAAAAATCCTTCTTAATCCTGCGCTGTGGAAAAGGCTCCGACCCGGGCAGCGCCTTCTTTTCCAGTCCTGTTTCCTTGGAAAGCATCTGGGTTACTCTCTTTTGCCTGCTTAAACTGGTGGCGTTGTGTGTGTGTGTGTGTGTGTGTGTGTGTGTGTGTGTGTGTGTGTGTGTGTGTGTGTGTGTGTGTGTGTGTGTGTGTGTGTGTGTGTGGACTGGAAAGGCTGGATGGTGCTGATGGATGGGAAGGACTGGGCAGAAAGAAAGGAAGAAAGAAAGAAAGAAAGAAAGAGGGGAAGGAGGAAGGGAGGAAGAAAGAAAGAAAGAAAGAAAGAAAGAAAGAAAGAAAGAAAGAAAGAAAGAAAGAAAGAAAGAAAGAAAGAAAGAAAGAAAGAAAGAAAGGGGGAGAAGGAGGAAGGGAGAGAGAGAGAGAAAGAAAAAGAAAGAAGGGAGAAGGGGAGGAAGGAAGGAAGGAAGGAAGGAAGGAAGGAAGGAAGGAAGGAAGGAAGGAAGGAAGGAAGGAAGGAAGGAGAGGAAGAGGCAGGAACAAAGAAAGAAAGAAGGAGGGAGAAGGAGGAAGGGAGGAAGAAAGTAGTAAGTAAAGGAAGGAGGGAGGGAAAGAAAAAGAATGGGAGAGAAGGAGTGAGGGAGAGAGAAAGGAAGAACGAAAGAAGGGGGAAGGAAGGAAGAAAGAAAATGAGGAAGAAAGGAAGAAAAAGAAAGGGAGGGAGGGAGGGAGGGAAGGAAATAAAGAGAGAAAGAAGGGAGAGGAGAGGAGAGGAAGAAAAAAGAAAAGGGGGAAAGAAAGAAGAAGAAAGGAGAGTGGGAGGGAAGGAAGGAGAGGAGGAGGGAGGGAGAAAGAAAGAAAGAAAGAAAGAAAGAAAGAAAGAAAGAAAGAAAGAAAGAAAGAAAGAAAGAAAGTGAAAGAAAGAAAATGAGGAAGGAAGGAAAGAAAGAAGGGAAGGAAGGAAGGAGGTAGAGTGGGAGGGAAGGAAGGAAGGAAAGAGAGGGAGGGAGAGGGAGAGAAATAAAGAAAAAAGAAAGAAGGGAGAGGGAGGGAGGGAGAGAAAGAAAGAAAGAATGGAGAGAAAGAGGAAGGAAGGAAGGAGAGTGGGAGGAAAGAAAGAAAAAGGGAGGAAGGGAGAGAGAGAGAAAGAAAAAAAGAAAGAAGGGAGAGGGGGAGGGAGGGAGAAAGAAAAGGGAAAGAAAGAAAGAAAGAAAGAAAGAAAGGAGGGAGGGAGGGAAGGAGGGAGGGAGGGAGAAAGAAAAGGGAAAGAAAAAAAGAAAGAAAGTAAGGAGGGAGGGAAGGAGGCCTCATGTCAAGGAAGGGCGAAGGGTCCCAAGACCTCATGGCAGCTGGGTAGTCCCCGGGGAAAAAAACGCAAGGAAGTAAAAACAGTGTTTCCTTGCAGCGATGCCAAGGACTCGCACAACACTGGCTCTTCGGCTTGAGTACAGAGATGAGCACCGCCCCCTAGAGTGGGAAACGACTAGCATGCATGTGCGTCAGCGGCCGGGGGGGGGCATTTACCTTTTTTATCTTATTAAATCAAAACAAGCGGGCCAGGGAAAAATTATCAAACATTTACCGGTCCACGGTGATAAAAAGGTTGGGGAGCACTGCACTAAAATATTTATAATGCATATAGTTCTGTGGCTATAATAGCTCTATCATAATTCAGCAGCCTGTCAGTTGGACTCCATACTATTTTAACTATGTTGGTTGTTCATTTTAGATATCAGTTGAGCCAGAATATAGTAATACCTTGGTCTACAAGTATTTTGGAAGACGAAACACCATTTCTGATCAATTTTGCCTTGATCAACGAGCAATGTCTTACAATACTAGCACTAGCAGAATGTCTTGCAATACTAGCAGGTCACATGATCACAAGCGAGTCAATGGTAGTTCTCTCTTTCCCTGCTGGACTGTGGGGAATTGTCTGGAACATTCCATCTCAGGCAAGCCTCAAAAGCAAAGGGAGGAGAGAGGAAGGCAGGTTTCCCTTGAACCAGCCAGGAACATTTTCAAAGGAGAGTGCAGGTTAGGCTTCGCGGAGGGGGGGAGGCAAAGAAGCTCCGCAAGCGGACTAGCCGCAGCGGAGCCAACATTCTTATTTTTCAAACCACTTCTAGTTATGGGGCAGCTGGTCAAGGGTGTACAGGGTTACAAGCTGCACTTTATTATTGTCACATTAAAAACACAAAGTAAAATCTGGTTGTTAGTCCCAAGCAGAGCAGATTCTGCAGCCTGGGACCTAAACCATGGCATGGATGTGGTCTTCTAGTCACTTCTTTTGTGAGTTTTGGCATTTTGTGTATACAGTATGTGATTGATGGGACCCCTGAACATCTGAGTTTCCATTATTTCTAATGGGGAAACCTGCTTTGATATAGAAGTGTCTTGGTTTACAGCCAAGTTTCCAGAATGAATTCTGTTCGTAAACCAAAGTATTACTGTATCAGAATAATGATATGTCCTTCTCAGACATTGCTAGTGGTCTATGAAGGAGGGGTGCCTACTTAGGGTGATGTGCTACCATCAGGAAAAATGATGCTTACCCTTTGCTTCATGATTATTCTGTTCAGAGATGTTGCCAATTTTCAAGAAATCAATGAAAGACAACCCTATAGATACCTTGTAAATGCCTGAATGTGATGCACCTGGGAGACAAGCCTAAATAAGAAGGCTTTGAGGCTTAGCTAGGCCAAGTTCTGCCCAAGTGTACTGCTTATAAATAAAGTTCCACGTTACCACCATCATCTTGCAGTTTAGGTCTTCCTTGGAGGTGCATTACATTCAGGTATTTGCAAGGGGTCTATAAGGTTAGTAACACTTCCCAGAATGAAAAGTTATGGTATTTGTGGTTCAGAACATCTGGAAACACCATCCCTAATGCCTTACAAGCCTCAGAAGAACCACACATAGAAGGCACAACTGACAACTGATACAGATTCCACTTTAAACCTTTTATTGGTTGCTTGCTAGTCTTTTGAGTAGAGCTTTAAGAAGAGAAGAGAAGAGCAAGGGCAGTTTTTCTCTTGTTTGGATTATATTTACTCATCTTTGCTGATATGTAGCTGCAGTGCCTACAACAACAGCCTGCATTTTTACTTCCTGAAAGAGCCAAGGCCCGTGAAGAAATAAATATTTATAACCTTTGAACACCTTGAAAAATTTAGAGGAGTAATTTGGGAGGAGTTTCGCCTTCATGGCATCCAAGGGAGACAGCTTCAGGTTTCATCGGGCCATATCATGATGACTAGGTAAACTTATTCTTTACAGTACACCTAATGACTTATTCATGATTTTCTTCAGAGAGGCTGAATTTTCCTGTTGCTCCGGGGTGAACAGCATGTGCTACGTAAATATCTGCAGTGTCCCGACCCTGCTGCTGGGATGATGGTGACAGGGCCTGTTTATATCACAGTTCAATATTTAATGCATTCTAACACACAAGTATATACAACTTTGCATGCTATCATATATAATTTTTCATTTCCCCTCTAAAAATACAGTAAATATAATCAACAAATATAAATAATTAAAGAAGGCAGTTCCTTAAGAATGGAACATTTCTGGTCTGATAAAGTACTCACATTTTACTAGATCCATAATGGCAAATCTTTTAGAGACTGAGTGCCCAAACAGTGATTCAAACCCCAGTAATTTTTCGCAAAGTACCAATACGGCAATTTAACTTGAATACAGGTGGCTGTGAAGGGGTGATGTCGGGGGCCCACAGAAAGGGCTCCGAGTGCCACCTTTGGCACCCGTGCCATAGGTTTGCCAACAATGTACTAGATGAACAGAACTTGGTACCTAATAAGGTATTTTAGGCAAAGATTTTGCCAAGTCTCAATGTCACAATTAGAGATGGGCATGAAACCGAAAAAGTGTTTTGTTTCATTGCATTTCTTTAGTAGTTTTGTTTCATTTCATTTGTAATGAATTTTCAAAGTAGTATCATGACAAAATGAAACAAAATAAAATGAAACATTTCGCTCCTCTGCATCCTAAAGGACCAAAATGGCAGGGGAGCTTCCTCAAGGTCTTTCCGGTAAGCCCCTGAAACTTGGAGAGGTTTGGGGTTCAGAGGGCTGAATTATGGAGCTCCAAAGGGGGTGCCACTAGGAAAAAAACTTTCATATTGGAATCAGAAGCAGAGCCACAGCAGCGCTAAGTGCTCACCCGCAGCTTGGCTTCCGAAATTCCAAATCAAATTAGAAAGATTTTTTCCCTAGGAACATCCCGTTTGGAACTTAATAACTCAGCCTTTTGACCCCAAAACCTTTCCAAATATTGGGGGTTTGCAGGGAAGAATCTAAAGTTTTTCAATTGATACAATATAAACTGTGGGTTCTCTGATGGCAATTTTAGTGTAATGATTTTAGTGTAAGGTTTTTATTATTGTTTTAATTATTTATTGATATTTGATGTTTTAACTGTTTTAATTCTTTGATTGTAAGCCATCCAAAGACCTTTGGATAGTGGGTGGCATATAAGTTGTAAAAACAAACAAACAAACAAACAAACAAACAAACAAACAAACAAACAAACTTGCTTCCCAGCGATTTTGGTACTGATACGTGGCTGTTGTAATACCAATTTTGAGTACACATTTCTGTTATTTTTATGTTACACATGCCTGCAATGCCTATTTTGGAGTACATAAAAATGTACAGTAGGACCAGTGTATCCACTGATTCATTAACCACTGATTCAGTTATCCACAGTTGGCAGAGGAAAAAAAATTAAATAAATAATTCAGCAGCCAAAAAGCAGGCAGCTATTACAAACCAGCAGCTGCAAAGCAAGCAGCTATCCACAAAACAGCAGCTGTAAAGCAAGCTACTGTCACAAAACATCAGTTTTGGGGAGGTTTGGCATTCTCTCTTATCTACGTTTTTCATTATCCATGGGAAGGCCTGGAACTGATCCGCAGTGGATACCAGGGTCATACTGTACTTGAAAATTGGTACCACTCTAATCTATATCTTAGCCCTAGAAGTCCTGTTACATGCAGTCAGCACCTCATCTACTATACATGGACTTAACACTAGAGGTGAAACATTCAAGACACAAGCCTATGCAGATGATGTTCTGCTGATCCAAGAAGACCCTCTTTCATCAATGTTCGAAATGCTGGAAATTATAGAAGTCTTCTCAAGGATTTCAGGTCTTAAGATCAACAAGGAGAAAACAAGCATGTTAACTAAGAATGTGACACTAGCAAATATTGAAAAACTAGTTAATCAATCTGGGTTTAAACATGTAACCAAGTTAAAATATCTGGGTGTTATGATAACCAATAGGTGCAATACGTTGATGGAAAATAATTATGGTGCTATGATGAAGGCAATCAAATCTGACTTAAATAGCTGGTCAAAATTACAGCTCTCTTTAATGGGCAGGGTAGCAACTATTAAAATGACCATCCTGCCAAAATTGCTTTTCCTTTTTCCATGTTACCCAATCTTAAGATATTGTCTGATTTGCAAAAGCATATAAGAGAGTTTATATGGCAAAAGAAGAGAGCAAGGATAAAATATATATACTTACATGATAAAGTCAAAGTGGGTGGTTTCGCTCTACCAAATCTAGGTTTGTACAGTACTATAAAGCGGCTGCTATGACCTAGATTAAGGATTTGATCTTAATGTCTAATCACAGAATTTTGTGCCTTGAAGGTCATGATTTAGATAAGGGATTGTACCTTTTACCATATGTGGTGGACTTATAAAGAAGCAATTGCTTACTGCACTATGGTAAAGAGTTTTATAGAGAGAGCTTTAAAAATCAAATTAGTGCTTAAACCAGAGCTTTTTTGACTTAATATAGTAGATATGTGTATTTCATAAGATCAAAATTACATACTACAATATATAATTGTAACAGCTAGGATCCTGTATGCACAGTTTTGGAAACAAGCTAAAATTCCGGCAGAGGAAAATCTGTGTAGCAAGATAAGAGACTGTATGGAAATTGATAAACTTGCTGGTTATTTGAAAGGAGTCTCTATGAAGAACTCTTTGCAAATAGATGGCAAGGCATGGCAGCTGTACTTGAAAACTGCTAAGCTAGTTATACTCAATGATTAGTTGTATTCAATGATATCCAGTCTTTGTTTTTGAACTGTATCCAATGTACCCATTTCCCCCCCTACTCCCCTTCCCTTTTTCCCCCTTTCCCATTTCTTCTTTCCTTTCCTTCCTATTTTAAAAGAAATCAAGAAAACCTTAAAAAAAGAAAATTGGTATCACAACAGCCATGCATCAGCACCAAAATAATTGGGAAGCAAGTTTGGACTCTTCCCTGTAAATCCCTGAAATTCCGAAAGGTTTTGCGGTCGGGGGCTGAGTTATTAAGCTCCAAAAGGAGTGCCCCTAGGAAAAAACCTTTCTAATTGGATCCAGAACTTCGGAAGCCAAGCCACGGGTGAGCACTTAGTGCTGCCATGAATTGGCTTTTGATTCCAATTTGAAAGATTTTTTTCCTAGGGGCACCCCCTTTGGAGCTTCATAACTCTTCCCTGTAAAGGCCTGAAATTTGGAGAGGTTTGGGGACTGGGGTTCATGGGGTTGAGTTATGAAACTCCATAGGGGGTCTTGGTAGTTCATTGAAAAGGTGTGTGCACCACGCATCAGCCATATAGAAGTTAATTAAGCAGTTTAATGCCTGTAGTACAGAAGAGGCTAGGGCACAGCTGGAGGAAGAACCGGATGGCGATTAATAAGGCTGCAGTTATTGTCCAGTCCAGGCGCTACGTTCGAGCGATCAGGGAGGCTAAAACATCTTATTACTCCCTGAGAATTAGTGAGGCCTTGAACTGTCAAGCGGAATTGTTCCGTGTGGTTCGCGACCTAACTAATCCTGGGCTGGTAAGGCCTCCTCCTACTGATTTCATATAACAATAATATTGTTTATATAACAATAATAAAAAAAATAATATTTCAGTAGTGAGAGTTTTGCAGCCTTCTTTCGATCTAAAATAGAGGCCATCCAGATCGGTTTTGAATCCTGTTGCTCTAGTCTACTCTCAGCATCCCCTGACGCTGCACCCCCTTGGTCTCCTCACATGGTTGAGTTTGGGCTTGTCTCCTCACTTGAGGTCCTCAGGCCTACTGCCCACTGCCGGCCTGCATCCACCCCTTTGATCCTTGCCCATCCTGGCTTCTACCATTGCCACAGCCTCCTTCAGGGAAGGGATTTTTCCCTCTCGCCTGAAGGAGACTGTGGTAAAGCCCATTCTGAAAAAAACCTGGCTTAGCATCAGGAGATTTGACCAACTACCGCCCGATTGCTAATGTACCCTTTATGGGCAAGGTAATCAAGAGGGTGGCGCGGTCTGGCCTCAATCATTTTGGAGGGAGAATGTGTCCTTGACCCATTCCAGTCTGGGTTCAGGCCGGGTCGGGGGACTGAGACAGTCTTGGTCGCTCTGCAAGATGACCTCCTCCGGGGGCCGACAGGGGTTGCTCTACCATGTTGGTCCTCCTGGATTTGTCAAAGGCCTTTGATACCGTCAACCATGGTATCCTGCTGGATCGGCTCTCTGAGATTGGGATCGGGGGCACTGTTCACAGCTGGCTCCGGTCCTTCCTTGAGAGCCGACCCCAGAGGGTTCAGCATGGGGGGGAGTTGTCTGCTCCTTGGATACTCCCTTGTGGGGTTCCACAGAGGTCGTCCCTCTCTCCCATGCTGTTCAACATCTATGTAAGGCTGCTGGCAGAGGTCATAAGGAGATTTAGAGTCTGCTGTCATCAGTACACTGATGACACGCAGCTCTATTCTCTCCTTTTCCACCTCTGCAGATGAGGCTGTCCAGACCCTTGACCAGTGCCTTGAGGACCAGGGCCAACAGACTCAAACCCAACCCCGAGAAGACTGAGGTTATGTTCTTTGGGACTTCCCCATCTAGCTATGGAGCCCCTTTCCCACCTTAGAGGGTGTTTCCCTCTGGCCATCGGACACTGTCTGGAATCTGGGCATAGTCCTGGACCCAGCGCTCACCATGGAAGCCCAGGTGGCTGCTGTGTCCAGGACTGCCTTTTTTGATCTCCATCAAATAGCCCAGATTCGTCCCTACCTAGATGAGGACTCCCTCAAGACTGCTGTGCAAGCACTGGTGATCTTGAGACTGGACTATTGCAACACGCTCTACATGGGGCTGCCCTTGTCTCTTCTTCGGCAACTGCAGCGGGTTCAAAATGCGGTGGCCAGAATGGTGGCGGGTGTGTGTCAGTTTGACCACATCACCCAAGTTCTGGCTCGCCTGCATTGGCTGCCCTTTGCGTCCCAAATCAGATTCAAGGTCTTGGTTTTAATTTATAAAACCCTCCATGGCCTGGGACTTGACTACCTGGCAGAGCGGATCGACCAGTGGTCAACCTTGGCCCGACCGACCAGGTTGTTGCGGGCACACATGCTGCGGTGGCCACGCCCAGGGAGGCTCAGAGAACATCCACCCGTATCCGAGCCTTCTCTGTGGCTGGCCCTACTCTGTGGAACCATCTCCCCAGTGAAATGTGTCTAGCAGAGTCCCTGCTAGCCTTTCAGAAGGCATTAAAAACTCTCCTTTTCTGAGAGGCGTTTGGTGACTAATTTTTTATTTTTTTTATTTTTTTTCACCCCCGCCATCTGCTATTTCTCAGTTTGTTTGGTTTTGCTACTTGTTTTAAATTGTTTTATTTAATAGTCTGCTATTGTTATTTTGTCCTCTTGTTGTAAACCACCCAGAGTTCCTCTGGGAAGATGGGCAGTATATAAGCCTAATAATAAATAAATAAATAAATAAATAAATAAATAAAATATCAGTAGCGGGCACCAAACACATGCTTTCAATGAACTATCCGAACCCCTTTGGAGCTTAATATCTCAACCCCTGATCCCAAACCTTTCCAAATTTGGGGGACCTACAGAGAAGAGCGTGAGGAAGCTCCCCTGCCATTTCCTCTAGGATGAATCATTTCATTCTGTGTGGGGGATGGTGTTTCATTACAAAATAAAATGTGCCCTACTGTTTTGTTACCTAATGAAGCAATTCATTACTTAACGAAATAACAAAACGTTTCATATTTCCTTTTGTTCCCATCTCTAGTCACAATCTGTATTTAGATTAGAGATGCTTTTTAACAGAGTGCTGTAGCACTTGCAGATTACTAGATAATGGTATGTTTGTTACGAATTTAAAGTAACTAGCTACCATCAACACCAAAAATAATTCTGATACCTGTTGACAGATTCCTTGACATAACATTCTTTTTCCTTTTACAATGATCTCCTTTAACTGCATTGGTGCAAGATATACTGTAGCTGGTGCTGTAACAGATTTAATTAATTAAAGTTACAGATTTAATTTAATCTGCTGTTACAGATTTAATTAATTAGTCCAGGAAACAGGTTGCAGGATAGCCATTACTTCTCAAGACGACCAAGCACCTATGTTCCTGAGGCAACAGCTCCCAATCCCTGTCCAAAGAGGGAATGCCTGCTGTGTGCTTGGCACTCTAGGCCAGCCAGCTAACTAAATAATAAATAAATTTTAAATAAATAAATAAAGAAAAATTTTAACCAGTATTATATAATAAATAATTAAATAAATAAATAAATAAATAATAAAATAAAAATTATTATTATTATTATTATTATTATTTTATTATTATTATTATTATTATTACTAGTGATTTGTATTACAAAATATTAATAATAATAATAATAATAATAATAATAATAATAATAATAATAATAATAATAATAATAATAATAATAATAATAATAATAATAGATGCATCCACTTTTGGTAGCCTCATTTTTCAGGTTCTGCTCTATAATAGCATCTCATGATTTCCCAATTCTCTGGTAAAGCATATTTCTGCAGCTTCAGAGATTGTTCAACTTCCAGTAATTCTACAGGCCCATGCCCTGGTTGCTCAGCAGTGGGACTCGTGACCTGTAGCCCATTTATTGACGGATATCCAGGTTCATCAACAGCCATTGCGGTCCTTGTTAACCCAGGTGACAATCGAGCTTTTGATTATATTTCACCATGATTCATGGGTTGTTGGGTGCACTTTGTTCTGTTCCTCAGTCGAGACCTCTCTGGTATGGTTGGACCTACTACCGCCAGTACAGCCCTCAACATCACTGGAGCAGTTAAGCCCCCCCTCTGCCACAACAAGGTGGCACCCTTGTCGTGCAAGTGAAGCAGACAGTTGAAGAAGAGAAGTATGCATTGGCAGTATAAAAAATAGTACAGGGCCAGCATTATTGGAGGTTAAGAATAAGGAGGTGTTTAAAGTAAAGCAAACAAAGAGTCAATACAGGAAAACAATGATGCAAATACGAGCTGATAGCTGGCATAATAAAGCACTGCATGGGCAGTTCCTCGAAAAAAATCAAAGGAAAAGACCTGGTTCACCAATGGAACACTGAAAAAAGAGACAGAAGCCCTGTTTTTTGCAGCTCAAGAACAAGCTATCAGAACAAATGCAGTTAAGGCTAGAATAGAAAAATCAGCTGAGTCCCCCACATGTAGACTCTGTAAAGAGGCAGATGAAACTATCGACCATATATTGAGCCGTTGCAAGAAAATTGCTCGGACTGATTACAAACAGCATCATAATGTAGTTGCTCAAATGGTCCACTGGAATTTGTGTCAGAACTATCCTCTGCCCATAGCAAACAACTGGTGGGACCTCTTGGACGGTGCAGCTTGCTGTCTCTTCTCCTTCATGCCACAGCGGGGAAACAAACTCCCAGCCTTTGGTTCTGGAGCCAGGTACCCAATTCACTGAGCCATCCAGCCATCTACTGCAGCTGTACTCACATGCCCATTGGGGAAGTTACTGAAAACAAGGTCTCTCATTTATTTATTTATTTAGTACACCATGCCTTCCTTGAATTCTCAGTTCTATTAACCAACACATCTGGTACACAAATGTTTGCTGCTGTCAAAGCCACAGTCACATATACACATTCTCAATAGGATCCTTTGATCTCAGGTACAATACACATAAGCTTCCCCAATAAGGGAAACATCTCCCCACTTGGTATCAGATTTCCTTCTGCTGCTGAGAGGATGATGACAGACTAGTTGTACCCAGCTTTGAGTTCATCTTTAAGAAATATATCTGGCAGATTTCTTCCATGTATTTCTGGGACACTCATTCATATGTTTTTTTAATTCACAGGATATTGGTACATGGCCTGAAGAAATGGATTTGAACTACAAAAGTTCACATTTCTTGTTTGATTTTTTAAAAAATAATGGACTAATGAAGGTATTGCTTTCTCCTGCATTTGTATAGTGTAAGGATCACATGGATTTCTTCATTCCTCCCCACTAGAAATTTGGGAATGCAGTGGACCCTTGTATAACAAATAATTTGTATAACATAAAATTTGTACAACATAAAAATGGGATCACTCTGTTTTCAATACATTTCTATGGGAAATTTATATAAAGGAAACTTTGTTTAACATAATTTCATTTGGAATGAATTAATTCCTTTATACAAGGTACCACTGTACCAGAAAAAGCAGCACACATACCTCATCACCATCAAAGAGACTACAGTCTTGACATCAACTAAGCTGGACTGCAAACTCAGAAAAACATCTGCTTACACACTCACCAGGTTATATTATGAATTTGGCCTTAATCATGGCACCTGTACTGCAGGTAAGACGGTGTTCATGGCCTGGGTTTCAATCCTAGGTAGCAGGCTCATGGTTGATGCAGCCTTCCATCCTTCTGAGGCCGGTAAAATGAGTACCCAGCTTGCTGGGTGGGGGGTCAATGTGTAGCCTGCATACTGTAATTAAACTGTAAACCTCCCAGAGACTACTTGAAGTGGTATGGGGTGGTATATAAGCAGAACACTTTGCTTATAATTGGTTTCTTCCTGGTGAATGAAGCAAATTTTATCCTGGCTTTCTCACTGGGATTGATACTTTTCTGCATTGCTCCTTCCATCTTTGCCAAAAAGGAACTTTAGTTTCATACTTAAAATCTTACCTGGGTAATGCAAGCTCCTGTGAAGGCAACTATCACGGCCACAACGTTTACTGTGAGCTGGAAACTGCAGGAACTTGGAAATACTGTCATAGACATTACGGCCCCACATTACTGCTTTTACAATACTACTGAAGTTGTCATCTGTCAAGATGATATCTGAGGCTTCCTTTGCCACATCAGTGCCTGCAATACCCTGAAAATGTAGAAGAAATGTTAAGAATAGCTTTCTAAAATAGATAACACTTCTTTGAGGGTTTCAGAGTACCTTAGCTTGGCTGTTGATACATAAACCACCAGTAACATCATAGGTTCAAAATTATATGCTATTCTATGTCATTTTATTTTTTATTTTTATTGAATTTACTGTATTTTTATGTTTTTTTATTTATCGTATGAATTATACTGTATGTGTTTATCTTGTACTGTATCATATCAACTAATTTTCAATATGGCCTCACTCCCAGATGGGGCATATAAAAATCCAATAAATAAATAAATTAAATAAATAAACCAATAGCCAAGAACCATGGCAATGATTTAAGAAGCTTTTGACTACCTTTCCTTAACAGATGTTTCTCAGACTGGATGGCATACTGTGATCTGTAAAATCTAAAATTCAGAGATCTCAAAATAACAAGAGAAACCTCATGTCCTCTCCTCATCACTAGTCACATTTTGGAAAAACATTTTATTTATTCAGAGCTGATACCTCTACTGTACAACTTAATTCTACTCAATTTAATGTCTATTCCAGAGCTTGATGAGGAGGAGGACGATCATGATCACAATGACAACCACCACCACCACCACCACCAATTCAGGATACTTATCGCCAACATTCTTCAAGCACATGGCACTTTAATAATAATAATAATAATAATAATAATAATAATAATAATAATAATAATAATAATAATAATAACAACAATAATAATAATAATAACAACAACTACTACTACTACTACTACTACTACTACTACTACTACTACTACTACTACTACTAGGGAAGCTGGAGGAATTTCCAAACTTTGCTGTCCTATTCCCAGAAGGAAGATGTGGTAGTAATGTCGTTAGGGTAAAACAGTACCAAAACACTTTTATCATCAGAAAAAAAAAATGTGGAAGCATTTCACCCCAATACTGAGATAATTGTTTTCATCCCCACCCCACCCCCACTCACAACATTGTTCAAATATGTTGTGTGTTGTGAAATGTACCATTGCAAATCCAACATCAGCTTTCTTAAGGGCTGGTCCATCATTCGTTCCATCGCCAGTCACTGCTACAACCTGCCTCTGCTCCACTTGGGTGCTGTCAATGATACCTACAAAATATGGCAACACATTTTCAGAAACAGTGTGACTCCATGTAAGCCTTGTTGGTTAGTGGTGTGGGGTGGAAAGCTATTACATAGCTGGAGGCAATTACTTGTTCATTCATATAGACAGAAGAGTCTTCACGGGGGGGGGGGAGCAACATCTTTATAATGTTTGACGTTATGGTTGGTACAACCTTTTAAACCATCAAAAACTTGCTAAATACAACTTGCTTTAGAAATAAGACTGGAAGCTGATATTTTGATTTGCAGCTTTCAGTACTCAGAATGCATCTGCTTAGAGCTCTGTTTCCTTGCATACAAAATTTATTTGCATTTTTAAAAGATACTTTACTATATAGATCAGTGGTTCTCAACTTTCTTAATGCTGCAACCCTTTAATACAATTCCTCATGTTGTGGTGACCCCTTGCCCTGCTTGGAAGAGGCCACAAGCCCCCTTTGGCAGGCCACTGGCACAGGTGCCAAAGAGAACTTCCCTCTACAGTCACCCTCAGCCAATCACAGCCTCCGGTGCCATTGACTGACATCCCTTCCAACCTATCAAGCTGTAACTCACTCTTTCACCCCCTTCCTCCCCCTCCTCCTCCAGACCCAAGCCGTTTGTGCCATTTTCTTCATTGGCTCATGGTGACCCCTGTGAAATAGTCATTCGACTCCTCCAAAGGGTCCTGACCCCCAGGTTGGGAACCACTGCTATAGATAATACATATTAATTGGACTGCTGAAAATGGCCACCAGAGGGCATGAACTTTTAAATGAAATGATGGAGGCCTCTGTGAATTAAGAAATGCAGAACCAGATGTCATGATTGTCAAGTGCAAATAAAAAAACATGCATTTTTATATTCTGCAATAATTTACATTTAAAACCTTCTAACACTATTGTTTGCCTTCACAGAAGCTCACTGAATGGCTCGTTAGAGTTTTTTTCCAAAAAGACTAGGACTATTGATGCCGAATCCTAGCACAGCACCACAAAATGTAACATACTGTTATTCTGGCGCTGGTTCATCATGACTAACAGACATCAGAGCATCACTGTGCTCAGATGGAGAGCTCAGACAAACATGGGAGGAAAAGGGTTTAAATCCAACGTGCCCATCCACAATCTTAGGCTGTAATTTAATGAAGGATCTAACGCCACATCAGAGAAATTCAGATAATGGTATTATTCAGACACAAAGAAGCTCATATAAAATCTAATTGCTTCAAATTTACAAATCTAGAAGACCCTTCCTTTACTCACAGAATGTAAGTCTTATTCAAATTATTAGGGCTTTCAAAGGGTGTTCAAGCAGATAAATAATCTAAATCCAGCAATAAACATAACACTTACACAGTTCTCTTGGACCAGGGGTCATGGACAATATTTAAGGAACTCAGAGCGGTAAACCTTTTTCTTATCTGCTAACCAGATAAAATCACCACTACCCCTTCCCTCCCCTACCCTCTGCTAATGAATGGTGAAAGTCTTTCAAAGTCCTTCCACTGCCAAGGAATACGGTGCCTTAGATTTGAAAAGTTCCCTCCCTCTGGCAATTATGTATCAATAACTATTATGTCATTCTCTGTGTATGTTTGCTTTGTGCTTTTTTTTTGTACTTGCCCTGTGGCACTTCTCATGCATCAAAGACAAAAGCCCAATTCATTCTATAAACACCAGGGAAACGTACATCCAGTCCACGCTGGTTAACTTCTTAAATAATTTTGTGCAACTTGAAAGGCTTTTAGAAAATAAAAAAGCTAAACATTGTTCCCAAGGGGAAAACAAAACCACTTCCAGAGCATTGTCTAATCAGCTCCTTCCCTCCCACTTGCCTGCGCTGTATCCTCACGGCAACTCAGACCGAAGTTATGTAAGACATTCTGGGTTCTTTTATTCCACAATAATCTATGGCCCATATAACTGGCCTTAGTCAGGTTCTAGTGTGTTAGAAGATGCAAAGATTGTTTAACTCCAAAGAACGGGCTTTCAGTGTTGGTTATGAGATGCCAGTGATGCTGAAAACTCCAACATTTTAAATGGGACTTTTAAACCTCAGAATAAGATAATGAGAGGCTTTTAAGAACGTATATCTGTGTAGGCTAGCATGGATCATTTTTCAGCAGACAGCTTGCA
Source organism: Phrynocephalus forsythii (assembly GCA_029282475.1). Classification (NCBI taxonomy): domain Eukaryota; kingdom Metazoa; phylum Chordata; class Lepidosauria; order Squamata; family Agamidae; genus Phrynocephalus; species Phrynocephalus forsythii. The sequence continues at coordinate 130,260,396 of JAPFRF010000011.1, read as the reverse complement.
CCCTGGTTGCATTAAGAAATGAGATGACCCCACACTATACTTGTTACTGGTAATGCAGAAACGATGATTATCATTAATTTATAGGGCACCATCAATATACGGTGCACATTACACAGGAACATGAGCAATAAGACAGGTTAGCTGTGGCGAGGATAACAAAGGGAAGGGAGAGGGAAGTAAGGCAAGCAGGGCAGTGAGCAGCCTAGCTTTCTTTCCTTTCAGTGGGAGATTAAAATGTGAGGCAAAGCCTAAAGCTTCTTCAAAATGGTCGTGCCTTTTGCCAAATGATGTTGAAAAACAGCCATCACAAACCATTTGAGAAGTGCTTACCTTTCACCAAAGTGTGCTTATCGGTGGGAGAGGAACGAGCAAGGACACGAAGCTTGGGCCAGATCTTGTCAATGCGCTCCTGCTCAATCTGGAAAAAAATAGGAATCAGTCATCTTTTCTGAAACCTTTCTGTGGTTTCATGGCCTTTGTGAAGGGGGAAAATGGATTCAAAGTGAAGACATCCACCCACCACTCTATCATGTCTCATAGTTCCCATTGGGATTTAAGAAGGTGAGGGGCTCCCAGGGACGTTCAGCTGCTTTAATCACTGCTGTGTTTCACTCGCATTCTTGTGTAGTGTGTGGCCTAAGTGAGAAATATTTTGCTCAGTCAAATGAAAAGTCTGTACTTTGTCATTTTCACTTGAGTAGCTCTGTTATATTACTTCCCTGATCTCATGTTTCTTTAAATGTCTTTGAAAATATGCTTCTGTTCTAACTAGTCATCATGATGGATAGCATCATCTGTCTTTTCTGAACCAGCTTCTGAAATAATATAAACATTTAGTAAACTCACTAAATGTGGATAATTGAATGCAACGTACACAACCCCGGGATATTTATAATATCAGATTAAAGCACTCTAAGACTGTAGTCTTATATACTGTATATATTAAAGCAGAAGCAAGCTCTATTTTACTCAGTGGGACTGTTGTGTAGTTTGTGCTGGAAGTGAGTCTACTTAAGGATCCCCACTTGCACCTAACAATAACTAAAGCTGCAGTAATGTACACATGACAAGGTGGAAAGGGAGAAATAGTCAAGAGCAGGGACAGGTCTTGTTTGCTTTCTTTCTTTCCAGAGAATTTGCTTTGTTCTTTACACTTCCTAGATGAAAATATACGTAGGTTCCCCCAGTGAATTGGTTCCCTGTGGGTTGGCTTCATGGATGACCATTCATTTCACACATACACGTATCCCATTCATAATATGTACTGTCTTTTAATCAATTGCATAATTCCACTTCTCTACTCTCTCTGAGCTACTATTTCTCTAACCCCAGGGACCACAATTTGATCTCAGTTCACTCTCCTAGTCCATGATCTGGTACCATCTTAAAGTTACTGGAAAGGAACCTGCTATATGCTATGCTTTCTATGCAAGTACTGTATAAATATTTATTGTGATGACCTAACTACAGCATTTTCAGGTAATACTGATTTTGATGTTTTTTATTGGTTTTGGCCGTGTTAAATCATTTTGTTTACTCTAAACCAGGCATGTCCAAACTTCAGCCCTTCTGATGTGTTGGACCACACCACTTCCAGAATTCTAACCTTAGATTGCCAATGACAAAGGACTGTGGGAGTGGTGGTCCAAAACATCTGGAGGGTCGAAGTTTGGACATGCCTGCTCTAAACCTAGAAAACCCTGGAAAGGTTCACAATAAGTCAGAACTGCCTTAATAGTTCATAATTATTACACTAGCCCGAATCCTATTGGCATAAATTTACACTGAATGGCGCTGATGATGTCATCATTTGCCAAGAGTAAATATAAATGAAACTAACCGAAAGCTTCCCATCCCCACATTTCATTCCTGAGGCTTCCTTGTACTGTACTATCTTTTGCCCCACGGAAACTTTTGGGATCCTCACGGTAGGACGAGGCCTTTGAGAGCCAAACGCCAGTGGTCTTGACATTCAGTGGCAGTGGTCTATCAATGATTTTTTTTAAAACTGCAAATGGCTCCCAGCTCAATTCCTATATATTGCTATAGGTACAGCTTCCAATGATGTAAATTTACACAACTGGATTTTTTCCATTATTTATTTATCATTTTAACCTGCTGTTTTTATTCTGTCTTACATGTATACACCATCTGAAGCACACTGATGGTGATAAATGTAAAAGAATATCAACAACATGAAATTCTTAGAAAAATAGACTGTGCAATAGGCAGAAGTATAATGTAAGCACAAGACTTGGTATTGCATATTTACCAAACTAAAAAAGCATCTAGAATCTACATAAAGTTTAAAACTACCTTCTTCTGGTCTATGACACTTAACATCATGAGCATGATGTTTCCCTGAATTTCTGTTACCCCTCCTCTTCAGAAAACAGTAATGCTGTCATATAGAGAATAAGTTTACACAGAGAATCATAGAATAATGGCAGTCTCTTTATCTCCTATTTTGCAAGTACAGTTGTCCCCTGCCGTTTTGCGGTTCATATACTGTGGTCCCGATATATTGCGGGTCTGCAGTATATGAAAAAAAATGCCCCCTGGGGTAAGGAGGAAAGGCCTTCACAGGCCTTTCAGAGGCCCCAAAAGCGCTTACCCGCAAACCGGAAGTGACTTCTGGTAAACCAGAAGTGACCTCCAGATCACTAGAAAGCACTTTTGGGGCCTCTGGGGGACTGGAAAGCCCCTTGCCGGCCCGTTTGGGGCAGCACCAGGCCTGGGGTAAGTACAAGAGCCCCCAGAGAGCCCGACCTGACCCAGCATCCACATATTGCGGATTTTCAATTATTGCGGGTTGGGTCAGGTCCCTAACCCCTGTGATGGGGGGTACTGTATTTTACAGAATAAATATGGCTTCCATTTTATGCATGACATACTTCTCCCTTCTCATTCCGGATCCTTCGGTTAAATTCTTTCCCTTCAATGCAGAGGAAGTCTTCCCCAGGGTGAATGATCCCACACTTGATGGCAATGGCACGAGCTGTATTGATGTTGTCCCCAGTGACCATGCGGACCGTGATTCCAGCTCGCTGGCACTTTCTTATGGCTTCTGGGACCTAACAAAACAGTGAAGGGGGACAGAAAAACAATGTGTTACAATAATCATTGGCATTGTGATCTGTATGGTATTTTCAAAAGGGGTAAACGTTGCAATGTGAGTATCATGAGCTTGCCAGAGAAAAGTTTCCACCTCTTCTACCATGTGCATTCTGGAGGTGTAGGTAAAACTGGTAAGACTGTGCATTTTAACAATAAATGTTCCACAGACACATTAGAATTTTTAATTAAGTTATTATTTCTCATTCATTTAAAACATATTCTCTGTTTTGATATACAGTACATTTAAAAATGCCTGCTCCTTCAGACCTGTTTGTTTGTTTGTTTACTTACCGCCCATCTCGCCAGTGGGCTACTCTGGGCAGTGCCTCCCAATTTGATTTGAAATCTAAAACAGGGGTATCAAAAACAATGAGGGGGAATATCTCTGGGCATGCTCAGTGTTTTTCTAGGCAGTTAGAAACACAGAGGAGGTCAATAAATTGAGGATGTTGCTGCAACAGTGAGAGTACCACTCTTAGGTATGTATCTAAAGAAGCTGGGGGGGTCTATTTTGCACTCAGAGAAGCAGAGCTTGGTGAGGGCAGACCTCCCTGTAGTTAACACATATATCCCTGAATTAATTTGCAATGGAGAAAAAAAGGCAAGGAGTCTCATGGCACAGAGATTAAACTGCAGTACTGCATTCTGAGTTTGATCCCAGGGAGCCATCTTGAGGTTGACTCAATCCTCCATCCTTCCAACATTGGTAAATTGAGTGTCCAACTCACTGGGGAGCAGGACAGCCATGTGTAACCTGCATTATTAAATAGAGAGAGTTTTGACCACTATGAGGAAGTATATAAGCAATATAGTTCACTTTGTTGTGTTTCATTTGTCACTGAGCAAGCTGAGTGTGTAGTAGCACGTTCCATAAATAAATGAACTCCCAGCATCACTCCATGATACAGAAGAGTAATTGGTGCCCTGATATACATAATAGGAAAATTTAGTAAACTTAGTAATAATAAAACAATAGATGCAGTTTTATTTTCCTGTTTTCAAAAATAAAATTTGTAAAATTGAATGTTTTTTTAATTGATACATATTCCTTCCAATTTTTTTATATGCTCTTTCTATCCAAAACAAGCAAGCCCCACTGACTGAGAATCATCACTTTAAGGCATTAGCATCACAGTGAATCAGTTGCAGTAAAATGCTGCCAAGTATTGGTATCCCCAACAGTGCATCACTTTCAAATCGAGGCTGAACAATCAATAACTAGATGGTGCACAGTCACCCGTTCCCATCTTGTGTCATGGAGAGGAATAAGCAATGCATGCTTTCTACATACTTCCCAGGACTGTTGTTTGTACACCCCGACCTTCCCCTCACCTTGTAAATACTGAAGCTTTTACTGAAAAGTTTTTTTAGGAATGCTCACATTCTGTGGTTGAACAACCCATGAGAATATTACATCATTAATGCTCAACATCAATAACTTGATGGCAGAATGCTTCAAAGCCTTGTCTCAGCTGTTCTGCATGTAAGAAAAGCACTATAAAATAAAACAAATCTCAGCACACCCTTTTAACAAGGTTTAATTCTACAGTGTAGAAGAACTTTCCTGACTCAAGCTTGTCTTGAAGTAACATCTCCACAACCTCCCTCACCCACGGCCTACAAGGAATTTCAGTTGGCCTCAGGAAGACACATGACTAATTTGATTTAGTTTGATGTCACTTTTTCACTTCTCCTTTCTGGACACTTGCTTGGATACTATAAAAGGAATAAAAATAGCTTGTCTTTTTTTTTCCCAACAGAAGAGGCTCCTGGATAGCCTGTCAAGGGGGAAAAATCCCTCTTTAAAGGTAAAAATACACATAGTAATTGGGATCTGTGGGGAAGGGTTGGGAAGAATTTTTGAGGATTATTGGAAATAGAAGGATTTCTTCCACATATCTGATGATTTATAATAAAATATATGTGTTACTCTTCTGCCCACCAAACGGCCTTAAAACAGTGGTTGAAATCTTGTTTGTGCAACTAGACTGCATTAAGGCCAATAATATCATCTGCTCTGGCAATTCTGCCCCAGAGATCTTGAGGTTCCCATGGGGACCCTTTTGCTGTGAGAAATCAGTGGGGGCAATGAAGGCCATGGAATAGGAGTCTTTGATTTCTGAAAATCAGTCACTATTAAAGCATTTTACAGAAATTAAAAACTCTGAGCCCTGCAGCCCCAGTGGCTTTCCCATGATGGAGGGGATGATGTGGGAGTCTTTTGGGGAGCAAATTTTAATTTTTTAATTTCCAAAAGAAAGAAAAAAATGCTGAGCATTATGATGTCATTAGTTTTATGCAGCATTGCTATGAGGATGGGATTTCAGTTCCTGAGCTTACTTTGATTTGTTTATAGAAGTTCAGTCTACACAAAGCAACCCAAAGTGACCAAAACCAGGAAGGAAAATCATTGATATATTCATGTTCATCACCTGTTGACAATGGTATCAAGGAACAAATACTTGTAAAAGTCATTATAAATCCTGGTTATGGGACTGAGATGGAACTAGTCGCCTTGGTAGATGACCTACGCAGGGGAATGGATAGGGGGGATCTGTGCCCCTTTTGGTTTTACTGGACCTTTCGGCTGCTTTTGACACTATTGACCACAGCATCCTCCTGACTCATCTCTCTGAAATGGGACTTGGGGGCACTGTCTTACACTGCAGGAGAGAATGCAGAAAGTGGTGTTAGGGGAATCATGTTCAACACCACGGCCACTGACTTGCGAGGTCCCTCAGGGTTCTGCTTTGTCTTTTATGTTATTTAACATTTATATGAAACCACTGGGGGAAATTATCCAAAGTTTTGGAGTATGCCAATGACGCTCAATTCTACCTGTATGCCAATGACACTCAATTCTACCTCTCATCATCTCCGGATTCCAAGGAAGCTATTTTGACTTTAGATCAGTTAAACTGGATGAGGAAAAACAAACTGAAATTAAACCCAGATAAGACAGAGCTGCTTCTGGTCAGTCAAAAGGGGGATAAAGAGATAGGAGTGCAACCTGTACTGGATGGGATTACCCCCCAATTGAAAAAAAGAGGTGCTTAGCTGGACTCCTGGACTCCTGGTGATCCTGGACTCATCCTTAAGCCTAGATGCCCAGGTCACAGCTGTGGCCAGGAGTACATTTGCACAATTAAAACTAGTATGCCAGTTATGCTCATTTCTTGAGAAACCTGCTCTGGCCACTGTGCCACATGCCCTGGTGACATCCCGGCTGGACTACTGTAATGTGCTCTATGTGGGGCTACCAATGGAAAGTCTCAAGAAACTTCAATGGGTCCAAAATGCAGCGGTCAGATTGCTGACTGGGGTGGGTTACAGAGATCACATTACACCCTTACTAAAGCAGCTCCTCTGGCTGCCAATCAGCTATTGGGCACAATTCAAAGTGCTGACCTTAACCTACAAAGCACAAAATGGCCTGGGTCCTAGCTACCTTAAAGATTGAAACTCTCAGTATGAACCAGCTCAGGTGCTTAGGCAATCAGGAGAGACCTTTCTCTCCATCCTACCACCTTTACAGGTGCGTCTTGTGGGAACACATGAAAGGGCCTTCTCTGTTGCTGCTCAAAGCCTTTGGAATTCCCTCCCGACCACCCCATCTCTGCTGTCTTTCTGAAAGCAGGCAAAGACCTTCCTCTTCAGGCAAGCTTTCCTTGAATGAGGGACAATCTACTATGTGACTTTTATATGGATTACCAAACATTATTACATTGACTGATTTCATAAGAACACCAGTGTTTAACATGTTACTTTCCACCCCTCATAATGGATTTATTTTGCTTTTTGTGTCCTCTTTGTAGCTTTAATGTTACATTGTAATGTTTTAAGATGCTTCTTCTAATTCCATGTTCTTAACTTGAATATGTCTTAAATGTTCTGGGCTGTACATTGTCCCTCATTATTGTAAGCCACCTTGGGTCCTTTTCCAAGGAGAAAGGTGGGGTTAAAATATTCAAAATAAATTAATAAATTAATTGGCAGAAGTATCACTTGCACATAAGTGTTCATGTACCAATGCTAGATATTTTGGAACGCTCTTTCAAAAAGACAGATCAAACTTTGGAGAGTACATGAAGATTCTCAGGCATCAAGGTGAGGTTATCTGGAAGTTAGGTAATGGCAACTGGACCTCTTTTCTTGAGGGATCAAAACATTTTGCTACTCATCTGAGCAGCTTAGTCAGTCTGAGGAAAGTTTGTGGTGATGCCTCCAATTTATAGTTCACCTTGATTTCACACCATCCTGGTCTGAATAGGCTCATTTGGTGGACAGTGTCCTGAACAGGCTTGTTAGATGTACAATAGCCTGGGGTGCATGAAAGTCCTATTTATGTAATCCTCCCCAACTTTCCTCAGACAGACGAACCTGCTTGGATGCATAATTAAACATTTCACTCTCAGAAGAAAATAAGTCCAGTTGCCATGACTCAACTTCCAGATAACTTTTGGAGAGATCTGATCTTGGTGACCTCTTCCTAGCCACTGCAAAACCCTTTATGCTACTTGTTCCTTTGAATTAGACCTCCAGTGCTGACATAGGCTACAAGAGGGTATCTTGGGGGAAGAGCAGCCAATCAGCAGATTTAAATCAACAGGAGAATGCTCAGAAAGCCTGGCAGCTTGAAAATATTCCTTTCACCCATCAGCTTTGATAGTAATAAACCATGGCATTTGATTTCTTCATCTGCCTTTAAGGTTACTTTCTCAATGGCTCTTCTCAAAAAGCTATTGAGAAGTCCTTTCAAATATGAATGCAAAGGCTTATCTACACTATTAGTTAATAATTTCAGTGTAGAATCTGTGGATCTATCACACGGTTGGTGAACACTTTCCTTTCCTTTGTCCCTTTCTGTGTGGAATGACTTGGCCTAGCTGTGTACCCACATCACTCAAAAAGAATCCTTGCACCACCAACAACTCCAGTGGAAAACTGAAGTTCCCTTTCCAGGGAGTCCCAGTAAAACTCTGGCAGAACTAAAGTAGTGTCTGACAATGTAATAAAAGGTTGACAATATTTTTGGAAAAGAAATAAATGAAAATGAATCATAGAATGATAGAGTTGGAAGAGACTTCAAGGGCCAGTCAGTCCAACCCCCTGCCATGCAGGAACCCCCATCAAAAATACTCCCAACATATGGCCATCCACCACCCTCTATGGCAGCATATTCCACTGCTGGACAGCTCTAACCATCAGGAAGTTCTTCCTAATATTCAAATCTTTTTTCCTGTACTTTGAAACCATTGTTCTGAGTCCTAGTCTCTGAAGCCATGGAAAACAAACTGGTCACCTCTTCAAAATGACATCCTTTCAGATATTTAAACATGGCTATCATGTATCCTCTCAGCCTTAAGGATAAACATTCCCAGTTCCCTAAGCCAGTGTTTTTCAACCTTCTTTGGGGCAAAGGCACACTTGTTTCATGAAAAAAATCACGAGGCACACCACCATTAGAAAATGTTAAAAAGTTTTAACTCTGTGCCTATCAGACACACACAAACACACTTCTCACCCCCCCACACAAAACAACAACAAATCCATCCTCCAGCCCAGGTCCTCCCAAGGCATCCCTATCAAAATGTCTGCCTGCCCTCACCTTCCCCCTCCCTCCTCCTGGCACTTTTTTTCAGAGGAACTTGCAAACCCAGGAAGGTGGGGCTGGGGGAGGCTCTTCATATACAACCCCCAACCCTCATCTTTTACCCCTTCCAGTATAAGCCTCCCTTCTCTCCCCCCCCCGCCTCCTTCCAGCCAGGCAGCCACAGGGCCCGGAAGGGACCCCCCATCCCCGTCTCCTCTCCTAGGAATCCCCTCCTCAGCCTCCCACGTCCTCCCCTTTATTTACCCCCCCACAAAATGACCATTGTCAACAGCCGCCCACTCCCCACACTTAAAAGAGGGGTGCGCATGCACGCCTACCTGGCTCAGCAGGGGCGCGCGCCCACCCTCGGGAGGCAAACGGTGAGTGCGTGAGGCGGGGGAGGGAGGGAGGGGGGTTCGGTGGGCGAGGAGGGGGAACCAACCCCAAGAACCTTTAAGAGCGGCTTCTGGAGCGCCCTTCGCCTCAATGCGCCTGCGCGGGTCTCCTGGCTCTCTCTCACTCTCTCGCTCTCCAGTCTCCTCTTCCTCCTCCTCCTCCTCCTCCCTTATTTCTTCTCCTTCTCCTTCCCCGCCCACGGCCAGCCTTTCCTCGCCGGCGCACAAAGCACAACAGGAAAGGTAGTCCGCTCTCCTCCCCAGGACCGCGTCTCAGACCTGCGGGAGGAACTACATCTCCCAAGGAAGCCTTGCGGCAGCCGGCTTCTTTCTGGATACCCCACCTTCCTCCGGCTCGCCAGCGCTGCACCACTGCCTTGGTCGCGAGCGGGATGCGGGGGGGGGGCATTGCTGGTGTTGGGAGAATTTTTCCCACGGCACACCAGGCAACATCTCGCGGCACACTAGTGTGCTGTGGAACAGTGGTTGAAAAACACTGCCCTAAGCCACTCCTTGTAAGACATTTCTTCTAGACCTTTAACTATCCTGGACGCCCTCCTCTGGACCCATTCGAGGTTGTCAACATCTTTTTCAAATTGAGGCACACAGAACTGGACACAGTACTCCAGGTGGGGTCTGACCAGAGCAGAATAGAATGGTACTATCACTATCCTTGATCTAGACACTATGCTTCTGTTGATGCAACCAAGAATCGCATTGGCTTTCTTGGCCGCTGCATTACTCTGCTGAATCATGTTCAATTTTTAGTCCACCTAGACTCCCAGAGCCCTTTCACAGGTAATATTTTCCAGCAAGGTGTCTACCATTCTATATATATATATGCAGTTCATTTTTTTCTGCCTAGATGCCGCACCCTACATTTCTCTCTGTTGAAACTAATTCCATTAGCTTTGGCTCAGCACTCTAAGCTGTCATGATTGTTTTGGATTTTTATCCTATCCTCTAGGGTATTAGCAACCCCTCCCAATTTGGGAGCCTTGTAGTGCAGTGGTTAAATGCCCGTACTGCAGGAAAAACTGTACTCACGACCTGGGGTTCAATCTCAGGTAGCCAGCTCATGGTTGACTCTGCCTTCCATACTTCTGAGGTCGGTAAAATGAGTACCCAGCCTGCTTGGGGGGGGGTGCAATGTGTAGCCTGCATAATTAAACTCTAAACTGCCCAGAGACTACTTGAAGTAGTATGGGGCGGTTTATAAGCAGAACACTTTGCTTTTTTTGCTTTTTGGAATCATCTGCAAATTTAGTCAGTCTACTCTCTATTACTTCATCCAAGTTGTTAATAAAGATATTGAATAGCACCAGACCCAGAACAGAACCCCAGGGCACCCCACTTGTCACCTCTCTCCATGCTGAGAAGCCATTTATGATCACCCTTTGGGTATGATCAATCAACTAATTACAAATCCACTTAACAGTAGCACTATCTATCCCACATTCCACTAACGTCTTGGCAAGTATATCATGAGGAACCTTATCGAAAACCTTACTGAAATCAAGATAAGCAACATCCACAGTGTTCTCCTCATCTACCAGGCCTGTAACTCGATCAAAGAAAGAGATCAAATTAGTTTAGCATGACTTGTTTTTTGAGAGCCCGTCTTAACTTCTAGTAATTACAGCTTTCCTTGTTAAATAATTACAGTCTGCTTAATAATCTGCTCTAGAAACTTTCCAGGAACAGATGTCAAGCTGACTGGTAGTTATTTGGGTCCTCTTTTATTCCCTTTTTGAAGATAGGCACAACATTAGCCCTCCTCCAATGTATGGGGACTTCCCCTGTTCTCCAAGAATTCTCAAAGATGATTGGCAATGGTTCTGAAATTACTTCTGCCAGTTCTTTTAATATCTTTGGGTGTATTTCATCTGGTCCCAGAGACTTAAATTCACAGGGTTTCCAGGTATTCCTGTATAGTAGTCCCTGCCCTTTCGTGGTTCATATACTGCAGTCCCGCTGTATCGTGGGACCGCAGTATCTGAAAAAAGGCCCCCTGGGGTAAGGGGGGAAAGGCTGTTTCAGGCCTCCTGTACTTATCCCAGGACTGCCGGTGCCCCAAATAGGCCTGCAAAGGCCTTCCCGGGCCTGCTAGAGGCCCCAAAAGGGCTTCCCTGTGAACCAGAAGTGACTTTTGGTCTCATTTCTGAGGCCTCCCAGGGCCTTTCTAGGTCTGTTGGAGGCCTCAGAAATGTTTTTTGGTGACCTGGAAGTCACTCTGGAAGTCACACCCCCATACACGCATGCAAATGCCCACCCCCATGCACGCACCCCACCCCCCGCTGCGCGCGCACACACACACACACACACACACACACACACACACACACACACACACACACACACACACACACACACACACACACACACACACACACACACGTCCACCCGGAACATTCCCAGGTAAACTGAAAATCAGGGAAACCCACAGGGAAGACTGCTGGATCTGTGAATGTCCTGGCTGAAATGGGACACTTGACAGGTCTGCTTTGATGTTTGTTCACCCTCTCCTCGCCCACCACTGCCACCCCCTATAACAGTGTATCCCCTGCGGATATGGGGGTCCTATTGTATCCTGGATTTCTTCAGCAATGTAAACATACTAGACATATAAAGCTCTGCCTCCTCCTTTTTTACTTGGTTTGTTCCTCTGAAATAAGTTATACTCTCCAATAACTACATTCCAATCATAAGTCTCATGACATCAGGTTTCAGTGCTGCTGATTATATTATATGTATTTTGCTGTATTAGGAGTTCTACCTCCTTCTGTTTGTTTCCCATGCTCTGTGCATTGGTGTAGAGACATTTAAGGCTTCTTATAAGCCCTTTGCTTCACCTATTTTTCCTTGCACTGTTGGTCTGTAACACTCCTGCTCCTGCTGCAACATTTGGATTATTTCTCACCACCCCTTCTGGAGTCCTTCATTAAGAAAAATGTCCCCCTCCCCTGAGAACTCAGTTTAAAGCTTTCCTTATCAAATCTGCAAGCCTCTTGGCAGAAAGATTCCTACCAGCAGTGGTGAGGTGCACCCCATCCCCCCATAGCTCATCTAATGAAATAGCAACCCATGATCCAAGAATCCAAATTGTTCCTGCTGGCACCAGCTGCAGAGCCAGTGGTTCATCTCTGTTACTATTCTTTCCCTTCATGGGCCACACCCTTCTACTGGGAGGAGAGATGAAATTACCACCTGCCCCCCCTCCATGGTCCTTCAGCTTCCTACCCATCTCTTCATATGCCTTTGTGATGTCCCGAAAGCTGTACTTTGCAGTACCATTAGTTCCTACATGAATCCCTAGCTCACTCCCCACCCTCCGAGGATGAATTGTACCAAACTTTCCACCCACCCCAATTCAAATCCACAATGCTCTAAGATTTTGGGTAGCCAGGCCCAGGGAGGCTCGGAAAACGTCTACTCATAGCCGAGCCTTCTCTGTGGTTGGCCCTAACCTATGGAACTACCTCCTTAGCAAAGTGCACCTTGCACAGTCCCTGCCAGCCTTCAGGAAAGCTCTAAAAACCTTGCTTTTCCAGGAGGCGTTTGGTGACTCTTAATTCAATTTAATTTAAATCTTTTTTTTGGGGGGGTCCGCCATCTGCCTCCATCCTCTTTTTCTTTTTTTTTTTTTTTTTTCCTTTTCTTTTCTACTATGTGCTTAAACTGATTTTATTATCTGCCCATATATTGTATTTAATTGTTTGTTGTGTGTTTGTTGTGAACTGCCCGGAGTTCCTTCGGGAAGACGGGTGGTATACAAGCTTTAAAATGAATAAATAAATAAATAAATAAATAAATAAATAAATAAATTTTGAGAAACGTATTTGGAAATGATCCTTATCGTTTGACAAAACTTACATCAAAGTAAGCTTGCTTAAGGTCAGGGCTTAAGGCTAGCCTACCTCTGGTCTTACAGGATCTTCTATGCCAACGACACAAATGCAGGTCAAATCAGACAAGATGTCATTTTCATTCTCCCAGTCTGGTTCTGGGTTGCTGGGGAAGTCTCGAAAAGCAACACAGATGGTTCTCAGTCCATCACAGGCCATGGGTTCAATCACTTTCTTTACCATCTCATCTCGATCACGAGGCCTGAAGACGCGAGCCTCACCAGCTCCATTAAGAATCTTTGAACACCTGGAAGGAAATGGTAACAACACCAATTATGTGACTTCAGCCTTTAAGACTTATAAGTTGTATTAATTATTATTTTAATCACAATTAACCAGAACCATACTAAATCAAAACGGTGATCAGATTCTAGTTAACAGCTTTTTAAGAATATACAGTGGTACCTTGACTTATGCGATTAGTCCATTCCGAAGACATCTTTGGAAGTCTAACAATTAATAAATCGAACAGCGGTTTCCCATAGGAATGCACTGAAATTCAATTAATCTGTTCCGGAGGGAAAGTACTAATAGGTTTTTAATGCATTCCTATGGGAAGGCTGTATAAAACTGCCTCAGTCAAGGGACAGTGAAAGGCTGTTCCCCCCTGCAGCTGACAGACAGCTGATTTTGACAGCTCAGAGGAGCCTTTGGTAGCAGGTAATTGAGGGGGCAGCCACCTCCTCTTTGCCTGTGTCTCTGCGCAGAGACTTGGGTGAAGAGGAGGAGTCCCTCCTCTGCCCAACAAAGTGTTGGGCAGAGCACGGACCGATGGCTCTTTGCTCACACCGGGCGCCTTGAAAATGAAGCACTACCTCCAGGTAAGTGCTTTACCTCCAGGTAAGCACTTATCTTCGCTTACCTCTGGGCTGCCCCAATCAATCTTCAGCCAACTTGGAGGTAAGTGAAGGTAAGTGCTTACCAGCAGCTAAAGTGCTTGCTCGGAGGTAAGCGCTTCCCTTGCAAGGTGCCTGTGAGCACAGCACAGACCCATTGATCTTAGAGCAGCCTAGGAGGCTTGCAAGGAAAGTGGTGGTGGCGATCTACTGCCACCACTTTCCTTCAGAATCACCACAGCTGTGCGAAGATGCCTCCATCCCACAGAACCACTGTAATTCTGTTCAATGCCTCTCTTATAACAACAAATATTTAGACATGAATGCTTGCAAATGTAACAGTTGGGCTCACCAATTTAAGACTTAGTAATCTGACCAAATGTGGATAACGTCCAGATTTAGAAGAACTGGATTTGAATTCTATTCAGCCACAGAAACTAATTAGATAAGAGGATACTGATAAAACTACTCCTTAAATATCTTATATTTCCTGAAACCCCTATTAGGGTCACCATATATTATATGCATCTTGACAGCACATCGCACACACAGAAACAGAAAGTCTCTCTCTCTCTCTCTCTCTCTCTCTCTCACACACACACACACACACACACACACACACACACACACACACACACACACACACACACACACACACACACACACACACACACACACAACCCCTGGAAGAGCCAAGTTCAGATTTCTGCTAAGCCCTGAGTGAGCTAGTAAGAGTAAATTCAGGAACATCTATAATATATGTCACATTATTGCTGTTATGATCGTAGCTCAAAAAGTTGCTTTTTTGAACTACAGTTTCCCGGAATTTCCAGCCCCAGCTTAGTGACTAACAAACAAGATCAACATTACACACTTAGAACTGTAGGGACATTAGGAAATTCTATATACTGTACATAGGTAAACCTTGGTGGAAGTTCAATTGCACAATGTGACTCATTATGCAATAGGTAATATCTATGGAGACTGGTTATCTAATTTCCTTCTAAAAGGTAAGGCTTTTGCATAATGACCCAACAGGATTTCAGCCATTAATTAAGTAATGATGAACAGAAATGGAAAATCTGTGCCCCCCCCAATGTTGCTGAATACATTTGTGCGGTTGACATAGAAGAAGGGCTATCATTTCCAATTCTTTCTCTTAAAAGTGGGAAACTTTGGCCATTCAAATGTTTTTTCAGCTACAAAACCAGTAATTATTTTCTGGAGGGCTATCATTTCCAATTCTTTCTCTTAAATGTAGAACAATTTCTATCTTGTAGCGTACACTCTTGGACCATTAAGGAATGTATCAAGAAAAGGGGAAAGCCATGACCACTGCTCCCCAAGATCTTATCTTCAAGAAGTCTAAGACCAATGAATGGAAACTGACCATGGTCACAGTAGCACCTGTGTACAATTCCCATTCATTCCCAAGTTATTTATTGAAGACATATGTCTCACAAGAAAGAAAATTCATTAAATTGAGGTATGTGCCATTTTCATGCAGCATATATAGGAATTTGTGGACTTGAACATCCTTCTGTCTGTGGTACTAAGAGCAAAGCCACCTAACAGCAATGACTGGAATCATATCAAATCAAAGTGGCTAAGGGTTGAAACGCAGCAATGAATACCTACTTCTTTAGGACAATTTCAGAAGCTCCTTTGCTGTACATTCGGAAGCTACCATCGGGCATTTTTATGACGGTGCTCATGGACTTTCTCACAGAGTTAAACGTGTATACTTTGTAAAGCTTTTCTTCTGGCATTTGATTCCGGATAGCCTGATAATCTTGCTTAAGGTCCAGCACAAATCCCAATAATCCGCACTCTGTCTTGTTGCCAACTTGACGAGGTAGACCACCTTCTTTTTCTGGTGGCTAAGGACACAATAAAAGCATTGAATTCAGATTTTTTTCACATTTAGCAGCACAGCATCACAGATGGCTGACGTCAGCTAATACACAAAATCATGTGGAAGATTTTTTAAAATTATTTGTTTAACCCCTGATCTAGGACTAAATCGTCCACTAGATTTTGCTAGAGTAGATGCATTACAAAATAAATCAGTCATATTAATGCCTGCTAGCTGAAGTCCCATTAATCTTACTGGGTAACTCAAAAGACACCTAATTTGGGGTTTAGATCTTTTTCTTCAGGAAAAGCAACAGACATCTGAGATGTAGACCAAACACTGGCAAGGGATGCATAGTCCGCCTAATCCGTTTACCTCAGAGGTTCTACCTCTGTTCAGATTTGCCAAGCAGATGCTTTTCTCCAGGCAAGGGAGAACACAGGAAAGGTGGCCCATGTTCCCACTCAAATCTGTGCTCACAAAAGCAGACTTGTGTAATTGCTTTGCTTTTAACAAAAATTAGCAACAAGGTCAAAATAGATGTAACGGATATATTCACTTAGGAAACAAACTACAATTCCTGTTATTTATTTGAATATTTATATGCTGCCTTTCTCTGCATGGTCCAAGGTGGCCAATATCAATGCACTAAAATAGGCATGTTCAGTTTGGAAACAGAGGTCACACAGAATTGATATAGACTTTAATTGGCCATTCTCAACCTTTTTCTGGCCACACCCATAAATATGATATGAAAGAAATATGGGATAAATCAGGATCAGTGAACCTTATAAGGTGGAGAAGACCTCTTTCCTGTGGCACCCTTCAAATGTGCCAGGTTCCCTCAAGGGTTCATGCAGATGTATGAACAAAGAAAAGTGTTCTGCTCATATACCACCCCATAGCACTTAAAGCACTCTCTGGGAGTTTTACCACTTATCTATGCAGGCTACACATTGCCCCTTCCCACAGTGGGGGATTTTACCAATCTTGGAAGGATAGAAGGCTGAGTCAACCATGAGTCTGCTACCTGCAATTGAACCCTGGGTCATGAGCACATTTGTTGAAGTACAGCAGTTTAACCACTGCCCCATGAGGCTGTAAAGGTCAACAGAATGAATTGAAAACTGCAGCACTATAGCTGTGATATAAGTATGAGCTCTGAACTGGATACTTTCAGTTTGTTATTTCAGCCCTGCATATTACTGAGAGGCAAGACTAGTCTCAGCTGACTTTGGGCAGAGTGGGGTAATGATGGTAATAATACTGAGATGGTAAAGAGAATTACAGAGATATCGTATGGGTGGCATTTTGACCACTTAGGCAACTATGCCGTATGAAAATTAGAACAGTTCCCCAGTGTTTGTATTGAAAAAACTTCCCAATTTCTCCCTTCCACCACCAACGTGGCCACTTGAATTGGGTCCTCTTACAACCTTTTATCAGCTTCAAAATTAAAAACAATGAGGAGCATCAATGATTAATCATTTCCCCAAACCTCAGCATTTATTGAACTGCAATGTAATTTTTGTCATTTTAACACATCAAAATTTTCTCTCTTGTCAAGCATTCCACCATGTGCTGATTTACAATAAAGTTTTTAATTTATTTTGATAACCACAAAATATTATTTTCATTCATTTGTTTCCATTCAATTTTCTGCAATAAATTAGGTTAAGTTTGCTTTGATACTCCTTTTGGTATATCCCAGACCCAGCAATTTTTAAGAAAGGTAGTATAATGTGAAAGAGAAAAAATTAAATCAAGTAAGAAGAAAACCCTGAATGTTCACTGGAAGGACAGATTTTGAAGCTGAGGCTCCACTACTTTGGCCACCTCATGAGGAGAGAGGAGTCCTTGGAAAAGTCCCTGATGTTGGGGAAGATTGAAAGCAAAAGGAAAAGAGGATGGCAGAGAATGAGATGGTTGGACGGTGTCATCGATGCAATATGGATTTGACCAAACTCCGGGAGGCAGTGGAAGATAGGAAGGCCTGGCGAGCTCTGGTCCATGGGATCACGAAGAGTTGGACACGACAGAATGACTGAAGAACAACAAAAGAAGAAGAAGAAAACCAAACAAACAAACAAACAAAAAATCCCCAAAACTACAATAATCTATACACTAGTTACAAGCCATCTAATATAATAGCATAGAGGTCTGAAAGTCTGTGAGGCCTTCTATAAACAGCTGTAGACCCCACAATCTCAGCATGGTGTTTATTAAAATTAAGCACATGGTGGTGAGAATTGGCAGTCATTCAATCTCTCCCGCAATGCTTCAGCAAAAACAATCTGCCAAGCCAAGTTTGTGGCAGTGCAAATTACTTCTCTCCATCTCTAGCAAGAGATAATCTGGGTTATGCTTCAGACTGAGATTTATTTTAGACTATTTCAGGTTTATTAACTCTCAAAAATTAAAGAAGAGAGAGAGAGAAGAGAGAGAGAGAGAGAGAGAGAGAGAGAGAGAGAGAGAGAGCATATATGGACTACTGCATAATGAACTCCCACACTTCTTTTATATTTGAACATTTTCTAGTCATCAAAATGAGTTTAGGATCCTTTGTTTAGAAGCATAGGATAATTGAGTTGAAAGGGGGCTATAAGGCCACTGAATCAAACTCCCTGCTCAATGCCGCAAGCCAAATCAAAGCAGATCTTACATATGATTGCTTTTTTATTTAAACTGAATCCCTCCAACACTGGAGTAGCACACCACCTCCCTAAGGAACTGTAATTCCCCCATTGTCTTATTGCCCTAAGAAGAAGTTTTTCCTGATATTCAGCCTATGTCCGGCTTCCTGTAACTTGAGCCCATTATCTATACAGTATATCCTGCACTCTGAGATGTTCGAGAACAGATCCTACCTCTCCTCTGTATGACAAGAGTGAAAGATAAAATAAGAAGAAGGAAATGGCAAGACATTTGAAAACAGGATAGATCCTAAATCTGTCCCAAACATATATGTCAATCAGCCCATAATGTCAAGCAGGAAGAACAGACTGATGATGACTTGGTGATAATTCTCACAACTTCTCACTTCCTACTTGGCTTCACTGGGAACAGATACAACCCACTATTTATGCACAAATCTTTATAAAACAACTAATGCCTCCTATCCCTAAGTAAATGGACTGTGTTATCATAACATTTGAGTGTAAGCTTCATATTTGGAAGTCAAATATTGATGGGGCTTTGGAAAAAATGCTCTTGCTGGAAGAGAAACAAACTCATACGTGTGGGTAAGAATGTGAGGCTTTAATCCATCCCATTACAAAAATCAGCCAATTAGTCAGCATTGATCAAGAACCTTTTAGTTTAAATACTTATCTTAATGTTGTGTGCACACAGCATTTGGCTGCAGCTTAGCCCCATGGCAGTGGATATATTTAATTATTCAGTTGATACAGCTTTGCTTAAGTTCTTCTTCTTCAGAGGACATCTCAACCCTTGTCCTACATTTGTTCTTGAAAACATACGGTAGAAAGCCTGCAGCCATTGACCCTTTCATCAATGACTATTATGGTAGGCACAAAAGCATCCAACCACCAAGCTGCAAGAGATGATGCTCAAGATCTCACCCTTCTCCCAGCTGATGTTTGTGCAACTCTGAACTCATCTCATGCAATTGTAAAGGACAGGTGAGCAGTGCAGTTGCCCTGGGTGCAAAATTCTTAGGGATCCAAAATGTTAGGACTGCTAGAAGGCTGTTACTTAATGAGGAGGCGAGGCAGGGTGGGGAGGGGGCAGTGGCACCCCGGCCAAGGTTGTATTCATGACTGGCCTCTGTACCACCTGGGGCAGCCAGCATCATTTGTGGCCAGTAATCTGATCAGTACAGGGAGTTGCCCCCCACAGACAACTGAAAGGGCGCTCTGGGCTGACTCTGCAACCTATTCCACTCCACCTGTAGGCAACATGTTCACAGCCCAACCATCATTTGACCATTCCAGTACTATTTAGATGAATACTGTATCTGAATAAGCTTCTATTAGGACACTATTTCATATTCTGTTTTTGGAATCACACATGGATACCCCTTGAAAACCCATTTGTTTTTCCTCAGTCTAAGTGTACAAGACAAAATCAGAACAAACTCACTAGGAAAGGAACAATGATTAAGGATCATTCATTTGGGGTTTGTTCACAGATGGTTGGAACACTTCTCCAAAACAAAACAACTGTCTTTATACTGTTAACTGTTCTCCTCTTGCAAAGGATAACAAATATATAAGCCCACACATTTTCATCTAGAAACAATTATCTTTATTAATTTGTGAATAATGCATTTCTTCAGAAATAATAGGAAATATATGAATGGCAAAGACAGCGGTATATGATTGCTTTCCATAAATTAAACATTAATAGGTGCAAACACGTCAGCATGTTTATACTGGCTATTCAGAGCTCTGAAGTATTTCACTGACTTTTTTCTGATTAGTTTTCAAAACGTTATGCATTTTCAATACCTTAGTCAGATGACTAGTACATCTGTTTGGCCTCTGTTCATAAAATAATATTTGGCAGGTTGGAAATAAAAATCAATGACTTTAAAACATCAAATTAATATAAACCATGATTTAGATAAAATGATTTTTAATTTAAATCATTAAAAATCTCCCCTATAAATGGGTGACATAAACATGGTGGGTCTGCTTAAACTTAAATTGACCCTGCTTTCCTCAGCTAAAGCCCTTTATGCTTCAAGCATAATGTCTTCAAGCATAATGTCTAAAGAAGGTTCAAGTCACTTAGATATATAGTGTATGTTGGTCAAGGTATGGCTAGGGAGAGTGAAACTGTTTTGTTTTGCATTCACCTCCATTGAAAAGTTTAGAATTTTCCATTCTAAGTATGTAATTTGAAAATTCAGATACAGTCTTCAGAAATGAACCAAAATAATATTTTAATTCTTTTTCACGGGCTCAATTCCAATATCCTACAGTTACATATACATTTATCTCACCAACTGCCTATCAAGAAAGTTGAAGTGAAGAGTCTTATAGCAAAGAGAACTTGTAACTTGTCCATTCTAACACAGTTGGATGTGCAAGATGCAAACCCAGACTGCCTGGATGTACAAGTCTGTCCACTTCTTCCACAACCAATTTTGTTTAATTTGAGAGGTAGGATTTTTTCCATTCCGTATGTGAAAAAAAGCAAATTATAAACTGAATTTCATTGCTCATCCAAACAGCTTCATCAGTCAGACTGACAAAGCTGTTTGGATGAGTAGTGAAATGTTTCAGTCTCTCAAGAAAAGAAATACAGTTGATTCAGCTTCCAGATACACTCACCTGGATGACTGAGAATCTTCACAGACATATCAAAACTCCCTGTTTCACATTTCTCAATGAATTCCTTGTGGGAGAAAGAAACTCCCCTGAAGATCCTTGTAAATAAGCTACCAGTGTCTTGTAAGAAGCATCCTTTACTCATCAGGACATAGGGCACATTCTCTCTCCATGTGACTCAATGGAAAAATACCCTTTTCACCCACTGGCAATGCTGTCCACTCAAATCCAAATTGCTCTACTTCATAAAAAAGCCTTAGGCAAATCACAGTCTCCCAGCCTCAGTCATCTCTTCTGGAATTTGGGGAATAACAATACTAATTGCAGGCTTCTTGTAAGGATTACAATAACTAGATAATTCTCATGGAACACCTGAGAGCTCCGTACAACTATCACTCAACTGCATTTTTTTTCATATTAAAGATCTAAGTTCACATAAAGTCATTGTTTCACAAGCAACACTGCATTCCAGTATACATGTACTAGTCTTGTTTCAGTGAATTAAAGGAATGGTTCCCCCAGTTAAGCAGTTAATGGATATAGAGTTTCAGCCTAATTTATATAATAAAGAAGAAAGTTGTGGTTTCTGATTTGAGGGATGGGGACAGCACACAATAAATATGTTTCTTAAACTATGGGTACAAAATCACATTATGGTATTTTTCAGACTCAAAGACATTTTTTTAAATATTGACAAAGGTTTACAAATGGATGCAGCTTCTCTTTTCCCACCCTTTAACTGTCTGAGAGCAAAGCCTGCTTACCAGAATTTTTGTAGTATAAGCACTGTTGATGGCAATTGCATTAACCAGCAAATCCAGAGTTTTGGCTGGAATAGAATCTGGGTCAGGTATCTCTTTATAATGGGCATCACCGATATAGGCTTGTACTACTGTCATTCGGTTGGTTGTTAATGTCCCTGTTTTATCAGAACAGATGGCTGTAGCATTACCCATAGTCTCACACGCATCTAAATGACGGACCAGATTGTTATCCTTCATCATTTTCTAAAGAAAAAAAATATTTAAAAAGCTTATTTCAGTAAATAGGTTGAAAAACCCTTATGGTAATAAAATGCATTATTACCTTTTAAAGGAGTAAATACACATTGAACTCACAAAACTATATTTGTTCCTGATAAATAGAGATCTAGAACCTTCAGTCTGCCAGAAGATGTTGCCACCACTTTATGAAATTCAGCTATTAATTTATTTAAACATAAACCAACATTTCTGCATTTTAATTCAAAAGAAACATGTGCTGCTGGATGGTACAACTGCATAATCACATCCAGCTTCAATGCCTGACACAGCTATCAATAGTGATGCTGATTTGAATGCAAGAGAATGAAATGTGAGGAGAAAATATACAAATGGGTGCATTTGTATTTGTTGAGGGCATAATACGCAAAAAGTGACACAGTTTGCCATTAAAATAACAATTCTTGATTTAAGCAAGACAGTGAACACTTTAAAAAGAGAAAAGCATAGTCCCACTCCTAAATTTGGAGCTTCCAGAAAATGTACTTCTATCCTAAACAATGTGGGTTGAAACTTACATGCAAGATTGCGTCTTTCAGGTACAGTACTTTATAAGTCTGCCTGGGCTTTAAAATCACCAAGGGAGACCTTTCTTTCAATCCTGCCACCCTCACAAGTGTGTTTGTTAAAGACTGGAGAGAGGGCTTTCTCTGACACTGCAAGTTGTGGCACATCTCCTGAGGAGGCAGAACCGCACCCCCCACCCCCCAATTTGCTATCTTTCATTTCAGAGAACAGGCAAAGACCTTTCTGTTCAGGTTGGCTTTTTGTTAGTAGCCAGCTGCGTAAGGGTGAGGGAATTCCTGAAATTTTCTTTGTCTGTTTTTAGTTTTGAAATTGTATCAACATAGTAAGCTGCATTGGGTCCATGGAGAAGAAAGGTGGGGTACCATTCTTTCCACGGTAAACTATCTCCCATGTTTCCAGTCTGTGGCCTCCTTCAAATTGCTTTCATTGAGGATAACTGCCCTAAGTGAACATTCACGATAAGTGAGATGTGTAAGTAGTGATTTCACCAGCTCCATTCTCTCTACCATGTCAGATGAGTTTTTATGGAACAGTGAAGATCTCTATGCTGAGTATACCCTTCAGTTTTTATTTAAAATCTAGATGATAAACCACATACTGGACAAAAAATCCAAGGCAAATTACAAGCTACACTCAAATGTAGTTTCAAATTTATCAAATTTTATGTTTTTAATGGATCTGTTTTCTTTATTACACAATTGTGTGACACAATTTAAAAATATGAACATATATGAAATATAAGTAAAAATTGTTTAAAAATTAAAATGTTAAGAGAATTAGACAATTTTAACCAGAAGTGAGATAGTGGATAAAATCAAAAAAATAGGTACTACTGAATACCTCTTACAGCATTTGAAAAACTTTTTAGTGTATACCTCACTATTCAGACAAATAAGATGTCTATATAAAATATTGTTAGGGAATTCAATGAACTAGTGATCTTGGACAAATTTTGCAATTTGTTTTTATTTTTTTATTTTGTGCCCATCACTAGTAAAGACCAGTCAGTTTTGGTCACTGACATATAAGATACTAAAGTATACAAATCAACCATTTCAATTAAACCAGTCATTAGCCTTGATACATGTATTCTCATACAACATGATAAGATCTTATATCAAGATCTTTTCACACTTCTGCTTATAGTAGTGCATCAAGAACTGCAAAGAACATGAAGGCTACCATAAAACTCTCCTTGAATTCATGGCATAAATGCCATTTCTTTATCAGAAAGATGAAGAGAAGAAGTAAAGAATAAGGACACAAATTTCTATAATTTTACTCCAATTGTGCTTCCATTTATTACTTATTTACAGTTATATGGCAATGATACAATATGGGAATAATATTTTGATGAATCATCCATGCACTCATGGGAATATCTTGAGTAATATGCTCTGCAAAATTTTGATATGTTTAATGCTAAAATGCCTCATAAAATACACTGATGTATAATTAAAAATATTAATACAAACAGACTTTTTAAAGAAAAGGATATAATAGGGAAAGGATATTGCAGGTATTAAAATGAGCATCTTCAGAGGATAAAAGTGATTCAGATTTCCTCATAATGGTTTATCAGCAAATTATCTTATATTACAATAATTATACATTTAGGACTCTTATTTTTTATATGTGTTTAGACAGTTACTTACTTTTACAGAATAAGCAAGAGAAATGGTAACAGCCAGGGGAAGTCCTTCTGGCACAGCGACTACAAGCACAGTCACACCAATTATGAAGAACTTGACGAAATACTGTACATAGATTGGAGTGCATTCAGGCAACCATGGCTTCTTTGCAATTACGAAGTTTTCAATAGTGAAGTATAATATTAAAATGATGACAGTGATGGCAGACATTACCAGACCTGAAATAGACAAACAAATGTACAGTATTTTATTTATGGCTGTATTTATTTACCGTATTTATCGGCGTATAACACGCACAGGCGTATAACACGCACCCTCATTTTAAGAGGGAAATTTCAGGAAAAAAATTAAATTTCAAATAAAGAACTTTGAAGCAAAATAAGGGTAGCTCAGAACTTTTTTTTATTAATGTCTCATTCTTTTCACCGGACAGACTGCATTTCCTTTGATCGTTTAACCGGGAGGTTTCCTGAGGATACTGCACAAATATTGTATATTTCCCCCGACTCTCCACCCCACCCCACCCCACCCCACCCCACCCCTCCCTTCCCTTCCCCTCCCCACCCAACCCAACCCAACCCACATCTACCTGCGATGCATCCAATTTTTTAACTCGTTTTTTAACACCTCCTCCACCTCCCCGCCGAGTCCTCCTCGCGGATTCCTTTGTGCCTTTGAAGGCAACCCCGTGGCGGGTGCCTCTCCCACGGGAAAAAAAAACGGAAGGGGCCTCTAAAAGTACAGCTAGGCGACAGGTGGCAAGCGACTGGCCCCAGTGCCTCCCATGCCTCCGGTCCCATGCCTGCCTGCCTGCCTGCCTGCCTGCCCGCACCCTGAACCAACGCCCAAGAGGAACGCTGCGTTTTGTAGGGAGCGGAGGTGGGAGGGGAGGAAAGGGAAGCATGGACGCGCCTCCTTCTAAGACCCGCCCCGCCGCCGGATCACAGGATCGGGAAAGCCGGGAGCCTCCCCCACCCACCCCCTCCTCCTCAGGTAGTAGAAGCACAAACGCGGGGCTCAAGAGGGAGGGATGGGGAGAGAGGGAGGGAGAGAGACTCCCCATCCCGACCGGGAAGGGCGGGGGAAAGGAAAAAGGGTGTCCTCGCTTCTGGGTCTGGCAGGCGGCGGCAGCCGCTCCCTGTGAGAGATTCGAGCGGCCGCTGAGGGGGAGCGGAGTCGCCTCCGCTCTTCCCGACTGAGGTGGTTAAGGAAGGGAAGGCGCCGCCGCCGGCGCCCTTCCTGCCTGCCTGCCTCCTCAGCGCTTCCCCCCACCCGCGCCACCTCCAGCACCAGCGCCACCTCCGCCGCTTGGACTTCCCCCCCCCTCGCCCCACACCGGGAATTGGGGGTTGGCTCTGCCTGCCTGCCTCCCTCCCTCCCTAGGTCCCAGACTGCATATAACACGCATACATCATTTGCCCCTATTTTCAGGGGGAAAGTGCGTGTTATACGCCAATAAATACGGTATATTATTGATATGTTGCCTTTCTACCATGGTGACTCACAACAGATTTAAAAACATGCTTACAATAGATTTAAAAACACCACATTTAATAAAACAATTATTAATATTAAAAAACAAATTGTAAACTGATTTTAAAACATTTTAAAAATCTGTAAATAGAAAAAACAGCATTGTTAAGAGAACTTTGAGTGAGATTCACCTTGCAGAGTCCCTGCCTGCCTTTAAGGGCTCTAACACAAGTCCTTTAAAATGCTGATTAAATTTCAAGATAGAGCGTTTCCAAAAATCTTGTCCCCACAGCCACCGGGCTTTTTTTAAAAAATGGTTATGCCCCCTCTAGTGAGTTTTCCAAGACCTACCGGAGAAGTTGGGAATATTTTGCTTCGGTAAAAAATTTCAGCCAGAAATCCGTAGGAGCTCATACATGATCCAGTTTTCTGTCCCCCTCCCCAGCCCCAACCAGCTCGTCCTGGGGCTCGTTGGCGCTTAAAAAAAATTCCCCTCTCCCTAGCGCTGATCAGCTGGCCTTCGGGCTGTCAGCGCTGTTTTTTAATTTATTTTTTCTAGTGCCACCTGCTGGCTGTGGGGCTCGTCAGTGCTTTTTAAAAAAAATCCTTGTACGTGGGAATGGAGATCCCATATCTTCAGTCATGTGACCAAGAAAGAAGAAAAGCTGGACTTTCAGAATATCTGGATCTTCCCCCAGGTGAGAGAGCGACCTAAGAAAGCAGTTAAAATGCTGCTTTTTAGAGAGGCATTTGGCGACCATTAATTAATTTTTTTGGACCTGTAACTTAGATTGCATACCAGTTTGTTGTTGTTGTTGTTGTTGTTGTTGTTTTATTTTTTATTTTTATTGCATTGTTGCAAACCATCCGGAGTTCTGGTTGGAAGATGAGCAGTAAATAAATAAATAAATAAATAAATAAATAAATAAATAAATAAATAAATAAATAAATAAATAAATTTTAAAAAGTCTGTTTAAACTGAAAGGTTTTTGCTTGCCAGCAGAAGGACAAAAGAGAGGGGGCAACTCTGATAACTTTTACTTTAACAAGTCAAACCATTATAGTTAAAAAATTATTTTCTTTGAAATAGTGGACATCACAGGGGCTAATTGGTTAAACTGTAGTACTGCAATCAAAACTCTGCTTAAGACCCAGGTTCAACCCCAAGTAGCCACCTTGAAGTTCACTCAGCCTTCCATCCACCCAGCTTGAAAGCTGGTGTGTGTGTGTGTGTGTGTGTGTGTGTGTGTGTGTGTGTGTGTGTGTGTGTGTGTGTGTGTGTGTGTGTGTGTATGTGTGTGTGTTTGTGTGTGAATGTGTAACCTGCATAAGTGGAAGTTTTTGAAGCTCAGAAAAATACCTGTTTTTCCCTGTTGTTGTTTTTTTTTGGGGGCAGAAATTTATGGAAAAAAATTAAACATGCTACATTAGCCCCCCCCCACACACACACACCTTTTACAGCTTGAAAGTCATACTGTTACTTTAGGAACATAAAAATAATAATAAAACTATGAACAATTTGATTTGATATAAAATTATCACAGCTAGCTTATTAAAATATAGTGTATTCAAACAATTATTACAAAAAGAATTTGCTTTATAAATAATATTTATTTGTAGTTGTAAGTAACAAATGGAGTAACAATCTCCTGAACCTCTACAAAACAATGTTTAAAAATCCGGAATTAACAATTAATCCTATTTCCTCTACACAGTATTAAATAAAAAATAAAATAAAAACCTTATTCTCATAAAAAGAATTGAAGAGAGGGGAAATTGAAGGGAGTGGGACTAAGTTTCAATGATAATTTTTAGAAATTATTTGGAAAATATTTGAACACCCTGTCTTAAAATATTTTATTCATCATGTTAAAATAAAACATTTTATAATCATTTTGTTTTCTTTTTCGATTTTTCCTATTTTCCAGAAAAAAACCAAAGTGGCTCCAGGAAAACACACACGAAAAAACAACATTTCCCCCAAAATTTCTGGGTTTTTTTCTGGGCCTCAACATCAATAGGTAGCATACAAGCAGCATGCTTGGTTTTGCTTAGCTTAGCTTTAAGAATAACCAAGAGTGCATGGTTGGACACGGGTTCCGTGATTGCACTATCGTGGAGGAGAAAATAGTAAGATTTTGTCCACAGTGTCATGTCTAAAGGTGCTTTTTACAGGAACAATGAACAATAAAAATGTAATCCTAAAGCTTTATACAGTAGCACACTTTACAGTATATGTCGAAGTCCTATAAAACTCAGTGATTTCTTGCATACAACTACAAAACATTTGATACTGATATATGCTCAACTGTTTCCTAATGTAATAACGCTTTTCAGTTGTTTTATTTTTAATATTTTGTGAGAAATCTTGTGTCCCTGCACTGGGAGAAAGGTAGCATAACATTGACAATAAATTAAGTATTAACAAATTTAATTATCCTGGAGCCAGTGTTCATTAAGGCACAAAAATACTCAACATTTATTTATTTATTTATTTATTATTGAATTTATATCCTGCCCATCTTCCCAACAGGAATTCTGGGCGGCGAACATGGCAAAGCAAATCAGGAAATACACACAATTGGGTACAATAAAACACAATAGGGAAACATAATCAGCAGATCAACATAAATTAATAAGAAGCAAATTAAAAGAATTGCAGCAGGGGCGCACCCTTTAATTCAAACCTCACCGCTGCTATGTCAAATTCGACCTAATTATCAATGGCGGGAAGAAGAAAAAAAAGGCTAAGCTAGGTCACCAAAGGCCTCGCGGAATAGAATGGTCTTCACCTCTAAAGGCTTCATTATCAATTTGGGGTACTTCATCAAAGTGCACTGTGGTGCTGTCTGCCTTTGCACGATAGTCATGTTTGTATTATTTTATTTGTTAAGTTTACACTTCTCTAATGACCTTAAAGTAGGGCACATAGCTTTCTTCCTCCAGTTTATCTTCACAACAAGTTCATGGAGAAAGTTAGGCAGGTGAAGTGTGATCAGCCCAAAGTCACACTATAAACATCACAGCTGAGTAAAAACTGGAACCCTCATCTTCTGCATACTAGTTCAAGATGGTGAGTTTAAACATAATCAGGATGGTGAGTTTAAACATCATGGCTCATGTTTCAGAACGGACTTAATGCTATGTTTCCATCGGACAATGTTAAAGAATTCATACCAAATAAACGAAATATTCAGCAGTGTCTCTGAGGGTTTTCATTACTTCTTCCAAATTCTATCGATTTCTTTACTCCACTTGTCTGTTTGACCCTCACTTGTGGCTTATGAACAAAGGCTACATATTTTATACATACAAGGCATTATATTTTTTCAAATAGTTGAATGATGCACTGCCAGAATGGCACTTTTAGTGGTTTCATTGCATTAGTTGCAATGACAATAACGTGTTATTCTATTCTATTCTAAAATGAGGAAAACTGTACTTGATAATATTTTCCATCTAAAATTCACAAGTCCTGTTTTCAATATTTCAAGCCTCCAGATTTCTATCTTGGATTGATTGATAGATTGTTCTCTTAGATTCATCTAGCTATCTTAGATGCATCGCCAACAGGACATCTCCTATACATTCCTCAATGTAATATCTGCAATATCCCAACAAAGGTACATCATACCTGCTTTGCCTATTTGGACAGCCAGTTTAGTCAGCTTGCCCTGGAGGACTGATTTTTCTTTCTTATGCATGTTAGCCTTCCTCTTGTCTTTATCATCCCCATCTCCACCTTCTGCACTCTTCAGTGGTTGCATCTCCATCGCCGCAGCACCGTCCTGTTGCTTAGCTAACAGTGAGAAAGCGAACACAGAGAACACATGATCATTGAAGAATGTTAGTATAAATCCTAACTCATAAATTTAAAAAGGAGTTAGACTAAACTATTTAAATAATTTAAATGATCAACCATTCTTCGATTTTAATACAGTTTTTTGGAAGGACCAGAGTCAAGTGCTGCAAACGTAAGGCTTTGGTGTTGGGCTGTTGGCCTTTTATGGGTAAAACGAGTATATCTCCAGTGGGCAACAGTTATCATTATTAAGCATATGAATCTTGACCTTACCTACTAGTTTTCCATCAGACTATAATAATAGTGACTCACCACTGACTCTTCTACTTTAGATGTAGAAACTGCTTAAAAGCTAGCAAGCGTTTGTTTTAGAAGTTTTTAAGTAGACACTGCATGATCATCTAATGCCCTGGCAACAGCATTATAAAGCCTGTTTCCCAGTATTAGCATAGCTTCAGTGTGGTCTATGAGAGAACCGTCTATTCCATAAACAGCATCCAAACACTAGCTAACATTCGTGCATTGATGAACTGATGAAAAAACAAAAGCTTTTGTCTTGGCTCAAGCCATGGAAGGCGCTCATGCTACTCAACTCATTAATGAAAAGATGTCTGTGTTACCACCTTACTATTGTTTGTTTATTGCCTTTATTAAGGTGACCACTATGATTTGTACTTTTCCGGATACTGCTGAGTTACTGCTCTGATTCTTAGTTGGCACTTTGGGGCATCTTTTGAAATGGGCTGCTCTGTGAATTAATTTATGCCAGAGCAAAGCCAACGTTTTAAAAGCATGCTATTTTTAACAATAACACTCAAAATAAGACAGAGTTATTACATATTCCATTAATTTCATCTTGTTAACTGGAATGAAAAGCAAGGAAAAGAGAGGTGAGCAAAATGGCAAGGCAAAAGCCAGTGATGAAAGAATCCAGAAAGTTCCTTTCTGAAGACTGTGCCATAAGAGCTTCACCAGCTCAATGTATTTATGTCATATTCTCATCACTGTCAATATAACAGCTAAGGTATGCTGTGGCCAAGCATAGTGTCAACATCAGCTTTGCAATCCTGATTAGAATGGACAGTAAACATCCAAGAGAATAGGTGTGTTCTTACATCATTTTAATGGTGTCGCTCACAAGATGTTCCCAGTGCCCACAGAATATTAAGGTGTTTACTGGGTGAGCCTGAAGCACACTGTGCATTTAATCCAAAAATAAACAATGTAGCTGTCCACAAAGACGACTGAGTCTAACAGAAGATCAAAATCATATTTTCATTGGTTTGTTTCCTTAATGATTCATGCATTTTAAAAAACAAAGTTTTGCTTAATTTTCTATCACTTATTCTCTCTGGAAAGGAAAAAAGTCAAAACACTGCAGTTAGACAACGGAAGAAAACCAGTGTTAAATAGGGCAAAAGAAAGATTATTTTGCAGAGAAAACAGGGAACCTTGATTTGTGATATCCATAGACAACAAATACAGATAAAATGTGACAGCTGAAGGTTAAATCTTGGAAAGTGATGTGTTTCACCCACAGAGAGCTTCATCAGCTTGAAATGCCTTTTTCTGAACCTCTCTTTACACAACAGAGAAACTCATTTTCAACTGAAATGTTTCTCACCTGTTCAGCTGTGCACTGGCTGCAACCATCAGTGCAACTACTACTAACTGGGTGTGTGCTCTGTTGAATCCACACATCGCTCCAGGTTTTTCAGCCTACACTGTCAAAAAGCTCATGTATATGTGAACTGCTCAAGCTACAGCTTTTTAAAAACCCTTAATGCAGCTAGAATACCCAAAAAGGAGCATTATCAGTGTTTCATAGAAATAATTGCATAAACACAACATCGTGGAACTAGCAGTACAGGTATGAAAGGGCAGCAGTTCCAGAAGAAAAAGGTGTGTACAGACTCCACATGAGCATCCAGCACAAGACGAAATGTCCAGGGCCTACAGAGCTCAGTGAAGGCGATACCAGGCTGCCTCTTTTTTTTTTGAACAGTTAATGTCTCTTTCTAGGGCTAGCACTGTAAAGAGAAATGTTAGCCCAGGCTGCAGCAGAGAACTACAGTCTACAATGTCTCTTGGTCCTGTTCCCATCGTAGAACTCTTTGACTCTTTCAGTACGATTTGTCACCAGAGTGAGTCATGACAGCTCCCCTTGGACAGAAGCCCTTCTAGCGGCATCCTCAGTCTGTGGCTCCAACATGAAAGGCTAAGAGAGGCAAGCAACCAAATGCAAAAGATGTTTCTTATCTCTGTATCTAGACCACTGCTTCCCACAATTGGGTGCCCAGATGCTGATGGCCAACAATTCCCAGACTCTCTTCAGTAGATGACTAGGGTGTCTAGGGATTGAATTTCAGCACTAGCTATGTTTGGCAACCACTGATCTAGAGCCAGCTATAGGCCATATACATTACCTGGAAGAGGGAAAGCACAAAGTTCTTGTACCAGTTCTAAGATGGACTTTTTTAACCCCAGAGTTTCTTTGGCTCTTTATAGCCATTTCCTCCCCACACAGGATATTTTCCTCCTGGATTCCCCAACAGTTTACTTGCTAAGCTAAACTCAAGAACATTTTTTTTTTAAAAAAAGCCCTCCTTAATATAAAAGAAGGTTACCTTTATTCTGGTTGTTTTCCATATTTCCATCCTGCATTTTACCTATACGATAAAAATTGTAACAAACAACAAAGAACAGACCGTAAACAATCAGTACACAAAGACAGAACGCGACAAGTGGAAATCTAAATAAAAAGGGCTGACACAAGTTATGAGCGTGTTTTAAATAAAGTTTAGTGCAAATTGTTAGGATGTCTCTATGTGCATGAATAGCTTCCAAGGCAAACAAAAAAACAAAATTACAAAAAGTTTATCATTTTACAATGGAGTCGTCCTCTGTTGCAGTCATAATAGAAAGCTCTGCACCTAATGATTCAGCATGGTGTGAACTGCTCTTTCCACAGCATTCTACTATCAGGAAACACCTTTTGTGTTGACACATTTGCATAAGAATTTCACACACTGCAAATTTCACAAACACACAAAACACTCATTTCACAAAGACCACTTAACAGGTTTGTCTGTTCTTCCTGTTCCCTCACAAAAATTTAGTGTGAGCATCTGAGTTTGGAAAAGGTCCTTTTTTGGGCTGCTAGTCCTGGGATTTCTGGGAATGGTGTTTTTTTCCAATTTGTGCTGAATACAAGTTCAGCTGAACTTGAGCACTGAACACAAACTTAGACACAGTGCTAAACTAACTGCTCAGTTGTATAGAACATTCATAACTGAATGAGGCAGACCCTGACCACATATCAGGACCTATCTGATCACTGTCTTATCCTGTCCTGAAGAGACGTGGGGATGGGGGTGGGGATTCACAATGTGGGAAAGGATTGGATAATAGGTTGCAGCCTCTCAATGGATGGGTCCCATTCCTTCTTCAATGACACTATAAGGGAAGGCATTGTCTTCTGGTGACATTTCTTTCTGTTGAAAACAATGAGATTGAACATCAAGCCACATGATTCCCAGGTGAAAATGTTGCTGACATTTTCAAGTGAGGGACATGAGCCTTGTAGTTCACCTTCCATTACCACAAAATAAAAAACAAAAACATTCCTGCTAACTTCATTACATCAGAAGCTAGAGATTGATAAGCCAATTCAAACATTACTTTTCTGTTGCTTATAATTTTTTTAGGGGGGAGGAATCTTAAAATAAAGAGTGAAAATGCCCCTAAATGATCTCTTAAATCAATGACATAACATTTATCATTATGTTAAAAAATGACATTACCAGACACTGCGTTATAATTGTCAACATATAACGTCATGTCCTTGTTGTGATTTGTAATGTTTTACTTTCAAATTTTGTGAAAATTTTAAAGTTTATATGAGATTGTACACACTTTTGCATGCAATTAATACATGCAAAATTAGTGCGTGCATTCTGTATGTAGTTCTTATTATGGATGATTTCAAAGCAGTGTTTCTAATGTAACATGATTCCAAGTCTTCAGTTTCACTAATATATGCATATTTAGAATGACAAGAGGGCCATCAAACTTATTTTAGCATAAACTTTCATCAGACACAATCCCTGAAAAGTTATGCCAAACCATACTTGCTTATTTAGCTCTAAATCCAATTATTTGTTCCACCCAGACATACTGAATCAGTGGGGACTTCGTAAATCAATAATTACATAAGTTCTAGTTATTCAATGAGTGTATTTTAGCTGTTAATAAAACTAAATTTAGGCATCTGTTGATATTGCTACAGCAATGAATGCCAACCCATTATATATCTATATCTATCTATCTATCTATCTATCTATCTATCTATCTATCTATCTATCTATCTATCTATCTATCTATCTATCTATCTATCTATCTATCTAATTTCCTCTAGTTCCTCTAGTGCACTTTCTCTTATGCATCTTCCTCTAAGTGTCTGACTTTCTGAACACATTTTTGTGCACATTTTGAAGTAGAAAACACCTATTGAAAAAACCACAGAAATGAGAATTTCAAAGGATTACTAAGAATGTGTTCGCTGTAAGCTTGAAAGTATAATATGAAGTAAGTTTGCATCAAGTTCTTTATCAACTCTATTGGCAAAATCATCCTAATTTTTGACATCTGTGGGAAAAGTAGACAAGCCGTGTGTTCTCCTCCATCTTCAGACCCTTCCACAGTCTGCAACACTGCCCTGGTCCCCAAGGTGAATATTTTCCCTCCATGAGTACAAACACTGTTGCTAGTGGCAAAAGAAGGTTGTGCCCTTTTGAGGGTACTGAATGGTGATCTCCCCCCCCTACCCCTTAGGAGTTTCAGTGTTCAGGAAGAATGTACAAATGATCCAGTTTGAGCTCTGTGCTAAATCAGCTGCACTTTGCCAGAAGATGTTGACTGGTGATCTGCCATTCAAGGTTCAAGCTTGACTTTCAAGACTAATATTTTATATCATAATCCTTGCCAAACATCCAAAGAATCACAGTTTTGGGGAAATTGCTGCTCTAAATTAACTGAAAGAGAGGACCTTTCAAACTACCTTTCTCCCATAAGGCTGTTGAAAACTGAGGCACTACTTTATGATCCAAAGAAGAATATGTTTTATTAAAAATGAAATAATTATTACAGCATGAAAATATAATTATGTTATTTTTGTAACAGAAAAGGATTCTGAGTAGAGAGATGAAAACTGCAGAATATGGTCTGTTTATAGAAATACAAGAGATTATACAATCCAGTTATTATTCTGAGAAATTAGGATGCCTAAATCAATACTCCCCGATTGCCAATATAATGAATGACTTAAATAAACAAACATGGCTATTAAAATGACATGAGTCCCTAGGATTACAGTCGCACAACTAGACTTTTGAAAAAAAAACTTGATGTTGTGCAAATAAAATGGATTTCTAATATAATCAAATCCAAACTGGCAAATTCAGATAGAAAACTATACATCCAAATTTTTCACATATTGTGTGTTCACTTCTGATTTATTTCAGAGTCAGGGACATACATGTGTGCGCATTTATTCATAGACATCTATTTATTCCCTCAAGAGAAATAAGGAAGATAACATGGATATATATATATATAAACTGTGTTTCTTAAGACCGTGGATCTTGATAAAATTAATATTGATGTAGTGTTCATTTTAGGAAAAAATAGTTGCTGAAAGCATATGAATGCCACAAGTGA
Source organism: Phrynocephalus forsythii (assembly GCA_029282475.1). NCBI lineage: Eukaryota > Metazoa > Chordata > Lepidosauria > Squamata > Agamidae > Phrynocephalus > Phrynocephalus forsythii. The sequence goes on along the minus strand of JAPFRF010000011.1, from coordinate 130,225,188 downwards.
TTATTCATATGACTGACAACATTTAAAAGATTGTTCTTGTCTAGTCAGTTATCATGAAACTGTTTTCTATTATGTACCCATTGGGACACGTAATTGTAAAGTAAAATAAATAACTTGAAGAAAATACACTTTGTTCTCTAATACAAATTAGATGAATATTTAAAGGATTACTTTCTTTTTTTCATATCCTATTTAGTTCACCTTGACTGTACTTTTGTATGCAACTTCTATAATTGTCAAAATCAGTTTCTACCTTCCATAGCTTATAATACAGAGGTCTACAATGTGTGAATTTGCCTAATAAGAGGTATGCATGATTTTTAACCTATGATGAACTGATGTTGGGGCAGGGGAGGTAAAGCAAGAAATGTTTAGCTGTGCTCATAACAATCCACTGTATTATGAGAAGGAGTTATTTCTTGCATTAACTCATATGGAAACCAAAATAAATGTTTTAATTTTTGCTTCATCTTTACAAACTCAAAGAATGTCAAGAATTACAATACTATTTTTTATTTTTAATGTGTCTGGAAGATCTGTTGATAAACAAAACAGCAGCACCAAGAAACTCATCAGTATAGAAATCATTTGGATTCTCCCTTTAAATTGTTTCCTTTTGGGTGAACACACAAACTTTAACGGATACAGGCATAATATTTTAAGCATGTAAAACTTTTGATTATGTGTGTTATCTAGCAGGTCTTACTCTTGGGATGAATCTGAGGTTCAACTGATACCCAAAATCTACACACACACAGACACACAGACACACAGACACACACACACACACACACACACACACACACACACACACACACACACACACACACACCATCTTCTGTTCCCTGTAGCCATCCAAAAACTAACTCTGGGCTTCCTTACCAGGACCAGTAGTGGCTATATTTGAACCAGTCCCCCCCCCCCAAAAAAAACACACACACACAAAGTGGCCAATGTTAGCTATGGTCTAGGACAGTTCTTCATGTACCAAGCAGGATAATTAAAACATTAGGTCATAAAAGACTATTAACTAATATTGCCTCAAAAAGATAGCCCAACAGACTGACAATTAACAAGGTATGAAAAGGTCATGAAGTTTGGGAAAGGAATACAAAAGGACAAGTCTGATACTGTTTAGGGGTCAATCTCAATGAGTGCATTCAGCCATGGAGATAAAAACTTGAACGAGAAAGTGGATGCAGTGTAACTAGAGGGCGAATAAGAGCAGGAAATGAAAAACAACAGAATACAGAAGATGTAAGAGTAGCTATAAAGAATCCTATGGAAGCAGAAGGAGACTGTTGTCCTCAAAAAGCAATGGAGTTATAGAGTTGGCAAATGAAAGATTTCAAATGGCCAATCCCATGATATTTTGTAGTAAAGCTAGGACTGACAAATACAATATAACAATATCTCAGGGAAATGAAATTGGATATGAGATGGAGCATCTTAGCCATATTTTATACAGACCCAGAAATGTTGGCTGATTTACTGATAGGTTAAAACTTTCGAGGATAATTTATGCAGTTTATACAACCACAATGGAACACTCCAAGCCAGGGGTTCCCAACCCCTGGTTGGCAGACCAGTACCAAGCCATGGTGTGTTAGGAACTGGACTGCACAGCCAGAAAGGTTCTTTCTATGCCATGCACCTAAGCGGGCATACATGCTTTCTCCCCCATTGGTGCACAACTTTTCCTCCCCTGCGTATCCATCATGACCATTTTTATTTTGGTTGTGATGGAACCAGCCAGGGAGGAGCTGTGTGCACACACAGATGAAAAAGTCCCACACAGCAAAAAAACTTGTCTTTGCTGCCAAAAAGGTTGGATCTAAGCCTCCCTGTTACTGGGGCTCCCTGGTAGGAAGCTTTACATTTGTCCGGAAGCTCTTTTTCTTAAAACGGACATTGTGATCCAGACTGCCAGAGATGAAATTGGAAACTAAGCTTTCTGATCAAAGTCCACAGGCCCTTTCTTGAAAATTGATTTAAGCAAAGAAGAATGATCCACATATCTTGCCATAATTTGTTTTCTGTTTCTTCAGCTCCACCTCCAAGGTGTCCGGCCTAATAAAGGCCCATGCAAAGCTGAAAGCTAGCTGACATTTAGGTGGTCTAATAAAGGTATCAGCCATCATTGCTTTGGGGATGTACAGGCTGCACTGTTCTTTCTACCATTTTCAGACCCATCTCATCTGTTTTTCAAATATGTAGTTCTCATTTACAATCAATCAGAAAAAATCAAGTTGCTAAGAGCTGTAGGTATTCTGATTCAAGATAAGAAATGGTATGTAGCCATCTGAAAGCAATAAATCTTCACCCATGTTTTAATTTAATAGGGGGGATGCTTTATCAAATACTGATTTCCTAACGATTAACCTTCAGATTTCAACTTGGCAAGCACTGTGAACCCCATTGGAAACCTAGAACCTCACTCGCACAAGGCTGTTAAAATGGGGCCAAGTAACTCTTGTGATCTGAAGATCACAGTTCCGGGATTGAGTTTACATAAGCAAAACCTCGGCTGCCTCAGGACCAATACACTCAAAAAAAAATTCCTTCCATGACTTAACCCCAGCAATTTACTTCTTACTCCACCCATCTTACATTTTCAGAGCACTTATCCAGGCTTCATCTTTGAAGGCCTGAACTAGAGCAGTTTCCAGGAGAATTGTTGGCTGGAACTAACTTATTAGAGATGGGCACGACTAGGGAAAATGACGTTTTTGAGTTGTCGTGTGTCGGAGGCAGTCCGTTTCGGCTCGTTTCCGTTTTTTGCGAAATTTCGCAAAAATTAGTCGGTTTGTTTTTTTCACTTTTTGTTGTCGTTAGTACTGGTTTGGGGGGGGTAGCGGGCTCCTGGATGGAGCTGCAGGAGTCAGCCAGAGCCACAAGTGACAGACTAGCAGACTCTTTGCACCCGCTGTGTCTCACGTACTTGCATGTAGTGCAATGCAAGTAGATCTGGCTTAGGGTTAAGACGGGTTAGCGCAAGGGCTAGGGTTAGGCTAGTTACGGGTGAGGTTAGGGTGAGTATTGGGGTGCACCTCTGGGTGCCTCTCTGACCCACTTAGAAGGACAGTGTACTGGCGTATGGGTTAGGCTTAGGGTTCGGGTTCGGGTTTGGGCTACGATTAGTGGGCTGTTTATGCCCGATTGGCACATCCCAGAAGTCTCTGTGGTCAACCTGGCCAAGTGGCCATGCGATTGGTGGAAAATTTGCATGGTCCACTCCGATGGGTGAGCCCATCATTGCAAATGTGCAGGTGTAAATAAAATAAAATAAAATAAAATAAAATAAAATAAAATAAAATAAAATAAAATCAACGGAGACTTTTTTTTTTGCAAGAAAAACCCACTGCTGCTACTGTAAAAATTCAAGCATTTAAAATAGCTAATTTTCGCATGTTTCTGTGGTGCTTTGGTGGGGTTTTGGGCAACGATTTCAAAAAAATATTGTGGTCGCCATTTTGGATCCCCGCACTGCATGGCAAATGGATGCGCCCTCCCAGCCTGGTACAGTCAGCAAAACCTGGCCATGCGATTGGTGGAATGGCTCCAAAACTTTGCATGGTCCACTCCCATGGGCAAGCCCATCATTGCGAATGCGCAGGTGTAATAAAATAAAATAAAATAAAATAAAATAAAATCAACGGAGACTTTTTTTTGCAAGAAAAACCCACTGCTGCTACTGTAAAAATTCAAGCATTTAAAATAGCTAATTTTCGCATGTTTCTGTGGTGCTTTGGTGGGGTTTTGGGCAACGATTTCAAAAAAAATATTGCGGTCGCCATTTTGGATCCCCCGCACTGCATGGCAAATGGATGTGCCCTCCCAGCCTGGTACTAGCAGCGCAGCAGTAGCAATAGCCAAGGAGAGGGGGCGGGGAACCCCCCCCAAATAAAACACCCTTCTGTCCTGGTAGGTGCCCTCAGACAGTTTTCGCCTACTTTTAGGGCCGGGAATCGGTTTTTTTTTAACTTTTAAAAACTTTTTTCTGTGCCGCTTGGCATTGCGTGATCGCCGCGATGCAAGTAACAAGCACGACAAATCAGACCAAATTGTTTGTTCGTCGGTTCGAGCTCGAATTCTGGCGGAGTAATTCCCGTTTCCATTTCCGTAGAGTAACGGATACGAGTAACGGAAATGGAAACGGGAATACCACTTATCATGACTCCACCTGGTGAAGCTTTCTCATGGTTGAGGAAGCTGTCTCCTCAGACTTCTGAACAGGCTATACTGTCTTCACATGCACTAGAATCCAAAGAACTGAAACCAGTACTGACAGGCCTCTGCCCATTTTCTTCAGACACTGCCTATGGCCACATGGCACACTGTGCTCAAAACTGATGGAAGAATTAAAATACAGTTTCTAATATGGCTTAGCAAGCAGTGGTTGAAATGTATTTTTAATAATAATAATAATAATAATAATAATAATAATAATAATAATAATAATAATAATAATAATAATAATAATAATAATAATAATAATAATACAGTAACAACAAGATGATATGAAATAACTATTTTTGGGCCTTAGCCAAAGTATTGGGCACCATTTATTTCTATGGCTATAAAATCCAGATCTTTCACCCCTGTTTTTCTTTTCCTGTTTTAATTGTGCACATTCAGTCTAATGGACCTTCTATGCAGAACAATGCCCTAGCAAACTGCACCCTAGAAGGCACATGGATAAAAGGAGTAGATTGGGGTATGAATCAGCTATGGGCAGTGCAATTCATTAAGGGGCATGGTCCCCCTCTACCTGAAACAATGTGGTGATCTCTCCTTCCCACTCAAGTCCTCAGCCACAAACATCTGTAGGATTCTAGAAAATGCATTTGACTTGCTTAAAGGATACAAAAAATTAAAATCAGATGAATGAACATTCTAAAAATGTCTCCACTTTTAAAAATTATTTTAGTGGTAACAGAAGCCATTCATTATGTAGATGCCCGAAACACAAAAACAAATATAACAAAGATATAATTCTTAGGAAAACTATTCTATCCAAAGCTGAAATGAAAAATTCACCCATTCATACTTACTATACATTTAATCTCCTTGAGGCAGCTTATAGTATGGGCATGCTAAGAAGCTGGCCAAAGACACATTCAGAAATTTTTTAAAAAATGAAATTATATTGGTTAAAAGTAAAACAATGTATGAAACCATATCCAAGCACATGCACAGGAGTACACAGCAATAATTTGCTTTCTAGCATCGTAGTCTACAGTAAATGCTTAGTTCAGTGCTGAGCCCCAGGTTTGTGGGAAGCAAGGTGAAGCACTACAATGCTACTGGTTGTGTTTAAGCCAGATTCCTGACCCCAGCAGGATTGTTTTCCCAAACGATGTTGAGAGACCATGGATGCTTATGAGAGTGCCACATTGGAAAATCAGAATGAAAAACAAAATTCAAAATCATGCTATCGTTCATCTATGCATTGAAAGCATGGAAACAGCAGTTTGACCCTGAAAAACCTTGCAGGGGGGAGTGATTTAATATGCATTTGTAGGATGTTTTCAATCGTTTAATCAATCAAAAAGAAATCCCTTAATTCCTCCTTGCTCTCGTCCCATTGTTCCTTCCCCGCAAAACCAAGATTTGGCTGGCTGTTAAAACATTGGGATTTGTGGCGTCTCTTATAAGCTGCGGCACGAGAGGGGTTTTCACACGGGAATCACATGCACATACAACATCTGTGCAGATCAGAAGAGAAAGAGGGAAGCTTATATAGTTAGGAGAGGAAATTCATCAAATAAAAGCAAGCTAGGTGTTCTTAACGTACCATTGACTAAGCTGGCATTTGCATTATCAGTGGCATTTGCACCTGCTGCCCCATCTGTAGTTGAAGGAGGATGGAAGGAGGTATGGGAGGTATCTACTGAATAATAATGAATAAAAGAAAAAAAAGAATAAATCATAATAATATGAACAAATCCACATGACAGAAACAAGAACATTTATGGACTAATGAGGCTTAATTTTTCACCTTCCAAAACAGATTTGTTTTAACGTAGCTAACATAATGTCTAAAAATGAAGGTTACTACAGGAATGTTACAAAAGTGGGGAACAAAAACTCATACATGGAATATTATAAAAAGAAACGTGAAAGACATTTAACAGAGTTAACAGAGTTGGTGAGAAACTGACTGTAACACATTGGTTTTAAATTCTTTGGTTCCTCTGTGCAGACATTCTTAAGTAGCCTTTTTAAGAAAAAGTTTTTAGTTGAAGCTTAAGGGGAAAAAATCAAATATTATAATTACCTACTTTATATCTAGCTCTAATCTATCTTGCCCAGCCATCTAAAAGGTTCCCTTTAAAACAAAATATTTAACTTTTTTAAAAAAGATTATAGCATATTTATTCACAGCTCAATTGCATACATGCCTACTCAAAAGATATTGCTCTTGAATCCAATGGGACATACAACCGGGTAGGTATGTATAGGATTTCAGACAATATTATAGGTAACAGTGATTCTGGGAAATTCGAGAGTCCATCCGCCAGCCACCTTTGAAACTTCCTCTGTGCATTCAATTCAGGACTGATCAAATAATTTTGCCAGCAATATCCTGTTGTTCCTTTTGCATTAGATTATTATAGCAAGATCAAATGAAATCAAGCACAGTCCTAAAAAGGTCAGCAGTTTTTCTTACAAAGAGAGGGAAGAGGTCAGGCAAAAAGTTCCTTCCCATCAGGAAAAAGGAAGAAATTCCCTGCTGATTTTCTACTGATTGGAATTTAGATGTGTCAGAGCTGAGTGAATAATCCACAACGAATAACCATCCCGAAGTAGTTTTTCTTTGTGGCTACTTCATGAATATTTTTCCTTCAAATGAAAGAGCTTTTGAACTTTCCGAGTTTTATTTTATAAAAGCTTTGTTTCAGTAAGTCATATTTTTGCTTCAGTTGTCTAATTTTAGTTTGTTTACAGTCATGAACAAGACATGTCTGGAGCTGATTAAAGTAAATACTTGGCATGAAGCTCCATTTGCCAATTCCATTTCTAAAGCCAGACACTTATTGAGTGGAAAGAAATCACCCTTCTACGTGTACTCGAATGCCCAAAGGTATGTAAAGGAAGGGTCTGTTGAAGGGGAAATTATCCCTGATAACCTCTCTGCTCCACAACCTCTTAAGCATACGCTCATCTAAAGTGATTGAGATTAAGATGATCTTCTTGAAACATCATTGGTTACCAAAGTTTGACACTGGCTACAAATGTCATAACTCTAGAAAGTTAAAAGGAGGGTAGCTAAAAATGCCAGGTGCAGGGGATTACTGTCTAGTTATCTTGTGTGCTCCCACAGGCATCTGGTGGGGCCACTGTAAGATACAGGATTCTAGACTAGATGGGGTCTTGGCCAATCCAGCATGGCTCTTCTTATGTTCTTAGAATGTTCACCATCAAGGGAAACCTCCAAAACCCCTTAACTGTGATGATATGTAAATCAGTGGAGATCAGGCTCTGATTCTGTATCCGATAGTGCAAAATCAAATGCAGTTTGAACAGTCAGCAGTCAAGCCAGTGTCACTGGCTACTAGACAGGATGGCGATATGCTATCCCAGAGCTGGGTGCCTCTCAATTACACTTGCAGGTAAACAGTGGGAAAGCGTCATTGTCTCCACTGACTCCATGTGGACTTCAGCCAATTCCTGGCCTGTCCAGCACACACTCCAACTTTGTCTGCTAAAGTCAAGTTCCCCATTCACTTGATGCCTGCTAGCCTGGCTCTTGAGTACTCAAGTGAAGTAGAGGGTTTAAACCTACAGCATAGCCTTTGTTTCTTGCCCATATATTAAATGAACATTAAGGCAGATAGTAAGCAGTCCAAATTCAAAATTTTTGCTTGACCATTCACTCAGGTCTTTGTTGTTGGATGGCACTATCTCTGGCAGGAAAGTTCGATTTAAAAGCCTCATCCGTTTTTTGGCATTTGAAGGTTCTTACTCTACCTGTAAGCTGATGTCCATCCTTCTGTTTCATACCTGTGTGATGATTTTTACAACATGTTAATGAGGAAGAAAGGCATACACTATAGAAAACTGAAATGGAAACACATATGACTGGTAGGCTTTCATAAAGCTTCAAGCATACATACAGTGAACGTATGATGTTTGTGCTTAGAAATTAGGACGTCGCCAAGTGAGCACTGCTGCTGTCAACTCCCACCCGTTTTGGTGGTGGGGTTCATGCTGGAATCATGCACAAGCCCTGCTTAAACCAATAGTGTGAGGGGCAGGAAGAGTGCTTGAAGGATTGCAGCTTCATGCAGCCGGATTATAACACCCTTGGAGGCTTGCTTGAGTGATCGCAACATGAATTTTGAGAAGTGTTTTGTTAGATGTTTTATTGGATATGTAATGACTTGTCATGGAAGCTGTATGACACAAACATGAACCTCTCCCCTCCCCCTTCACTTATTTCTTAGTCAACAGAATAGACTAGCAGGTTTTATACAGATAGTAAGGAGTCCAAATTCAAATTCTAAAATAGCAAGATTGTGTTGCTTGACACTGGCAGGAAAATTTGATTTAAAAGCCTCATTCATTTTATATATATAAATGAATGAATGAGGCTTTTAAATCAAATTATAGCCAACATCAAACAATTAAAGTGTAGGGCAAGGAAGAACTGTACACTATGCCAAGAAAAAGAATATGCTATCAAGAAGCAGAATATGTTCACAGAAGGCAGGTGAGTAGACAGTGACAGGCTGCGTAAGAGGACGCATTGTGGCCCTCAATCATGAAAGTGGCTTAATAAATAGCAATCATGTGCCACCAAGTCAAATCCTTTTCAGAGTTTTCCAGACAGAGAGTACTCAGAAGCAGTTCACCATTTCCCTTCCCTTCTTTCAGGAGCATCCCAAGGCTACACAGGCTGGCTCCTCTGGGATTCCATAGTGGGGATTCAAACTGTGTGTCTCTGACTCATCAGCCAGATACCTAAACCACTGAATTACCCAGCCACCAAAATACCTTTGCTCACTTGTTAGTGTTTGGACAATGTGTTTGCAGCCTACCCAACAATGGAATAGCTGCATTATACCTTTTAGTGGGCAAAAAATGCCCTCCGTGTCCAAACGTCATTACAGAAAAAGAGTCCAATAGCCTGAGTAAGGTTAGGTGGAACCTAATGTTAGACAGATTTTAGGCAAGAGGAAGGGTTATGCATGTGGGCTGGGAGTGGAGGTGGAATTAATTCTTTTGATGGAACCACTTACATAAGTGGAAGGATCAGTTTTACTCCAGAATGTAACTCAGTAGAATATAGCACAAAATTACTCTGTACTCTGTACTCTTGTAGAATATAGCAAAAAATTACATTTATAGTATGATCCCTCTATTCCGGTAACGGTTTACTGTTCTGGTCCTCTCCAGATTAACTAAACACACAGCCCTTGGATGATTGCCACTGCTTGAAATACTGAGGTATATGCATAGGTTTGATATTAATATTGATGGCATTCACATCACATACATATACTCTCAGCATTCACAATATTTTGCATACACCATGGATTTGCCTTATTCTGTACTTCTCCAGATGCCCCTCTTTCCACTTTCCTGGGAAACCCCCCCCCCAATCTACTTCTGTGCAGGATATGGCTAAGACTGAACTGAAACATGACTTGCAGTGGTGCACATGGATTTACGCAGATGTCACAGAGTGTGACATCAGGCATTGCAATGGCCAACAATATAATGCCATTGTACAAAATGATAGCAAGGCCACACCAGGAGTATTGCGTACAGTTCTGGTCACTGCATCTCAAGAAAAACATAGTGGAACTGGAAAAGGTGCAGAAGAGAGCGACTAAAATGATTACTGGGCTGGGGCACCTCCCTTATGAGGAAAGGTTAGAGCATTCAGGGCTCTTTAGTCTGGAAAAAGGGCACCTCGGGGGGTATGATTGAGACTTAAAAAATAATGCAGAGCATGAGTCTCTTCTCCCTCTCACAAAATACCAGAACTAAGGGACATCCACTAAAATTGAGGGTTGGGAGAGTGAGGACAAAAGAAAACACTTATTTACCCAGCATGTTGTTAGTCTGTGGAACTCCCTGCCACATGGTGTGGTGATGGCGTCTGGCCTATATGTCTTCAAAAGGGGATTGGACAGATTCCTGGAGGAAAAGTCCATCACAGGTTACGAGCCATGATGAGGATGTGTAATCTCCAGGCTGAAAACCGGGGTACTTCAAGGAGCAGATGCAGGGGAGTGGTATCAAGAGACAGATATCTAGTCTCCTGAACTCCCAAAGGCATTTGGCAGGGCCATTGTGAGATACAGAAAACTGAATGAGATGGTCCCTTGGCCTGATCCAGAATGGTTCTTTGTATGTTCTTATGTTCTTATGTAAGTGTGCTTTGGATATAACTATAACTGGCTGCAGTTAGACTGGATTTTTCATGATCAAACACAGGGACACTAGACACTCCATTATTTGTGAAAAGCTAAAAACTGCATATTTGATTTTTTTTAAAAGTCAATGTTTGTTATCCATTTTTATGCTGGTGTTACATGCTCCAATAAAACAACACTTATTTTAAGAAAAGATGAGTTGTTAGAAGTCTTAAGTCAGCTATGTTGAGGACTGATTAATTAAAAAAAATTAAAGAGAAATATCCTGTTGCCTCCTACATATCCTGCAGTAATTGCATAAGGTTAAAAGGTACAAATATTTATTACCTGACCCTTGAAATTAAACAGTGTCAAGTATGGTGAACAATAAAATATGGAAGTATTTTGAACAAGCATGATTTTATTTTAAATTTATGAATCAAAATACAACATCTGAAACTGGAATATCAGTTCATGGGATGTAAAAATATACTCAAGCAAGAATAATTTTACTCTTTCACTATAACACTGAACTCATTATGTGTCATTTTTATATTTATTATATTTGGTACACAAGAAACATCATCCACAATCCAATTTAGAAGGATTATATACCACCTAACTGTTTTAGGTTTACTTTGATATACTTCTTTTCTCAAATTTTAGAAGATCTAAACTGTTCAAGATATCAGATGCAAAGCCAGCATATTGAAACTGTGGCCTTTAGAAGCTGTGCTTTATAAACGGATGGTGCTGAATCAGCATAAATTCAATACTGTACTGTTGTTTTACCAAGTGTGTCTATCAAGCTTACATCAACAAGGATATTTATTGAATAATATTTTTAAAATGTGATTAAATGCATACCTTTCTTATCTTTCTTCTCCTCTTCTTCTCCACCAGCGCCTAGCAGAGTAAAGATGATCCCTGTTTGGGAATTAACACCCACAGCAGTAACAACCATTCTTCCAGAACCCTCCATGACATGAGTACCTAAAAAGATATTTAAATACAAATAAAAATATATTTAAATACAAATTTTACTTCTTTAAAAAGCTCATACTTATAAGCAAGTATAATAAAATTCCCTGTTAAAAATTTTGATGATATTGATGATAAAATATAATTGAAAACAACAATTCAATCCAAATGTTAGCATATTTTAAATCCTGGTTTCTATTTTGGATTATGGCCTAACTTTAAACAGTGAGAGTTGGAGAGTGGCTAAGAGTCAGATATTAAGGACCCAAGTCTGTGTCTGTGAAGATTCTCAGTTATCTAGATGAGGTTATCTGGAAGTTGAGTCATGGCCACTAGACTCGTTTTCTCCCAAAGAAACAAACATGAATGGCTTCTCTGACCCCTCCCTTGAACCACCTATCTTCTCTATCTAATATGTGTACATCCTCATCTTTGAATGATTATCCTTTATCCTTCAAATGAATCAGCAGTGTACCTGTGTATTGAAAACTCCTCTCTAGTCTCAACAGAAATGGGGGGACTCAGGCACAATCTATCTGCCACTTACCATGCTGCCCTTTCACTGAATCCCCAAACAAATCAGAAACAAAGGTTACTTACCTGAACTTTAGTTCTTCGAGTGGTCATTCTCTGATTCCACACAATGGGTTAATGCACCATGTGCAGTAACTTCTCGGAAGCTTCTAGCAAAGTCTAATGAGGACTTCCCTCTCCCTATATAATCCATAGCTCTGCCCATCTTACCTGAGTTCCCAATTGATCCGCTGCTGTCTATACAAGAACAGCAGACTGGTGTGACAGTTTGAGGGGAAGGGTGGGTGGGTTTGTGTGGAATCACATAATAACTACTTGAAGAACTAAAGTTCAGCTAAGTAACCTTTGTTTCTTCTTCGTGGTCTTCTGTGATTGCACACATTGGGTGAGTAACAAGCTGATTTACCGGAGGTTGGCCATCATGACAGGAAGGAGGGAAGCACAGAACGGCTTAACGTGGAGTCTCCCCGAGCCCATACATCAAGACAGTAATGGGTGAAAAGGGTCAGTGAAGAAGACCACATGGCAGCCTTGCACATCACCCTGGTCTGAATAACTTTCCTCAGACTGACAAAGCTGCTTGGATGAGTAGCATAACATTTCAATCTCACAGAATAAGAGCACCAGTTGCCATGACTCAACTTCCAGAGATCCAAGTTTAGTTAGTCCCATCTAGAAGCCTTGGTAAGTCAATTCTAAAGTAAGCCCACTGGATTCTGATGCCGTTGGGACTAACAATCTGGCATCAAGTTCCCATTTTAGACCATTACTTTCTGGTGTGTTCTTTTCTGGCCTGGTGATCACATATCATGTGGGAGTAATGCTCCAGTCTGACCCTGATCTATGACCAAGCTGGATCTTTTTGGTTGGGGGGGGGCTGCTCTGAAGTGATTTCCCAACAGACTGAAAGGTGACTTTAAGAGATATTGCTCAACCCTTTCCAGTGCACTTGGAGCCATGCTTTTCCTGCCGTATGATTGCATCCTAGGTAGCCAAGCAACCTGATGCTATGATCATCCTATGTTAAATTCAAGTTTAACTGTAACACACACAAACTGATGGAAAACATAAAGGAGTGTAAAACGTTTATAACTGGTTTGCACAGAGGCTTTTCTTCAGGGTGGAGCACTTTGGTTGGTATCCATGCAGTTCTCATTTTTGTAACACTGTACACTAGACAAATGATAAGGAAGTGGCTACCTTATGGACAGCTCAAGAAACTCACCAAGTACAATATCATCCATTTATAGCATTGGGGACAATGACCATTTTATAAATAAGGATCCTCTTTTTTTTGCCACAGACCACATTTATTTACCTTCACCAAAGAAGAATCTAATAGGCTTCAAGAAAAGGAGTAGCAGCATTGAGATGGATTGTTCAATGGAAATATCAACTCAAAGATGATGCCCATGTGTTGGGTCTTCATGAAAATAATACAAACAATATCAACCGCAATGATTGGCCTGCATAGTGGTGCTGAAGTTTTTACATCCCTATTTAATCAAAACTACAGGCTACAGGCAAAGCAACATAATGCCTTTAGGATGAACCCATTTCTAAAAACAGACTGAGATGTTTTCTAATATTATCTCTTTAAGCATGTGTAGGTAATTTTGGATACTGTATAGTATAGTATTTAAATGATACTAAAGAGGGTTGTACATTTTTAACATGCTCATAAATATTATATTGGGCTCAAGACCACAATTTCTTTTACTTCCGTTCACAGCAATGCGGCTCCACAGCATCAAGATATGTGAAATGTGAGAAAGGATGGTGCAGTCAGATTACACCCAACTCCAAGGCTGATTATACGTCTGACTGTTCATTCTGGTGTTTCAGTTATCTCAAAATACTTCCTGTGCATTCTCCAAGGTAATTACAGAACCAGTCTTCAACTAGCACAGATATTAATGGATTCCTTCATTTCAGTGGAAGAAGGGGCAGGCCAGGCCTTTCATCCAAACACGTCTCTTATATTTCTCACCACAGGTCACCTTTGTACAAATTCAAGGGATCCGTCACAAACCAGCATTTCCCCATTTGCGACGTCATGCATGAGAACATTATTAGAAGGAGTAGCTTAGAAAAGAGAACAACTGTAATTACAGTATATTAATGTTTTTTTTAAAAAGCATTGTTTTTTTAAAAAAACATAAACAGTATGTGAAATATACTGAATGTAACATTAATTTTTATAAAATGAAAAGAGACGAAGAAGAAAGAGGGGAGGAAAAGAAAGGTAAAAGTGGTGGTGGTGGGGAGAACGGATGGGGGGGGGACCCAACTACAAATGCTTATGTGATTTTCACCTTCTGGACGATTCCTTTATTCATGTAACAATTTATAATATTAACTTGCTGATTAATACCTATCATTTTGTTGCCCCCATTTTCTCCAAAATACATTGAATCATCACCGGGAGTATAATCTTTCCCTATCTCAAGTACATATGGCAAGAATGGATTCCAGATATCTTTGCAATTGTTAATATGGGATACTCCTTTGATTATTTTTAAATCACAAGTTAATTTGTCATTGATAAGCATATTCCACATTTCTTTGTACCAATATTCTATTTTAAGTAAAATTTTAGATAACCTTTTTGCAATAATTAACCTTGCTACAGTCACCATAATAATTATTATCTCCCTTTGTTCCTTGCTTAATTGTCTGTTGTTAATCATATTCAACAAGGCTATGTTGACAGACATTTGCAGGTCCTTACCCAATATATTCTTTATCTCTTGAAAAAATTGCAACGACACTCCCCCCCCTTTTACTGTGTATTAGTGCCAACTACAACAACCAAACACACACACCCTAACAAGACTATTGTAGCAGTTTAATACGTTTTATTTTGCTTTTGTACATGTTAGCCCACTTCTTGAAATCTGGAGAAACAGGTAGTCTACAAAAGTTTATGCCAGATAAAACTCACTAATCTTTAAGGTACCTTAAGACTGATAGTTGTGAGTTTTTCGGGATGTCTGGCCGTGTTCTGGAAGTTTTCCTTCCTGACGTTTCACCAGACTCTGTGGCTGACATTTTCAGAGGGCAAAGAGCTAACTGAGCTCTTGCCCTCTAGCTCTTTAGGATCACACTCTCCATTGCTCAGTAAGCATTAACAATTAATTTTTAAAAATATACCTGCTAAAAGGTGCTCCCTCTCTGTCTGAATTCTCAAGAATTTGCCATTGTATTTGTCACAGAATTGGTGAGTGTTAGATAAATTAGGCTGAGATGAGGCAGGCAGAGTCGTTGTTGGCCTTCAGAAGGGCCTTGAAGACCTGGCTCTTCAGCCAATGTTTTGGGGCCCTCTGAGCACCCTTTTCCTTATTCCCCCCCCCCCCCCGCTGGCTCCTGTCTTTCTAGTTTCTTACCGGACATAATTTGCCTTGGCCAGTGACACTATGTCACAGACACGTAGCCAGACCAAAATGAATTCACAAGACACAGGACCCCACTCCACCAAAGCCCAGGATACTGCCAGAACCCACCAGCCATCTAACCCACCAACATCTAAACAGCCATCTAAACAGCCACCAGCAGTTAATCCCTTAACGATCGCCTCAGCCACACAGCAGATCACAAAAGAACAAAGGAACAAAGGAACCTGCAATCAGCAACAAAGCAAGCAAACCACACACCCCCAGCAGTATTTATAGAAGGACTTCAACGGAGACCACGCTTTGCTTCAAGAAGAAAGAAGCCAGAACACCAGCCTGAAGATGACGAGTGAGACCTCGTCGAAACGTCGCCAAAACAACCAGATTTCTACATGGGAAGAAACCCGAATCCACCCTAACATGCATACCTATACCCGTGAAAATCTACGAAAACAAATATCCGACCTCTACGGGGAGGAAACCTTCCAGCTGACCAGAACCTACGAGAAACTAGAAGTCCGAAGAGCCACCATCTTATGTGACATTGTATTCCTACGCAACTGCCGAGACAAAAATGTGATCCCCACAAGCTTCCAACTGAAATTCCACTCAAAAACCCCATCCAGCGAAAGGATCCTGAAAAGAACAGAACTAGCCCTAATCAGAAGCGAACTACACAGGAAAAGATACCTACTAGATCAAACCAACAGAGACCTACTCACTCTCCACCTCAAACTCAGCAACAAAATCCACCCAACACTCTGGAACAAATCCAAGCAACTTGCCGCCTGGAGAGCTGAAACAGAGACCTCCCACAAGACAGACACACACACCAACAAACTCCACAAACTGGAAAAATGCCAGAAGCCCACCCCCCTACAACAGCCCATGAAACAAACAGTTCACAACATATCAGACAGGACACTCACCATCGCAGAGACCAAAGTCCTTTCCAAAGGATTCAACTTTGCAGTCGCCCCCAGACACATCCCCACCGAAAACATCATATGCGGAGTGGAAGCCAGCCTAACCAAAATCAACCCAGATGAAGCCAACAAAATCAGACTCGAAGTCACCAATGTCCTCTGCTCCAGCAAACCACCCAGAAGCAATTTACACAAAGAAGAACAAAAAGCCCTCTCCAACCTGAGGAAAGACAACAACATAATCATTCTCCCAGCAGACAAAGGCAATGCCACAGTGGTGATGAACACATCCGACTACCAAGCCAAACTATCCAACCTACTACAAGACCCTGCTTACATACCTTTGAACACAGACCCCACCACCTACCTGGAAAAAACCACCAAAGCCAAAATAAAAGCCTCTCCTTTAAGTGAAGAAATCAAGCCAAGCATCATCCCCAGAGAGAAATCATCCAGATGCCCCAAGCTCTACGGCCTCCCCAAGATTCACAAAGAAGGAACACCTCTCAGACCCATAGTCAGCTCCATAGGCTCACCTCTACAAAACCTCGCCAAATTTCTTGCCAAACAACTCCAGCCCTATGCAGAATCCATCACTTCATACGTACAAAACTTGTTCCACTTCATAGAAATTATAAAGAAACAAGACCTACAACCCAATGACCTACTCGTGACCTTCGATGTTGTTTCGCTCTTCACACAAGTGCCCATTCAAGAAGCCTTGACAGAGATCCACAACAAATACAACCCCCCCAAACACATCCTAGATCTGACCAACCACTGCCTAACCAACACATACTTCATCCACAATGGACAAAGATACAAACAGATAGAAGGAGCACCCATGGGATCACCCCTCTCACCGGTCATCGCAAACCTATATATGGAACACTTTGAAACCAACGCGTTACAGAAGTCCGAACATAAACCCAAACTCTGGCTCAGATATGTTGACGACACCTTTGTTATCTGGCCACACGGGAAAGATAAACTGAACAACTTCCTCACACATCTCAACAGCCTACACCCCAAAATACAATTCACTATGGAAATAGAAGCCAACAACCAACTTCCCTTCCTGGACGTCCTAATCTACAAAAAACCCGACGGCTCCTTAGGACATACCATCTACCAGAAAAAAACACATACAAACCGCTACTTAAATGCACAATCACACCACCACCCTGCACAGATCAACTCCGTAGCAAAAACCCTCATCTCCAGAACCAAACGCCTCGCTGACAAAGACCACCTAAAAACTGAATTACACACTCTTTCGAATGTTTTAATTGCGAACGGATTCCAAAAAAACACCATCACCAAACTAATCCAAAAGGAAACACCCCCCAAGAACCAAGAAACAGAAGAGAACAACGGCACCGCCCTCCTCCCTTACATCAAAGGCACCACAGACAAAATCAGCAAAATTCTCCACAAACACAATATCAAGACAGCCTTTTGCACCGACCAAAAAATAGCCAACATTTTAAGAAACCCCAAAGACAAGATTGAGCTAGAAAACCAAGGAGTCTACGAAATACCATGCAAAGTCTGTCCAGCCACATACATCGGACAGACAAACAGGAGAATAAGCGCACGCATCGCAGAACACAAGAACGCAGTCAAAAAGAAGAAAAATCTTCCTCTCTCTTCCAGCACATAAAAACAACAGGTCATGAAATTGACTTTGAAAGAACCAAACTCATCTCCAAAACTGAACACTTCAACAGTCGAATAATCATGGAAGCCATTGAAATAGAGAAACACCCAAACAACATGAATAAACGTGATGACACCTCCCGCTTGCCTGACATCTGGAAACTAGCCCTGGTCAACAGACGAGCCTCTGTCACAAAGACTGACACCAGGTCCAAAAGGACACAAGATGCCACCACCTTCCATCCACACCAAACACAAACCCAGACCCTTCCCACAGATGAAACGAAACCACCATCCAATAACAAAACCATGACTGCACCATCTACTGCGGCACCCCACTCCAGTCACCACATGGAGCACACTCACACACCCCAAAAAAACATTGGGAGACCACAGACACGTAGCCAGACCAAAATGAATTCACAAGACACAGGACCCCACTCCACCAAAGCCCAGGATACTGCCAGAACCCACCAGCCATCTAACCCACCAACATCTAAACAGCCATCTAAACAGCCACCAGCAGTTAATCCCTTAACGATCGCCTCAGCCACACAGCAGATCACAAAAGAACAAAGGAACAAAGGAACCTGCAATCAGCAACAAAGCAAGCAAACCACACACACCCAGCAGTATTTATAGAAGGACTTCAACTGAGACCACGCTTTGCTTCAAGAAGAAAGAAGCCAGAACACCAGCCTGAAGATGACGAGTGAGACCTCGTCGAAACGTCGCCAAAACAACCAGATTTCTACACGGGAAGAAACCCGAATCCACCCTAACATGCATATATATATATATATATATTCTTTATTTTATTTTTAGTATATACTAGTAGTTTTTAATAGTACTTGGATGTTTGATGTTCATTTGTTAGGTTTTTATGTTTATTTTCGCTGGGGATTGTTTTGTGATTGTATTGTTTAGTCGCCTGGGGTGACATGTCTGTACACCGCCCAGAGTTCCCTCTGGGAAAATCGGGCAGTTTATAAGTCCAAGAATAAAATAAATAAATAAATAAATAAATAAATAAATAAATAAATAAATAAATAAATAAATAATAGTCTGCTATACCAAAAACAATGAAGAATCTTAAGGAATGTATTCTCAAAGGCTTTCACAGCCGGGATCTGATCATTGTTGTGAGTTGTGTTCTGGAAGTTTTTCGTCCTGACATTTTACCACACTCTGTGACTGGCATTTTCAGAGAGCAAGAAACTCAGGAATCTAGGTGCTCTGGGGTATAGTGTGAGTGAGACTGTGAGGTTTTAAAGTTGTGGGAAAGGGGAAACTTGTCCTATGCAGGAGAACAGGTGTTAGCCATCGTATTGCGATAAGAGAAATTAAGAAGTTTCACTAAAATCAGAGGTGGCAGCAATACTTCTCTGTGGTGGCTGGGTGTCACCTGTTCTATTGTGTCAACTGATCACTGCTGTTTGTAGCTGGGTGGGAATCATTGAACTTTGATCTTTTGCAGGCTGTAGTTTTCAGTACTGGAAGCCAGGCTTTGTTGATTTTTAGACTTCCTTCTTTTTTGTTGAAATTGTGCTTGTGTTTGTGGATTTCAATGGGTTCCCTGTAAAATCTGACATAGTGATTGTTAGTGTTGTCCAGTACCTCTGTGTCCTGAAAGAGGATTTCAAACTGGACATGAATCAATTTGTCACTCCATTTGTGTACATTCAACTAACAGTGGTCCAGAAGTAGGGGGACTCGATGTATGCAGGTGCATAATATGAATACAGGAAAAAATGAACAAATCATTCTTGTGTCCAAAGTTGCCAGAATACATAGCCAAAATAGTTTTTCCTGCCTTAAAATATATGAAAAGTAATATGCATGAAAATTAATGACCCGCTGTCCTCTCCAAATCATAACAAGTGAGGACAAATTCAAGTGAACATTATCTGAATGCTCAGTCATATCAAAAGATCATGAGGCCTCTTAGGTCAGATGCTTGCTCTTATGCTGTATCTGTTTAGCAACAACCCAGCATGGGAACATTTACTGCTAGAGAATCAACAGTGAAGTTGAGTTGTTTTTTCTCCAGGCAGTGACTGACCTGATTCCTTAATATAGCTATACATTTGTTTTATTTTTATTTAGAAAACTAAAAACACATGGTGGGCACCAGTGCTTTTCTTTTCCTCCTCCTCCTCCTCCTCCTCCATCTTCTTTTTTATGCACTTAAACAATGTCTCCTTATATAAGGTTATTCCGTCCCATGCTACAGACACAAAATTTGTGCATATAAGTGGATCTCTATATATACAGTGCCAGTTTGCAATTTCTCAGGCCAAAATGATGTGTTTGGTTGCCAAACCCTGTTTGGAACTACCCAACCACATTGTCATTGCTACAGAACAATTTTGGGAAGGGGCAACTTGTCACCCGCCTACCTAGGTGGCACCTTGGCTGAGAATTTTTAAGGCAATTTGATGTCACATAACACCAACAAAGATGTATGGCATCAGTCATGCTGCAGAAAGAACACTTGTGGCTTTTTTTTTAAATAAGGGTGACCAACCTTTCCACAGCATAAAGCTAAAGTTTGTCTGTCTTCTTTGTATTTGGAACCCTGGTTCAAGGACAGCCATGTGAACTCTTTGGAAGCTGTGTCATACTACCTCTCTTTCCTTCTTATTCTCTGCTGGGTTCAAATATGTCATCACTATTACATGACTGGGAGCACAGAGATCTACAATTGTGCCACAACTACTTGCCCTGAGCAAGGCACTGCAGCAGGACTATGTGTTATTGGTACAGATGAAAGATAGAATGAACTTGTCTCCCAGCTATCCTTTGGATTAGTTCCCCTACCACTTGCAAACATGGAGGGGGGATATTTGTGCATAAACTCTGCAGTAATGTTTGTTTGTTTGTTTGTTTGTTTGTTTGTTTGTTTTAGAGCTTATTTACCGCCTGTCTTCCGGGGAGGAACTCCGGGCGGTTTACAACAAAACAGAACAGTAACCAATTAAATACAACATTGTTATAAAATAATAAAATCAATTTAAACCGCATAAATGAAAAGATTGGCATGGAAACAAATGGCGGGCCAAAAAAACAAAAACAGGAAAAAATGTTGTCTTTTAATGCTGTAAGAGTGTAAGATGTCCCTCAATTCCCTGTTCTCGATACCTGAACATGTCTTAATTGTACTAGACTATATATTATCCCTCATTACTGTATGCTGCCTTGGTTCCTTTTTCAAAGAGAAAGGCGGGGTAAAAATACTCTAAACTAAGAATAAATATGATGGGTGCTAGCAATGTTGCAGTAGATTGCTATCATCACCATCGTTTGTGGGTGCAGTTTGCGTTCTGGTACAGACAATGAAAAAATACTGTGCTCTTTTAAACTAGTGGCTTGTATGTATCTTTTCCACCCCGGTGCAGTCAAAGTACATAATTGCTCTGCCCGCTGAAATGTTTTTTTAACAATGGATTTGCCCAGTAAATTGGATAAAATGGCAAAGCTAAACTGCAACATAATTGTAACCTTCTCTAACCATCTCTTCTCTAAGCAGCCTAGCGCCAAGCTGTCTATACATGACAGAGAAATCAGGTGCAATAAATCCAAAATATGTTGGATGTATGCAATCCACGTGTCACGCTGAAGTGAATGGCAATGCTCCAAATTATTTTAATCAGTCTCGATGGTAGCCTGAGGCATCAGTCATTTTGTGGTAGTATAAAGTACAGGGGGAACTGTGCTATTTATGTAGGAGGAACGTCTATTGGGAATGATTAACGTATGCCATTATTTTTATAATTTTCAGTATATTTATCTATTTTCCTGCATCTTATAATTTGTGTGTGCATTCTTCCACATATCCTTGTGCAAAGTCAGCACTGATTAATCACACCACACATATTTCTCAATATTATTTCAAAAATCAAGTTGTAAATATAGGTTTGGCAATACAGAAGCAGTTATCACTTCAAAGAGAAAAACAGAGGTAAGACACTGCTTTTTCTAGTGATGGGTATGCACGCATAAACACTTGAAGAACAAGTGCCTAAACTGCAAAGAAAGAAGCTGTGTGTTTCTATCAGATATCACTCTGCACAAATTGTTACTCAATAATTAAAAAAACAGTGAAGAAAGGAAGATGGCATCAGCAACTCTATTTATCTTAGAAAAAACATTATTTGAGACGGATTGATATCGAATATTGAAACGATTTTCAGTCCCAACAAAATAATCCTTTCATAATATTGGCACAGCTTCATTAACAGTTGACTTGATGGGCTATCATCTGTACTGTTGCATACCTATTTTTAGCAAAGGCAAGAATAAATAAAAGCTTTGCTGTTCACCTCCATGCATGCGTCAGAAATAGCCAAAATCAGGCAGCAGCCAAACAAAGGCCTTTATTCATTCTAAGCGGTTGTGCCAAGAAACAGATAACAAAAGTAAGAATCATGAAACAAGAAGCTAAGCATAGTATTCCCTCAATGCTTTGCCTTTCCTATTCCAAAAAATGTAGCTCTAATATAAGGACTAAACATTAATTGCCTAATATATTCTTTCTGATCAATAAAACTACAACAATTGATTCAGACTCAAGGATGATCTTCAGATTGTGTTGAATGGTTTTATTTAGTTTCAATTATCGAGGCAGTAGTTGGGTATTCTATTAAATTGGGCAAGTCCACTGAATTTGTGGCTGTTCTCTCTACCTTGCAAGATAACCAACCGGCTGTGTATGTGCCTGGGTTAATTAAGGGAGAAAGGGGAGGAGATTTTCAAGAATTTCTCCCTCACCCTCCATTTCCCAATGCCACATACTGTTTCAAGGGGTGTTCTGCTGGTTCAGAACAGATTTTTCATGAGGGAACAGCAAGAGAGATGAGTACATGAAAACCACCATCACCCTTTTCTTCCTTTTCTCTCAAAGGCTATAGTAAAACTTAAATCATCTCTTCCCTTATGAGGAAAGGCTAAAACATTTGGGGCTCTTTAGTCTGGAAAAAAGGTGCCTGAGGGGGGGGGTATGATTGAGATGTACAAAATAATGCAGGGCATGAGTAAAGTAGATAGAGGGAAGCTCTTCTCCCTCTCTCAAAATATCAGAATTAGGGGACATACACTCAAATTGAGGGCTGGGAGAGTAAGAACAGACAAAAGAAAATTTTTTTCACCCAGCACGTTGTTAGTCTGTGGAACTCCCTGCCACAGGATGAGGTGATGGCATCTGGCCTGGATGCCTTCCAAAGGCAATTGGACAGATTTCTGGAGGAAAAGTCCATCACAGGTTACAAACCATGAGGGAGATGTGTAATATCCAGGCTTAAAACCGGGGTACTTCAAGGGCCAGATGCAGGGGAGTGGTACCAGGAGACAGATATCTAGTCTCATGCGCTCCCAAACACATCTGGTGGGGCCACTGTGAGATACAGGAAGCTGGACTAGATGGGCCTTTGGCCTGATCCAGCATGGCTCTTCTTATGTTCTTATGTTCTTATGTTCAATATCAAGATATTGGAAGCAGTCTGAGCACTTGGAACACCCCCAAGACCCTTTCCTGTAACACATGGGAAATTATTTATTTTAGTTGAATTGTTCATTCAACACTTTTCCTTCCAGCAGAACTCCCAAGATACTTTATAGCAGATTAAAATAATCAGTAACAAATTAGAAGTACTCAAATCTTTTCTATAAAATAAAAAAAAATTTAAAACATTAGAAAACAGTTCAAAACATACTAGAAAGCTGATTTTAAAATAAGGAACAGCCTTGCTTGCTGAAAATAATTAGCCTCACTGTTGTTGTTATGTGACATTAAGTTGCAGCCAACCTATGGCAACTACAAAAAATGTCACCTTCAGTTCTTTCGAGAAGAAAGGCGGGATAGAAATCTTTTAAATATAAATAAATAAAATGAGCAAGCAATCCTCTAAATAGGGTTATTTTGTTTTAGGACCCACTTGTTTGTCTTTCTGGCAGTTCAAGGTAACTGCAAAGCTCTCTTCCAGCACCACGTATTTATTTATTTATTTATTTATTTATTTATTTATTTATTTATTTATTTATTTATTTATTTATTTAGCATTTTTATCCTCTGCATCTGGCCAAAAGGTCATATTTCCTGTCAGCTTTCTTAACTTTCCAGCGGTCACACACATACAAGGTGATCAGAAACACCAGTGTGTAGATCAGTGGTTCTCAACCTGTGCTGGAAGGTATTTCTGGGACCCACAGGTTGAGAACCACTTGAGTAGATTATCTTGGTCTCTAGTGATGTATCCTTGTACTTGTTGATATAGTAACACCCCGCTTAACAGATGCTTCACTTGCAAAAAAACAACAAGAAGAATAAAATTTCTGGGAATAGGGATGCTTCGCTTAAAGAAAATTTCCTGTGGAATGCCCTGCTTTATGAAAATCTGTTATAATTTTTTTTTTAAAAGTGCACCCAGGATACATTGCACCCCTGTGGCTTATGGGTAGCAAGCAAATCCCTATACAGTATTTATGCCTATAAAGTGCACTTTATAGAGAGTTTTGAACAAAAATACCCAGCTGTTTTTGTATTTTTTCCGATCTCCAGAAGAGATTACTTCATTTCTCATTCATTCCTATGGGAAACTGTGCTTCGCAATATAAAATTTTCATGAAACAAAGTGACCCGCAGAAGGAATTACTTTCATTAAGCGGGGTACCATTGTATTTTCGAATTCCTTCACTACTGCACTTCCGATTTTCCAACTTATAATTCTTGCCTGCAGCCTCCACTTGGACTGATGATTGAACCAAGGTATACAACATCCTTAACGAGCTCAGTTTTTTCATTCCTTCAATGTCCATCTCAAATTTGTGTATTTCCTCTGTAGCCATGATTTTGGTCCTCTTTTGGTAGCATTCCAGAGTACTCCAGAAGAAGGGAATGGTAAATCACTTCTGAGTATTCCCTAGCTAGAAAATCCTTAAAAGGGTCACCATAATTTGAAAATAACAGCACGCTATTACTGTTGTTATTAATATTATTGTCAATATGAAGACATCTAGTCCAGTGCTAACTATGCTGACTGGCAACAGAAGCCTGTCTTTATTGTGTCTCTTGCATGAAAGGTGGCAGTGACCTAACCCAGAAGACTCTGGGTGTGCATGGTACATTTCCTAACAATGATCTATGTCCCCTTTCTCCCAGAGGTATACCAGTACTTGCGATGGGGGAGACAGGACCCAATGACTTGAACAAGCTGATCCTGAAGAACAGACAAAACAACTACTGTTTTTCTCATTTAAAGAAATTGAACTAGAAGGAACACGAAACATTAATGCCAGATACATTTAGCCTGCTCTATTTGGCATCCCAAAACTCATTGCAGCCAAACCATCAATTCTGATGAGAATGCAATCACCCCCAAACACTTGTACTATGGAAGCACAGGTAGCCAAGTGCTAATAAATCAGAAGAAGGAACTATAATAGTAAGGCTTGAAGCCAATGCTGGGTTGGAATCGAAGGAGAACACTCCTTTCTAAAACAGAGAAACAAACAGGAAAGAACACTTTAGATCAGCCAAAAGTCATGCCTTCACTTTCTAGGCCCGATCAATTTGAAAGAAAGTGAAGGGCTTTATAACTCACTGGCAGGGACAGCCAAGTTGTCAGGTGCCCTTAACAAAACGACACCATGTTAATCAAAGTCTGTACACGGGTAAGGATGAATTCACTACGTAATGTATTTTCATTCTTCAAATGGCAGAGCCATCCTCAGATGGGGATTTTTTTTCCGGAAGGGAACAGAAATTTAACAATAAAAAATAGAACACTCTTGTAACAGAATGAATCATTTTGACAAAGGTTGCAGGAGTTGGAATGATCAATGGCAGTCACTTTACCCAGGTTTCCCTGACTCATGATTTCGAACTGATCTCTGTGCTGACATAGAGTGATCTATTCTACATAACCCCAGCATGGTGCAAAAGCACCTACTTATATAATTAACCCTAAAAATATACAGTGGACCCTTGTATAACAAACAGCTTGTATAACATAAAATTTGTACAACATACAATATTCCGGAGATAGGGGAAATTTGCTTAACAGAATCACCTATAGGGAAAATCTGTATAACATAAAAATGGGATTTCTCCATTTTCAATGCATTCTTATGGAAAATTTGTATAAAGGAAATTTTGCTTAACATAATTTCATTTGGAACAAATTAATTCCTTTATACAAGGTACCACTGTATGTTCTACCATATCTTGTTATCCTGTTTGCTCACAAGATCAGCTCTGCAAACAGGCACATGGGGGCTTCTGTGAGCAATGGTGTTTTTCAAGCCACACTGACTAAGCATTCAGCATCTTACAGTCCCACACACCTGGGCTTTCTTATCTTTGGGAGGTCACTTTCCTCCTATGACAAGTGGACAGAATCTATATTTCTGCTGAAGCAGCCAGATGAAACCCTTTTTTATTTCTCTTTGATTTGAGGTTTAATAGTTCCAATCAAGTTGATGTGTGGAAGAAAAAGAAGCCAGCACTTCCTCTTCCTCTTGCACAACTAGCCTCATGAGCTTCAAAGGTGATGGGGGTCTGTGAGGGTCGCATGCCCGAAGACAGTCAAATGCACAAAGGTGTGCTGTTCATGTCCACAGAACCGGCTGGAGCACAAGGAATGAATGTGGTTGTGCAGGGGGCTATCCCTAAAGGGATGATAAAGATGGCTGGAGGGATGGTTCCTATGGTGACACACATCACTTGTGCGGGAAAAGTGGGAGTGGCAGTTGAAGTGTTCTGGCTTTCTGATGAATGAGAGAGTGCGGAGCCAGGAAAGGCGGTGGGAAATTTGTGGGAAATATAAGGGAGTGGGTGGAGGGAGACTGGGGTTATGAAGGGGAAGAATGGAAACCCCAAGGCTTCGTGTTCAGGAACCCCAAGGCTCCCTGGAAGAAGAACCCCTCCACGGGACATGGATGGGGAGGGGAGTTATTGTGTCTAGCAGAGTAGGCCTGCCATCCCTGTTGTGGGATGCTGTCCTCAGGATGGGGGCCAAACCTGTGAACGTCATACAATTGGGAGAGAGTCCAGAGGCACCCCTATCCTCAGACACCCGAGGAGAGAACCCTTTGTGTTTTGGTTATGCTGTTGACTTTGGGAATATAGGCTACCCATTGCAGCCTAGTGAAATTGTTCACTCATTTGAATATCCTGTTAATAAATCAGATAGTTTTGGCTTACCGTCTTGGCTGTTGAATGTGTCGTCTGGGGAAGAACCGAAGGGTGTCACACCCAAATACACTCACAATGGCACCCAACGTGGGGTGGTTCCATCCCCAGATTCATCAGAGCCATCATGGTTCCGGACCATGCTCGAAAGGCAGAGCATGCTCATCGAGATGTTAGAGACCCAAAATGTTAGAGGTGTATATTATTACATTCGAGAGCATAGCCACGGCAGTGGGATGGCCGAAGGAGCACTGGGCGGTCGTGCTAACACCCTGCCTCTTAGGTCCCTTGCAGGAACTGGTTGATGCTCTCAGGCCTAAAGACAGTGGCAAATAAGATGCAGTGAAAAACGCTAATGACTCTGAATTTGTCCCAGGAGGCATACCGTAAATTGTGTTGAACGTGTCATATGGGGAAGAACCGAAGGGTGTCACACCCTAACAAATTCACAGGGTCTAATGCCTGTCCATGGCCAAAGGGTTTTAGAAGAGGTCAATGTAGTCACCAATTGCAATATTCATACTCCAAAGTATGCCTGGGCATTCCTAAGGATCACTTGCTTGTATGCACATACAACGGCAAAGGGGTGACATCAGTCCAAAAAAGCACCTTCCTGCCCTTAGCAAATATTATTTCTATGAAAATAGTCATAACAGTACAAACAGGCCTCTTTCCTATTAAACCCTTTCTGTTGCCAGGAATGAATTTGAATATGTATAATATGGTAAACATAGTTAAAAAAAAGTATAGTAATAATCATCTGACCCATTTAATGATCCAAAATGGGAATTTAAATGGTTTTTTCTTGGGAGATTTAAAAAATCCTTCCCTTGCCTGCCTGTAAGCACGCTTCTCTCTTTGTGAGTATGTACATATATGCATGCTTTGCTTCTCAAAAGGAACGGACGCTAGAGGGAATTCAGGCAAATTGCAAAGACATCAGGGAGGAACGAGAGCTCTGTACCTCACTTTTGGCTTGAAATGAAGAAAGGTGCACGTTCTGTGAGACACTCACAAGGCTCTGAGTCATACAAATGAAGTATCATATGTATTCACATGACAAAAGCTAAAATTTATGCTTTAATGAAATGATGATTATCTGATCCTGAGCCATGGCTGTGTGGCATAATTTCATCCTGCAGTTCAGTTTCATCCTGAGTATGAACCAAACCAAGCAGGAACTCTTCAGAAGATAAAACAGGAGCTGAACATTTAAGAAAAGAATTTGCAAAAGCTAAATGGATCAGCATCAGAATCGTCACTGAAGTACACCACAAACAGTTCAAAGGTTTCACTCAGGTCAAGAAATGTCCTGGAGATTTCTGGAAAATGTCAAAAATTTCTGAACAAAGAGGGCATGGATAGAGGCTCTTTGACAGAAGAACATGGACATTGTAATATTTCTGCATTCTTGATTGGCAGTAGCTAATTTAAATCATGGAACTCACCTGAAAGCAGCATTGGATCTTTGTCAACAGATTTACGGACTTGATCTGACTCTCCGGTTAAAGAGCTTTCATCAATTTTTAGATCGTTTCCTTGAATATAGACCCCATCAGAAGGTAGAAGGTCACCTAATAGTCAAAAAAAAAAAATAAAAAAACTTATAATTTTGTTTTTCTAAAATGCATGACTCATAAGACGCATCTCCAAATTAAAAAAATGAACCTTTCAATAATCTGAGTCATCAAAATTAAACTATGCTGCTACTCTATTTTTTTCCATTCACAAGGCCAGTATCCCCTGAACTTCGTTAGCTACTAGAATGACATTGAGGACTTCCAGTTCATTATGTCAATATATTTCAGAGAAAATCTCGGACTCTGAAATGTAAACTGTGTTTTAGCACAGAAGACAAAAACATAAGAAAGAAAACCTCTGTGAGATCTTAAAGACTAAATGCTATATTTTAATGTGAGCTTTTGTGGTTATGAAAGTTCACATTAAAATATAAGAGTTAGTTTTTAAGGTGCCACAACAAGAGATCGCCATGAATCATTAAATTCATTTTTCCCAAATGAATTGATTTGTAAATTTGCTTTTTTTTAACTTAAAACCCTATAAAATGCCCCCCAAGGTACTAGACACACTAAATTTGCAGGGGAGCTTTCCCTGACTCTCTCTTCAAAAAGCCCTGCAGGTTTGGTGAAGTTTGGGTTCCAGATGTCTGAGCCGGGCACTCCCAAAGAGGGACCCTCCCAGGAAAGTGGGCACCCCAGGCACCTAGAGACACCAACGTTCTAGGGAAACTCCCCCTGATTTGGAAGATTGGGTTTCAGACATCAGAGTTATACACCCACAAAGGGAGACTCCCTAAGAAAGTACAATTTAACAACTGGTTTGGGGAAACCCAATCTTCACCCTAGCTGGACAGATTGTAGAGGAGAGTCAGAGGAAGCTTCTCTTTAAGTTTACTGTCTGTTTGTACCCAGGGAAACCTTCCTGTGAGGGGCCCCCTTTCAGCGTGCATAACTTGGCTATCAGAAATCCAATCTTGTAGCTTCTCTGAACTGTTGGTGTCTCTAGGTGCCTTTGGGGCCTTTTATAATATAATGAATCAACAAATTAACAAATTGCTAAAAATTTGTTGGGGGTCCTCAATTTGTATGAATACAAACCAATGAATTAGAGATTTTTTGAAGTAATTTTGCAATTCATTTTTTAATCTGTGCCCATCTCTAGCCACAACATTTGTATCTACTTAATTTTTTTATTTTGTTTTTGTTGATATCCTAGCACAGACTAATATGGCTCACACTTCTCAAACTACCACTATGTTTTAGAATCTCTTTTTGGTTCAGGTTCTTTTAGGTTGGATGGATGGGGTGTAAACACTATAAAACTTAAACTTTAGATTTTCAGTTAAAGAAAAACAATGATGGCCTTTCCAGGTATTTCAGATTCTGGTCCCAAAATCAAAACACACTTGCTTTAAAAATATACAGTTTAGATATACTGTCCAGACTGAATTTCACTGAGTTTTAACCTTGGACAAGACTACAGATGTATGCTTCTAGCTATGTAAAATAAGAATAAGATGGATCCATTGCACTTGTGGAGATTGCACATTCATATTAATAAAGAGACCCAATCCATAGGTATACAAGGAATAAACTTGTGGATTAACCCTCTCCATGAAAGTAGATGAGAACTACAGTCTATTTGTCAGGTTGTTTGATGTTTATCAGATGTGAAGAGCTAAAGCAATTTTAATTCAATTGGATTTCTGATAGCATGTGTTATATTTTCTTTTTGTCAATATTGCGCATTACAGGTTAGATTAGAGACATCTCCACTGCTGTTTCAAGTCACAGATCCACTTGAGTGGTCCAGGCACGTATCTTCCAAAAGGTATACTAGCAGACTTACCATACTTAATTTGTGCAATATCACCCACTACTATTTCTGCAACTGGGATTTGAATTACTTGTCCACCTCGAACTACAGTAAATTTCTGTTCTTGCTCAATACGGCTCTGAAGTCCACGGAACTGCTTCTCTTTGCTCCAGTCATTAAAGGCAGTGACCAGGACCACACAAATGACCGAGAGCAGGATGGCAGCGCCTTCAATCCAACCAGCTTCTGCTTCACCTTCATCCTCTGCTCCTCCCGTGGAAGTAGCACAGGCTTGAAAGGAAATCAAACAGAACAAAAAAAAAATAGGTCAGTGAACAAGTATAACTGGAGCTTAAATTTTTAAAATATAATAATATTAATAATATATCACACGTAACCCAGATACAAGCACGTAAGAATAAATTCAACTTCAAAAACACTGTGTTGCCTTTGAAAACATTAACTGTACTGTGATTTGTATTCTTGGTTTGTATAGTATGGCACTGAACTGTGTCATTTAGAAACAGACTACTGTAAAAAAAAAGGGGGGTTGGGGAAGAGGGAAGCCATGAAATGGAAATCTAAATGACACGTACATTTCTGGGATCAAAAGGTGACCAATGATGTAGTACAATAAATTCATGGTAGTCATGTCTGCCATGAAACTGCCTTAAGTCAGGGAGAAGGGTGAGATATAAATGAATGAATGGATGGATGAATGGATGGATGAATGAATACAAAATGCAGAAGGCTCTTGTCATGTAATGCGAAATGAAAAGTGCAGATTGATATACCTGATTGTTCATGATAAAACTGATGGGGGGAAAAGAGAAGGAAGGAAAATATCTTGGTAAGGAACCTTGGAAAACATTCTGGGGCAGAAAAACATCATTACTTAAAGTTGCCATGCCCAAAGCAAGAAGGCATGATGCCCAGCCTCTGGGTAGGAGAAGAGAAGAATGAAAAGAAATCCAACACTCCCTACTCTAGATGTAGCTCTGAGGTTGTTTTCCTTTTCTCTTTAGCCAGGCTCCTCTGCCACACAAAATGTGGCCCAGAGCATTTTCAACAGGTATGTGGGGGAACACACACACACACACACACACACACACACACACACACACACACACACACACACACACACACACACACACACACACACACACACACACACACACACACTAAGGAGGCTAGCTGACAAACAAAGTGACTCTTCTAGAACAGATTTTCAGGCATGTCCAAACTTCGGCCCTCCAGATGTTTTGGACCACAACTCCCACAGTCCCTTGCCACTGGGAATACAGGCTTGGAATTCTGGGAGCTGTGGTCCAAAACATCAGGAGGGCAGAAGTTTGGTCATGCCTGGATTAGGTGCTTCATCCAAACAAAACTTTACCAGTTATTTCTAATACTCTGTCAGGGACCTCCATCCATTCCTTTTCTGGCGATCTGATTTCTACTTACAGATCCACCTCTGAGAAGAAGCAGGATGGTGGGCCAATTCAAAAGAGGGAATTTCTTCAGACCCACACTCCCAAACGCACAGCCTCTGATGGTGCATGGGGTCCCTTCACTGCACGCCCCTCTAAGAGCTTTGAAAATGTTTCACTGGGCCGAGGAGTGGGAATGATTTTGTCTGCAATTACTCCCACCAGTGGACCCAGGCTAGGTCCAGCGTATAGGAAACTTTTTACATGCAGAAATATCCAGGGAGAATAAGCATCTTTTATCTCAATAGAAGATGTACAATAGAGACACAATCCTAACTCTGTGTGGGCTGCCCCATAAGCTAGACAGAACTCAGGGGCAAAGGGCTACACTTTTCTTTGTGAGTTTTAAGCTGGTCTGTATGTTTCCATCTCCCGGATGGCAAAGCCATCTCCCAAACCCTACTGTTCAATCATGCAGCTGTGAAAAAAAGAAAAGAAAAGAAATCACAAAGCCCCGTGGCATTTGACTTCATGAAACCTTAAAAGGGAGAGTAAAAAAAGAGAGACGTTACTTAACAGAAATCTGAAACACTCTGAAAGCATCAAGTGCCAGCCTCCTATTATTCCAGTTTTACAAAAGAATCCACAGCCCTTCCAAAATGCATGTGGAAGTTGAAGTATACCACTTGGGTACTATACAGTACTTCAAATACATTAAAGAGCTCTATCTCATTTCCGCAGCTGCTGCAATGTCCTAG
Organism: Phrynocephalus forsythii; assembly: GCA_029282475.1. Taxonomy (NCBI): domain Eukaryota; kingdom Metazoa; phylum Chordata; class Lepidosauria; order Squamata; family Agamidae; genus Phrynocephalus; species Phrynocephalus forsythii. The sequence goes on along the minus strand of JAPFRF010000011.1, from coordinate 130,192,618 downwards.
CAGTAGCAACAGAATCAAAGGTAGGAACACAGTCAGAGGAGGAGGGAAGAAGGCATCGCTTTTGTCACTTTTCTGCTTGTGTGCTGGCATAGAACTGAATGGCAATCCAGACTGCATCCTCTTAGTCCTAGCGAAAGCAGAGCCCTTTAGACTGTTGGGCTTTGAAGAATCACACGCCATACACATCATCGCTATTCAAAAGCTCTCATTACTGGACTTACAGGAACAGGTACATCAAAGAAGCCCTGGGGCCACCACTATCCTAATTTGCACAGGGATGCGTTAGAAATCTAATTCAATCATGTTTGGAGCACAGTATTACCATAAGAGGAAGCACAGTAACTCTTGCTTTCAAATTTCAGCAGGAGATGTCCCTGAATGGGTCTATACACGTCTACTCTGAAGTAGGCTCCACTTGTGTTCAATAGAATGGATTCCTATGTAAGCATGTACAGCAGGGGTGCCCAACCTTTTTGTAAGGAGGGCCAGATTTGGTGGCTGAGAATGTGTCAGGGGCCGGTTGCTCCCCAACCCTGCCACCCCACTGCAAGCCCCACCCACTTTCTTTAAAAAAACATGGGGTGAAGGAGGGGGAGGGAGGGGCAGGCCAGCCAGCCGCGGGCCACTCAGAATGGCCTGACGGGCCGGATTTGGCCCCCAGGGCGGACTTTGGGCAAGCCTGATGTACAGTAATGCCTTAGTTTAAGTGTAATTTGTTTTATGAGAGTTTTGTAAAACAAGCAAACATTTCTTCTAAATTTTGCCTTGATCAACAAGCAATGTCTTGATATACAAGCACTGGAGCAGCTCACATGATCACAAGTGAGCCAATGGTGACTCTCTTTCTCTCCCCATGCTGGACTGTGGGTGATTGCCTGCAGCATTCCATCTCAGGCAATCCTCCAAAGCAGAGGAAGGAGAGAGGAATAGAGGTCTCTCTTGCACTAGCCAGGAACGTGCATGTTAGTATTTTTCCTTGTATTTAGATTTCTTTTTTAAAAAAATTCAATATTTTTTCGTATTTTTTCCAAACCAATTCAAGGCATAGGGCAGCTATTCAAGTGTGTATAGGGCTACAAATTGCACTTTATTATTGCCACTTTAAGAACACAGAGTAAAATCCAGTTGTTAGTCCCAAACAGAACGGATTATACAGCCAGGTACGTAAACCATAGCATGGAGGTGGTCTTCTAGCCAACTTCTTTTGTGAGTTTTGGCATTTAGTGTGTACCGTATATGGTTCATGGGACCCCAGAATGATTAATCTGAGTTTCCAGTATTCCTCAGGGTGAAATAAAGGACAGTAAAGCCAGGGACAACCCTATCCCCCTGTGGAAAGGAGTTCCAAAGTCTATGAGCAGGAACAGAGGAGGCCTTCTCATGTGTCCCCACCAAACACACTTATGAAAGTGGCAGAATGGTGGGAAAGACCTCTCCTCGTGAAAGGAGATGTGATCCTTGAGATACAGTAGCTTGAGCCCAAGCCATTTACTGGTATATCACAGAAAGACTACCAAGGTAGCCTGCTTGCAAAGTAAAATCATCAGGAGATGCCCTTCTCTTAGTTCCATCACCCTCACAAGCGTGCTTTGTTGAGACAGGGGAGGAGAGGCTGTCTCTGATGCTGCTTCAAGACTCTGCAACAACCTCCCATGGGAATCCACGCTGGCCCGATCTTTGTGGTCTTTCCACAAGCAGGCAAAAACCTTTCTCTTCAGGTAGTCTTTTCCTTAGTGTGTGTGTGTGTGGGGGGGAGCATTAAACAAATTGTTGTGCTCTGTTGCTTTTAAATGTGTTTTTAGTACAGATTTTACTTGCCATGTATAATATAATACTTGCTTAATTCTATTTAAATGTTTATATGCTTACCAGGTTTAAATTTTTTTGTTTTTTTTAATTATGTAAGACAATTTGGGACCTTTAAAGGAGGAAGGCATAGTAAAATATATTAAACAAGCAAACAAACAAATAGCATGGCTGGACTGCAGAAAGCAGATATCCAAGTTGTCAAGGTAATGCTAAGCATTATAAATGCAATGTATTTTTGTGGTTGTTAACATGATGGGAATCTGCTGATAAAATGGAACCCAAAGTATTCCTTCAAAATTTGTGGGAACAAACGCTTTATAATATATTTCAGTGGGGTAGTTTGTTAGTGAATGTGGTGGGAAAGACATATAAAGCCTTCCTGCTGAATGTTGCCGTTCCACATTTCCCAGTACTTGAGCCCTCAACTACAAAGTGTCAAAATTTCCCATGGGAAATGGAACATTATGGCCTATCCAAAGGTCAAACATGAACTCATTTGAGTCCTCAACCAAAATATTTTGATAATATATATTCAAAGTTTCACCCGTTTCACACAAAAGGGACCTGACTATTTGAAAGCATAGGGATCTGTGGAATATCAAAGATTACTGGTCTACAGCTGTTCATTTGCTTTTAAAAATTAAATCTGAATAATTTCTCCTTCGTGGATCAAAAGCTGTAGCATCCTTAAAGTTAGCAATACCTTCTTTTATGGAAACGAGTTCATTAGTGTGCAAAAATAAATCTTGCCATCTACATAAAATGAAAATCACTAATAAATCTTATAGTTATGTGCTCTGTAAATTGATTTATTGCAGACATGGGAAAGGAGAAAGAGAAGAAAGAGCCTGGGATTTAAAATATAGCAGCATTAATATGAAGCCATGTCTGAGCTATGTTTATTGACTCATTCATCCATGTCACACATTTTGTCTGATGACTATCTATTATTTGTGAGACAATGTGCACCTCTCCATGTTCTAATATCCCAAACCCACATAGAGGGGCTATGCCCAACATAATGCAAGCAGTCCTATATCACAAGACTTTCCCTTGCTGTTTTGCCAAATTTTGTTCTCTCATCTTTAGCTTAGTTCAATTTAAAGCTTCAACTTTTAAGTTAAGCAGGTGCCTTGGTACAAAAGAACTGAAGTTGTCTCACCAGTCATAAGCAATGGTAACTTGGGTTTGAAGCATTTTAAAATTTAATGTCCCAAAGCCTCCTGCCAGTGCAGTTCAAATGGTGCAAATTTTGGCAGTATATTGTTATGTGTTAGAAAACCAATGCACACATTATTCACTGCACATTGACTGGTGTGAGTTGGCATGGAACAAATGATGTTTATGCTGCCTACGTAACCTGAAGCAATTCACTGTCAAATGTAATGTGATTTACGTTATTCTGCAAATAGGATTTTGGCCAAAAATTGAGAGCTCCAAATGTTCAGGACTGGAATCTCATTTGCTACCCTTTGGCTTTGTTAAGAAGGAAGAAAATGTACTGGTGATATAGCCCATTCCTTAACAGACATTTGGGATGGGGAAGGACAAATAATATATAGTAATACCTTGGATAAAAATGCCCCTGATAATGAGTAGTTCGGCTACCAAATGGGAATTTCTGGGAATAGGGTTGCCTCGGATAATGAATTTTCCCTATGGGTTGCCTTGGATAATGAATCTTTCATAATGACTTGCAAAAAAAGTGTACCCAGGACGCACTGCACGCACGCACGCACACACACACACACACACACACACACACACACACACACACACACACACACACACACACACACACAGGGATGGAAGGAGTTAGATGTTTTTTATGGTGTTTGGAAGCAAATCTTGTCATTTTTTTGCAGAGGGATTTGGACCTTTCAGACTTGGAAAGGTAGGGAGGTGAGGTTTCCTTGATTTCTTTATTCAATTCTCCAAAAAACTTCCGTCCTAAATTAATAGGGATGGTTTGAAATAAAAAAAGGAATTTTGGAAGCACATTCATCTTTACTGTTGCTATTCTTCCTAAAATTGACAAGTGTAGTTGATCCCATTTTTAAAAATCCTCTTCTATTTGGTTTAATAATCTCCTATAATTGTCCTCCTTCAAAGATGTACATCTCGTTGTCAGTTGAATTCCTAGATATTTAATTTTCTTTGTTATTTGTATTCCTGTTATTTCTTCCAATTTAAGTTTCTGTTGGCTTATGATGTTTTTCGTAAGAAATTTTGTCTGATCTCTATTTATCCTCAAACCTGCCACCTTCCCGAATTTTTCAATTTCTTCAATCACTTTAGGTGCTGAATCAATGGGATTTTCTAAAATAAAAGCCAGATCATCAGCAAATGCCTGGACTTTATATTCCTCTTGCTTAATTTTTAGCCCTGTTATTTCTTTATTCTCCCTTATTTGTCTGTTTAAAGTTTCTATGACCAATATAAAAAATAGCAGGGATAAAGGGCATCCCTGTCTTGTTCCCTGGTGTATCTGAATGTTCTTTGTTAACTCTCCATTGATTACTCTTTTTGCCCTTTGCTTAGAATATATTGCCCCCACTAATCTCGTGAATTTATCTCCGAGTTCCATCGTTTGTAGTTGATTGAGCAGAAAATCCCAATTTACATTGTCAAAAGCTTTTTGTTTCGTCTAAAAAAAGTATTGCCATTTCTTTGTCCAGGTGGGCTTCATAATACTCCAAAACATCTAAAATCAGCCGTATGTTATTTCTAATTTGTCTTCCAGGTAGGAATCCATTCTGATCGTGATGTATAAAATCAATTAGGAATTTTCTAAACCTATTTGCTATAATAGTCACAAATATCTTATAATCACAGTTTAGCAAAGAGATCGGCCTGTAATTCGCTATCAAAGAGGTATCCGAATTTTCTTTAGGAATGATAGTTATTATAGCTTCTTCCCATGAGGGGGGTATTTTAGCTTTATTCAGAGTTTCATTGTAGGTTTTCAACATTGAACCTAATATTACTTCTCTGATACATTTATAAATTTCAGCTGGGAGACCATCCGGACCGGGTGCCTTGCCCATCTTTTGTTTATCTAACGCTTGTTGTAACTCTTCAATTGTTATTTCGTGATTTAACAATTCCTTTATCTCCTTGGTTGCTTTGGGGATATTTGCTTGATTAAGATATTGGGTTATATCCTCTATAGCTATTTCTTTGGATTTATATAGGTTTGTATAAAAGTCAGAGACGATTTCCCACAAATGTTCTTTTTCCACACATAGATTGCCCATTTTGTCTCTAAGTCCTCTTATGTATCTTGTTTCTTTTTTCATCCTTATTTTATAAGCTAACCATTTCCCCGGTTTATTTGCATTTTCAAAATAATTTTGCTTACACCTCTTGATCTGTTTGGCTAAATGTTCTGCTTCCAACATATTTACTTGATGTTTAACTAAATTTATTTCCCTTTTTATTCTTGATCTCTGCTCACACTTTCCTATTAACTGCTTTTCTAGCATACCAAGTTTTGATTTTAGCTCTCTAAGTCTTATTTTCTTATCTTTATTTTTTTGCCACATAGGCAATTATATTACCCCTGAGCATTGCTTTAGCTGTGTCCCCTATAGTTTGTGGTTCTGTGTCTGCAGTGGTATTTTCCTTAAAAAATATACTCCATTTCTTTACTTAAATTATGTTGAAATTTTTTTATCTGTCAATATTTCCCTATCGAAGAGCCATCTGCCCAGTCTCTTTTTCTGTATTATCCATGATATTGTTGTTGGATTGTGGTCAGCATAGGTAGGTATTGGGTTCAATGTTAACCTCCAAGATTTCTTTCCTAAGATTGGTCGTTGACCACACCATATCAATCCTAGACCATGATTTCTGTGCCATCGAATAAAAGGTATATTGTTTTTCCCCAACATGTTTTTCCCTCCAAACATCTGCTAACCATAACTCATCTACCCATTGAAAAAAAAATCGGTAGCGTCCTTTTATTACCTTTCTTTTTATTTTTTCCGGCCATATATTCCCTTTGTTTACATACCACTGCATTAAAATCACCCAGGAGTAAAATATGTTCATATTTTCTTATTATCTTCTCATTATACAGATTTTGATAGAAACTTCTTTGATTTTTATTCGGAGCATATATTGCCACTAAAAGGATTACTCTAGTTTCTTTTTTAAGTTTAACCATTAGTGTTCTACCCTCTGAATCTGCCTTTATGAATTTTGCCTCTATTCTAGGCTGAACATACAGCGCAATTCCTCTTTTTTTCTTTTCTGAATCCGCAGAGTAAAATAAGTTCCCAAGTTCCGGACATTCTAGTAATTTAGAGTCTTTCTTTTTAATGTGTGTCTTCTGGAGTCCACATTTCCTTTATTAATTGATTTCTTTTGTGTTTTTGCATTGGGTTTGATTGCACTTTTTGAAGGAATGACCTGGCATTTGTTTTAGAGCTAGCTTTTATTAATCTTTGCACTGGTTTCCTTTGCATTTTTGGTGGGAACAGGTTGGAGTAGTCTTGCTGCTTTCTTCTGTCCATGTTTGCAATCTTTTCAATTGCTCTGCAGGCAAGAACAGGCTGTATTTCCCTTGCTGCTTATGTTTGTCCGTTTGCATTTTTCCCCATTGCATTTTTGGCGGGAAAAGGCTGGGGTAGTCTTGCTGGTTTCTCTTGTCCATGCTTGCATTGCACTGTGTGTGTGTGTGGGGGGGTGTTCTGTGTGTGTGTGTTCCAGCATTGCATGCCTTTAAAGTGCATTTTATAAAGAGGTCTGAAAACCCCCAGCTTTTTTTTTTTTTGCCTTTTTTTGGACCTCTGGAACTTTTTAATCGGTTTCCCATTCATTTCAATGGGAACCCATGTTTTGAATAAGGAATTTTTCAGATAGCAAATTGCCTCAGAGAACAAATTAAATTCATTATCAGAGGTACCACTGTATCTATATCATGGTGCATCCTTTTAGGTAACATTTGGCATACGTTAATGAGCATCGGATTAATTTTTAGTTATGCCTACTAAATAATTTTCCTACATCAGACTTCCAGGGAAAAGAAACAAAATGAGAGTACATGGATTAAAAGCAGAAAAGCATTCCCTAGAAGACATCAGAAATCAGCCAAGAAACTCAGTTTTATTTTACCTTCATTTTCCTCTCCTGGCGGATGATAAAACGAGAGCCCAAGAGATATGATGGCTGCGATTTCCAAGATGATAAGAGTCACATCCTGTAATGCTTCCCAGACTAACTGTAGGAAAGTTTTTGGCTTCTTCGGAGGTATAAAGTTTTTCCCATAAATTAGTCTTCTTTTATCTAAGTCAGCAGCTGTACCAGGCAATCCTATAAATAAATGAAACATAAATAGTTTAAGAGAGACTGACAAGTAATGTGTGTGGGGGGATGGGTGGGTCGGTGGGTGGGTTTAAAAATTTAAAAATAATTTTGTATTTATTGCTTTATATAAAATCTTTCCATATACCTATATGAGCATTTAATGGATATACCTGTACAGTGGACCCTTGTATAACAAACAGCTTGTATAACATAAAATCTGTACAACATAAAAATTCCGGAGATAGGGGAAATTTGCTTAACATAATCGCCTATGGGGAAAATCCATACAACATAAAAATGGGATTACTCCATTTTCAATGCATTCCTATGGGAATTTGTATAAAGGAAAATTTGCTTAAAATAATTTCATTTGGAATGAATTAATTCCTTTATACAAGGTACCACTGTATTTCTTTGGCAGCTAAAGGGACAGAACTACAACATCATAATAATGTTCAAATTTTTAGTATTTTCTACCTAATGCACATGCAACTTCCTAGAGGTTATCAAATGCTTATATAACTTTTTAAAATTACTGGTTTCTATTGTTAAAAGGTACCTAGCATTCTAAAAGGGGAATTTTTTTTGTATGAAGTAACATGGATGCAGACCAAATGTTTTAAAAGTGATTGCTAGGATCTGTACATTTTTTTCTTCTAAGCTATTTGGAAATTATCTGAGAGGATGAGAAATTGTGATTGCTTTCAACAGTTTAAACTGCTCCCTCCCCTCCCTTGCACAGTATATTAAATGCACTCCAATATCTGATATGTAAGACAGGGATTCACTGGAGCAATACATTTCAAAATAGTTGCTACATTGTCCCCTATGTCATTCCCCATTTGCACAGAAATAAAAGAAATAATATAATTAATTATTCTTTCACTCCTGGCTCCTGAAGAGTTACTATGCAGTCCATCGAAAAAGTGTGTTGATGAAAAAGTCCTTAGCACTGAATAGTGAATCTGAAATAAACCATATCACAGCAACCAATTAGGGATAGGATAAACTTGGTGATTTAATATGGTGTATGTTCCGAGAGCAAGTTCTGGGGCCACACATAGATAAGCATTTCCTGCTGGTTAAGTACACCACATTTTAAATTTTTTAGGATAATAACTAAAAAATGATGTCCAATCCATGCATCTCTTTTTCCACAAGTGTAACTGAGTGATAGTTCTGTTTTTTAAAAAACTTGCAATTTCTATCATAGGTTAAAGTCACTACAATACAAAACAGAAAGCAACACTGCATTTACATAAGGGTGTAAATACTCATTTCTCCTGTATTGACAAGTACATGACAAGTAATTAAAGCATTCGTCTCACCAGCAAGGATGGCAAATAATTTTCCGACACTCTCAATAAAGTCTGCGCATTTGCAAAAAATTGTTCGGCACACAAAAAAGCTAACTTTGCTGATTTTGCTAAAACTGCCTATTGTGTAATTTCTGAAATTGTACATATTTTGCAAATTTCTCCAAGTCAGGTTGTCTAATGATTGATTAAAGAATCATTTTGCAGCTTTCTTAATAAATCAGTGTTTTTGCATTTGCTCTCTCTCTCTCTCTCTCTCTCTCTCTCTCTGTGTGTGTGTGTGTGTGTGTGTGTGTGTGTGTGTGTGTGTGTGTGTATGTGTGTGTCCCTCTTTCTCTGTGTGTATACTTTGTTCATCACAGGGAAAAGATACTGAAGCAATATATGCACATTACTATGACTTTGAGAGGAAAGAAAAATCTCTTAGCCTTTGTTGAATGAAGAATCTAATAGCATTCTAAAGCTCCTCATAGCTGTAGCTGTTTCAGGTTGTGTCAAGTCAAAACGGGTGAGACCAAATGGAGTTTTGTGACTACATATGATTTTTATCATAAATACAATTTTTCAAAACTCCTTCATTTTCAAAGACAGTTTGCAATATAATATGTGTTACCACTTCCACTGGCATAGTCGTATTCACTGAGGCAAAATAAAGAATGTTGTATGCTGCCTTAAAGACCAAGGGATTTATTATAGCAGAAGCTTGAGAGTTCATCTGAAAAGAGAAGTCCTCAGCTGGAAAACTTGGTTCTGTCATAATCAAGTCACAGAAATAATTTTCATCATTTCACATAGAGGAACACAACCCTCCATCTCAGCCAAATATCAATGTTTTCAAATCAAAATGTGTACGTCCAAAGGCCAATTGCTGGACCGAGAATACAATTTACATCAAATATAAATTTTATTTATTTACAAAAAAAAATTGGCTGCCCTACTACCAAGAGGTCTCTGGGCAGCGTACAACAATGTATTAAAACAATAAAACAATAAAATTATTAACATTATAAAATACAGTACAGTTTAAAACAACATACAATGCAAATTATAAAACCCTGCTGCTCATGAGTCCATAAAAAAATCTAATTATAATGCTGGCCAAACAGAAAGGTCTTTGCCTAGTGCCAAAAAGCCAAAAGTGTTGACACCAGGCGGATCTCCGTAGGGAGGGCATTCCAGAGTTGGGGAGCAACCACCGAGAGAGCCCTGTTTCGACATGCCATCCCCCTTACCTCTTTTGAGGGATGGCACCTTCAGCAGGGCCTCCTGGCAGACTCATATGGAAGAAGGTGATATTTTTGGTAACAAGGTTCTAAGTCGTTTAGGGCTTTATATGTAACTATGAGCACTTGGAATTGGGCCCGGGCAGCAACTGGGTGCCACTGTAAATTTTTTAGAACTGGTGTAATATGAGTCTGCGCAGCAACACCACTCACTAGCTGCATGGCCCGGTTCTGTATGAGTTGCAATCGCTGGACCACTAATGTGAGGAACTTCCCTGGCTTCCCAAGAATTTTTGGACCAAAATTAAAAAGTATGGTAACTGCTGCATTGCTGTTGTACAAACTTTTTTTGGGTGGAGGGGGGGCGCCTAAGGTGAATGTTCCTAGCTTTTTGTGAGCAGAGGAAGAGGTTGCACAAAATTTAACTGATGCACCAGGCTCCTTCCCTTTTCATGTTCAGAAAAATAATAAAAATTGAATTATTCAACAACTTAACTGCCGAGATCCTGTATCACCATATTGTTTGAATGTATGTTGTTACATGGGGTATTTGGGTGGTAGTGGTTACATTTTAACCTGTAAACCATCTAGAGCGGTGCTTGCACTGACAGGGCAATAAATGAAATAAGTAACATGCATTCTTTTCAAAGCTTGTGCTTTAAGAATTCTGGGTGATCAAAGGATTTCTCACTTGACTGAAGAACAGATGGCAAAGGAACCAAAAAACTCAATGTGATCAAAGACTAGGCAAGGCACATTTTCATGGGTGCCAATATTCATCCACACAAGACCAATTATAAGTCTCATATGATGATACCTCTTTTAATCATTTTGATCTAGCTGTTACAATTTGTCATGGCTAGGATCCACAAGCTCTTTTAATTGATGTGCCTGGCACATCGCCTGCGTCAGCTTTATTATCGGAAGACGCACTATGCCAAGCCTATCTATTGGGGCACAGAACACAGAGGAACTAACTTCTGAGTAAGTCCTTGTAGTTCCACTATGTACACGGTGTTTCCACAGTACTCTCTGTTCCGCAGGACTGACTTGCATTCTTAGGTGAATTTCTTGGAGACCATATGAGGACCATCAGCCGGCTAGAGCTTTGTGGTCTGCACGAGAGCCAGCTGTTTGTTTTTTCAACTACCTCCCCCAAGGACAATGGGGAGAAGGATCAAAGTTCGCAACACTGCAGCTCAAGATCACAATATTGGTTGCATCCTTTGGACAGTGTCTCGTCCTTCCGACTCTTTGCAAAGGTATTCTACTCTTGAGCATCCACCCGCCACTTCAGATCACCCTTTTCCTTCTTCTTGGGCCCTGCCCTATTTCCTTCTGCTTGTTTAAAGTAAGGACATGTCAAAAATATGCAAAAAAAGAGGAGAGAGAGAGAGGCAGGGAGGGAGGGAGGGAGGGAGGGAGTACTTGTATCTTTGCTGTCCTCCCTCAAACAGGTAGAGACCCTTCTATTCAGTGATTGGCTTTCCCTGAGTGACTGACTGCCTGAGTGGGTTTTTTAAATGCATTGGTTGTGCCTTACTGCCTTGAATGTGTTTTGGGTATTGTTTATGTTTTAAAGTACTGTTTCTGGAAAATCTTTATTTAGTATTTGTATGTTCACTATTTTAAGCTTTAAACGTCCTTGAATGAAATTCTAAGGTGTCTTGGTCCCTTTCAAGGAGAAACGTGGTGGAAAACTATTTTAATAGGTAAATAAATAAATAAATAAATAAATAAATAAATAAATAAATAAATAAGCAAGCAAGCTTTTCAAAATGTAGCTACAATGCAGCATTCTGTTTACCAGGTTCCAGAGCTGAATGACACAGTGACAGAGCCTCTCACACTGAACTGCCATTATTCACTGACAGCCTCAGTGGCTCTGAAGGATAAACATCTCTTATTAATGTAGCCCCCCCCCGTCATCGTCTACAAAGGGAAGGGTCAGTATCTGTGTCAAAAGTTCTTCAGAAGCATTTACAGAATATGATGGATGCTGTCCTTAAATCAGCACTGAGGGGCAGATTTTCCCTGATGGTAAACCTTTTTGGGGTTCCTTGCACGTTCATGCAAAGTTCTCAGACACCCTCCTTCCATGGCAGCATCCAGGGTAGCCTGGGCAAGGCACATGTTCTTCTGCATCTTGGTGCCACACCAGCCTCTTGCAGAAGCTGGTATATCACCAAAGGAGACAAGACGTGTGTGCGTGTGTGTGCGTGCATGCTGTATGGAAGTGCAAGGCTGCATACATAATCAGTGCTATTAATAAATCTACAGACTTCATGTTTTAATTAATGCTCACATCTGGTGTACTCTGCCTAAGTGGGTTAAGTCAGAACGGTTCTGCCAAAGCTACAGGAACCCTCGGGTTCTCAGCGTCATGTACCCTGGTGGCGGAAAGATGTTTGCCCATGCATGCATGATGGTTCGTCCGCCGTGGCAATGGGTGGAGCTACCCTATTTAGGAGTTAAGTACGGAGAAGACATTTGATCATATAGCCTTTATTGCATTTTATAATTTTCAGTGCACCATCCTTTTCTGTAGGATTTTTATCCCAAGGTCCTCTCATAGATGGTCCTCTGATAGATTTTTATCCCAAGGTCCTATTCATAGAAATGTCCACAAACAGGAGGAGAGACCTTCACTGTTGCTGCTCCCAGACTCGGGAACTCCCACAGGAAGCCCAGTTGGCTCCATCTTTGCTGTCCTTCTGCAAACAGGCCAAAAGCCTTTCCCTTCCAGCAGGCTTTTCCTTGGTGACTGGTTGTCTGAGATGATTTTTTTAAAAAAAAAAAAACTGTTGTGCCCTGTTTTAAATGTTTATTTTTAGTATTGATTTTATTTACCATTTTAATATATTTGTTTACTTGGTCTTTTAAAATATATGTATTTGCACTGTTTTTCATTTTAAATGTTGTCTTTTCAACGTTGTAAGGCACCTTAGATCCTTTTAAAGAAAAAGGTGGGATAATAAATAAATAAGTAAGTAAATTATTTTTTATATATACAGTAGGACTCAGGGGAGCAAACTATAGCAAACGGTATTTTAATAGTTAATGCTATACATAGCATGGTCTCTGGTTCCCTCTAATATCCAGTTCTGGTAATGACATTGTAGAAATATATTCTCAAGTGAACACAACAGATAGTGGGTTTCTGTCTCCCCTCTAGAGACCGGTTCTGGTAACTTCATTTAGAAATGTATGTATATTTCTAGGATTTTGTTTTCTAGAATTTGGGCGGGAAAAAGTCAATCCTTGGATGAGGAGGCAATGGAGGAGAGAAGAGAAACACTGAATACACAGAACAATCTAGTTACCGGCCTCTCCTTCTATTACTGCCTGTAGATGGATGATCACTTGAGAGCTATGGTTGCAGACATCGCAATATCCAACTTGAGAGGTAAGAAGACCTTGCTTGTCTTGGGCTCACAGAAACAAAACAAGCTGTGTAACCCGCACAAATTGAATAACTTGTCAAGTGCACAAATTTGCAGCAGTTGTTGCTTTGACTTTTAAAAATCTGCAGTATCAGAGGGGTTGTTAGCATCTTTAAAATTATCAGCTAGTTCTTCTGCTTCTGCTATCTATCTCTTTCTCTATGTTCTTTAGTTCCTGAAGTGAATGGACACCAGTTTTGCACAGACTGTCCAAGGTGTTTAGTGTAAATTACAGAGACATTTACACTGGGGAGTATTTCTTCTCTTTCTCTTGCACAAGAGGAAGGAAATCTCGTGAAACTCTTCCTTGCCCAGATGTCCCGTCACTCTGAGCCGGCCAAAACTGATGACTTCAAGGCACTGGATGAGTATCCTTTTTTATCTCCATTTTCAACACATCCAGTGTTTCCCGCCATTTTGCTTTGAAAAGCTAGAAGTCACCCCTCAGACATCATCAGCCAAGAAGTTGGCCCACAAGGCTGCTATGCTGTGGGGGAATTAGCAATAACCCCTTCCTTGTCTGTGAGTGGCAGACATCATTAATTGACACCTTTTCCATGAATGGACGAGGCAAGCTACTAGGGATAAAAGCAAATACCGGTATATTCAGCTAGAAGGCTACCGTATAGTCTAAAAATAAATTGGCAGACAATATTGTAGCAGGCAGCTTTTTGAAGTAAAATGTATTTCAAACCACTATCGTCAATTTGTCTGACACTTTTGAAAGAAACACTCCTCAATACTAAAATAATATAGTTTTGATTTGAATGGTCTGTGAGCTACGCAGAGTTTCATATGCACCATGTATTCTCCAATGCCCTTGGCCTGTCCTTGAAAAGGCTCTTTATATCAATGACTCACACTTTTCTAGATTCCCAGATTCGACTGTCATAAAACAAATCAGACTGATGCAGAATTAATCAGGCAAAGAACTTTTTAGCATGCCAAGGATAGCCTGAGGAATCCTACAATAATGATAACATTGGGGGGGATCTGAGGGGGGGGGGAAATCCGGGTGCTGAGTAATTCAGAAATATTTTTATCTAATGTTCATTAATTTCCATACAGGTTTACACAACCAAAAGCCTATAAATAGTGAAATATTATAAAGCTTTTGAAAGGGAAACACTGTACATTTTGTTAACAATTTGATTTATTTTATGTATGGGTACCAGACTCCATGAACCATATTCATTTAACCCATTGTCCACTTGTTTTATTCTTGGCCATCACAACCCCATAAAATATCTAAATGTCTCTCTAAGTTTTCCTTCCTGTTTTACAACATTTCCCTTCAAGCCATGTGGTTCCGAAAGACCCAAATGCACTAGCAAAAGCATTGTCCACCCAGCCTGGAAATAATAATTTAATAACAAAATAGGGCCACAATTTTATTGACCTTAATCCATGCTATTGAACCAAGGTGACCTACAAGTGAAGGTGGCTGTAGTTTCACAAGGTTATTTGTGCCAGGGCAGCCCTCGTAAATCATATTGGGGCAGGATCATAAATCATTATGTTCTGTCATATATCATAAACCTGTTTACCTGAAAAGGTCAGGGGCTGCCATTGTACTAACTGTAATGCTGGCTACTTCTCTCCTGAGGTGACATAGCTACTTGCACTGACCGCAAATTGTGACAGAGTTTAAGAGCCTAAGGGACCCCTTATTGAAGAGAATGGGATGGGTGAAAACATGCCACTGTTCCTGGCCAATCGGAGCGGTGATGAAAAATTCCCATCTGGCCCTTATACAACCAGCTAATCTCATTCTCTCTCTGGGGAGGGTGGGCAGGGAAGCGCCCAGGGAACAAACAGGCTGCACCCTTCATTGCGAGCCCTTAAGAGGGGTCTCTGACCGCTGGCCATGTGACCAGCAAACCTGCCCTTCCATGGGCCATTCTGACTGTGGGCAGTCACCTCTGACCATCCAGATCCTTCCCCAAACTGTCACGTCACAGGCAGGTGGACAATGGACACAGGGTCTGCTGGAGCCAGCTCTGCATTGATTCAGCTGTCATTAATAACAATTAAGGCCACAGCATAAGTTATAATTGTGCAGTCCTACTCAGGCAAATAACTACTCAGGCAAAAGTCCCAGTAAAGTTTGATGCTTCTAAGTAACTGCAGACCTGATATTTTACAGATTACTCCATGTCCATGATAAAATATCTGAAAAGAAAGTAAGTACTGCCTTGCCATTAGACAGCGGAACAAACCTCAGTTTGGAAGTTCATGCTAGCTTGTATGCACGGCACTGCAGGTACTATGCGTTCCCTTCCCCCAGCTCCCTTGCTGGATCCCGAACCATTCACCAGCCAGTGTGTGCCCCTCTCCTCCTCCTCTTCAGCTGCCCCACCAGTCTCTCCCAGGGGCATGGACATCCCTGCCCTGCCTCCTTGACCGATCACCCACTCATGACAGTCATGGTGCAGCCAGAGACTGGTAGAACTGCTGAAGAGGAAAGGAGCATCCATAGAGTTTGCGAGTGAGTCACTGGATGAGGAAGTGGGGGAAGGGGATGTGTAGCAGGTGTATGAACTGACACAATGCCGATCTCTACTTGTAATCAGTTTACATGAATTTCTCCCGTTTACTTGTGCAATCAGACACAGACAGACAGACAGACAGACAGACACACACACACACACACACACACACACAATGTTATGAGCATCAGCAATCTCCATATACAAGGAGAAGTCATAAAACATTTCAAGGTATATACAATGGTGCTGTCATAATAAATACTCAGAGGCTGAAATTCTGTTGCTTAGTGTAGTAAGTCACAACTAGAGTAGACCCAAAAAATCTATGGTTATCTGGTGAGTTAAATCTTCCCTTATGTTGTGTAAATTCAATGGGCCCATTCTAGCTGTGAATTTCAGCCATGTTTCCATTTGCTCCTTTCCTTGTGTCTCATCTAACATCTTACAAGAGGCTAACTGCTTCTGGAGTTGAATGTTCTCTTAGCTTTAGCACAATTGACTTCATTCACTAACCACACAAAATAAAATCCCCCAGCATTTTAATTAAGATATAAAGTGTAATGACGTACTGGAAAGGCAGAATTCCTGTTCACACATGCCCTCCAAATTACTTCTAAGAGCTTTTAGAGTGCCATTGTATGCTCTAGGACAGGTCTGCACAACAGGTTGACTATGGGCTACCGGTAGCCCGTGAAGGTTTAAAAAGTATCCTGTGGGGGGATTTCCATCAGACCTTTGGAACTTTGTGATTGGCTCAACTGCATTTGGGTCCTCCCATCTCTGTTCCAAATTCCTTCCCTTCTCTCATTTGTAAATCCAGCCATTTCCCCTACCTCCCTCTGACCCAATGGACAGAGTCAAGGCCTCCTTGCCTTTGCAGCCTAGCTGCTGATGGCATCCGGGGTCTCTCCACTCACCTCTTGGCCACTGCCGCCGAAGGCCCCAATGAAGTGGGGATCGCAAGGCGGAAGAGCCCAGATTTCACCACCACCACCACCGCCGCTGCCACCACCACTGCTGCTGCGCCTCCTCAACTCCCTGCAGGGCCAGGTCTTTTTATCTCACATAATTTTTCACACCTTCAGGCCCAAATTGTCTCTGCCTCTCTCTCTGCCCTCCTCCCACCACCACAACCACCAATCCACCCCTACTTTTATATTTCAATGGGCTCAGGCAGCCAGGACCCACCAGCGGCACAAGGGTGAGTGCCCGAGCCCAGACCTGCCTCCCGCTTGCGCTCTCTCTGCAGTGGGGTTGCTTCTTACGGAAGCAATGAGCCAAAGCGAGAAGGAGAAGGAGGGCAGTGGCGGCAGAAGTGAGGTAACAATGGTAGGAATGGAAGCGAGGTTTGAATTGGGGGGAATGGGGAAAGGCAGCGGGGATGCACAGCTCTGGTTCCTGCCCCAAGCACCATGATAGTGGCAGTGGCAGCAACAGAAGCAAGAGGGCTACCTCCTACAGGCGGCAGGTGAGAGAGAGATGGAGGGAGGGAGGCAGTCAAGAAAGTGCAGCCACCTGAGCCTCCTCCTGGAAGTGACAACAATGGGCCGAGCCAGAGGAGCACTACCGCTGCTGCCGCGGTGCAGCTTGGGAAACCACCCTCTTTATCCTAACCCACCACCAACAGGAGCCTACTTCAGTTCCTTCCTTCAAGGGGAGGCGGGTGAAGGAAGAACCGCCCGTCGCCGTCCGCCCATCGCTGCTCATTGCCATCCACCCACTGCCCCCCACGCCCATTGCCACCCACCCCCCATGCCCGTCGCCATCCGCCCCCAACGCCCATCGCCGCCCCCACCATCCGCCGCCCCCCTGCCGCCCCACCCCTGCCCGCCACCACACACCCCATGCCACCCCCTGACCCGCCCACCTGACCCCCACCAACTAGCACCGGTCCTGCTAGTGAGAGAAAAATTCCTTTTCATGAGAGTTAGCAGTATTACCTACCATATAAAATGGAATTTTCCATGAGCATCTATAACTACTGGTTTACTCATTGTTCTTTAAATAACAGTTTCTACACAACAAATAGCAGCGCTAACATGACGTAAGTAATAGAGTATCTCTCTTGGTTTGGAGAATAAAAGGTGTGGTGGCCCATAAAAATGTAGGTGGTGGGGCTACAAGACGACATGTATCCTCTGTCCTTCCACAAACTAGCTAGCTATCGCTGGACATAATATGTAAAATATTCTGTACATGTTTTTATTTGCATTCAAGTTTAGTTGTTCGCTTTAATACCATTTCATCTGTTCCAACATTCCACAATTTCCTCTGTTTAATATTATTTTATGAAATATCAACTCCATTACTAACATTTATTTTATGTTATTTTCATTGTTTTGCAAAAAGCAGCAAAAGCTGCATCATACCTATTTCCACAAATTACAGTTATCCGTCAGTGTCGTAACGCCAACACAAAACTGAGCACAATTTCATTGGGCATAAGCATGTCTATCTCTGATCTTAGTTCTGAGCTGAACTTAGATCTGAGTCAAATTATTAAACTGGGAAGAATATAAAGTAATTCTTTCTTTTTAAAAGCTGGTGCTGTTAGAGCAAAAGGCATCTCTCTTCTATCCAAGAACTTAATATGCTTTGGCAGTTGAAATTTCATCCAGCTAAAGGAAACCATAGAAGAAGCAATGTGCTAATGCTAAGATATATCTTGACTATTTGTACTGTAAAGGATAATGTTTGCTTCCATTCTAGGAGAAATTTCAGATCAACATTTTAAAAAAAGAAAAGAAATATCCACTTTGGCAATCAAGGTCAAGTTGATTTGTAGGTTGGCCGAACAGTGGGTTTTTCAAGAGCTTTTACACATTTTATGGATAGTTCCCTCCAGTGTAATTTCTGTGTAAGTCACAAAACTGCAATTTCTTTGGTGGATCCTGATATTACTTAGGCCATCTATAACTACAAAAAGTGGGCTGCTGATTTATCCTAACAATCAAGGAAGCTGCTGATACGACCACACAGGATTTTGACTGATATGGCAGACAAAACAAGAATACAACAATTTTGTAAAAATTAAGTGGAAAGAATATTGGATAGTAACAAGAATGAAGACACAAAGCAGTGGCTTGAACCCACATTCTTAATTCTGTGGATGAAGGCCTCCACTCTTGGGAGTGTACTTCTTTATTTTCAGGGATTCCACCCAATGCTTATAAATCATCCAATTCCACTGGGAAACCCAACACTGTTATGTAATATTTGCTGAAAGCTGCCATGGGGAATAGGGAACCGAAGTCGGCTTCAGTCTGCCAGCTTGCATTTTCTAAAAATGCAGCCCAGTGTTATTTGGGAAAATGTACTGCAGGTCTGGGCAGTATCAACAACCTGCACAGATACACTGTGAACAAAAACATGTGGATATATGCAAGCACTCCGCACATCGTGAGACATCTGGTTATTATCCATGGCCCCAAGTTGAGAATATAAATTGTTTATAACTGTTTTATTGTTTTACTCTGTTGTGCTAAATTATATTGTATTCTGAATATTGCGCTCTGTCGCTACCCTGTAAGCCGCCCAGAGTTCCTCTGGGAAGATGGGCGGGATACAAATGCAATAAATAAATAAATAAATAAATAAATAAATAAATAAATAAATAAATAAATAAATAAATTCCCGATTCTATGCAAAGGCTCACCCACCCGGGCTTGTTATCACCAGCTTACCATGAACTTTTGGTATTCAATTTTAGATGGCTGGCTGCCTCTAACACCTAGTGTGATATTATATAGCATGTCTGCTCTGCCCTGAAGGGAAAAGAACAGCATTGTCACCAGGCACATCATTATCCTAGAGTTATGGAGGGTTGAGTCCAGCCCATGTCAAGCAGGCAGAGTGGAGAACTCAAGTCCTAACCTCTGGCTTCTCAGCTAGCTACCTAAACCACTGAGCTAATACCAACCCCCTTTTACTTTTAATTTTTAGTATTCCTGATCACAAATTCATAAGATTCATAAAATTCATAATCATAAGATTCAAGGTCATGGTTTTGATTTACAAAACCCTCCACAGCTTGGGACCTAAATACCTGGCAGAGCGACTCTACCAGAGATCAACTGACGCCCGCTCTATGAAAATGTCGCAGGCGCTCTCACTTTGGGTGGCCATGCCCAGGGAGGCTAGGAAAGCGGTAACCCACAACCGAGCCTTCTCTGTGGCTGGCCCTTTTCTTTGGAACCATCTCCTGAGTGAGTTGCGCCTTGCACAGTCTTTCCCAGCCTTCAAAAAAGCCTTGAAGATCTGGCTCTTTCATGAGGCATTTGGCGACCCTTAGTATTATTATTATTTTTCTTAACTGCTTCTTTATCCCCACCATCTTGCCAGCTATATTTATCCTTAATTTTTTTTTGTTATGGTTTTTATTATGGTTATCATTTAATTGTTTACTGCTGATGTTTGTTCACTGCCCAGAGTTCCTCTGGAAGATGGGCGGTAAATAAATAAATAAATAAATAAATAAATAAATAAATAAATAAATAAATAAATACTTTTTTTTGTTCAGTTGTTCAGTCATGTCCGACTCTTTGTGACCCTATGGACCAGAGCACGCCAGGCCCTCCTGTTGTTTGCATCAATGACACTGTCAAATCCATGTTGGTTGCATCGACAACACCATCCAACCATCTCATCCTCTGCCATCCCCTTTTCCTTTTGCCTTCGATCTTTCCCAACATCAGGGACTTTTTCCTCCTCTCTCCTCATGAGGTGGCCAAAGTACTGGAGCCTCAGCTTCAAAATCTGTCCTTCCAGTGAACATTCAGGGTTCAAATTGATCAGGTCACAAATTGATCGGAGCCAACTGCTGTTCAGGTCCATAAAGTAAGTACCAAAAGAAATCATATATTATCTTCATTAAGCAAACCAGTTGTAGCAGAAGTATTTCTTGTAGCTAGTCATGTGGATTTCATAAGGTTCCTTGGCACCAGAAGCTTGACATCTCCAGTACTTCAACAAGCACTTTTTGTGTATAATATTTTCTTAACACGAGTTTTCAAAACCATACAGCCACAGCAAGGATTATCATTTTAAGTAAATATAGAAATAAAAGGAATTTTTAAAGCAGTTATTGTATTCAGTTGTTTTACTTGTGCTTTTAATATTGTTCTTATAAGTTTTAATATTTTGTTTCTTCAATTCTTTTTATTTACTATTTTAAGTTCTTTAATCTGTTTTTATATTTTGTATATGTTTATAACCCGCCCAGAGTAGCTTTTGTGCTAGATGGTTGCAGTATATAAATCAAATAAATAAATAAAAGTAAATAAAAATAAAATTTTAAATATTGTAATTATTATTTTGACTTTTAACTTTTTTAATACTATAAGATACCTTGGAGACATCAAAAAGACCAATATGGCTTCATAAAAAAAATTCAGAAAGAATCTGAGAGCAAAAAAAGGGGGGGCACATACAGGAAGCTATGCCAGGCCCAAAAGGAAGAGTACAAACAAGAAGCAAAGAACTGCAGAGATGGCATTAGGGAGGCAAAAGCAGAGAATAAGCTGAGGTTAGTAAGAGATGTTAAAAGCAACAAAAAAGCATTCTTCAGGTACATAGTGGCATAGTGATAATAGAGGACAAAGTGATAAATTATTAATTCCTAATTCAAGACAATCTTTTCTAAAATACTGTACAGTCTAGGCAAATATGAAGTAGGGAAAGAAAGGAACAAGATTTCATTTTGAAATTTGTATGCTGTCATTTAAGAGCTTATTACTTTAAAAGAGTTTTAATTATCAAGGCAGGATTAACTGCATCCAAGAATGTTAAAGAAACTGGCTGAAAAATTCTCTATTATTTTCTGGAAGTCATGAAGGATCAGTGAAATCCCTTGATGTGCTATTCTCCCTTTCTTCAGAATGTGTTAGCTCTCATCTAGTGTACTGTGTCAAGTTCTGGACACCCCACTTTAAGTCACATAGAGGAAAAGGCAGGATCCGTCCCACAGTGCTGGATGCATAATAATGGGCTCAAACTACAGGAAGCCAGATTTAGCCTAAATATAGGCGAAACCTCTTAACTGATGAAGTAGTGTAACAATGCAACCAATCACTTTGTGAGGTGGTGAACGATGAAACGCTAGAAGCATTCAACAGAAAATTAGAAAATCATCTGTCAGACCTGCTTTGATTTCTGCAGTGAGCAGGGGGTTCGACTTTATGTCCTCTTCCAACATCATTGTGCTATGATTATATGAAAATGCATAACATAGGAAAACTGTATATGGACATAAATTCACAATTCTCTGTTGTTTAGAATGTTGAATCAGTTGATGTAAATGCTGTAAAAACTGTGAATAAATAATATGTTCATCCTTCCAAGAGTAAGCATGGTACATTCGTTAGCCCAACTGACTGACAAACCAGTCAAGGCAAATACCCAGGTACACAGGAAAAATATTGGGAGACCCTGGACCAGTCAGGATCTTTCTCTCTGAGGTTAACTTGCCTTGCAAGATATGGGAAGTGACAAAACAGCTGGAAGCAAACCTCTGGATTTGTTAAACAACCCAAATGCACTTGTGAGGATGGCAAGATAAACTGAATTATAGTACTAATGTTATTAATGTTGGACATAGAACTAACCTGATATTGAAAGCCCAGAATAATCAAAGAACACTGTCTGCAACCACTATTGTTTATAGAAGGAGAATTGTAAGTGAAAAGTGTCTGTTTCTATAACAACTTCTGTAATGCACACACCTACTATTTAGGATATGAATTCTGCTCTTCTAGCATCCAACATTACTAAACTCTACTGTAATTGCATTCCAACCTATTTTATCAGACAGAATCGTGAGTATTCTGGATGAAACCCATCTTATTTTCAGGGTTTGATTTCTTCTGAGGAAAATATCTTATGCAATATTTAATGTCTGAAAAAATGCTGAAGAGGCACTGCGCTTAATTATTTAGCTTCTAACACACACCCTGTTTTAAAAATTCAGCACCTCACTGCAGATTTAAAAGACCTCTATATGAATAAGTCATAATATTTCAAACCATAACAAACTTTTAAAAAATACTTCAACTGGTTTAAGCAGAGCACAGGTTGTACTCTTAGAAGGATGCTAAGTTTGGCCCTTACATTAAAAAATAAAAATAAAGGAATGCCAAAACATTTTTCTGTATTAACGTATACTAAAAGTTAGGCGACAATTCCCTCAAAGTTACAATAATTTTTGCTATCTATCATGTAATTTTATATATATTGGTATATTTTATACATTGTGAAAAGCAGACTATATTATTGATTGATTGATTGATTGATTGATTGATTGATTGATTGATTGATTATTATTATTATTATTATTATTATTATTATTATTATTATTATTATTATTATTATTATTATTAATTGACGACACACAGACACATACATATATGTGAATCACAAGACTTTTCAATTTTCTAATCTGCAACAGACATGTGCACGTGCACGCACACGCGCACACACACACACACACACACACACACAGAAAGAGAGACAGAGAGAAATGTGTACACATGCACATTCATTAACGCAGCCAGATATAGAGGATTCTCCATGTGCATGACCCAAGGCAGCTCATAACAAGAGTTGTTAGGCCTTGTTCTGGAAGTTTTTCTTCCTGACATTTCACCAGTCTCTGTAGCCAGCATCTTCAGATGGCAAGGAGCTCATGGAACTTGGAGTTCTCTGTGGTCTGGGGTAAAGAATAAGTGAGATTGTGGGTTTTTAAAGTTGTGGGGAAGGGTCCTATTCAGGAGAATAGGCGTCAGTAACTGTATTGTGATGTGAAGGGATTAAGAAGTTTCACTGCAATGGGGGGTGCGATCCTTATCTGTGGTTGATGGGTGTCATTAGCTGTTCTATTGTGTGCACTTTTCGCTGGTGTTTGTGGCTGGGTGGTGTGAAGGAAATAGACCGATTTAAGTAGAGAGATTTAAAATGATGTCTGCTTGGTTCAAGTAATGTCTGTTTGGTTCAAGTAGTCAGCAAGAAGCAAGAGTCTGTGTCTGTGTAAGAAAAGATAGATTAGGCTGTGCCATGCTCTTTTGATCAGCTTCACAGGTGCCTTATCAGCTGTGAACTCAGAGTGGAGAAGACCTCGCTGTGCCATACGGAGACATACAGAGACACAACATTCTGTGCTAGACATGGGCACGACTCGGTGAAATTGTTGTTTCCATTTTCAGTTATCGTTTCGTTACGTAACGGAAACGGTAACGATAATTAAGCCATCAGAACTCGAACTCAAACTCGAACCAAAAAAAGAAAAATTTGGTCGGGTTTTTCGTTTCCGTTTGTGGCATCGCGGCGATCACGCAATGCGAAGCACAGAAAAAGTTTTTAAAAGTTTTTTTAAAAAAACCCGACTCCCGTCCAAAAAAGCAGGCGAAAATATGCCCGCCTGAGGCTTTGCCACCTACCAGAGGGGTGGTTTCTGGGGGGTCCCAGGCCTTTCCCCCCTCTTCTCCTGTCCTGGGCTGCTTGCACCAGGCTGGGGGGGTCATCCTCATCGTCTCGCCATGCCATGCGGTGGGGGAGGATCCAAAATGGCGACCACAATTTTTCTTTTGAAATCGTGGTCAAAAAACACACCAAATCACCACAGAAACATGTGAAATTTATTTATTTTAAATGCCTGAATTTTAATAGTAGCAGCAGTGGGGTTTTTATAGCAATAAAACGTTGTATTTATTTTATTTTATTTTATTTTTTATTTTTTAGACCTGCCCATTTGGGCTGGACATGGGATGGGACCATGCAAATTGTTTGAACCATTCCACCAATGGCATCGCCAGGTTTTTGACTGACACTTCTGGATGTCTCGGAGGGCATAAAAAGCCGAGACACCTTCCAGAAATCGCAGTCGGGTGTATGGATGAGGTTGAGGGAGGAGGGCTGGCTGCTGGTGTGATCTGATCGAGATTGAGGAGGGAGGCTGGAGGCTTTAGGATTTAAATTAGGCAGGCAGGGAGGGAATTGAATTTAGAAAATAATTTCTTTGATTCCCTGCAGCTTTGTCTGCTGAAGGGAATAGCAGTTTATTCTTTATTTCTTTTCTGGCAGTTTGTGAGGATTTTTTTCTGATATTGGATAAAGGGGGAGGTTCGACTGGGAGTGGGAGGTGTGGATTTATTTTAAAAATATATTATATACTACCATTTATTTTCTATTTTCCCAACTTCAATTTGCTTGCACACACACACATTTGGGGTGCAAGCCAAGAACAGAACCTCTATCCTATTCCTAAGTGATATCCTAACTGCCCACTCGCCCGTCCGCCCACACCACCACCCGCCTGCGGTTCGCGCCACCGCCCACCCCGCCTGCCGCCTAGGGCGCAAAAACACCTAGCGCCGGCCCTGATTGCGGGACGCCCCTATGCTCTGGGAAGTCAAATCGCGCTAAATCGCGGTGGAAATGACAAACGATAAACGGAAACGACAAATTTTTGAAAAATTTCGCAACAAACGGAAACGACCCGAAATGGACCCGTTCCGACAAACGAAAACTCGAAACGTCATTTTTTCTGGTCGTGCCCATGTTTATTCTGTGCCAACGCCAATTAGGACATACCTTGAAGATGAACGCATGAGAATGCATGAGAACTGAACAGACACAGAAAATAATTGTTTTAATTAAATCTAGCCTTGTGATTGGACAATGCGATGGAAAGGATGCAAGGAGGGGGGCAACCTGCTGAGGGAAGTTAATGCTTTAAGTTAGAGACAATATAATTATTAGGGGCGTTTTGTTCTAAAATGCTTGCTCTGAGCATAGATGCTTTTTAGTCAAAATGTCCAGTGTAACTTAGATAAGATGTAGCTAAATAGAATTCTTTATTTTCTGATTGCCAAGAATTGAACCATGAACTGTCCTTTAGCTGGCTTATTTTTGTAATGCTTTATTTCTCTATTTTTAAATAAAATAATAATTTTTACAACTGGTTTGCTTATTGCCCATGTATGGGTGAGACTAAGTCCAGGCCTTGACCTAACAGTTGTAATTCCCACTGAGGGTGGAATTAGGCTGGTGTATCGTGAAATACACAGCCTTTTAAGATTTTTGCTGTTTTTTTCAGAGGGGGTCTGAGGAACCTCTGAAGGAAAGCAGAGCCCTTATCGTACAGGTGGGAATCACTGAACTTTGATCTTTTGCAGGTGGTAGTTTTCAGTAGTGGAAGCCAGGCTTTTTTTATTTTTAGACTTTCTTCTTTTCTGTTGAAGCTGTGCTTGCGTTTTCAGATTTCAATAACTTCCCTGTGTAATCTGACATAGTGATTGCTAATGTCCAGTACCTCTGTGTCCTGGAAGAGGACTTCATGTCCAGTTTGTTTCAGGGTGTGTTCAGCTACTGTTAATTTTTCAGGTTGTTTTAGCTGACCAATATATACCAGTCCACAACTACAAGGTACCCTGGATACTCCTGCAGTGGTACCAATATATACCAGTCCACAACTACAAGGTACCTGGTATACTCCTTTTGTCCTTTGCAGACCATACCATCTGTTCTATTTTTGTGATGAGTCTACTGCTGGTAGGCTGTGTTTTTCAACACTTTGTCTATGCAGTCTGTGACTCCTTTTATATATGGCAGAAATACTTTGTTGGGGGCTATTTTTGTTCTTCATTTTGATGTTGTTGTTTGGCTTGATGGCTCTTTTGATTTCATTCTTGGAATAACCATTTGCCTGTAGGACCCAATTCAGGTGGCTGAGTTTGGTGCTGACGAATTCAGCTTCACAGTTTTGATCTGCACAGTCTATAAGTGTTTTGATTATGCCTATTTTTTGTTGTGGGTGGTAGTTGGAATTTTTAGGTAGCTACCAGTCTATGTGGCTGGGTTTTTCTGTTGACTCTGTGTCCTAATTGGAGGTCTGGTTTGTGTATAACCATGACATCTAAGAATGGGAGTTTCCCCTCTATACATGTTTTCCATGGTGAATTGTATATTTGGGTGGATATTGTTGAGGTGGTTTAGAAATTCTTTCAGTTTATCTTCACCATGGCTCCAAATTACAAATGTGTCATCCACGTGTTGGACCCAGACTATGGTTGCAAAGGGTACTGCATCCAGAGCTTGTTTTTCAAAATGTTCCATGCAGAAGTTCGCTGTTACCAGGCTGAGGGGGCTCCTCATGGCAACTCCATCTATCTGTTCACAGAAGTCATTCTCCAACTGGAAGTAGCTGGACATTAGGCAATGTTGGAATAGGGCCTTGATGTCATCTGGGAAGATCTGCTAAAAGCCTTCAATAATACATTAGACAAATATTTGGAATTTTATTCCTTCCAACTTTGACTTTACAGCATAATACTACTTCTAATACAGGAAATGATGGGTATTTGAAATGAAGGACTTTCCCTTGACATAAAAGTATTCTGTCAATCTCGTATAATAATAATAATAATAATAATAATAATAATAATAATAATAATAATAATAATAATAATAATAATAATAATAATAATAATAATGTACAGTCAGGTCAATTCTGACTTATGGCAACTCTTTTAAGGTTTTCTAGGTATCTTTAAAGCTAAACAACTAGGAATAATGTACATTTATGCTTAAACTCCAGTTGATCAATTTTGAAAAATGCTTGAAGTTTCAGAGATTCAGCCTTAATTGTATTGTGCACATTCTAACTGGCACATACTTAAATGTTGTGTTCTTTCTTGAACCAAATATCCAGAGGGACACCTTGCCAACATAGCCTCAAGGGGGCATTAAACAGTATTAGACAAAACGGCCTGTTAAACATTGTTAAGGAAAGAGCAGCAATTAAGAGAGTTCAAATCAAAATTCCATTGCAACAAGAGAGCACGTTGATGATGACTGAGAAAATTGCCCTAATAGTACAAAGAGAATCTGTATTGTTCTGCCAAGAGTCACAGCAGTCATAGATACATTTAGCTCTTTGGGGAATTCATTATTCCAGTACAGCTGTTTTCTCCACAAGTAGAAGCCATCAGCCTCCTGGAGAGTCTTAATTAAATAAAAGGCAATTTTGTGAAGTGGGAGGAGTATTGTTAAGTCATCAGCTTACCATTTGCTTGCTAGTACGCTCATATGCATTAACCTTCTTTGCTATCCCATTATTGTTACAAATTACATCTTTAAAAAAGCAAGAAATGGAAATGCATTAAGTTGCTTCATTTCTGACAGGGCGGTGTTTACTCAGGCAGAACTCTAAAGCTGTTATTGTGGAACAAAGTGTTAAAAAAAGACTGACTAGTTATTTTCCTTCTGTTGTTATTGTTGCTCTCTCACGTCATCAAAGGTCAACATGAATCTCTATGGAACAATGATCTCTACATACTAAAAAGAACAGCACTATGTATTTGTACGTGTTCAGTCCTTCTGGAAAGGCAGAAGATAAATCCCAAAGCCTTACTTTCACTGACTTTGGTCTACATAGTGTGATACTGTTTCCAAAACAAAACTGGAGAAGTATTTTTCATAAAGTCTTTTACTTCACTATGTCCTCCCAGGCTCTGGTTAGCCACTCTAAGGAAGGTCAGAACACCATCTAGAAGAAGTTATTATAAACCTAATAAATATATAAATACATAAATAAGTATTATACTCTAGATACTACCATACACTCTTTGGGGAATGGGAAGGCATCAATAACAGTATGATAGGTATCAGACTAAAAATTGATCTGAAATTGAATTTAGTAAGACTGTGCTAGTAATATACAAACAATTTAACCTTCTGGAAAACAATCTGAGAATAAAAGGTAGGAATTACCTTGAGGTTCTCAGAGCAAGATTATGGAAGGTATCACAGCCCAGATTTTGTTAGATTCCAGTTCTCCCAGTCCCTTACCATGGGACTTGCATTGCTCACTGCAACTCAAGCTGGTGTCTGACAACATTTGGAGTTCTTCAGGTTGTCCACTCATGCCTTATAGGAAGATTGGGATTTTGATTGTCATGGTAAGATAATACTGTAGATCACATATGCACAAAATGCCAGCAGTGCGGAGGTGAAAAGGACAGTGGCAAATTTGTGCCTGAAAAACGTCAGTTTTGGCAGATAGTCAAGAACTCCTAGTTGATTCAATGGCTCTGGTGCCACAGCCTGAGTGGAAAGTGGGAAATAGAGAGGAAGGCATACTGCAGAAAATGCAGGCCTACAGCACTGCCTTTTCATGGTACACACAACTCCTCTGAGGAGAAGAGACCCAGGACACCAAATGGTAAACATTGGTAATGATTCTTGTATCTTGCTGTGGCAACGGTTTGCCTTGGTCCACTGTGCTCTGTCCAGGGTTCTGACTCGTTCTGCCTTGTCAGA
Organism: Phrynocephalus forsythii; assembly: GCA_029282475.1. Classification (NCBI taxonomy): domain Eukaryota; kingdom Metazoa; phylum Chordata; class Lepidosauria; order Squamata; family Agamidae; genus Phrynocephalus; species Phrynocephalus forsythii. The sequence continues at coordinate 130,163,717 of JAPFRF010000011.1, read as the reverse complement.
GTAACTTGGCTTTACTGGATCAGTCCTTGCTCTCCTGGAAGCTGCAGTTGGGTTTCCCTTGCAAGTAGCTCGAGAATGAAGGGACAGAAGTTAAGAAGGGTTGTGCTTCTGGCTTGCTTTTTTTTTATGAACACAAAAGGAACGTTCAATGATTAAATGAATAAAAGCACTTTTGAGGATCTGCAAATGTATTTATTATACACCAATGGGGGGAATAATATCTGGAGGTACAAGTCTTTCTTTTTAGTGTCAGGTATTTTCAGAATTCCCTTTGCAGCCAAAAAATACTTGAATCCACACCATATATTCTAACTTCAAATAAGCTATCTAAATTGTATACTGACAAAATGTTAACACTCAAGCACAAGAAAAAAAGACTTTCTAGAAGCGACTTTCTGAGAGACATTTTAAAATGGATTATTGGGCCTTGTTCTTCTTTGTATGTGCTTTGGTGTTGGTTATGTTTACCATTACCATTTCAGTGTATTTAATTCTTTTCTAATATTTGTATACTTGGTTTCATAGCTTTTAAATATCATCTGTGGATCTTTTTAAAGGAGAAAGGCAGGGTAAAATAACTTAAACACATCAGTGATAGAGCAAGGAAAATTCTGTCATTTCCATAAGAGGCAAAAACATTTAATGCCGACAGAAACAAACAAAAAAATCCAATATTTTAATATAAATTGGATTTGTCACCAAAGTGAACTCACGCTCACCATCTAAACAAATTACCGACTGTCAAGTCAAAAGGACAAACATTTAAGATGATCATACTGTGGCAGGGGAATACTTGGTATATTAATATCTATATTAACAAAAACACAGTCTGATTGTGGGATTTAATTAATTGGAAAGAGAGTTCTCTAAACAAACAATGTGCCAAGCCTTTGGCATGCTCCAGGCACAAACCCTAGTGCCAAACATCTTGTTTTCAGGTTTTTTTTTAAAGCAAATAATATATAATCATCCACATTCGAGAATGTGGACTGAGCAAGCTTGAGGTAAACATATTTGTGATCCCGAATTCCAAAATCTGCTTTCTCATTTGGAAGTGACAAAATTGGGAAGCCTGGCCAATAATTGGTGGGGAGGGGTGTCACCTAATGTATCAAGGAGAACATGGAAAGATGAAGCAGTAAGCAGCAGGAATTTGCCTTTTATTCTGTTCTTAAAACAGAGTAGCCTACTGTTTAGGACTAAAGAAAGCATGGGGGTGGGATAATAGTTGCCAGGAAACAGACATGAACTCTACTGCTAGTAACTGCAGCAGTAGCAGCAATTTTTTGTATGGTGAGGAGAGAAGTGGGGTGGGGTGGAGAAAAAAGAAAACAGCTGCCATACCAGTACTAAGCAAGTCCCTGCCTCCAAACCTCAATGATGATTCCTTCACTCCAAGCTCTCTCTCTCTCTCTCTGTGTGTGTGTGTGTGTGTGTGTGTGTGTGTGTGAGAGAGAGAGAGAGAGAGAGAGAGAGAAGAAGAGAGATAGGGTTCATGTCCTCCAGGAATGTTTTCAGAATAATTTCTACAAGGAAAACAGGACATGGAAAATGCATCTCTGCAGAGGAAAATCTATATATTTTTCAGAAGAATTCTACAACAAAGTATTAAATTAATACCAGCTCTTATTCAGAGGGGTTTATTGCTTTAAAACTATGGGAACTATGGGTTGATTGATTTATGCATGCTGACTCATTACAGGCAAAGCAGAGCCAGAGATGCACTGAAGGGCTGTTTAACTGGGCATGTAAAATCCATTTCAGGGCTTGTGGGTGCTTACAGCTGTGGATGTGACAGCAGGAAATGTACGCATAGTGCCACAATCAATGATGGCCATGCTCCTCTGGATGGTCATTTGGTTTGCCCAGTAGGGTCCTGAGAGAATTGCCATATTGTGACATAGGAACATTCTGAGTGACCTTCTGAGAGGGAGATGAAAGGAAAAAAATTCTCTCTTGATCATTTTGCAATTAATAACAGGGGCCACGAAAGACACCATGAAAAGAGGAAGGGAGGGATTAAAACAGGAAAAAAGAGATGAGTCTAGCAGGCAAACAGTCCCAAAGTTAAGGTGAATGTAACCCATCCTGACATATTACCGAAGAAGAAGAAGAAGAAGAAGAAGAAGAAGAAGAAGAAGAAGAAGAAGAAGAAGAAGAAGAAGAAGAAGAAGAAGAAGAAGAAGAAGAAGAAGAAGAAGAAGAAGAAGAAGAAGAAGAAGAAGAAGAAGAAGAAATAGGAGTCTGTTTGGACATTAAATGTATAGTCTGTCTTTCATCAGCAAACTTCAGAGAATGGTTCATAACCATTTAAAAATGCAAAGAGAACAATAAATATGTCTCAACTAATAAATGCCAAAATTAATTTTCAGAAACAGATGCTACAAAAAGGTATAATAGACTATGTGCCCAACTGCAGCTTCCTACTAGAATTTCCAGGTGAACTATCGAAGTATACCTTGTCTACAGCCAGCTTGCTGTTAAAATGATAATTTAAAAAAAAAACAGTTTTCTTTCCAGTGTGTACTCAAATGGGAAAATACAGACAATATTTATATAGTAAAGAATATAGGCAAACTACAGATAGCATAGACAATAGCCTTCTGCAACTACATAGATGGCAAAGTAACAGGTATGCTATTAAAAGGATCAGTAAGGGATTAGTCATCCGAATGTGGAAATGAAACACAAGAACACTGCTGTGTGTGTGGAACATAAGGGATAAAACTGATGAGTAAACACAGTGAAAACATGATGAGCCACTTCACCTTGTACAAGTAATTCAAGCTTATAAATTATCTGTAAAACAGCTGAGTCTGATCAGCTTTCAAAAGTTACTCTTCTTTCCTACCCTTTACCTATGCTCTGTGTAACAGTTCTATGAGGAGTATGCAGAAGTCAAAAAGTATGAGTAAATCAGAGGCCAAGCTCTGACTGAGACCACATACTTGTATCTGTTCTATGAATTGGTAGGAATGGGAGCTCGTGTGATTCAAAACCCCTGCACACAAACCATTCTAACCCATCCTTGTGGGGCTGCATAGACCACACCTCCTTTGGGAAACACACTCCTCAGATATAGCACCTTAGTGATCTATCACCAGGTTTCCTATCTCCCTGCTTCAGAATAGGACCTCTGCCTTAATTTTTTCAGGAGTTCAGATTTTAATATGAACTATAGAACTCCTTCATTCCTGTAACCCATCCATTTATTTGGGCTTCTGCCCCTTTACCAGAGGTGGAGTACGAGGCAGGAATGCTAGAAGGCTGATTTCTCTCCAAATATATGGAGGTATCCGTAAGATCACAGAACCCTAGGTTTCTTACATTACTCACAGTGGCTACCAATTAATGCTGTAAGATGTCCCTCAGTTCCCTCTTCTCAATACTTGAACAAGTCTTAATTGCACTGGACTCATTACTACAAGCTGCCTTGGGTCCTTTTCCAAGGAGAAAGGCAGGGTAAAAATGCTCTTAAATAAATAAATAAATAAATAAATAAATAAATAAATAAATAAATAAATAAATAAATAAAAAGAGCAAATATTAAATTCTCAGGATGATTTTTCCCATTTTTTGCAATTATTGATTACAATCCATATTAAATCTAGAGAAGATCACTTATTTCTGATGTATAGAAATCAAGAGCCAACTAAAGATAATGTCTGAATGTAAATGCCAGATTGGAATCACTGGATACAGAAATAGGCAGGGAAGTAACTAGCAGTTCCTGTTGGAAGGTTGAAAGGCAGGATGCCTTGAAGAAGGAAGACGTTAAAGAGCAGGCCACACCTCTCAATTTTTAAGTCAAGAGAGACAGGTTTAGATTCAGATTTGGTTCCAGATACTGTCAACCATGCAAGTACTAAAACAAGATTAAAACACTAAATCAAAACTATAAGCTGAAGAAGAACTACCGGTACTTCATGACCAGAAGCATGGATCCTCTGTGTAGTGGGCCTTCCACTTCACTTCTCCATCTAATGCATGCTCATTTCCTGAAGTCCAAGGGGCCTACATGCTCAACCATGGACCTTGAAAGGTGGCCTTCTCTCTTGGCTCCTGTCACCATCCCAAACAAAAACATGTCCTTTTTTCTTTCTTTCAAGCTGAAAAAGTCCCTTGCCTTCTGGAATATGTTTTATACCCAGGACAGCCTTTTTTTCAAAACAAGGTACAGAAACAAGTCATTTGCAACAGGGATAGGGACATCTTGAAGAAGCAGCTGCTTTCCCCCCAGAGTGTGTGAGGGATCTTTCTTGAGTTTTTAATAAAACAAACAAAATTAGAAATAATAATTGGGGTAGGTGTGAAGTGCTGGGGCTCCTAGACAGATGTACGTAGTGCACTGTTTGTACTTTACCCGCCTGGAGAAGAAGCAGCTGAGGGAACAGGTAGAAACTGATCCATGCCATAAAGGCCAGTGCTTTCCCAACTCCCTGCTGCTAACTCTTGCTTATTGCTCCCTGAGCACCTTAAGGCTTCTACAAAGATCTAGTGAGGCTTCTATATATCGGGTGGGATTCGCTCGCTGTGGATTTTGATAAACGCTAACCGACAAAATTCACAAGTGGTTCTGTCTTAGGGAACTGAGCAATTCATCTTGATTGTGCATTAGGCAGAATCAGGTTTTAACCCAACAAAAATTTAGACACGAACTTTGTAAGATCCACAGGTTTTTGCACTCACCTTTTAAAGCACGTTTTACATTTTGTGAAAACATGCCGTTCGTTGTATGATGAACAATTCAAAACACAGGGGGAAAACTCAAATGAACGCCATCTTAAATGCCATTTGAATGACTCTGTCAGCTAACTCTCGAGAGGTCAAATCCCTGAAAGAGTATATCATGATCATCCTTACCTGAAAGCCCCATCAACAAAATGAGTTTTATAACAGAGATTTCATTTCAGCAATGTAGCATATGGATGCCACTTGCACTGTAATAAGCCACAAGCACTGATGTCCAGTGAAGCTGTATATCCTTCACCTTGCATGAACTCGCAACTGTTTCAGAACAGAGAGGAAACACCGTAAAGTGCAGATCTCAGGCACAAAGAGAGCCCAGAACAATACAGAAGCACTCCAGCCTCGGCTGGTTTTTAATGGCCTGCAATCACCATACGCTCTCCAGTCCTGTTGACATAAAGGAAAATGTTTGTAGTATTGAGGCCAAGGCTGCCTCCCCATCCCATATACGGATTTGTTAAATATTAAATACTTCCTTTTTTTCAGGCTTCCCTTTCAAACTCTAACATGGCACAGATCTGATAGCAGTCATCTCAGCCCACTCAGGTACACTCATCTATAATGTATAATTCAGAATTTCAGTTGACTGCAGATTTGCACTGACAATGATCAAGCTGCATGAACCAAGGGGATGGACAGAAAATGGACCGTATGGCATCATGTTCAGTTGATTAAAGAAACAGCAACAACTTTTTTACTTCCTCATGGTGTACTGAGGAGTTTCCATGTTGATGTATGCTCCCAGTGCAGGGAGGCTTCCACTTTAAAGAGCCCTGCCTTGAATAGACGCATTATTTTCAGAAAACGAACATGGTATGGCATCTTACTCCATTGTTGTCCCCTTCACCATTACTTTGGTGCTGGTTGGCTACCAGAAGTAAAATACTACACTGTTGTCCCAGCTGTGTTGGTCTATTTTAACAATCTTGTGGGTCCTATGCAACTGAAGGAATGCAATGCAGCTGAAGTGATAATTTCACATCAAATACCCAACTGGTGTTCAAAAGCCGTCCGCCTTCATCTGAAAGTGAAAGAGAACAAAGGCAGATTTTGGCATCACCAGTTGGAAAGGACTGACATGTTTTTACATTGGCATGTAATCCCCTCTTTAGAAATCACTAAATCTCATGCCATGGTGAGATCCTTCTAGCCACAGGTTCCATGGTTCAGGTTTATTTTAAATTTTGTGTTGTTGTTGTTTTGTTTTTTTACACTGCCTTTCTCTTTTAAAAGGACCCTTTAAAAGCTTACAATTAATAGACAGCTTAAAAGACTTATGAATTCAAAACCAAAAAACACAAATATAACTGCAAGAAGATCCAGGAGTTGCGATAGAGAATGCTGGTGGAATGCATCTACAGTATGTAAAAATCAGAGCAGAGAGAAACAACAGTGACACGTCAGATTGAAGATTTGAATGAGACCTTTCTTGATCTAATTACCATCACATTCAAAGAGGAAACGGTACTAATGGAAAAATTCAACTACCCGATTGCCCCGGTCCTACATCCCTTTAAAAGCAGTTTAAATTACCAGATAAACAGTGTCCAAAAATGCCCAAAACCCCGGTAATGCTCTCTTAAGCGAGGTTTCTATGACTTACCCAAGAGGTAGGGAATTTTTTTGCCTCACTTTGAAAATCCACCTTTTAAGGAGGCAGAGGCCGTGGGACGATGCAGATGATCTGGGTTTCTTTTTCTTTCTTTTTTCATAGCACCGACCGGCTGTTCCTGGGGCCGATCAGCACTGTTTTTTTTTATTTCCCTGCACATAGGAGTAATAGGACGTTCAATCAGGTCCTCTAAGCATTAATTTCCCCCAGCCAAGTGGTCCGTTTTTGTCAAATGCTAGCGCCACCTGCTGGCCAAGGGGGCTGAACTGCACTTTAAAATTAAAAAAAAACAGCTTTGGACGTGGGAACTCTTGTCCCACATATTAAATCACGTGATGGGACGAAGAGTGAAAAGCCAGACCTCCAGAAGATCAGGATGAAAACCCAGGTGTGACCACGGCCTTAGAAGCCCAACAAAAGCTGCATTTTAAAATAGACATCTGGCCAAAAAATAATAATAAGGCCCAATCAATTACTCACATGTCTTGCTAACAATTTCATCTTCCAGAACAAGAAGTTCAGCTATTCTGAATTCATTCCTTACCAACTGTTACACTTAGCAAAGGTAAAGTTGAGCTAATATAAGACAATCCTTGGGCTTCAGGAAAGCTGACTTCAAAAAATTTGGGAGAACAAAGAAGAAAAAGAACAACAGGGTTTTCTTAAAGATGGGATATAAAATGTAAAACCACAAGCAACACTGACAAGAAAGTTAAGTGAGAGATAACTAAAGAAACCCAGGTGGCAGATTTCAGATAAGCTTAGATTTAAAGGGGTTGTGTTTTAGAAATGGGGGGGGGACTACAAAGCAACCAAGTACATGTACTTAACAAGCACCAAATACTTTTGTTAGCAAGTAAAGCAAATCAAAGTGTTCTGCTTATATACCGCTGCATAGCACTTCAAGTACTGTCTGGGTGGCTTACAATTTAATTATGCAGGCTACACATTGCCCCCTCCAGCAAGCTGGGTACTCATTTTACGGACCTCAGAAGGATGGAAGGCTGAGTCAACCATGAGCCTGCTACCTGAGACTGAACCCCAAGTCGTGAGCACAGTTTTAGCTGCAGTACAGGCATTAAACCACTGTGCCAAAATTCATAGGGAGAAGGTCAAAACCACTAAAGCTCAGAATGAACTCAGCTCTGAAAAAGAGTTGAAAATAACAAAAAGGTGGTATTTAGTTATGCTTGGAGGAAGAGAAATAAAAGAGGAAACAGGAGTTTCACTTCATTGAGGCTACAGAGAAATACTAATGGGCGACGAATGGTAGGTAAAACTACTGAGCATCTACCTTGTCTCTGCTGTCGTCCAAATACACAAAATTGTGGCAATCAAATATAATTCTTATATTCAAAAAAGAGAAAAAGATGAATCTGGATAACAGACTGGAATTTAAGAGCATTTAGAAAACAATGTGGTGATCATTGAGACTAAGCACAGGTTGATCAGAATCTAAACATGCCAGACTAATCTTACCTCTCTTTGGATATGGCTACAAGACTGATAGATGAGGGGAAATGATGTTGATATAATGCACCTTGATTTCAACAAGGCTTTTGACACAGGTCCTTCATTGTATTCTATCTAATTTGAAAGAGATAGCTAAATCTTCAGAAGAAGGAATCAGCATTCAAGGTTACACCACTGCTGAAGAAAAATAATGACAAGGTGTGGTACGCAAGCAGTCTAGAATTTTGAACCATAAGAAGGGGTTTGTATACTTCTAGCCTTAAAAAAGAGGATTGAGAGTTGATACGAGAATCTTTGTCAAATAACTAGTCTGATACCTCACCTCCATCTCATCGCTGTTCGCGGTCCCACTTGGGACCAGTACAAAGTAATCTTACTGCACGTCCATTGCGGGACAAGGGGAGTTCATCCCAACCATGCCCCCTGAACTGTGACTTAAATGGGATGAGAGAGTCCCTTCCCTGGCCTCAGGAATCTGCTCGTCACGCTTCTCATTCCAATATGAGAGCCCGTGAAGTCACACTTGTCGCAGAACGAGTGACGATAGGAGCAGAACACATCTAGTGGCAGGAGCGCGAAGCGACATTCGCCAGTAAATTCCCTATGGAGTTAGAAATGCAGTGAATAGCTTTTAAAAGATAAATGCTTCGGAGTTTGCTCCATAACGCATTGAAGGCAAGGCTTTGGAGAATTGAAACATCGAAAAACGGAAGGTCGGACTGAAAAAAAAACACGGAGAACGAAGGCATGGAATTTCACATCTCATCACGGAACGAGGACATACGCTAACAGTCATGCCAGTATCATCAATCACGCCTGTGCATACACGGGAACAGGGACAGAACCGGAAGAAGACCACGTGACCATGACCGACATCAACATGGAACAAACTTCCTCCCGGGACGAGAATGGACATGAAGTAGCCATCTAAAAGGCTGTGGCTTAGAAAAAAGAGAAATCTTATTTTCTATGGCTCTCAATTAAAAGGTAAGATCTGAAGCAATGGTTTCACGTGACAATAAAGGAGATTTCTACTTATTATTAGGAAGAGTAACTATGTTCTGACAGTAACAGCTGTTTGACAATGGAATGGACTACTTTGGAAGGTGTTGGAATCTCCTGTCAGGGATGCTTCAGCTGTAGATTTCTTCCCTGGTCCTGTGGTTGGATTTGGGATTCTTGTTCAGTTCTACATGATTATTAATTAGCAGTGCCATAGCTTTTCCACTTCAAAATTGACACAGACCATCCTCAGAGGAACTTTTCCTGTATGACCAACTTTAATTCTGTCAATAGTTGAATAGTTGTGAAATGCAATTCATCTGACATGACTTTAATACAGCCAGTGCTGTTGTCCAGGATATTAATGCATGGCAGGTTATTGGCTGAATGTGGTAAATATCTGGATTAAATATCCATAGATAGATAGATAGATAGATAGATAGATAGATAGATAGATAGATAGATAGATAGATAGATAGATAGATAGATAGATAGATAGATAGATAGATAGATAGATAGATAGATAGATAGAATAGCTGCATTCCAGTTTATGGTGACCCTAATCAGAGTCTTGGTTTTCTAGTTACAGACAACTCAATTTCGTTCTTCTGGAGAACATGTTGGGATTGTGAGACTTCCCAAGATCACAACAGGTGACTCTTTTCCTGCAAGGAATACAGTACTGAGGAATCAGACTCCCAGTCCCTGACCAAGTGCTGAAACTCACTGAGCTTTCTAGCCAGCTAAATAATGAAAACAAATTCCTCTCCGTCTCATATGAAAGTCTGCTTTTAGACAACAGAATGTAATGACTGGGACCACGTCAGAATGTTTCACTCTTCCCAACCCCCCACCAAATATTAAACTAGATATTAGGATATTCCTTCCAGGTCATAATTGCTAAAGTTTGAAACCATGATAGATGTACTAAAATTAAGAGTACTAGTTAAGTCAATTTAGTTGCGATAAAAAAGCATTTCCTTTCTGAAGGTTAACACTGTCAAACACACCACTATAATCTCTCTGTCTCTTACAGAGAGAGAGAGAGAGAGAGAGAGAGAGAGAGAGAGAGAGGAGAGAGAGAGAGAGAGGAGAGGAGAGAGAGAGGAGAGAGAGAGGCAGCCAGGGCCAGATTTAACTTTTCCACCTGAAAGAGGGTTGGTATATAATGTATTTTGCCCCACAAAGCAGAATGTTTTGTGTCAACCCTATCCATCAGCATCCCACTACCCTTTTCCTATGCCTCAAAATATCTTAAGAGACACAAGAGAAACTCTTTTTTAAAAATATTTTTTTAAAAAAGAAAGAAACTCTGTTTATATAGTACTCCCGCATACCAAATGGCCCTTGTCTGTACATCCTAGTGCCTCCCTATCTCGCTGCAAGGAGCCCAAACCCAATGAACCGAGTCCAATGGAAAAGCAATTTCACCTGAGACATGCTTCTCCTGGTTCTCTAGAGCAGTGCTTCCCAACCTTTTTGTCCCCACGGACCAGTAAATGTTTGATGATTTTCCGTGGCCCGGGGCTGGGGGTGGGGGGAGGGGGAGATGCGGGAGATGGGGGTGCGGGGGTCGGGTGGGGGGGGGGGGGGTGTGGGGCCAATGCGGGGGGCCACGGGAGCGGCGGCGGCGCCGCGCGGCTGGGGGCCGGGCATGCATACACACGGGCGGGGTGGGGGGAAATGGCACCTGAGCCACGGCTCCGCAGCCGGCGGCGGGGCAGTGCCTCCAGCAGCCGCTGCTGCCCGTCTCAAGCGGCGGCTCGGCGGTCACGGTGGTGCCCTTGGGCCGGAGCCTTGCCTCCGGCTGCGGCCTCGGGCGGGCAAGCAGGAGGGGGAGGGGAGGGAGGCCTGGGGGTGGTCTCTCTGCGCTGGCCGGTTCCGCTTCAAAGGAGGGACCACTGCCTCCACGCACACGCGCACATACACACATTTACAACCGCCGCCGCCACCGCTACTTCCCACCCAACCCACCCACCTGCAACCTCCCGCCATGCATGTCCCGTCTTGGGCGGGCGGGCGGGCGGGCAAGGCAGGCAAGGCAGCTGCGGAGCGCCCCACCTGGCCACGCGCCCCCCCGGGACGGGGTTGGGACGGTCCCGCCCCCATCCCTTTTTCGCCTCGGGCACCCACCGCGCTCGGGACCCTGCAATTTCACCTGCAGGAGACACATACACACACAAAACACACAGAGGGACTCACCGTTCCGTCTTCACCGGCATACTCCCGTGGGGGGCTGGGGCCCGGCCTCTCTCTCTCTCTGTGGGGGTGGGGCGGGAGCGGCCGCTCCTTCCTTCCTTCTCCCTCTCCCAGCGGAGCAGCGGCGGCGGCGGCGGCTCCTCCTGCCTTCCTCCTCCACCGGCCGCCCGTGGGAGAGAAGAGGAGGAGGAGGAGGGCGGCGGAGGAAAAGGGGAGGAGCCTCCCCGGCCTCCCCAGGCGGCCCGGTGCCGACCGGTCCACGGACCGGCACCGGTCCACGGACCGGGGGTTGGGGACCACCGCTCTAGAGCAATTCCCTGTTCTTAAAACCTCCCAGTAACGAAAACTAAAGTTGGCAAATGTGCTGGAGTAATTGAAGCCTTTTCTATTATTTATATATAGATGATTCATAATACCAGTAGTGATACGATATGGACTGAAGCTTAAAGACTTGAACAGTTGCTGAAGAGACTAATACAACTCTCTCTAAAATTAGATAAAGTTGGGGATTATTTTCTTTGAAGGCAGGAAGATTTAAACAAACATCTCGGCTATGTAAAAACTGTGGCTATATAGCCCTCCATTTACTGCCAGCTTTTAGATCTGGGTTAGTTTCTTCTGAATACTGTACATATGTGTGGCATACACAGCAGTGATTCAAAGCATAGTCTGTTTATTACAAGAATCTGCAAAACAAGGTCCTAGCAAGGAAAAGACAGCAGAGTGAAAGCAAATGAATTTTAGATAACACAAAATTAAACCAGTAAAGTTTATTACATTTCCCTCTCAGGTTGGAATGAACAGGCGAGACGGTGTGTTGGGTTGAAACAATTGGGCCACGCTTTATTAACATTAACAATGACCTTGACATTGCTGTTTCATGTTGAGAGGGTGCTGCTGCCGTGTGGGGAACCATTGAGCCTTGGGTCACCGGTGGACCCCATTCAAGGGCATTGTCAGGTGGGGCAAGTTCCGTGGTCCCCAGGGAGTTCCATTCTAGGTCGGCTCTCCCCAGGTGGCCAAGTGTTACATTTGCCCTCCCGGGGCAAGGGCACCATTGCCTGGTCAGTCCCTTGCCACAGGCTCTGCAGAGGATCCGCAGAGCCTAGGGGTCAGTGTGGCATCACCGCCAAGCATTTGGGACTCACCTAATGCCTCCATTCCCCCAGGGGCCAGCTCAGTACGTATAAGAAGGGGGGAAGCACCCCTCTCCTGCGCAAGTCTCACGAGGCTCCGCTGCCATGTCTCGCCCTTTCTGCCCAGTGAGTGAAAATGCAGTTCCGGTGCTGGACAGGCCAGCAGCAGAACTCCCTAGCTATCCCTGCACAGAAGGAAGGCTGAGAGAGAACAGATTTAGAAGCAGGGACAAAGCATTTATTTATTTATTTATTTATTTATTTATTTATTTATTTATTTATTTATTTATTACATTTATACCCGCCCATCTTCCCTTAGGAACTCTGGGCGGCTTACAATGATCAACGAAACAAATAGAAAACAACAAACACGCAACATAATAGTACCATAGACTCAACAGTTCTAAGGTTATAATGAAAACAGTTTGGCACCCTGACAGTACGAGTAGGCCCTACAACGAGAGAGCTTGGTAGGAACAAGATATGGATGGCGGAGAAAGAAGGAAAAAGAAAAAAAAGGGGGGAGCCTACACAAGCTCGCCAAAGGCCTCCCGGAAAAGCAGAGTTTTTAACACTTTACGGAAGGCCAGCAGGGACTCTGCAGAGCGCACTTCACTTGGGAAACTATTCCAAAGTGAAGGGGCTGCCACCGAGAAGGCCCGGTTGCATGTGGAAGTTTTCCGGGCCTCTCGAGGAGTGGCAACCTGAAGCGAGTGCGCTCGCGACTGCCGGACTGGACGGGCCGAGGTTCGTTGCTGGACGATTCGCTCTGACAGGTAGTCCGGGCCCAGGCCATGGAGGGTTTTATAAACTAAAACCAAGACCTTGAATCTGATCCGGGATGCAACGGGCAGCCAATGCAGGCGAGCCAGAACTGGGGTGATGTGGTCATAACGACACACACCTGCCACCAGCCTGGCTGCCGCATTTTGTACCCACTGCAATCACCGGAGGAGAGTAAAGGGCAACCCCATGTAGACGGCGTTGCAGTAGTCCAGCCTCAAGATCACCAGTGTTTGTACCACTGTTCTCAGAGAGTCGCCATCCAGATATGGGGGGTCTGGGCAATCTGACGGAGATGGTAAAATGCGGATCTGGTCACGGCGGCCACCTGGGTATCCAAGGTGAGCGCTGGATCCAAAACCACGCCCAGATTCCGAACCCTATCCGCGAGTTGGAGGGAAACTCCCTCCAAACAGGGGAGAGGGCCTCCATACCCAGGTGGCGAGTTCCCAAAGAACATAACCTCTGTCTTCTCAGGGTTGAGCCTGAGCCTGTTGGCCCTGGCCCATGTCAATACCGCATCCAGGCACCGGTCGAGAGTCCGAACAGCCTCCACTGCAGAGGTTGAAAAGGAGAGATAGAGCTGCGTGTCATCAGCGTACTACTGACAGCAGATTCCAAATCTCCTAATGACCCCAGCCAGCGGCCTTACATAGATGTTAAACAGCGTGGGGGGGGAGACGACCCCTGCATAACTCCACAAGGGAATATCCATGGGGCCAACAACTCCACTCCATGCTGCACATACTGGGGATGGCCCTCCAAGAAGGACCGGAGCCAACTGCAAGCAGTGCCTCTGATTCCCACCTCGGAGAGTTGATCCAGTAAGATACCGTGGTCGACGGTATCAAAGGCCGCTGACAAATCCAGGAGAACCAACAGGGTAGAGCAACCCCTGTCGGCCATCTGGATTAGGTCATCTTGCAGCGCGACCAGAGCTGTTTCGGTCCCACGGCAGGGCCTCAACCCGGACTGGCATGGATCAAGGCACTGCTGTTCCTCCAGGTATGACTGAATCTGGACCGCGGCCACCCTCTCGATGACCTTGCCCATAAACGGGACGTTGGCAATCGGACGGTAATTTGCGAATTGGTCCGATGCCAGGCCAGGGTTTTTAAAAATGGGCTTGGCCACCGTCTCCTTCAGATGGGAGGGAAAAAACCCCTCGTGGTGGCGATGGCAGATGCCCATTCTGGCGTACTCCCGCCGGCAGCTTTTATCAGCCAGGCGGGGCAAGGATCGAAGGGGGTGGACGCGGGCCGGCAGTGAGCAATCGCCCTGGAGGCCTTGAAGGAGGTAACAGGCCCAAGCTCATCCAACCAAGAAGAAAGAAGAGGCACAGCGACTGGGGATAGTGGGGAAGGGCTAGTGCAACCGGGTTCGAAGCTGGCCTGGATGGCCTCTATTTTAGATCGAAAATAGACGGCGAAGTTCTCACTACTGAAATCAGTAGGAGGAGGCCTAGCCAGACTAGGATTGGTGAGGTCTCAGACCACCTGGAAGAGCTCCGCCTGGCGGTTCGAGGCCTCACCAATTCTCAGGGAGAAATAGGATGACTTAGCCTCCCTGATCGCTCGAGAGTAGCGCCTAGTCTGGATCACAACAGCAGTCTTCTTAATTGTCGTCCGGCTTCTTCTCCAGCTGCTCTCTAGCCTTCTTTGTTCTGCTTCATCGCTCGCAACTCCGCTGTAAACCACGGCGAAGGTCGAGCTCTGCAGCAGAGAAGGCGCCTGGGGGTGATCCGGTCGATGGTGCGGACAGCTGTTTCGAACCATTGGTCAGCCGCAGGCTTCGGCCGGAGTGTCAGTCAGACCACCAGGTAGCTCCCCGAAGGCTTCCCGGAACCGGACAGGGTCCATGAGCCTCCGGGGGCAGGCCAACACAGGAAGCCGATGGTCCCGTGAGGGGGGCCATGACCGACAGGGAGAAGGAAAGCAGATGATGGTCTGACCATGACACAGGTAAGGAGACAAGGTCCCCCACCTCCAGACTGAAATCCCCCGACATGGAGGTAAATACCAGGTCAAGAGTATGCCCTGATCTGTGGGTAGGGCATGAAACATGCTGGGACAGACCCATGGAGGCCATGCATTCCATTAAATCCAGAGCTGCACCAGAGAGCCCACTGCCGGCCTGCACATTGAAGTCCCCTACAACCAGCAGGCGAGGGGACTTCAAAAGTGCAGCCGCAATGAACTCCGAGAGCTCTGGGAGGGATTGCGCTGGGTTGCAGGGAGCACGGTAACCCAATGCCAAATCTGTCCCGCTGTCCCACCAACAGGTGAAGGCATTCTAATCCTTGACTGACCAATGTCGAGGCCCTGCTGATGTGAAGAGAGTCCCTGTAAACGATGGTGGCCCCACTCCCTTCTGACCCTCCAATCTTCCCACTCCCTGGACTAGAAACCCAGGTGGGCATAGCTGGGAGAGCGAAGCTCCCCCCTCAGCGCCCACCCAGGTCTCGGTGATACAGGCCAGGTCAGCCCTCCCATCAAAGATGGAATCATAAATGATGGGGATCTTATTATGGACTGAGCTGGCATTCATAAGGAGACAGGAAAGGTTGGAGGCACTGGTGGGATGACTCCTGGACACGTGGCCATGGGGTCAGAACAAGGGACAGGCTGATCTGACTCACCCAACGACTACAAGCGTATCGTCCATGGCCCGACACAGTCGGAATATGAGTCCCTGCAAGCATGGGGGCAGAGGGGAGAGACAAAAAAAAGATACAACAATAACACCAAAATAAAATGAAACAATATACAAATCACCTAGAGACACAGTAAGGGCTACCATAAAGGTTTACAATATAATTAGTTACAAAAGAATAAAATAAAATATAAAATATGATATAAACACAAGACCTCATTAAGGATAGAAACACGTAGGGGAAACAAAAGAAGGGGGGGCAAAACAAAAGAACAAAATATAACCTAAAAATAAAGTAAGATAAACTTAAAAAAACATGTTTTCATGCTTTTAAATCAGACTGACTTTTGTTCCCATGCCTTCATTTCCTTTGGCCTTCATAAATGTAAACCCTGCATCCTAATGTTTATACTGATTTCAAGCCTAATAGCTCTAATGGTGTGAGTTTCTGAACAACCCAGAGTGAACATCCCCTATCAGGAGGGAAACAGCTGATGTTCCTCATGAGAGGAGGAACTTACTGTATATCTAGTTCCCCTTATATCTCGTCTTGAATTTGCTGCAGCCTTAGTTATTTTTACATCATAATCCTAATTATGTATCCTGTCACATCTGGCCATATCACACAAAAGCAATATCCTCACAAAGGCAGCACGTCCCCATGCCTGCAATGCTGCTGTAGCTGTTCAAAGCAGGCTTTCTATTCCCTCATTAATACTTGACAGTCAGAATTCTACATAGTTGAGTCCTTCATCATTTCCTTTCCCTTTGGCTACGTATCTCCCAGTTCGTTTTTTTTTTGGGGGGGGGACACTGCTTGTTACTGAAACACTTGTACATTTAGGGTCATATGCAGTCTGAAGCAAT
Organism: Phrynocephalus forsythii; assembly: GCA_029282475.1. NCBI lineage: Eukaryota > Metazoa > Chordata > Lepidosauria > Squamata > Agamidae > Phrynocephalus > Phrynocephalus forsythii. The sequence continues at coordinate 130,147,244 of JAPFRF010000011.1, read as the reverse complement.
CAAGAAGCAGCAAATGATCTCACAGAATGAGACGAGCGGGCTTATAGAGGGAGAGACAACGAGAAAGCTCGTACCAATCGATGCATTAATGTACTAAAGAAGGAGAAAAGGTTAAAATGAAATAAAAAATAAAGCAGAGCAACATTTTCCTCCTTTCCAATGTTTAAAGCTTACTGCTGCTCTTTCCTCTTTCCTTCGCGCAACAACCAGTCATGGATCCTTTGGTACACGACCAAGAAAGCATTTTTTTAAAAGTGGAAGGAATGAATGGTGGCATAAATCTTCATGGGTCCTTACTGTATCTCCTGCTCTTAGTGGTGTGTGTGTGTGTGTGTGTGTGTGTGTGTGTGTGTGTGTGTGTGTGTGTGTGTGTGTGTGTGTGTGTGTGTGTGTGTGTGTGTCTGTGTGTGTGTCTGTGTCTGTGTCTGTGTCTGAGTCTGTGTGTGTCTGTGTGTGTCTGTGTGTGTCTGTGTGTGTCTGTGTGTGTTTCTATCATCAAGTCAGAACTGACTTACAGTGACCCTAATACAGCTTTCAATATAAGTGAGATATTTAAGGAGTTGTTTTACCACTTCCACTCCCCAAGTCAGTTTCTATGGCAGAGCTAGGATTCAAACACTGTTCTCCGGACTCCTAGTTCGTTACTATATCCATTACACCACACTGCTACTGATACCAGGCGCTAATGTGTTCTGTATGAATTAGGGCCAAGGCATGGTTTGGGAGGGCAGAGAGAAAGGTCTGTGGCTAGATATTTTTCAGAAAACTGCAAGAACCATGCAGCTGTCTCTATGTGGTCAGTAGGGATGGGCACAAAAGGAAAAACGAAATGTCGTTTTGTCATTTCATTCATTACTTAACAAAACGAAATGAAACGGAGAGGCAGCAGTTTGTTAGTTACGAAACAAAACAGCTTTTTTTCCTTTGAAAATGAACCATTTTGTTTCTCTAAAAGAATGAGTACTGTGTGTCCTAGAGTCACCAGATGTGGCATTAAACTTCCTTAGATTCTCCCCTTTAAGCCCTCCAAATCTGGAGAGGTTTGGTGTTTAGGGGACCGAGTTTTTCCAACTTCAAAGGGGGTGCCCATTTATAAGTGTAATTTTCTGTGCTAGGAAATAGTGATCCCTGGCAGCTACCAGCATGAAAATTTCAGTGGAGCTTCCTCATGCTCCCCCCTTGAAGCACTCCCAATTTGGGGAGCTTTGGGGTACAGGAGGCCAAGTTATTCAACTCTAAAGAGGGTGCCCATAGGAATCCATTGTGAAGTGTGCTTTTGGGGGTATGGGTGTGGTTTCTAACTGCCTCCTGGCTGCAGGCTACATAAGACACTGGCTTGTTTCACTTTCTCGTCATCTGTGGTGGAGTGAGCAAGGAGACAGACATGTGTGTGTGTGTGTGTGCGTGCAGAGACTCTCTCTCTCTCTCTCTCTCTCTCTCTCTCTCTCTCTCTCTCTCTCTCTCTCTCTCTCTCTCTCTCTCTGTGTGTGTGTGTGTGTGTGTGTGTGTGTGTGTGTGTGTGTGTGTGTGTGTTACAGAGGCACACAGGCAGCTTATCTGTTCTGCTGTTTTTTTAGGGTTGGGTAGGTTCTAGGGAATTTATTTGGGCAGGCTTTCTTTTTAATTCTTTATTTTATTTGTTCTTATTTAACCCTACTACCCCCCCTTTACAACTACATTCTTTTCCTCCTCCCCCCCCACACACATTGTTATTACCGCTGTCACCAACCAGTATCAGTCCCCCAATTCTCAACTGGCACAGTACGAATGCACCCGGCTGTCCTTCTTAATCATGGCTCCAGTCCATTTCAACAACAACAACAACAAAATACTGTATATACTCGAATATAAGCCTAGTTTTTCAGCCCTAATTTTGGGCTGAAAAAAGAGGCCCTCGGCTTATATTCGGGTCAATACTTTTAGCCACTGAAGCAAGTACTTGGGTCGGTGGCTAAAAGTCATTTTAAACATTGTGTGTCGCTTCTCATGATCCCCCTCTGCATCACAGGGGAGCGGTGTGCGATGTTTAAAATGACTTTTAGCCACTGACCCAAGCACTTGCATCAGTGGCTAAAAGTCATTTTAAACATTACACACCACTCCCCCAGCTCACAAAGGAGGAGCTGCCAGACCCTGCTGCAGTTCCCACCCTAGACTTACACTCGAGTCAATACGTTTCCCCAGTTTTGGGGGGGTTAAATTAGGGGCCTCGACTTATACTCGGGTCAACTTATACTCAAGAATATATGGGTAGAACCGGACCAAAGTCCTCCTATTCCATTATTCCTAGCTGGAGTATTGCAGCAAACACCTGCCTTCCTCCTGGGCCTGCTAGCCTGCCTGCATCTGAAAGACCCATGTATTTCAAAGACCTGCCTTGGTCTTCTTGATCCAATTCTTTCTTGCCTGCATGCCTGCCTCTCTCCCTTGTGGAGTGCAATTCTTCTGATGCAGCCAAATGTGCCTTGGGGTGCTTCAAGGGGAGAGTTGGAGGATGCTCCACAGCAATTTCCATGCTTCTAGCTGCCTGGGATCAGTATTTTCAAGTACTTTTAAATTACATATGCTTTTTCCCCTTGGGACAAAAGGTTTGGAGTTGAATAACTCCCCCCGCCAATACCCCATACCTCTCCAAATTTGGGATGCTTCAAGGGGAGAGTTTGAAGATGCTCTACAGCAGTTTCCATGCTGCTAGCTGCATGGTATCAGTATTTTCAATATTTTAAAATTACATTTTTCCCCTGGGGACAATCTGTTTGGAGCTGAATAACTTGGCCCCCTGTTATATGGAGAACAAGATACACTTTCTTCTTCCATTCCAAAATCCTGAAAGAAGAGCGGATCACCTGAACAGTGTTTTGTAAAATGTTTTCCATAGAAAACATGTTTTCCGTAGACCCCACCTGGAGTACTGAGTCCAGTTCTGTGCGCCTCAGTTTAAAAAGGATGTTGACAACCTCGAGCGGGTGCAGAGGAGGGTGACCAGGATGGCTGAGGGTCTGGAGGAAATGTCTTATGAGGAACGGCTTAGGGAACTGGGAATGTTTAGCCTCTCTAAAAGAAGGCTGGGGGAATATGATAGCTATGTTTAAATATTTGAAAGGATGTCATATTGAAGAGGGAACACGTTTGTTTTCCATGGCTTCAGAGACTACGACTCGGGGCAATGGTTTCAAACTACAGGAAAAGAGATTCCATTTGAACATTAGGAAGAACTTCATGACAGTTAGAGCTGTTCGGCAGTGGAATATGCTGCCACAAAGGATGGTGGAGTCTCTTTCTGTGGAGGTTTTTAAGCAGAGGCTGGATGGCCATCTGTCGGAAATATTGTAATGGGGTTCCTGCATGGCAGGGGGTTGGACTAGATGGTCCGTGAGGTCTCTTCCAACTCTATGATTCTATGATTCTATGATTTCTGGGGTTTACTGGGAGGTTTGCAGGAGTTCCTCAACAAGAACAATATGGTGTATGAGCTTTTCTGACTAATCACCAGCTCACCATGACTGACTTTCACAAGCAATACACAGCCAGAAGAGAATGCAGAATGTATTCCAGAATACACTGAATTATAAACACACAGTAATGAACTGGACCAAGATTATGCCAGCAAACATACCAGAGTTGCCTGGCAAAGAATTCCAAGTAGAAATGGTTTCCTGAAGGCAATAAGTTTGAAAACCACTGTGACAGGTTAATAAACAAAACAGAAATACAGCAGGCTGTACTTAAACTTGAAACACATTTATGTTGTGTCACCTTCTTTTTCTCCATCTAAATACTAGTTAACTGCAAAAACTTTGGCTATATGATTGGCTGTTGGTGTAAAGACTTTCAATGTTTCATTTTCAGCAAAAGGAATTTGATAAAACAGTACATTTTCTTTTGTTAGCTCACTTTACATATCTGCACATATGGGAAATATCTCAGGTACTCCCCACATAATATTCTACAATCATTTGCAGTCAAATCATACGCTTTAATTAGTTGCTGCTTTATTAAAAACAGCATTGCTTCTCTACAGAAGAGAAAACTTGAGAACAACATATTCACTGATTGTATAGGCAGGTTAGAAGTGCACTGCCTTTCTATACACCGGGCCTTCACAGAGTCATGTTTTAAGCATCTACCTTTAACCTTGGCATTCTAAGTATTATTATTTTTATATAGTCCAACTTTGTCACAACAGAGGAATGCAAGGCAATTGACAGATACTTTTAAAAATAAGTATTAAGACAAGTAAAGGTAGAATAAATTACATTGTCACAATAATTAAACATATTGATGGACAAAATCCTCTTGTACAACTTTGCATGATCCAAGTAAGATATCATCCTCATCCTGTGATGGTAATATTTAATTTAAATTAATTGAAAGCTTATTGCCCTGGAGCCTTCTGGTCCTAAACCTCATCAGGGCTCCCTTCCAGCCTGAGAGACCTCTTGGGAGCCTGACAACAAAGCTGGGGGAGGACTGGTACCATTCAGTAGCAATCTAGCAGCACTTTTTTGGATATTAAGTTTGTTTATTATTTATTATTTTTATTTATATGGCTTTTTTCCTCCAAAGATACCCGGAATAGCATACAACAAGCATGTACAAAATTTGTTTGTTTGTTTGTTTGTTTAAGTTTTATACTGTGACCATCTAGCCCAGATGCCACACAGATTCCCCCTCCCACCAGTCAGCTATATGATAGCAGTAATATTTCCTTTTGCAGTGAATTTTGGTTTTAGTCCTGCCTTCACTTGATCAAATAATTTTGTTCCTGAATAACAATTTAAGTTACTGGTGGACTGGAAATATAGCAAAGTGATGTTTTAAATAGGAAAACTCAAGTTGCCATGTCGAAATGCCAGTGGCATCATCCAAAGGCATGTACAGAGCGTTTTTATTTGCCATGGATTACTTACAAACCTCCAGAATCTCTGCATGGGTTCTCTCTGTATCCCTATCATTAGAATTCTAGCATTATCGGAGGCAAAGACTAATTTTGGGTTCCATTCTTTTTTAACATAAATCGCCAAACCCCCCTTTTTTTTTCTTTTTGGTCAGATGCTGTAAAAACTTCCCCAAGTTTTGGATATTTTAACAGGAGGAACATATGATAGTTGGAGATTTCAATGCAGTGGTGGAAAAAAATAGATACAAAATCAGAAAAGGGGAAGGGAAGAGAAGGTAGGAGGCAGTTAATCCCTCAAAGTTTTCTAAGGAAGAAAGTGTTCTGTTAATACCACTCAAAGTTTTTTACAAATTACAGTGTGCAGGCTACACATTGAATTAGGTTTAGTAGATGCATGGAGAACTAGAAACCCCACCGGCAGAGACTTCACTTTTTATTCACACAGACACAGATCATGGTCAAGGATAGATATGTGTTGGATATCAACTAGCATTATGAGGGAACTTAAAGAAATAGAAATTTTACCCAACACATTTGCTGATCACAATCCCATTTTAACCAAGATAGGACTTTGGAGGAAAAATCCCCAATGGAAACTCAATAGCTCTCTACGTAAAGATAAAAAATTAGTTATACAACTTAAAGAAGAAATGAGTTTTTATTTCAAAGAAAACATATCTCCTGACATGCCAATGTGTACTGTATGGGATGCTGCCAAGGCAGTTGCATGGGGAATCTTATTAAAGATGGTAGCAAAAAAGAAGAGAGAAAAGCAAAAAGAAGAAAAAGAATTAGAAAAGACAATACAAGAACTTGAGAAAGAACTTAAACAAAAAAAAAACCAAACAGGAGATAACAGCAAGGCTTAAAATGAAACAACATCGTTTAAATACCCTCTGGACAGAAGAAATGGCAAAAAATATGAAGTTTGCTAGGGTAAACTTTTTCGAAAATGCAAACAAGCCAGGGGGGTGGTTAGCTTATAGACTGAGAAAAGAAAAAGAGAGGACATGTATACAAGTATTAAGGGATAAAGAGGGGAATGAAAGATATGATGAGAGAGAGATGAAAAACATTGTTAAACAGTATTATCAAAACTTATATCTAAGAAAAGAAATTTCAAAAGAAAAACAGGAAGAGTATCTGAGAGGAAACAGTAAATTAAAACTAACAGATAATCAAAGAGCAGCCTTGGAGGAACCTATAGTTTATAATGAGATTGTGGATGCAATAAGATGGCAGAAGAGCGGTAAGGCACCAGGTCCGGATGGTTTGTCAATTGAATTTTATAAGGAATTAGAAGATACAATAACTCTACCATACAAAAAATTACTAGAAGATATATTGGAAAAGAAGGAAATCCCAGTAACATGGACGCAGGCAAAAATAGCCATAATTCATAAACAGAAAACTGACCCCAAAGAAATAAAAAATTACAGACCAATATCATTGCTTAACTCAGATTATATAATCTTTGCTTCTATATTGGCAGCCAGACTAAAAAACTTTCTAGTACAGAATCTCTGCATGGGTCAAATAGTCAAACGTCAAAGCTACTTTCGTGAGAGCACCAAGTGACAGTACAAAATGATAAAGGGCAAACAGGCTTATAACTTGCAAGTGAGAACCAGCCTACATTAATTAATAAAAGTCTGGCAGCTCAGAGATGCAACACTTGAGAAACTTTTAGAAAAACAGCACTCCAATTATCTCTTGGATAATAATGTTGATAAGCAACAACTAAACCTGTGACTCAAATTAGGCCATTTCCGGGCTGAAATGTCTTCAGTATTCATATGTGTAATCCAAAACCAAGTTATTTAGACTAGATACTAGGTTTAAGTGATTTATACAGGGCCTGTCATGAATCCTAAGAAACAATTCTTTCTATCATAGCTGGATGCCATAAACGAGCATGAATGGATTATATGTGAAGGTATAAAGAATTTGCTAATTTCTCTCCCCCCGCCCCCCAGCAGTTGGCTAAATTTTACAGTTTACACAAATATTTTCCTCCATTTTACCCATTTCAACCAGCCACCTCCAGTTTTATCTGGGCAGGCTTTCATGGGAGAAAATATTACAACAGAACGTACTTCCAAATTATACATGATATACGACATCATCATCATCATCATCACCGACACCGACGTGTGTGTGTGTGTGTGTGTGTGTGTGTGTGTGTGTGTGTGTGTGTGTGTGTGTGTGTGTGTGTGTGTGTGTGTGTGTGTGTCAGTGGTGGTGGCGGTGATGATGATGATGATGTATATCATGTATAATGATGGTCTACCTATTATGTGTCTTTTATATGAAGCTACAGGATCACACAGACTTTGTATTTATAACCACTTTTAAACTTATGGGTACAATGACACTATATTTTCAATGTTAGTTTCCATTACTCATAACTTTACATCAAACTTTACTCCCCTTTAACTGCTTGCATTCTCTTGTAGCTTTACTGTAATGTTGTCTATTAATGCTGTAAGATGTCCCTCAATTCCTGTTCTTAATACGTGAACATGTCTTAATTGTACTAGACTGTATATTGTCCCTCATTACTGTAAGCCACCTTGGGTCCTTTTTCCAAGGCACTAAAATAAAATAAATGAATAATAAATAAATAATAATAATATCACAAAAGGTCTATTCATGGTACTTTGTACTCTTTAGGAGATATCTGCTCATTATCTGATAAGTGCTGAAAAAGCATTTATTACATAAACATTCCTACCCAGTGATTATTGCAACTGCTCTCTTTTTATAATTAATTTTTGTTATTTTCAAATAATTTCATCACATTTTATAATGAAATTTAAATCATTGAATGCTGAAAACTGTTCTAAACCAGAGTTTTTATATGAATAATTAGTTATGTTGATAAAATAATTTACCCCTTTATTAGTACCAATTCTGTTTTCCAATGCATCTGGCAGGAGTGAAGCAAGTACATAAAATAAAATTGAAAGTCTACCTCCAGGTATTCGTTTCACTCCCTTTTATGTGCAAAGCTGTCACTTGCCAGAAAACTGATATTTGTAAAGATCAGAAGATGACAGCAATAGTTTCGGCATTAGTAATTGTTCTTCAATACGGACTATGACAGATGTGTAAGGTTTCATGTTGCATTAAAAACACTGCTGTTTTCGGATTCAAAGCACTGTACCAGGGAACTGATTGGAGAAGGTTGATTTATTTTATGAGTAGGTGTCATGAGTTTGTTTGTCTGCCTGTTTATCACCATCTTGCCTTAGTATTGTTTTATATTTTTAGCTTTTTAAATTCTGGTTCTACTGATTGTTGTTGGCTTTTTAAATGTCATACTGTGGAACCGATTATTATTTTTTCTGGAATTGTTGTATGCTATACCTTGTATACCTTGTTAACTGCCCTGAGTTCCCATCTGGGAAAATCCAGCAGTAAATAAATAAATAAATAAATAAATAAATAAATAAATAAATAAATAAATAAATAAACTGCATCAAATGGCCCAATTTATTTATTTATTTATTTATTTATTTATTTATTTATTTATTCAACTTATATGCCGCCCACTACCCAAAGGTCTCTGGGCGGCTTACAATCAAAGAATTAAAACAATTTAAAATAGTTATAAATAAAATATCAGTAAATCATCAAACAGTAATAAAAACCTTCTTTAAAATCATCATCCTAAATTTGTCATCAGCGGACCCACAATCTATATTGTATCAATTAAAAACCTTCTGGAACAGGAAGGTTTTTACCTGGCGCCGAAATGTAAACAGTGTTGGTGCCAGGCGGATCTCAATAGGGAGGGCATTCCATAACTTGGGAGCAGCTGTCGAGAAGGCCCTGTGTCTGCAAGCCATCCCTCTCACCTCCTTGAGGGATGGCTCTTTCAAAAGGCCCCCTGGCTCGATCTTAATCGCCGGGTAGGTTCATATGGAAGGAGGCGGTCCTTCAGGTATCTAGGTCCTAAGTTGTTTCTCAGTTCACACACACACACACACACACACACACACACACACACACACACACACACACACACACACACACACACACACACACACACACACGTATAGATATAACATACACGGGGGAGTTTGCACTGAATGTTATTTTGCTAATACTTGGAGAAATTCAATTTTCATCCATGCAATACTTTAGTCCCACTTGCACAAACTTCATTACAGCTTGTCATGAGTTGCTCCTTCATCAGATTCAATGTTACTAATGCTAGTCGTTCTCTCAACATTCCCCCAGTCACTAGCAGAACATGTATAAATTATTTATTTATATTAATGTCTGTCTGATGCCAATAAAAGGTTCTGATTGACTGATTGAACAATGCTATCAACTGTGTCAAGATTGTGTAACACAGGATGAAACCCGTTATGTCACAAGTGGCATTCACTGGACTACACATTGGTTAAAAGGTACTAATTCTTCAATTTTTTTCCAGAAATAGTCAAAAATATAATTAAAGCTCCTTTTGTAATCAACCTTATGGGAAAATAATGCCATTAGAACTATATATTTTACTATATTAGATTATATAATAAAATCATGAATGGAATAGCTTGAAAGACGACATTTTGTTTAGTTATGAATGACAGAATGCAGCTGTTAGTCTGCACAAAAACAAATGACTGCAGAACTCCTTATTCTTGTTCATTTCGGGTTTCTGTGAAATTTCTTGCCTCCAGAGACAGAGTGAGACAAGAACTTCTTTTCTTCTCTAAAATGTCTTTAATTTGTGCACAACATTCCTGTAGAAATTTATGTAAACCTGGAGCCCTTTCCCTTTTGAAAGCAAAACACTTACACAAACACATAGAAAAAGGGCAGGAGGACTAGCTCATTGTTGGGAATGTAAAGAACCCATCTGATTCTTCTGATTCTTACAAAACCACACAAGATAGCATTTGGAGACATTTATCCAAAGTGCAGGTTACATAACTTGCAAGGTTACGTAACAATTTGCATAGAAATGATCATGTCACTCTCACAAGAAACGCTCTGCCCTCTCCCAAGTGAAGGAAAATTTTGCACTGTTTCATCCTTCCTTGCCTGTTAGGATTAAGAGAAGCAAGGCTTCATAACCATGGGGTAGTAGACAGACTGAATCAATGGTTTGTTAAGTCAGCACTTAACCTCAATTCAGTTGATTCAAGGAGTCTTATTTTAGCTCAGACTAACAATTAGACTTAGCAGCAAGATTTTATATAACTGAACAATATACTTACTTATTCTGATAAAGAAGTCAGTGGGGAAAAGCTACTCATGGTTCAACTACTGCATTCGCATCAACAGTTAAGAGAGGTAACAATTGTTGAAACTGCTATCTACTGTTAAGAATGCATGTTGCTTCTTAACTTTAAAATCTAAAATATGAAGCTGAGCCTGAACAATCCAAAACAGTATGATTAAATGGGCACAAACGGAGAGGCAATGCTCATGGAAAATTCAGGAGACACGTGGAAACATGTTCATAATTTTTCCTTATGGCTGTAAAATAAATTTGTTCTAAAATGATGACGATATGGAATATTAATCTGGTGATGACAAATAACATAAGTAATATTATTCCCAACCATCTACTGGAAAGGTCAGAAAAAGAAAGGAGGTTTCTATCACATATGTAAGGAAGTACCACAAAGCAAAGATGCACTGGAAATAATTAAACATCTGGTTTCAAGGGGTTTAACAATGAAAGTGCACAAAGAGTCAGTATTTATCCTGTTGGACATCAGGGATCTATATAACCATCAGAAAAATAAAGAATTAGAGATGGTTTCAGACATTTGAGTTATCCACCCACAAAGTGCTTCCCCTAGGAAAGTGTCCTTTACCAACTGGGTCAGGGAAACCCAATTTTCTCCAAACTTTTAGAGATTATAGAGAAGGGTTGGGGGATGTGTCTCTCCAAATTTAGTGTCTCTAGGTGGCACTTGCCTGCAGAACTGCATGGGTGGCAGATTAACTCACTGTGAAGAAACAAGACCAGGCAAAGTGGGTTTCTCTGAAGGCACCTTCTCTATGGCTCTGCATCATTGTGCAAAAGCAGAGATCCTTTCCTTCTCTTTCGCAAAGCTTCTGCATTGCAGTATTCCTTTCCTTTCCTTTTTTAAAAAACAAAAAAAAACACAAGATTTTCCTCCAGAGCATTCTTATTTTTTGTTTGGCAAATGTCTACTCCATTTTTATATCATCTCCAAAATGTCAGCGCTAGATTTCATGGGGATTTGGAGTACAGGCTAAATTAGCTTGCAGCCAAGCATCTGCCACTTTCATTCCATAGCTGTTATTCTAACTAGAGCAGCAAGAGTCAGGAAGCAGGACTTTTGACATGCTGGATGATGCTTCAGAAGATGAAGAGGAGTGCAGTCATCCCATTCAGGTGGGCTTTCAGAGCTCCTTCTCAGATCACCATTCATATTAAGTCAGGTAGAATCATAGAATAGAATCATAGACTTGGTAGAGACCTCAAGGGCCATTTAGTCCAACCCCCTGTCATGCAGGAACCCCCATCAAAGTACCCCTGACATATGGCCATCCAGCCTCTGCTTAAAAACCTCCAAAGAAGGAGACTCCACCACCCTCTGTGGCAGCATATTCCACTGCTGAACAGCTCCAACTGTCATGAAGTTCTTCCTAATGTTTAAATTGAACCTCTTTTCCTGTAGTTTGAGACCATTGCCCACGTCCTAGTCTCTGAAGCTATCGAAAACAAACCAGTCCCTTCTTCAATGTGACATCCTTTCAAATATTTAAACATAGCTATCATATCCCCTCTCAGCCTTCTTTTTGAAAGGCTAAACATCCCCAGCTACCTAAGCTGCTCCTCGTAAGACATTTCTTCCAGACCCTCAATCATCTGGGTCACCTTCCTCTGGACCCATTCAAGATTGTCAACATCCTTTTTAAATTGAGGTGCACAGAACTGGACACAGTACTCCAGATGAGGTCCGACCAGAGCAGAATAGACTGGTACTATCCATTCCCTTGATCTAGACCAGTGGTTCTCAACCTGTGCGTCCCCAGATGTTCCTGGACTGCAACTCCCAGAAGCCTCCACCACTTGCTGTGCTGGAAGGGGTTTCTGGGAGTTGATACAACCAATAATTGTGTTGGCTTTCTTGGCCGCTGCATCATACTGCTGACTCATGTTCAATTTCTGGTCCACCAATACTTCCCAGAACCCTTTCACAGGTACTATTTTACAGCCAGGTGTCTCCCATCCTATATCTGTGCAATTCATTCTTTTTTACCTAGATGCAGCACCCGACATTTCCCTCTGTTGAACCCCATTCCGTTAGCTTTTGCCCAGGACTCTAATCTGCCACGGTCCTTTTGGATTTTCATCCTATCCTCTAGGGCAGGGGTCCTCAAAGTTTTCACACAGCGGGCCGGTCCACCACCCCCCAGACACCACTGGGGGCCGGATCACAGTCCAAAAGCAGCTGCGGAGGCTGGCTTGCTCACAAAACAGGGGGTAGGTGGGGGTTGCAATTGATCCCAGGGGCCGGATTCAGGACCTTGGGGGGCCGCATCCGGCCCCAGGGCCTTAGGTTGAGGACCCCTGCTCTAGGGAATTAGCAACCCCACCCAATTTGGTATCATCTGCAAATTTGATATATTCCTTCCTCCAAGCCATTAATAAAGATATTGAATAGCACCGGGCCCAGAACAGAACCCTGGGGCAACCCACTGATCACCTCTCCTCAAGATGAAGAGAAACTATTAATGATCACCCTTTCAGGTGATCATCACAGGTATGAAATGTGCTCGGATATTCGTCCTTGATGATGGTCGAGGGCTACACAGGGACATTTGGTGGGATAGTTATGAATTTTGAAATGTAGGTGCCCTGCATGATGGCTCCCACAGCCACACAAACCAAAAATACAGGCAGCTGAACTGGTCCATAATGACATAGAATATGCTCATCTTTTGTAAACGTAACAGATCTTGATTGCCCAGTCAAGACCAAAACACCCTTGAATATTTTGCATCAGAACAGGGATAACTTGTAACAGCAGAATGTTCCTGGGAAAATCAGTTTCTTTCCCAGATACTGTGAAGATCTCAATTAATCTCGAACGGGACAGGAAAGCCTGGAAAAGGGGAGATGGTGTCATAGGCCTTGCTAGTCAGAAAATCTTTCGATCATGTGAGCTCTGACTCCACCATACCACTGAGGACATTTATCCGATGCAGGTACTTGTCAACCATTTCATTAGCATATTGCCGGTAGCTCATTGTGCCACTGTTTTCACTATAGCAGCTGAATATGAAAAATACTTATATGAAAAATACTTAAAAATAACACAGCTGAAAAAAAATGCTATAAAGATGTTGTTGCTGTAAAGCAAACAGAAATAGTTTTTCAACAGTTTTAGGCAGTTAGTCATACCAACATTGATAACAGCAGCGGCGGCCCTACCTCTGTAAAACTGGGACAGTGTACAGAACTGCTAGCATCTCATGACAAAACATGCCACAGACCGATGTCACTGTTAAACAAGATTAACATCAGGAATTAAAAATAACATCTATGTTTGGAGGGGAAAAACCTTCTATTTGCCCTTAAGAGGCCTTTGTGTGTTGCTAATGCTAAAATAGTTACCATTAGAAAAATCTAGTATTAATCATTTCAGGCACTTGCTGACATGATTTCGTGCAAAAATGACTGTAAAGATCTGAGAATGAAGCTAAGAAGCTGTGAGCCTCATAAGATGTCCGTTTACCATTCATATGCCATATATGTCCCTAATTTATGCTACCCACTTCTCTTTTTAAAATTGCAACATTAATCATAATTGTTCATCTGCAAACCTGTGAAAAAGGAAATGTGTGGATTCTTTATAATCCATTGAAACAGTTCATTTAAATACAGGAAGATAAGCATGGTGGGTTTCTGCCTTCTTTCTTTTAGTTCGGACATCTTATATTTTGCAGGTAAACAGAAAATTATGCACTCCACATGATTAGGAAACAGACCATTCATGCAAAAAGAAAAGAAAGCCCAAAACATAGTAATAGCTAATCTTTCTTTAGGTGGTGTAGTGGATAGAGTGTCAGATTAGGACTCTGGAGAAAGAGGGCTCAAATCCTCATCAGTTGGCCATGGAAACTCACCTGGGAAGTGGAACAGACAAAACCCACTCCATAAATATCTTACCTTGAAAGCCCTGTTGGGGTCAATATAAGACAGTTCTACCTGGATGCCACATAACTAACTTCTATTTCTCCACATTAAACAGACCCATTAAAGCCAATACAACTACAATGTGTGACACACAGCACTTTGCTTTTGATATCCTGTCTCATCAGCACAGTGACATTCATTTGAATAACATTTAACTTTCAGAGGTGTAAATAAGTAAAGAGCTACATATTGTGTGAGTGAGTGTATGTGCGTGCGCACACACACAAATATGTACTTCTTTAAGGATGCCAAAATCACATTATCTACCATAGGTCCCTAACAGAACAATTTTCTAATGTGAAATCGAATAGCTGTTAGACACATGTTCTTCTCCCCCCGCCCCAGACTATCACTAATCATGCTTACCTGGATAACAAAATAACAAAACAAGGTTTGGAGAATATCTCCCTCCCCACCCCATCCCAATTTTATAAACTAGGCTAAAGTAGCTGAAGTACCCTTCCTGTTCAGAGGCTGCAATCTACTCTGAAAAGTCAAATGTTCTCTGGGTAAATCAGGGGCATGACTATTTTGGGATGTCTTTTTTCCTTGCCAGATTTACTAAGGACTGTCCTCAGTTGAATCTTTTGTAAAAAGGAAAGAGACGCACAAGAAACCTGACTCTCCTTAAGTGACCCCCCTTTAGCTAACTACACAGGTTGCTGTAAAAGGTTCTCAGAGTAGATTCAAACAAGTAAAAGCAAATTAAAACTCAGTCTTTTTTTTTCTAAAAATAAACACTAGCAACCTAGGCAGACTATGCTTTTAAAAACAGACATTTCGAAGTAAGTGCTGAACCCTGGCAGAACAACAAAAACACATTAAACGGGATGCTTTTCAGCCTTACAGGACTCTTCATTAGGCTGGTCAATGCAGAGATTAGAATGATGTTTGTATTTTTCTCTTTCTGCCTCCCTCCCCATCCATATGCACTGCCCAGACTAATAAGGAGGACTCGGCAGCTCCATTTTGAATGGCATTTTGGGGATGCAATAAAGATTATGTCCCTGGTTTTAAAATCTTACCCACTAGGTCTTTTTAAAATTGCAACATTAATCATAATTGTTCATCTGCAAACCTGAAAAAAGGAAATTTGTTCCATTCTTTATAATCCATTGAAACAGTTCATTTAAATTCAGGAAGATATTTATTGGGTTTCTGCCTTCTTTCTTTTAGTTTGACATCTTATTTTTCTTGCAGGTAAACAGAAAATTTGCACTCCACATGATTAGCCCTGAAACAGACCATTCAAGCAAAAAGAAAAGAAAGCCCAAAACATAGTAATAGCTAATCTTTCTTTAGGTGGTTCTAGTGGATATGTTTGTCAGATTGGAACATTTGGAGAAAGAGGGCTCAAAACAATCATCAGTTGGCCATGTGAAACTCACCTGGGAAGTGGAACAGGCAAACCCACTCCATAAATATCTTACATAAAAAGCCCTGTTGGGGTCATTATAAGACAGTTCTACCTGGAAAACATAACAAAAGATTTCTATTTCTGAACATTAAACAGTTAACCCATTAAACCAATACAACTTTCAAAATGCACACACAGCACTTTGCATTTTGATATCCTGTCTCATCAGAACAGTGACATTCATTTGAATAACATTTAACTTTCAGAAGTGCATTTTTCTAAAGAGTCCTGTTTCTATGGGATGATTTAACTGGGTCTGCACACACAAATAGTTTTACCTGTTTAAGGATGCCAAAATCACATTCTCCAAATAGGTCCCTAACAGAACAATTTTCTAATGTGAAATCGAATAGCTGTTAGACACATGTTCTTCTCCCCCGCCCCAGACTATCACTAATCATGCTTACCTGGATAACAAAATAACAAAACAAGGTTTGGAGAATATCACCTCCCCACCCCATCCCAATTTTATAAACTAGGCTAAAGTAGCTCTCTTACCCTTTTGTTCAGAGGCTGATTGTTTTTGAAAAGTCAAATGTTCTCTGGGTAAATCAGGGCATGACTATTTTGGGATGTCTTTTTCCTTGCCAGATTTACTCCAAGGACTGTCCTCAGTTGAATCTTTTGTAAAAAGGAAAACTGCACAAGAAACCTGACTCTCCAGAAGTGACCCCCTTAAGCTAACTACACAGGTTGCTGTAAAAGGTTCTCAGAGTAGATTCAAACAAGTCAAAATCAAATTAAAACTCAGTCTTATTTTTTTTCTAAAAATAAACACTAGCAACCTAGGCAGACTATGCTTTTAAAAACAGACATTTCGAAGTAAGTGCTGAACCCTGGCAGAACAACAAAAACACATTAAACGGGATGCTTTTCAGCCTTACAGGACTCTTCATTAGGCTGGTCAATGCAGAGATTAGAATGATGTTTGTATTTTTCTCTTTCTGCCTCCCTCCCCATCCATATGCACTGCCCAGACTAATAAGGAGGACTCGGCAGTTCCATTTTGAATGGCATTTTGGGGATGCAATAAAGATTATACCCAAAGCCTGGTTTTAAAATCTTGCACGTAGGTCATATGATTGTGTTGCTTCTTTTACAACCATCACCTAGAAGCAAGCAAATTTAGTTCCATAGGTCTTACATCCAAGTCTATGCATTCTTACAACATATTTATTGTATGTGCGTTTAAATCTCTCTTTCAATGCTATTTTTCTTCCCAAGGAATCAAAAGATTTTTGTCTGACCTGGGCAGCCCTGCAGGCTGTTCTTCCTCAGCTCAAAATGTACGTAATGAAATCAAACAGCAGGTTGGTTCTCATGGAATATGTTTGTACATGGAAAATTTGCATACTTGGAAGGCTAATAAAACAATGAACGATAGGGCAGGGTGATTCTGTACTCCACTATCAATACCTAAGGCGTATAGGAAAACCAACGCACATAAAACAGTACAGCCTACTGCGCATTCTGTGTGACTTTTGTAGGAAAAGAAACAAAAGATTTCTCGGCACTGAACTATGATGTTTTATTCTGAAACATTTTAGTTAATCCCTGAACCTGGCCTACTTTCAAAAATGCATACAAGAACACACACTAGCATGGCTATGAAGTAGGAAAATGAACAGGCCCATAAGAAGTGTGCCATTGTACATAAAAGGCATTTTTCTTGTCCTGTTTCTATGGGATGATTTAACTGGGTCTGCTCCAAAAATAGTTTTACATTTCTAATTTGTGAAGTCCCCCTAAAATTAAAAGGTAAAAGAAAGGCACAAGAAGTAGAAGCTGGGAATTTCATTTGCAAGCTCAATATATGCAGATTCTCCTAGAACACAGCACAGAAATATGACCTCAGCTTGCACAGATATTACTGAACATCACTATAGTAGGTTGCTAGAGGCACATTTAATCAGCATCTTCACACCTAGGAAAGCAACGCTTCTCTCTTTTTTCTTTTGTTCTGCCATGATTGTTTTTTCTCTTCCTATTTGTGCCTTTAGGCAGCTGTGCGACTCAATGAGCTGGATACCTGGCCGTGGAACCAGATGTTACAGTATTTATTTCCCTCCTCCATGCCTCCTGGGAGAAGAGCCAGCCTATGTAGCCTTGGGCAAACTGCACAGTCCCAATTGCTACCAGAAGGAGGGAATGGTAAACCACTTCCGAGTAGCTTTATACCCAGGAAACCCTGGCAAGTCAGAATCAACTTGATGGCAAATAATTGTTATTTTTAATGCAGCTGATATTGGTGGCAATTACTACCTCTTCCCATCTTGACAAGCAGCTGTCACTGGTGGACATTCAACTTCACCCATTTTTCTTTAATATTCTGTCATAGATGTAACAGAATATTAAACGTTTTGTTCCATCATTTTGACACGCATTAGCCAGAAATACAAGGTGTTTGGTTTGCTTGCGTAAAGGCACCCTTCCATCTCCTGGCAATCTCCAGAAATCATTCAAGCAATCTCTCATCTTCCAGTTATGCAAGCCAGAGATCTCTCAGATGAAAATACCAGGGTGTCCTGATTTATCTGTCCTCAACCAGAAGAAAAGGGAAACAGAATACTGACGAAGACACTTGAAGGGCCGTGTACTATGTGATCATCCTAAGGATGGTACAGTGTAACAGCTGAGACGATAAAAGAAAATCCATGGTTCTACCCATCGTACTTTAATCAGCTTTTGTGCTGACCTGAAAAGCTGGGTTCTTTTTTCCTCAGCCCCCCCCCTGCAATTCCACAATACCTTCTCTCAAAAGCGCACTGTCACCTTTGAACTTCTGAGGGGAGGGAACCTTCTGCTCCACCCATGAGCTGTGCTATCTGTTCTCTCAGTTTGCAAAAAGCCATGCGGAAACTGAAATGTTTTCTCACTACATGAGCAAACCTGACAGACTGCAACACCCATCATCCCCTGACCAGCAAGGCCCTATTTCTGGGATAATGCAATTCTGTCCGGTTGGAGAAAGGTGGATTATTAGATGATGTGCAGGAACACATACACAACGTGGCTTAAGAGACATGGTTCTTAGATTACAAACCCTCACTGGAAAAAAAGGTGACAAGAATTCTCTGCACCCCAGCAGGTGAGAGCAGCTTCTCTACTACAGAGATAAAACTGGCTATTCCTTGTCCATTTTGTTCTTTTTTTAATTGAAAGAGGTGCGTCTTTATCTTGCTGAAGAGATGGAGAAATCACTAGTCCATCTCACTAAGATTCTCCATTTAGTCTTGAGATACCCATCTCTAACTTCCTATGACACATTACAAATCCAACATTATATGGTCAATTATTTTCCCCATTAGCACCATGGCCAAAAGCTTTTGCAACCACCCCTTTAGCTTATTTTAAAAGCCTATTGTTTCTCTGTGGTAATTAAATAGAGTTAGAGGTTCCAGAATATGGGTGACTGATTATGATTCTGGTCAGCCTGAAAACAAACTAAGCCACTTAATAGGAACTGGTTGTCCCTGCCATTTCTCTCTCTTAGCAGGAGGGATTCCCGCCAGGAAAGATGGCAGTATTAGTTGCCACAATACCTTTTAAAAAAGAAGACCTTTCAGCTGACTGCACCTGCCATTACTCTTAAAAGTTAAGTTCTGGAGCTATTCTTTTTACTGAAGGGAACCATAGATACTGTCTTGCTATTTGCCTGGGAGATGGTGTTTTGCTCTAAAGGATGGATGCACATGTAGAATTAGGGCGAGAGGACCATTGAAGTAGACTAATACACTTCCTTCAAGTCTCTCAGTTACCTGTAAATGCAAGCTGGGTGTATCAGGATACATCTTTGTACTAGAAAAAATATAATACTGTATACATATCCACGACAGAATGCCATGTCCTGTAACAGCACCCATATTAAAAGATTTTCTGTAAGAATATTAAGATAACGGCTGAAATCCAATTGCACATTTTTGGGGTGCACATACTGATGACTTCACCAGTCACAAGCCTTTATTGGTAATTATAAGTTTCCTATTTTACCCACCTCCATTCTACAGCTCCCTTGGGGTCCCTTCTGACCTGGGAAATCCTTCAGGGGCCTTGTGATGTGAGAAGGGGAGCTTGTAAAGTTTAAAAGTTTAAAAGTTTATTGATTACTGCAATGCGCTCTACGTGGGGCTGCCTTTGAAGACGGTCCGGCGATTGCAACTGGTTCAGAATCGTGCGGCGCGGCTGGTGAGTGGTGGGGCCGCCAGGGATCACATCACGCCTTACCAGTTGCTGCCCGAGTCCAATTCAAAGAGCTTGTCTTGACATATAAAGCCCTAAACGGCTTGGGACCTAGATACCTGAAGGACCGCCTCCTTCCATATGAACCTACCCGGCAATTAAGATCTAGCCAGGGGGCCCTCTTGAAAGAGCCATCCCTCAAGGAGGTGAGAGGGATGGCTTGTAGACATAGGGCCTTCTCGGCAGCTGCCCCCAAGCTATGGAATGCCCTCCCAAGTGAGATCCGCCTGGCGCCAACATTGATGATGGCGCCAGGTAAAAACCTTCCTGTTCCAGAAGTTTTTTAATTGATACAACATAGACTGGGGTCCTTTGATGGCAATTTTAGTGATGATTTTAGTATAAGGTTTTGCTGTTGTTTTAATTATTTATTGATATTTGACGTCTTAACTGTTGTAATTCCTTGTTGTAAGCTGCCCAGAGACCTTGGGTAGTGGGCGGCATATAAGCTGTAAAAATAAATAAATAAATAAATAAATAAATAAATAAATAAAAATCACCCCCCAATAGTCCTATAACCAGGTTCAGGAATTATAGGTTTCCCCTCCCCCTGTGGGTGGAACAGGAAACTTTTAATGACCAATAATGACCATAACTGATGATATAACCTGTACAGGCATAAATCTATGCCACAGATTTTGGCCAACATGTGTAAAGTATTAGGACATAATATACTCCTTCATCAATCCTTCATCAATTAGAAGTCTTAATGTTTTTTTCTTTTTCATTTGTTAAATGTGCTACCCATTGCATATGAGCCAAGTTTAAACTGATTTTTATATATGAAGGTGGCTTGCAAATTTTACTGTCTTTTCCTTTAATACAAGTTGTTAAACAAGCAATGAGTTAGGTAAAAATTGAAAAGAGAACAGCAATGTGTAGTCCAGTTCCATTTTTACCATTCTCTCTCTCTCTCTCTCTCTCTCTCTCTCTCTCTCTCTCTCTCTCTCTCTCTGTGTGTGTGTGTGTGTGTGTGTGTGTGTGTGTGTGTGTGTGTGTGTGTGTGTGTGTGTGTGTGTGTGTGAGAGAGAGAGAGAGAGAGAGAGAGAGAGAGAGAGAGAGAGAGAGAGAGAGAGAGATGTAGTGATCATGTCCTCCAGGAATGTTTTTAGAATAATTTCTAGAAGGACAACAGGAATGGAAAATGCACCTCTGCAGAGGAAAATCTATGTAATTTTCAGAGGAAAAGATATTACATTAATACCAGCTCCTATTCAGAGGGGTTTTTTATTACTTTAAAACTGTGGGTTGATTTATTTATGCATACTGACTCATTACAGGCAAAGCAGAGCCAGAGATGCAATGAAGGGCTGTTGAACTGGGCATGTAAAATTCATTTCAGGGCTTGTGGCTGCTTACAGCTGTGGATGTGACAGCAGGAAATGTATGCATAGTGCCACAAACAATGATGGCCATGCTCCTCTGGATGGTCATTTGGTTTGCCCAGTAGGGTCCTGAGAGAATTGCCATATTGTGACATAGGAACATTCTGAGTGACCTTCTGAGAGGGAGATGAAAGGACAAAAATTCTCTCTTGATCATTTTGCAATTAATAACAGGGGCCATCAAAGACACCATGAAAAGAGGAAGGGAGGGATTGAAACGGGGGGGGGGAGATGAGTTTTTTCTAAAACAGGAAAAAAGAGATGATGTAGCTCTTTGTCCTTTCATTCATATGCTCTGTGTTGCATTAGTTTTGAAAGAATATTTGCTTTTCTGCAAAACAAGCTGTGAATTGCATCAGAAAGAACTTGGTGTCTGCCAAGAGATGTCAAGAGTGCAAGTGACAGTCTTGGAATAAGTGGGCACCTGCGATCTTTCTGACCCATCTGCGTGAACAGAAAGTACCCTCAGGCACTGGGCTGCTCCCCTAGGCTTGCTCTTGGATCTTCCTGGACAAAAAAAAAAAAGCATAAGGCCATTACCTACTCCACATAACAGTTGCCAGTGCTTTCATGTCTTCCTGCACCATTTGAGTTGTAACTCATGTAAAGTAAGACATAAAAAGAAGGTAAAACTGATTCATAGCACATGGAATCTCTTTGCTGAGGCACAATGTAACATGATTTATTGATTTATTGGTTTAGCTTATATACCACCCATCTGGAACAATCACTGGTCCGGGCAGTGTGCAGGTGAACCAGTAAAACCAACAATAAACATTAGACCACTGTAAATGTTCTTAGTGTTCCACTCCAGCAACAAGGATTGAAAAAGTTGTGCAGTTTCTGTTTGGACTGAGCAACACACTAGTAGAAGTGCTCAATATGTAATATCCCATTATACCTGCACACCTATGCAACAGGATTTCAGCCAAATAAATCAATAAGCAGTGCAGAATCTTTGATACAGACAATGCATAGTAGGTTGCAGCACAAGCTCTATAAAGGCAGAACATTGGGATTACATAGTCTTTTCTGGCTGCAGTACAATACTTATTCCTTGACAGTTATATTCCTTTAGTGAAGATCTCTGTCATTCCATATACTTCCCCTTGGGATCATCTCCTTCTTTGGGTTCCCCTTTTTTTTTTTTTTGTTTGGACCATATTGTCCATTTATCTCAAATATCCAAGGCCTGAATTCTTTTTCCCAGGAGTTAGGTTGTATAATAAACCATCCACACTTCAGCATTAAGTGTTATGCAAGATTTCAATAATACACATGAGAAGCACACATATTTTATTTTAACGTATCAGAGGCAGAGATGGGATGGGTTCTTTGAAAGGAAGGACAGCCAGAGACTTCATAACCAGGAGAAAATTACAAACTAGCTCAGAATTAAGAAGATCTCAAATAAGGACATGCATTCCTGGTCCTAAAACACTATAGATTTCTTCAGTCTGTCTACTGACATTAACTGTATGGAGGAGGGTAAACAAGCTGAGGCTTAATCTGGACAAATTAGAGTTTTTAGGGATAGAGACATTTATTATGCTAGATGGAACTTTACAACTGGTCTTAGAGTTCTGCTCTTCTGAAGGAATCACTGAATAATCTGGGATTGCTTCTGGTCTCTACACTAACCTGGAAAAGAAAGTCAAGCAGCTGCAGTGGCCACACATACTTCACCACATTCGGTTGGTAGATCCAGATAATAGATTTCAACTCAGTCATCAATAGCATCCAGTCTGGACTATGGCATTGTGCTTTGGGTAGGGATGTCCTTAGACATTGTTCAGAATGGCTGCATACTTCTGCCTTAGTATCAAGAAATGTGCATTGTACCAATGCCACTGGTATCAGTATTAAATGGTTTGGGATTAGGAGTGTTTTCATCTGTATCCATTTGCCTTTGCTGGGATCAGCCATCAAAGCATTACCCCAAAAGCCAATAGTCTATTGCTATCCAGCAAATTCGCTGACTTCATCAGTAACATATACATGTTGAGCTATCATTCAGTTTATTTGGGACTAACAATAGGATCCTGCCAGTATATTTACAGGTTAGAACAACTAGGCTGGTGATCAAAAGGCAGGTATAGTCTTACACTGATTTTTGGGGTACATTAGGCCAAAGCACACAAGGTTGTTAGAAAAGCACCAAAAGTACACTTAATTTCTCTGGCTTTTTCAGATGTAGATTTTATGAGCTACAAAACTGTAGTGGGTTAGGCTGTAATGATTTTAATAGTTCTTGAATTCCTGCTTTTATATTACTGGGCTGGTGCTATTTTTATTTTCTTATTTTTAAATGCCTGGTTTTTATCAATAATTAATTCTACAGTGGTACCTTGTATAAAGGAATTAATTCATTCCAAATGAAATTATGTTAAGCAAATTTTCCTTTATGCAGATTTCCCATAGGAATGCATTGAAAACAGAGTAATCCCTAAACACAACCATTTTTATGTTCTACGGGTTCGCCCCATAGACAATTCTAGCAAATTTCCCCTATTTCTGGAATTTTTTATGTTGTACAGATTTTATGTTATACAAACCATTTGTTATATGAGGGTCCACTATATTTGTTTTTTATTATTGTGACTCGTATTTCAATAAACCACTGGAAGCTGCCTTGAGAAAAGTTGTTTTGAAAGCTATCCCTAAAAGCAACCTATAAATATTTTAAATAAATATATAACATATATTAAAACCTGCAGAGATGAAGTATTCATATATCATTATATGAAACCAAAGCTACACCCTGAATTGCCAATGGCTTTTTCTATCATCAGGAAAGCCAATGGTGTGATTTTCAAGAATTTGTTTGCAGGAGCTGTTTAACAATATTATCCTTAAAAATCACAGGATTTTCAAGTGTACTCTCTCGAGAACTTCAATAGCTGTGAGGTATAATTTGCTTACTTCATTCTTCAAATGCTTGGACATCATGGAGGTTGTAAATTAAACCTCTTTGGAAAGGGAATCTGAACTTCCTTCATCTGTTCATTTTCATTAACTTATTGCACCTAGGTAGTTCCAGTGGGTGTACATCAAAGCACTTAGTTTACTTTGAAGTAAGCTCATTTTCAGTGGGACATCCTGAAGACGCAAATCATTGGTTACCCAGTATTTTCAAAGAAGCAATGGACTGGCATGGTTGCTTCCTTAGTCATTCTCACTGTTGCTGCATCTAATTGTTTGTTTGTTTAAAATATTTTCATCTTGCCTTTCTCCTTAAAAAGGACCAGAGACAGATTACAACAATTCAAAGACAGTATTTAAACTGACATCAGTAAGTCTAAGGTAGTAGAAGGATCAAATGAATACAATACTTTAAAAAATCCGCAAGCTATAACAATATACTGCTCGAGGCTCATATTTAACATCAGGCTATCTTCTCTCTAGCTATATGCTTTAAAATATGCAGTGTTTATATGGGGTGGAGGAGGGGAAATGGGTTACTTGAAGACTGTCTACATCCAACAGCAGGCCACATAGTCAGTAAGAGGAAAGGGGAAACAGGCAAGGCACCTGGAGTGACCTAGAAGCAAAAGGAAGTAAAACAAGTTGGGGAGCCATGTAAAAAGGTAAAAGGTAAAGGTTCCCCCTGCACATGTGTGCTACTTGTGTCCGACTCTAGGGCCGCACTCATCCCCATATTCAAGCTGAAGAGCCAGTGTTGTGCAAATCCTTGTCCATGTGGGCAGCATGGCTGCAAGGAACCACTGTTTTACCTTCCCACTTTTTACGGTGGTACCTATTTATCTACTTGCATTTGCATGCTTTTGAACTGCTAGGTTGACGGGAACTGGGGTTATCAGTGGGAGTTCGATCTGCTGCATGACACCCAGGATTCGAACCGCCGAGCTGCCGACTATGCAGCCAACCGTTTCAGAGCCTTATTCTACTGAGCCACCATACTGAGTCATGTAACCATCACAAAAACCAAATACAAAACTAGATTAAGTGATACCTCTGAATGTGGTTTTTTTTTTTAAAGTTCTCTCACACACTGGATGAACAAACAAACACTGCCTTGGGCGTGATTCATTTTAAACTGCTCATCACTCTGTTAGGTTGTGTAACCAGGCAACTATATCTTGGTGATAATAATGCATGGACTGTCTTCTTGTGCTTAGTCCAGGGCAGAAGCCTATTAAGAAAAGTGTGCAAAGTGGGGATGGGTAAAAATATCCATAATACAGGCTGTTTCAGCACAGCAACCCAGCCTACTGTGGCACAGGTGGTACAGATAAATCACCTCATCCCATGTAGTTTGTGATTGGCTTACCTTACACCATATTGCTTTGTGTATAAAGGTATCAAGGAAACCAATGTAAAATTGGGACTGCCTAAGGTGAGAGGCAGCTTTCCCCATGTTCTGTTTTATTTTCTCTATATGCTGTGCTTTGTATATTGTTATTGTCTATTACCCTTGTCATGTGTACATAGTAATACTGTACCTAAGTTTTGTACTAAGCCCTTTTCATTTGTCTCCTAGCTCCATAATCACTAAGTGCATTTATTCTTCCACAACGCTGCTGATCTCTGCTAGTAGTTTATACTTCCTTGAACATAACAAATCCCTATCTGCACAATAGGGTTATATACTTTAACAGAAATTCCAAATATGTAGTATTTTACAAAATGACAGTTGATTGATCATGAAAATTCAAGCAATGTTCCCCATCCTATTACTTTTACTCAATCATCCAACAAGCTTACAGGTATACAATAGTATTTCAGGAAACTCAGTACAGATGTATCCAGTCATTAAGATCTGCTGATGGCATCCACATTTGTGTTCAACCACTTAATCTTAGATCAATGTACATGGGGGAGAGCTTTCTCGGATATGGCATTTTAGAAACTCAACCTAAGCTTACATTGCCTTTAACTCAGCACAAAGTTAAAACTGGGCTGTCCATCCAAGCATTTGGCAGCTATTAGGAGCATAGCATGGTATACAATAATTTAGTAAGCTCCTTTCTGTTTAAATGACTATAAATGTGCATTGCTCTGAAGTTTCGGTTATCCTGTATGGACTTTAATACAGACAATGATAGAAAAGACACAGCAATATTAAGTGTTGATTTATAAGAAACTAAGAATTTCCTGAATCAAAAGGGAAACCAAGGAAAACATACTAATGTGGATGAATAAAGACCAAGATTTTTTTTAAAAAAGTGCAAAAAGTTTGAATAGTCTGATCAGGTCATGACAAGTGAATTGTACAGACTGCAAAAGCAGTATACTGAGCTGTAGACTGCAAGACTGGATGCAGCGTAACAGCAGCATTAGAGCTGGACAGTTGTTTTAGGAAGGAATGGATCATTACATCCTTCAGTATTCTTTCAATTATCATTCATGTGCACGGAGGAAGAGAAAATGCTGTCAAAGCATCATTATAAATTCCCAGACTTATGTTCCATAGAGTAAACAGCTCTGTGCAAATGGAAATGCAGTGTGTTCCTGGACGGCTGTAATAGCTCAACTAAGACAGATTGTACTAAAACAACCAAGGACATACTATATTTGTTACAGGAACATAAATATTCTCTTGATGTACGCAGGACTGTAAAGTGCTACTGTTGTCACTTTCTAATAAGCGGCATCTTCAAGAGAAATAGCACTAAAAATAAAAGAGTCTTCCCCCTATGCTGATATCTGCTATTTTGAAAATAAAAGCAATCAACATAAAATGTAAGCACATATATTGGAAGACTCCAGATATTAACTCTAACTTAATGTCAGCATTTTGGAAACAAAAAAACCTGGAAATAATGTGAGAAGAGGCTGTAGACCATGTTATCTGTTGTTTCTTCCACCAGAGGTCCTGATGGCCTGATTCACACTTATTCACTGATTCACCCTTGCTTTGAAGTCCTTCACCACAACTTATGAAGTGGTGTTTTCACCCTCGGTCAAAGATCATTCTGAGCCATTTTTACCTTCTGATTCCTTTCCTGTGGTTCTGAACTCATGCTATCAATTACTACTCTGGCATTCTGATCTGTAGGAGGAAACCTTTTGAGCATCGTTTTTTTTTAGTTGTTAGAGCTATTCCTCTCATCACTGTCTTGTAGCTCGAGCTATGTAATCCAGTGCTTCCCTTCTTCTCCGGCCAAAATCACATGAGTCTATTAAATGTTCATTCACCAATTTCTCACTTGATTCAGTGGGTTTACTCCAGTTGAGAAGAACAATTGGAATAAACCATATCCTTTCTCTTGGTAATTAATGCACATTTCCCTTCCATACTATGTAGAAGAGTCAAGTGATGCTGTTCTGTCTTACAAAACAGTCTGCCAAGCAAATATTCCAGTGCTTAAACTTTCACTGTAACACATCAGCCTTTATTATCTGAATTTCCAGGTGTAATTACTAATGATCCCATCATTCATGGAATTCATAGAATTTGGAACTCTTGCCTTAAATACAGATTACTTTTGAGCTACTTTGTATAACTGGCTATATGGAATTGAATAGCTTCTTCTGCTAAGCAGGATTATGTTTCTTCATTGTTGCCTCTTCCGTAAATAATGCAATGCAGAATTCTCAAACTGCACTATGATTCTGTTCTCAGGTGCTATAATGTTATACAACTGAGAGTATGAACTACTGAATGTACATTATCCAAATAGTTTCACTCATCTCAAATATATTGCTGTTCTTGGTTATTAATACAGTGTAAGTGTCATCATTCCCCAATGCAGAAAAAAATTGTGTGCTGACTGTTTTCAAGATACAATGCCACATATTTAGTTTCATATATTTGGGGGGATTTTTTCTGTGTTCAAGATTTGTATCCCAGAAGGGAATATTATGTAAAAGTACAGCAGCACTCATCATTTTTTAAAAAAAAAATCACTTCCCATTATTACTGAATATTTAACATTTGTTACTGGGCTGGATGGGAACTGGAGTTCAATTCTATCTACTAGATATCTACATATTCCTCAATCCTGATCCATACTGTTACTTGATGTGCTAAATATAGAGTAAGAGAAACTTTTCAAGTATTCCTTGACTATTACAATTGAGCAGCTGATGAATGGCAAAGTATTTTTTAAAAAAACATAACTGTCCACTATATGATCAAAAATTCACTATACATGAGAATACATATCATAATAGTAAATTTTAATTTACAAAAGCTGATTAGACCCAAATGGGAGATGTCACTAATCATGGAACAACTTTGTGTGTTCACAGAAAGTACTGGGGGGGGACAGGAAAACAATGTTCACAAATTCTTCTTTTTCCCTCCAGATGTTTACATGACCCCAAAAATAAGTAAGGAGCTCTGCAGCCTAGTTCCATAAAGCAAGGTACTGTACTTTGATTCTCACATGTTGTCTTGAACTGGCTGGAAAACTTAATACATGCTCAAGTGGAATACATTTTACTTAAAATTGAATGTTACAAATGTTCCACCCACTCTGTAAGGGTGGCTGATGTTTGCCAATACCCTCAATGGATTGCCAACACAAATGGCAAATCCAATGATACAGAGTCTTATGCTTTTATTGTGGGCTGTTTCGAATTATCTGCTACAAGAACTTTCCAAACACAGATGAAAGATGGCTTGACATATTGAAAAGTTAAAGTGACAGCATTTACATAGGAAGCTTCTATGCAGCCTTCCAAATACAGTTCATACTGTGCATCAGGCATTTAAGAGGAAGCTAACACATCAAGTGTCCAAAGGCATTTTGGAGGATCAACTGTAAGGCTCCCCGTCACAGTCTATCGTGGAATGTTTCAAGTATCCGAAGATAAAACAGAGATACAGAGATGTGACACGCATTTTTTTAAACACCTTGTTGGGGAATGGTAAGAGCAATACCAAAAATAATGCCTCCAGGGGAGTACCTTAACCAGTAACATAAATGGAATTAAACATAACATATTCAGTGATGATTTGCATGCACCTCCCTGAGGATATAGCTAATAAAAACACCAAATAAACATATTCAACACTTTGTTTTTCCCCCTTTTTTGTTTTTCTTTCTTTATTTATTTTAGTAATGCCTCTGTACAAATAATACCTATGTTGGTCTTACTTTGCCCCGGGGTCTTTTTGCTCAAGATTGCCCCGTTTGCAACATTGGACGTACCAGAAAAACAAGCAAACAAACCCCCTGTGTGAACCCTCCCTTCTGAAGGAAGGGAAGCCTTCCCTTCAGATTCCCTTGGGGAAAGGAAATGTTTTAATTGCTTACCCTCTGTTGGTGATGTCTTCAAGTGTCTGCACAGGCCCTCAGTGTCCCCATATGTCTCTTTAATTTTAACGACTGCTTCCATTCCTCGAAGTTCCATGAGGGAGCGCAGGTCCTCAAGTGTACACCCAAATTCTCCCACATGGTTGGCCTCATTTCTTTGGTTCTTTGAATAGAAATCACTATTTGTCATGTCACCCATTTTAGCTGATCGTATAGCTCCACTCTGTGTGCTATGGACAACTTTAAAATTTGCAAGTGTGGAGAATCACGTTCCAGCCTAAGCAGAAGAATGAATCCACTTTAGGCTTCCAAGAATAACCGTTGAGAAAGCAAACAAATAGATAGCTGGTTCGCCTGTGATCAGATGGTAGCTTTCACGGTTGCAGGCCAGTTCCACCCCATTCACTGTTTTCCATTATCCTGCATCCACGCTGTCATCATCTACATGGTCATCTTCTTCTTCGGACCTTAAGAAACAAATGCAAGGTACATATTAGAAGACTAAAAGAAGATGCGCGGAAATGGCTCGTCTACTACACCACCATGCTCAAATGCAGCCTGAACACACAAGCCCTGGGCTTACAGAGACCCTCAAAGTGTATTACAGAATTATAGCTCTAAGCTGTCCCCACTGATTGTCACAGAACCAACCGTGCCACCCACAAGACTGCTTCCATCTCCAGTAGCAATTGAAGCAGTCCTTCCTTTAATCAAGTCCCAAGAGCACCAGCTAAATGAGATGGCTCATGAATATTAATAAGCAAGCCATTAGTCCAACAGCCTAGATGTGCCTCTCGTAGGGGCTCTTGTTCGGACGGCTCTATCAATCTTTCATTTGATAAGATGCAAATAATACACCTCATAAAGACTAGGAAGTAATAAAAATTAATCGGCTACTGTTACTTGCCCTTTCAGACATTACAGGAACTATGTTTTCATGGCAACCTCCCCCCACCCCCCCACCCCAAAAAAGGAGATGACATTTTAAAATGTTTAGTTTCAATCTCGAATGCCTTTAAATAAATTAAACGCGGTGGTGTTGACAGCCTGTGAAGATAAATGCAACTTCAAGGAGAGAGATGAAAACATCCCAGTGCTCCAAACTAAACAGCAAGTCCCCTGTGTCACAGAAGTAGACGTTGCTCTCCTTCAGCACCACCCTGTTATCTGACTCACCAGCACACTTGATACCTTAGCAGGAGAGCTGAGTGTCTCTTTGCAAATTCTGAACAAGCAAAGGTAACTCACTTTATGAGACTTATAATGTGCAATGTTTGGGTATGCACATGATCTACGAGAAGCGGCAGTTAATTAACATACTGTAAAATTTGTTTGTCAGGGAAATAGTAATGAGCAATGTACAAATATGCTGAAACCAGCCATTATACCATGCCACGGAGAGTTTAACTATGTTTTGTTTTGCATGACGTGAGTAAAAGCCAATACATAGTTTTATAACCCCATAAACCTTTTCTGCTTTGTGCAGTTTAAAAAAAAGGCCTTTTAAAATGTTAATATGTCTTCTGGATGAGTGTTAAGTCATGTTCAGATAGTGATGAATGTGTTCATTATGCAACACACCCATGGATACTAGAAACCCACAGGGAAGGTATAAGAAAAATACAAAAAACTTCTACAACTAAATTTGATTTCATGGCCCAAAGCAAAGGCTTTCTGCGGACAAAATACCAACTGAATAGAGTGTCTGTTAATTGCTGTGGGCACACAGATGGTTCATTGATTTATCACATATTCTGTTTAATTTGGGACCCAGATAATATTGTACAAGGGTTTTTTTAAAAATGCTGTGGCAATGTCTAATATATTTCACAACAAAGGTGTGATTCTTCATTAATATGAAGTATATTCTGTGCATGCAGAAGGTCTAAGTTCAACCCTCAGGTAAGACTAGGAAAACATCCTTAATGAAAACGTAGAAAGCCACTGCAAGTCAGTACTGCCAGTACTGGGGATAGTGGTGGCCAAACTTCGGCCCTCCGGATGTTTTGGACCACAACTCCCACAGTCCTTTGTCACTGGCAATACAGGCTTGGAATTCTGGGAGCTGTGGTCCAAAACTTTCAGAGAACTGAAGTTTGGCCACCATACAGGCCAAGGGCCTAACTCAGTGCAAGACAGCTTCCCATGTTACAATGTTCTTAAGCATTTTTTCTAGTTCCCATAACATGATAAATAGGGTGGGAAGGATAAACATTTGGAATAACTGTGTCAACTCTCACTGCATTTGATGTGGGAAACCCATGATTTAGGGTTTTATAAAGTTCAAAGCAGTCACATGGGGCCTCTAATTTACCTTGCAAGGTATAGCCCTCCATTTCTCTTGACATTTCCCCAGCTTTAACTGCCCTTCCTAACCTACGCTGCTACGTGCATCATATTGAAAACATGTAAGCACTACGGGGATGCTGAAGGAATGGTTTGGATTGGCAAAGAAGAGAAGTGAGGAAGGGGATTAAAACTCTTCCTGCCAACATAGATTCTCTGATCAAATCCACAGTTCCAAACACATGTTTTAGGGTGACAGAGAAACCTCAGGGGAGGTCCTCATCACAGTTTTCCTTTGCTGCATCTCTTTTGTGTCTTAATATTTACAGTTCCTAATGGGTCTTTTGGCATGGAGATGTTAAGAGATGTCAAGACGCTTCTAAGCATGAGCCCAATAATCTCAGGAGAACCTGGGACATTCATTCCAGCATTAAACACTCAAGAACACATTTCAACATTCATTGGATCTGACATGCCACAGTCTTTCATAAGGCTGACTCTAGTTTCGGGGGGGGGATTGATGTGACAGACACATGTGTGCCTCTTTGTTTGGAGAACTGGGTGTGATATTGAACCCACAGCTGGCTCAGCTGTAACTTTAAAACAAAAGCTTTAATACAGCCTGCATCTTTACTGACTTGCATCTAAGAAAGGCGTGCCTGGCAAAATCCATCTTGCCAAGAACTTATGGACTTCAAGCTGGTACATGCCTGATGAAATGGATGCTCCTTGATCCACAAAAGCTTACAGATTGTATGTTGGAATTTTTTTCTTTTGGTGGTCTATAAAGGCATTGCCCACTCTTGCATTTGTACATTTCATTTTCTTAAAGACCAGAGCACCAACTTAAGACACTTCCTTCATGAGCACTTTACTTCAAATGGGAAACATCTATTTACACAGCAGAATTTAAGGAACCATAGGCGTAGCTCTCCTTCAGAGGTGTTTCTGTTTACTCTGCAGAAATACCTAATGCAAAAGTGGAGCATTGCTGTGTTGTGGAACTTCCAGTTGAAATGTAGGACCTTACCAGGC
This sequence comes from Phrynocephalus forsythii, assembly GCA_029282475.1. Taxonomy (NCBI): domain Eukaryota; kingdom Metazoa; phylum Chordata; class Lepidosauria; order Squamata; family Agamidae; genus Phrynocephalus; species Phrynocephalus forsythii. The sequence continues at coordinate 130,114,564 of JAPFRF010000011.1, read as the reverse complement.
ATTTCAGTGCATTTCCCTGCTGCTTTTCTGTAAGGCCACTGACATTCTCAAATAAAGGAGGGTATTTACTTTTTAGATATGAGGTAGTGACACATGCATTCATGATCACACTTCCATCACTTTGTACAAATATTTGTTCCCGGTCACAGTACCATGTCATTTTTGTCAGCCAACATTAGTCAGTAATGCTGTTTTCTCACAATAACTAAATAATTTGCCTGTTTAATATTTTATTTGACCTTCAATTAAATATTAACCAATGAAAACAATAGCAAGTGCAACACAAAAACCTCAGTTCATCTGCTTGAAGAACTACATTTCCCCTATTAATGCTTATGCCATGGCTGGGATTCACTTAATAGCATAACCCCCAGGGAAATAACATCTCTTGTGTTTTTGGAAGGCAGACTGTAAAATGTCAAAAGCCTAGAGCATGACTAGCATTATTCACTGATAATGCAGCTCTATAATCCCATGGAACAAGATATTCACCTTTCATTCGATCCTGAAATCTCTTTTATGAAAAGTCCAGGAACACTGCCAAAACACCTAGCAATTTGGTGTGACTGAAACAAATACTATTCGCAGACTTACTCAGAGATTAGTACAACTGCTTGATAAAAGAATGGACATCTAAAACAAGGAGCAAGAAGAAAGCAAAACTTCACACAGTGCGGGCAATGAGGTACTTAAATACTGAGAGTTTTAAATGTGTGTCTGTGTCTGTTACTGCGTGTACATTTGTGTGTCTGATGTCAAGCCAATTCTCATTTATGGCTATGTGTTTCATGGTTTTCTAGAAAGAAAGTACTCAGAAGTGGTTTATCATTCCATTCTTCTGGGGCATCCTGGCACTGTGAAGCCTGTCCAAGGCAACGTAGACTGGCTCTTCTGAAATGTACAGCGGGGAATTGAACTCCCAACCTTTGGTTCTGCAGCCAGATATCTAACTCACTGAGCTACCTAGCCAGCCCTCCTTTAATGTGTGTTCAAAAGGTGACAACTGGAATTGTTCATTGGCTATGTGGGGCATAAATCATCAGCATGTTCTTTAAATGTCTTTGGGTGGGTGGATGTTCTGATAGAGCTGGGGCCAACCTCTCAGGCATCTTCTACAATTTATCTTGGAGACAGGCCACGGGGAAGAGATGACCACTTGGGAGACAGCTGGGGAAGATGCATGGTCCACTTAGCTGGAGTTTTACCCTTGGCAGATAGAGACCCCAATTATAGTGATGACAGAGTTCCTGCCCATGTTGGAGGTAGAGGTGGCACTAATTGCCATGACTCAGCTTCCAGATAAACTGATCTGGATAACTCAGAATCTTCACAGACATGTTTCAGACCTTCAACAGTTGGAGTGGAGTGCTATAAAAGTTGGGATGATCCTAATGCCAAGAGGATGAGGATATGACTGAAATGGAAGAAGCGGTTACAGTTCAAATGGTTCCTCCAACTGGAGATGGTCCTCCATGTTCAAAAGGCCCAAAGAAATTACACTCAAGGGGCAGCACCAAAATGGCATTGCCACTTCACATACCAGATGTACCTTGTCAGGATGTGAGAGATTGCAGGAGGAAATGGGTCAGACTGTGAAGACTACTCAAGATCAGAGGAGGAAATTTGTGACTAATTCTGAGTCTTGGTCACATACTAGAGTCCACCATAGTCTAGTGAGAGTGCCCATTGGTCCCTTTGACATTTCCATGCCTGTAGAGAGTCTGGAGACCCACACAATATTAAAGCATTCCAATTCCTTTGGGATTGCCATGAATAGACATGTAAAGCTGACGTGGGAAAAGCTTTGGAATTCTGCTTCAAAGTTTTTAGTATATATTTTGTGCACAAAATATATTTTAAAAATATTAAATTCACTCACCTAAATCCAAACACTTTAGTTATTTTGCAGCTGTTGTGAGTGAGATTGTCTTGCCAGAGCTTTTATATTAGTTGTGTTTGTTTGTTTTGTTAGTTAGTTAGTTTTGTTTTGTTTTATTATTTTGTGATTATTGCTTTGCTGGTATTTTGTATAATTGTATTTTTCCTGTGTATTGATGGAAACTGCCCGGAGTTCCTCTGGAAGACAGGTGGTACATAAATGTATAAACAAAGAAAGAAAGAAAGAAAGAAAGAAAGAAAGAAAGAAAGAAAGAAAGAAAGAAAGAAAGAAAGAAAGAAAGAAAGAAAGAAAGAAAGAAAGACAGCAGTCTGAAGACAGTCAGGAAAATCAGCAACAGACTGATTTCCTGGAGGGGCTGAAACTTGCCAGCACTCCCCCTCTACTGCCACGTATAGAGTCCCCCCCCCCACCTCACTGGAGGGCTGATCTCAGCTATGGACCCGAAGTGACGTGTTAAGATTGCCCTAGGCAGATTGAAGCCTTACATAAGAGAAAGCTGCTGCTGTATTAATATACATGAGTTTAATGTATGTGTTTCTTTTGTAATCATTGTTATAGGAGCCTCGTGGCACAGTGGTTAAATGCCTGTACTGCAGGTAAAACTGTGCTCATGACCTGGGGTTCAATCCCAGGCACCAGTCTCAAGGTTCACTCAGCCTTCCATCCTTCCGAGGTCAGTAAAATGAATACTCAGCTTGCTGGGGGCAATGTGGGCCTGTTTACTGTATTTAAACTGTGTAAACTGCCCAGAGACTACCTGAAGTGTTGTGGGGCGGTATGTAAGCAGAACACTTTATAAACTGGCCTCAACACTTGGCAGAGTAAAAACAAAACAAACAAAAAGATTCATAGATGTCCTGCAGCTCTGAAAAGTAGTCAAAAACCAGATCAACATAATAAACAAACAAAAAAGATTTTTCATCAAGTCAAATAAACCCTTTTCAGGGTTTTCCAGGTAAGAAGTGGTTTATCATTCCCTTCTTCTGGGGACATCCTGTAACTGTGCAGCTTGACCAAGGCTGCACAGACTAGCTCTTCTGGGATACACTGTGGGGATCTGGATTCTCATTCTTTTGCCCCATCGCCAGGTAGCTTTTAATCTCAATGGAGGAGGGACCTGTCTAAGGAATCATTGTCTCTGTGATTTTTCTCCCTGCCCCTTAACAGAGCTTGGCTGTTTTAAAGCCAAATCCATTGTTAACTGAAGAATCTGGGACACAGAATTACAAAAACATTTAAGCTTGCTGACTAAACATAGTGCTCTAGGCAACATGATCTTTGTGCCCTCTCCCTGTTTGGCTAATTTAACTTTTCCCACATCCAGGAAAGCATTTACACTAGTCCAATTAAATGTTTTACTTTCTGTAGTCCTTGCAGAGAAAGATTATCATGGAGTGCCATCTCATGATCTTTTATGTCTTGATGATGGTGATGAAATGGCAGCTACTTGCCACGTTCTTTTACACTGTTCCTTCTACCAGGACCTTCATCGAGATTTTTAAAAATCTGTTCTTCCCAGGTACTATAGATCCAAAGATTGTTATATTTCAGTCTGGAAGTGCAGTCACGACAACTGGACTCAACTTCCAGATAAACTCAACTGGACGAATGAGAATCTTCACAGACATTATATTTCAGTGTTTCTTTCTAATCAAGTCCTCTATATTACCAACAATTCTCCTGATTTGGGCAATTGTCCCATACTGTAGCAGCTTTTCCTCCTTTCCTTTTAGATATTTGTGGTGTAAATTACAGTAGGACCCCCCGTATCCACTGATTCATTATCTACTGATTCAGTTATCCACAGTTGGCAGAGGAAAAAATAAATAAATAATTCAGCAGCCACAAAACAAGCTACTGTCACAAAGTGCAGCTGTAAAGCAAGCTACTGTCATAAAACAGCAGCCGTAAAGCAAGTTACTGTCACAAAACAGCAGTTTTGGGGACATTTTGGCATTCTTTCTTATCCACGGTTTTCATTATCCATGGGAAGTCTTGGAACCAATCCCCAGGGGATACTGGGGTCCTACTGTATATGTACTATGTGGATAGGCGCCGCCCCCCTTGCGCTATCAGTCAGTTCCTCAAAGTCGGCTTGCATGGAAAGGTCTTCACTTGCTGGTGGAAGGACAACAGAGAAAGGGGTAGCCTAGCCTTCCAGGAAAAGAAGTTTCACAAGGAGGTACTGAAACTAAGAAACAAATTAGTGCTTACCAATCAATCAATCAATCAATCAAACTTTATTACGGTCAGTGACCAGCAATAGGATACGGTATATAAATAGTAGTAAAATAGATAAGATATATAATATAGAATATAAAATATATTATATATAAAATATATAATATAATATAAAAACTGCCCACAAATCCATCCTGACCATCACTTATTAGAAACATAGAGGAAGATCAAGATAGATATATACAAAAGACATCAGAGTACATACTGTATATACATACTGTTCCATACCATTTCATGGACTATAATCCACTTCACCAGAGATAGGAGGCCCTTTACTGATTTAATGTACCTTCCTCATGTTTGTCAACTGACACAATTTTGTAGGGCTACTCCACAATGGGACTACAGACTGCAGGGTGAAAACCTCTCTCTCTCTCTCTTTCAACAAAATGCAAAAGGGTAAGCAGACAGCAACCTCAGAAAATCATTTGTTATCTTTATAGATTAAGTGCATCGCTGATGAAAGGACACATAATTCCCTTTTGTTTCGTCTTATCATTCATCGTGCCTTTCACTGATCTTAACAGCAAACAGAGGCAAATTATTATCATGTCATATTATTTGTTCAGCTTATTTTCAAAAATACTGATATAACTATTGAGCAAAATATCCGTTTTAAAGGTGCAATCATATGCTCAAACAACTTCACTTAGCTGGTACCTCTTCCAAGACAGCTGTTTCACTGGTGAAATGCCAAGGGAAAGCCAACAGTGAACTTGGCTTTCACTCAGTTTTTCAGGTTTGCAACATTACAATGTTTTTCTCTCGTTTCAGCATCAGTCAGCATTTTTTCCCCAAAACTTGGCATGAGAATTCCTCTCATGTGACTTTTGCTTAACAAGTCTATTTCTGCACATGCACTTTTCCCAAAATCAACTATTTTCCTCTGCCTTCCATAGTATCTAGTGATTTCACTGACAAACATGATTGCAGCCTCCAGGGGAAAATGCAAATGCTTCCGAGTTTGCACATAAATATGTGCAGGGCTGAATCTGTCTCAGTTAAGGTACAATCCTCTCCCTGCACTATATGCCAGTGGAGCACTCTGCTGGCTGATCTGCACTACTGGAGCAATTCTGGCAATGAAAACAGCAGCACCAGACACATGCTAGTAGGAGGAAGTGGGCTTTACTGAAGTTCTAAGCTTCCTTGTTGCTAGCCTGTGCGATAGGAACTCTGTACTGTACTGCCAAGGGGCCTGTTGTACATAGCTGAGAACTGAAATGACTCCCCTGGCTATAGTCATGCCACTGAGACAAAGTGTAGGACCTGTATACCTGATCTCTAGGTAACAATGAATAACAATTTTAATGTGCCTCCAAGTTGATTCTTACTTATGAAGACCCTCCCAGATTTATCTAATTACTGTACATAGTTTTGAGACATGGTTTATTGATTCCTTCTTCCTGCAGCACTTCGGGACTGTGCAACTTGCTCAAGGTGGAACAGCAACTATCAACCACACATATTCTGAGTAATTTTGGCAGCCCGTCTCTCAAAAGACATGCAGGGGAATCAAACCCCTTACCCCTGGCTCTAGCACCAGCTGCTCCAACACACTGAACTGTACCAACTCAAATCTCATAGCATGCACTGGTCAATATATCAACCCTCTAAATCCATTTGCTAGTCTCAGCTATACCACTAAGTCAATTACTGCATGGTAACTCATCACATACAGATGACTTATGGATCACTTACAAAAATGCCACTGATACTACTTGAGTTTGGATTAGTATTTAGCTATGTATTGTAGTATTTAGCTATTTGGCTATGGTGTTCAAAACTCAATTGACAAGGTGCTGTAGCATTCTGGCTGACATGTACACTAGGGGAAATTTGTGAAAGGACACTTTGCACTTTGCATAAGAAGGGAGTGTTCTGTACAAATAGATTGACATCATATCAAATCCAGAAAAGTGAACCCCAAAGTGTTCCTATAGATAAGTATTCCATGATTCGTAAGCAATCATTCCCACACAGAATCTTCAGAATAAGAATGCATTGTGGTCAAAGGGATGGGAGCTGATGGCCATGAAACTTATATGGAGAAGAATCTTGTACTGGTAAATACTGGAGCATCCATTGATAATGCCTGCCAAAACATTTAATGAACTATTTGATATTTCAGTGCCTCAGTCTGTCCAGGAGAAAAAAAAACAATCAGACACTATACCCAGGCTCTTATTGGGACTTTATGGGAGGGTTATCAGTCACATCTGAAAGAATTATGGACATATTTCATCAGTGGATGCATTGTAAAGTAGACAGAATAATCTCCATTCATTTTCTAAAAGGGCCATTTCCTTTAAATATATTATCTACTCTGATTTCTACAACTTTCAAAATGCAGAGATTCTTATATTAAAGAATGGGGAAAGCACAAGCCTATCTTCACCCTCCTTTTCATTGCAGTAAAAACAATGTCATGCAGATCACCACAGCTGCTACTGTTCATCTCTAGCTGACGGGGCCTTCAATGAAAAGGCAAACTAAGGAAAAATTATTTTTCTGTGCCCCCTTACCTATGTATTGAAGCATTATCCAATGAACTGGTTAAACCAAAAGCCGTGAAATGAATGTAATCACCTACCCATTAATTTTTTTAAAAAATGCACAGAAATTCTTGACACACTCATGTGGGTTTAGAGTAGTCAGAAACTAGAAAGGTCATCTGTAAGGGAAAGTGAATTGCTGATCATTATATGCAAACAACAGTGGATTGGCAGCAGCTTTTTACCATTCCTAATGCTACGCCACTGAAGAAATGAGGCATTAATCAAGCCATTGCATGATGTCTTTAAATTCTATTAATCAGAAATGGAGAGAAGTTCCTTCAAGGTAATAGTTTCCCCAATACAAATTAGAGAAATAATACTTCATAAAGATCCTGTGCATCACAAGATGAGAATAAATGGCCATAGAACAATTAAGACATCCATCCATTTGGAATTTGCATTGGCAAGTGTTTGTAGGCCCTAATCTGCCAAAACGTGGAAGCTACCAACCTGCAAATCAGCACTTTGTCCTACTAGGGGAAGAGATAATCCTGGATGTCTTGCCAGTTGGGATTACCAGGTATCCCCAGCTCTGGAAGCACTGGCGTAACTAGGGAGGGGTGGAAGAGTGCATTTGCCATGGGGCGCACAGCAATTTGCGGGTGCCTGTAGGGGGAGCAGGAGGAGGAAGCCATGTGCCATCCCACCAGCAGTCCTCCTTTGGAGATCCTTAGTCAGGGGAAAGGAGGAGAGGGAAGCAGGTGACTTTTTTTTCCCAAGCAGCACCTCCATCGATTGCTACCCACTCCTTCCCTCACCCCTGCTAAGGCTTGGCGATCGTTAGCTCAGGGAAAGGAGGAGAGGGAAGTGTGTGATGGCTTGGGAAAAAAATCCCATCGCCTGCTTCCCTCTCCTCCTTTCCCCAGGGTAACGATTGCCAAGCCTTAGCCGGGGGAAAGGAGGAAGGAGGAAGCGTGCTACAAAGGTGATGCTTGGGGGAAAACAATTGCCTGCTTGGCGCCATCCACACACGTTGCGGTTTGCACAGGAGAGCAGTAACTCGAAAGGAGACTCACAAAGAGGGCATGAGAAGGAAAGACCCTTCTTCCCCTTCTTCCCCTCCCCACTGTTCCCCCAGGATCTGTCCCCCCCCCCATTGCTGGGTGGGTGACACACAGTTGGGGGGGGAGGAGAGAGCAACATGTCCCTGGGCACTCCAAACTCTAGTTACACCAGTCTGGAGGTGCAGGTTATGTGAGGACAACCACTTTGAATAAAGAGGGGTAACATCAGCTTCTCCAGCAGAGGAAGAAATTTATTTTGAATCTGAATAAGAAGAATTTAGGCCATTTCAATAGCACTGAAACCACTTCTTTACCTCTTGAATAATTCTAAAGGGAAGAGCTTTGTCCAACATGGGTGCTACACATATGAATTTGCCATAAAACTAAGGTATTCATATTATCACACACACACACACACACACACACACACACACACACACACACCTTAGGTCTGTGAAAATTCTCAGTTATCCAGGTGAGTTTATCTGGAAGTTGAGTCATGGCAAATGGACTTCTTTTCTTGACAGACTGAAATGTTTCACTGCTCATCCAAACAGCTTCGTCAGTCTGAGGAAACCTAGTTGCAAGTACTCCATTTAATAGTTCATAAAATCATTGATCATTCCTTAGTACAACTGAGCTCAAAGAATATGGTAAGAAAATCAGCAGTGAAAGCTGACTCAAAATGTTGGCAACCCTTCCCATGATGCTTGGGCCTTGAGGACTATCAAAGCCAGGGGTTGTATTCTAATAATCTGCAGACCAGTGATTCCCATGTGATAAAATTAACATGAGGGGAGAAGCACTTTGGCAAAGGTGAGTGTGTGACAATGTAGCACTGCCAATGTCCCTGGCATGCTTGCCTCCTGGGGCAACCAATTTACTAGGACTAATAGTGAACAGAGGCTTGACTTCGATCAATTATTTCCATCCTTTTGTCTGTCTGCATGCTCTCCTTATGCAACTTAATTTTCTACTCATTTCAGGCAAGGATTTTGCCAAGTATCTGTTTTTGGCAGGCAGGTTAAAAATATCATTTTCTGAGTTATAGTGTGTGTGTGTGTGTGTGTGTGTGTGTGTGTGTGTGTGTGTGTGTGTGTGTGTGTGTGTGTGTGTGTGTGTGTGTGTGTGTGTGTGTGTGTGTGTCAGAGAAAATTTCATACTTGGGTTGTCAGGTGATGACTAAATTTTCAGAGAGTGGCTGCCATTGTGGTAGTGATATCATCAAGTGACCTCTAATTTACGGCAGTCATAAGGATGAGTGTTCTTCAGAATCACCTACCTATAACAGTCCTGTTCAACTCTTACAAGCTTAAGGCTTTACCAAGCCAACTGATATTTGATTTTCTTTTCTCGTTGCATTCAGTTTGTTGTTTTCCAGGGAGTTGCTACACTTTCTCCAGGAACAGAGGAAAAATCTCAGGGCAATCAGTGCCTTAGGAAAATTGTGAATGTTTGTTTCTGAGGTGGCTTTAAAACCACCTGTTCACAAGATGTTTATTGCAGTTACACAACAAGGTTACCAAACTAAACCAGGAGTGAGGGGAGGACACTTGGGCTCATCATGCCTTTTGGAGCAAAACAGGGGGCTGAGCACCAACACAGCATCTCACAGGCCTTCTTGTTGCCCAAAGGAATCACTATAATCTGTATGTTCTGAAAATGAAGCCACAAGGGGGACAAGCCTGAGCAGGTATGAAAGGCAGCAACACAAAAATCAATTGGAGGTATTTCAACTTCATATACTGTCTTCAGGAGGTTTGGCTGGGATGGAAATTTCTAAGCTGGGTTGACTGTCAAACAATCTAGCAGTAACCAATGGTAGCTGCAGTGCCCACCCTACCCTAGCTCAGCAGAAGCACCAATGAAAGTGACAGAGGATCCCAGTTCTCCTAACACCAAACTCTATCAGCGGTTGCTAAAAGGACTTCAACCCTGACTGGGACTCACTCCTCCATCACAGTTTTCAAGACTGGAACTTTTGGGAGAATGACCCCAGTGAAGTCAAGTATGGCTCCACTCAACAGTACCCAGGGGCTAGTGTGAAAAGCTAAATCCCCTGGGAAGATGGGAAAGGAAGCTGTCTAGATGCCCTAAGCACATTCGATCTCACCTGATTTTGGAAGCTAAGCAGGGTCAGCCCTGGTTAGTACTTGGGTGGGAGACCACCAGGGAATACCAGGTGATGTAGACGCCCTGAATAGGAACTGGCATGCCACTCCAGTATTCCTGCCAAGAAAACTCCATGGACTTGGACTGTAATGATGCAACACACACACACACATGTTATTCCAGGGGTGTTCAAACTTTTTGCAAGGAGGGCCAGAGTTGTTGAGGTAAAAATGTGTGGGGGACGACCATTCAGCTGCAATTGGCCCCCAGGCCAGACTTTGGACAAGTCTCTATAACATGCAAGGAGGCGGGGCTGCAGCAATGGAGCGTGGAGTGGATAGGCTGGACAGGTGGCTGGGGGGATGTACAGAGGCAGGGAGGGCAAGAAAACGATAAAACTGCAAGCTAACGCCTCCACCCGCTATGGGGAGGGGCCAGCTGGAGGGGATGAGTGACAAGCTGAGCCAGTGGGCAGAAGAGGCCATGGGCTGCTGAGAATTTGAAAACGGCCCCCGGGCCTGACTTTCGACATGCCTGTGTTATGCCAATGAAGGTTGCTGCAGTTTAAAATACCCATGGAACCTATGCAGATATTGTCTGCAGACTCTCCAAGTGCTGTATGTCACGTGGGGCCTCGCCGTCTTCTGCTAGCAGTACTCACAAGCAGAAAAATGTAATGCCACACAAATTATTTTACAGCTCTGGTTTGCACATGTTTGGGTGCTTCCTTTCTCTAAAACGATAAATCCAACTATAGTAATGAAGTCACCACAATGCCTGGATTGACATGTTCCTTGTGCTTCTGTATGAGAGGAGCAGTGTTCCACTGAGCAGGTCCAATCCCTTCTGTATTACCTGTCAACAGCAGCCAACGCTTTGCAAGCTTACTTTGCAAACATGGATAGCAGAGAGGTTATTATGTAACATGCTCTCACCTCCTGCTATACAATGTCATATCCAGCTGGCCCCAACCAATCACTGTTACAGCACCAGTGGATAAACTGTTACAATCACATACACATCTCTAGTGACCAAGGAGCATATACAAACATCAAGATCTTTAGCCACATATTATGGAAACATGCTGTTCTCTGACTTGTATTCAACAAACTTGCTTTTCATGCTACATTCTAACTTTGATTCACAATTTAAAACTGTTCTGCCATAAACAAAAAGCCTAATACTAATAATGATTCGTGACAACTACATAATCATCTATAAACTAGCGAAAATTTGATGCAAAACTAAAAGTTAAACATCCCTTTTAATTTCCAATATGACATATACAAACACATGATTAAAGCTTTCCAAAAATTGTAAATCTAAGAAACAACTAACTTTGGCAAGATTGTGCCCTACATATTTATTGAATTGTTGGATGTTATACAAGAGGAAGAATTACTATAGAAAGCGCTCATTAAATTTTATTAAACACTATAGAGCAGTGATGGCAAACCTTTTAGAGACCGAGTGCCCAAATTGTGATTCAAAACCCACTAATTTTTCACAAAGTGCCAAGCCAGTGATTTAACCTGAATACAGGTGGCTGTGAAAGGGTAATGTCGGGTGCCCACAGAAAGGGCTCCGAGTGCCGCCTTTGGCACCCGTGCCATAGGTTCACCAACACTGCTATAGAGATATATTTAGATTAAGATTAAACACACACACACACACACACACACACACACAGAGAGAGAGAGAGAGAGAGAGAGAGAGATCTTTTCATCCCTGGTAAAGTAATATTGTGGTGGTAACTGGAAGTGCAATCTGAAGCATGTCCATTTAGATGTATGTCCACCTGGCAGTTGCAGGTACTGTATAGATATATATTTTACTTCCTATTGCCACAAACAATATTTTAGATGAATCCTTTAATTCACTTTTCCTCCACCAAATTAAAAGGGGGGGGGGTCTGACCAGCACAGTCCAAGTGCCAGCTGAGTAGAAACATATTCGTAATTGAAATTACTGAAAAGACAAAATAATAATCATTGACAAATATTTGTCCATACAAGATTTTCAGATACAATTACCCCCATTTATTGTGGAGGTTAGGGACCTGACCCACGATAAAGGAAAATCTGTGATATGTGGATGCTGGGTCGGGTTGGGACCGGGGGGCTGACTGGGGCTTCCTACACTTACCTGAGGCCTGGCGCTGCTCCGAATGGGCCTCCGACAGGCTTCCTGGGCCTGTCAGAGGCCCCAGAAGTGGTTTCAGGCGATCCTGAAGACACTTCCATTTTTCACCAGAAACCACTTCTGGGGCCTCCGACAGGCCCAGGAAGCCCATAGGAGGTCCATTCAGGACAGCACCAGGCCAGGAGTAAGTGCAGAAGGCCCACCCAGCTTACCCCAGGGACCCTTGCCTTCATATACTGCAGTCCCACGATATACCGGGACTGCAGTATATGGACCATGACTGTAGAAAAAAACCACAATCTCACTCATTCTGTACCTAATAGCACAGGGAGGAATCTCTCTCTCTCTGTCTCTTTCTCTCTCTCCCTCTCTCTCTAGAGAGACACAGAGAGAGATGTTCTGATGGCATCTTCCAAATGCCAATGCTTACTTTTCAAGTTATGTAAAACCTATGGTTCTCAAAAAGAACACCTGCCTCCATAGCAGTTAGCTAGTATACATAGCTCATCTTCAGAGATGGCAGGTCAATGCAGCATTTCTTCAGTGGTGGCACTGGCTGGTATCAGTGCTGTTGACTCTTTGAAGTCAGACACTAATACGCTCTTTCTGCAAAATTTAATTGCATTTTAATACAACACGTGGTTCTTACATTTTATGATCATAAAACTGCACTTTTGCATTGATATTGCAAAGTATCTCAGAGGTTTTAATAGAATAATGGGGTTGGAATGGACCTATAATGGGGTTGGAAGCCTGCCTGTACTCTAAGATCAGGCCAGGAGACCCTGCTGAAGGTGCCATCCCTCAAAAAAGATAAGGAGGGTGGCATGTCGAAGCAGGGCCTTCTTAACGGTTGCCCCCCAACCCTGGAATGCCTTCCCTACGGAGATCCACCTGGTGCCAACACTTTTGGCTTTTCGGTGCCAGGCAAAGACTTTCCTGTTTGGCCAGCATTTTAATTAGATTATTTGGTTGGACACATGAGCAGCAGGGTTTTATAATTTATAATTTGTACTGCATGTTGTTTTAACTGCATTGTATTTTATACTTTTAATAATTTTTTGTTTTATAGTTTTTAATACTTGTATGCCACCCAGAGACCTCTTAGTAGTGGGGAGGCTAAAAAAATCTTGTAAATAAATAAAATAAATAAATAAGGCCATCAAGTCCAAACCCCTCCTCAGTGCAGGAATCCAAGCTAAAGTATACTTTTCAGCTACCTACCTTGGTTTCTTCTTAAAACCTCCAATGTTAGGGAGCTTCAGCACCTTCCTGGTTAATTAGTTCCACTGTCATATTTCTCTAACAGTTAAGAAATATTTCCTCATATTCAGCCAAAATTCTGGTTCCTGTAACTTGAGCCCATTAGCGTCCTGCACTGTAGGATTTTTTTTTGTTTTTTTTTTTTTTTTTGTTTTCTTTTTGTTTTCTTTTTTCTTTTTCTTTTTTTCTTGAAAATATTACATTACCTGAGATAAAAAAAAATCTTGGAAGCAAAAAGCAATCCATTTGTTGAGAATTATTTGTCCGTCCGTCCGTCCATCCGTCCGTCCGTCCGTCCTTCCTTCCTTCCTTCCTTCCTTCCTTCCTTCCTTCCTTCCTTCCTTCCTTCCTTCCTTCCTTCCTTCCTTTGTCCTTTCAGCAGATAGCAAATGGCTGGCATTAAGGGTCATTGAGTGTCATTGTCTACAATGGACAAAGGCTACTGGACTTCTTTTTTGAGAGATAGAAACGTTTCGCTGTTCATCCAAACAGGTTCATCGGTCTCAACTCCCAGTTAAATGAACCTGGATGACTGAGCATCTTCACAGATGTATTGTCTACAATGATTCAGGAGACAAATACTGTAGAATACCTACCTTGTATTTTAATTCTGCTTGAATTCTACAACAAAACGTGACTCTACTAAAATGTCCTGTCCCATCTGGATTTGGATAAAGTTGGGTAAAGGGGGTAGCCATGGTCATAAGATGAGCCATGCTGGATCAGGCCAAAGGCCCATCTAGTCCAGCTTCCTGTATCTCACAGTGGCCCTACCAAATGCATCTGGGAGCTCAGTATACTAAATATATGTCTCCTGATACCACTCCCCTGCATCTGGCCCTTGAAGTACCTGGTTTTAAGCCTGGAGATTACACATCTCCATCATGGTTTGTAACCTGTGATGGACTTCTCCTCCAGGAATCTGTCCAATCCACTTTTGAAGGTATCCAGGCCAGATGCCATCACCACATCCTGTGGCAAGGAGTCCCACAAACTAACAACATGCTGGGTAAAAAAAATGTTCTTTTGTCTGTTCTCATTCTCCCAACCCTCAATTTGAGTGGATGTCCCCTAGTTCTGGTATTTTGTGTGAGAGAGAAGGGCCACTGTGAGATACAGGAAGCTGGACTAGATGGGCCTTTGGCCTGATCCAGCATGGCTCTTCTTATGTTCTTATGTTCTTATGTCCCTCTATCCACTTTACTCATGCCCTGCATTATTTTGTACGTCTCAATCATATCCCCCTCAGGCACCTTATTCCAGACTAAAGAGCCCCAAATGTTTTAGCCTTTCCTCATAAGGGACGTCCCCCAGGCCAGTAATCATTTTAGTCGCTCACTTCTGCACCTTTTCCAGTTCCACTATGTCTTTTTTGAGATGCGGTGACCAGATTTGTACACAATACTCCAGGTGCGGCCTTACTATTGTTTTGTATAATGGCATTATAATATTGGCTGTTTTATTTTCAATCCCCTTTTTTCCTAGCATGGAATTGGCCTTCTTCACCGCTGCCACACATTGGGTAGACATCTTCATGGAGCTTTTCTACCAACACACCAAGATGTCTTTCCAGATCTGTCATGGATAGCTCAGAGCCCATGAGTTGATAGATAAAGTTTTGATTTTTTTTTGCCCCAATATGCATTACTTTACATTTTTCCTACATCGAAACACATTTAACATTTGACAGACCATTCCACCAGTTTGGAGAGATCCTTCTGGAGCTCTTCACAATCGTCTCTGGTTTTTACCACATGGAAAAGTTTCATGTCATCTGCAAACTTGGCCACCTCACTGACCACCTCAATGGTCATAATTTGAAGGGAAAGAATTACATCTTTTTTCATTTGCTACACTTCGCCACCTCTAGCATCCTCAATCTGAGTGTATGAGAATGGGAAATCCTTTCTGTTTGGAGTATATCCCAACAGAATGATTACTATGTCTACATTATATGAAATAAGTAATCATTGGAGACAAAGGCATATGGATAATGGACTTTGCATGAGAAATAGTTGGAAGAGGGGAACTGACTGCAAAGTGGAAACTTTGGCTCAAGGAGGAGTCAAATTATAGGATCAAGTGTGCTAACTGAATAACTAGCTACCCTCACAAGGGATCTTTGTCTGAGAGCTATTTCTGGGATGTTAACCAGAAGCTGTGAGATCCCAAATGCCAACTTAGGGCCTCTTACATTGTTTAATCAATCCTTCTACAACCAGTGTGAGCTCCTTCTACAGCCCATATAATTCAGATACAGGTGACCAGAAATTCAGGCTGGAAGGATAACTCAGTAAAAGAAATTGGCTTTTCATTTTGGGAGTGGTCAGCTTACAAAACAAACTGTGGGAGTCCAGCTGACATTTGGAACTGGAGGAATGAAATCAGCCAATCCCTTACCTTGTGCTGGACTTACGCGGGGTTAAATACCAACAGGGAAGAAGCCTCCAACACATCATCTTAACTTCTCCCTGGCGCTGGCCAATCAGGAGATGTGCAGGGAAATGTATCACCCCACATCCCTGTCTGACTGGCCAGAACCAGGCAGAAGAAAAGATGATGCATCAGAGGATTCTTCCTCCTTGGAGTTTTACTCTGTGTGAGCCCAGCACAAAGTAAGGGATTGGTTGATTTCATTCCTCCAGTTCCAAATGTCAGCTGGACTCCCACAGTGTGTTTCAGAAGCTGACCACTTCTGAAATGAAAAGCCCATCTCTACTCAATAACAATCAGTGCAATGTATTCTTGAAGGCTTTCACAGCTGGGATCTGATAGCTATTTTGAGTTTTTTGGGCTGTTTGGTCATGTTCTGGAAGTTTTTCTTCCTGACATTTTGTCAAACTCAAAAAATGCTGGCCATAGAATCTGGTGAAACATCAAGAAGAGAAACTTCCAGAACACGGCCAAACAGTCGAAAAAACTGACAACAGCAAACAGTGCAATAATAGAAGATATAAAAAACAAACTTTCATAGTTATTAACTGCAGTAATGCCTTTTCTCCGGACAAGTAATTCATCTCTGTCTTAATTTCAGCCTAAAGTACACCTAAGAAGAATACCTTTGATATAATCTTATTTCACTTCATCAGGGCATCCATGATTATATGGAGAAAGGTTTCCCTGGATTAATGGAAAAATGGGGGCTCTTTGTCTACCAGCCTGGGATGGACCAGTTTGACCAATGGTTATGTGGGCCTCTAGGGCCCAACCAGCACCGGTGCAGAGCATGGCCAGGGTCTGGCCACTGGTTTCATCTGTATCCAGTTTCAGCTCCCTGACTGTAGAAGCAAACTCCTTTGAATTTTGAATGTGGTGATCTGTGGATCCAATCAATGGCGCTAGGATAGTAGCCAGGTATTTTGCAATGTTGCATTTTACTGAGTTTATGATGCTGATGAGGTGTCTGAGAGAGGCTCCTTGCTTGTGTATCTTGGGAAGTCCATACAGGCATGGGGCAGGCTCTCTAGGATATAAACCATTGTGGGTCATCTTGTCAATGGTGTTGTCCTTCTCCAAGCTTTCTTTTACTTTCATCTTGTAATTGTTGGTGGGGTCTCTTAGCAGTTTCCCATATATGGGTTGATTTTCCAAAAGTGAGATTACTTTTTCATGGTAATCAACAGTGTTGAGAACAACAGTGCACCTTTCTCTGCAGACAGTATGGTGATGTTCTCATTTCTGCTGAGGGATGTTGGAGCACTTCTCTCCTGACTGGCGAGGTTGGATAGTGGTGGTTGAACACTGGAGAGGTCAGAGCCCATTTAAGGATTGACCACGAGGGCAACAGCCTCTTTGTCCACCAGCTGCTCACAGGGCAGGAGCTCTGCAGTTCAACATTGCCTACACATTGCCATTTTGGCCACATGTCTGGCATTTTCCTGGTCCAACTTTTGTTCGGGGCCTACCTTGTCTTTATACTGCTACTGATTCACCTTAAATCCATAGCTTTAACAGCATGCTTTAACAGTACAGTGTGAGTGCTGCCCTGCCGGCGGGAAGTTAACAGCTGCAACAGTCTGAATTGATATTAATAATTTGTGGCCCAATTTCAATCCCACAAACATGTCTCATTTCTTTATTTTGGCCTGGGTGGACAAGGATTTTTAATGGTTTACTTTTCGCCTGCATTTGAATGGTTCATCATTTTTCAGTATTAAATTAAATTTGATGGATGGTGCATAACTTTTAAAACCATCAGTAACAGATAAAAAGTTAAAAAATGTCTGGTGACAGCAGATATTTTCACTCAATTCTGTTTAACTATTCACAACAACAAGCTATTTGGATGAAAATTCTGTGCACAATTACTTAGCAATAGAACAGACTGAACTACTTTGGATATGATCTACACTGGTATTGGTCTGTACATTCACCCCATTTCTAAATTTCCCTTCATTTAAAAGTGTGTTGTGGTTATATACTACCCCATACCACTTCACGTAGTCTCTGGGTGGTTTATAGATTTTAATTACTGTATGCAGGCTACCCATTGCTCCCCTCCCCCCAGCAAGCTGGGTACTCAATTTACTGACCTCGGAAGGATGGAAGGCTGAGTCAACCATGAGCCTGCTACCTGGGATTGAACCCCAGGTCGTGAGCACAGTTTTATCTGCAGTACAGGCATTTAACCACTATGCCATGAGGCTCCTTTTCTGGGATCCTGAGCACTTATCTGGGATCCTAAGCATTTTCTCTTTTCCATGAGGCCAAGTTTTACTTATGCTTAGCCTGGGGTGACATGCCTGTGAGGTTCAAGGAAGGGACAGTTTCATTGCATGTATCAGTATTGTTATCCCACTTCCATTGGAAAATTGCTGAAACTCCCATGAGACAATAATCATAGAATTCCATGTATATATTTGGAGTTACAAGGAACATTTCCTCATTCTGCAAAGATGATACCCACAGATGTATATCATCCTGCACAGATATACAAATAATTTCTGAGAACTCCTTGTTCCTTTTGGGTGTGGTGAATCTCTTTCTAAGACTACTCCCTATCTGTCCTCTCTTTTTATTTATTTATATCCCACCTTTCTCCACAGAAGGACCCAAGGCAGCTATCCCATGAGGATGCCTCTATACTACTTTTAAAACACATGGTGGCTAATGTAAGCTAATCCTAAAAATAAAGTAGGCAAGCACAAAAAGTGATACTGAGTCATTATAATATTTTGTAATATATAATTGAGTAACATGGTATGTACCTATAATCACATAAGGTACTGAACCCTGCAGTCATTCATCCTACAAGCATTTGTACAGAGTAAGACTCTACTACCTTTGAAATCAAGAATATTCCGCTTTGAGCTCTCCACATCTTACAGTTTCCTAAGCATAACTGTTTAATCAGAAACATTTCCCTTAAAGCGACAAGAATGTAATGCATCACTTAGATATCAAATCACTAAATATGCAGCAGATAATACAGTATAATGTATTCTATAATTTCTAAATTCCAGAAATACAGGGGGAAACTGTTTAAAACATTCCAGCAATAAAAGGTTTCTCTGATTAGTAATGAACTAATAAATAGAGTATTTTTTAAAAATTGCTTAATTATGCAGAGAAACCTTCGTGCAGAAGTAAACAACCACCCACACATACTGAGGATACCTCACAGATAAAAAAACAACCTTCATGGTTGATGGTCTTCACAATGGAAGGGGTTAATTGCTTTTGTCAGACATCACAGTTTTCTCAAACATACCATCAACGCATGTTTTTCTCTTGTGACATAAAATCCCTGCAGCTGAACCCGGCAAGGAGCAAATGGTGGTGAGACAAATAATAAATTAACAAATAAACAAAGGAAGGAAGAAAACAAGTGAAATAATTGAGATAGCCACAAGAGCATCTTACCTTAGATCTTTCCTTCCAAAGGCAAAGACACTTTCTGTATTATGATGAGGCATGCTGTACTTATTTAGACAAGGGAGTGTTTGATCTTCACTCCCTTCTAAAGTTTTTAACTGTTCAACAGCCTCAGAACAAAGTGCAGCAGTTGTGCACAGAGATCAAAGGGATTTCCTGATGTAACACACATAGCGCAACACTGATCAAGGAAGATTGGCTGTGTTC
The DNA here is from genome assembly GCA_029282475.1 of Phrynocephalus forsythii. NCBI lineage: Eukaryota > Metazoa > Chordata > Lepidosauria > Squamata > Agamidae > Phrynocephalus > Phrynocephalus forsythii. The sequence goes on along the minus strand of JAPFRF010000011.1, from coordinate 130,095,263 downwards.
CCTCACACTAATAAGTAAATCTCAGAGATTAAAAAAAATCCCATCTTGAATTGCCAAACACACACACTTTACCTAACCCTTCTCAAGCATCCAGCTAGTGATACTTTGGGGGACTGTGTCAGACAGTAAACAAAATGCCCTGTGCAAGTGACAATCTACTGTGGCTGCTGCAACCTATAGGAATTCAAGCAACCTGGGTCCAATGGCCCCAAGTCTAATATGGAAGGGTATCATGAAGCCGAAAGCAAGTTAGGAAGATTTGGCAGATGCTACTCAAAGCAGTCCATATCCTCCTTAGGCAAAATGCCACTGATTCCATCCTTTCATCCCCATGACATCAAACTAAAGAATTCCATGAGCCAAGAAACCTTTTCAAATCTCTTTAATGACCGAGAGAGGGTGGACGGGAAAAGACATAAACAGCATACTTAAGGCATAGGCAGAACTTAGAAAAAAATTATTGAACTTCCATTTCCAAATTCCCTGCTAGCTGGAAGATTCTGGGAGCTGTAGCTAGTAAGGCATCTCAGACAAGAGTTCTAGAATAGGACTCAGGAAATGCAGCTTAAAGTCCCATTCAGCCATGAAATTGACTGGGTGATCATCACACCCAGAGCAGCCTCGCTTCCAGAGTTGTTCATTAGCAGGAAGGATGAAAGGAATGTATGTTGCCTTGATCTTACCAGAATAAAGGAAGACAGACAGAGGGATAGACAGATATTTTGGGGGGGGGGGAGACTTTCAATCTCTGGGAAGCCAGCATACTGAATCGAGCTCCCTACTCTCTATTATATTAACAAGCATCAGCTTTCCCCATAAGGGGGGAAATTAGTAAAATAAATAACATTAAAAATAAGAAAAGCAAATAAAGGCAATCTGGAAATTGAGTCATGGCAACTGGATGTCTTTTCTTGTGAGAGTGAAATGTTTCACTACTCATCCAAGCAGATAACCTAACCTGGATGACTGAGAATCTTCACTGATAAACAAAGGCAAAAGAAATACAATCAAAGCCCTCACGCAGCCCAAAGCTACTGTAGTAAAAGAGCCACCACTTCATCCCTTATCTTCTCTTCTTTTGAGTCCATCAGGCCACAGCAAAAATAACTCAAGAGAGGAAAAGGAGTGGGAAGTCAAAGTGGGGTGGGTGGGTAGGAAATCCAAAAAGTAATCCAAAGAGGCAGGCAGGCACAGGCAAACTACTTGGCAGGATGAAAGATAATCCAAACTACTGTGGGTCAAGGGAACTCACCACCACCACCAAAAAAAAAGTCTAGGACAGAGGTACAGGCAAGCCAGCAACTAAAGGAATCCGAAATGGAAAGCACCAGGAGCTCTATATACAGCAATCCCACAAGGAATGGCTGAAGTAAACTGGGTTCCAGTTTCTTTTTTATACTGTATACCTAAAGTGACATTTTGTATCTATTCCTTTTCTAAATAAGTCTGCTTAATTTTTTTACAGGTCCCTGCTTCCCTACTATGTGTGTTGTGTCTTTACAGTCGTGACCAACTCTTCGTGACTGCATATCCAAGGAGTTTTCTTGGCAGGAATACTGGAGTGGTTTGCCAGTTCCTACTCCAGGCGCCTACAGCACCTGGTATTCCTTGGAGGTCTCCCATCCAAGTACTAACCATGGCCAACCCTGCTTAGCTTCCAAAATCAGGCGAGATCAGATGTGCTTAGGGCATCTAGGTAGCTTCCCTACTATAGATGTTCTGATTGACTGTTGACAGCTCTCATTGGTCACATGACCAATTCTCTGCTACAGCCTTCATTATCATTAATGATAGTCATTAAACTATTGGGGGAAATCTTCAGATAATGAGATGCAAAGGGTGAAAGAAAGGTTGCATGAAAGGGAATAAAAATAAGCGTAAAACATTTGATTATCCCTCTATATTTTTAACACAAATCATTCATAATTTAGAGGCTATTTTTAGGAAATGAAGAAAAGAATATAAAAATGAAGGAAAGTCTTTTTCGTGAAGAAACATTAATAGCTCATCAAGATTTCTCTGGATTCATTTGAAGGACTCAGTCAATCACATAGAGAGAGAGAGAGAGAGAGAGAGAGAGAGAGAGAGAGAGAGAGAGAGAGACTTATAGAAACAGAAACATTTTAGCAACTGTGAGGCATGGCTTAGGTATGTGGGTGGAGACCAAGTGAAATGGGACAGGCACAGGAAATGAGCTTCCAAAGAGAGAACAACATTATTAACTCTGATAATGAACTTCAAGTGCTAATTAGCTAAACATCCTGGCAATATGTAGAGTAATTATCTAAGGTAAATTGTCTAATAGGTGATACAAAATGGTTAAGCTGTTGTGTGACACAATGACCTTTGCACTGAGAAAAGTGTTGACTGTAATATAGTCAAATGCTTCCATTGACCTGGGAGAGGGAAGTAATCTTGCCTAAAACAGGCTGTAAGTTATTAATAGTATGCTGCCAAATTGAAGTAAAAAAAATGAAAAGAGGAGAAAGGACAACAAAATATTGTGGCACTTTAGACTAATGGATTACTTCCAGTATGAGCTACTGTGGGTCAAAACACACTTCTTCAGAGACATGGAATATTTTCTCCCCTTACTGGGATAAGGGCAGCCCAGGAATAAAACTAGCAAATAAATAAATAAAATACCACACCATCTGTATTTATTGGTATCCTATCCTGTGGTAAGAGGGTACAGACAATGAAATACATATCCTCAGAGGTGTTAAGAGGATGCCTGCTCTAAATGCTTGAATTCTGAGCCTCTGTCTTGTCAATCTGAGCAGATACTGCTGTTCATAGGATCTTGGCGGTACAGAAGATTTTAATGTGTTCTATATAGAACTGTGGAACAACTGACTGGTTTAAAATCGGGAAAGGAGTACAACAAGGCTGTATACTGTCACCTTGCCTATTTAACTTATATGCAGAGTACATCATGCGAAAGGCAGGTCTGGATGAATCACAAGCCGGAATTAAGATTGCCAGAAGAAATATCAACAACCTCAGATACGCAGATGATACTACTCTGATAGCAGAAAGTGAGGAGGAATTAAAGAACCTCTTAATGAGGGTGAAAAGGAGAGCAAAAAGGGGGGGTGAAGCTCAACATAAAAAACCCTTAAGATCATGGCCACAGGTCCCATCACCTCCTGGCAAATAGAAGGGGCAGAAATGGAGGCAATGACAGAGTTTATTTTCTTGGGCTCCTTGATCACTGCAGATGACGACTGCAGCAATGTAATAAAAAGACGCCTGCTTCTTGGGAGGAAAGCAATGGCAAACCTAGACAGCATCCTAAAGAGCAGAGACATCACTTTGCCAACTAAGGTCAGGATAGTCAAAGCTATGGTTTTTCCAGTAGTGATGTATGGAAGTGAAAGCTGGACTATAAAGAAGGCTGATCATCGCAGAATCGATGCTTTTGAGCTGTGGTGCTGGAGGAGAGTCTTGAGAGTGCCCTGGACTGCAAGGAGATCAAACCTATCTATCCTGAAAGAAATCAACCCCGAATGTTCACTGGAAGGACAGATTCTGAAACTGAGACTCCAGTACTTTGGCCACCTCATGAGGAGAGAGGAGTCCTTGGATGTTGGGAAAGATTGAAGGCAAAAGGAAAAGAGGACGGCTGAGAATGAGATGGTTGGACGGTGTCATGGATGCAACCAATATGGATTTGACCAAACTCCGGGAGGCAGTGGAAGATAGGAAGGCCTGGCGAGCTCTAGTCCATGGGGTCATGAAGAGTCAGACACAACTGAACGACTGAACAACAACAACAATATAGAACTGAGAGCATATAAATATGTGTAACGACCATTGGTTTAACAAGTATGTTGAGAAAATGTAATTGCTATGATGAGTGGCTACGGGGCAGGTGGACAGTAAAACGAAACTACGATATTCTGGTGGAATTGCCCAATGGAACCAATTATCTCAAGAGGTGGTGAGTGCTCCAGCACTGGAGTCATTCAAGAGAAATTTGGACAACCACCTGGCAGATGTCCTTTGATTTGTCTTCCTGCATGGAGCAAGGGGCTGGACCTGATGTCCTTAAAAGGCCCCTTCCAGCTTCACTGTTCTATGGTGCTATGAAATGATTCCTTTCTGTGAATCCAGACTAGAGGATAAAGATCACATCAATGTAACTCAAAAGAAGAGATCCCAAACAAAGGCCCAGCTAAAGGCTGCAGGATAGAATGACCAAGTCCAGGCAAAATCTATTCATATGCAGCAGCTTCCATGGGAGCTATAGCCTCCTTAAGTTGAAGACTTACCAGGAAACCTAAGACAGCATCACACCCTTCAATGTGTCCAAGCTCAGGAATGAAAACCACAGGAGTATTCAGTCACTGTCTACTCAGATGCTCTCAACACATTTAGAAAGAGTCGTCATTGTTTAACCCCTCCCTTCCTGCTCAATATGATCATAAATCTTAAAAATTAAGGTTAATTTGTAGAGCTAACATGTGGACAAAAATTATTGTCAGTTGCAGAGATGTCGCTTTCCACACATAGAGAGAAATACAAAGGAGAGGATCACCACTCTCTGTTGTGAGTCTATCCAAGCAGGAAATGAGTGAATACTCCTTATCTGAGTTTCAGATCCACTTGTTCGTTAGCATAGTATGGTCTATGGTGCGAATCTTCTTGTATGCAGAACCTTGGATTGCCTTGGAATGCAATTCCAGGAGTACCAGACAAGCATGATTTTGGATTATTGTAGGACTTTGACTTTGGATCTCTTTCAAGTTTTCAACTAGTTTACCTGACTCTAATTCTATACAGTAATTCCTTGGTTTATGATTACCTTGGTCTACGAGTGTTTTGCAAGATGAGCAAACTCTTCTAATCAATGTTGCCTGGATTAACGAACAATGTCTTGCAATATGAGCACTGGAGCAGGTCACATGATGACAAATATGCCAATGGTGGTGCTCTCTCTCCCTGCTGGATTGTGGGTGATTGTCTGGAACATTCTGTCTCAGGTAGCCTCCAAAGCAGAGGGGTGGGGGTGGGGGAGGAAGGGAGTCTCCCTTGCACCAGCAAGGAATGTTTTCAAAGGAAGGTGCAGGTTAGGGTTTTATTTTTCTTCATATGCATATTTTTATTTACAGTACAGTGGACCCTTGTATAACAAACAGCTTGTATAACATAAAATCTGTACAACATAAAAATTCTGGAGATAGGGGAAATATGCTTAACATAATCGCCTATGGGGAGAATCCGTACAACATAGAAATGGAATTACTCCGTTTTCAATGCATTCCTATGGGAATTTGTATAAAGGAAAATTTTCTTAAAATAATTTCATTTGGAACGAATTAATTTCTTTATACAAGGTACCACTGTAATTTGTTTTCAACATTCTTATTTGTTTTTTCAAACCATTTCTAGTCATGGGGCAGCTAGTCAATTTGTACAGGACTACAAATTGCACTTTATTATTGTCACTTTAAAAACACAGAGTGAAATTCAGTTGTTAGTCCCAAGCAGAGCAGATTCTGCAGCCAGGTACCTAAACCATGGTGTGGATGTGGATGTCTAGCCAACTTATTTTGTGCGTTTTGGCATTTTGTGCATACAGTATGTGGTCTCTGGCACCCCAGAACAAATAATCTGAGTTTCCATTAGTTTTTACAGGGAAATTTGCTTTTACATACAATGCTTTGGTTTACAGCCATGTTTCCAGAATGAAACTATGCTTGTAAACCAAGCTATTACTGTACTGTGAGGCAATGGATTTACATAATCTTTAACAAACCTCATCTACCGATGTTACTCATTGGGCACACAAACCCAGATACAGCTCAAAGGTTCTTGGATTGGGACTTCACTTTTCTGAATTTCCAAAGCCCTCCATGTACCAGATCATTTGCACCAAACTTTCCCTCTCCCCCATACTGAGTCTACTACTCAGTCTAGTAAAGGCCATCAGAAAAAAATGTTCAGTTCCTCCTCTGGCATTGCAACTAGCACTGCACTTGTTGTGCCCATTAATTCACAGCAACACACAAAAGGAGAAAACAGCAGACCTGATCAGTTCAGTTTAACAACTCCCACTGAAGTTCTTTCTGGAGCTCCCCACCCCCTTGCAGCATGATATGGAAATTCTTGAAAGCCTGTCCAAATCTTCAGGACTGCATTAACTGTTTCATGGTTGATACCTTTAGACTGGCAACTCTAAGTCTCATCACTATCAAACGGTGCTCTAACAAAGTCAACCTTCATCTCATTCTCTCTGCAAGTAGATACAGTATTTGGAAAAACAAAAGTTCCAGTAAACAAACTATTGCTATAGAGGCAATCTGACCAGGAGATTGTGAAAAATATGTATTGTGTTAAGTATGCATTAGGTTTGTAGCAAACGAGAGTGCACTGGAGGGAGGGCAAAGGATTAAATCAACTTTTTCATAATGGATGACTTAAATTATGATTTGAATGACAATGAAAATCTGTGTGATTGAAATCAAATATAGATCAGAGGGGAGGAAAGAGCAGGAACCCTGAAATTGTCATCAAAAGTAAGTCTCTGGAGTCTGGACCACAGGTTGAGTAGGCATACGATCTTCTCCATTATAAGTTCAAAATGCATTACTGTATAAATTACAGTATTTTTTCTAAACATACATCTATGCCTATAAAGAATATTTTAGAGGTAATCTGTGCCTTTAGTGGAAAAAAATACTGCAATTTATTGCAAGTCTGTCTCCTTTGCCGACATTTTTTTCCTGAGGTATTTCTCCCTTTTGGGTACAAGGGTGCACCCTGTGGAAAAATCTTTTAAAGAGTTGAGCATTAGCAATGAGCCTACCAGGATGTTGGGAAGTTTGCCTCCCAGCAAGTCAGGGTGCACAGGCGACCCTTGGAATGGAACATCTCCAGGGCAAGCACTGTGCTGGATGGCCAGTTGTGTTGAGCCAGCAGTGGCTACAGTGTGTCTTGGGAGCAGAGGCTGATCTACATTTCAGGGATCCTGAAGCCTGAATTGCTATGGAGGGCCCTTCACAACCAGCAAATGGGTCTGGGTAACTGCAGGTTACTCACCTGTAGGTGGAGTTCTTCGAGTGGACATCTGTGAATACACACATAGAGTCTTCATGCGCCTGCGCACAAGTCTTCAGTCCTTCCAAGCTGAAATGGCAAAGCCCCTCCCCTCCACTGCGCATGCTCCTCATCCTTCCCGCCCTATAGCTCAGTTCCCCTCAAGTCTGCCGCTGACCATATGAAAGGTGACATGGCCATGACAGAGAGAGGGGAGGAGGGCGGGAAGTGTGTATTCACAGATGTCTACTCGAAGAACTCCACCTACAGGTGAATAACCTGCAGTTCTTCTTCGTGGACTCTGTGAATCCACACATAGGGTGACTAGCAAACTGACTTACCAGTGGAGGGTAGTCATGGCATTGTAGCAGTCAGAACCGTTCTCCCAAATGCAGCTTGTTGTGTAGCCTGGACATCCAGCTTGTAGTGTTTGAGGAACGTAGATGGACGAGACCAGGTCGCTGCTCTGCAGATCTCCTCCAGGGGAACTCCTTTGAGGAAGGCCGTGGAGGAAGATACTGCTCTAGTAGAATGTGCTTTAGGCGTAGATGGGAGAGGGGCATGCGCAATATCATATGCCATTTTAATTGTTGTGACAATCCATCTGGAGATGGACTGTGGTGAGACCTGTAAGCCCTTAGACGTGTCAGATGTCCTCACAAAAAGTCTGTATATCTTTCTTACTGGTGCTGTGCGTTTCGTATAGAAGAGGAGCGCCCGCTTGACGTCGAGGGAGTGCATTCGTCTCTCCAGGTGGGTAGTGGGAGTGGGGCAGAAGGTTGGGAGGATGATTGGTTGGGAAACATGAAAGGGAGAGACTACCTTTGGAAGGAAGGAAATATCAGTATGTAGCTCCACCCTGTCGTGATGGAATTTAAGGAAGGGTGGGTTGGCTCGGAGCGCTGCAAGCTCCGATGCTCATCTGGCAGAGGTTATGGCTACCAAGAAAGCGGTCTTTATCGTAAGGAGATAAAGGGGGCAGTGGCCATCGGCTCAAAAGGTGGTCCGGTGAGTGCGTTGAGTACTATTGACAGCGACCATTGTGGCGTTGGTGGTCTGTTGCAGGGACGGATGTTAGCAAGGCCTTTCAAGAATTGCTTGAGTGTGTGATGTCTAAAATGTGTGGCCGCTTCAGAGTCTGGTGGTTGATGCACCACTATGGCTGCCATGTAGACTCATAGAGTAGAGATAGATAGGCCCCTATTGAAAAGGAAGAGCAGGTAGTCAAGGACTACTGTTATGTCAGTAGGTTGGTAGGGTCGTGAGTGGCGTCGCGCAAAGGCGACAAAGGAAGCCCATTTGTGGGCGTACAGAGTTGTAGTAGAAGGTTTCCTGGAACTAGCGAGAACCTCATCTACTGTAAGTTGATGTACCAAGCTGTCAGGTGAAGAGTTGAGATGGCCGGGTGCCAAACCTGGCCCTGGTTCTGTGTGAGAAGGTCCGGCTGCAGTGGTAGACGCAGGAAATCTTGAGCCATTGCTTGCAGAGCAGGAAACCATGGTGCCAGCAGGATGATCCTGGCCCTCAGATGTCTTATTTTGAGGAGGGTCCGTTGTATGAGTGGTATCGGCGGAAAAGCATAGAGGAGGCCCCTTGGCCACTGAGTCAAGAGGGCATCCCCCACTGAATATTTGCCTAGGCCTGCTCTGGAGCAGTAGGACCAGCATTTGGTGTTGCGCCGAGTCACGAACAGATCCATGTGGGGGGTACCCCATCTGGCACAGAGGTGGGAGAAGATTGAGTTTGAGACGGTCCACTCGTGGTTGTCGTGTGTTAGTCAACTGAGTTGGTCCGCGCGGACATTGCTCTCGGAGGATATGTGGACCGCTATCGGGTAGATCTGTCTGAGGATGCACCACAGCCAGAGCTTGATGGTGAGTTGAAGCAGGGATCTCGAAAGGGTGCCACCCTGCTTGTTGAGATAATAAAGTGTGGTCGTGTTGTCGGTGGTGACCTGGACCATGCGGTGCGAGTGGAGCACTTCGAACGCTTTGAGGGCCTTGAATATAGCTAGGAGCTCTAGGTAATTGATGTGATGTCGCTTTTCCTTGGCAGTCCACCTGTGGTGAATTGACAAGTGTTTGCAGGTGGCTCCCCATCCCGTCCGTGGTAACCTGGATGGAAGGGTAGCATTGCTTACTCGCAGGTTGGGTGAGGAATTCCACCATCTGAGGCTGGCAAGAAGCGAGGATATGACTGGAAGTCTTTTGTGAGGTGGATCCTTGTGTGGGCGAAAGTGCGCCAGAAGCCGTGCTTATAGCGGGCAGAGACACCGGTGTGAGGTGTGAAGGGACATAGGGCTCTCCTGATCTTCTTGACACGGTCCGGAGCTAGAAACGCCTTGGCTGTTGTGGCGTCTAGTAGGGCTCCTATGTACTGTACCGAGTGGCAAGGGGTCAGGATGGACTTGTTCAGGTTGAGCTTGAGTCCCAGGGAGGTAAGTATTCTTACGGTAAGATCTCTGTGTGTCTCCACTTGTTGTTTCGTAGGTGCTACCAGCAGCCAGTCGTCCAGGTACGGGAAGAGTTGTATGCCCTGAAGATGAAGGAAGGCTGCTACGGGTGCCATGCACTTTGTAAACACCCGTGGGGTGGTGCAGAGCCCAAAGGGCAGGGATTTGAATTGGTAAGTTAAGCCCCCAATCCAAAATCTTAAATATTTACGATCCTGGGGGGCGATTGAGATATGGAAGTATGCGTCCTGGAGATCTAGGACAACGAACCAGTCTCCCCTTTGTAGCATGGGAATTATGGTGTCTAGTGTTGCCATGCGAAATTTCTTTGTTTTCATGTAGGTGTTTAGGTTTCTTAGATCTAAAATAGGATGAAGACCTCTGTCCCTTTTGGGTATGGTAAAGTATCGAGAGTAGAACCCGAACTGATCTTCTGATGGTACGAGTTCGATAGCGTCTTTTTATATCAAGGCAGAGACCTCTGCTGTGAGAGCTGGAGAGGATGGTGTGGTGATGACTCTTCCGAGAGGAGGTCGGTGTTGAAATTGTATGCGGTAGCCGCTCTCGGTAATTGACAATGACAAGTATCGGTTGTGAGACTTCGCCATGCCTGTCTGAAGGGCCTGAGCAGAATGTCCAGGGCAGGGAGGAGGGGGTCAGGATAACTGCTTCTGCTTGCGGTCATAGCACCTGGCAGAGTGTTGTTGCCGTTGTCTGGGCGGTTGCACAGGGCGTTGGTATGATGGCTGAGGATATGGGGCTCAATACCTCCCTTAAGGCTGTTGGCGGATAGGTGTGTACTGTCGGCTCCAAGGCTGGCGTGGAGGTCTGGATGATGACTGTGAGGAAGTGCCCTGGTAGGTGTATGAGCGTGCTGCCTTCCTCATCTTTTGTATATTGTCCAGAGAAGCATCAGTAGATGTTGCGAATAGCCCCTCGCCATCAAAGGGGGAATCTTCGATACGATTCCTCACATCGTCCGTGATATTGGCCGTTCTAAGCCATGCATGCATGGCGAAGGTGGATAGCCGTCGTTAGCTGTTTGGAGGCCGCATCTGTGAGATGGAGTGAGGTTATCATCTGATAATCAACTAGGGATAACACTTCCGAGAAAGAAGCTTGAGCCTGCACTTTGTGGTCATCAGGGAGCAGGTCTATGAAGGCAGGGAAGGTCAGAAGAAGGTGACGTGTATAAGCCTCCATAGCACAGAGATAGTTCAATACCCGCAGGGGAAAAGAGGCCAAAGAGTAGTGGTGTCTCCCAATAAGGTCTAACTTGTGCGCCTCTTTATTACTTGGGGTAGTGTTGGAGTGTGACTTCCCCCTGTTCTGCGTGGCATCCACAATAACCGAGTTCGGTAGAGGATGCTTTGCTAGAAAATCAGTACCTTCGCCATGAGTTTTGTATAGATTGTCTATCCTCCGTGGGATAAGAGGGTTAGAGGAATGCTTGGACCAGGCTTCTTTGGCTTCTTCTAGCATAGAAGGAATAAAGCCAATTCTCAGTGGAGGCGGCCTAGACTTATGGAGGTGGCCAAAGAATTTGCAGGATTCGCTGGTGGTTGGGAGTTGTACCTGCAGTCTCATAACCTGGGCAATTTTGTGGACCATCTGAGAATAGTGCTTGAAGTATTCCGTGGGTTTGGTGGTTTGGTGTTCCGCAGTATCTGCCTCTGAATGCCTGGATTTGGAAGCTGTTGAGCTGTGAGAGGTCTGAGAACCTGCTTCCATTTCGGACTCCTCCGTCAATGGGCAATCCATGGTTGCAGGGGAGTCTGGCGATTGGGGATGTTGTGCCCGCAAGTCCGTAGATTGATGAGGGTGGCCCATGAGGGCAGATGAGACTTGGTTAGCTAGGTTCACAGTGGGAATGTAAGTTCCGTCGACACCAGAGGGCGTTCGTGCGTTGGTTTTTGTTTTGGTCAGCGTCACCTTGGTTGCTGGGAGGACAACATCGAGGTGGTAGAAGATGAGTCGGAGGCTGCAGAAGAAGAAGAAGATGAGACCGTCCTGGTGTGTCTATGCCGCTTCTTCGCCCTGCGCTTGCCTTTATGGCGTCGGGGGGGGGCGAAGAAGAGATGGAGGAGCTATGGCATCTACGGTGCTTGGCCCCATGACGTCGAGATCTCCGGTGTCTAGAAGGGGATGAGGCAGAGGGGGAACTGTCTGGTGATTCCATCTGCACCCTCTTCCTGCCACGGCGCGGAGAAATTCCTTCACGGTGGCCATGTGCATGTTGGTTGGGGTTTGGGTGGTCCCGCTCGTCCAGTGTTGACGCCAGAGCAATCGATCTCTGGTGTTCTCCCAGTTGACGGGTAGGAGCCGAGTGGCTTCGCTCATCCCCCTCAAAGCGAAGAGTGGCGGAATGGGTGGCGGCGGCTTGTAACAACTGGATGCGTGCGAGCAGGTTGTAGCCCAAGGTGGTGAGGTCCGTATCGAGGACCGACTGGCCGGCCGGCAAGCCTGTTGACATCATGGGGCTCGAAGGGTGATCGTGGGTGGTGCCGGGCTGTGCAAGGTGGGCCACCCAATTATCCTCTTGCCGGACACCCAGGGGCTGGCTTTCCATTTGAGCCGAGATCAGTGCCCCGTCAGCGTCACGGGACTCCGTCGCCGTGAGCACAGTCTGTTGCGGCATCGGGGGTGTTGGACGGGGTGAGAATGACGTGCTCGACCCCAAGACCCTGTCCTGGTGCCTATCGGAGGACACTAAGGCAGAGGGCAGCTTTTTCTTTTTCCTCTTTTCAGAGGGTTTGGCCAAGGACTTAGATTTAGATGAGGTTGAAGGCATGGAAGCCTCAGAAGTGTTGGGATTGTCCATTGGCTGTAGGGATTTTTCCCAGAGATATACTTTGAGGCGGCCCAAACGGTGCTTTAAAGCCGGCTTGGTCAATTTTTTACACTGCGGGCAACTCACTGTTTGATGGGCTTCGCCCAGGCAGTATAAACAGAGGTTATGTCCGTCCGTGATCAGGATCTTGTTTGGACACGCCGTGCACCGTTTAAAAATGGCTGCCGATGCCATAAACTGAGGGCAGGGCCGCCATAGCAAGGAGCCTTCCCGCCCCTAAGGGCGGGAGCTCCAAAGGAACGAACTTAACTAAAATTAGAGTAAACGGGGGGGGGAATACTAGGGGGATTAAAACAAACAAAAAACTGAGTAATGTAAATATCACTTTCCTTTTCGTCTGCAGGAGCTAGAAGGACACGTCCTATCGCAGCGGCGGCAAAAAGGAACTCAGCTACAGGGCGGGAACGACGAGGAGCATGCGCAGTGGAGGGGAGGGGCTTTGCCATTTCAGCTTGGAAGGACCGAAGACTCGCGCGCAGGCGCACAAAGACCCTATGTGTGGATTCACAGAGTCCACGATGAAGAACTACTGTTATATTCTTCATTGGGGTTGCTCCATCATAGATCACTACAGTTTTATTTATTCTTTTAAGAAATGTGGACCAAAGTTACTTCTGGGCCCCCTCTGGGATTAAGGGACCTGGAACTTAAGTTTCATTAATTCATTAGTTTCATAGTAGATCCAGCCCCTGCTGGGGAATGGTGCTGGGCCAGTAAGAGCTCCAGGCCAGGAATTTGGGGACCCATTCTTTCTGAATCCATGCAGTGACAACTGCAACAGAGGGCGTTTATACACGACCCCTAAACTCCGGGGCAAATGGCTCCCAGCTCCGGAGCTTTAAAATGTTTACCCAACAGCTCCGGAGTTAACAGGAAATTAAGTGTGACCCCGTCCACTTTAGCGCATCCCAGCGCAGCTTCCAGGTACCTGCTTTTTGGAGGTGAATATTATTTGATGTGGTGTAAGGATAGTGAGTGTGGGGCTCTCCTTGCTTCTGTTTGTTGTTTTTTGGCTCCCGCCCCTTTAAGAGCTACTTTTACAGAAACGAGAGGCAGAATGAGGTGAGCGGCATGCTTTTCTTTCTCTTTTTCTCCCTCCCCTCACGCAGCCAGCAACCAGGAAGTGCGGAGGGGGGTGGGAACGCCCGAAGAGCGACGAACCCCTAAGATCTCTGGTCCGAATTTAAGTGGCCAGCGGATCTTAGGGGTCGTGTAAAAAGGCCCAGAGTTAGGCCTTTCACAGGACAGAATCAAGGCATAAGGTTGGGACCACCACCACCTTGGTTTGTGAGTGTCACTGCATGTTAGATGGTTTGACCCAGAGGGATGTATTGGGGCTCATCAATGGCCTCTGTGAAGGAGTACCTGTACTATTACTCACCAGCAACTGAATTACTGGTCCCCCTGGGAGGAAAACAATCTCCCAACACATAAGGGCCTGGACCTCATGTTATTGATGGATTAAGACCTGGGACTGCTTCAATAGCTGCCTAATAGCACTCTGACTTAGTCTGGTCCACTCCAGAGACTTACTTGATAAGAATATTGTGAGTGGGTTGATTTAGCACAGTGATTATCTACAAAGGCGCCTCATTGAGAGGGAAGACCATATTTTGGTTCCTCATAAAGGTACCCTACCCAGTGTCTTTATTGGGAAGATGGCATACCTCTGTCTGAAATGGGTCATTACTCATGAAGCTTGAGTGTAGAATTCTTTAAACTACTCTAACAAGGCATGGATATATGTGAGTGCTAAGAATGCAGTGAAAATTTGAAATAGCATTTTGAGGAAACTGGTATGAGAGCTGTAGTCATATCACTGCACATGTATTGCTTTGTTGCAATTTCCTTTTTCACCCAAATTATATTGTGAGTAGAGATGTGCAAAGGATGACAGAAGCATAGAACTATGTAAGTAGGTGATGTGGTCAGTGGGAAGGAGGTGGGTGTACATCCATCCTCCCAAAGCAAAATAAAGTACCAAGGAGAGAAGGAAAAATTGTCCCTTTGGTTTGTCTGGGAGTTACGTTATGGCACCTGGTGTTCTTTTCTTGTGGGCTTAAAACATTTCACTTCTCATCTAAGTAGCTTCTTCAGTCTGAGAACAGTTGGTGGGAGACCTCCAATTTATAGTTCACCTTGGTTTTACCCCACCCTTGTCTGAAAAGGCTCATTAAGTGGACAATGGCCTGGATAGGATTGTTAGATGGACAATGGCCTGGGGTGTGTCACACCTATGCAGCCCTTCCCAGCACCAATTAAATATGGGTCATTAGCAGGGGCCTTCCTGGTGGAGGTGTGATGTGCTTCTGATTTGTCTGGGGATTGATGAAAGGGCAGCATGATAAACAGAAGACAGGGTGTGCCTAAATCCCCAATCCCTATTGAGAGAAGGAGTTTGTATACACACATGAATGGCTTCCATGTCTCCATAGATGAAGAGCAAAAAGATCCCACAAGAAAACCAGTCCAATTGCCAAGACTCACCTCCCAGATAACCTCCCCTGGATGACTGAGAATCTGATTTTGAGAAAGGAAGCACCTTTTTTTACTAAAGTATCTCATTCCCCCCTCCATAAATTTTGTTTTGAGGAGCCCCGTGGCACCTGTACTGCCTGTACTGCAGCTAAAACTGTGCTCACGACCTGGGGTTCAATCCCAGCTAGCAGGCTCATGGTTTGTTTGTTTGTTTTTTGTTTGTTTGTTTGTTTGTTTGTTTGTTTGTTTGTTTGTTTGTTTGTTTGTTTATTTATTTAAATATTTATATACCTCCTGTGTTCCCAAAGGAACTCCGGGCAGTTTACAACCAGGATACAAACAAAAAACAATAAAATAAAAACAGTAATAAATGTTAAGTAAAACATCATAATAAAACATCAATGTAAACCACAAAAAATAGCAATAGCATGATGGCAGGGCAGAAGGGGGGGAGGGAATTAACTGTCACCAAATGCCTCACAAAACAGCCAGGTCTTTAGAGCAGGTTGACTCAGTGTTCGTTCCATCCTTCCGAGGTCAGTAAAATGAGTACCCAGCTTGCTGGGGGGGGGGCAATGTGTAGCCTGCATACTGTAATTAAAAAACTGTAAAAAACCCCAGAGACTACTTGAAGTGGTATGGGGCAGAATATAAGCAGAACACTTTGCTTTGCCTTTTCAGCAAAATGGGCTGGACCACAAACCAGTCCAATTCATCAGTCTTTCTGGTTCACAGTTCAGTTCCTGCCCATCTCTACCTTTGAGTTTAACTGGCATAATCCATAGATAGGAGGTCCCGCAGAGAAATGCAAACATTCTACAAATGATTACTGCATAAAACATGTTTGCTTCTTTCTTAATATATATCTTTAAAAGAGAAAAAATTTTTCCAATGCATCTATTTAATTACACTGTTATCTCAACGCCAGTAATTATATTTTTAATGGATGTGTGCATAACACTGTCACTGTATAAAAGAGCAGCTCCCGTTCTATAAGCAAGAGTACAATTAAAATTAGAGTATGGTATTTCTCTCATACAAGGTTTAATTTAAGGGAACCTCATGGGGGTGTGTGTGCAAACCATACATTTTACATTCTAATTAATCAGTAATCTAAAATTTCTAATTGTGTACAAGAATGCAATATGGTTTTTTATTATTTAATTCATGGAAATTATTAATTTATTCTAGAAATTAACATTCTCTTCTCAGGACAGAATCTGCAATGCAATTTTAGAACAGGAATATGTTGTAATCATTAATATTTTCAGAATAAATAAAATAGGCAACAGTTTAAAATCAGTTTAAAATGTGGATTACCCAAAACATATAGTTTATGAAAAAATCTGGAATACTGTAGTAAAAAAGTGCTTCCTTTCTCAAAATGTGGATGAACAGTTGCAGACTATTATTTCTTGTCAACAGTGTTGCACGGCAAGACATACCCCCCCAGATTGCAATTAAAATAGATTTTGTTTGTTTATAGAGCTACATCCACTTGTTAGGGGGAAATTAAAATGTATACTCCTCACTGAAAATGCTAGTCTTAGAGCAAAAACTGCTAACAGTTATAACATGTTATATAGGGCATGGGATAGGACAACAAACAGAAATTCATGTGGGAGAGAGAGAGAGAGAGAGAGAGAGAGAGAGACTGTGCATGACTATACTGTCACACATACTGGAAAACAAGGGTCCTCCTAAGGGTTTGAAGGCATCTCATCTCATTCTGTCCATTAGGGTGATCTTTGCATTAATGCAAACTCACACTAAAGCAACAATACTCTCCTAATTTTAAGGCCACAAAAAAGAACAATAGTAGAAGAGTTTTCTTGCACCATAAGTGCCTGGCAACAGTTCAACAGGAGACCACTTGCTCCTTCATGTGCCAGCAAACCTTTCAAAGCTTAATCTCTTGCTGACAGCTGCTGCAAATGGCTGTTATTTTGGCACCAGGATAGGCAAATGAAAAATGCAGGAATAAAATCCAACATGTATTTCAGGTTCAATCTTACTACAAGCCAAATTGAACCCCAGCTTGAACACTCCAGCATTACCAGACTTGTGAAAATGTTGGAAAGTAAGCAATTAACTGAATTAATTGGAGGAACGTCCAGCAGTTATCACAATAAAATCCGTAAGAATAAGCATCACTCAGATATTGTCTTTTCTTCTTTCTCAGCAAACAAATGTACCTGTTAATTTGCTCCGGAAACGTAAATACACATGTGCATTGTATCATGGAAAACAATAAAAAGGTTAAGTGCACTCAGTGAAATCACACTGAGGCCAATCAAAGCCAAGACGGTATTGTGACCAAGACGGCATTGTGACCTTCAGAAGTAAGCAAAATACATAGTTACCAATCTCAAGTCGACTGTTCTTATGAATAATGAGTGCTGATGAAAACATCATACTAACTTGACAAAAAGGTAAAAAAACACTTTCAAATTTTACTTGAAAGCAAATTTAGATACCTTTCTATATCCAGTTATATGTTTGTACAATACATGCTCACTTATCTCATTTCTAACTATATTTAGAAAACTGAGACTAATGATGTCACCCATATTTATGGTTATGCCTGGTATACAAATTTTATTCACATGTCAAGTGCAGCTATGTCTCCCAAATCAAGTGTCACTCAGAAGACCATTTCTATGTCAGAAAAGAGAGATGGCACTTACTTTGGTCAGCCTTTATCCAACCAGGCAATCAAATGCAGCTGCTGCAAGGCTGTTTCTCACTGGCATACAGGCAGAACTTGGAGATAATGTGAAAATCAACCTCCATTAAGATGAATGCTATAGAGTTGGCAGGGGTGTGTGGTGGTGGTGGTGGGGAGAGCGCTGTTTAAATGGCTTTGCTGTCTGGAAAAGAAGACTATGATGTATGAATAAATGAAGGACTCCTTCATCTTCAAACTTCCACTGGAAGTTTGTAAAGGGCAAGTGCACTACAAAGGCAAAACCCAATGAACATGTGACTGAGGACATGCATTCCAAATGCGACTCTCTTTCACAAGAAGGGGGGGGGGGACAGGTCATTCCTGAGACCACAAAGGAGGCAGGGCAGGATATACTACTGTTCTGAAATCTACTTGCTGTCTTCCCTATATGATAGGACCATATGGTCATGTTGTACTTGGACAAACTAGTCCTAAATCTGATGGCACTCGAAGATGCAAGGAGATGCTCACCCTCTTCCAAACATCTTTATTATTTCATGCAGACAGATGTCATACGTCAATGCAGAACTCCTAACGTTTATCACTGTGCAGCTTTGCTCTGCCCCTAGAAAAACTTTGGCACACATCCTTGCTCACAGATGTGGATATTATGAAAGTAGAAGCATGTATTTTACCATGTATGGGTGCTTTAACAGAAAACGTTCTATAGTGAGTGGTGGAGAAACACAGATTAAGTTACTCTGAAACAGGTTTCTGACTTGAAATCATTTACACATCCCGCCACCTTCACAGGTGCGGCTCAGAAGAGCACATGAAAGGGCCTTCTCTGTTGCTACTCCCAGACTTTGGAACTCCCTCCCACAAGAGGCCAGGACTGCCTCAACTCTGCTGTCTTTCTGGAAGCAGGCAAAGACCTTCCTCTTCAGGCAAGCTTTCCCTGAATGAGAGACTACCTACTATGTGACTTTTATATGGATTACCATGCATGATTGCATTGGCTCGTTTCATAAGAACACGTGTTTTCCATGTTAGTCCCCATCCCTCATAATGGATTTCTTTTTCTTTTTGCATGCTCTTTGTAGCTTTAATGTTGCCTTTTAATGTTCTAAGATGCCTCTTCTAATTTCCTGTTCTTAACTTAACTTAAATGATATTATTTAATAATTCCTTTTATATACTGATCGGCCTGGGCTGTATATTGTCCCTTATTATTGTAAGCCACCTTGGGTCCTTTTCCAAGGAGAAAGGTGAGACAAAAATATTCTTAAAATGTGCAGCTGGTGTTACCCATGGATCAAGGTTAAACTAGATGTAATAGTGGAACTTCCTGGCTGTAATTTTCAATTATCCTATTTTCTCTTACAGTCTGGGTCCACAGTATGGGAACAGCAGGAAACATGAGGAATCACCAGTGCTACCAAAGGGATGTTCCACAGGAAAACTGCATTATGTGGCCATCTCTGTAGCAATCATAGCACAGTAGCAGAATTGCTGCTCCAGCCAACATCACCCCGTGAAATATTGGGATAAATCCCCCCCCTCCAACTAGCCCTGACCTTTAGATCAGAGGCCACCACTCCTGCTTTTTCATGAGGAAGAAATGTTTGCCCTTCAGTCATAAAAAACATCTATACAAACTAAGATTTATATGAGAATATGCAGCACTTGCTAAGCTATGATTAGGTAATTACATTATTTCTCAGTCTCAACTTGACATCTGAAATATTAAGAGAATAATGTTGTCTAATCTTAGACAAAGCAGCTTCACTCACAATATGGCATCTCCAAGTATGGTGGACAGCATTTCCTGTCACTTTGGCAGCCTGGCCAATGACCAGTAGAAGAACAAGGCAGCAGCTGTTGCGGGACCCACTGTACAAGTGCTTCTACACCAATGCTCGAAGCCTCCGAGCAAAGATGGGAGAACTTGAACATCTGGCAGCTAGGGATAGCATCGATATAATAGCCATAACAGAAACCTGGTGGAATGTGGAGAACCAGTGGGACACAGCAATCCCAGGCTATAAACTCTATAGAAGGGATAGAGAGGGGCGGGATGGAGGAGGAGTGGCCATCTATGTCAAAGAAGGCGTAAAATCCAGCAGAATGGAGATTGACAGAGGGTCTGACTCCACCATAGAATCACTGTGGGTTAAACTACCAGGTCCAAAGAGTGATGTGATAGTTGGAGTATTCTATCGTCCACCAGATCAAAAACTTGAGGGGGACCTTGAAATGAGGAGATAAATCATGGAGGTGGCTAAGAGGGATAGGATAGTAATCATGGGGGACTTTAATTATCCCCACATTGACTGGGCCAATGCGAGCTCTGGGCAAGAAAGAGAAACTGGGTTTCTCGACTTGCTGAATGACTGTGCCTTAGAGCAACTTGTCATGGAGCCCACCCGAGAACAGGCAACTCTAGATCTAATATTGTGTGATACTCAGGACCTCGTCAGGGATGTGAATGTCACTGAGCCTCTGGGGAACAGTGACCATACTGCAATTACCTTTGCCATGCATGTCGGAGGAAGAGTGTCAACCAAATCAGACATAAAAACCCTTGATTTTTGAAGGGCAAACTTCCCTCAGATGAGGAAACTAGTTAGAGAGAAACTGAAGGGGTGGGTTAGAAGAATCCAATCTCTTCAGAGTGCATGGAGCCTGTTTAAAACAACAATAATAGAGGCCCAGCACAAGTGCATACCACAAAGAAAGAAGAGCTCATTTAAGTCCAAGAGGACACCGGCATGGTTAACGAGTGGAGTTAGAGAGGCTCTAAAGCACAAGGAGAGGTCCTTCTGTAAATGGAAATCCTCCCCAAACGAGGAAAATAAAAAGGAACACAAACTCTGGCAAAAGAAATGTAAAAAGATGATAAGGGAGGCAAAGAAAGACTTTGAGGAACGCATGGCTAGCAATATAAAGGGTAATAATAAAAGCTTCTTTAAATATGTTAGAAGTAGAAAACCTGCCAGAGAACCAATTGGGCCTCTGGATGGTGAGGGAGGAAAAGGGGAGGTTAAGGAGGACTTGGACATTGCAGAGAAACTGAACGAGTTCTTTGCGTCTGTCTTCACGACAGAGGACCTTGAGCGGATTCCGCTGCCTGAGCCGCCCCTCTTGACTAAAGAATTAAATCAAATACAGGTTTTAGGACTAATTGATAAATTGAGGATTAACAAGTCACCAGGCCCAGATGGCATCCACCCAAGGGTTATTAGGGAACTGAGAAATGAAATTGTAGATCTCTTAACGGTTATATGCAACTTGTCTCTTAAAACGGCCACAGTGCCGGAGGACTGGAGGATAGCAGATGTCACACCAATTTTTAAAAAAGGAAGGAGGGGGGACCCAGGAAACTACAGGCCGGTTAGCCTTACATCTGTCCCAGGGAAGATGGTGGAAGGCCTCATCCAAGAGAAAATCTTAAAACACATAAAAGAACAAACCTTGCTGAGAGAAAATCAGCATGGCTTCTGTAAAGGTAAATCTTGTCTGACAAACCTTTTAGAATTTTTTGAAAAGGTCAACAGGCACGTGGATTTGGGTGAACCGGTGGATATAGTCTATCTGGATTTTCAAAAGGCTTTTGACACAGTCCCTCACCAAAGGCTGCTGAGAAAATTGCATAGTCAGGGGATAAGAGGGCAGGTCCTCTTATGGATTGAGAACTGGTTGAGATCCCGGAAACAAAGAGTAGGTGTCAATGGGAAATTTTCAAAATGGAGAGAAGTGAAAAGCGGTGTGCCCCAGGGCTCGGTCCTGGGACCGGTGCTTTTCAATCTGTTCATAAATGACCTGGAGACAGGGATAAACAGTGAGGTGGCCAAGTTTGCAGATGACACAAAACTTTTCCGTGTGGTAAAAACCAGAGAAGATTGTGAAGAGCTCCAGAAGGATCTCTCCAAACTGGGGGAGTGGGCTGAGAAATGGCAAATGCATTTTAATGTAACCAAATGTAAAGTAATGCATATTGGGGCAAAAAATCCAAACTTCATCTATCAACTCATGGGCTCTGAGTTATCCGTGACGGATCAGGAAAGAGATATTGGTGTGTTGGTGGACAGCTCCATGAAGGTGTCTCCCCAATATGTGGCAGCAGTGAAGAAGGCCAATTCCATGCTAGGGATTATCAAAAAGGGGATTGAAAATAAAACA
Organism: Phrynocephalus forsythii; assembly: GCA_029282475.1. NCBI lineage: Eukaryota > Metazoa > Chordata > Lepidosauria > Squamata > Agamidae > Phrynocephalus > Phrynocephalus forsythii. Next base: position 130,073,591 of record JAPFRF010000011.1, on the reverse strand, counting down.
GCCAACATTATAATGCCGTTATACAAAACAATAGTAAGGCCCCACCTGGAGTATTGTGTACAATTCTGGTCACCGCATCTCAAGAAAGACATAGTGGAACTGGAAATGTTGCAGAAGAGAGCAACTAAAATGATTACTGGGCTGGGGCACCTCCCTTATGAAGAAAGGCTAAAACAATTGGGCCTCTTTAGTCTGGAAAAAAGGCGCTTGAGGGGGGATATGATTGAGACATACAAAATAATGTAGGTTATGAGTAAAGTGGATAGAGGGAAGCTCTTCTCCCTCTCTCAAAATACCAGAACTAGGGGACATACACTCAAATTGAGTGCTGGGAGAGTAAGAACTGACAAAAGAAAATATTTTTTCACCCAGCGCGTTGTAAGTCTATGGAACTCCCTGCCACAGGATGTGGTGATGGCATCTGGCCTGGATGCCTTCAAAAGGGGATTGGACAGATTCCTAGAGGAAAAGTCCATCACGGGTTACAAACCATGATGGAGATGTGTAATCTCTAGGCTTTAAACCAAGGTACTTCAAGGGCCAGATGCAGGGGAGTGGTATCAGGAGACAGATATCTAGTCTCATGCGCTCCCAAACGCATCTGGTGGGGCCGCTGTGAGATACAGGAAGCTGGACTAGATGGGCCTTTGGCCTGATCCAGCATGGCTCTTCTTATGTTCTTATGTTCTTATGTTCAGTATGGTTGAAGCTTCCTGTGTTCCACAATAATATACCTCAAGCACAACACGCTGGGGAAAGGCAGTGTAATTTCAAAGTGATAATAAGCATTTATGCAATTTGATTGGGGGGGGCAGTGGTGGTGGAATCATTCATAGAAGTCTAAGAAGAAAGGGGAATCCTGTCAGCAACATGATCTGGAAAGTCTCAGTGTAGCAGCCTCCCAGGCAGAATAATGGTGGGGAATTTAAAAGGAAGAGAGATCCACCACGCCGAAAACCACAGCGAACCCGCCTTCCCTGGAACCCCCTGCAGCAGAGGGCTAGTTCTTCCACTTTCCCTGCTTTCAGACCTCATGTAAGATGATTCTGTTAGAAAAACAACAACATTGCAGCCTGTTTCCTACTTCAGAAAAGTAGGACATGAAACTCCCACAGGGATGGTTCCCTGCCTGATCTCTGTCTGGCTTGCAGTTGTGCAGATCATAGATGGCCCCACTGAAAAAGCAGGGAGGTTGCTGCACGCACAGGGGTATGAAGATCCCTTGAGCAAATAATGGAGAAAGCTCAACCATACATTTTCTAAAACTGAACAGGACTCAGCCTGAGGCATTTGATTTGAGGGGACCCATTAAGGCAGTTTTATCCCCACATACGGATAGCAGCATGACAACACGAGGAGGGAAAGCGGAAAGCTGTGCTATACAGGATAATAGTAGAAGGTGCTATGGTTCCATCCATCTTTGGGGGCTACTTCCTTCATATTTATTTATTTATTTATTTATTTTTACAACTTATATGCCGCCCACTACCCAAAGGTCTCTGGGCGGCTTACAATCAAGGAATTAAAACAGTTAAAAACATCAAACAACAATAAATAATTAAAACAACAATAAAAACCTTATACTAAAACATCACACTAAAATTGCCATCAGAAGACCCACAATCTAAATTGTATCAATTAAAAAACTTCTGGAACAGGAAGGTTTTTACCTGGCGCCGAAATGTCATCAGTGTTGGCGCCAGGCGGATCTCACTTGGGAGGGCATTCCATAGCTTGGGGGCAGCTGCCGAAAAAGGCCCTGTTCCTACAAGCCATCCCTTTCACCTCCTTGAGGGATGGCTCTTTCAGGAGGGCCCCCTGGCTTGATCTTAATTGCCGGGTAGGTTCATATGGAAGGAGGCGGTCCTTCAGGTATCCAGGTCCTAAGCCATTTAGGGCTTTATATGTCAAAACAAGCACTTTGAATTGGGCTCGGGCAGCAACTGGTAACCAATGTAGGCTACGTAGAATCGGCGTGATGTGATCCCTAGCGGCCCCACCACTTACTAGCCGCGCCGCACGATTCTGAACCAGTTGCAATCGCCGAACCGTCTTCAAAGGCAGCCCCATGTAGAGCGCATTGCAGTAATCAATACGGGATGTTACCAGTGCATGCGTAACTGTTATGAGGCTCCGTTCATCCAGGTAGGGGCGTAGCTGATATATTTTCCGCAGCTGGAGAAAGGCACCCCTGGCCACCGAGTCCACCTGGGCTTCCAGAATTAGACCGGGGTCCAGAGCACCCCCAAGCTACGGACCCTATCCCTTAGGGGGAGTGCAACCCCGTCCAGGACAGGGAAGTGTCCCTCTAACCTGTCTGGCGAAGCACCCATTAACAGCACTTCCGTCTTGTCTGGATTGAGTTTCAATTTGTTAACCCTCATCCAGTCCATTATCTGGCCCAGACACGAGTTCAGCACAGAAACCGCCTCACCTGGATTGGTGGAAAACGAGAGGTAGAGCTGAGTATCATCAGCATATTGCTGAGTCCTCAGCCCAAACCTCCTGATGACCTCTCCCAGTGGTTCCATGTAAATGTTGAACAGCATGGGAGACAGTATAGAGCCCTGAGGAACCCCATGACATAAATGCCATGGGGCAGAGCCACTGTCCCCCAGCACCACCTTCTGGACACGGTCAGCCAGGAAGGAATGGAACCATCGCAAAGCGGTGCCTCCAACTCCCAACCTGGCCAGCCTATCCAGAAGGACACCATGGTCGATGGTGTCGAAAGCCGCTGAGAGGTCCAGGAGTATCAACAGGGTTGCACTCCCCCTGTCTCTCTCCCGGCAGAGGTCCCGGCAGAGGTCATCGTACAGGGCGACCAAGGCAGTCTCTGTACCAAAACCCGGCCTGAAACCAGATTGAAATGGATCCAGAAAATCCGTTTCATCCAGCAGTGCCTGGAGTTGCCCGGCCACCACCCGCTCCAACACCTTGCCCAAATAAGGGAGGTTCGCTACTGGACGGTAGTTAACCACCAGCCCTGGGTCCAGGTTAGGTTTTTTAAGGAGTGGTCTAATCACTGCCTCTTTCAAGATGGTGGGGACCACTCCCTCTCTTAATGAGGCGTTTACAGCTTCCTGGACCCAGGTGCGAACTCCCCTGGCAGATCTTTCAATTAGCCAAGAAGGGCAAGGGTCAAGTGGCGTAGTGGTAGCACGGACAGATCCAAGCACCCTGTCCACATCCTCGGGTCTCAATAATTGAAACTCATCCAATAATACTGGACCTAAGCACGACACACTGGACACATCCCTTGATTCTGCACCAATAGTGGAGTCCAATTCCCTGCGAATCTGAGCGATTTTTTCCTCAAAGTGGACAGCAAACTCATCACAGCGGGCTGCTGAGTGGTCCAGAACCTCCATCGTATTTCTCGGTTGAAGAAGGTCCCGGACCACCCGAAACAGCTCTGCTGGACGGCACTCTGAAGAAGCAATACGGTTTGTGAAATATTGCCTTTTCACAAACTGTATCGCCACGGAATAGGCCCGATAATGGGCTCTAAGCCGTGTTCGATCGGACTCACAGTGATATTTTCTCCACTTGCGCTCCAGCCGTCTCCCCTCCTGCTTCATTGCCCATAGCTCAGATGTATACCAAGGAGCTGTCTGGGCTCTGCGTAAGGGGAGAGGGCGCTTAGGTGCAATCGTGTCAACCGCCCGGGACATTTCCCTATTCCACAGGGTGACCTGAGCTTCGACAGGAGCGCCGACCATATCAGATGGATAATCCCCCAGAGCGTTCAGGAAACGATCTGGATCCATTAGTCTCCGAGGGCGGATCATCTGAATAGATCCCCCACCCTTGCAGAGGGTAGAAGAAGCTAATAGCCTAAACTTGACCAGAAAGTGGTCTGACCATGACAATGGAATTAGAACCAACCCCTCCACATCCAGACCACCATCCTCCAATCCCGTTGAGAAGACCAGGTCTAAAGTATGGCCCTTCTCATGCGTTGGGCCGTTGACATATTGAGACAGCCCCATGGTTGTCATGGCGGCCATGAAGTCCTGAGCTGCCCCATTCAAGGCTGCCTCAGCATGGATGTTGAGGTCCCCCAGTACCAACAGCCTGGGGGTCCGCAACACCAGGTCCGAGACAACCTCCGTCAGCTCAGGCAGGGAGACTGTTGGTACGCAGCAGGGTGGGCGGTACACCAGCAGAATCCCCAATCTGTCTCGTGAGCCCAACACACAGTACAGGCCCTCCAGGCCTCCTCCCAAGGGGACAGGAAGTCTTGTCAAGGAGATAGAACTCCGATAGACTATAGCAACTCCCCCTCCCCGACCCTTTAAGCGACACTGGTGCTGGACCGAGTACCCAGGTGGGCATAGCTGGGAGAGGGGAACACCACACTCCTCTCCCACCCAGGTCTCGGTAATACATGCCAAGTCGGCACCCTCATCCAGAATGACATCATGGATGAGGGCGGTCTTATTTTGTACCGACCTGGCATTCAACAACAGCACCGTGTGGCTTGTGGGCTCACTGATATGGTCACCTGATTCCTTCTGGCTAGGGGTGGAACCAGAAGAGGAGATAGATGTGAGGTATCTAAACTCTCTTCTCCTAGGCGGGCATGTTCCACTCCTACCACCATACCTTCCCCTACCCAGCACAATTCCAATGGCTGCCCCATCCATTGCCCTCCCCCCTTCCTGTTCCCTTAGTTCTATTGTGGGTCCTATCTCTTATACTTGATGGCAACAGGGACTCCAAGGCCAAACAGCACCCGCAAGGAAAAGCTGCAAGCAGTCCCTTCTGGCTCTCACCCAAAAGGCGTGGGGGTGGCAGATGTTGTTGGAGTCTCCCGGCACAGGAACGCTGGTCTGACAGTCCCTGGCAGCCCGGCCTTTTCAAGCCCTTTCCTCCCTGGGCCAGGTGGCTGGTGTTAAGCAGGGAGGTGTGGGGAGTCCAGGCAGCCAAGTCCCAGGGTCCTGGTCCTGAGGAGACGGCAGGGACTCCAAAGCCAAACAGCACCCACAGGGAAAAGCTGCAAGCAGCCCCTTCTGGCTCTCACCCAAAAGGCGTGGGGGTGGCAGATGTTGTTGGAGTCTCCCGGCACAGGAACGCTGGTCCGACAGTCCCTGGCAGCCCGGCCATAATAATTTAAATGTATTATTATGCTAATGTCAAGCTCAAAGAGTACTGCCAAACCCCAACTAATCCTTTACACTGAAAACATGCCTTCCTAATATGCATACACTCTCTCACACATTTACCAAAGCACATCACTAACTTTTGTTACATTAGTGGAGAAAGGTCTACTGAAAAGCCTCCTGGCACAGTGGTTAAATGCCTGTACTGCAGGTAAAATTGGGCTCATGACCTGGGGTTCAATCCCAGGTAGCAGGCTCATGGTTGACTCATCCTTCCATCCTTCCGAGGTCGGTAAAATGAGTACCCAGCTTGTTGGCAGGGGAGGGCACAATGTGTAGCCTGCATACTGTAATTAAACTGTAAACCGCCCAGAGACTACTTGAAGTGGTATGGAGCAGTATAGAAGCAGAACATTTTGCTTTGCTTTTTGCTTTTGGAAACATAACATGGCAAATTTTGATGCAAACATTTTAAAGTAAACAGCACAGATTGATCTGGTAACCAACCCAATGCAGAGTCTGCAAATCAATCTCCAGATGATGATGGAAGTCACATTCTGGCACATGTGGAGGACGAAAGAGTGGGAAGGGTAGATTAATGGGTTTCAAAGAGAATTTCTTTTACTTGCTGCTATGGGCCAGGTGGGGGTAGGGGCTTAGACTTAATCTGTTTACCTTGAACTATTCAACCTGTTTAAACAATACCAAACTCAATCACAGAAGCTGCTTAGGATCTGACTCACAAGAGTACCAGAAAGTATCTCCTCTGAGGCCATAAAAGCCTTCCAGTAAGCCTTTCCTACTGAATATCACTATACAGGCATATGTCTTTTCCAATCAAATCCAAAATATCGAAAAATGAAGCTATTCCATTGTTATACAGTATTACAAGTCATATATTAGCAGTGCCAATCATCCACCCCACCAAGTCAAAGAGTAACAATTATGAATAAAAACAATCACTATCCATAAGTAAACAGGAGATACCGGCTAGGATAAGGAACTCTACTGAGGACTTGGCATTATCTATTGGACAGGAGGAAGGAAATGTACGTCAGTTTTCTTTGCCAAATTATTGTTATATGCTCTGCACTATCCTGTCACCCATTTTTTAAACAAAAAGGGATGTATTGGGCACCTTTTCCCACTACGTAACAAATATTTGAACTAAAGCTGCTAGTACAGCGATCTTTTTGAAGGGTGGTAGACCAAAACATCTTGCCAAGAGTTATTTCTCTTTTGCCTGTATCTCCCTGATGAAATTTCTTTATCACTCAAAGAAACAGAATAGTTAGACAACAGAAAACATTGTTAGCTGTTCTCAGAAAGCAAGGAAATGGTAAAAGGATCTCTTTAAAAAAAAGTAAGATCATGTGATCATTTTCCCAGATGAAACAAAATACAGGAATGAAATCCTAGATATAGTTAGGGACAGGAGGAGCCAAGTCTTGTAATTTTATATTTAAGCATATTGTACTGGAGTTCAAAGCATTTGACATGTAAAATAAACCTTCCACCACCACCCAAAGCAACAACAGCTTGGTCACTTACTTTTTAAAATAATGTATTTTATAAAAAACAATTTGCAGCATAACCCTATGCATGTCTGGTCTGAAGTTTAACTGGGTTCTATGGGGCTTACGAGCAATTCTCCTCCAAGCCAAGGAGGACATACAGAATTTCCTTACTCAAGTGAAAACCCAATTGGCTGGAAAGTGCTTGAACAACAGCTAGCTAGATGCTGCAGAGCAGCTCAGGCTGAGCACAGTACTCTAGCCCTGTTCCAACAAAATACCGGCCATAGCATTTTAATAATAAAAAGGATGGGATATAAGCATATACCAATCTAAGATTACAATGTAACCCAAAGAATATATATACATTGTTCTTTCCCTCACATATGAACTAATGACATGTTTTTGTAATATCACAATTGTTCTCTGACAACCCTTTTATTTCTTAAGAGCCTCCATAGCTCCTTAGAATGAACACTACAGTCTGTCAAAATGAAATTCTGACACATACAGGGTTATTTGCTCGGTATCCGATTGGCCTGTTAACCTTTCAGCTGTACAGACTCTTACAGTTGGTCCAACATTTGAGTGCCCATTCATCATTTTAGAAGGTGAAAAGGGATTCTTGTCTCAAATAAATCTTACGGGAAAGGTCAGTGAAGAAAAAGCATCAACTATGACTCATGGTGTCTTTCTAAACCAATTCTTATTTAGCAGGCTTATATAGCAAGGCTACCACAGTGGAATGGAGAGAGAGGATGCTCAGAGAATTATGGGCTGCGAGGGTTACTGGCCTTGTCCCACAAAACTGATGTACTTCTATCTAAAAATAGAGTCACCTCAGCAAGACAAATTAACTGAACAAAGTCCTCATGAGCTTTCATTTTCAGGTTCAATAAAGAAGACTTGTATGCTAGAAGGTAAGCAAATTATCCCAGACATAGAACAAAGCTCAAAGGAAATGTTCTGAGAAACAGCTATGTCAATGCTTCACAGCATGACAGTGTGGTATCTTAGAGACCAGCAATGTATGGTCTCTAAGATGGAATAGTCCCCTTTGCAAGTTGCGAGGCCAAGTCACCTGCATCTATGTTTGGGACTGCATGTACGAAGAGAAGCCCCTTGTTTCAGTTTTTGAAGGTAAGGAGGGGAAGGGAGGCCAAGGAATGCAAGAAGTATGAGATAACAGCGGTGTGTCACATTACAGACAGTACACAAATGAATAAAGAACTCAGTCAAATGAATGCAAGATGCAATCAGGCTCAGCATAGCCAGTGGCTGTGTTAATAATAAAAGAAAGTTGTTCGAAGGTTGAGTTGCTCATCTGAGGACTGCAGGCTGCAGGCAATTATGCTGTCTGTAAGGTGCCTAAGACAAAAAGTAGAGAAAGTCCTGATCGCTTGAAGCATGGAAGACAAAGATACATGCAACTTCTGAGCTTGTTAAATGCCGGCCTCCTTCTGCACCCCTCTGTGTGCTGCCTACCTCTGTAACTAAAGGATGGTGGTGGGTTAATTGAAAGGGTGAACTGTAATGGCAAGGAATCTCAGGACCTGCAGTTAGTAGCTGCATTCAGCCATTTTGTACTAGTTCTTGGTGAAGTACCTGTGCTAGTCTGTTACTCTAAAGTCTATTGATGAAAATAGATCTATCAATTTTAGGGTGCCACAAATATTTGGGGGGGGCAGATGCCATTTGTTTATTTTTGTGTGTGTGTGTTCCAATATCAGACTGCAAATCCCAAAATCTTCTGGCCAGCACTTGGGAGCTGTAGTCCAACAAAAAAGTAAACTTTCCAGGTTGTGGCGATGTGTTGGCTGAGACCTGATGCTGCAACAGCAGTTAGGAGCTCTGATACAAGGTCTGACCACATAGTATCCACCACAGTTCTAGGGAAAAATCCATCAACATAATCATCATTTAAGTCCAGGCTCCAACTGCAAATGCTGAAGATGAAATTGAAAGGTTTTATACAAGCATCCAAGAGGAAATAGATCACACATTAAAACAAGACATACATATACTGTAGTCACAGGTGACTGGAACACAAAAGTCCGAAACAAAGCAGAACCAAATGTGGTGAAAAAATCTGATCTAAGGGTCAGAGAGGAAGAACACATAGATTTCCACAGAGGCAAGAATCTGTTTATTGTAAATGCATGTTCAAGTAACCAAGGTGACAATACACATTAACATCACCAGATGGTCAATATAGAAATCAAATAGACTATTGACAGGTGATGGAGAAGCTGTATTCTCCCTGCCAAAACAGAATAGTTGTGATCCGTACGACAGGCAATTCTGGTACAGATCACAAACTATTATTATCCAACATAAAAGTGAAGCTGAAAAAGAACACTAAAAATTCTAGTGCCAAAAACGATTTAAACAATATTCCAGATGAATGTAAAGTCCCTATATATAACATAGGGCCTTTTTACACGACCCCTAAACTCCACCGCAAATGGCTCCCAGCTCCGGAGCTTAAAATTGTTTACCCACCAGCTCCGGAGTTTACTGAAAATTAAGTGCGACCACGCCCACCTAAGCGCGTCCCAGCGCACTTTTCATGTACCTGCTCTCCAAGGGTGAAAAATCTTAATGCGGATGTGTCGGGCTCTCCTCGCTTCTTTTTGCTGTTGTTTTTTGCCTCCTGCCCCTTTAAGAGAAGGAATCACAACGGCGGGGCGGCGTCCACTGGCACCGGAGGTAAGCCTGCATTCTTTTGTCCCTTTTTTTCTCCCTCCCCTCACGCAGCCAGCAGCCAGGAAGTGCGGAGGGGTGGGGACGCACGAAGAGCGACAAACCCCTAAGATCTCTGGTCCGAATTTAAGTGACCAGTGGATCTTAGGGGTCGTGTAAAAGCGCCCATATTTGCATTACTAAACTGAGTTGCCCAGGAAACAGAATAACTGTGAACTGAAACCAGAGAGAGATAGTACTATTATTGCTTCTCAAAATAATTTGTCTTCCTATCCTATGGCTCCAAAATCTATGTAGGAGCTTTTGGTGATAGACTTTATCAAAGAACTTTCAGAAATTAAGGTGTACACATCAATGTTCCCTTTAAGCTGTGTGCCCATGCACCTCAGTCCCATGCACCTAAGTCAATGTTGCCATCAATTTGCTGCCAATTGCAAATGGAACTCCAGGCAGGAAGGGTGGGATTATCGTCCATGGCAGAAAATTAGGGGGAACATGTGTACACTGTCTACTGGATAAATCGTATCCACAAATAGAGGCATATATATATACCTATACATGCTCACCAGTTAATAAATTGCTTTCTTCTAATAGACTACATCTACAGCATGCATCCAACAGAGAACAAAATTGCTCATCGTAACCTACAAGGAGGCTTTGGATAAGTAATAAAGTAATAAAGACAAATTTATTTGGATGAAGACAAATAAAATTTATTTGTCCAAATTTATTTGTCTGGGTGGAGTACAACAAATGAGCAGGCTGATGTAAAGGTACACACCTGTGCATGCAGACATTATTGTTGATTGTTCAAATGAAAGGATGTAGGGGAAAGAAAATTATATCAATTTGGAAGTATTACAACCCCAGTAAAGCCTTAATTGTTTAGCAATCCATGCAGAGCAAAAGGATTTTGGCTGCACTATTGTTTATTTAAAAGGAGGAATTCTGAAAATCCATTCTGACATGACATCAATGTGATGGTTATTATTATTCACAATTAACTATGCAGACCTATTCTAATACAGGTGTATATATAATATGTGAGTGTGAACAGGTGTCACAGCCATATTGGCATCATATTCCTAAGAAAAGTGTGTCTACTGGCTTTTATAAATTGCTTAGAAACTGAAGCCACAAAAAGACTTCCATCAAGGTTTATCAGGCAAGTCTTGTGACATTCTGAATCTTACGTGTTGATTCCAACTAACCAGTGAAAATTTAGATTACAAGTTTCTGGAAATATTCAAACCAACATCTGACCAAAGCAAGTTTGAACTCTTTCTAAAGGCAAAAATGATGAAACCCAGGCTATCACATTTCATTCACTTCATGAGAGGATAAGAGAAGAACAACAGTGATGCTGGAAAAAGTCAAAGGCTGCATGCAAAGATAATAACCAAATATGCAGTTGAATGACTTCATAGAGAAAGCCATTGCCTTGAATTTACAGGAACTGATTGGGTCTGTTAATGATGGGACAGTTCGTCAGTAATTAGTTCATATAGAAAAAACAGTAATAGTAAGAGATGTAACTGCCCTAACCAAAGCGTTTATCACTATGAACTACTATAATATATTCTGTCTAGAGATGGCACAAATAAAAACACAATTTACTAAATTCATTAAAAATAATTAATTCTTTTATTTGTCTTCATCCAAATTTATGCAACTGATGAATAATGAATGTTTCAGATTTTGATTCATAAATTCATTGGGATATAAAATGGCTCCCGAATCACCTAGAGCAGGCATGTCCAAACTTCGCCCCTCCTGATGTTTTGGACCACAACTCCCAGAATTTTAATCTTAGATTGCCAATGGCAAAGGACTGTGGGAGTTGTGGTCCAAAACATCTGGAGGGCTGAAGTTTGGACATGCCTGACCTAGAGATACCAAAATTGTAGAGATCCCCCCCTTGACTCTCCTTTACAATTCCTTTAAAATTAGTGAAATTTTGGTTTTAGACATCTGAGCTATACACTCACAAAGAGTGAAATGAAATTTCCCCCCAGGCATCCAGAAACATCAAAAACACAGCGAAACTTCCTCTGACTACAAACCCTGCAAGTTTGGTGAGGATTGGGTTTTGAACATATACGTTAGGTGCCCACAAGATATGCCTGCCAGGAAAGTGCCCTTTAGCAGCTGGCTTGGAGAAAACCCAATCTTCACCAAACATGGTGGGATTGTAGAGGAGAGTCAAGGGAAGCTTCTCTTTATTCCTGGTGCCTCTAGATGCCTAGCGGGAGGCATTTTATATGGTTTTAAAGACAAAAATGAATGAGAAATCAATTTGTTGAGCCATCAGATAAAATTGCAAATGCATTATCACAAATTGAAACAAATCACCATTTTCCCTAATTCTTGACCATTTCTAATTCCACCCAAATTGTTTTATCATTTATCTTAAGTTATAAAAAAAGACTTACAAAAACAATCATCAGATACTTTTATGAAATGCAGCAACTGATCAAGATTTCCTAAGCCTGAGAATTAACAGGATTTTGACTCTGGCTCTACCAATGTAGTGCACAAAAACACATCACTATGTGCACCAAACATCTTTTAAAAGTATATTCAGTGGGTTTTTTTTAAAATCATACTACCAATCTTCTTGGTCTTTCTTTTGTTATGTATTATATCAAGCAGTAAGGATGGAACAAATGCTCACAAAAAGTTTCATTCTCAGCAATCTTCCAAGTATTGCTATGCCAGGATTCCCCTGCAAGGGCCTTATGTGCAGTGAGATCTCCCTACTTGCAATGAGAATGAAAAGCAGAGTTTGCTGCTTATATATCATTTCAGACAACTTAAAGCATTATCTTGGCAACGTGCAATCTTTTAATTGTGCAGGCTAAACATTGCCCCCCACCCCGCACATATCCTTCAAGCTGAATACTCAATTTACAGGCCTTTGCAGGATGGAAATATGAGTCAACCCTGAGCCAGCTACCTAATTCCAGGATCAAACTCAGGTCATAAACAGAGTCTCTGACTGCCGTTTGACCATTGCACCAGTCTTCCTCCCTTTTGCTTATTTTCCCGTGTTTTACGCAGGGAACTACCATATCATGCAGAGTAAGATGTCTTTTCTGCACAAGAGTTGTAATTATCCAGTAGAGCTAGCTGTCTCTTCTGGCAGGATATGGATCAATCCCGCAAAGGCACAGTCTGCACAGGAATTGTCATAAGACTGTTCAGTTATGTATTCCTTTTGGGAGAGGGGGGAATGATCATAAGACATCTGACAAATCGGCCTTAGATGGGCAGTGAATAAACGTAGGAAATAAAATAAGTCATGATAAATAAAAACCCCTGTGAGATTTCTCAAAGGAAAAAAAATACTATAACATGCATGCACACACACGCGCGCAAACACACACACACACACACACACACACACACACACACACACACACACACAAACTTTGTACAGAGAAACCGAATTACAAGAGAGAAAGAGAACATAATTTATCTGTGCTTCTCTTTGACAGCAAAGAGAGGCTGTGAGATTCATAACCCTAGATAACAGTTTTACATTAGCACTATTGGTTGAAACCATTAAAAGCATTACTAAAACATATTTAAAGGAACATTTAAAAGCAATACTTTAAGATGTCTTAGAAACCCACTGACTAAAGAAAAGCTTGCCTTCTTTGGTTTGCAAAAGGATGGCAAAGATTAGGCCAGCATGGCCTCCTGTGAGAAGGTGTTCCAGAATCTGGGAGCACCAACAGAGAAGACATCTTCTGTGTCCCCACTAAATGCACTTGTGAAGGTGGGTAGGGTCGAGACAAAGGCCTCCCCTAATGATCTTAACATCCAGGTACGTTCATAAAGGAACAATTGAGTCCTTGTACTGCCTAGATGCCCTGAGCACATCCAATCTCACCTGATCTCGGAAGTTAAGCAGGCCTAGCTAATACTTGGATGGGCGATCACCAGGGAATACCAGGCACCTGGAGTAGGAACTGGCAAGCGACTCCAGTATTCCTGCCAAGAAACTCCATGGAGTCAGAAAGAGTTGGTCATGGCACAACAACAACTATTCTTGAGTAGGGGGGACTAAACCAAAAATGTGGCAAAACTTCCTCAGTCCACTTCATAACTTATAACTATCACTGGCTCCAGACATTTTTAAAAAACTCTTTCTGTAACATTTTATTTTGGAATTATTATTTAGGGCTGCAATTAATATTTCTCCCTGCAGAAAACCCCCACAAGGGATTCCTGTAGCATATGATCAAAAGCTTTGAGAAGTACTTGTAAGCATATTTCCAGCTGCACATCTTATCTCTAATCTTCTGAGGGGAAAAGGTTCTGACCTTTGTTCCAAAGGCTGCTCTTTAATTCTGGCAAGTATACACACTCCAAAATCTCATCCTTTAACAACCTCATGTAAAGGCTGCTCTCCTGATTTACTATAAAATGAGAAATAGGACTAGGAACTTCCTACTGAGGCATCTGCATTTCACGGATTTTTCTTTATCGCGGGTGGATCAGGCACCAAACTCTGCAATAAACGGGGGAGTAATATACTCTGGAGTAGGAACTGGAAAGCCACTCCAGTATTCCTGCCAAGAAAACTCCATGGACATGGAGTCACGAAGGCTCGGTCACAAGTCACAACTGTAATGACACAACACAACACAAACACAGACACACACAGTAATATACTAAGTGAATACAAATATATATTACTTATGATAGAACTGCATCTTTCATTTCAAATAACTTTGCTTAACATCACTATTTGGGACTCCAGTGCATCACTGTTAGTCTCTTCCATCTGAGTTCAATATCTTGCTTTCAGACTCCTTTGATTTTGTATTCTTGCAAAGGGAGGGGGAACATGAAATAAATGGCGTTGCCATCTGCAAAATATGACCCAAATCCTAAGTTCATGGAGGGTTCTCCTGATGCAGCATTTGCTCCACTTTATATATCAGATTCTGCACTGATCTTATAAGAATTTTCATTAATATCCAAATGGCATTCCTATTGATTTTTACCTATTTCCCACCCCCAAAAGGTTCCCACACCCTCTTCTCCCTTTCAAAACTAAGGAATATTCTTTGTTCTCTAGAGCAATGTGTTGAGAGTTATGGCCAATCTCGTGAAATATTGCACTGGTACACTGTCAAAAGCATCCACTGAATTTCCAGTGTTGTTACTTGCTAAACTACCATCATCAACACTGGAAGCTCAATGGCCGCCAGAAAGATTGAGTTCATTTCTGAGACACTGGGATACCTAATACAATAAACCAGTGTTTTTCAACCTTTTTGGGGCAAAGGCACACTTGTTTCATGAAAAAAATCACGAGGCACACCACCATTAGAAAATGTTAAAAAAATTAACTCTGTACCTATATTGACTATATATAAAGTAATTTTTCAATTTTTCCCACGGCACACCAGGCAACATCTTGCGGCACACTAGTGTGCCACGGAACAGTGGTTGAAAAACACTGCAATAAACAGTTATGAATTGATGTAAGTTTCAAAAATCCTGTGACCTGCTACCCAGCAACAGAAAATTAGGTGGGGAAAAGTGGGGAAAATGTTGCATCTGGAAGAGCCCGATTGAAAAATAAGTTCCCTGCAGTATCTTCAAAGTTTCGTATCAAGGGCCTGATTCACTGGAGTTTCTAAAAGATATATGACTGATTTTCAGAAATACTCTCTCAACAAAGAAAATTCTAATTTGCTTCTTTTTTAACAAACTATATTTAATAATTCTTAATATGTCTAGGAATTTGATATTTATAGAATAGTGATGGAACAAATTAGGAAAATCTTTAGAAAACAGAAAGTAAATAATTATGGCAATCAAAACACTAACCAAATAATTCAGTGGCTACTTCCAAGTATACCCACATTAGCTAGTGGCATTTATTTATTTATTATTATTAAAGATTTATATGCATCCATCTGGCAGACAAGACCACTCTTGGCATTTTACAACAAACCCAAAAACAATACAATAATTATCAGCATAAATTATACATAAATAGATAATCAAGAAAACAACATGACTTAATTTTAAAAAAATATTCAAATAATAAATCATTTTAAAGAGACTGGTGAACTCTTTGTTCTACAGATGGAAAGACTTGTCTAAGCAGCCATATTTTTAGTGATCTTTTAAAGGCAACAAGTGAATATCAGAGGAGAGCTGATTCCACAAATGTGGTGCCACCACAGAGAAGGCCCAATTTCTCACCTTTCCCTTCTGGGTCTCTCTAGAGGGGTTGGTGTCCTCAGTGGCCCCTTGTGAGTAGGGGTGGGGCAGAAGAAGACATTCAGCCAGGTACTGAGATCCTAAACCAGTCAAAATGCTTACTAGTCATGCTGGTTGGGGTATACTCAAGGCTGCAGCCCAAAAAAGTAATTTTTCCCATCTCTGTACCGTATTGAAGAAGTAGCTCTTTAAGTTGTAGAGAGGCTACTACAGAATTCCCCAGGTGTTGCAGTGAAAAACACCTAAAATGATAATACTTTGAGAGTGACAGGCACAACTGTGATACTACAATAGAGAGAGAACATAATGTATTTTCTGTGAAAGCCATGAATAGTCAGGGAAATTCTCACTTATCTTGTTTTTGGAGTTACATTGCTCTACCAGAAATAGTTTGTCATGACTGGGCTCCATTGTCTATGAAATCTTGTACATTATGAAATTGTTTCTGCATGTATTTATTTTTGTGTGATATTGTCTATTTGAAGGAGAGCTCAAACTAAGGTTCTCATGTCTACAAATGAAGCTCATAGATTTCCAGGAAGTAAACCAGGTGGAAACCATTAGGAATTTTATCAAGCAGAAAGAAGCAAAGAAAGAATCATAAAAGCTTTCGTAAGAGAGCAATAAAGGTGAACACAGAGGATCTATTAAAGCTTTTGTAAGCATTACCTGCAGCCAAAGCATTGAGATGCTCTTCAGGATATGGTATGGATGAATACTTTCCCTACTGGAAAACTATTACTTGCTTAGGTTCATTGAAATCCTGGGCTTTTATCTCCTTCTTTGCATAGATAGCAATGTTAACTGTCATCAAGTCAGAAGTGACTTGTAGCTGATCCTAATAAGGCTTTCAAGGTCAGTAATATATTTAAAAATCATTTTATTTATTCATTCATGTACAGTAGTACCCCGCTTTATAAACATCCCATTTTACATAATTTCTGTAGGACATAAGGAAGACCTTCAGAAATAATGTGTCCGTTTACACATTTTTTTACATTAAAATCCGCTTTATGCAATTATTATGGGGGCGCTTTATACATTTTTCTGAAGGACTTCATTTCCCAGTATGCATTGTGCCGCATTGTGCTCCATCCGGATGTGCTTGACATAACGTCATGGAGGATGTCCATCAAGCGGGGTACCACTGTATTTATTTAAAATACGTGTATCCCACCTTTCTCCCTGAAAGGACTCAAGGTGGCTTACATCATAAAACAGTGTTTAAAAGCTGAAAACAAAAGATATACAACTACAAAAAAAGAATTAAACCATTGCTATATTAAAATAGTACTGAGAAGTACTAAGAGTATTGTTTAACTGGCAAGCCACTCCAGGATTCCTTCCAAGAAAACTCCATGGACATGGAGTCACGTAGAGTCGGTCACGACTGTAACGACACCACACACACACATATATTCACTACCCCTTGGACCTACGGCCAATCCATCTCTAGTAGCTTTTATCAGCCAGGGCATGCAAGGGTCTAGCAGGCAAGTGTCCTGTCCATGTCATCAGGCTGCAAAACCTGAAACATATCCATCAACACCAGGCATAGTTGCTGTGGCGAAAAGGGTTAATACAAGTATGAATATTTATGATTCTGATTTGAATAGCCAATCACCAAGCAGGTGGGAGTGGCTAAGAATGTTATATACAGTATGGGAACCTAATGGGGGTAAGTTCAGTTCAGTTCAGGTTCAGGTTGTGTTAGAGCTGAGAGGAGTTCAGTTAAGAGAGCCGAGAGTCAGTTAAATTGTCACTTGGTCAGGTGGGAGATCCTGCCACTGAAAAGGGTCTGGTTTATAAAGGAAATCTGGTTTATTATAAGATTTCAATTATGCAATACAATAACATCGGCTAAAGCTATCATAATACTGATTATCTAATTGTAAACCAATACATGTTTCATGTTTGTTTTAAAACTATATAACTTGGTGTGAATCTCTCTCTCAAATATATAAAAGTGTCCAGTTAATCTGGTGGTGGCAGCGAGTGAAAACCCAGTGTGTACAAGGGGCACGTCACAGTTGCATCTATATGACCTGTATTAAATACAACATCCAAGCCAGAGTGGATCTGATTGACTTTGCCTGCAAACTGCTGTGCAATATTTTCACAAAAAGGTTCTAAGTGGTCAGGACTATTTTCCTGTGGGCCATGATGTACGAGGCCATTGACCACTTGGAAGAGATTTACTGTGTGACTCTGTGCCACATGACTATTTCTGGTATAAATTACTTTTAAATAACCCATACCCTAATTCTGATCTCCTTTGTTTCTGGTTGTCCAGGATATTGGTCTGCAGATAATAGGATCTACAATCTTATTGTGTTTGAATCTAAAAGAGGTCAAAATACAGGTAGTTACTGTATGGAGTATTTATAAAGTATGCCTTTTAAAGAGAGTGAAAGCTACAGTAAACGGACAAGGAAGAGATTAAGAAAAATTAAGAAAAATAGAGACAAATTGGTGTGCAAAGTTTGCTTTTTGGTGGTCCCTGTTAAGTGTGAGTTTTGAGTTTGAAATGTTTGCTCTGAAAATATTTTTGAAGCCCAGTCTTATATAATCCTGTGCCATCACATTCATAATATGTCCTGGCCTGTAAGCTTATGGTTTATAATAAGGTTTGGTGTGGGAACTCATAGAGTTCTTGGCTATGGCATGGACTGTACGCCTTGAATGCTCTATTAACACATATACACGAGTTTGCTATTTCTAAAATTAAAATAGATGCAGCACTGTACAGCTGGTCTGTAGCCTGTACCATATGTAACCTAGATCAGGCCTGCCCAACAGGTAGACCGCGGGCTACCAGTAGCCCATGAAGGGTTCAAAAGTAGCCCGCCAGCCATCAATTTTAAAAAGTGAGGGGATAAGTTTTCCACCCCTCCCTCCCCCACCCCAAGGACACCACTGCCCCAGCAAAGTTCTGGGTCTGCCAGCCCACTGTCTCAGCTGAGCGGGGCAGCTCAAGGGCTGTGGCACAGTCCCCTGCTCCCCCTCTCGGCCAGATGATCGGCATGCCACTGTCTCATGAGCAGCAGAGTTGCTACTGCGGAGCAGAGGGAGGGGAGGAGACAGTGAGAGGTGGGGTTGCAGGTGTGTCCACCTCCTTTGCGTGGCGATGTCTCCCCTCTTCTTCATCCCTAGAGAATTCCTTCCTCCCACCCTTCTTGCTCTGAACTGATAAAATTCATAAGTAGAGGTTTTAGTGTAGTAGCCCTCAGGCACTTTGAGCCAGAAAAAGAAGACCTCAGCCTGTTCAAAGTTAGACAGCCCTGACCTAGATATATCAAGCTTTATCTATATTAATTAACCTCAGCCCTAGCAAATCTCTGGATGGATCAGAAGCCACCAACCTTGAATTGTTGTGAACGTTCATTTACAGAGTATCACATAACTGGCCCCCTGTGCTTTTCTTCAGCAATATGCAACTGCTAGAGGACATCATTGGGAAGTCTGGGCTGAAGCATTATGATCAGCTATCACTGATGATGCCCTGATCACACCAGGGAAATGTTCCCTAGTACTACCAACTCTTTCCATGCCCCTATTGTACTGAATTGTGATCATATGGTATATATCCTGGGGCAAATGTTCCAATTTTAATGTTACCAATTCATTACCTGCTATGGCCAGCTACGCTGTGTAACCAGTTTTTTGCCTTGCACACAATGCCCCCCTCCAAATCCGGACAGCAGATAATTAGCTTCTCTCAGGTGCAGAACTTTCCTTCTTCTGACAAACACCAAGTGAACTTCTGAAGATCGGCCATGGAAGCAGAGGAAGTTTGGAAGAAAAAGTCCCCAACAGAGGTATCAGCCTTTCAAACAACACTCCCCATCCTGGACTGCAGACATGAAAAGAAAAACCAGGAAAGGAGGAGAAGAGAAAGGAAGGAGACAGCTTTGGAGAACATAGAGAAGAGGTGGTGGGTGGGGGAATAACTTGATAGGGACATTCAAACAAGCAATACAGGTAAATGTTTTTTGCCTCATTCGTACAAAATAAAACAACTCTCTCAGCAAGGGGAAATGTGCCACAGTCACACTGCTGGCCAGGAAAATGATTTTGGTTATAGCCATGCATCATGTGATGGAAATACAGTATCTGCAACAAACTAGGAAATAACTGGGGAACATTTGCCTGGTGCGCTCAGGGACTTCATATTGGCAAAATGAATGCTCTGTGGTTGGGAAAGCACTCCCTGAAAGACCAGATATGCAGTTCAGTTCAGTGATCCTTTTAGAATTGGGGCTAGCTTTGGAATTACAACTGGTGGTAGTAGCAGAGCCTTTTATCCATTGAGGCTGGTGTGCTAGTTGTGATTCTATCTGATTTTGCAGATCTGAAATCAGATACAAATGCACTGATCACATTCTCCAGTGCTATTCATTTACATCAGGCATGTCCAAACTTCGGCCCACCAGATGTTTTGGACCGCAACTCCCACAGTCCTTTGCCATTGGCAATCTAAGATTAGAATTCTGGGAGTTGCGGTCCAAAACATCAGGAGGGCCGAAGTTTGGACATGCGTGATTTACATGGATGTGACTATGGTGACAGTTGGAGGGAGGGAGGGAGGGAGGGACTGAATGTGTATGCTACCCACCTTACTGAATCTCTTCTTAGAAAACAATACATAAACTTCTAAGAAAAACAGTTTAAATATTAAGAATAGATATTGTTATAGATGTGTTAAGGGCCATAGGTAGACAAGGGGACAAATAGAATATAAAAACAAATTGCAATATTTGATGAATATTGTTGATTTGTCGGATATTCATTGCCTCGTGTTCGTGAGTTTTGGAGATCCCCAACAAATACGGAGGGAGGAATATATCCCTTTTATATTCATCCATTCATCCACTAAGCATCCCTCTCTGTCTATGCCCCCGCACATAGATCAGCTGTTCTTCCATGCCACAGACAGAGAGGGAAGGCAGAGTGCCTGAAAGGAATCCCCTACACTATTTGCAAAGACAGTGTGTATGGAGGGGGTAGTCCCCTTGGGTGCTTGTCATGTGTGTCCATGACCTCACAGATCTACAAGGACATAGAAACACAACAAGCAAGCCTGTCTGCCCAAAGATAATTCACCTGCCATTGTCTGCAAAGACAGCAGAGGGAGATTCCCTTTGGGTAGCTTGCCCTCTATTTCCCCATAGATCTGTGGGGAAGCAGAAACACATGGCAAGTCAAACCTGTCTGCCTGAAAGGAATCCAGTGGGAGGTGATTCCCCTTGGTCAGACAAGGCTTGCTTGCCCTGTGTTTCTATGACCCCACGGATCAGCATAGACATACAGCACAGGTCTGGCTGCCTGGATGAAGATAATCCCCATCCTGTCTTCACAGACAGCAACAGAGGGCTTCCTTTGGACACCCCTCCAGCCCCTGTTTGCAGTGGAATGGAAGCTAGGCTGCTAGAACAGAAACGGCTTCCTTTCCAGTGGAGAAGGAAACAGAGACTGCAGAGGAAAAGGCTGCAGGACAGTGGTGGCGAATCTTTGGCACTCCAGATGTTTTGGATGACAATTCCCACAGTCCTTTGTCATTGGCAATCTAGGCTTGGGATTCAGGGAGTTGTGGTCCAAAACATCTGGAGTGCCGAAGGTTCACCACCACTGCTATAGAACCAAGTAGAGTAGTGCCAAGGTCAGTAGGAAGGGGATGGAGGGGCAATCTGTGGGCACCGGGGGCTCAGGTTTTTCCTTTTTAGACAGCCATCAAGGTTGTCTTGAAGAAGAAGAAGAAGAAGAAGAAGAAGAAGAAGAAGAAGAAGAAGAAGAAGAAGAAGAAGAAGAAGAAGAAGAAGAAGAAAAGAAGAAGAAACCCAGCAAACCGACAAACCAATTTGTGATTTGTTTGTTCCCGGCAGGGAAATTTTGGTTCACAATTTGTTAACCTTGATGAACCATGAACCAAGACGAACTGCCATTTTGGTGGTTCACCCCCATCTCTAGTCATGCTACCAAGGGCCTCTCTGAACAGCTCTGCCTTCACTAATTTCCTAAAGATTTTGAAGAGGTGTAAAAATGGCAGTCAGGTCAAGTTGTACATACTTACACCAATGGCAGTCACTGGCTAGCTTGTGAGCTTCATTAAAATATCGCTACAGGGTTTTCATGCTACAAGATTAAATGCAACCTACCATGCAGCAATCCTTTTTACAGTACCCATGAAACACAGCCTCTGTACACAGCAGATCTTGTACTGAAGCCTTTTATAATACTGAATCTTCAATTCACCAAGAAGTATATTATTATTATTTATTTCAGGGCTGTTCAACGTTGAACAGTCCAAGGTCTACTTTTTTCTGGCCCAAAGTGCCTGAGGACTACTACACTAAAATCTCTACTTAAGAATTTTATCTGTTAAGTAGAGCAGCAGTTTCCCATAGGAATGCATTGAAAACCAATTCTAGAGGGAACAGATTTCAATGCGCCATGGCCCTTGAACTGCCCCACTTGACTGAGACAGTGGGCTGGCAGACCCAGAACTTTGCTGGGGCAGTGGTAGTCCTTGGGGTGGGGGAGGTAGAGGTGGAGAACTTATCCCCTCACATTTTTATTGATGGCTTGTGGGCTACTTTTGAACCCTTCACGGGCTACCGGTAGCCCCCAGTCTACCTGTTGGGCAGGCCTGATTTATTTTATTATTTCTGCTCTTGATTCTTCTCCACCCCATTCAACTTTCTAAGGAAACATAATGCAAATCAGAAAATAAGAGACATTTTTCTTCTAATGTCCAAACTATCATGGCATAGGATACCAGTAGTTAAGATCTCTTACTTAAAATTGTTAGCAGCTATTTTGGAACAGAAAAACTGAGTAGGATTAGAATGCAGGGAAACTCTATTCACAGAGCTCATTTTCTTGTGCCACTTCTAGCTGGACTCTGGTATGTCTCTAAACCAATATGAGCATTCCTTGTAGACATGTTAGCTAGGGACTTCCATGAATTTATTCACAGGCTTTGTTTAAGCAAGGAGAACAGTTAACCATCTCAAGCAATTCTGTTTTGGAGCATATTATGAGTCTATGATTCTATGAATCTTGAAACACAAATGAAAGAGAAAGCCACTTCAGAAGAATATCATTCAGTATTCAATTTACTTAAGTAAAAGATAACAAGACACTGACTTTTAATTAAAAAGATATTCATAAGTGTCCGGAGATGAGGATACATCTGGTTGTGATCATTCAAATGATCAAAATTCTTAATCACAAGAAAAATCAAAACATTTTCTGGCTTCAAAATTACTCATGTTAAGAAATAATTAAAATGCAGTACGCCTTACATATGAGCAAAGCAATGCCAAGAAATAGTTACGTTTCATTAGGAGACATACTAATACAAATAATTTCTAATATTTAGCATAGTAAACCTCTCACAAGCAAACCCATTTAGGATTTGTTAACTATATAAATCAGAGGGGAATCAGGTTTCATACTTCATGCTACATTAAGAGATAATTAAACAATAGTTCAATTTTATTGATTAACAATTATCAATTAACAGTATCTCTTTCACTCTTCAAGGGTGACCATCTTAACATACTTGGGT
Source organism: Phrynocephalus forsythii (assembly GCA_029282475.1). NCBI lineage: Eukaryota > Metazoa > Chordata > Lepidosauria > Squamata > Agamidae > Phrynocephalus > Phrynocephalus forsythii. The sequence goes on along the minus strand of JAPFRF010000011.1, from coordinate 130,050,453 downwards.
GACCACTGAAATCATTTGACTTAAGAAAGCTAAAATATATTTTATATTGTACACCATATTAAGCAAGTATGATGGTCATGCCACGATGCCTGCATCTAAATATGCAGTGCCATCCATATTAGGAATTTTGTTTATAGTTCTGGTCATCTCAACAAACAGCCTTGAGGTAAAGGCCAGGAAAAAGCCCTTCCTCGCCCCCTGCAGAAAATCTACTATACTTTTTACATTTTAAAAAAATTAAGCAAAATATGAGACTGGGCTAAAAGCAAGCAGGATATTTCACTAAATGGAGCCTTGTTCTTATCCTTTGGGACTTGTCTTGTTTTAAAAAGAAACACATCTTCTGTGAGCTGTTGTTTGCCAGAAGCACAGCTATCCTACTCAGCCTCACATGTTTAAAAATGACAGAGATGAACCATGGAATCTTGTATATCACCTGACAAGACAACAAAATATGCACTGGCCCTTTGCGATCTGCAAGAAGACAGAAGAGGAACAGAACCAGTAAAGAAAAAGTTAATGACCGGATAAGAGTTAAGTCAGAGAACCTAAGTTATAAAGCAACCTATCCTAAATTCTGGAGGGTTTATTCAGCAATATCATCAAGGGCTGGCAGAAACATTATTATGGATAACTAACACCAGACCATTATCCTCTTTTCAGTGTAAAATCTGGCTGGTGGGAATGTGGAAGGGGAAGCACACAAGGCTGGCATTCTGGCTCCTCCCACTGAGAGATCAGCATTTCCTGTGAAGACAATGCAAGAGGGAATGAAACTCTTCAGCAGTCCTTTGATCCTGGCCATATGAGGGAGTCCTGCTCCATTCATTCTCTCCAATAGTCCTCTGTTCCCTAATGGAAGGATGCCTGTAGGCAACAGAAAGAAAGGAGTTCTGCTCCATGGGATCAAGAGAGTACAGTAATGGAGGCAAACCATTCCGAACGGAAAGGATCTACACTTCCCCTGAATTGCACCGGGTCTGTTTGGTTGTGCTTGTCTTCAATAGATAAGTAAATGTTTCAAAAATAATAATAAACAAATGCACAATAAATATTTGCCCCCAAACACATCTCCAACTCAGTCTCTAAATAATGGGATCATAAGGCTATTTAGGGCTTGTTACACACAGTACTGCATGGAAAGGTTTGTCAGTGCTATAGAAGAGGCACAGAGAAATGTTCTGTGTGCGTATGAGTAGATCAAACTGTGTATACTTTGCAATTGTGTCTTGGGGGGGATCATAAAATTATACACAGATGTTGAACTATATGGGGGCCCAGCATCCCTAAACTCAAGCTACAAGCACATCTTTTATTTTTTTTTTATTTTTTTTATTTTCTTGCACGTAAAAGAATCAATAAAGCCAAATGCTTCCATGCTTCTTTCGCCCAACCAGTGCAGGAATGGTTGCAAGTAAGCACAACACTCACACTCCACTGTCACCATGCATCCATCCACTAGCCATGCTGTCCACAGAATCCCTTGCGACATGGCATGGAGCCCTGTAAAGGGCCTCCAGCTTCTTGGTGACTGGAACACTCCAAAGAGATATGAAATACAGTTTTCTTATTCTTTTATCCTGTAGGCTCAGACCAGATTGGCTCTTAGCTCCCTCTGATACGGATCTGATAGTGGGACCCAGATGGGAGAGAGAACAAAACTCATTGAAACAACTACAACCACCCGCCAATTGCTGATTGGTCATGTTGGACCAGATCTACATCTATACCTATATCAAATGTGGTACAACTAATTCAATAGTAGTGGGGTAACACAGTGTCTGTGATTTGGGCCCACTACCAGTGCCACTAAGAGCTTGCTTTTATACTTTAAGGTGAAGTAAAGTATATTATTAAAAGGTGGAATAAAAGCAGATAAAATGTTAGTATTCCTGCACATCAAAGAAATAGAATGCCGCAGATCATTTCATAAAAATATTGTTTTTTGGAAGAAATGTTACCAGTTCTTCTAATTCTTGTAAGTCATATTTCTCAGTCTTTATTCACTTGCATGAAATTTACCCACAGTTACAATGCACATGTAATGTTTGGTTTGAATAAATTATTTCTATAATAGGAACAGTAAGCATTCGATGTAAGCTATGCATACTGCATACCAAAATATACATTGTTGCCTTTGGAAGCATTTATTATAACAATTAACTGACAGAATATAAAACATTCTGTTTCATTCAGAATCTTAACATAAAAGCTTCAAACATGGAAAATGTATGCTATTATCAGTCATCAAGAAGGATATTTTTAGAATGTGCAGAATCAATCATTAAAATTCTAGCAGAGAACGAAATTTAGGAAACATACAGCATGAAATGAAAGGCTGAAAAGACCTTTCAAATAAAGACAATGGCCCAAGCTTCCAAGCTTGACTTTTGCAATTCCACAGCATGATGCTTTCTCCGCATATATTGTAAAATTAAATTCATTTAAATATTTTGTTATCTTCTGCCACTTGAAACAGTAGATTTCTGATTCTGGATAGTGAAGGAAGAGGAGAAAAGAAAAGATGTGCTTGCAGCTTGAGAACCTTTTCCAAATGTTGAACAATATGTAAGAACAACAATATATTCTTGCTACACTTCCTATAAAATAAACTGTACAAACACCACAAGGGATTGCCAAAAAAAAGGCACACAGTATGTAGTTACAATTTTGATTGTGTTCAGAATAAATGATATACATTCTACTAATTACATGGCTCTGATAAAGGCTAGCATCACGACATTAGTTTTTAAAACAAGAAAGATGGTTTTTTTAAAAGAGGAATGAGATAGATGAGTTACTACTTGCTATTTATTTATCAGATTTATTCAGGAAGGTAAAAACTCAAAGGACATTGCCAACACATGCGTTTCAGCAGGACAATGGAAAATCAGAATCAATGTAAAATTAATCCATACGGGCACAAAATACCATAATCCAAAAGTCATACACACTATTAAAGCAGGTTCCAGTTGGTCAGCCACACCTGAGTGCTCATACGTGGGGCATATTCAAAGCAGAGCAGGGAAATGCACAGAACACCCCACCCACAGCCTCAGATAGGAAGTGGGGGTTACAACATATTTTACCCTATGGTTATTCTACCCTATGGTTATTCTACCCTATGGTTCTCCTATGGCTGTAGAAATCCAACTGGACAAACTGGAGTTATCTCCTGTTCCAACACCACCTTCCTCTTTTATGAAGCCATGCAGATACATATGCAAACCCCAAATGCCAGCAAAGTCTCACTTCTAATCTGTATTGGACCAGTTGCCTTGATAACAAGATCAGCCAAAGCACCTTCAGTCGTTTTGACATATTTGAGGTTGGACTCTCGGACTTTCTTGGGGATGTCAAAGGGGCCTTGTCTGAGGGCAGTGCTGAGGCATACTGATTGGATTGACAGTGCTTATTTCTGATATTAGATATTGTTGAAAATAACAGCACTACAATTTTAAATGGCTTTTAAAAATAATCACATCCTTTTAAGAAGCTCAAGGATACTTCACATTTAAACTGTAATCCTAGAGTTAGCTTTGTCAATTTATCCAGCGTCTCCCACTGAGGGCCTTTTCACACGACCCCTAAAATCTGCGGCAAATGGCTCCCAGATCCGGAGCTTAAAATTGTTTCCCCACCAGCTCCGGAGTTTACAAAAAATTAAGTGCAACCATGCCCACCTAAGCGCATCCCAGCGCACTTTTCAAGTACCTGTTCTCCGGGGGTGAAAAATTCCTGATGCGGATGTAACGTAGTGAGTGCCGGGCTCTCCTTGCTTCTGTTTGTTGTTGTTTTTGCCCTCCCCCTCCCCTTTAAGAGATACTATGCTGCCGGGAACAGAGCGAGACGGCAGAATGGAGGTGAGCCGGCATTCTTTTCTTCCTTTTTTTTCTCCCTCCCCTCACGCAGACAGCAGCCAGGAGTGCGGAGGGGGTGAGAACACAGAAACAGCGACAAACCCCCAAGATCTCTGGTCCTAATTTAAGTGGCCAGCGGATTTTAGGGGTCGTGTGTAAAGGCTCTGAGTGTTGTGTCTGAGCTGTGATGTCAATCTTTTTTTCTCTGGTCTGGATAAACCACCAGTGTACTCCACCACTCCTTTGCAATGCTCCTATGAAATCTAGAAGGCTTCATAAACACGGTTTATTTCCACCCTGGAGAGCATTTACTATTACCTAGCCCTGTACAGTATAATACAAATCAGCTACTGTATTATGTCCATAGTTGTTGAGATTATCCTTTGTCCTCACACACTCGTGTTATAATTTCCAAATAAACTGACCAAAATTTGTCGAACCAGAGGCAAAGTTTTATTTCATATCAAAATAAATGAGAATTAGGTTTCTGGCTGTGGAGGCAGAGTCTGGGAGTTCACTTCCCAACTGTGCATCCCAGAAGAGCCAGTTCATTTGCCCTTTGGCAAGCTGCACAATCCTAGTGCAACCCCAGAAGAAGGGAATGGTGAACAACGTCTGAGTATTCTCTGGGTGGAAAAGCCTGAAAAAGTGTTGTATGCAGTCAAAATTGTCTTGATGGCATATGGTTATTTTAAATTTTAGACATGTTACTTTCTTGGCTTTTGAAAAGTGAACTGGAAAGCATAGTGACACAGAATTGTGGATATATGTCAGTGTAGATAAAAAAAATGAGCAGCCTAGATGCCCTAAGCACATCTGATCTTGCCCAATTTCGGAAGCTAAGCAGGGTCAGCCCTGGTTAGTACTTGGATGGAAGACCACCAGGGAATACCAGGTGCTGTAGGCGCCTGGAGTAGAAACTGGCAAACCACTCCAGTATTCCTGCCAAGAAAACTCCGTGGTCATGGGGTCACGAAGAGTCGGTCACGACTGTAACAACACAACACACAAACACAGAGATTTAAAAAAATGTACTTTATAAGAGTGGCTTCCAAACTGGAATAGCCTAGGTATTTTGGACCGCAACACTTATGGCATCTGGGAATGGCAATCCAAGAATAGAAGGTTGGAAACCACTGCCCTATAGTATCTATTAACTGCAGGCAAACCTTTAGGTAATTTGTTGTCACAGTTTGCAGACAATTATGTTGTCTACTTTGTGTTTATTTTGCTAACCAACTAGAGTGAAAATATTGCATGCCCAAAGACTGCCAGCTGGTTTCCTACTCCTGCAGCTAAAGCAAGCCTTACCTTAAGCCCTCTTACTAGAATAGCTGCAAAATTCATCAGCCCTGCAATACAGTCCATAGTACAATTACAGTCCAGTGTGCCTTTCTCTCAATAAGGCTCATTAGAATGGGACTGCACTCCTTCCAACACTTTGTTTTCATAATGCAACTTCAGTTAATGTTTTCCAATCTTTGGAAAATATACATGTATTACCATGTTAACATATTCATTGGCCAGAACCCTACTACATATTTCCACAACTTTCACGTTAGGAAGGTACACGTTAGGAATGTTTACACTAGGAAGTCAGCATAGGCATTTCCTGTCTGAGACTAAATCCAGCGGCTGGTGAGCAATAGAAGATGCCTACATTAGCTGCGTATGACAATTCACCCCTAAAAGCTTTACCAACAAAGTATGCCAGCAAGTGTAACAAATAGGATTGTGGTGATTTTTTTCACATTTGATTTCCTGTTTCCAAATTAAAGAAGTTTTGTGAGCTGTACACTCATTAACAATATACTCCAGCAGAAGTTTATTCCGAAGTGAGTCCTGCTCAGTTGTCTTCCAGGCATAGGTACTGTGTAAATGTGTCTCTCTTTGATTTAACATTTTAAGTTGTTTGGTATAATAATGTATTTGTTGTGACAATTCAGTAACTGTATTTGTAATTGTTACTTTACACAGTTTTAAATTATTTGTAATGATTCTATTGTCTCTCAGGTGTACTTTTTAGGATAAGCAGGATAAAGATACTAAGCACTACTACTAATGATAATGGATTGTTGCCTAAAGTATTTAAAAGCAAGTATAGAAACCTGGTTAAAATGGCAGCAAATTAGTCTGAGCAGAAGGTGTATGCATTCTGCTACCTCACTCCTCCTTCCCTTGGACACTGGATTTCAACGAAGACATCCCAGTTTGCTAAATCAATTTTGTGATAATGGTATGACAGAAGCTTGTGTGGGAGTGGTGGTTCGAGAAATGAGATGTGTGACTTGAGGATATAAGGGAAGGGAGCAGTTTGGTACACAACTCTTTGCTGGGTGTCTTCTAGCATGACAGAACAGTAATCGCAATTAAAAGCATTGAGCAACCTTTCTGGGTCTTTTTGTTTGCTTGCTTTGCTTGTCTGCTGATTCTTCTTAACAGCTTTTCCCTCATAAGAAAAAAGACTAAAGGAGCAAAGGGAAAATTCAGGACGCCCATCTATTGATGATAATATCTTAATTCCTGCCTACCACAGGAGATGAAAATCTAGGTTTCTGGGATGTTCTTTTTTTAAAAAACAAAACAAAATAAATTATTTAAAATTGTAAAGCAGATTTTGTTTTTATTTGTTGGGATGGTTTTTCTTTTACTTTATGCTTTTTAAAAAATGTTCTGCATGATAGTAGTTCTCATTTAAGATGAGTTACAGCTGAAAGATCTTATTAAGGAAAAGAGCCAGAATCCTACTGGGGATTTATGCTAGCATTAAATGTAATTGCATAGACTGAAATGGCAAATTGCCACTAATTAACTAGCTGCCATTCAGATTAGCTATTGTGCACCAAATTGCACAAGTGGCATTCAACCAGACACATTTGAGCAGTATTTCATTATTCTTTCTGTCTTCCTAAACACTCGGTACTCAATCCACAGCATATCATAAAAGTAAATTTAGTCCTCAGTGTGAGTTTTATGTTTGCAAAGATTCATCTGTCTGATCTACTTTGATTTGGATTCCTGCATTGAGCAGGGGGCTAGACTCAATGGCCTCATGGGACTCTTTCAATACCATTGTTCCATGGTTCTGTGGCTTCTAGTCCTGCTTTTCTGCTGTAACTAGAGTGGTGTGCAATTTGCATTTTGTGAAACACTGTATCAAGAAAATACAATTTTGAAAAGATTTTAATATTACTACATTCCATTTACAGTAATTATCTTTTAATGTTCTGTGTTAAACTTTTGTTGTTTATGTTTATGTTTATGTTTTGGCTTTTTCTTTGAGTTGCCTTGAGACCCTTTACTGGGAAAGGTGGGATGGAAGTTCAATAAATTAATTAAAACAATAAATATTAAATCTCTACAACTTGGTGTTGATCAATCAAGCCTTCTTCTCCTCCTCCTCCTCCTTCTCCTCCTCCTCTCTCTCTCTCTCTCTCTCTCTCTCTCTCTCTCTCTCTCTCTCTCTCTCTCTCTCTCTCTCTCTCTGACACTTGCAGACACTGGAAGAAAGTGTCAGTGTGTTCACAGACTATTGTTAGGAAGAGCACACTTTTGAGGGAAATCACATTATTAAATTGAGTCTAAGCAGCAGCAATTTAAATCATGATTGAAACCAATCTCACTGCCACAAAATCCTTACTGACTGGTGTGTTCTGAAACCACATTAAATGTGTAATATAGAAGCACAAATGGTCTGATAAACTGAGATTTATGGGCACAAAATTCTGGAGTCTGAACTGGATGGCTATGAAATTCAGATACCCAGTAAAATAAGCAACACAATGTTTTTTAGATTCCATCTTGTTGGTATGAAGCATATCAACAAAATTATTTGTACCCAGTTCCCCAAGGTATCCAATGCAATGTAGTTGGTAGAGTGATGAGCTATTGGAGACCAGGGTTTGAATCTCCACTTGGCCAAGGAAACTCACTGGATTTTGAAGGTCTTAGTTGCTAATAAGTTGATTCTAACTTGAGCACACATGGCTAAATAACTAGTACCCCGTTGTATAATTTGGAAATACCTCATTTATTTTCATTTTCTGATATAATTGCCATTCTGCATTCATATTTTAAGGTCTTACCCATAATAAATATGCAATTTGTTCTCTAAACGTGCCTAAATATTTTTTTCTCACACTACATACATTCTGCTATTACTTGGCTGGAAGGCTACGGATTCTTTGTCCCAGTTCTAGGTAGGTTCCATAACAGTTCTTCTGCTTACTATATTATGGATGAAATCCCGTTGCTTGAGGTAATGTTGCACTACAGTAAGCTAATTGAACTGAGGATGAGGCATGTGGGGATTGATAAGTCAATTCCTCCATACATTCCATTGAGGCAAATGGGCCAATTCTGTTTTGATTTACAACATTAATCAGTAGAACTTCACCCTATGTTGAGTCCCAGACCTACAGTACTCAGTATATTCAAAGCCACTTGGCATTTGCATGAAGATTTATGACAGAAGAAGCATCTCACAATATTAGGTCAGCAAACTTCACAACAGTCTTGTAGAGATGGTATACTTATCATTGCTGAATTGCATATTCAGGTGACAGCGCTGAGAAAACAGTGGCTTGTTAAGGCCACCTAGTGAACCTAAAGCAGAACTGAGTCTGATACCACAGACTTTGTTTCTATTGCACATTTAGCTACAGTGCTACAGCAAAAAAGGCATTCACACAAACCAGTAAGCCCCATCAGCATGCTATCAGAGATGCTGATTTGTCACCTTTAAAAAATCAAAATGCTTGCCTGATTTGCAGTCACACAACCTATAAGAAAATATCTGAAGAAACAGCTGCATTAGTCTGTTGCAGTATGTATGCAAAAGAAATGTGGGGAAAATAAAAGAAAGAAAGGTAGAACACTGTAGCATTTTAAAGACTAAAATGGATTTGTCTTAATGCGAGATTTTGTTGATCAACATCCATTTACTCAAACCAAATCAAATGAAAATGGAATACCAGGCAAGATAGCAGTTCTAAACAGGCAGATTAGGGGGCAAGTCATCTTAAAGGCAGTGATACTTGAACTGTGCAGGATTGGGTTGCAAGGCAATTTCTATCTTTGAGTCTTAATTGGTTGCCATAATATTAAAAGATGCTTCAATCTATCCTGCAAATGAATCCTAAATTTGCAGAAAATGTTGTAGAACCTGATGCATTTTTCTTAGAAGTAGCACTCCTGAATTGCTCAGATACTTAATTTCAAATAAACATATATTGGTAATCAAGCAGCATAAACCGTCTATATGTCTAATAAGAAAGACGTCCCACAAAATTCTGTGACATCTACTTATGGATAAATATATATATAGGACTGGAACCTTGGTCTCCTAAAGTTTCTTCCTAGGAGTTCCCACCCCCACCCCCCAAGGACGCATTTATTTCTACAGGAGTTACTGTAAGTAGCTAGACATTGTGAGTCAGGTTTCCTTTCCTTTGCAAAGATGCCATGGTGATTAACCTGTTTGTCTGTCCCTAAAAAGGAATTTGAGAAGCATGGGTCTATTACCTAAGAAGGCACTCACTGACCATTCAAGATAAAAGCAGAGATTATGCAACTTTCACTGCAAGGTACCACTGTAGGGTTAAACATTTGTCGCCTCATCTCTAAGCATTGTTGCAAGGGTAGCTTTTAGCTGGATTCATATTTAGTAGCCTACATTTCTCTCCAATTTAACTACAGTATATATGTAAATATCAGATCCTGGGGTTTTACTGCAGTGTAATGAGCATTAGATCAAGGTTGGAATGTACTTGCAAGGTCATGTCGCCTTAATAACATCCCATCAGACTTCGAAATAATTTTAGCCTTCAAAAAGCCATTTCAGATTCTGAACATGAGAACAAATCTGAGGGAAATGAAGAATATGCTTTACCTGCTCTTAGTAAAGAACAGAGCAAAATACATATGTCTCCATGGCTAAAGAGGGTTTGGCTGGGAAAAACCTAAGTAGAATAATTTATAACCCCACTGGATATATGTGTATATTTTTTTAAAATGTTATATAGGTAACTAGGGGCCGGAAGTGGAGGCAGAGAGAATAAATTTCTGAATATTTTTCTAGAAACCTTTTAGTTGCAAGTCACATGCACTCCTAAAATAATTTCCCTACAAGCATCCTGAAAAACACAATATGTTACTTCATGCTTTTCCTAGGTTATCATTCTAATAGAAGAGGAACTAAAACTACTGTCAAACACTGCACCAGAAGGCACACATCCTGCCTTTTTATAGGTATATAAACTACAGGATCCTCTATTTGTGAATGGGTGGTGGGGGGGGAACAATAATCTTTTCTGCAGAAATGTAAGTACGCTTAACTGTGATGTGTTGGGTCACAATCAATTCTCCACAGGGATACAGGCACAAAGAAAATATAATGATGCTACATTACTATGTATAACATCCCGGGCATCCCCAGGTTCTTGTGCTGTTTCTCTGGGGTTGGGAGGTTTGCCAGTGCCTCAGGACAAGCATGCAACATGTTCTTTGCAGGTAGCCATTTCTTCCAAAATGAAAGGAGGATGAACAAAGTGAAGGTTGAATGCGATTAAAGACCTGCTTGATCCCCAGTTCTAAATGATTATTTGCTAGGAAGGTGGTAGAACTAATACCCATGCCTAAGAATTATAATAACCATTTCCAAATGAAATTCTAGCCCCCAGAAACCTCCTGCAACAGACCTATGGGTTAATGTAAAACAGATCTGTAAATTCTCTGTTCATTACACACATGCCGTTCTTAGAACACGCACAGCCTCCTACTCTCTCTTTATCTACTTGTTCATTACAGTATTCCACGGGGAGAGCCTGAGAAGGAAAGAAACAAGCATCCTCAATATCTTTCAGCACCCTAATGTCACTAAGGCTGACTTCAGCCTTTAATGTCATAAGTAAAGCTGTGTAATCAAAAGGTCAAATTGCTGCAAGACTTTCCTGTTGTAAAGCCTTTTAATTCCTACATGTGACTACTGGGCATAAAGGAATTAGCAGATTTACTCTAAAACAGTGGGGTCCTGGGGTCCTTTACTTATTTATTTGCTTTTACCTGCCTTCCTGAAGGTTAAAGCATCAATTGCTAGATGCTCTGGTTCCAAAAGAATCATCTTATTAAGTTAAATGTAGCAATGAGCTAGTGAAACCAAGCTGCCCTTAAGTTTGTATTTAGAACCCCAAGTCACTAAGTCAAAGCCCAGAGAAGAAGAGATTGAGTGGCTGCTGCCTGGTACAAATCACACAGAGGAGCTGTCACTTCCTAAAGCAGAGATCAGATGCTAGGATTTCTCTTTACATAATGGGAAGAGGGGGCTGTTCTTGTGATGTTTGTTGAATCAATACACTCTGTACGAAATAGACACAACTTTACCGGGCTCCATTTGTGAGTACTTTGCCAGCCTTGGCTGGAACATTCTGAAGTAGTTCAGGCATCTCCACAGTATAGTTTTATGCAAGACCCATTATGTCCCACTTACCAAAAAACGAGATGTCAGAATACACCAGCTTCACTTGCAGCCCTACCTTTTTAAACTCACAAAGATGTGATCATTTTGTAGGTCAGCACTGCCCTTAGTTTCACATTATAAATACTGAATAAACTCATACCAGAGTTGCATTGCCTTAAAATGTATGAATGTCGAGGTGCACTGTTATCAGTCTTTAAACATGTCACTGTGTACATTTACAATTCTCTCTGCAGTTTCTTCACACTTTGAAAAAGCCAAGCCCCCCTCCCTATTTGAGTCTATGAACAGCAATAAAAAGAATATTCATTGCATTTTCTCATATATTTTTTAAAAACTGCTTTATACAAAAAAAATTATACTGCTCTGACTTTAAAAGAAAAAGCAGGGCTCAACAAAAATACAGTAAAAAAATAGATTTGCTTCTGGCTGTCACAGTTTTTGCAAGAAGCATGTTTCTCCCCCTCCGAGTGCATTCCGTAGAGCTGCATTACCTTCTCCCAGACCCAAGGACAGGAACTACAATCTAACGCATCACTCATCCCTCCAAATCTCCACACCATTTTACATCAGCTTCTGCCTCCGCGGGATGCAAAGTGCCAAATAAACAATCTCAAAATAGAAAAAAAAAGGGGGGGCGAGATGCGCTCCTTTAAAAAAAAAGGCATGCTTTGGATGCAGTTACTTACTTGGCTAAGACATCATCCCAAATCCAAAATTATTTGAATTACACAGCGAAGTAATCACTGTTCCGCATCTGTTAAAGGATTGATAAACTGAGCTACATTACAAGAGTCCCTCTGCAGACTGTACCATCCGGACCGAGCAGGTGGGGGGGAAGAAGGAGCGGATGTTTCCCACCGAGCATCTTGCTGAAGAGAGAGAGAGAGAGAGAGAGAGAGAGAGAGAGAGAGAGAGAGAGAGAGAGAGAGAGAGAGAGAGGCAGGCAGGCAGGGGAATGTTTACGGCTCGCCGTTGCCGACAGTCGGAGGAGATGGAGGAGGAGGCGGCGGAAGGCAAACAGCGGCGGCGGCGGCGGCACGGGAGGGAAGGCTTCGGCTGGCCAGGGAGAGAATGGATTGAACCACCATGTTGTTGTTTGTGGTTTTTAATACTTCCCTTGGGATGACAGAAGCGGAAGATGGCAAACTACCAGGAATCTGCCCCTTATGGGAGAAACCTTCAAGGACAAGGACTGTCAAGTTGTATCACTATCATTGGAGAGTGTGGGGGGGGGGAGGAGGAGGAGGAGGAGGAGGAAGGCAAAGGGGGGGGGAGCGAGAGAGAGGGAGGAAGAATGTACAGTACGGCTAGAGCGGAGGGGAAGGGGGAAAGCCGGTGCACTCCTGCTGCATCTCCACAGAAGTGGAGAGCGAGACTGCAGAGGCTCGTGGTCGCCTGTTATTAGGATTTTTTTCCACTTAAAATTTCAGCAGCCCACGGGATCTTCTTCCCTTTTGCATTTCACCGATCGCCTGATTTTACCTCGAAATGAAGCGCGTGTACATTTACAAAGTTTTACAACTAAATAGGGCTCAGTGTTTGGGGGCTCAGACACATCTGCAGGCGCATGCATCATGATCCCATTTCTGGAGGGGGTAGATGTACCATGATTTGTATAATTTAGATTATCTTTGAATGTCCTGCACAATTTCTGCCCCATTCCCCTTTTAAAAATAAAACATGTTGCAAAATAAAATCCTTGTTGCAAAGCATGTTGCAAAATTAATGACCAAAATGGATTTTAATATCTCTAAATTGTTGTGGTACAGGAGTATGACGTGAACACACCCTTCTTCAAAAATCTAAATCTAAAAATATTACTAAGTACTTCTTTTGTTTGCTGGTAATTTGTTGGTTCTAGCCACCTTGTTGATTCAATACATTTTCAACTAATATCTGAAATGGTTAGATAATAGGAATTTGTCTGAGAACAAAATAGTCTTTTTTAAAAAATAAAACTCTTTCAAGGAAAAGCAGCAGTTTCCTGCATGTCCAAATAGTGTGGTAAGAAATAATTAAATTGTGATGGAGTGACAATGTAAACTATTATTAAACTTGCTGACATGGGCATATTTATACTCAGTAGTTGGGCTGCCTGACTTTACTGGGTTCAGAGGGCAGACAGGAATCCTGTGACTTTGCTCATGTAAAATACTACACAGTTCAAAGCAGGAAGCCTTTCTAGAGTCTTAGTGACAGGAGTGCTTAGTGACTGGGCTGCATCTTGGACAGAGCAGGCAATTGCAACAAAGCACACCTCCCTGAGTGCTAACAGGAGTAGCTGTATGGATGCTCTGTCATCCTTGCTTACTTGCTGCTCAGAATATCAATTCAGCCAGTTACACCAAAGCCTGCACTGCAGTGCACCAAAATGGAAGCTTAAAGGGGTGGAGGGGGGAAGAGAAGCCTAATGTTTCTGATGAAGAAATATAACACCTTTGTCAGTCAGTTAGGAAAGGAGGAAAAGTTTTAAGTACAAGGGTGGTTTTTTGTTTGTTCGAGGATTTTTTTGTAAGAGAGAGAGAGAGAGAGAGAGAGAGAGAAAGAGAGAGAGAGAGCTGCACTTATAAATAGAAAAGTCATGGAACACATCCTTGTGACATCATAGGCAGTGCAATTGTATTGCATTTAAATAAAATGCTGCTTCTTGCTATGAAAAACCTGACAATTTTGATTACATCAATTATAGTACTCAACCTGCAGATTCATGATGTAGAGGAAGAATTGTTTGGAGTGGTGACTGTTTGGAAGAATTGTCTGGAATGGTGAACTTCCAGTGGCTATTCCAGCTGCTATTCCAGGTAAATTGTGGCCAACCTCTTGTCTTCCCCTCTCAGTGTCATGGCCACATTTTGCTTTTGTTAGTGTGTTTTTTTTTTTTTTTTTTTTTTTGTTTTTTTTTTTTTTTTGCTGCATCAAGTAATGTCTAGCAATGGTCTTAACCTCCCTTGAACCAGATTCTAGGATAATATCTGAAGGCTATTAATTGGTATGATATAATTCCATTTGTCAAATTTCTCCTCTCCTTTGAACGAGAGCAAAATCCCCTCTTTATGGCATCGCTTTGCAGTAACAACAATCAACCCACCAAAATGTGACAAGGGAATACACACAAACGGTGTGTGCAGAGATGCACTGAATCTTGGATTCATATAGTGAAGAGCATAAATGGAAAAACACGAAGATAATTTCTAAATTAATTACTGAAGAGCTATTCTAAGATGATTCTTTCCACACGGGTATTCCCAGAGCTCATTTACAGCCGGGCCTCCAATCCACTGTGCCACATAATGTGATGATCGAGCTATTAACCTTGTTGCTCGTATCACTGCTCAGATGGGGGTTGGGCTGCCTCTCCCAGTACTATGTGCAACTGGCAGTGTTATTGCCTTCATTGTAGTGCTGTGAGTCATCACATTGTCACCTGGGTAACAAGGGCCAGCTAACATTACCAAACACAATCCCATCAAGGTATGCCTTCTGAAATAAGAATCCAGCATATTTTGTTCTAATGGCGAACTCTAGACCAGTAACTCCAGAGGCATGGCTTTTCATTTCTACAGTGGTGATATATAGTCAATTTCCCTTCCTGACTTTCCCCAAGGTTCATAAGTTAAAAATTCTTCAGACTCCTTTCAGAATCTGCTGCCAAAATCCAAAATGAACTGCACTGTCTGACAGGCTGCAAGCGAGGATGCAGTAACCATAATAATTAGGAAGATTCCATTTGCTGCAGGATTGAATGTTTAATTATACTGGGCAAAACCCATGAAAGTCTCCTTGAAAAGCTAGCTAAGCAAACATGCATATAGAACAGTCACAATAGATACCTGTCAAACTATGTATTGTACGCTCACATTAGTAATGAAACCGCACTTTCTTCAACTTGTTGTAGAGTGACAGGTACAAATCAGTAACATAACAGCTTCCTAACAACTTCAACAGGGAAGCTGGCTGAGTTGTATTATGAGTTAGAAAACTGAATTTCTCTTGCTGTTGTTTTTCTTAATGACCTACTGCCCTGTCGGAGCTGCTTAGACACCCTAACCACATCCGATCTCACCTGATTTCGGAATCTAAGTACTTGGATGGGAGACCACCAGGGAATACCAGGTGCTGTAGGTGCCTGGAGTAGGAACTGGCAAACCACTCCAGTATTCCTGCCAAGAAAACTCCATGGACATGGGGTCATAAAGAGTCGGTCATGACTGTAACAACACACACACACACACACACACAACACACACACACACACACACACACACACACACACACACTGCCCTGTCTGACCTGACTTTTCTCTTGTTGCCTCTTGTTCTTTCTTTCCTTTCTGATGCAGGCTGGGGGGTGATTATGAGAAATCACTGGCATATTTTCTTGCTTTATGTACCCCAATTTCTCTTTCTCAGCTGATTCTTCTAGCTTACTTTAGGAAATCCTGGGATCCTTGCATAGTGAGAGAAAATCAGGGGGAAATGTAAAGAACAGAGCAAACTTAAATGGCCCTCATCCCATTTTATCTCTTCTCCCAGTTGCAAGCAGTTTTTCTCTATGCCACATGACATGCTCAGGGAAGAGAAAGAAATGGTTGCGAATGTTTCTGTTTCCCTTTTGTCTCTGTTCCTCTTTTCCTTCTAGTCCTCTTAAACCACTTGAGGAAACGTGAAGACAGAAGAGAAGAATGGCAACTCATGGCTAAGAGGATGCCAAGCAGGTTTGATATAGGATGCTTTTACACGACCCCTAAAATCCGAGGCAAAGGGTTCCCAGAGCCGGAGCTTTAAAATGTTATCCCACCAGCTCCGGACTTTAAAAAAAATTAAGTACGACCACGCCCACCTAAGCATGTCCCAATGCACTTTTCAGGTACCTGGCCTCCAGGAGGTAAATAATCTTTTGATGTACATTGTAAAGTTGTGAATCCCGGGCTCCCTCGCTGTCTGTTTGTTTTTGTCCCTGCCGCCCCTTTAAGAGACAAGAATCGCTACGGGGTGGCTCGGGGCTGCTCCGACCAGCAGACAGAGGTGACCCTGCATTTTTGTCCCCCTTTTTTCTCCCTCCCCTCACGCAGACAGGAACAATGGAGTGTGGAGGGGTGGGAACACAGGAAGAGCGACAAGCCCCCACAATCTCTGGTCCGAATTTAAGTTGCCTTCTGATTTGGGGGTTGTGTAAAAGTGCCCATAGTGATCAGCTCTGGCCACTCTAGCCCATGGTTCTTTGCTCTTTCTTTCAGATGCTATTGTAAGAGTTGTCCCATCATGTCCTCCACATGTGACAGGCAGTGGGTTGGGATATTTGCTCCCTTGTGCTGCCATTGTGGGTTACCTATGCTAAATCTCATCTAAAATTCTAAAGGAACTTCACAGTCATTTCATGGTTGTTCACAGGATATGTCAAAGGCTTCTTGTTCTCCTGAACATAATCTTCATGAAGTCCTCACACAGTTCATCTCTCTGCATTTAATACAGGTTGTTATGTAGCGAGTGGTACTGTTCAACAGTTTGAAGTGTCTGGCTATAGAGCCAGGGGGTGACCATTCAAATTTCCACTCTGGGAGATCTTGAACAGAGATCATCTCGTTGAGATCACCCAGAGCATTTGCAGTTGATGGGGTTATGTGTTCTGCTGTCTGCATAAACTTTGGAAGCATCATTGTCTCACAGTACGACCAAAAGGAAGAAAGTTAGACCTTTCTAGAACATCATGGGAGGGTTGCCAGAAATCTGGAATAAACTTGACAGTGTGTAATTATTTAATCCTTATTTTGGGAACAGTTTGAGGATAAATCACAAAGCTACAAAAATCTGAGATCTATGGAGGAATATTGACATATCAAAATAAATAAATGTATACTTTATATCACCAATGGCAGCCTCCTTCTCCCTCAGAACAACAATAGAGTTATGGTGAATTATCACTAGATTACAGCAAGGAGATTCCTTTTTTTAGTATTTGTCTTTTCTTGCTGCAGACTATCCATAATCCATGAAGCCAAGATGCCTTTCTGGGTAAGTTATGTCCACTCCTGTCTCCCATTCTGAGAACCACAACCAACTCAACAGGATAAACTGAACCACAACAGTAGTTACTATATCAGTGGTGAACAGAGTCCCAAAGTTGGGATGAGTTGGCACTGGCATCAGTGCTGGGACCTGCCCACCTGACCTTACTGGTTAGAAGTACCATGCTCATGCAGGCACTTACAGTATAATGCAGGAAGCCAGAAAGTTCAAACAAGGCACCTACGGAACAAAGTCCATGAAATGGGCATGAGCCATTTGTTTATGGATTCACATTCATCAGTTATTAATGCCTCATTGGGTCAAACTTTAGGGCTGACTAAGAATAAGTATGAAGACCACTCTTATTAAAGCAAAACTACCAATTTAGAAAATGCCATACAGTAGGTTAACATCTTAATAACTGATAAGTTGATACCTACACTCACTTTTCCAAAAGGGCTAGGGAGAAAATGCACATTTTCATGCACAAGAACATGAGGGCAAATAAAGAGGTAATGTAATGATCTCATTCTTTTGTCATTTCTCTGCATTAACTGCAATTAGTGGCACATATTTCTGGTTTAAACAACAGGCTCTAACCCAGAAGCAACTATTTCCACATTCCTAATGCAACAATGTATAAAACAACACATGTATTTTGCTGGAAAATTAGAGCAGGAGGCAGCATTCAGTATTTTCACACAACTTTTGGGCGGTTTGGAACACATTTTTAAGTGCTAACATGAATAGACAAATGTGCATATAAAACTCAAGATTTCTATTACTCAGAAAACAAGCTTCAAACAGTAGCTACAAAGAATAAAACACACAAACTTAGAAAAAAATATATCTGGAAACATTCTTCTAACAATATAAACAATGAATGCATGGATGTTTATTTGCTATAATATTGTAACTATACTTATTACTCTTTTGTAAGGGCAGCCAATTATTGTCATCATTAACATTACAGTGGTACCTCGCATAACGACCGCCCCGGATAACAAATTTTTCAGATAACGACTGCAAATTTCCAGGTATAGGACTGCCTCTGATAACGAATTTTCCCTATGGGCTGCCTCGGATAACGAACCACAATTCTAGGTATAGGTCTGCCTCGGATAACGAATTTTCTCTGTGGGCTGCCTCAGATAACGAATCTTCCTATGGGCTGCCTCGGATAACGAATTTTCCCTATGGACTGCCTCAGATAATGAATTTCCAGCATGCATCAGTAAAAAAGAGCTATCCCGGGTGGCATTGCTTCTGTACCTTTAAAGTGCACTTTATAAAGAGTTTTGAGCAAAAAACCAGGTGTCTGTGCCTTTTTCCTAGGCTCCGGAATGGATTAATCTGTTTCCCATTCATTCCTATGCGAAACCGCGTTTCAGATAACAACGTGATTCGGATAATGACTAACCTCGGAGAACGAATTACCGTCGTTATCCAAAGTATCACTGTATTATCATTTCGTATGTCACATTTTCTTAGTTCTTCAAGTGCTTCATTTACTGTATGTGAACAATGATGGCAATAATTGAATAAAGTGTACTAGTATTATGGTGCCATTTCACAGATGGGAAGATAATGCAAGGGATTGTGTTTAACACAATCTGCTGGTCATCCGTGGTGGATAAAAATTAAGAGTCAGAAATGGAAGACATGACTAATCATTGGCTGTTGATATACTCCTGCTTCCTCTTGGGTTTTCTGGTCATAAATGATCAGACAAGCAGATCATCACCATTCAAGTTTTTATTATGGAGTAGAGATCCACTCGGTGAGCCATTACAAATAAATATTTCCCCATGCAGAACCATTTGAATGCAGCTATCTTTCTCTTGAATTAATTATCTCATCTGAATGCAACCTTATCGTAAGAAAGAAGAGATTCAACTTTCGCCTCTTATGTGCCATTAACGTATAGTAATCCTTTTCAGAGTTTTCCAGATAGAGAATAGTTAGAAGTGGCTTACCAATCCCTTCTTCTTGGGGCATCATGCGACTCAGCAATTTGTCCAAGGCTGCACAGCAGTTGCAAAATGTTTCACATCACTTATTCCTCATGCGACAATACAGGCAGAGATCAGGTTCCCCGTGCTTATTTTTGATATATTACACAGT
Source organism: Phrynocephalus forsythii (assembly GCA_029282475.1). Taxonomy (NCBI): domain Eukaryota; kingdom Metazoa; phylum Chordata; class Lepidosauria; order Squamata; family Agamidae; genus Phrynocephalus; species Phrynocephalus forsythii. The sequence continues at coordinate 130,030,987 of JAPFRF010000011.1, read as the reverse complement.
CACAAAAAGCTAGGAGCTGTTGCAGCAAAACCTGCAAAGATTCTGATCACACCTTCAAGGCTAGCACACCTTGTTTTCTCCTTGTCATTTCTCTCACAGCCACCATTTGGCAATGGCCTCCTACACTGTTCCGTTAAAATCAAAACTGTATAGCTCTCAGCATTCATAGTGGTGTGCCAATCTCAAATTACCTTCATCAACAACAAACCAGCAGTATATTTCTTGGAAAAAGAAAAATACCAGCTGAGGACCCGTTACACTTATCAAGGCCATCCTCCTTTAGTACTTCTATCTGAAGAATGCCCCCCACCACCACCACCACCACACCTTTGGCCATGGTATTTAAAATAGGGTGCCTAATGCAACTGGACCAGAAGAACAAAAATCTAATTAGCACTTCCCTGAGAAAAAAGATTTTACCATAAAAGCAACAGTTATTTGCACTAATGTGGCAACTGCTTTAGTCATTAATGGCACCATGCCTCTAGCCTTGAAGATAGGTAAGTAATTTGCATACAGTTTAATTGGTGTGCATCAATAGGATGGGCCCTGTGTTTGAAGAATTTGCCCAAGTCCTGAGATTGGCCACTGAGGCCCTTCTCTCTCTCTCTCTCTCTCTCTCTCTCTCTCTCTCTCTCTCTCTCTCTCTCTCTCTCTCTCTCTCTCTCTCTCTCTGGAACACACTGAGGTTCCCACTGGGGCACTGAGGGCCATATTTTGCTGCCTTTTAGATTAACACTAACCCTGTCCTGTTTTCCTAAGCCTTCTGCTCACCTTCCAGTTAACACCATAACTTTCAGAGCACCTGCTCAGAAAATGATAATCATATACCATATTTTTCACTCTATAAGATGCACCCCCCCAACAGTAAGAAGAAATGTCTGTGCATCTTATAGGGTGAATACACCCCCACCAGAGCCTCCAGAGCGGTGGCTGTGGATGCCTCTGAACCCAGTGCAGGTCCCACCCCTAGCTGAAGCCCCAGTGGAGGCTTCCCAACCCAGCTGTTTAAAAAGATTACCTTGCATTATTGATTCCCCCCACAATAGAGTAGAGAGAGAGAGAGAGAGAGAGAGAGAGAGAGCAAACAGCCCTACCAGAGACTGTAGAGATGAGAAATGGGCTAGAGAGTAACCACCCACGATGATGACCATAGAGTTGCTCTACAAGACAGGAAGAATGTGAATCCAGGGGAGAGAGAGCTCTCCCATTCAACCCGTCTTGAAGCTCTATGGTCATCATTGGGTGGTTACCCATTTTTCATCTCTATGGTCTCCGGTAGGGCAGTTTGCTCTCCCTCTTCTATTCTATGGAACAAATCAATCATGCAAGGTAATTTTTTTAAAACAGCCAGGTCAGGAAGCCTCCACTGGGGTTGCAGCTGGGGTTGGGACTTGCACCGGGTCTGGAGGCCTCGGCAAGGGCTGGGAGCTTCCCAGCATGTAGACCCGGGAGGGGGCTGGCATGTCTTCACATTTTACTCTCCAGCCACACTGCTCTGGGCCTCCCAAGATCAGCATGGTTGGAAAGTAAACTGAGTTGCACCTCTAAAACTAGGTGCATCTTATAGTCCACTGCATCTTATTGAGCAAAAAAAAAAAAAAAAAAGGTACAGTTGTTAAATGTAAAGTATTTTTCATGTATAAGACTATATTTTTCTCTACAATTGTTAGACTAAAAATTGAGGGTCATCTTGTACACAGAAGTAAGCCAAAGAGAGTACCATTTGGTTGTGAAACTGTAATTTTGGGTTGGAACAGTTGGGGTTGTCTTATACATGGGAGTGTCTTATAGATTGAAAAATGCAATAGTTATTTGAGGCTATAATTTACTTTTTGTTATTATACCTATGCCACTTCACCTTGGACTTTAAAATTGTCTTCAGTGTTTTAAATTTTACATTAATTTTTGTCATTTTATTTTAAATGTGTTGTTCGTTGCCTTGTCTATTTGGCAAAAACTGATGTCGTTCCTATGTCTCATTAAGTAGCCTCCAACCTACAGTGGTCTCATGAATGAGAGATCTCCAGTATGTCCTGTTCTCCAGTGGCCCTGCTTAGCTCTTGTAAACTCAAGCCTATGGCTTCCTTGATCTTGTATCTGGACTTCTTCTTCTTCTTCTTCTTCTTCTTCTTTTGGCTGTCTTCAGTCTGTCCCAGCATGATCACCTTTTCAATAGAATCTAGATTTCTCATGATGCGCCCAAGTGCTTGACTGCAGCAGTTACCATTTTTGCCTCCAGAGATAGTTCAGGCTTGATGTGATCTAGGACCCATTTCTTCGTCTTCCTTGCAGTCCAAGACTGCTGAAAAGTATTCCTTTAGCATCCGATTTCAAATAAATCTCTTCCCTCTTCCAGCCCTCTTTTCTGTTAAACAAATTGAATTTTCCTGTCTGCTTTCAAACTCAAACATTTGCAAATATTTAAAACATTTAAAATATTTATATATTAAAAACTTGTCAATGCTTCTGTTCTGCGACTATTGTTGTTACTAATTTTGTACCTACAGCAATACCTTGGCTTAAGATTAACTTGGTTTAAGAGTGCTTTGCAAAACAAGCACATATTTCTACTAAATTTAGTCTTGATCAACAAGCAACGTCTTGAAAGACAAGCACTGGAGCAGATCACATGATCACAAATGAGCCAATGTGGCTCTCTCTGCCTCTGCCTCTGCTGGATTGTAGGTGGTTTTCTGGAACATTCCATTTCAGGCAAGCCTCAAAAGGAGGGAAGGAGAGAGGAAGGCAGGTTTCCCTTGCTCCAGCCATGAAGGTTTTCAAAGAAGAGTTCAGGTTTTTCTGACTCTATAGTACTGTATATATTTACTGTATTTGTTTTCAACATCCTTTCTTATCTTACAAACAGTTTCTAGTCATGGGGCAGCTAGTCAAGTGTGTGTAGGGCTATGAATTGCACTTTATTATTGTCACACTAAAAACAAAAAGTAAAATCCAGTTGTTAGTCCCAATCAGAGCAGATTCCACATCCTGGTGGATAAAATATGGGGTGGACGTGGATGTCTAGCCAACTTCTTTTGTGAGTTTTTGCATTTAGTGTGTACACTATGTGGTTTATTTATTTATTTATTTATTTATTTATTTATTTATTTATTTATATAACGCACCATCTGGCACCAATGCCACTCTGGGCAGTTTACAAAAATGGGACCTCAGAATGAATCATCTGCATTTCCATTATTTCTTATGGCGAAAACTATTTTGATTTAAGAGTGCTTTTGGTTTACAACTATGCTTCCAAAATGGATTATGCTTGTAAACTAAGGTATTACTGCAATTGAAATCTTCTATCTGGGAGTCACACCTTACAATGACTTCCATCAACTTTCAATCCACTCATTTGAAAGAATATGCTTTTAAATACATGAAAAAGAATTCCTTGCTATGGCATCACCTTTGAAAACATTTTGTCTGCCTTTGGGGGGGGCTGGGGGGGGGATACTGAACATCCTCACTGGGAATGTGCCACAGTATCAAACCCTGACCTGATCACAAGCAACAACAGAAAACAAAAATCAGGCACCATAGCAGCAATGCTTTCATGAAAAGTCTCAATTCCTGCCGCTGGTTGTCACTCACTGATCGTATCAATTCATGTGGATAGCAGGGGGGAAACTGTAACTTCAGGGACCTACCAATACCTTTCATGGGACAAATGCCCCATCTGGAGGAGCTCTTTGTTTAAAATAAGTGTGCCAAGGCTTCTATAACACTGACAAACTTGTACTAATAATCCTGTGTCCTTTCACTGTTTAATTCCATGCTCTTCAAAGGTATTAAAACTGGGACAATTACTATGTGACCTGTAAGGTAATTTTGTACAGCCTACAGAGATTTGTTAGAATGCTGAAAATTCTCCTGTCTTGGAAGCAAGTTGGCTAAAGTAGGATGGCCCACAAACATTTTATTCATATTTTCCGCATATCTCACAGTCTCCAATGTAGGCCCCTGGTGCATGGAAGAAAGACAGGCCACAACTGAGGATCACATGCATTGAGCAAAACTGTCTGGTGAATGGGTACGCCTTCCTGACAGAAAGAGTATTCATGTCCACCTTGAAAAGCATCTTTCTGAGACTACTTCATTGCATCCAGAAGACTGTTACTACTGCCGAACAGCGAGTAATGCATTTTTTAGGCAAAATGCTTACAAGAGTCACAGCTGAGGTCCAAGGGCTGCTGGGTGAAATGGAGTAGCCAGTTCCATTTCCATTGCAGCTGGGCTGGAGTCTGTGCTGAAACACCCTTGGTCACCCTCATGGATGGTTTAGGAAAGGCAAAGAGTTTTATGACTTTCATGCAGATGCAAAGAACTGACAGACTAATGCTGCCAAAAGAATCAGCGCTAGTCTTAAGCTGGGCTTGATGGCATTTGGGATCCATTAGAGTGCCCCAGTCCTCTGTGAGTACCACTGCAGAATCAAAGATGCCGAAGAGCAAGAGCAGCAAATAAGCATGGAATAAAAACAAATGCAGGTCCTGCACCCTAACAGAAAAGCTCCACAATCTGTGATTTTGTGCGCTAATTCTTCTATACCACTAGAGGCCCAGTGGCCTTTTACCAGCTGCAGCCTTTTCTGCACGGAGGTAGACGGTCCATCATGATCAATGCCTTAGTAACCTCCAGGTTGGATTACTGTAATACATTATACATCAGGCTTCCCATGAAAATGATCTGTCAATGAGTACAGAATTCAGCAGCTAGAATTCTGTCTGTGAAAGCAGGAGGCACATAGCATTCATTCTGAAATAATTACACTGGCTGCCTACAGTATTTGTTTGCTCAAAACTGCCTGCATGCTAATCTATTAAGATAACAAAATTATTCCTTTCTCCAGGTGTCTTTCTTATGATATTCTGAACGTGCAAAGGTAAAGGCATTTTCTCTCACAGTTTTCCAGCACTGGACTACCCTGTCTGGAATACAGCCTCAACTTTGCCCCCTTTATGTTGCCAAATTAAAATGTTTTTATTTGATTGTACTTCCAAAACTGTTAGTAATTTAATCTAATAGTTTGTTTGTTGTGGTATTTTTAATTAATTGAAGGGTTTTTATTTAATTCTTATTATAGTCAGGGTTTCTCCTTCTTTTGCAGATTACTTTCATAATTTTACATTTGAATTAATGACATTTAATGCAAAGAAACTTGAAAGTATCCAACTTACATACTGCCTCATAGCACTTAAAACACTTTCTGGGCAGGTTACAATATAATTTTTCAGGCTACACGTTGGCCCCTAGTGAGCTGGCTACTCAGTTTGGTGACCTCAGAACTATGGATGGCTGAGTGAACCTTGAGACAATTACTTGGGATTGAACCCTGAGTCATGAGCACACTTTTGGTTGCAGTACAGCAACTGAACAGCTGTGCCAGAAGTAAAAACTGACCAATGCTCAAATGCCAACACAGACTTATAGCTAGACTGTATTCCAGAATTATATACTGTACAGTACATTTTTTGTGTGCATGTCTTGCAGTACTTTTTTGTGTGCATAACTTGCCCAAATAGTTCATCCATTCTACAACTGCCCTTGCTGTTAAGGTTATAGGACCATTGATACCTCTCTCTGTGTGTCAGATATGACCAAGCTTTATATTTAAAGCCCAAACTGAGAACAGCTTCATTCTGTCTTTATTAAAATGCCATATAATCAGACTGATTTTCAGAAAGAATGACTCGTTTCAGAATAGGACAATTCAGGCTGAAGCATTGTAACACACTTATAGTCACAGCTGTTCTTTTGTGGACCCATTTGATGAGTCCTAGTATTGATGGCAATTTACCATCTCTGTAGACCTCTTTACAGCCATACATATAGGTTAATTGTATACACAGATGTTTTAAGCTCCATCGTATAAAACTAAGCTATTCCTCCATTCAGACATTTTACAGGACTCTTGAGGGTATTAAAAAGAAACTGTGCAGTACTGACCTATACAAAGGAGCATTATATTTATAGGGCTCATCTGCTCAGAAAGCAGATTTTACACCACAGTTTCCATCAGAATGAGTAATGAGTTGATCCAAAGAAATACTGGGCACAGTTCAGACAATGAATTAAGCATTGTAAAAGTCCCATTGTTTTCAACTGAAGAGCTAACATTCTCCCAAAGAAATCAATGTGACTTATATTTTATTGCCAAGGATAAAGTAATAATTGTGTGCCACCAAGTTAATTATGGGGACCTTTTTCAGGGTTATACAGGTGGAGAACACAGTAATACATTGGTTTATGGGCATGATTCATTCCGGAAGCATGACTGTAAACCAAAAGACTTGTACAGTGGAACCTTGACTTACGTCATTAATCCGTTCCAGTGGTCTAGACTTAAGTCAAACATGACTTAAGTCAAACGAACATTTCCCATAGAAAGTAATGGGAAAGCGGATTAATCCGTTCCAGATAATGAAAAAGACCCCTGAAAACAGCAATTTAACACAAATTTGACTGGGATAGGAGATTCCTTCTGGGGATGTAAATGAAATGTCTCTTCAAAGAGAGGAGGAGGAGGCAGTGGAATTATAGTCCACAAGTTATATGCCTCCACTTTTTAATGTTCATAGCAACAATGTCTAACATTTAAGTTTTACTGATTTTTAACCTGACGTTCCAAGTAGACATGGGCACGACTCGGTGAAATTGTCGTTTGCATTTTCGGTTATCATTTCCGTTATGTAACGGAAACGGTAACGATAATTAAGCCGTCAGAACCCGAACTCGAATCGAAAAAAGAAAAATTTGGTCGGGTTTTCTGTTTCCGTTTGTGGCATCACGGCAATCGCGCAATGCGAAGCACAGAAAAAGTTTTTTAAAGTTTTTTTTAAAAAACCCTGACTCCCGGCCAAAAAAGCAAGCGAAAATATGCCTGCCTGAGGCTTTGCCACCTACCAGAGGGGTGGTTTCTGGGGGGTCCCCGGCCTTCCCCCCCTCTTCTCCTCTCCTGGGCTGCTTGCACCAGGCTGGGGGGGGTCATCCTCGTTGTCTCGCCATTCCATGCGGTGGGGGGATCCAAAATGGCGACCACAATTTTTCTTTTGAAATCGTGGTCAAAAAACACACCAAATCACCACAGAAACATGTGAAATTTATTTATTTTAAATGCCTGAATTTTAATAGTAGCAGCAGTGGGGTTTTTTATAGCAATAAAACGTCGTATTGATTTTATTTTATTTTATTTTATTTTATTTTATTTTATATTTTTTTTAAACCTGCCCATTTGGGCTGGGCATGGGATGGGACCATGCAAATTGTTTGAACCATTCCACCAATGGCATCGCCAGGTTTTTGACTGACACTTCTGGATGTCTCGGAGGGCATAAAAAGCCGAGGCACCTTCCAGAAATCACAGTCGGGTGTATGGATGTGGTTGAGGGAGGAGGGCTGGCTGCTGGTGCTGGTGTGATCCAATCGAGATTGAGGAGGGAGGCTGGAGGCTTTAGGATTTAAGTTAGGCAGGCAGGGAGGGAATTGAATTTAGAAAATAATTTCTTTGATTCCCTGCAGCTTTGTCTGCTGAAGGGAATAGCAGTTTATTCTTTATTTCTTCTCTGGCAGTTTGTGAGGATTTTTTTCTGATATTGGATAAAGGGGGAGGTTCGACTGGAAGTGGGAGGTGTGGATTTATTTTAAAAATATATTATATACTACCATTTATTTTCTATTTTCCCAACTTCAATTTGCTTGCACACACACACATTTGGGGTGCAAGCCAAGAACAGAACCTCTATCCTAAGTGATATCCTAACTGCCCACTTGCCCGTCCGCCCGCGCTGCCACCCGCCTGTGGCCCGCACCACCTGTGGCCCGCTCACCCGCCCGCGGCCACCGGCCGCCCGCTCGCCCACCCCCCTGCCCCGCCCGCCGCCTAGGGCGCAAAAACACGTAGCGCCAGCCCTGATTGCAGGATGCCGCTATGCTCTGGGAAGTCAAATTGCGCTAAATCGCGGTGGAAACGACCAACGACAAACGGAAACGACAATCTTTGAAAAATTTCGCGACAAACAGAAACTACCCGAAATGGACCCGTTCCGACAAGCGAAAACTCGAAACGTCATTTTTTCTGGTCGTGCCCATGTCTAGTTCCAAGTTCTGAACAGCTCTATGCTTACCATTAGAGTCCCACAACTTTACAGCTCCCCAACTAAAATGCTTCCATTGTGGACCAAACTTCTGCAGCCAGATTTTTTACAAGACTGAGCCGACTGTCTAACCAGCAAGGCCAGCCTCGAGCTCCCGGCCCTTCTTCTCCTCTGGCAGCAGCGGCGGCTTCAGTGAGGCCGAGGACCAGCTCCAGGTGCTCTGAGCTGGCCTCGCCGAAACTCCCGGTGCTGGAGGAGGGGAAGAAGGCAGGAACAGTTTGGAGGCGGCAGCTGCGATGCTGGGTTGTGGCTGCCGCCCAATTCCGGTGCCTTGCGCCGGGGCTCCGAGATGTAAGTCAAAGCCTGCGACTCAAGTCAAACAGGCCCCTTCTTGCTGCAAGCCAAATATGATGCAAGTCAAGCAGCATGTAAGTCAAGGTTCCACTGTATATCAAAGCAAATTCCCTTTAAGAAATAATGGAAACTCAGATGGGCTCCCATAGACCATATACTGTACAGACAAAATGCCAAAACTCCCAAAAGAAGATGGCTAGAAGTCCACATCCACACCATGGTTTAGGTACCTGGCTGCAGAATCTGCTGTGCTTGGGACTAACAACTGGATTTTACTCTGTATTTTTAATGTGACAATAATAAAGTGCGATATGTAGCCCTATATACACACTTGACCAGCTGCCCGATGACTAGAAATTGTTTGGGGGGGGGAGAATGTTGAAAATGAATTAAATATAAATATAAATATAGATATAAATATAATAAAGCCCTAACCTTTGAAAACATTTTCAGCTAGTGCAAGGGAGACCTCCCTTCCTCTCTTCTCCCTCTGCTTTGGAGGCTGCCTGAGATGGAATGTTCCAGACAATCACCCACAATCAAGCAAGGTGGAAGTGAGGGAGAGCCACCATTGGCTCACTTGTGATCATGTGACCTGCTCCAGTGCTTGTATATGAGGTCACTGCTTGTTGATCAAGGCAAAATTTAGAAGAAATGTTTGCTTTTTTGCAAAACACTCTTAAACCAAGGTATTACTGTACTCAGAAGTAGTTTCCCATTCCCTTCTTCTGGGGACATCTGGGACTGTACAGCTTGCTCACAGCTTTCTCAAGGCTGCTTCTGCTGGGAAAGCTGCACAATCACACTTCTAAATGGGAACCCACTGGAGCAAGTGGGAGAAGGAAAGCTGGGGTGACATTTCTAGATGCCCTTTAAAATCTCAACATCAGTTAGCTTTGGTTTTCATTCACTGTTGTATGCAATCATATGCCACCATATCACCCACAATCCAGCAAGGGGGGAGGGAGGGAGAGCCATCATTCTATGATTCCAGTTGGTGTGATCCTTTGGTCTGTTGTGCATTCATTTCACCTCAAAGTTTATTCCTACTGTTTATGCTGCTTTTTCAGCATGCTGGAGCACTTAGCACATAAGCCATCACTGGTGTGTGAAAGGCTATTTTTTCCGCTAACATAATGCAACACTTCCTTGTTCTGCCCTTTTTTATTCCATGTTGCAAAAATGTATAGACCTTTTGTTTGCATGCTCATCTCTTGTGCAAAGTCGACACTGCGAATTTATGCAATTCCGTCTTTAAAATACTAATACTATGCATATTACTGTGTATTCTATACATAATTCTGCATAATATTATATATATATATATATATATATATATATTTGCACAACCAATTTTTTTTTTTGCTGTTTGGCATTCGGGGGAAAAATGATCCCCTACCCTCCAAATCTATATCTATGTTCTTGTCATTTACATCTCTATCATATTTGCCATTGTACACAGTTCCAAAATCTGTAGTCTGAGTTTTAGAAGTCAGGACCTGTTGCACAATGCCAATAATCAGCCTTTATCCAGATGATAATTTCCTCTAGTTGGTACCAACATGCAGACTATAAACCACCATTGTTTCAGTGTCATGGTTAAGCCAGAGGCACATTGAAAGGGTTCAGGAAAGGGTGTATCATAAAAATGTGCTAGATTGCTTGCCCTTCTGAGTTCAATAAATTGACACTGAAAAGATCTAAGGCTTCTCAGTCCATGAGTGCTGCATCACCTTCTCCTTTAAAGAGGGTGGGATTGTGGTGTTTTCACTAAAGAATACAAGATGAACAAAGATGTTTTAGATAAAGGGATTCTTTAACCCAGAATTCTGACTAGCTGCCTTTGGGAAGCCCAGAGGCAGGAAAGGGATATCACTGCACCCTTAGTTCTCTGATCCCAGTAAATGATATGTAGAGACATATTGCCTATGATATTGGTGGCAACAAATAGCCATCAGATCTAGCAGCCATTCATACCATTATTTTCTATGAATTTCTCTTATCCCCTTTGAAAGCTGTTCAAGTTGGCCACCATCACTACCAATCTCCTGAATATACACGTGCTTCCTTTTATCTGTTCCAAGTTCTCCATCATCTAGCTTCATTGGTTCACCCTAAATATTTGTACTGAGAGAGTGGAGAAACTTCCTTTAGAAGAGGGTTGATTACTGTTTCCAGTAAACAGTTGCAGGGATTTTGCTATAATCGTCTGCTTCAACAACAATAGAAAACAAAAACCACATTGTGTCACCTTTAGGACAGACATACTGTCTTTATGTCAGTTTGAGCTTTTGTGAAAAGTTCTGTTTGTACCTGTGCCTGAACAAATGGATTTTCAACAGCTCACAATCAAATAAATGTTTGTTAGCCTTAAAGATATCACAGTGATTTTTGGTATCACTCCTGCCTTGTTCCTGTTTTTGTTTTGTTCAGTAAACATTTCAGTATTGCAAGATGTGAGCCAATCAGTCATTTACACCCAATCAATTCTTCTCTGTGCATATCTTAACAGGCAAAGGTGCAACAAAGTTGCACCTTCAGCCTTATTAGCTACTAGAGACGGGCATGACTTGAAAAAATTTTTTCGAGTTGTCGTTAGTCGGGCCGGTTCCATTTCGGCTCGTTTCCGTTTTTCGCAAAAATTCGCAAAAATTAGTTGGTTTGTTTTTTCGTTGTCGTTAGTACTGGGTTTTTTGGGGGGGGAGCAGGCTCCTGGAGGCACCTCTGTGGTGGGTGCCTCCTCTGGCCCGCTATAAAGGGAAAGTGGGCTCCTGGAGGCACCCGTGGGTGCCTCCTATCCTCCCACTAGGAAGGGGAAGCAGGCTCCAAGAGACCCATCTACATGGGGGTCTCCCCTCTTCACCTGCTGCTGCTGCAAAATGGTATGCAATAGCCATATGGATATTGCATACCAGTTGTGCAGACAGTGAGACCAGTGAGAGTGATAGCGTCATGCCTTCCCTGCACAAGGCTCTCGCACCGCCATATCTCACACAGAAGGGAATTGTACTTGCTGCGTGTAGTGCAATGCAAGCAAGTAGATCTGGCTTAGGGTTAAGGTGGGTTAGTGCAAGGGCTAGGATTAGGCTAGTGACGGGTAAGGTTACGGTGGGCTAGTGGGTTGCACCTCTGGGTGCCTCTCTGACCCACTAAGAAGACAGTCTGTGACGTATGGGTAAGGAAGGAGTCAAGGGTTAGGGTTCGGGTTCGGGGGCTAGGGCAGGTTTTAGGGGGCTTTTTGGCACATCCCAGAAGTCTCCGTGGCCAAGTGGCCATGCGATTGGTGGGATGGCTCCAAAAATTTGCATGGTCGTCCACTCCCACATGGCTGGCCACTCAGCCAGCCCATCATTGCGCAGGTGTAAAAAAAAATAAAATAAAAAATAAAATCAATGGAGGACAGAGGAGGAGAGGAGAGACATTTTGTTGCAAGAAAAAACCCACCGCTACTGTGAAAAATCTGGCAGTTTATAAATTTTCGCGTGTTTCTTTCTGTTGTGCTTGTGTGTTTTTGGACCACGATTTCAAAAACAATATTGTGTTCTCCACCCCATTTTGGATCCCCCACCCGCACCGCATGGCATGGCGACTCGAGTCCGGCTGCCCAGGACGGGGGGGAGGCGGGACCCCCCCTCCAGAAACCACCCCTCCGGTAGGTGCCCTGCGCCCTTAGTCAAGCAGGCATTTTTCCGCCTGCTTTTTTGGCCCGGGAATGGGTGGGGGGAGAGTTTAAAAGTTTTTTCCTGTGCCGTCTGTGCCGCTTGCTTGCGCTTTAATTGCGGCGGCCGGCGGCGAGACTGGGCTTTTTGCTGGCTGCGAGCCTGCGGCGAGTCCCACCAGAGCAGCCCAGGACCGGGGATGGGGGGGAGGCTGGGGACCTCCAGAAACAACCCCTCTGGTAGGTGCCCTGAGACACGGCAGGCATTTTTCCACCTGCTTTTTGGCCGGGAACCGGGTTTTTTTAACTTTTAAAAACTTTTTTCTGTGCCGCGTGGCATCGCGCGATCGCGCGATGCAAGGAACGAGCACGACAAATCAGACCAAAATTGTTCGTTCGTCGGTTCGAGCTCGAAGTCTGGCGGAGTAATTCCCGTTACCGTTTCCGTAGAGTAACGGAACCGAGTAACGGAAACGGAAACGGGAATACCGCTAAGTCATGCCCATCACTATTCGCTACTACAGACCCCCTACACAGGGCATCACAATTCAGTCGCCCAAAGAACCACAGCTGCTGCACTGTGGTTGTACTCACGGCAACTTCAGTTACGGAGCATGTTGGGCAGTCACAAGACAGTCCCTGTGAGTCTGTGACCTATTATTCAGCACTGCAGCATCCCTTACTTAATGAGGTGCTAAAGAGCCAATTTGACAGGAACTCTGTAAAACAGCTGTCCTGGTCTGTTCACAGGTCCTAGGCACCGATCTAGACACAGTAAAAGGAGCTGGTCTTCTCTCAGTGAGAAAAGCAACATTCTGATCTTTTCATCAAGTCTCCCTCCCTCTTTTCCTCTCACCTTATCTGCACACTATTATCTGTAACTATACTCTGTCAGAGGGCCTTTTTTTCCTGCTAAACGTATTCAGAAGAGAAGAATGCAAGACCCAGCAATTCTTTCTTATTTTAGTCCATGTGTCCCTGCCTCTCCAATTTATAAATTAACAACAGAATAATGAATGCCAATTAACAGCATACAGTCCAGGACCTTCAATGGATGCTGGCCTCCTGAGAACAAATAGACAGTGACATGGATGTTGCTGTATATATTCACCAAGGACAGCCAGTGATATCCAGGAATACACCCTGGCAATAAGCCACCCATATTCTGCTTTCTAAGAGCTTGGCTTAAAAAGAAAACATTTCAATTGTTTTATAAAAAATATCATAACCAATTCTTCGACATGTAATAGAAAGTGAGATTCAATTCTTGCATTTCCAGACCACTTAACTCTTAGAACTGCAGCACTGCAAGGTATCCCAATGTCTAGTCAAACCCTCTGTCAATGCAGAGATCCATAGCTGTAGCACACTGACAGACAGACAGCTATCCAAGCTCTGTGTAAAAATCTCAAGGCAAGGAGGGCCCTGACTTTGTTTATGGAAGCTGAATCTCTGGGCTATGGAAAATGCTGTAGTAGAGGTTCATGAAGCCACACTGTGCAAGAGTATAGATTTCCCATACATGCACAGCTCTTAATTACTGTGCAGATGCTGCTAAAAATATCTGGGCTTCAGCTATTCTACATATAAGTAAGATTAACAATATTAAGTGTGTGTGTGTGTGTGTGTGTGTGTGTGTGTGTGTGTGTGTGTGTGTGTGTGTGTGTGTGTGTGTGTGTGTGTGTGTGTGTGTGTGAGAGAGAGAGAGAGAGAGAGAGAGAGAGAGAGAGAAATTTAAATAATTCAAAATGGTCAATTAATTTAGGCTGAAAAAATAGATTGCACATATCCATATGTTCCTTTCCCCACATTATTCTATCAACTTCACTTCTGTGAGTTTAAACAGCCTCCTAAGGGTAGTATCAGTCAATAGAAAAATATAGGTGGAAAAACATATGTGACTAAACATTTTAGAGGCTTGCAGCCTATACCTCCTCCTTTAGAGGACAAGGCAGATGAGGGACCAAACTAGAAACAATGATCAACATACGATCAGCAGGCTTATCTCTGATTTGGGACTCCCACCAGGACCACAGCTTCCAGCAAGAGGCAGGTGCTTCAATCCATTCCTTGATCCAAATGAACCATATATACATTTGCTAATAACTCAAAGAAGATTTTTTTTCTGGGGCGGAATACAAAGCTGCATAGTGGCATGTCAGCAGAAGCGGTATGGATAATACATATCATTGTAATACAGTGCATGTGTCTGTTTATCTTAAAATAATAAATAATATGCTTGTTTAAATGAATGGCACACTCATGCTTTTATAGTACTTTCCCATGTATAAGGCTAACTTTTTGTCTAAAATGGTTAGACGAAAAATTGGGGGTCATATTACACATGGAAGTAAGATGAGGAGAGAAGTGTGTGGTTGCAAAACTGTAATTTTGGGTTGGAAAAGTGGGAGTCATCTTATGCAAGGGGGCATCTTATAGACACAAAAATATGGTACCGCCAACAAAAGCATTTTCCAGTCAAGATGTCAGTGGTGGCGTCGGTCCCAAAACAAACTGCAGAGGCGCAAAATTGTGAGATTTTTACCAAGAGTAAAAGAAAATGAAAGGAAGTGTTACACATCCCCCTCTATATAAGATAACACTCCATCTCCTTGTGTACCTCTTATTGCTACAATTTGTTAAATTTGCAGCTCTGAGTACTAATGACATATTGAACATTTTATCTCATTTTATCCTGAGAGGTAACTAATATAAAGAGTAGGGGGATAACTCAAATGAGTGGTCATCAGTGTGAAAATAAATGTTGTTAATATGCAAAAAATGTCCCCACTTCTATCTCTACCATATTGAAGGGTATTCAGCATTATGTTGTATTTCACTTCATATATAATTTAATGTAGCCTCACTAGAAAATCTTGGACTGTTCACTTACGGTGTTCCTAAAATAAGGGAAGCTCGTTCTTGTCAAGCAGCAGCCATGCTATGGAACATCATGGCCCAGCAGGTCTTTGTTGCTGCCATGCGCACCTCCTCAACTTCCATTTTCTCTCCCACCTCATTAATGATGGTGCATGAGGCTGGTAGGGAATTCACCTTCCACCTTGCCTGCAGGAGAGTTCAGAATGGCCTGACCCAAAGGAAAAGAGGATTCGTGGTGGCAGAAGAGTCTAATACCTTTTTTTCTGTCCCATAGTAGCCAGGGCATCTCAGAGTTAAGACTGTACTGACAGGAGCTTTGGCAATTATTTCATTAGACTTATTTACCCTTTGGAGGAAAGTGGAAAGACAATGACAGACAACCAAATATCAAATGCAAATGATAAAAAAATACAATAAATATGTGAAAATAAAATCCCCCAATACATACTGAAATAGCAACTATATAACAGGAGAATATAAGTCAGTGGCTTCAGAACTGTATAAACTATTGCTTAGTCATAAACATGATATTGATAAATGTTAAATGAATCTTAAAACATCTCTAGTAACCCAGTAAAGATTGGAAATAATTATTAATAGCCAGTGGGATGAAAAGTGTTATATTTCATCAAAAACTGTTCATACTTCAAAGTTTTTTTGCTAAGGCCGTGACTAACGCAAATAAATAAATAAATGATTGATTGATACTTCAAAGTCTATCAAGCAATAATATCACAATGATAATTCACTGAAGGCAGAAAAGAAGGTGTCTATGCATTCTCTTAACCAAATCACATTTATTGCAGTGAAATTCTAGGAATCTGTGTAAGTAATAAAGTTTCTATATTGTTAAATAGTTTCTAAACATCAGGTGAGGCAAGCACTAGGACTGAAAGTTGACTGTAAAAACCTATCTTCTGAATAAGACGACAGAAGGAATTTGGAACACATTAATCCAAACCTGAAACCTATTATTCAAAATTCACAAACATTTTTTGTTTTGTTTTGTTTCCAGAAGCACTAAAGCGATCTATGGGCACCAAACAGCAAGACCCTGTAAAACTCACCAACAGTTCTCATCTGATATGCTGAAAAGTGTCTTCCTTCCAGTTCTGTGCCGAGTACATTCTTATCGCTCCCACAAAGCTGGTACAAGACACAGTGCGTGCTTTAAACAAAGCACTTTTGCCTGAGCTTCCTCTTGACCTCATAGAATCCGAACCTATTTGCAGTGAGATTATCACTGAGTACAAAAAATACCCAGTTAGCTTCATTCTGTTAATTCTCAGGGTAGGATTTGTAAAGTCTAACTGGTAAAGTAGGTTTCTCTGCCAAATATGGCCTCCTCATTGGGGAGTTCTACTTTTTTTTTTTGATAATCTGAATACTAAGAATTATACTGAAAATTAGTTCAAGAAATCAGCTATAATTTATAACTTAGACAAAGAACCTTTTGCCTTATTTCCCCCATTAATTGCTATGGGATGTGCACAGGTCACTTATTCATCATACTAGTCTTGCAAATGAATTCTACAGTTTTGTGAAGGCTGATTTGTAAGATGTACAAGGGCAAGGATAATTCAGAGGTTTATTTGACTGTTCCTTCTCTGTGTATAGAGTAACAAAAAACCCACCTCACCCTAAAGGACAATATATAAGAAAACAGCATTCAGGAAATGTTTGTAGCAATTCTTTTAATGATTCATTTTTAATGCTACGATCCTTTATAACAGGCCTGAACATCAGGTAGACCACGGGCTGGCTACCAGTAGTCTGTGAAGGGTTAAAGAGTAGCCCACCAGCCATCAATAAAAAAGTGAGGGGATAAGTTCTCCACCCTTCCCTCCCCCACCCCAAGGACCAACACTGCTCCAGCAAAGTTCTGGGTCTACCAACCCACTGTCTCAACTGAGCGGGGCAGTTCAAGGGCCATGGTGCAGTCCCCTGCTCCCCCTGCCGGCCAGATGATCAGCATGCCACTGTCTCGTGACCAGCTGAGTTGCTGGTGTGGAGCAGAGGGAGGGGTGAGGAGAGGACAGCGTGAGGTGGGGTTGCAGGTGTGTCCATCTCCTTCACGTGGTGTTGTCTCCACTCTTCTTCCCCACAGAGAATTCCTTCCTCCCACCCTTCCCTGCTCCTTCCCCTCCCCCACCCCCACGGCTGACTCACAGGGACCATGACCCACCACCACCACCGCTCCTCTTACTCCCCCTCTGAGCCATTCCCTCCTCCTTGTGCTGCCATGGCAATGTGATTGCCTCGCTGCTGGCTCAGCCCCTCCCCCCAGCTGTGCAGTAAACATGGCGGAGGTGAGTGAGAGCTGTGGGCGGCAGCGTCAATGGCAGCAAGGGGGCTGGAAGGGAGAAGGGAAAAGAGGGGAAGGAGGAGGAGGAGGAGGAGGAGGAGGAGGAGGAGGAGGGGGAGGGGGAGGAGAGTTGAGTCAGGCCCCAGGTGGGTTGGGAGGGAAAGCGAACCTTTTCTTTAAAAGTGTTCCAGTAGCCCAGTCAAGCATGCACACGCCTCCGTTGCACCCACTTGAGCTGGGTGCAAGGGAGGCATGTGCATGGTCACATGGTTTGCCCCCTTGGAAGGGACAATCTGCGCAAGCATGCACGCACCTCCCTTGCACCCGCCCACAGCAGCTCGAGTGGGTGCAAAGGAAGCATGTGAATGGTCAGGCTTCCCATAAAATGCATTGAAATATGTCCCCCACAATGGATTAATTGATTTTCAATGCATTCCTATGGGAAGCCACTGGTCGACTTAGAATTTTTTTTTTTACTTATGAGCATGTGCTCAGAATGGATAAAATTTGTAGGCAGAGGTTTTAGTGTAGTAGCCCTCAGGCACTTTGGGCCGGAAAAAGTAGACCTCGGCCTGTTCAAACTTGGACAGCCCTGCTTTATAAAGTCACTTGGAAGACCCAAGGCAATTGACCTGTAGACAGGAGAGTGATGTCATGGTCTTTGAGAGAAAGGCCTAGTTTTTCTTTATCTAAGATCTCCCAGTCCCAAAAGAAAAGGAAAAAAAGGAGCAAAGCATTTTATGCAAAATGGGGAATCAGCTTCAGCCAAAATATGAAAGTTTTCATATTTCATTATTGTTTTTCCTTTAAGGTGAAGGTCAAGGTTCCCCCGCACATGCATGCTAGTCGTGTCCGATTCTAGGGGCGGTGCTCATTTCCATATTCAAGCCAAAGAGCCAGTGTTGTGCAAGTCCACCATGGCTAGCATGGCTGCAAGGAAACACTGTTTTACTTTCCTGTTTTTTATGGGAGTACCTATTTAGGTACTCACATTTACATGCTTCTGAACTGCTAGGTTGGAAGGAGCTGGGGTTATCAGCAGGAGCTTGTTCTGCTGCATGGCACCGGGGATTCGAACCGCCAAGTTGCTGACTTTGCAGCTGACAGTTTCAGAGCCTTAGTCCGCTTAATTTCTTAAAGGAAATTACACATTTCCTTTAAGCAATGTGTAATTATGTAATGTTACGTTTGTTGAAGATACTGATAAGGCCTACGTTTATGAAAGGCATTGGCTCTCCTTCGAATCTGTCCCTGTATGAAACAAGTAATTCAGAATAAACACATAATCCTATACATGTTCTGAAGCCCATAGGATTCTAGTCTAAAACCCAGATGTTCTTGGATTACAACTCCCAGAAGTCCTGGACAGCACAGTGAAGGTTTCTGGGAGTTTTAGTCCAAAATTTATGGTGATCCAAAGTTAGGGACCAATTGCTATAACTATTCATCATGGAGCAAATATCACTGAACCACGTGGGATTCCTTCCAAAGAGAAATACAAACTCACAGTGTGGCATAAAACATGTACAAGTAGGAGTGGCTTCTATGACCCTGGCAAGAGAAAAATCCATCTCATTAGGCTTAACCAGAGTAGGGAGGGGCACTAAAGAAAAAACAAAACATTGTTTTGTAGGTTTGTTATGTAATAAAACAAAACGAACCGGGGTAGCAGCATTTTATTAGTAACTAAACGAACTGGTGGGTGTTTTTTTTTTTAAACAAATCAATTTGTTTCACTGTAAAATGGATCCCCTGCCTCTAGGACCCAGGGAGCCATTTTATACATGAACAAATAAGTTCGTAACTGGCTCATTTTGTATGAATTTTTTTTTAAAAATATTTCTAATGAAACAAAATGAATCACGGGGGAACAAAACGAAACACAATTTTTCCATTTTGTGCCCATCCCTAAACCAGAGCCTTGACTAAATGTATTAGTTTCATTTTTATGAATGGATTTACTTTGTTACAGTAAAAGACCAGCACCCACCAGGCAGTAGAGAACATAACGGAACATTATGCAAAACACCACATCCATGCTATCTGTAAAATTTGTGCCATAAGTATCTAAAGTAAGTGCAGAGACACTCTGCTGTCAGAGAGCTGCAGCAAGGTATGGCAACTGCACAAACTTTAGTACTTTATTAGTAATATATAAAAGACCTGACCAGAAAGAAACTATGATATATGATATTGTTCCGATCTAACTGGGAATTTTTGAGGGAATAGATAGAAGAAACTCGTATTTACAAAGGTCCCAGGAGAAGGATCAGTGTAAAAGCACATGTCCCATAATTTCCACTTATCCTCTATCATAGGGACATAAATGATCCTGATAAGGTACTCCATTAACACCAAAGGCAAGTCATTAAATCAGGCTGGTCTTAACGTTCTCCTGGATTTGGGGAAACTTAAATTATCCAAATAGTTACTAGGTACGAAAAACTTATTGCACAAGGCACTATATTTATTCAACAGACTTAAATGTTCTTGTACTTGTATATCTCACATTCTCTATTTAACAATTGATTCAACTTTAGTGTAGCTAATTGCTATTAAGGGGCTGGAAGAATATCCCAGATACAGGATATAATTATGCCTTTACCATTTAGATTGAAAGATATCAATGCTCCTGTTAATGTGAGTCCTACTGGCAGAACTATAGGTTTTAGCTAAAAGTTTATCATGCACCATTTCATTTTTTTAGCAAATATTTCTTCCTATTCCCCAAACTGTAAATGAGCATCTGGAAGATGCTACTACATCATGACCGTGCATTACTTCATTTGCAATGGTTTCATTCAGTCATCTTTATTGATGTCAACACATTTCATAATTACCTAGCTTAAAACAAACAAGATATCTGCAAAGCACATCAGTAATGTGAACTGTATCTCTTGTTATATTATAATTTATTTTATTTATTTTATTTTAGAGTATTTTTACCCCACCTTTCTCCTTGGAAAAAGGACCCAAGGCGGCTTACAGAATGAGGGATAATATAAAGTCCTGTACAATTCAGACATGTTCAAGTATGAGAACAGGGAATTGAGGGACATCTTACAGCATTAAAACATTACGTTAAAGCTACAAGAGAAAGCAAGCAGTTAAAGTGGAGTAAAGTTCCATGTAAAGGCATGATTGATGGAAGTTATGATTGATATTATAAGCCATTCCCACCAACCCAGTTGGCTGTTGTAAGACAGGAAATTCCTCTATTCACTCCTTTTCTCTCCATTGCAAGCACTTCAGACACTGCTCCGTGGGAGGGAAAGAGAGCAAATCTGTCAAGTTTCAACCACCCATATTCTTTTTCCAATCCTAGTTTTGGAGGAGAAATGACTGGTTTCAACAAGCCCTGCTCTGAATTGAAATGGGGTAGGTGTGATTTACTGATAAATTTAGAAAGGAACATGCCGGGGGAGCTTCTTGTGGCACACATGACTTATGGCTAAAAGGTTTGCCTACTTCTGTCCTTGGCTTTCCCCTTCATCCATGCCCAAGTCTTCCCTACAGTGCTGGCACCATAGCAAGAACAAAGGCCAGTGTGGTAAACATCTTGGGCATCTGTTAAACAACATATGGTGTGCAGAAGGCAAATAATAAGAAGCTTTTATCCCTCTTCTCTAAGTAGGCAAAAAGGCACTTCGCACAGTACATAAATTATGAAATTAAAAGTGTTGTAAAAGCCATTAATTGGACCTAGTTTAAAAACCAATTAGATAAATCATGAAAAAATAACAACTACTGCCTATGTACTCACTGTCATACAATAATACCTTGGTTTACGAGCATATTCCATTCCAGAAACAGGCTTGTAAACCAAAACACTCGTATATCAAAGCAAATTTCCCCATAAGAAATACAGTGATGCATCCTATGACGAATTTAATTCATTCCATGGGTCGATTTGTTTTACAAAAACTTAGTCTTAAGAGACACAGCTTAACCATAGCAATGCATTGAAAACCAATTAATCCATTCCGGAGGAACAATACATTCCATGGGAAGGCTGTCCTAAACCCCATCAATCATCCAGCAGCCAAAGGCTGTTCCCCGCAGCTAATAAGACAGCTGATTTTGACAGCAAGTTGATTGAGAAGCTTTTCCCCTTCTTTGCTGCATTGGGGCAGGGGGGAAACGTCCCCTCTTTTGCTGGCTGCCCCAACCCAGGGGGTGGGGCAGACAAGGGATGACTCACCCACTCATCCCCTTCCTGCATTGGGGCAGCCCCCCCCTTCATCCAGGTTTCTGTGCCAAGCCATTTCGATGCAAAGACCTGGGAGAAGGGGGTGGCAGCTGCATGTGGGCTTGTTCGTAGCCCCAGTTTACTCTCCAGCCATGCCACTGCAGGCATCCCAAAAGCAGCACGGCTGGAGAGTAAACTGGGGCTACGAAGAAGCCCACAAACTGCTCCTCCCCTTCGCACAGCTCTCTTCACAAAGGGCTCAGCACAGAGACCCAGATGAAGGGGAGAGTGGCAGCAGCTTCAGGTGCTACACGGTTGGGAAAGCCAGGATGGAAGACTAGGGTTTTTAATTTCAAACACCCATAACCCTCTCAGGTTGTGGGTGCGTGAAATTCAAAAGCCTGCCCTGTAAGATGAGTTTTTCACAAGGTATCCAAGAGGCAAAATGAAGTCTTGCGAAAAATTCCTATTCCCAGAAATTTCATTCGTCTTATGAAGAGTTTGTCTTATAGGGCAGTGTTTTTCAACCTTTTTGGGGCAAAGGCACACTTGTTTCATGAAAAAAATCACGAGGCACACCACCATTAGAAAATGTTAAAAAAAATTAACTCTGTGCCTATATTGACTATATATAAAGTAATTTTTCAATTTTTCCCACGGCACACCAGGCAACATCTTGCGGCACACTAGTGTGCCACGGAACAGTGGTTGAAAAACACTGTTATAGGGCATTCGTATTGCGAGGTACCACTGTAATGGAAACTCAGATTATTTGTTCGTTTTGGGATCCCATATACAACATACTGTACACACAAAATGCCAAAACTCACAAAAGAAGTTGGCTAGAAGTCCACATCGACACCATGGTTTACGTACCTAGATGTAGAATTGTTTGGGTCCTTTTGGGCAGAAAGGTGGCATAGAAATAATGTTGTTGTTGTTGTTGTTGTTGTTGTTGTTGTTGTTGTCGTCGTCATCATCATCATCATCATCATCATCTGCTGTACTTGGGACTAACAACTGGATTTTTCTCTGTATTTTTAATGTGACAAATTTTAGCCCTATACATACTTTACTAACTGCCCCATGACTGGAAATGGTTTGAAAAAATAAGAAAGAATGTTGAAAACAAATTAAATTAAATTATAAATATAAAGAAAAATAAAACCTTAACCTGTACGTTCCTGGCAAGGGAGACCTCTATCCCTCTCTCTTCCCTCTGCTTTGGAGGCTACCTGAGACAAAACGTTCCAGACAACAACCCACAATCCAGCAGGGCGAGGGAGGGAGGGAGAGCCATTACTGGCTCATTTGAGATCATGTGGCCTGCTCCAGTGCTTGTATATCAAGGCACTGCTTGCTGATCAAGGCAAAATTTATTAGAAATGTTTGCTTGTCTTGCAAAACACTTTTAAACCAAGTTCTTCTTAAACCAAGGTATTACTGTATCTCATATGACTTTCAGTTCCAATTGCTGAGGCATAAAAAAGGAGGGTGGTGTATCATGTTTTTAGAATAAATGAAAGAAGAAAGTGGTGCTGTAACCTGCAAAACAGGAACTTTAATTGCTGGCAACCGTCTATGTGGAATTAGGCTGGCATTTGGAACATTAAGTTTGAAATGTCTGAAAATATGTTTCCTACAAAATATCCTTTAATACAACTTGTTTTGCCATGATTATTTATTTATTTATTTATTATTTATTTATTTTTACAACTTATATGCCGCCCACTACCCAAAGGTCTCTGGGCGGCTTACAATCAAGGAATTAAAACAGTTAAAAACATCAAACAACAATAAATAATTAAAACAACAATAAAAACCTTATACTAAAACATCACACTAAAATTGCCATCAGAAGACCCACAATCTAAATTGTATCAATTAAAAAACTTCTGGAACAGGAAGGTTTTTACCTGGCGCCGAAATGTCATCAGTGTTGGCGCCAGGCGGATCTCACTTGGGAGGGCATTCCATAGCTTGGGGGCAGCTGCCGAAAAGGCCCTGTTCCTACAAGCTATCCCTTTCACCTCCTTGAGGGATGGCTCTTTCAGGAGGGCCCCCTGGCTTGATCTTAATTGCCAGGTAGGTTCATATGGAAGGAGGCAGTCCTTCAGGTATCCAGGTCCTAAGCCATTTAGGGCTTTATATGTCAAAACAAGCACTTTGAATTGGGCTCGGGCAGCAACTGGTAACCAATGTAGGCTACGTAGAATCGGCGTGATGTGAAGCGGCCCCACCACTTACTGCACGATTCTGAACCAGTTGCAATCGCCGAACCGTCTTCAAAGGCAGCCCCATGTAGAGCGCATTGCAGTAATCAATACAGGATGTTACCAGTGCATGCGTAACTGTTATGAGGCTCCGTTCATCCAGGTAGGGGCGTAGCTGATATATTTTCCGCAGCTGGAGAAAGACACCCCTGGCCACCGAGTCCACCTGGGCTTCCAGAGTTAGACCGGGGTCCAGGAGCACCCCCAAGCTGCGGACCCTGTCCCTTAGGGGGAGTGCAACCCCGTCCAGAACAGGGAAGTGGCCCTCTAACCTGTCTGGCGAAGCACCCACTAACAGCACTTCCATCTTGTCTGGATTGAGTTTCAATTTGTTAACCCTCATCCAGTCCATTATCTGGCCCAGACACGAGTTCAGCACAGAAACCGCCTCACCTGGATTGGTGGAAAACGAGAGGTAGAGCTGAGTATCATCAGCGTATTGCTGACTCCTCAGCCCAAACCTCCTGATGACCTCTCCCAATGGTTCCATGTAAATGTTGAACAGCATGGGAGACAGTATAGAGCCCTGAGGAACCCCATGACATAAATGCCACGGGGCAGAGCAACTGTCCCCCAGCACCACCTTCTGGACACGGTCAGCAAGGAAGGAATGGAACCACCGCAAAGCGGTGCCTCCAACTCCCAACCTGGCCAGCCTATCCTGTTGATTACAAAGTTTAATTTTCTTAGTTTTTATTTCGAATAGATACCTTAGCTTTTTTATGAGTTGTGGCCACAGAGCTGCTTAGCCTAAACTGTCTTTAGGAAACAACTGTATACATGGTGATAAGCAGAATCTTATGGACAAAATTCAGTCTCATTCCTTTATCACACCATTTTATTCTGTTCCAACGGGTATATCATTTCCAAGTGATATAGTTTAATTAACTCTGAGAATGACACTCCAATTATATTCTGTTTTCTTAAATACCCCCCTTTTCCAATATATGGATGCTTCTTTTCTAGTTCTTTGCTCACCCTTGGGTTGCTCAGGTCTCTGGTCAGCTCCAAAGCAAAACTTGTAACTGCTGCTGACTTTTCATGCTTGCCTGCCTTCTTACATGAAGATACTATTTAATAGCAAGGGCATGAAAAGCAATAAAAAATAAAAAGAAGGGGAGAGGTGCCATTTTGAGGCTCTCGCTCACTTGAGTCTGGGTTGCTCATAGTCAGAGCTTAATTAACAACAAGTATTGTGAATTCCTCAGACTAGCATAGGCAGCTTTCAAAGTCATGATCAGCAGGGAAGACTCTTGGGGAAATGATAATTGTTGAAGTTGTGAAGATTACATAACTGAAATACAGCTAATTATAGTTTTATGTATTGTGTGTGCATATTTTAGCCCAGAACTAGAGGGACAAAGTCTCTGTTAGATCAGGGATATTACTGATTAAAGCTTGCTGGATAGCTCAGTGATTTAGGTGTCTGGCCATGGAGTCTGCTGCTAGGAATTCAATACCCCACTGTGCATGCCAGAAGAATGAGTCTGTGTGACCTTGGGCAAGCTGCACAGTCCCAGGATACCACAGAAGAGAATGGTAAACCACCTCTAGGGACTCTGTACCTAGAAAACTTTGGGAAAGGTTGCCGTCAGTTAGAATTAATTTTATGGCACATGGTTACTATTATTACTGATTAAACAACTTCTGCCCCGGATAATATTAGAAGAGGAATGAGGAAAATACAGTTGGTGTTTTCATTGTACACTGGAGTAGGCTCTAGCTCACGTTTTGGCAACACAATCATGGACAAAAATTGAACAGTAGCGGGGCAAGAGGCAGCATAAAGACCAACTAAATCCATCATGCTGTGTTAGAATTCACATCCACATTTTTGAATTTTAGGAACAGATCCTGCTTGCTAAGACTTCTCAATAACCCATTAAAAATTATTGTAAAGAACTTGGTTTTAATCAACATTCACATGTCCATTTTCCAAAAATGCAGATACATTAATTGATGAAATGTCAGTGGTGGCCCCACCACATTGGAATGGTTGCCCTTTGGACATCCAGCAGCCTCCTCCCTCCCGACTTTTAAGCTTATACCAAATAAAAAACACTAGCCCATAAGGTATCACAAGACTATTCCTCTTATTTATTTGTTTGGTTGTTAAAGGTATTCATCTTTAAGGTGAGTTGCCACGGGGCCATTCCCTATATTTCTTTTAAATCAGCTAAAGCTAACATAAGGGAAGGCCAAGTATGTTCCTTCAAATGCTTTGGTCTATAACTTTTACTAGGCCTAATGACCATTATTGTTGTCAATGTTATACTGAGAGTTGCAGTGAAGGAAAATCTAGAGGTCTTTACTTTCCCCACTGCTACGATAGTTCTTCAGCTGAAGACATCTACAGTATATCACTGGACTGACGTTCTGTGCACAAAAAGGGAAGAATGGCTATCACCACAATGGATGTTATGATAGAGCAGATACAGAATGTGGCAGGCAGATCGATCACTGGAGTGAGGAAATTTGACCATATATCCTTAGTCCTGGGTTGCATGCATTTGTTGCCTGTTACTTCCCAGGCCAGATTCATGGTATTAATTTTAACACATCAAGCTCCTAATGGTCTGGAACCTTGTTAACTGTTGGAGCATCTCTCCTGTTTTCCCCCATCCTACCAGGCCTCACTGTTGCAGGTATTCATGCAGACAGAGGGAATTGGGCCTCCTCGGTGGTGGCCCAAGCACTTTCTAATGTTTGCCCCTGAGAGACCCAGCAGGTACTCTCCTCTCTGGAGTTTTTTTTTTTTAAATCTTAAAATCAAGCTTTTCAATGAAGTCTTTAAGGGCAGATTTCACTACAGTTAGTTTGTGTTGTCTGCATTTTACTGCATTGCCAGTTCATGTTTTTTATTTCTAATTTGATTTTGGGGCAGAGGTGGGGTAGGGGTGTAGGGTCTGTGTTATGTTGTGAGACTGCCCAGAGTATTTATTTATTTATTTATTACGCTTATATACTGCCCGTCTTCCCGAAGGAACTTCAGGCGGTTTACAACAAAAATACAAACAAAGTCAAACAATGAATAAAATAGTTTAAAAACAAAAACAGTCAAACCAAAACAACTAATAGATAGCAGATGGCGGGGGGGGGAGGAAAAGTAAAATATTAGTCACCGAACGCCTCACGTAGTAGTGGTCTTCACTAAGGAGGGCAGTTTTAAATGTTAGAAATAAATACAGTGGTACCTTGTATAAAGGAATTAATTTGTTCCAAATGAAATTATGTTAAGCAAATTTTCCTTTATGCAGATTTCCCATAGGAAATCATTGAAAACAGAGTAATCCCTAATCACGACCATTTTATGTTGTACGGATTTGCCCCATAGGCAATTCTGTTAAGCAAATTTCCCCTATCTCCGGAATTTTTTTATGTTGTACAGATTTTATGTTATACAAACTGTTTGTTATACGAAGGTCTGGCCCCTTTTTAAGGTTTTCTAGTTAGAAACAACTGTACTTAATTGACAGGGGACACCTTTACCTTTTACCTTTATGTTGAGAATACATGTAGTTTGCTGTTCCCTTCTTCTGGAGGTGCCCTGGGGTCTCAGCAGCTTACCCAAGACTACACAGGCTGGCTTTTCTAGGATGCATAGCATGGAACTGAATGCCCACCCTCTGGCTCCACAGCCAGATAGCTAACCCACTGAGCTATCAAGCCAACATAAGAACAAAATAAGGAAAGGCAAATTGGAAAACCAACAATGCAGTCGGTCTATGAAGTTGGGATATGATTGCTAAGGAAAGCAAGAGGGCACAAGGGCAGGAGGGCTGAGAGATGAAAGGCAGGTGTTCAGAAACAACTGACAGGAGCCCATTACCATTTCCGCTATACAAGAGATGCCTTTGTCTGGCAGAAAGCAGCAGGATGGCTGAAGAGGAACTGAAAAAGCGCACACACAACAGCTCTAAAGATGAAGGGGAAAACACACACACAAGAGCTATACAAAAGCTCAATCCACCTGACCTTGTCATTATGGTTACCTTGTTTATGCATGTGGTGAGTATATACAAGCTGGGAGGGCTTTGTTCTCTGTAGCAGGAAAATGACGGTTACGCTGAATGTGCTTGGAAGTCCAACTGAAGATGGAAGCTGTCACTCTACTTACAAAATTCTGCCAAATTGGGCTGAATCTCATGTATGCTTTTTTAACGGAACCAAAGTTGAGAACACTATGTAGAAAAACAAAGCAGTGTCTCTGATGTAAACAAAATTACATCAAAGTAGGGGATGCATAATCATGCATACTGCCACAATTAGAAAAAAGAACAAAATTAAGTATCAGTTACACAATACTCTGAACAAAACAGTACTGAACAAATGCCACCTACCAAAGCTTAAATATCTGTTTACAAGCAACAGTTATCCCATTTTCCATTTTTTTAAAAAAACTAATTGCATACATAGTTAATGTTGTTTTAACAGAAGAGGGATTATGTTTGGTGCATGTACCTAGGCTCTTGTCATATTGATTTTAGTTTCATTATAGTAGTATCTCAAGATGGATTGACAGCAAAAAGCTTTTTCTATTGTGAATCACACGTCTCTTGCAAGATACCATGCTGTTTCCTTGAGGCTTTCGGAGTAATAGCAAGGTGAACAATTCCACAGCAGTGAGGCTCAAAAAGAGAGTAAGTGACACCTAGCTGTGGTGTGAAAATGGCAATCATGGCAAGATGGCGAGAATGCCGCAGGCTGAAAGAAAAACCAGAAGCTAAGCAAATATACTTACCAGCACAGACATCACTTTGTATCTGGTGACACTACTGCATTGCTGTAATCCATATAGTTCGATGCCCACCAAATGTCAAGTATGGCAACCTTCCTGGTGTATTTAGTAAAAGGAAATGACCTTCCTTTGACATTATAGGCTGTCCTTCAAGCTTGACAGTAGTGGATGGCTATAAGCATTTCAGTGTGGGATAAACGCGACAAGCTTCTATAAACGTCAACCCCCGACATCTGGCAAATCTAGTTTTAATTTACATCGCAGAGATTAGGCAAGTCTCGCACATTATTTCACAGTGCAGTGCTTTCTATCGACCAGTATTAGGTAGCCAGAAAATGCGACATTACATTTACAGTATTTTTGCAAAAAGCAGCAGAATCCTGCATTAGGGCTGCTAGGAAGCCATTGTTCCCAATGTTATGGAAACATAGTATACAAAGAAACCAAAATAGCCGCTCCTCACAAGACTGATGCCTTTTGTTCCACCTTTAAGAAACAAAATGCCCAATGATGTTTGAGATCAAAATCCCACTAACATGAAGCTTTGTCTGTTACACGTCATTATGTTGAACCACATGAGTAGAAGCTGCCTCTTGGACTGCATCTGATCTGCATTGATTTGCAACAACACTGGGAGCCAAACTATAACACTGCATTAACTGTTCTTTTTTCCCCCTTCTCCCTCTCTTCTATACAAACAGGAAATAAAATATTTCCAGGAGGTTTCCCCATTCAAGAAGAGTGAAACAAGGAGTACTGGATTTCTCTCCCTCTTTGGGAATGGTAGGTATTTTTTTTTTTTACTGAGAAAAGAATTGGGGAAAAATAAGAATGTGTTCTTTTCTCCACCACTTTGCAGAATCTAAACAGATTTAAGAAGGAAGGAAGGAAGGAAGGAAGGAAGGAAGGAAGGAAGGAAGGAAGGAAGGAAGAAAGAAAGAAAGAAAGAAAGAAAGAAAGAAAGAAAGAAAGAAAGAAAGAAAGAAAGAAAGAAAGAAAGACTGGGTGATAGGAGAATGCAGGAGAAAACCAAGATGTGACTGGCCACAGTAGCTTTGTCTAAGGATCTGGAAATTGAGTCATGGCTACTGGACTTCTTTTATTGAGAGAGGAAAACATTCCGCTACTGATCCAAGCAGCTTCATCAGTCTATGGCAGCCATGTCCAAAGTCAGACCCGGGGGCCAAATGCGCCCGTTTTCAAATTTCAAACGACCCACAGCCTCTTCTCACTGGCTCAGCCTGTCATGCATCCCCACCAGCTGGCCCCTCCTCATACCAGATGGAGATGTCAACCACAGTTTTATGGTTTGCCTGTCCATCCCTGCCTCTGTCTGCCCCCCCCCGCCGCCACCTGCCCAGCCTACCTGCACCCAGCTCAGTTGCTACAGCATCCTCCCTGCCTCCTTGCATGGCCTAGACTGAGGCTTGTCCAGCCCGGGGAGCCAAATGCAGCTGAATGGTCGCCCCCCACACATTTTCACCTCACCAAATCTAGCTCTCCTTCCAAAAAGTTTGCACACCCCTGGTCTAAGGAGTGAGCAAAGGAGAAGAGGCGCAGGTTCTGATCTTATCCTACCATCAGTCAACAAAGAGGTGGTAGAAATTTTTTGTTAAAACATGTCAAGGTTTGGAGTAAATGAAGCAATAGGAGAATTATACAAAATATACTTTCTCTTCCAAGAAAATTTTGCTGTTTATTGTATATAAAACTATATGCTGTGACTGAAAGAGAAATAGACTAAAGGGGGGGGGGACAGCAAACAGACCAAAGAAGGGAATGACAGGGTACATGCATCTCATTTCAGGAAGTCCTAGACCAGGCATGTCCAAACTTTGGCCCTCTTGATGTTTTTGACCACAACTCCCAGAATTCTAAGCCTGTATTTCCAATGGCAAAGGACTGTGGGAGTTGTGGCCCAAAACATCTGGAGGGCCGAAGTTTGGACATGCCTGTCCTAGACTCTGTTCTTTGCAAATCGCCCATTACTTTAAATCACCCATTATTCTTTTTTTACTCTTTAAATTAGCCACGAAACATGCACAGGTGCAGGCATATGCATTATTCCCTTATGTTTTATGCAGCAGGAGCTCAAAACGAGAAGTGACTGCTGGTCTCAGTGAGTCAATATTGGTGCCACAAGAATATTAGTACACAAACAGCATTTGGAATACATTTCTGGAACCTTTCAGGCAATATGTAAATGAAGCTTTGCTGACACAGGCATCTCCTTTGCTCCTCCTTTTGATGTACTTACATTCACATAAGGAAGTCTCTAAATGATTTTCTGTTTCATTTATTTTCAGACATTATGGACTAGTTTTTATTTATTTATTTATTTTATTTATTTTTATGCTTATTAACATCCTGATTTTCCCTCAGGAACTCTGGGCAGTGTACAACAGACTGCAGCAACAACTTGCCCAAACACAACACCCATAAAAATTTAAAAACAATAACAACCACACAAAAATCAACAACAACAGCAAACCAAAATGCAGAGTCCATCAAGGTGGGGGAAAGGTGGGACAGATAAAAAAACAAACAGCCACCATGCAAATGTACAATCAGCAGTCTCCAAAACATTCCCTGAAGAGGCAGGTCTTTAATGCTCTCCTAAAAGCTGGCAGGGACTCTGCCAGCCTGATCTCCATGAGCAGTTTGTTCCAAAGTGTTGGGCCAGCCACTGAGAAGGCCCGATTACGCGTAGAGACCCTTCAGGCCTCCCTCAACATGGCCACCCGAAGCAAAAAGACAAGCGAAGTTCTGGTAGGATGGGACGAAGCTGACCTTTGAGAGATCCGCTTGGCCAGATATTCAGGACCCAAACCAATGGGGGTTTAAACCAAAACCAACACCTCAAACCTTATTCGGGAGGCAACGGGCAGCCAATGCAGGCGAGCCAGGATGGGGGTGATGCGGTCAAACCTGCCCACACCTACCACCAGCCTGGCTGCCACATTCTGCACCTGCTGCAGTCGCCTAACAAGGGTCAAAGGTAACCCCATGTAGAGAGCATTACAGTAATCTATTCTCGAGATCACCAGAGCCTGCGCTACCATCCTAAGTGAATCCAGGTACGGGCGAATCTGAGCAATAAGCCTAAATTGAAAAAGGCTGCCCTGGAAACAGCTGCTGCCTGGGCTTCCAGGGACACAGCTGGATCCAGGACCATGCCCAGACTCCTCACTTGATCTGCCAGCTGGAGGGTCAACCCCCCCAGACTGGGGAGAGGACCACTGTTCCTGCCTGGAGACCCCCCCCCCAAGGAACAGAACCTTAGTCTTCCCAGGGTTTAGTTTGAGCCTGTTAGTTCTGGTCCATTCCACAACCGCATCTAGGCAGCAGTTAAGGGTCCAAACAGCCTCTGTTGCAGAGGTGAAAAAGGAGAGATAGAATTGTGTGTCATCAGCGTAAGGATGACAGCAGACCCCATAACTCCGAACGACCTCAGACCCCATAACTCCGAACGACCTCAGCCAGCGGCACAAGAGAGACCACTGACCCCTGGGGCACCCCACAAGAGTGTCCATTGAGCCAACAGATCAACCCCCAGCTCTACGCTCTGGGCATGGCTCTTGAGAAACGACCGGAGCCAGCACAAGGCATGGCCCCCAATACCCGCCTCGGACATCCTGCCAAGGAGGATACTATGGTCGACATTATCAAAGGCTACTGACAAATTGAGAAGGACCAAGAGAGTTGAGCAACCCCTGTCAGCCCCCCTCAAAAGATCATCTTGCAACGCAACCAGGGCTGTCTCGGTCCCATGCCGCAGCCTGAACCCAGGCTACAATGGGTTTAGGACACAATCTTCCTCCAGGAACGACGGGAACCTGACCGCGGCAACCCACTTGATCACATTGCCCAGGAAGGGAACATTAGCTACAGGATGCTAGAGAAATCATCCATAGACAAGCCAGGTCTTTTGAGAGTAGGCTGGATCACGGTCTCCTTCATGCGAATGGGTAAACTTCCGTCTCTGAAAGAAGCAGACATGATCACAGCCACCCATTCTGGCATGCTCCCTCCAGCGGTCTTTTAATATCCAAGATATTATGCAAATTTTAAACTGTGGTTTAAGATCCATAGTTGGTACCCAATAGTTTCTCATAAGCTTCATCTGTGCCATTTCATGGTCTTTTGATCTATATGAGCACATACTTGCATATGTGAAATCTGATAACAGGTACAGTATTTAGATATACAGTACTGCAATTGATGGGGGAAATGATAGAGCAAATTGAATCAAATGAGATTATTCTAATATTGTTTCAGCCCAGGTCACATTGTGCTAAAGTTACTGATATATAAATCTATAAGATCAAAATGTCAAGTGTTCCTTAATCTTGCAAAGTCATTTTATGTCTTATTACTTAAGTATGAATGAGCTCTCATTTTCATTAACATGTTAAAGCTCAACTTTAATAATATCAGAGATATAGCTTTTTCTCGTTATGATTCATAGCAACCACTAAAAATATAAATTAGCATAATATTAATAGATTACTGTACTACAATGGCAATGATTAAATGACCAGTGATATTCAAAATTATGCACTAATTTAATGGTTATAATGAAATTTGTGGTACATACTGTATAAAAATGTCTTCTGTTTTAAATTGATAAGATATGGACTATCATCCAAATGTATAAAATATAGTTTTAAATTAATGTTTTATTTTTGCTTCTAAGAACTGCTGCTGGCTATCATATTTATGAAGAACTTTATGGGTGTCATAAAAAGCTGTCTTATGCATAATTAAACAAAAGCATTTTTGTATAAAATGTGTCATATGTGAAAATAAATATTGCCAATTTCTGATTGAGCAAGTAGTTAGAATTATTACTACCTTTAACTCGGATTCGGGCATCATCCAATGTCAATATAACCCCATGTGATTTAACAGTCATATTTTTGCCACTGTGCTAAAATGGAAGAATGGGCACTGCTATTTCAGTAAGAACACATAGGCATGCAGTTATAATTATAATTATTCTTCATTTATTTTTTTATGTTAATTAGGTTGGATCTCAATTTCATAATAGTCATGAACCATCTACTCAATTCTGATTTTTAGTGACCCTTTCCAGGGTTTCCTAAGTAATGTTCAGAATTGGCTTACCCTTCCCTTCCTCTGGAGGCACCCTAGGACTGTGCAGCTCACCCAAGGCTACACAGGCTGGCTGTTCTCTCATGGGGCACAGTGGGGCATTGAACTCCCAACTTCACCCACTGAGCTATCCAGCCAGCTGGATCACTACTTAGTCATGCTTAAAGAAGCCCCATTGAAATCAATGGGACTTAAGTCATAACTAAACCTTTCTCTTCATTACAATATATTTGTTCTAAGCAGGATAGACAGTGTCATCTTAACTAAAAAAATCTGCTAAATGTAGTTGTTAGGATTAGCCATAAGCCTCTTTTACTGGCAGAAAGGGATTTTAGTCCCACTGTGAATATACACTACTATGTGCAGTTTTGCCTTGCATGAATATGTCAGACGTCTGTGTAAGCATTCTAAACTTCATTTTACATGGGAGTAAGTTCTCTGTTATAGTGATGTAATGCTATGTTGTTTGGTTCCCCCCCCCATGAGATAAATGATTGAGTTGTCTGCTTCAATGAGATGGATACCATGTAAAGTGCAACCCTAATTGATTCAGCTGGCCAGAGATATGCCAACAGAGTGATATGCCAGCTGGATCTGTCTACAAGAGAGCCAAAATAGGACACAGAGAAGAAATGAGGTGGGGCAAGCATTGAGTTAGGCCATATCCAATTTTTCTCCAGCCCAGGGGCATAGTCATGGTGCCAGGAAAATAAAAAATCCAGGATGACTACACACTTGCACTGGCCGGAAGGGAGTTGGATTCAGTGTAGCTTCAGCTGGCCTAGTGCTGGTTCAGATGGCTGTTGGCCAATTAATCCAACCATAGAATTGTAGAGTTGGACGCTACCCCAAGGATCCTTCAGTCCATCCCCAAACAAAAAAAGGGGGGGGCATGGATATAGCTTCCCTGCCAGTTTAATCAATTAGGATTGCACTTCTCATCAGTATCCAACACATCCAACTCAGTCTATTATCCCATATAGTGAAGATAACAACAACAAAAACATTAAATCACTGTAACAAATAATATATTTCCATATAAAGTGAAGTTTAGTCAAATGCATCAGACGTATTAATGGAAGGCAGAAATACATATAAGTGCGGCTTATTAATAGTGGTTTTGTAGGCACCTTTAATCCATCTTTACCCCCACCTCCCATTGTGTCTGGAAAGGCTTTTTGAGGCAGGAAATTTGAATTTAGTGGATACAAGCCATGGGAGGAAACATTTGTGTATGGCAGTCATCCCCCTCCCTGCAACCTTTAGCATCATTTCTCACACTTTTCTTGAGGGTTCCCAAAGTCTTCAGAGCAATATTTGCAGGCAGAGTGGGCTGTGCAAGAGACAGACATGTTTACAACTTCCCTCTTTCCTACCATAAAGTGCTTACAATGTTCCACTTCATTCAACCTTGGAACAACCCTCATGGCTAGCTATGATGGTCATCATGGAACGCTGTCATGAGCTTTTTTACACAATAAAAATAGGATTAAAGGATCCAGCAGTTGTCCTAGTACAATGGTGCGAACCTTTGGCACTTCAGATGTTTTGGACCACAACTCCCACAGGCCTTTGTCATTGGCAATACAGGCTTGGAATTCTGGGAGTTGTGGTCCAAAACATCTGGAATGCCAAATGTTCACCACCACTGTCCTAGTATAATGATCATTGAAACCTCTTCAGATGGATCAATTTGTGGTTTCATTCTATTTCCATCTTCATTTTGAAATAATTAGTTAAAATGCACTGGGAAAATACATTTCTTGTACTACACCCACCTAGCCGGCACCAACATTTGGAGAGCAGAAAAATCTATAGGTGAATCAGCCAGTGAGTATTAGAAAAATAAACGACAACATTTGTTTTTACTTGCGGAAATAACATCTTTTCCTGCTTTTTCATAGGGATCTTACACACATCCTTCACAGCTGGGTGAGACACAGTATTGCTTACCCTGGGTGACAAAATAGCTAGCTACATTTTTTTGTACAACACAATCAAGTGCACATCTAGCCTGAAAGAAAAGCCATGGATTTAACCAGGAAAGTATGTATATAGATTTACAACCTGATACTCAAGTCTACCAAAACTTGTTTTGTCATAAAGCTCTTTAAACTAAATCATATTTACTTCTCAATGAGCATACATAGGCATTGCACTATTACTCACTAATCTGCAATTTGAACGGGTTTAATTCTGTCCACCCTTCCTAGTGTTAAAGATCTGTCTTTTAAAACTGAAAGAAATACAGTGGTACCTTGTATAAAGGAATTAATTCATTCCAAATGAAATTATGTTAAGCAACTTTTCCTTTATACTAATTTCCCATAGGAATGCATTGAAAATGGAGTAATCCCATTATTATGTTGTACAGATTTGCCCCATAGGCGATTATGTTAAGTAAATTTCCCCTATCTCCAGAATATTTTATGTTGTACAAATTTTATGTTATACAAGCTGTTTGTTATACAAGGGTCCACTGTATGATGCTTTCTAGTGTGGGCCAGAATTATATTCACAGCAAGAGGGTGTTTCATTGTCAACCAGTCTTTGAATTCCTGTTATCATTTAGAATACGTTTTAAAGTCATAGAAAACTTACAGCACTGACTGATCCTTAGGAAACGAGTTTCATAAACTGGAAGCAGAGTCACATCACCACCTATGTCTGTCAGTCTTGATATGAAACCTGAGGACAAGAAAAGACACACACACACGCAAACATTAATGATAACAAGTAGAAACAAACAACAGTAAAGTACAATAAAATAAACAAATAGCAACAATATGTAATGCGGAGAGAGAAGGG
This sequence comes from Phrynocephalus forsythii, assembly GCA_029282475.1. Taxonomy (NCBI): domain Eukaryota; kingdom Metazoa; phylum Chordata; class Lepidosauria; order Squamata; family Agamidae; genus Phrynocephalus; species Phrynocephalus forsythii. The sequence goes on along the minus strand of JAPFRF010000011.1, from coordinate 129,994,565 downwards.
TAGCATCTCTGATAAATTCCCAGACATATATTCATGATCATGAAGATTTGTCCCAACATCTCAAGCTATAATGCCATGAGTATTAAACAATGTTCAGTTCTGCCCATTTTAGCAAGATTATTTCTTTGATAATAGGTACACATGGTATGCTTGCTATAGTTGGAGACTTTTAGATGCCACAGCATTCATTCACTGATAATTTCAAAGAGTATAGCAGAAAATATCTCTACAGTAAGCACAATATACATTTGATTTATCTTCCTCATTCTGTCTTGTATGAATAAACACACAAACAGCACTGGAGAAGCTAATGTATTCTTAGTCTCATGTGAAAATAGTACAACATTGTAATTATTTATTTTTACTATTTTTAGCATCTGAAGTAGATGTTAGTGGAGGTTTATATCCATTGTGAAACACATGACCCTTACATGTCCCCCCCTTTTTTTTTTTACCTCTCATGTCTAGCAACACAAAACACATTGGCTGCTATTTGCAATGACTGTTGTAACGTCATATAATCGGGAAAGTTTCAGATCAATTCCAACCTTATACCTAAAGCATCAAATCCATTTCGAACTCATGATAAAACACGTCACAGTTTTGCTTTCCCAACAAGGAATGTTCATGTTCAGTTCCTTTGCACAAGAGGCTACAGAAATCCTAGTGTATTGCCACACATTTATTCACAGAAAGGGTAGGAGCATTTGATGTGTCAAAGTTTCACCCAGGACATCCACTGCAGGTCACACTAGCTTCCATGAAAAAAAAAAAAAAAACAATTCTCTTTGACAGGAGGGCCTATGGCTTCTTCAGGGGCCATACTTTGCCCAAGTGAAATTTACAGATATACCCTTTGGATTGAATTTTCACTGAGCAGAGCAACCTATAACATTTTTTTTCTTACCAAAACACTCTTGAGAAAATTAATCAGGTCAAGCAGATTAGTGTTGCTCCTCTACCCTTTGCAGGAGGGTGTGACTGCAAGGTGACTTCCAGATGCTTTGGGTCAAATAGTGTCCTCCTGAAGCTAATTACCCATTAGTTAGTGTCTGTTCTCCCCATCAATTAGCAGATTCTACCAAGCTCAAAGGAGAAAAGAAATGCCCATCATTCTGCATAAAAGAACAGCATAGATTACAAAGGGAAGAAGGGCGTAGCTCCCCATCCAAATCAAACCACCCCCAAGCCATACAGAGCCTCATTGCTATTCCAGGGTCTCTCACCTGAAGCCTTTCTTCCTCCTATGAAAACTCATACTTCTTTGCTTAAAGATAATTTCTCCTAGTGTCTTCATATAAATGTTAAATAACATAGGAGACAGAACAGATCCTTGGGGGACTCTGCAGGTCAGTGGCTGTGGAGTTGAACATAAATCCCCTAACACCACTTTCTGCATTTTCTCCTGCAGGAAAGACTGAAGCAACTATAAGACAGTGCCCCCAAGTCCCATTTCAGAGAGACGAATCAGGAGGATGCTGTGGAGTCTTGCAAAAACAAACTTTTAAGAAATGTTGCACAAACACACCCACCCTTATATAACAAAACAAGAGCGATGTGAAAAAAGTGGATGCTGCAATTTGTACACCTCAAGGACTTTGCACCAGCCGCAGAGCAGGAGTTGCTTGAAGAATTTTTTTAAAAAATCCAAATATCTCTTTGAAGCCAAATGAGAACAGATTCCCAGATAAAGTATATTTATTGACCAAGGACGGCTATTTAAAACATAAAGACACCGGCTCCAGGTATATAGTCTCTAAAACCCTAAAACAAAATAGAAGGCAGATGCATCCGCTGTGTGGATTGACTCTTCCAGTGCCCCTTATGCTCAAACATATGGAGATGCCTCTACAGAAAGCAAAGTGTCCAGGGCCCCGCCATCCTCCGGACAGCAGCAGTTCCTGCTCCCTAGCTCTGCTCTTTCTTATTTAAAATCTTGAATCACAAGAACCCCTTCTCTGGATTCACCTGCCCATTGGGCTGAATCAAATTGCCCACTGGTGTTACACTTTTACAGTACACTTTTACAGTACACCAGTACACTTTTACAGTACAGAACTAGAAACTTACAGTAATTCTAGTAATTAGAATTAGCATATGCAAATTCTAGACAAATTAGATTCTTGAGCCTCTGCCCTCAATCTTTTATCATGGAACGCCTCGCCACCAAGTCTACTTTTCCTTAAGAGCTCTGCCATTATATATCTTCAAGTTTCTTCTGGCCTATGTTAATCTTATCACAATGATTTCCAAAAAGGACATATTAACAGCATGGCTCAGGTCTCGCAAGCTCAAGTGTGTGAGTTCCTTTAGGGAGCCAATCTTAGATCTTTCTTTTTTTTTTTTTTTTTCCACTTTTCCTAGTATTGTTATTTTTTTCCTCCAGTGACGGTTGTCTTCTCATTGTAACTCCAATTCTCTGTCCTTGGGAGTTTTATTTTAATTCAATTCCCTGCTACATTCAAACTTATAACCTCAATCTGCTGAGTTTATTCAAATCAAGTTAAACCACAGGTACCACTAGTTTTGCCTTTAGTGGCACAATATGCATTATAGTCATGAGAGCCCATGGCTCTTAATGGAATAAAGCCAGCTATGAAACCTAATTTAATTAAACCACATTTGCCTGCCTGCTTTCTTTACTGTGGTACACCATGTCTCATTAGCCTGTTGCCCAGATATGCAAATCTACTTTCTCCTTTTCCCTTTGCAGATTCTGGTATTTTTAGTTGAGTTTCCCTGCTTTCCTGTGCACCCACCCACCCACCCCATGTTAAAGCTTCCAGGTAGGCTTGTCACTCAGGACACTTTTACACGACCCTTAAAATCCAAGGCGAAGGGCTCCCAAATGCGGAGCTTAAAATTGTTTTCCCAACAGCTTTAAAAAAAATTAAGTACGACCACGCCCACCTAAGCGCGTCCCAGCGCATTTTCCAAGTACCTGTTCTCCGAAGGTGACAAATTTCTGATGCGGATTGTAAAGCAGTGAGTGCCGGGCTCTCCTCCCTTCGGGGTTTTTTTTTTTTGCCCCCCGCTCCTTTAAGAGACTGGAATGCTTCCCGGGCAGCTCCCGAGGGCAGAGCGGAGGTGAGCCTGCATTCTTTTCTCCCTTTTTCTCTCCCTCCCCTCACGCAGACAGGAGCAAGGGAGTGTGGAGGGGTGGGAACACAGCAAGAGGAGCAAACCCCCAAGATCTCTGGTCCAAATTTAAGTTGCCAGCGGATTTTAGGGGTCGTGTAAAAGCGCCCTCAGATCTGTTCATCTGCTCTTTCTCAGTCTCGGCTCCCCTGTTCCCACCCACCCCCCCCACTAGCTTATTAATTGCAACAGATGTCAGGCTGAAGTCACTACCTGAAAATCTTTTTAACTGTATCTTTTTTAAAAAAGGCACTCCCCCAATCTATCGATGCAAAACATGCTAGATGTCATGTCTTTGAGGAATGCTTGGCACACTGCCTGAAATGATCATGACCACAGGATGGAAAACTGTAAAAGAAGGGAGATTGGCTGGGTATCCCATTGAAGATAGTGGGAATGAAAATGAAAGAGTAGAGATGAAAATTGGCACAATGATGTGAACAAACAGCTAGCATTCTTTAAAAATAACAACACAAATGGAAGGTTTAAGAATGAAAATGGAGTAATAGTACTTCACATCACTTATATGAATTTGAATCCTTCGTTTAACTATGCATAATAGCATCTTCCTAACTATAGTGCTACTTCTATTGCTATATTGTTTTGATTTTAAAGTAATGTTTGTTTTTACTTTTTCTCCAAAAATGGGAATCAGCAAAAAAAAAAAAATAAGATGTATGTTATTAAAAACAGCAATAGATACAGATAGAATGGAGAAGAGGCAAATGAATATTGAACAATAAAACAATTGGAGATGTGAATGTATGTTGCCAAATCTGATATACTAATTGGATTTATTTATTTATTTATTTATTTATTTATTTATTTATTTTTACATTTTTATACTGCTCCCATTTCCCTGAGGGAACTCTGGGCGGTTCACATAAAAACAAGTTAAAAACATATACATCAATGAGAGGAGATATTAGGCAAGAGGTGTGAAAAATTGACAATAAAAATAGTAAAAAATGACAAAAAAAAAACGAACAGAAATTAGCAGAGGAAAACACTTTGGTACATCCTATCAATCGCCAAAGGCATCCCTGAACAGCCAGGTCTTAAGCGATTTCTTAAAGGCTGCCAATGAGGGAGCCTGGTGAATCTCGCTGGGGAGTTTGTTCCATAATTCTGGGCCAGCCACTGAGAAGGCCCACTTGCGGGTAGCTACCCTACGGGCCTCCTTAGGGGTGCCAACCCGGAGCGAGAGAGACAAAGAGGATTGGGTGGGTCGGGCCAGCTCTGATGGTAGGGAGATACGCTCTGCCAGATAATCAGGACCCAGGCCATGGAGGGTTTTGTAAACCAAAACCAGTACCTTGAACCTTATTCGGGAGGCAACGGGCAACCAGTGCAGACAAGTCAGAATGGCTCTGTCTGTTCCAACGGATGCATTTTTAAACCAAACATCTGAAACTTTGAAACCTGGTGGAAACCCCCCAAAAGGATCAGTCCCACTGAGTGTTCAAAATCCTGGTCCTGAAGTATGTTGAGGACATTATCAGCCTAGCCCTAGATCAGTGATGGTGAACCTTTTTGAGTCCCAAACTGTGATTCAAAACCCACTGTTTTTTACAAAGTGCCAATACAGCAATTTAACCTGAATACTGGTGGCTGTGAAAGGGTAATGTCAGGTGGCCACAGAAAGGGCTCCGACTGCCACCTTTGGCACTGTGCAAATGAAAGCCCAATCAATTCCCAATTACCTCCTCTACTGGAATGCATTCTTCCAGGAATCAATGGAAATAACAAACACTGGGAGCCCTTCTCTATACCTGCCTCTTCCCAGGAAAGAAGCAAAGCAGAAAAAAATAATCAATACTTGACTTCCTTTTTATTGGTGATACCGATGTCAATCAATGACGGGAACATCTAGCAGTTCCTGACACATCACACATCACCTCATTCAGTTAGCCAGCAATAAGCAGGAGGAGGAGGAGGAGATGTGATTTCACTCTTCACCTCCCCATAAATAAGGACAAAGCCATTAAAAAGAAAATTGCCTATGAGTTCTTGGTATTTTTACATGCGTAGTTAATATGGTGTTCTGTTATGCTAAAATACGGTATGCTAAAATTAGACCAGAAAACACTATAACAGATTCTTCACAGTCAGATGACTCTGTGATCCAGTGAACATTACTGACATTTACATATTCTCTTGATCTGCATCATAGTTTAAAAATGAACAGTAATCAAATATTCATTGCCGAAGCACACCACAAGGTGGCAAGAGTGTAAAAATAAAGATTAAAATACGATTAAAGGCATATTCAGTTAATAGCATTCAGAGCATTCACTATTTGGATTCTAAAGTACCATATACCAGCATACTGTTTTAGTGGGTGCATGCATAACATTGCTACACCAACAACAGTTGCCACAGTAGTGTATGCAGCCATGAAACCAACAGTGTAATTTGGCTGGCATATGAGGACAGAATGCATGGAATGTGGTGTGTGGTAGCAAATGGGTACCTGCCTGAACAAGCCTGCTTCTCTCAACAGGCTGTAGCTGAGTGAAGGAGACTTTCAGGCATCCCCTGGGCAAGGACTGCACCCTACTGGCTGTTACTGTCTGCAACAGAGGCACAAACAAATACGGTCTTTAACCCTGTCTCAGTGACAATAGTGAGGACAACCACCTTTGCAAGTGAACAGCAACCATGAAACTTGACTTAGGGCCTTTATACACGACCCCTAAACTCCGCAGCAAATGGCTGCAAACTCCGGACCTTACAAGTGTTTTCCCACCAGCTCCGGAGTTTGCAGACAATTAAGTGCGACCCCGCCCACCTAAGCGCGAACCAGCTGCACTTTCTTGTACCTGCTTGAGGTGGGTGAAAATCCCCATGTCCGGATTTAATCTGGTCAGTGCGGGACTCTCCTGGCTTCTGTTTGTGTTTTTTTTGCCTCCCGCCCCTTTAAGAGAAGAGGTGGGAGGAAAAAAAGCAAGCAGAAGAGAAAGCTCCTCCAGGTGAGCTGCATTTTTTCCTTTCTTTCTCTGGTGGGGAGGAAGGAAGAGCAAGGAACCCCTAAGATCTTTGGTCCGAATTTAAGGGGCCAGCGGATCTTAGGGGTCATGTGAAAAGGCCCTTAATTGGACCATGTGAACAAAACCTGCATCCTGTAAGCTGCATACCCAGCATGTACACTCAAAGCCTTAGATGCAGTCTCCGTCCCCACCGCACCCCAAAGGGAGCAACTGCAGCTGTTGTGACTATGCTGCTGATGGGGATATTTAAGCAGTGTTCTTCTATGAGGTCTGAAGCATCCTTCTTGCCCAAGAGTCAGTGAACTGGAAGCAGATTGGATTGCAGTTTCTGCACCAATAATGGCAAAGGAACCAACACTAAGGGATGGAGGAGCACACGGACTGGATGAGCACACGCCAGTAGCATTTTTCTTCAGTCAGGCAGTTTATTCATCAGACTGTATTAAGTGATTGCCATTAGCTGTGGCTGGTCCAGTCCTGTCTCTATTTTTCCCATTACTGGTTGGGGGGGGGTCTTTGTTGAAAAACATATATACTGTATGTAATTTTAAACATTTTAAATCCATATTTAAATGTAATAAAAATGAGCACATGCGCTAAAAACACAAGCGGCAGAAGGCAGGGTAAATTAACACCAACCAACATGACTAAGGAGCCCGGATTGGAGGGTTTCATTGGTCACCTGGTTTGTCTTCTTGTTCTTACACTCAAAAAGTGGAGGAGGAGACATTCTGCAGTAGAATGCAGGCTGCAAACAATGTCCTCAGTAAGGTTGCCACCAGCAGCAGCTACCAGTGCCACTGCTTCTTTTTCCATTCATGTATTTTTTTCCAGCACACTTATATCCAGCCTTTTTAAAAATCACAAAGTCAAGCAATTTTGTATGGGACTCCTAAGAGGTCCCCAAGCCTGTCACAACCCTCAAACTGCTTAGCATCTGGAAGGGGGCAGCATAATGGTTTTTAAGCCAGGTTAGGCAATATGTGGCCCTTCAGACATTGATAGAATGACAACTCCCACCATCTGTCACTCTGCCCTTGATGATTTGGGGTTGATGGGAAACGTAATCCAACAACATTTGAAAGTCCACTGGTTCCCCATCCACCATAGCATCTGGCCATATTAGCTCATTTTCTACTATTATTTGTTGTTGTATACTCCTGCTGAGTGTGCACAGCCTTGTAATTAAACTACAGTTTATTTTATTTTATATATGTACTTAAAATATTTCTACCCTGGTTTTCTCTTTGAAAGGACTCAGCACCCTTACCTCCAGCTTACTTGGGACTATATAGCCAGCACTTTACCATGGTTAAGATCTGGCTGCCTTGATACACAATTATTCTCCCTTTACAGATAACCAGTGTAGTAGACAAAGTGACAGATAAGAATCAGGAAATGTGGGTCCTGGGTTTGAATTTCTGTGTGTGTGTGTGTGTGTGTGTGTGTGTGTGTGTGTGTGTGTGTGTGTGTGTGTGTGTGTGTGTGTGTGTGTGTGAGAGAGAGAGAGAGAGAGAGAGAGAGAGAGAGAGAGAAAAAAAAACACTCCTTAAACATCTCATTTACCTTGCAAGTTTTATTAGAGTCACTTTAAGCTATTGTCAACTTGACAGCACATAGCAACTAACAATATACAGAATATTTGTATCATGTTGTTGAGATATTCTTCTTCTGCCTCACTGCAAATCACTGGTGCAGTGGTTAAAGTACAGTACTGCAGACAAGACCTCTGCTCACAACTTGAGTTCAGTCCCAATGGACTCAAATAGCCAGCTTGAGGTTGTTTGAGCTTTCCAATCTTCTGAGGTCAGTAAGTTGAGGGCCCAGGTCACTGAGGGGCCAATGTGTAGCCGATGTAATGAAACTATAAACTGCCCAAAGAGTGCTTTAAGTGCTATGGAGTGTTATGCAAGTAGCAAACTCTCATTTTGATTTGCTTTAATAAGATACTCACAGTTGACATGGAACAACTTGGCATTCTACTCTTATTTACTGCCCTGCATCAGCTCAGAACAGCACACAGTATTTGTGTTTGGAAGAATTGTGCAGTTGATGAGCATTCTTATTCAGGTGGGAAATATAATCCAGCAACATTTGGATAGGTTCCTGCTTGTATGCAAGAGCAATAATCCTGGAAAGCAGGACTAAACTCATCTTCAGACCCAGTGCTATAACCACGAATCATGTGATAAGAGAGGAGGTGAAGCTATGTGCTCCCCTCTCAGTATATCACAGTGCCAAGTTACCAAAATAAAGCTTAAAATATTTTATCGCTGTAAACATTCTTCCTCAGAATGCCTGCTTGCAACCTAAATTAATGCAGTGGCAGCTCGTAAATTCACATCAAAACAAGGGAAGTGATTAACCAACCTATGCTCTTAACATATTTCTTGCTCCAGAAAAAAGATTTCTTACTTTTCCTAATGTGTCATTAGTCAAGGAGTTTTTAGTAGACTTTTTATTGATACTTTTTCTGCACCTCAGTGAGTTGGAGCAAAAGCAAAACAAAGCAAAGTATGTGGCTTATATACTGCCCCATAATGCTTAAAGCACTCTCTGGGTGGTTTACAATTGAAATACACAGGCTACATATTGCCGCTGTGACCCCACTCCCCTTAAGCTGGGTATTCATTTTACCGAACTTGGAAGGCTAGAAGGCTGAGTTAACCATTAGCTGGCTACCTGGAACTGAACCCTGTGAGCATAGTTATAGCTGCAGTACAGCAGTTCAACCACTGGCCAATGAGGTTCTTTGCCAGAAGCAAGGGGTTTGGGAATTCCCCATCATTTCTCGGGGGGATCTTTGGGCATATTTCAGTCACCCCAGAGCACCACAACAAAGAGGGCTGCTATAGGACATTTGAGTATTTTATACTTAGAAAACCATGGAAAGAGTTGCTGTAAGTCTGACTTCACTGAATGGCACATTATCTTAATTGTTGTTGTTGCTGCTGTTGTTATCTTGCTCTTCTTATTCCTCCACATTGTTGGCACATGTGGATAGACCTCCCCCACCAAAGGCAAATGCTATTTTAGGCTGGATTAATAGAAGCACAGTCTCCAAATCCCACGAGGTACTAGATCTCTATTCAGCACTGGATAGACCTCGCCTTGAGTACTGTATCCACTGTTCTTCAAAAAGAATGCTGACAAATTGGAACAAGTTCATTGGAGGGCAACAATGATGATTAGGGGACTGGAAACCAAGTTTTATGACCAAAGACTGAAATAACTGGACTTGTTTAGCTTTGACCAAAGGAGACTGAGAGGGATGTGATAGCCCTTTTCAGCTACATGATAAGCTGTCAACCAGAGGAGGAACAGGATCTGTTATTTATCATCCCAGACTACAAGACACACAACAATGGGTTCAAGTTACAGGAAGCCAGATTTCAGCTGAATATCAGGAAAAACTTCCTAACTGTTTGAGTAGTACAGCAATGGAACCACTTCCCTCACGAAGTGGTGAGTGCTCCAACACTGGAGGCACTCAAGAGTAATTTAGGCAACCACCTGGCAGACAGTCTATGATTTGTGTTCCTGCATGGAGCAGTGGGTTGGACTCAATGGTCTTGTAGGCCCTTTCCAACTTCATTATTCTGTGATTCTATGATTATTGGATTACATTCCAGTTCACTGATGCAAATAATCAACCCTGAAAGTAGAGCTATTCACTTCACAACCATTTCAGAACTAGGACAACAAGTATTTACTACAAAGGATTAACAAATAAATCAAAGGCTCTAGCAACAGTTTAGCACTTGATAACAAGCCCCTTTCCCTTAACAACTGAATAGGCCCATTATTACTGTGCCAACTTAAATCTGGCCTTCTAATGCAAACTTATCTGCAAGAAAGAATAAAAAAAACAAATTACAGAGAGTATTAATAGCAGTCACTTAAAAGAACATTGTAGGATTCAATGAATAAGAACACTGGCTTTTCCCTCTGTGACTTCTGAAATAGCATGCAAACTTGAAGGAATAAAAATAGAAAATGTACTTTTCTCTTGCACAGTAACTGAAGTCATCCAACTGGGTACAGGATCCTGGAGGCTTTAAAAATAACATATGTGTCCTTATGAAGTTCACTCTGAACTGATGGAGGACTGAAAAATGAGAATTTTGCATCCCAACAACAATAAAAACCTAATGTATAAGAATATATTTCTGAAGCACATAGCCTGGCAGAGAGGAGGCATGGTGGCAAATTCGTTCAAGAAAGAAGAGATAGGATGGGAGAATGACCTCTAATCACCTGAAATTAATTTATCACACTTTTTCTTTTCTGCTTGGCATATCAAAGAACATATTTTAATCAACTCCTTAGCAAACCAAGTTTGCCAATGGCAAACCAAACTAAGAGTTTGTGAAGATTCTCAGTCATCCAGGTAAGACAAAGTAAGAGTTTAGAACAATTCTAGTGTTAACCCTTAATATGAAGAGATGGTTTTGAAAAAGGATCAAGAAATATACAACAGTCTCCAGAACTGTCCAGAACTCCCCAGGAAATCTTGTGCTACAATGATGAGTCCTAATCTAATTAGCTGCCTGGAATTCTCTTTGCTAAACACTCAAATAACACTATGGGCATATAGTTTCTAGCTTATAACGGTTCTTGTTATTTATATTTGTGAAGGTACAGTGGTTCCCCCACCCTTTCTCGGTTCATATACTGCGGTCCTGCTATATAGCGGGACCACAGTATATGAAAAAAGACCCCTGTGTTAAGGGGGGGAAAGGCCTGTTACCCCCAACCTGGTGCTCTCCCAAATGGGCCTGTGAGGGCCTTCCCATGCCTTCTGGAGGCTCACAAGGGCCTCCCTGTGAACCAGAACTGACTTCTGGATTGCCAAAAATCATTTCTGAGGCCTCCGGTAAGTACAAGAGCCCCTAGTTAGGCGCCCCAGGGCTGACCAGACCTACATCCGCATATCGCAGATTTTCAATTATCACGGGTCAGGTCGGGTCCCTAACCCCTGCAATAGGTGTGGGGGTCACTGTACTAGGAACCTGTTCTTCAGTTTGGCTTGGGCAAGATCTGCTGCACTTTGAAGAACCAGGACTCTCAAGTGGAGATCAGTCTTCAAATAAGTATTCACTATTCCCACATTGTTGTCATTGTATCTTGGAAGGGGGGGTGCAGGACAAGGAAGTCAATAAGAAAACACAACTTCAACACAGATTAATTTAGTTTGCAACACCCAGTTCTGTCTCAAGCTCTGTGTCTCTGCTGTGCTGAGACAGCTTTGGAGTTCTTAGTAGAGTCCTGACCCTTCAGGATAGGTGGAAAATGTGGAAGCTATAAGCGTAACATGCTGAAAGACAGCCTGTCTTCACCATCTGTGCAGAAAAGACGGACAATTTGTCTCTCTGTGGATTAGCAGATGTACTGAATATGAACTTGTTACTCCTACAGCTTTATTTTAAAAACAAGCTAAAAAAAATCTGGATTGAATGTCAAAGCGCCTCTTGACTGTCTGAATCTGGCTGATGATCTGCAAGCTGTGCATGACAAATGTGAAAGGGAATTATAGGAAACTAAATTGCCCGGTCTCTTCTTACTTTGATAGTGCCCATGAAAATACTGTAAAGAATGCTGGGCGAGCCACTGAATTGTGTAGTTTGTGAAGGGGGGGAGGGTGGCACCTGAAAATTAGATCAAAGCATCATTTGCAGACAACCTTCTGCTCATGTGGTCAGCTTCCCTCTCTTCAGAGCTTCTCCTTCTCCCACTGCCCCTTGCACCAAAGACTGTACATCTGTATATCATGATGAGAGACACTGCAGTTTGTGCATCTTTTGGGACTGGTGAAGAAAGGTGGGGCAGGGAAACAAGGTCTCTGGAACTACATTCTACCAACGTGACCTTAGACATCACACAACCTGTTTCATGACATCTACTTACCCTCTCAAAGATTCCACAAGTGGCTGCCAGTCATGTAGACTTAATGGCTGCAAAGCCAGCATCAGTGCAAGAACTGATGCATGTTTTATACAGAAAGCAAATGCCGTACAATCCCAGTAACACCATATATCTGATAGTGGTGATGTCTTGAGGATCTAAGGAATTTGTGGTTTTGAGGTAAGGAAGTAACTCTGGCAGTGAGGGCCAAGAGCCCTACTCCCTATATCACCTGGTACACTGGTTCCCGACAAAGAAAGTGCCAACTAATGTTTGAAAGATAATGTTGGTGAAGAAACATCGAATATTTTTCTCTGCCAACACCTAACGATTCTGTATGCTTGTCAATTACTATTATTGTTGGTGGTTGTGGGTTTTTCAGGCTGTTTGGTTGTGTACCGGAAGTTTTTCTTCCTGGTGTTTTGCCAGTCTCTGTGGCCAGAATCCTCAGAGGGCAGGAGCTCAGGGAGTTTGGAGCACAGAGAGAACTCCCAGTTCCCTGAGCTCCTTGCCCTCTGAAGATGCCAGCCACAGAGACTGGCAAAACATCAGGTAGAAAAACTTCCAGAACATGTCCAAACAGCCCAAAAAAAACACAACAGCCATCAGATCCTGGCCATGAAAGCCTTTGAGAATACAATTACAGTACTATTATTGTCTGTCTGGAAAGTAGGAGCCCAATACTGTATTTCAATAGCTTGTGACTCCCAAGAAATACCTGCTCCTCAAATGAAAAATGGGTGCTATTAATTAGGGGGTTCTTAGTCTCAAGACAGCACACCTAAGAAGCATGTCAGAGTACTGCAACTTTATACTTATGATCTGTTTGTGTTTCTTGACCTCAGCCAGCTGCCTTATTATCCAGCTAAGTAAGACTCAGCTGGATATAATGCAGCACCACCCATACTCCATTGGAAAGAGAAAGCTTTCCTGGTTCAAACTGAAAGTTTATGTGTGGTAGAGTCCTTATTTGGAGGAGAGCACAAGTCATTCTGCTCTGCCAGATGGCTGTGAGGCTCACTTTAAATGAAGGCTACAAATACCTTCAATAAATATTTGTAACCATTTCAATAGCAGTGTGTGAGAAGTATGTTACAATTCCCACTTCATCTTACCAGTGACATCACACTGGCTGCAATTGTCTCAAGTTGGGTACACCTGGCCTTTTCAGTTTCACTCAGCTTCTCACACCAACCCTAAAAGCTACATTTGTGTCCTCCTGTTTTCTCACAAGCTTCCAAATTCTTTTTTTTTTTTTTTGGGGGGGGGGGTCTGACCAAAAATTGATATAATGTATATTTTATTTTCAGATACACATTGTCTCCTAATTTATGCTTTTTGGAAGCAGTTTTTCCTAGTATAATGATATCACTGTCAATAATGCATATATTTTTGCATGCACGTTTTCATTGGAAACAGCACCGCCAAATCAGGGACAGTGTTACTATTGAAGAATTGCTGTGCTTTGATTTGTAAAGTTATGAACTAAGTATGAATTATGGAATTGAGATTTAAATGGGCATGAAATTAATTTCTTCTCTCTGCCCCTACTTCAGATATGCTATTTACAGTGCAATCTTATAAATGTTTATCCAGTTCTAAGTCCCACTGTTCAATGAAGCTTGTTCCCTGGTAGGTAATTTTAGGAAATGCAAAATTAAAGGACCAAAGTTTTGGTCTGATGGTCAGGAGTCCTCTTACACCACCCATTAATATTTTGATCCAGTTTGCCGTGCACTGTGACATAATCTCCAGAAAACATTATCTACTGTTGTTCCATGAAAAAGTTTGAAAAGGGGTAGGGAACAAAAATTGGAGATAGTGTGAGAAACATGGAAGCAGGGAAATAAGTATTTACCTCATATAAATCCTTCTCTCTTTCTTAAGTCCACACTGCAGCGAGGCATTCACATATTCAGCCAAACATTATTAGTGAGGTTTATAAAATTTCAACTACTGTACTAAATATAAAAGGAGTGCTGAAACGTTGTATTCCTGCTTATTTAGTTTCAGATAAATATTCTGCTCTATTAAGAACAATGCTTTCATTTAAAAAATAAGATATCCCATGTAGTTGCCACATTGTTTAGCAGTGGAAGAAGAGAAGAATGAGTTTCATGCCTTCAGCAGTATGTCTGTGAAGATTCTCAGTCATCCAGGTGAGTTTATCTGGAAGTTGAGTCATGTCAACTGGACTTCTTTTTCTTGAGAGATTGAAACGTTTTGCTGCTCATCCAAACAGCTGCATCAGTCTGAATGAAGGTTCATCAGACTTATGAAGCTGTTTGGATGAGCAGTGAAACATTTCTATCTTTCAAGTAAAAGAAGTCCAGTTGCCGTGATTCAACTTCCAGATGCCTTCATCAGGAAAAAGCACAGGCAAGAGATCTTATTGCTCTAAAGCTTGAGTCACCATTCAAAGATTCTGCTGTTAATGGCTTGATACTGTAGACTAGACATGGGCACGACTCGGCGAAATTGTCGTTTCCGTTTTCGGTTAGCGTTTCCGTTACATAACGGAAACGGTAACGATAATTAAGCCGTCAGAACTTAAACTCGAACTGAAAAAAGAAAAATTTGGTCAGGTTTTTCGTTTCCGTTTGTGGCATCGTGGCGATCGCGCAATGCGAAGCACAGAAAAAGTTTTAAAAAGTTTTTTTAAAAAACCCTGACTCCCGGCCAAAAAAGCAGGCAAAAATATGTCTGGCAGAGGGGTGGTTTCTGGGGGGTCCCCGGCCTTTCCCCCCTCTTCTCCTCTCCTGGGCTGCTTGCACCAGGCTGGGGGGGGGTCATCCTCATCGTCTCGCCATGCCATGCAGTGGGGGGGGATCCAAAATGGCGACTGCAATTTTTCTTTTGAAATTGTGGTCAAAAAACACACCAAATCACCACAGAAACATGTGAAATTTATTTATTTTAAATGCATGAATTTTAATAGTAGCAGCAGTGGAGTTTTTTATAGCAATAAAACGTCGTATTGATTTTATTTTATTATATTTTATTTTATTTTATTTTATTTTATTTTATTTTAATTTAGACCTGCCCATTTGGGCTGGGCATGGGATGGGACCATGCAATTTTTTGAACCATTCCACCAGTGGCATTGCCATGTTTCTGACTGACACTTCTGGATGTCTTGGAGGGCATAAAAAGCCGAGGCACCTTCCAGAAATCACAGTCGGGTGTATGGATGTGGTTGAGGGAGGAGGGCTGGCTGCTGGTGCTGGTGTGATCCGATCGAGATTGAGGAGGGAGGCTGGAGGCTTTAGGATTTAAGTTAGGCAGGCAGGGAGGGAATTGAATTTAGAAAATAATTTCTTTGATTCCCTGCAGCTTTGTCTGCTGAAGGGAATAGCAGTTTATTCTTTATTTCTTCTCTGGCAGTTTGTGAGGATTTTTTTCTGATATTGGATAAAGGGGGAGGTTCGACTGGGAGTGGGAGGTGTGGATTTATTTTAAAAATATATTATATACTACCATTTATTTTCTATTTTCCCAACTTCAATTTGCTTGCACACACACACATTTGGGGTGCAAGCCAAGAACAGAACCTCTATCCTAAGTGATATCCTAACTGCCCACTCGCCCATCCGCCTGCGCCGCCACCTGCCTGCGGCCCGCACCACCACCCGCCCACCACCCCCCCCCGCCTAGGGTGCAAAAACACCTAGCGCCGGCCCTGATTGCGGGACGCCCCTATGATCTGGGAAGTCAAATCGCGTTAAATCGTGGTGGAAACGACAAACAACAAACAACAAATGGAAACGGCAAATTTTTGAAAAATTTCACGACAAACGGAAACGACCCGAAATGGACCCATTCCGACAAACGAAAACTCGAAACGTCATTTTTTTCTGGTCATGCCCATGTCTACTGTAGACATTCTTTTTTCTTAAAACCCTCTTGTGTCACATCAAGCTAACCCTCTAGCGAACTTTGAAACTATATATGCAGTTCTGGTCCATGGTGAATAATATAAGAAGAGTTGTGTTTCAAAGAGAAAGGTTCATCCTCAAGAAACTAGAATGTGGGGAGTGTACTTGAAAAATAGTTTACAGTTCTCAGAATCTCCCACCCTTCATGGCTACTGCATGCAACATTGCAAAGCAATATTTCTAAACCCAGTGAGGACTGCCTCCTAAGGCAATGTATAACATTAGTAGGCATTATTGCACTTTGTTAGATACTGGCTCCTCCTACCTAGGCAAGGTTTTCTGTTTCTTAAAGTATATTCCCTGGGAACTAAACAACATGAAGAGAAGGAGCGCCTATTACAGCCAACCCCTTGTGAGCAAAGGCAGCTGGAGTGATGTAAGAAAAATATTTTTGTTTTCACTGAGGTCTGAGGTGTTAGCAGGTTCCTTTATAAGCGAGTAAAGAACAAAGATTTCTGATCTGGTTTGTGCTGTTCAATTCCCAGCAATCGCCTTATCAACTCATTTGCATTTTAATTATCTTCCCCGGAGGGAGTGTATCATCTTTTTTATTTCATTACATTAAAAAGCCTATATACTGTACGATGTCCTTACTGTTGCGCCAAGTGCTGTTTTAAAGCACATCTTCAAACAATATGTTAAGGAATGTAAACTTTTATGACAAGCCACAGTTTGCTGTTCTCCTCCTTCCCGTTTCTGCTCGGATGCATCTCAGACAACTGCAGGAAGTCAGATGGCACATCCTCTCAGTAGTTATTGAGAATGAGGGCAGCAGCATTTTTTAAACAATGCAGATGTTAGAAGGGACCCATTTTGGGGGTGACTGTTGTTTTTTCCTTAGATCAGCGGTTTCCATCTTTGGATTCCCAAATGTCTCTTGAAGTAAAACTTCCAAAAACCTTCATCACTGGCTTTGCTATCATCCAAATCATCTGCCTTAATGTTAGGAACTGCTGCTTATAGCCTTACTATACTGGTTGATGTCCACTAGAGCAAGGTTTGGAAATTCAAGTTATTGGACAATATTTAGTGTCCCAACGTAAAGATGAACATGGGAACTAGTTTACTATACAAATCAAGAAGACATTGCTGACAGATGTTTACTCCTTACACTGCTTGCTGATCGCCCCCTCCCCAAAAAATGCTACCTGAAATCATTTTTAACCTCTTTTTTCCCTGCTAAGTTTGGAAAATTAGTCCATTTAGGAGCACCTATTTAGAGGCTATTTTGAAACACACATTGGTGATCACAGAACAACTCAGTGTTCCTTATCCTATATGTTGATCTGTGACCATTTTTCTACCCATTCATATTACTTCTGTAAGCATTGGTTGGGAAATATGTTTCAATGTCTCAACTAAAAGCATGATATAAAAGGCATATAATCTTGTATTTTACCACTTGAAATTACTGATACCTGAATCTATTTATTTATTTATTTATTTATTTATTATTGCATTTATATCCCACCCATTTTCCCGGAGGAACTCTGGGCGGCTTACATACAAAATAAAACAATAAAGCAAAAGCAGTTATAGACCGTTTAAAATCACAACGTACATGAGCACCCTAGCATCACCATCTAAGGGGAGGCGGATTGCATAAAAACAAGTATTGGTGGCGGCAAAAAAAAAAAAATAATCTATGCCTAATGGCACCCAAATATTATAAACAGATACAGTACTTGTATGAAATTTGAACTGTGGCTTGATTGATTGAGCCACCAAGATGCCTCAGGCTTGCTCTGTGTTCGGTCCTGACACATTTGTAACATGGCATTTCTTCCACAGAATATGAATAATCAAGAATAAGGATGCTGAAAAGTCTAAAGTATTTTACAGTGCCATTCAGCACAAATAAAAAGGGAAGCTTATAGCAGGTATTACACAAAGTTTATACCAATAAATGGTGACATTGTGTTGGCATCACTCTGCATCCAGAAAAGAGCTGACATCAGCAACAGTGAGAGATTTTCAGTAATTAAAGACTTGCCACTTCTATCTCATGGCCTGTCTGATTTGGAGATATTTTTTCCATTGCTTTAAATCTGAAGAAGCCACAGGTCAGATGGAGCTTGTCTTGCATTATCAGAAGTCTCTCTCAATCAGTAAGTCATCTAAGTGGTGGCTATCTAGGGTAATGAAGAACATCCTTCTCCTCTTCTGCAGCTCCAACATCTTTCATGTGATAAAACAGATTGTTCACATGCTTGACAGGTTGCGGGAGAGAATGATACCTTTAATTACCAAAAAATTTCCCTGCTGGTAGCATTGTCACCTTTCTTGTGACATAGCTCCACTGACAAGATGTCAGCCAATATAATTTATAAATAAAAACAGAAGCACAATATGTATTAAAAGTGTTTTGCTTATATACCACCCATACCACTTCAAGTAGTCTCTGGGTGGTTTACAGTTTTAATTACAGTATGCAGGCTACACATCCCACCCCACCCCACCCCCAGCAAACTGGGTACTCATTTTACCAACCTCAGAAGGATGGAAAGCTGAGTCAACCATGAGCCTACCTGGGAATGAACCCCAGGTCGTGAGCACAGTTTTACCTGCAGTGCAGGCATTTAACAACTGTGCCACGTGGCACATTATTATAAATAGTTGGAGAAAAAAATAAAGTTAAAAGACCCACAAAAACATGGCTCATTGTTTAAATATTGGGAAGATCATCAATTAATAATTTGAGACAGAAACAGTTCTTGCTATTTGAAATCTTGAGTGTAGCAGGTCAAACTAAAGTAGGCCCACTAAATCAGTGAAGACTTGGTACGTCAACTCATCCGTACATTCCATTTATTCAAATGAACCTACATTAATGGTGACTGTAACATAGTAAATACCAAATAGAGTGCATCCTTTTGAGTCAATTGAACTTACAGAGGAAATGATGCACCAAATGCCCACTAATTCAATGGGCCTACTTTTGTACGACCTAATAAGGAAGTAACAGGATTTCATAACTACAACAGAATTATGGAAATCCATTTTCCCCCTTTTGTTTCTGAGCAAACATATCTGTTGGAGCCCAGCATCCTTCTAATGGTGCATGACAATACCTATATATTTCCATAGCTCATTTAAGATGCAGTCTCTATTATAATTTTCTTACATTCTTCAGCAACAAACACTAGTCATAAAAATAAGTAGGGAAAGAATTAATGACTGCTATTGTCTATTTTTGCTGCAACAGAAATCATTTTCATTTGATTCATTTGAAGGACAAAGGTGAGAGCATATGCATCTTAGGCCCCAGTCCCACGTCCCTTTAAAAGCAGTTTAAATTACCAGATAACCCGTA
Organism: Phrynocephalus forsythii; assembly: GCA_029282475.1. Taxonomy (NCBI): domain Eukaryota; kingdom Metazoa; phylum Chordata; class Lepidosauria; order Squamata; family Agamidae; genus Phrynocephalus; species Phrynocephalus forsythii. The sequence continues at coordinate 129,975,285 of JAPFRF010000011.1, read as the reverse complement.
TCTAAAAATGCCATCCCCACAGCCACCGGGCTTTTTGGGGAAAAAAAAAAGAAAAAAGAAAACCCGGAAATGCCTCTTGAAGCAAGGTTTCTGTGACTCACCGAAGAGGTAGGGAAATTTTTGCCTCGCTTTGAAAATCCAGCTTTTAAGGAGGCAGACACCGTGGGGCCACACAGATGATCCGGGTTTCTTTTTCTTTCTTTTTCTTTTTCATGTTTTTTAAATTGCTTTTCATCTTTGGAGAAACAGGAAGCTCTATCGGTCCTACAAGTTTTCCTTTCCCCCAGCCAAGTGGTCCATTTTTTTCAAATGCTAGCGCCACCTGCTGGCCAAGGGGGGGCTGAACTACATTTTAAAATCAAAAAACAGCTTTTAACGAGTAAACTCCTGTCCCACTTATTCAATCACATGATAGGACAAAGAGGAAAAGCCGGACTTTCAGAAGATCAGGATCGGAACCCAGGTGTGACCACGGCCTTAGACAGAGACGATAAGTGGTTCAAGAGAGAGTCAGGGAAGCCATTCATGGGTGCACAGAAAATCCCTCTCTCAACAAGGGTGGATTTAGGTACAATCTGTCTCTCAGTTATCATGATGCCCTTTCATACATCCCAAGACAAATCAGAAACACTTCACAAGGCCACTGCTAACGATCCATACTTAATGGGCAGTGGGAAGAGCTGCATAGGCATGACCATTGTCCGTCTAACAAGTCTATTCAGCCCATTGTCCACATGAGCCTATTCAGACCAGACTGGGGTGAAACCAGCTCAAGCTATAAATTGGAAAACTCCACCAACCTCCTTCAGACTGAAGAAGCTACTTGGAAAAGTAGCGAAACATTTTAATTCCATAAGAGAAGAAATCCAGTTACTATGGCTTAACTCTCGGATAACTTCACCTGTATGACTGAGAATCTCCACAGATTAATTGGATACAGTTTTTTTCAGTGAGAAATCTTGATTTATCATCCATTACTGAGTAAAACTGCAGGTTATACATTTACTACAGCAAAACACTTGACAAAACAACATAACATTTTAACAAGCCAAAGTAGGAGTTATGCCAATTAGATCAATCCTTTCTACAAGATTAAGAAATCTGAAAACGACAACAGCGTATTTTGAAACGTATTTTGTACAGTATCATTTTCAGGAATAATACAATGCATAGTATAATTAGAAAAGTCTTGCTATGTGGAAAATATTTTTTTCTCCAGAATGTGTAGGCCAATCTTTTGTTGAAGTCATGGTTTGTATCTCTTCTACTTTCTAAGCTTCTTTTATTACTTTCTTTGTTGGAGATGAAACTTTGAAACTGCCCCAGTTAGCAATCTGGGCTTCTGCATTTTAGACACACTGAAGTCTCTGAACATTTTCCAGAGGCAGCCTCAGATAAAGTGAGAGTAATCCAACAAGGAATGAAACTAAGACACATGTCACTGTGGCTAGATCAGACATCTCTAGCAATGGTCACAGCTGACAGGCTAGTTTTAACTCTGCAGAGATGCTCTTGACCACTACCGAGACCTGGGCATCTAGTCTCAGGAACACTCTCAAGCTGTACACACATGTTTTCAGAAATGATATATAAATCTGTAACATCAACAGATTTACATATCTGTGTGAGAGAGACAGAGACACAGAAAGAACATAATTTAATATTTTTACAAGTTCAGCTTACAGCAACATGAAGCAACTCATCATCACACTGTATTCTTCATCGGTTGTTATAACATCAATATCTCTGTAATATTGGATGGGAATGCCTTCAGGTTTAATGCATATTCCAGCTGTCAAAAGTAATTTCGCTGCTCAGTGAGCTAGGATTTATTATAGTTTATTATTTTTTATCATTTTATATTGATAGCATCATGGAAAACGCAAGTCTAGGCTAGTAAAATTAGAGAAAGATACTTGTTTATATATGTTAAGATATACTCCAGAGAAAAACCTACAGCCCAATGAGGTGGGGTTGAGGTTCTTTTATACTCAACCAAGTATACCATGTACTATTTGAAAAGAAATTAAAATACATCCTGCCCTATCATGACACCCTGAATTGAATTTCCATGACCACCAGCTTACAGGTTTAGCATGTAGATTGAAGAATGTTACTATGCTACATTAGGGTGGAATAGATATGCAGGCTTAAATGTGCATAAGGTTAAATCACAGGGTCAGGTCAAGAACAAATGTGGGGAGAGTAATAATATCTGTATGTGGGTATAGTGGTTTTATTAAAGGGCATTGACTGGAAATTCATATCAATATTCTATCTAAATATCAGACAGTTGCATTCGCAGATCCTGCATAGTCATTACTCTTACGAAAGTCTGGACAGTTCATGGGTGGCGCTCTACCTGTGCATGGTACCACAGAATAGAAATTAAGTTTAAGTCTATATAACAGATAATGATCACTGTCAGATATTGGAACTGTGGTGGCTCTACCTCAAGAAAGAGGAAAGGAGGCATGGGAATCAAAGAGGAGTACTGCCTATGGTCAAAGTAACATTTGCAGATTTTAGTCCATCTCTAAAGTGGTGGTGATCCGAAAAAACACACTGATATCTACATTTTGCTACACCATGGACACTAACCTCCCCCCGGAATTTCAGAATTATTTTTCAAATCACCCCTCCACATTTAAAAAACAACAACTATTTTTTATGTTCTCTCCCAAATTACACTGTAATGTATAATTTTTCCAATATGGACATTAAGCTGCTCCTGGGTATACCTAAAAAAAAAAACACCCTGGAACAGGGTCACTATAACACATAATTTATTTCATAGCATGTAAGTATTATTATGAAGTGTTTTTGAAGACATATTTCAGCTGACCTGAACAGCATCATAAATTTCAGAAAAGTATGGATTTTGATATTTGAATGCATTCTGGTTGTACTTAAATTTAGTACAAACATTTACCCTGACCATGGGTGTGCTGAATAACACCCTCCACTTTCATGGAATTATTTTGCTGCCAAAACTTTTTTGGGGAATTTGGGGGGAGCATCAATAATAATTTTTAAAGGACAGACTCTTTTCTTTCTTTCTTTCTTTCTTTCTTTCTTTCTTTCTTTCTTTCTTTCTTTCTTTCTTTCTTTCTTTCTTTCTTTCCCTACTGCTTGAAGTTGTGACTAACAACTTAGGCATGTTTTAGCAGTGTTTTGACCGCATTTGAGAAGAGTGTCCCTTTTCTATGTGCGCTGTTCAAATGTGTATTTTTTCCCCAGACTCCAGAATGCATATTGCTACCTGAAACACTGCTAAAGCATTCATTGGTCAAGTTGACAAGATGGAAAGTTTGTAAATTAAAGGGTTACATTCCTCCCACATCCATCATCAGATTAAGGAAAAGTGGTTGAGTTCATGACACTTTCAGGTAAGGAGATCCATAGTAGGAAATGCTAGCATGGAAAGCAAACATGTCACTCATTAATTCAATGTAATCTTCACATTTCAGGCAATATGACAAAAACAGTAAGCAATATATTGAACAACCAAGTAAGAGCAGCATCCTCAATTTGGGAATATAAGAATGGGTCTTACATTTGAGACCAAGGTCCAAAGCATTTGATATGATATGTACAACAAAAACAGCAAATGATTAACTACTAGCAATTACTATTTGTCTTAGATTGATTTATGTATTACTTCTGATCTCTTGAAATATTGAAAAGGAATTAATTGGAAAAATATAAATTCACATTTTTCTAAAAAAAAAAAATCCCTGTAATTTGTCACTATTACAGAGCTTTTTGGAACTATGTATCATGGCAACTGAAACTGATATAATTTCATTCTCGTTGAAAGACTCCCATCAATATTTAATACTTTAAAATGAAAAAGGAAAGAAGTATTTTCCTTGAACCAAATTGGTGTGTGTGTGTGTGTGTGTGTGTGTGTGTGTGTGTGTGTGTGTGTGTGTGTGTGTGTGTGTGTGTGTGTGTGTGTGTGTGTGCATTGTGTGTTTGACAATATGGAGATTCATAGTGATTCAGATGAAAAGAACCAGTACGGATTTTGATATTTAAATGCATTACTTACCTGTAAAGGTGGTTCTTCGAGTAGACTTTCGTGAAGCCACACAGATGGGTTTCCCAGGTGCCCCTGCGCCAGAGGTCGGACTTCCCTAGCAATAGGAAAGTTCATTAGTCTCCACCCCCACACCCTGCGCATGTGTGTAGGTGATCCCGCCTAAACGCCTCAGTTCCTCTTGACCACCAGTATGACAGGTAAGTACCAGTCAAGGTCTGAGGGGAGGCGGATGGCTGCTGTGTGGCTTCATGAAGGTCCACTTGAAGAACCACCTTTACAGGTAAGTAACTGGTTCTTCTCCATTGTGGCCTTTGTGAAGCCACACATATGGGTGATTAAGAGCAGTTCTCACAGGCAGGAGGGTAGTCACGAAGGAAAGCACTGCCCTCCCAAAGGAAGTGGACGACCTCATGCGGGCATCCAACCTGTATTGGGTCACAGAGGTTTCAGGTCTAGACCACGTGGCCACCTGACAGATGTCATCTAAGGGTACACCTTTGAGGAATATCACTGAGGAGGCCATCGCTCTGGTGGAGTGCGCCCTAATAGTGGCTGGTAATGGTCGCTTTGCCAAATTGTAAACCAGTTTAATGGTCTGAACTACCCAACGAGCAAAGTGATGAGTCGCGACCAGGCAACCCGCAGCCACAGGGTCATGGCAGACAAAGAGTCTCTGTGAGTTTCTAAAAGTCTCAGTCCTGGATACGTAAAAGGCAAAGGACCTTCTAACGTCCAAAGAATGCAAATCCCTTTCAATCCTCATGGAGGGATTGGGAAAGAAGGCAGGGAGGATGATGGGTTGGGACACGTGAACGGAAGATATCACCTTCAGTAGGAAGGTGATGTCAGAGTAAGCCACCACCCTGTCTCTGTGAAACTGTAAGTAGGGAGGATCACATCTAAGGGCACACAGCTCACTAGCCCTGCGAGCAGAGACAATAGCTACTAGGAATGCAGTCTTTAAGGTGAGCAGTCTGAGGTCTGTGGTGGCAAGAGGTTCAAAGGGCAGACACTGGAGAGCCCTAAGAACGAGGGAGAGTGACCATTGCGGGGGAATAGGTTTCCGATCAGGGAAGTTGTACTTGAGACTCTGCAGGAAGAGCTTCAGGTGCGGATGACGGAAGAACAAGGATGCCGGGGACATCGGCGGTTGGTGTGCGACAATGGTGGATAAATGGACATGAAGAGAAGATAAGGTAAGGCCAGACCTTTTAAGATGTAGGAGGTACTGGAATATCCAGGTGAGTGGTGGGTTGATAGGATCAAACCCCTTGTCTGCCGCATAGAAAAGGAACCTCCTCCGCTTGTAGTGATAAAGTTTAGTGGTGGAGAGTTTGTGGCATGCCGCGATGATGGAGTCTATGAGTTCAGTATCCTCCACGCAGTCAGTTGTAGGCATGGGAGGTCTGGATGAAGGACCTGGCCGGAGTTCTGAGATAACAAGTCCGGGAACAGAGGAAGACAAAAATGATTGCTGGACATCCCGAGTAGGGAGGCGAACCAGGGTTGCCTGGGCCACCAGGGTGCAATAAGGATAAGATTCGGTCTTTCCTGAAAGATTTTGACCACCACCTTCTGTAGGAGGGGAATTGGCGGAAATGCGTACAGGAGTCTGTGTCTCCATGGTAGGAGGAGAGTGTCTCCCAGAGAGTCTTGTCTTTGCCCACCCTTGAACAAAACAGCTGACATTTTCTGTTGTTGCGAGAGGCAAAAAGAAGGATGCAGTTCCCATTCATAGTTTGAGTGCTGTCTGTGACTCAGGTCGTCTGCATCGATATTCTCCTCTCCCGGCAGGTGCATCAATATTGGATGGATGTTCTGTTTGAGGCACCAGTCCCAGAAGCGGATGGTGAGATCCAGCAAGCATGCTGAATGTGTTCTGTCCTGTTTGTTGATTAAGTAAATGGAGGTTGTGTTGTCGGTTACCGCCGGTACTACATTGCTGGAGAGGTGTCGGAGGAACGCCCGAAATGCCTTGAAGATGGGCAAGAGTTCCAGCTTGTTGATATGGAGCTGACGTTCCTGTGGAGACCAGGTGTCATGGATCCAGTAAGTGAGGCACACTGCACCCCAACCCGTGTTGCTGGCGTCCGTGGTCACTTGAATTGTTGGAAGTGGGCACCTGAATGGGTGGCCGGAGAGAAGATTGGTCCTGCTGGACCACCAGGTGAGTTTTTGGGGAAGGTCAGGCGGGACAGTGAGCATCTTGGATGGTGGATCCCGGAGAGGGTTGAAGTGGAGCAGGAACCAGTTCTGGAGATGTTTGAGTCTGAGTCTCGCATGTACAAACACAGACGTCATTGAGGCCATGTACCCCAAGAGTCTTTGGACCTGAAGGGCCTGTATTCGAGCTAACGGGTGGAAGAGTCGCAGTAGGTTGAAGATCTCGGCAATACTGTCTCGAGGGGGGAAGGCCATTGCTCGAGTGGAGGCGAGAATCACCCCATGAAGGCCACCACTGGAGACGGATGCAGATGGGACTTCTTGAAGTTTACCTGAAGGCCCAGAGAGTCCAGAGTTGTGATGATGGTGGAAATGTTCAGACGGGCTTTTTCTTCAGAATCTGCCACGAATAGCCAGTCATCTAGGTAGGGGAAGACGACAATGCCCAGGTGCAGAGATGTGCTGCAACCAGTGCCATGCATTTGGTGAAGAACTGAGGGGCCGTTGCCAAACCAAATGGCAGGGCAGAATACTGGTAGATGTCATCCCCTACGGTGAACCGAAGAAGATGCTGATGTGCGGGATGGATGGAGATGTGGAAGTACGCATCCCGCAGATCCACAACTCCAAACCAGTTGCCTGTGTGGAGCAGAGGGATTATCTTTTCCAGAGTGACCATCCAGAACTTTTTGTAGACCAGAAACTTGTTGAGGAAGCGAAGGTCCAGAATCGGCCGTAGGCCGCCATCCTTTTTGGAACCGTGAAATAATGAGAGAAGAGACCCCTTTGTGAGAGGGCTTTTGGCACTCGTTGGATGGCTCCCTTCTGAAGCAGAGATGCAACTTCTTCCAACAAACAAGGGGAGGAAAGGGTGTGAACAATGTTCCCCAATGAGGGACAGGACTTCAACAGATAACTGTCTGTTATAACAGAAAGGACCCAACGGTCCGAAGTAAGTGTTTCCCAAAGAGGGAGGAAAGGACGCAGGCAGATGTCCTGGGCATCAGTACTCATCTCGGTGCCTCCTGTCTCTTGGTTTGGAGGCAGAGGAGGATGGCTTAGGCTTCTTGGACTTTGAAGCGAAGGTGGAAAAGACGGAGGATCAAGCAGACTTCTCTCATTGGGGTCTGGAGGATCATTGTGAGGAAGGAGGCCAGTAATGGCAGCGAGGTTGGAAATGAAAGGGCTGCTTGGGCCTTTGCGGGATAACATTAAGTTTCTTTGCCATGTCTTGTTTCTTGTGGAGGTCCTCCATTAGGTCATCTGTGGTGGTTTTAAACAGTCCCATGCCGTCAAAGGAAAGGGCCTCGATTTGAGCCTTGTGCTCGTCAGAGAGGCCAGTGGTACGGAGCCAAGCATGACACCTCAAGGTGATAGAGGTGTTAAGCACCTTGGATGAACAGTCAAACGTGTGCTTGGACGTACGCATCTGTTGGGCTGCTAAGGCCATGGCCTCCTCGTAGAGGGCATAAGCCTCTGCCCTCTTGGCCTCCGGGATGAGCTCAAGGAATGAATGTAAATGTGCCAAGAGCTCTCTTTGGTACACCCCCATCGCACCTTGATAATTTGAGATCTTGTGGAGGAGCATGGAATAGGAATAGAGATTCCTTCCCATTGCGTACAGTTTGCGGCCTTCCTTCGATGGGGGGATAGGCGTCTGCTTTGTGCGAGACTGCGCCTGCGATGAGGCCACCACAACCGAGTTCGGAGCAGGATGCTTGTCAAGGTAGGGGGCTTTGTCGTCATGGACTCTGTAAAGCGCCTCGAGTTGACAAGGATTGGAAAGAGTCCTCCACCATGGTGAGAAAAGATGGGATGAATATAGGGTGGACTGGAGCAGTCTCCTCTGGAGCAATGTGGCTGAAAATATGGCAGACCCTCTTAGGCTTGGGTTGATGGATTGGAAGGTTGATGGTTTTAGCCATCCGAACCAAGAAGGCAGCGTAATTTCGCATTGACTCCAATGAAGAGGGAGGAGACTTCTCTTCTACCTCCGAATCGGGCGATGTAAGTAGATGGACAGAACCCGAGACTTCGGATTTGAGGTCAGATTGCTCCGAATCATTTGACGAATCCGAGGGAGAGCCGGTGGGGAGCTTTTCAATCTCCATAGAGTTGGAGGATTGAATAGACCATTGGCGTCCATTGAACTTCAGAAAGAATGCCCGGATCGAGGGAACCGAAATCGGAGGCACTGGTGAATGATGACGCCCAGTACGGCGTCTCTTGCTTGGAGGCTTGCTGGGAACCGATGGAGTCAAGCTCGGATCCGAAGGAGTCAGAGCTTGGGCCACAGCCATGGCAACAGACAACAATGGTACTGAGAGGGCTGTTGGTGGTTCGAATTCGATGGTCGGTTCCAAACCCTGCACCGAAGCCGGGGGGAGTTGGACCTGTTTGCGGTGCGTCTTGGATGACTTGTCTGCTCAAGGAGCATCGGAAGCCCGGGCGGAGGCCATTGGGATTGATGCCAAAGCCAGAGTATGGTCTTCGAACCCAACCGTGTGGAGGTGAAGAAGTTGCTCGGGAAGCCATGGAGGCTAAAGGAGAATGTGCAGGCAGCACAGTGGACCAACGGGTCCCAGCCTCCAAAGTTGTCATGCCCTCCGGCTTGATGAGGCTAATATTCGGCGGCAAAGCCATGTCATCATCGGATGACGAGTTGGAGGAATCCAATGGGAGAAGCTGATGGAACTCGGGACATACTGACATAGGCGCCCCTGAACCTGAGAATTCCGTCTCGATGGTTAGAGTCTCCGACGGAGCCGAAACCTTGGCCGGTACCGGTTTCGGGGATTTCACCGGTTTGAGGGCCTTGGAGGACGAAGTCTTGGGTGATGGTTTTAACTTTGATACACCCTCTAGAATGGGGATCTTCTTAGGTTTTCCCCCATCCCGACGCCTCCGACTTATGGTTGAACTCCGGAGAAGCTTTTTTCTCCATGGGCTGAGGCCGAAGAGAGCGTTCCATGAGGTATGAAGCCAGCCGATTACAGCGGTTCTTCAGGGCTTGGGCGCTGAATCCATGGCAGATAGTGCAGGCCTCGAGCCGGTGGTGTTCCCTAAGACAGAACAGACACTTTTCATGTCCGTCCGTATGTGGGATCTTACTTCCGCAACTGGAACACTTTTTAAAAGGCTGTTGAAAAGACATAGATGCAATCGACGATCCAAGAAGAAAAAAATATTCATGGAGACTAACGCAACAGAACCTCTAGCCGTGGCGGTTAAGAGGAACTGAGGCGTTTAGGCGGGAACACCCACACACATGTGCAGGGTGTGGGGGCAGAGACTAGCGAACTTTCCTATTGCTAGGGAAGTTCGACCTCTGGCGCAGGGGCGCCTGGGAAACCCATCTGTGTGGCTTCACGAAGGCCACAATGGAGAACTGAAAATTAAAGTAGTCAAGTTTAAAATGCATAATCAGTTGTGTGAAAAATGCTAAGAAAACTTCTAACATTGTTAATTTAACGGGCAGACCAATCCCATATTCACATTATACTGGATTGAATGGGGGAGGCCCATGCTGACAGAGCAGCTGCTTTGCGCTCATCCTTCTTGCAGTTGGCAAAGACTCACACATACCCAAAATACAGAGGAGACAGAACTATAGAAATGTAGACATGCTGCTCCCTCATAGAAGATGTCATCACATAAATGCCTCACAAAAGAATGCCACAACACACACACACACACACACACACACACACACACACACACACACACACACACACACACACACAGGGAGGGAGGGAGGGAGGGAGGGAGATACATCTATCAGCACAAGTGACACAGCCGGAAACAAGTACTGTACTCTACAAGGACCAAGGCATCCTGCTGACAAAAGTCTGGGCTACCCATTCAGGCCCACTAGAGCTGGACTGCAGGATGAGTTGAATAGACTATGCTCCTCATAATATTTCATTGGTTTATAAATACCAAATGCACTTAATAGCTAAGTAAAAGAGCTGACATTCATATGATAATAACTAAATTTACCAAGGAAACAGAATCTTATGGGAAATGAACACAACTTGCATTGTGTTTTCCTTCTGTGGATCCAGCCTATGCTTCCCATTGTGGGAAATATAGGCATATAGAAATGTATCATTTTCAACTTTGTCCTCCAGCTCAAAACTGGATAATAGAAAACAGAAGATCTAATTTCTGGTTGGAGGAGTTCAATTCCTATTTGTGAAAAATAATCTGTCAAGCAGAGCAGAAGAACTAGAAATAGAGTAGCTGCCATGGTGAGATACAAAATTCCAGCAAGTTGTGGCTGATTTAGGTTTCTTCTGCTGTAAATGTCTGAAAATCCAGTAAATCATATAATATTTGTGTACTAATAGGAAGATGATATTGGACTAGAGAAAAAAAATTATAAAGTACATCATTGACCAAAACTCTTTGTCTGTGCTTCCTCACACTCTTTTAAGAAGGTACTGTATGTGCATTTATGTCAGGAAGCAGTGTCATTTTTACCTTGAGTATATTGGCTCCATTTATTTGTTTTGGTTCTTTAATAGCTTAACTTCTTGTCCCATATAAAAACACAAGGCAAGTTATAAAATAGCCATGAAAGATACTGCAACAATACACAGTGAGGTAGAATGTTAAAATAAAATTAAACATACTGTCATATAAAAAAACAATCCTGGATGAATCACATTTTAAAAAGTAAAGCAGAAAATACATTTGCCATGAATGTCCATTTCTCAGCAGCCCCACTCCCAAAGGAAAAGTTTTTGCCAACTGCAAGAAGGATATCTGGAATCCTCATCCACTTTAGAAAAGGGAACCATACCAGCCATGGAAGGAAATTCCACAGCCTGTAAGCAGCCACCAAACCTTCATCAGTGAGGTGGGCAAAATTGAGAGAAATTATCTCCCTCAAGATCTCAGAACTTAGGTAGGCTCATATGAAGAAATGTAGTCCTTGAAACACGATGAACCTGCACCTTAAAGGGCTTTTATACTAATGCTTGGGTCCTTTAGAATGGCAGCTGTGCTTACAATACTTTATTGCAATACAGGTAGTCCATGTGCAGTCTTCATGTGGGCATTGACAAAGCCCTGGCTGAATGTCACTGGCAGTGTTTTCATTGATGGTGAATGTAGGCATGATCTTATTTGCTGATGCTTTTGTATTTGGGGTTTGTGTGCCTTTCTCCAGGAGTAGCTATTTTGGCAACACCCAACTACTACAGAGGCCCATTCAACAAGAAGCTCGTGGGAGAGGACTTTCTCCTCAGTGTTGCAGTCTGTTCCTATTTAGGAAGGGTCCAAATACACATCTTCTTGAACTGGCTTATAATGTTTAAAATAATGTGATTTTTTTAAAAAACACCTACAGGCTTTTGTGGTGTTTATGACCAAATTTCATTTTATTTGACCCCAATAATGTTACAGTTTTTAAGTTGTTTTTGCTTGATTCTCTCTTGTTTTAACATGCCTAGAGCACTAACTAGTCATGGGAAGGTGGGATGGGAAATATAAATACTAATACTGCCACCAGCAATAATAATTCATGCACATATGATCTATTTTAAGGGTGAAGCAGATTACAACATTGTGTGGTCCTATTTACATATATGCTTAGTAAGTTAGTCAAATATTTGTTTGATGTATACGCTGTTTTTTGTATAACGTGCTTGAAGAGCTCATATATGTGGATCTTGTCCTTGCCACTTTTTCCATACAACAACCCTATGAAGTGGGATCCTATAACAGTGATGGCGAACCTATGGCACGGGTGCCAAAGGTGGCACTCGGAGCCCTTTCTGTGGGCACCCGACATCGCCCCTTCATAGCCACCTGTATACAGGCTAAATTATTGTATTGGGACTTTGCAAAAAAATTAGTGGGTTTTGAACTGCAGTTTGGGCACTTAGTCTCTAAAAGGTTCGCCATCACTGTCCTATAATCTGGATCTCCCGAGCCCCAGCTTAGCACTCAGACCACCACACAACACAGTGACCCACCCACTACTTCCAGAATTTATGAGAACACAAGAATTCTACTGTATTTTACTTTAGAAAACTCTAATTTTTTTTAGAAATATATTTTTAAATGGGAAGGAAATTATGAGAATTAAATTTGATGGCAATACCACCAGTATAGAAGTCTGTAGTAGTGAATAGTTACTTGGACGAGGCAGCTAACATACCTCTTAGCCATATGATTTCCATGTCCAGGCTACCCTTGCAGTAAATTGTCCAATTGTCCAGTCCATAATCGGAAGATTGTTGTCTAGAGTTGTCCAAAGGAATGTGGCAAGTCACTAGAACGATGTGAGTATTCACTGGTGTTCACTGCAGACCACTGCTACTAGAATGTTGCTGTGGCACAAGGATTAATGGAACTACCTAATTTCATCTTTCATTTGTAAATATTTTATTTACTTTGAATGATGATACCAGAAGACACACACTCAATCAATCATGAAATATAAACAAAAACATTACATTTCCAAGAGCAGAAAACTAATAGTCTAAAAGCAACAAAATGTATGCAAAGCTATTTTAAAAACCTATATCACTGTATACTGTGTTTTCCTATATCAAATATACCAAATGGGAAAGAAAATAATGGTTTCATTATATGGTTCATTAAACTGTTTTCAGGCTATCTTATTCCAAGGAACTCAATCTCCTTTCACTAGTCTGCTGTGGAATCTGTATGCAAGTATTTCATGAATAAGCAGATTTGTGTGCTTTGAAGACTGAAAACACTCAAGTCGTCCACGTGAACAAGACACCACCAAATATGACTTCCAATGCTTCATGAGGTATATATATTTTTGTAGATCTCTTGTTGAATAAGCTGCTTTAATTGCCGTTATTGCATTATTCCTCATTACTGACACTGACTGATAGTGGTGTGAGAAAACGTCTCTTCCTATGTTTATGCCAATACAAAGAAGACCTATGGTATAAGAAGTAGGAACCTCCCCCCAAATGAAATATGGCTCTTGGAGAAAATGGCATATGAAAGAAATCACATGACACATGAAGTTCTTTCTGACCTGAAAACTAAATCTGGACAAAGCACCAGAAAGAGATCGCAGGCAGAAGAATTTTCTGATAAACTGGTTCCAAAAATCTTGTCCCCACAGTCATTGGGCTTAAAAAAACACCTGGTAGCCCCCCTTTTAGTGGGTTCTAGCGAGCTTTCCAAGAAATGGAAAGAAACCACCACTAAAATTATGTATGTATGTATGTATGTATGTATGTATGTATGTATGTATGTATGTATGTATGTATGTATGTATGTATGTATGTACTCACTGTTTAGTTCTCTAGGAGGTTTAAAATGAAGGGAATACAAGCATGAAGAGAAAGGTCTAGCTTCTGGTTTCTCCTGGTCTCTCCCCATTAACTGGACACAAAAGTAGAGAAAAGAAGCATTGTTTTCGCCTTGTTTGCAATAGCCTATTGATTAGGTGCTGGCTTCCACTACTCTCCTCACAGAGAGTGTAAAGTGCTAAACTGTGAAACAATAACATGAAAAGGGACTAAGAGTTTGGGACTGGAACTGAACTGAATTTAGTAATTTAGAACAATCTTTTTCATAGATTTGGTCTGAATTATTCTGCAATCATTCTTGTCCTTATTATAGCTGTACTCTTAAATCAGCAGATTTTAATTTCCATGATGATGGTAAAGCTCTGTAACCTAAAATAAAATTAATTTCTGCCACATAATGAGGGGGAAAACCCTTTCAAATCCTCTGAAGCTTTGTGATGCTAATGTGTGTTGCTGAATTAGCATTTCTGTGGAGGTTATGTAGGAGGGTAAGCACTTACATGTTATAATAAAATAAGACCTTGCAATTTCATGATTTTGAGAAGCAAATGTAATACACACACACACACACACACACACACACACACACACACACACACACACACACACACACACACACACACACACACACACACACGGGGAGAGAGAGGGGGAGAGAGAGAGAGAGAGAGAGAGAGAGAGAATGTTCTCAAACCTTATGCCACCAATGCACCCAGTTATGTAAGAGACAGTGCAGATTTCCTGAGGAAACTTCAGTCCACACAGAACCTTCCTGATAATAACATCTTGGCCACAATGGATAAAGAGGCTTTCTACATTCATATCCCAAACAAACGATGGCATAGATCCCACATTCATATCCTATCGCAAACACCATCCAAACTAAGGAAGAATCCCACATAATTGCCACCCTCTGTGACTTTGTACTCACACACAACTATTTCACTTCTGACAACAAAATCTACCTTCAAATCAATGGGCACTCGTATGGCCCCACAAATGCAAACATATTCATGACTGACCTGGAACAATGCTTTCTGACCCACCACACCCCAAAACCCCTTCTCTACATGAGTTACATCAATGACATTTTTCTGACCTGGACCCATGGAGATGAATCCTTAATAAAATTCCACCAGGAATTCAATCATTTTTCACCCAAACATCAACCTAACCCTGGAACAATCCACACTCCAGGTGAATTTTATGGACACCACTGTGAAACTAAAACCTGGGCATATTAGTACCATACTGTACTGAAAACCCACCAACTGATATACTTATCTACATTCTACCAGCTTTCATCCTGAACACATAACAAAATCCGTCATATACAGCCAAGCCCTAAGATACAATTGCATCTGCTCTGACCCACAGGATAGAGACTCCAAACTCAAGCATTTACAAAAGGCTTTCCTCGGACTACAATACCCACCTCGTATGATTAAGGAACAAATCAACAGAGCAAGACACATACCCAGAAATAACCTGCTGCAGGACATATTCAGAGAACCTGATAGAACACAACTAGTTATCACATACAGTTGACAAATGAGACCACTCACACACATCTTAAATGATCTCCAGCCCATCCTTGTCAAGAACACTTCACTCTACAAAGCCCTTGGTGGAAGACCCATACTTGCCTATAGACAACCTCCCAACCTCAAGCAAATACTAGCACATAAGGGATTAGAAAACAGCAACATAGACAATGGAACTAAACCTTGCCAACAAACCCTGATGCCAACTCCACCCACACATCTACTCTAGCAACACAATCACATGACAGCAATGTCACATACAATATCAAGGGCAGCTTCACTTGCCTCTCAATCAATGTGATCTATGCCATCTTTTGCCATCAATGCCTGTCTGCACTGTATATAGGACAAACAGGACAATCTCTACGGAAGTGAATCAATGGTCAAATCTGACATCAATAACCACAATACACATAAATCTGTTTCAGACCATTTCAGTCTACCAGGTCACTTCGTGGAAGATCTGAAGGTCACCATTTTGGAACAGAACCATTACAAATCCAGAATGAAAGGGGAAAGAGCTGAGATAAAATTCATATGCATGGTGACACCCATAAAAATGGGCTAAACTTAAGTCAAGGTTTCTTGAGTCATTATCAAATGTAATACTTATGCACACAGGCCTAGCTAGGGCTTTCAGAGCTCAGGGCAAAAGTCAGTTTTTGTGCCCCCCCCCAGGTCAACACACAGGAGAGCGAGCCCCCCACCCACACCAACCACCACTCCCCCTCAGCCTGGCTGAGCCGCCGGGAGGATATCCCCTCCTCCCACGGTGCCAGCCTGCCCCCCACCAGCAAGCAAGACAGCAGGCTCGGCCAGGCAGCCCCACCAAGCCCACCCACCCTTTCGGGCAGCTCCTAGCCTCGGCGGCACCCTCCGCCTTCAGCTGCAGCAGCGGCAGCCCCTGCCACCGCACCCGCTGCTCCCTCTCTATGGCCTGGCACAACAACGGCAGTGGCTGCAATGACAGCCCCGGCACCCTCGGGACCATTCACATGCTGCCGGGCAGACGGGGCACCAAGCCAGGCCACCCCCATGGCCAAGTAGGGTGGCAAGGTTTGGGGAGGTGAGGCAGAATGCGGCAGTAGCAGCAAGGGGTGGCCAGGGTGTGCCAAGTGCATCCGCGCCTTTACTCAGGAGTAATCGGAGATGGAGGGCAGGGGGCATAGCAGGGGGTGGTAGGTGATTTGGTGCCCCTAATTGCTACACCTGGGGTGCCCTCCCCCCTTGCCCTCCCCACACCACGCCCCTGTTTATGCACTGCCACTATTTTTTCTTCTCTATCAACTTACCCATCTCCCACCACAAGGTAAAAACTGATTATGACACCTTTACATAATTATCTCACTTTAATATCTTCACCTTCCCCTCATTCCCCCTCCGTGGCCTCTGTTTCCAGTCTCTTGAGGAATCTTCACATCAAAGACCTAAACAATACAGCCAAAGCATTGCTTACAAATGCAGTGACTCGTCCAACAGTCAATGAACATTTGTTATGTAACTTACATTCCACTGTATATTCATTGTACAACAGCCAATGAACATTTGGTATGTAACTTATATTCATTTGTATATTAGTTGCACAACTCATTCTGCTGCTATATATCTGAAGAAGTGGACATGTCCATGAAAGCTTACATTAAAATGAGTCTTTAAGGTGCTGCATGCTTTTGTCTTTTATTGTCTTTTGTTTTGATTTTAGCCTGGAATATATCTATATGTTACTCCTAAAGATGCCACCACATTTTGGTATATTTTTTTCTTTTTATTTATATTTTGCTTTTACCTGAAATGCTTGTACAGACTTAACATAGCTACCCCTTCTCAACTATACTTAGTTATTTCATATTCCTTCTTTATTTTCCTCAGCAGTCAACTACAGGAGCTCCTGTATTATCTTCCACAACCACAATAGTAGACGGAAAATCCTCACTTGTCTCACCTTTGCAGATGAAGAGAAGGAATTACACATGTGCAAATAAAGCCTATAATGCAAATGTGCAGAACAATGGTGACAACGGTGTTATCACATGGACATATTAAGTACTGTACTAGAAACATCTGATTACAGCAGTTATTTATACTGGCTAGTGTGTTTGCAGTGTGTGGGACTGAGGGCATGCTTCTCTACCACAAGGGGGGGGACCCCTCAGGTTTTCCACAGAGACAGACTGTATAAATTACAAAGACCTTGGCAAGAAAGAGCAGCGCTCCTGGTACTGATTTTGCACTGTAAGCAACAGATTTTTTGAGCATTGAAAATGGGCAATCATGATAGGAAAGAAATAGGACTTTATTCTATACATGCCTAATAAGTACTGAGCCAGCACAATGACCATCACGCCCTTAGAGCAGTTGGCATTTTGACATAATGTGTTTGATTTGTACTTTGATAAACTAAGACATCCCAACCAAGTTATGAACTTATTGGGTGACCTTGAGCAACTCTCAGTTTACTAGCCTTTGTGTCCTCTCTAGGAAGATAGGTTGTCTGCCTCATGGGACTGGTGCAGAGATAGATGGTCTGAGGGGATTATTTATTTATTTAAAATATTTTTTACCCTGTCTTTCTTCTTGGAAGGGACCCAAGGCAGTTTACAACATACAGGACAGTATACATAATTGGAAAAAATGAGTACAGTAACCCCCCCCCGCTGATCGTGGGGGTTAGGGACCCACCCAACCGCGATGCATGAAAATCCGTGATATGCGGAAGCGGGTGGGGGGCCTGGGGCGGGGGGCAGGCGATCGCGCACCTGTCCGAGAGGTCTTGGCGTGGTGCGCACAGGCAGTGTTGCGGGATCTGACCTCCCACCGCTGCCTGCCCGTGCCGCCCAAGACTTCTTGGAGGGGCTGGGGGGCGGCTCTGAGGCCTTTTGGAGGGGCCGGGGGTGGGAGCGACACGATCGCTCCCCGCTGCCCCTCCGTGCGGCTCTGAGGCCTTTCGGAGGGCCCGGGGCAGCGGGGAGCGACCTGATCATTCCCCACTCCCCCCCATGCAGCTCTGAGGTTCAGATGCAGATATAGTGGGACCGCAGTACCTGAACCGCGAAATGGCGGGGGCTGCCTATATATGAAACTTGTTAAAAACATTATAGACAACAATGAGTGTGAAGAGGCATCTTACACCATTATCAAGTCAATATTAAAGTTAAGAAAAATAAGGAAACAAAAATGGAGGAATAAAAAGCCACTCTGAAATGAAGTATAAAAATGAGAAATATAAATAGTAGACATGGGCACGACCAGAAAAAATGATGTTTCGAGTTTTCGTTTGTCAGAACGGGTCCGTTTCGGGTCGTTTCCGTTTGTCGCAAAAATTTTCGAAAATCTGTCATTTCCGTTTGTCGTTTGTCGTTTCCACCGCAATTTAGCGCAATTTGACTTCCCAGAGCATAGGGGCGTCCCGCAATCAGGGCTGGCGCTAGGTGTTTTTGCGCCCTAGGTGGCGGGTGGGGTGGGGGAGCGGGCGAGTGGGCGGGTGGCGGCCACGGGCGGGCAAGTGGGTGGGCGGTGGCGCGGGCCACAGGCGGGTGGCGGCGCGGGCGGACGGGCGAGTGGGCAGTTAGGATATCACTTAGGATAGAGGTTCTGTTCTTGGCTTGCACCCCAAATGTGTGTGTGTGCAAGCAAATTGAAGTTGGGAAAATAGAAAATAAATGGTAGTATATAATATATTTTTAAAATAAATCCACACCTCCCACTCCCAGTCGAACCTAACCCCTTTATCCAATATTAGAAAAAAAATCCTCACAAACTGCCAGAGAAGAAATAAAGAATAAACTGCTATTCCCTTCAGCAGACAAAGCTGCAGGGAATCAAAGAAATTATTTTCTAAATTCAATTCCCTCCCTGCCTGCCTAACTTAAATCCTAAAGCCTCCAGCCTCCCTCCTAAATCTCGATTGGATCACACCAGCACCAGCAGCCAGCCCTCCTCCCTCAACCACATCCATACACCTGACTGTGATTTCTGGAAGGTGCCTCGGCTTTTTATGCCCTCCGAGACATCCAGAAGTATCAGTCAAAAACCTGGCGATGCCATTGGTGGAATGGTTCAAACAATTTGCATGGTCCCATCCCATGACCAGCCCAAATGGGCTGGTCTAAAAACATAAAAAATAAAATAAAATAAAATAAAATAAAATCAATACGACGTTTTATTTCTATAAAAAACCCCACTGCTGCTACTATTAAAATTCAGGCATTTAAAATAAATAAATTTCACATGTTTCTGTGGTGATTTGGTGTGTTTTTTGACCACGATTTCAAAAAAAAAATTGCGGTTGCCATTTTGGATCCCCCCCCCACCGCATGGCATGGCGAGACAATGAGGATACCCCCCAGCCTGGTGCAAGCAGCCCAGGACAGGAGAAGAGGGGGGGAAAGGCTGGGGACCCCCCCAGAAACCACCCCTCTGGTAGGTGGCAAAGCCTCAGGCAGGCATATTTTCGCCTGCTTTTTTGGCCAGGAGTCGGGGTTTAAAAAAAAACTTTTAAAACCCTTTTCTGTGCTTCGCATTGCACAATCACCGTGATGCCACAAACGGAAATGAAAAACCTGACCAAATTTTTCTTTTTTCGGTTCGAGTTCGAGTTCTGACAACTTAATTATCGTTACCGTTTCCGTTACGTAACGGAAACTATAACCGAAAACGGAAACGACAATTTTGCCGAGTCGTGCCCATGTCTAATAAATAGTACTACTAATCCAGTGGCAGCAATAAGGCATAACAATTCATCACATAATAGTTAGCTACTGAGGAAGATTGTCTCAAGAGATTGTTACTTATTCTGAAACTTTTGGGGAGGCTCCATTATAAATCTAACCTTTAAAAAATAATCCACAATTATAGTGGAGGCCAGTGAAGTTTTCATCAACAGGCATATAATTCAGTGCTCCAAAAGAGTCAGGATGGAAAACATAATTTTTCCTTATAGGCCTGAGCAATGCTAATGACTAGACCAGTGGTTCTCAACCTGTGGGTCCCCAGATGCTCCTGGACTGCAACTCTCAGAAGTCTTCACCAGTAGCTGAGCTGGTCAGGATTTCTGGGAGTTGCAGTCCAGGAACATCTGGGGACCCACAGGTTGAGAACCACTGGACTAGACATTAAGTAGGAAGTATACCTGTATTCCCTACAATTAGCCTGTTCTCCCTAGCACAATGGGATTTCTGTTGAGGTACGTGCTGCAGCCAATTAAAAATCAAACTAGTGCTTACTGTCTAATGATCAATTACAAAACAAAGCAAATAAAATGCAAAATATGGGGCTGAAAAAATCACATGCTATGACAAACAGACAACCTTCACCCATTGGGGAAACACTCTGGAGAGAACATGATTTAGTATGATTTCATTATGTGTGAGCTTTGTCTTCAGTTGTCCTCTGCTTTGACCCACAGTGTTCCTGTCTGGCTTTAATGTTTCTGTCCCTATTTCTGCAGAAGTAGTATTCTGTTCCATTCTCGACACATTAAGAAGAAGAAGGAACAATTTATCTCTAAGTATGTTAGAAGGAAAGTGGTAAATCATGCAAAGTAATAAAACAGCAATCTACTTTATTCCCTTTTATCTAAATAGGCAGAAGGAGCAAGCATGGAAAAGGGCAAAATTCAACTTCATTTTGTTTATTCATTTGCACAGTTCAAGATTTTAAATGTTTCAATTAATTTATTGCTCGTGCTTTTCTGCATTCCTGACAGGCCATTAACATTTCCAAGTTGCTTAACATTCAGAGGATAATGTAGTCTGTTGCAGAACAAGGGGAAAAATTCAGGAGGTCTTTCACAGGGACTATATGCTCCCCATGTTACAGTTAGTGGCAACTTCCTGTAAAATTGCATTGCCCTTTAGCTAATATGACAACCTGAAAACTTCAAATGCAGAGGTTCAGCCTAGTCCATGTAAATAGAGATTAACATGGCTACACAAGATTAGGTGCAGGCAGTGATGGTGCCAATTTTGGGATTGCTGGTGGTAATCCAACACTGATTTTTGAATAATTAAATAGAAGTATAAAAGAAAAACTCTGTGATTATTTGGAGACAATACATATTCTGTGTGTGTGTTAGCATTTCTCCTACTTTCAAATGTTTATCCTATTAATTATTGAGAATCACTATGTGTTCTGTTTTGCTAACCCCAGACAGCAAATTGAGGCAAATCTTCCCTTACATCTTTGTGGGAAAAGGGTCAGCCCTGGTTAGTACTTGGATGGGAGATCTCCAGGGAATACCAGATGCTGTAGGCGCCTGGAGTAGGAACTGGCAAACCACTCCAGTACTCCTGCCAAGAAAACTCCATGAACATGGGGTCACGAAGAGTCGGTCACAACTGTAACAACACAACACACACACACACACACACACACACACACACACACACACACACACACACACACACACACACACACACACACACACACACAGAGGGAGCCTTACATCCTGAAAGAGGTAGATAGGAAGCTTTCAGTTGATTTAAGTTAAGTATCTGCAGTGCCAGGTCCACTTTATGCTGGTATAATTTAAGGCCAACAGGATTTTTCACAATACTCTTACATTATTAACAACAGACTTTCAAAAAACAGTGTCCACATTGGCTGGTAAATAACATGACACCATAATCCCGGAATTCCTATCTGTTTCCAGTCTATTACATTGGATTCTCCCAAAAATATTCACAGGTAGCCCACAGGATTTCAGAAATAATTTACTTTCGGAAGAGGAAAGTGAATTTGTAAATGTAAATAATTAAGAACATAAGAACATAAGAAGAGCCATGCTGGATCAGGCCAAAGGCCCATCTAGTCCAGCTTCCTGTATCTCACAGTGGCCCCACCAGATGCGTCTGGGAGCAGACAAAACTAGATATCTGTCTCCTGGTACCACTCCCCTGCATCTGGTCCTTGAGGTACCCCGGTTTTAAGCTTGGAGTTGATACATCTCCCTCATGGTTTGTAACCTGTGATGGACTTTTCCTTCAGGAATCTGTCCCATCCCCTATTGAAGGCATCCAGGCCAGATGCCATCACCGCATCCTGTGGCAGGGAGTTCCACAGACTAACAACGCGCTGGGTGAAAAAAAAAGGTTTTCTTTTATCTGTTCTTACTCTCCCAGCCCTCAGTTTGAAGGGATATCCCCTAGTTCTGGTATTTTGAGAGAGGGAGAAGAGAGTCCCTCTGTCCACTTTACTCATGCCCTGCATTATTTTGTGCATTTCAATCATATACCCCCTCAGACGCCTTTTTTCCAGACTAAAGAGCCCCAAATATTTTTAGCCTTTCCTCATAAGGGAAGTGTCCCGGCCCAATAATCATTTTAGTTACTCTCTTCTGCACCTTTTCCAGTTCCACTATGTCTTTCTTGAGATGCGGTGACCAGAATTATACACAATACTCCAGGGGTGGCCTTACTATCATTTTGTATAATGGCATTATAATGTTGGCTGTTTTATTTTCAATCCCCTTTTTGATAATCCCTAGCATGGAATTGGCCTTCTTCATCGCTGCCACACATTGGGTAGACACCTTCATAGAGCTATCCACCAACACACCAAGGTCTCTTTTCCTGATCCGTCACGGATAGCTCAGAGCCCATGAGTTGATAGATAAAGTTTGGATTTTTTGCCCCAATATGCATTATTTTACATTTGGCTAGATTGAAATGCATTTGCCATTTAGCAGCCCATTCCCCCAGTTTGGAGAGATCATCCTGGAGCTCTTCACAATCTTCTCTGGTTTTTACCACACGGAAAAGTTTTGTGTCACCCGCAAACTTGTTTATTCCTGTCTCCAGATCATTTATGAACAGATTGAAAAGCAATGGTCCCAGGACAGATCCCTGGGGCACACTGCTTTTCACCTCTCTCCATTGTGAAAATTTCCCATTGACACCTACTCTTTGTTTCCTGGATCTCAATCAGCTCTCAATCCATAAGAGGACTTGCCCTCTTATCCCCTGGCTGTGCAATTTTCTCAGCAGCCTTTGGTGGGGGACTGTGTCAAAAGCCTTCTGAAAATCCAGATAAACAATATCCACGGGTTCACCCAAATCTACATGCCTGTTGACATTTTCAAAGAATTCTAAAAGGTTTGTCAGGCAAGACTTACCCTTACAGAAACCATGCTGATTTTCTCTCAGCAAGGTTTGTTCTTCTATGTGTTTTAAGATTTTCTCTTGGATGAGGCTTTCCACCATCTTCCCTTGGACAGATGTAAGGCAAACCAGCCTGTAGTTTCCCAGGTCCCCTCTTCCTTTTTAAAAAATTGGTGTGACATCCACTGTCCTCCAGTCCTCTGGCACTGTTGCCATTTTAAAAGACAAGTTGCATAATACCATTAAGAGATCGGCAATTTCATTTCTCAGTTCCCTAATAACCCTTGGATGGATGCCATCTGGGCCTGGTGACTTGTTAATCTTTAATTTATCAATTAGTCCTAAAACATCCTCTCTTTTAACCTGTATTTGATTTAATTCTCTAGTCAAGAGGGGCTGTTCGGGCAGAATCTGCCCAAGGTCTTCTGTCATGAAGACAGATGCAAATAACTCATTTAATTTCTCTGCAATTTCCAAGTCCTCCTTTACCTCCCCTTGTCCTCCCACACCATCCCACAACATCCAATTGTTATAAATATTACCCTGGCACGGTGCATATCTTGAAACGAAAAATAATGATTATGCAATGGCATCTACAAACACATAAAGAAAGGGGGGGAGAGAGAGAGAGAGGAGAATTTAACTGTTTTCACCATTGTCCTGCCGACAAAATATACCTCCACTAAGCTATTCAGTCAAGTTTTAAATCTTTTCTACATGACACGTCACAGCTAATTCAAACCCCATTAAGGTCAATCAGCTGGAGAAAGTACTAAAAGAGGATGCACTCACTGGGTGAGATGAAGCAAACTATGCTTTCACCTTATACGGCTTAAAGCACTCTCTGGTTGGTTTACAATTTCTTGATGCAGGCTACACATTGCCCCCACCTCAGCAAGCTGGGTACTGAATTTACCAAACTCAGAAGGATGGAAGGCTGAGTCAACCTTGTGCTGGCTACCTAATCTCATTGGGACTTAACTCGGGTTGTGAGTAGAATCTTGACTGCAGTACTGCAGTTTTAAGCACTGCACCACAAGGCTCCTCAAAAGAAGGCAATGAGAGTTAACCATAGCAGATATAAGCAATTTTAGAAGAGGTAGTTATGTTAGTCTCTATTAGCATATCAGGAAAAAAACAAAAGAAACCCATGAGGAAGTATCTGGAAGTTGAGTCATGGCTACTGGACTTCTTTTTTGAGAGATAGAAATGTTTCGCTGTTCATCCAAACAGCTTCATCGGTCTGAATACAGCTAGTGCAAGTGTCTGTGAAGATTCTCAGTCATCCAGGTGAGTTTATCTGGAAGTTGACTCAACTTCCAGATAAACTCACCTGGATGACTGAGAATCTTCATAGACCATGAGGAAGTAGACTTGTCCAGGAGTGGTCACATCAAAATATAACAGCCTTTAAGTGTTTTTGTCTTCTTTATTTCTTTCTTATTTGCCTGGTAAATTAAAGTCTGTTGGTGAATGGGTGCTCAACCTGAAATCCAACGCTCCAGCATAATAGCAGTATCAAAAGTATTTGAATGATGAAAGACACTTAACAAGGACAGTGTATGTTACTAAGGGACAATAAACAAGGAAGAATAAATAGAAGCTATCAATGGATTCATAGAGTTCTTCAGTATTATCTGACCCCCAAGGGAGGCCCAGTAGCAGTAGATTAGAATTAGTTTAATTAAACTGATGCATATTGTATTCCTTAAAGTGACAGAGAACTTCTCTTCGCCCATCATGACAAACAAAGTGACAACTGGTACAAGGCATTTGGCTGAAATTCGGAGACCTCTATAATTCTTCCACTCACAATGCTATAAATTGTCTGCCTAATATTTACTTTACTAATACTGAGAATTTGTAATCTATGTTGATACACTGCAAATCACTCAGACATCAGCAGTAAATCTCAGTGTGTTTTCTCATTAGGGACCTGGACTCAGTGACCTTAGGCTCCCTTCCAGCTCTGTATTTCTATGATTCTTCTCAGCTGTTCTCTAAGTTTTACATGGTTAAGATACATATTTCCTGTTTGTTTACAGTTTTACGAACAGATACACATATAGCATATTTTACTGGTTTATTTCTACTGAAATCTCCTACTTATTGTTTTGATTTTTGCCTCTTTAAATAATTTAGCAATTCTAAAATACAGTATGTAACAAAATATTCTGATTTTTGTTTACTTGTTGATGCTGATCTTTTACAGATTATAGTGTTCTGACTGGCAATTTCTTTGGACATTACTTTAATAGAGAAATAGATGTTATATATTTTAAATGCTATAAAATAAAAAGTAGGACCTATGCATGTATGTATGCAAATTTGCTAGCCTATATTACTGAAAAAGAATGACCTATTTTTCCACTGGTGAATGTATTTCAGGGACAAGAAAAGAAACTCACACTTCATCTTCCCAAGTTAAGACTAATAAAACCCCAGCCAGGACATTCTATTTCTTCCAGCTCAGGAACATATCCTTTGTGGGACATGGCTTTATCAATGTAATTCATGAGATCTTACCCATCAAAAAGAAATCTAAATTTAATACATCAAAGACCTTTCTCAAACTGCTGTTACAATCTTCATCTTCAGACAAATAACCTATAATCTTCCGTATGTCAGTGTAAGATGCTTATTCCAGGAACAGCTTTAAAACACTATGAGCCTATTTTAAAAAAACGTATAGAGTACATAAATATTAATACTGGTCTGTGTCAGCTAAAACTATTGCATGGCGATAGCACTGCAGAGAGAGTTTTATATGGAAATCCTTACTATGCTGCTGGGGATATTTGCTTCCCACCCCCCTATAGGCAAGACACCCATTGCATGAAAATTACATAAATACCACTGTATTAGACATGGGCACGACTCGGCGAAATCCTCGCTTCCGTTTCCGTTCCTCGTTTCCGTTACGTAACAAAACGAAGAACGACAATTACTCCGCCAGAACTCGAACTCGAACCGACTAAAGAAAAATTGGGTCTGATTTGTCGTGGTCATTCCTGGCGGCATCACAGCGATCACGCGATGCCAAGCGGCACAGGAAAAAGTTTTTAAAAAAACCCGATTCCCGGCCAAAAAAGCAGGCGAAAATATGGCTGCCTTAGGGCACCTACCAGAGGGGTGGTTTCTGGGGGGGGGTCCCCAGCCTCCCCCCTCCTCTCCTGGGCTGCGAGTGCCTGCGCATGCGCATCCATTCCTCGTCGTCTCGCCAACTCGCCAAGCGGCGCGGCACAGAAAAAAGTTTTAAAAATTAAAAAAACCCGATTCCCGGCCAAAAAAGCAGGCGAAAATATGCCTGCCTGAGTGAGAGCACCTACCAGAGGGGTGGTTTCTGGGGGGGGTCCCCGGCCTCCCCCTCCTCTCCTGGGCTGCGCATCCATTCCTCGTTGTTTCGCCAACTCGCCATGCCATGCGGTGCGGGCGGGGGATCCAAAATGGGGCGACCGCAATTTATTTATTTTGAAATCGTGGTGGTCCAAAAACACACCAAAGCACCACAGAAACATGCAAAAATAGCTATTTTAAAACTGCCTGAATTTTTACAGTAGCAGCAGTGGGTTTTTCTTGCAACAAAACGTCTCCATTGATTTTATTTTATTTTATTTTTATTTTATTTTTTTATACCTGCGCAATGATGGGCTGGCCATGGGAGTGGACCATGCAAATTTTTGGAGCCATTCCACCAATTGCATGGCCACTTGACCAGGTTTTGACCGAGACTTCTGGGATGTGCCTGTCGGGCATAAAAAGCCCACTAACCGTAGCCCGAACCCTAACCCTAACCCTAACCCTAACCCATACGCCAGTACACTGTCCTTCTTAGTGGGTCAGAGAGGCACCCAGAGGTGCACCCCACGAACTCACCCTAACCTTACCCGTAACAACCCTAAGCCTAGCCCTTGCACTAACCCCCTAACCCTAAGCTAAATCTGTACTCGCATTGCACACACGCAAGTACAGTTTCCTTCTTGGTGAACCACAGAGCGCCGAGACTGAGGAGGAGCCTTCCCCCCGTTTGCGCACTGTGACACTGCAGTTAGCAGTGGGCCTGTGGTCAACAGAGAGGCACCCAAAAAAGAGGTGCCTCAAGTCTCAACTTGGTATGCTTATCCAATTGGCTATGCATGCCATTTTGTAGCGGGCCAGAGGAGGCACCCACCCAAGAGAGGTGCCTCCAGGAGCCCGCTTTCCCTTCATGGCGGGCCAGAGGAGGCACCCACCCCAGAGAGGTGCCTCCAGGAGCCCACTCCCCCAAACCAGTACTAACGACAGACGAAAAACCAACAAACGAAACGACAAATTTTTGGAAAATTTCGCGAAAAACAGAAACGGGCCGAAACAGGCCGGCTCCGACACACGACAACTCGAAAACGTCATTTTCCCTGGTCGTGCCCATCTCTACATTGTATATCATTCCTGTTCATACAGAGGAAAAGTAGTTTTTCATTGAAGGATTTCCTGTCAGCTGCTGGAGGTGTGCCCCTTCGTGTAACCTAACTGATTGTGCATTAAAACGCAACCGCTCCCTGCTTCTTTTTGGGCTGCCTAACTACAGTAACGAAAATTGGCTCTGGTCCCGTGTAGCTCAAGCCTGAGCGGACAACTCAGATGACTCTGAGGTAGGAAGTTGAGCTTCGTCATATCCATGCCTTTTACTGGGTGTTCTGCATTGCACTGCATGTGTGTGTGTGTGTGTTAAGCTGAGCTTCCTCATTTCCATGCCTGTGTATTCTGCTTTGTGTGTGGGGGGGGGGTTTGCTGTGCATACCTTTAAAGTGCACTTTACAGTAGAAAGAGTTTTGAACAGATAAGATACTTTTTCTGACTTTCCTCTGACCGCCAGAACAGATGAATTGGTTTTCAATGCTTTCTTATGGGAAACCACACTTCGGTTTACCAATTTTTCAGAATACAAAATGTCCCAGAGAACACAGAACCATATTTGTCTGTGTATATGATGCTACTTTTTTTTTCAAAAATCATAACACAAAAATTAAGATGCATCATTTATACACATAAATAAGCCTTTCTGGGGGTGGAGGGGAACTTCCCTTTTCCCCTCCATCATTTGTTTTTACATGATCGGGCTCCATCTTTCCTTGAGCTCTCCACCCCACCACCCGCTGTTACCTTTAATTTCTGCATTCTGAACATTCCTTGATGAGATTTTTTAAATTTGTTTTTGTTTTTGTTTTTTGCAGGATCAGGCTCCCTCAGGCTTGAGCAGCCAAAGAAAAGAAAAAAGCCACAGCTCTTTTTAGCATGAAAAGGCATTTCTTAATGGGCTGCTCAAGCCTGATGGAGCTCGATCCTGCAAAAAAACCAAACTCACCAAAGCCAAGAGGAGTGTTTAGAATTGGGAAATGAAAGCAAACAGTGGGGTGGGTGGGGATAGAGGACTCAAAGAAAGACGGAGCCCGATCCTTCAAAAAACAAACCCACCAAAGCCAGGAGAAGAGTTTAGAATGGGGAAATTAAAGGTAACAGCGGGGATGGTGGGGGTAGAGGAGAACTCAAGGATTTATTAATGTTCTAATTTGGGGTCTAAAAAGTGGGGAGGGTGTCTAATAAAAGGTGTGATCCTATAGACGGGAAAATATGGCAATTACTAATTACTTAAATCAAGGTACCACTGCATTAAAGGGCAACTTAAAAGCATTTGTTTATTATTTGGCCAAAATAAAATAGTCACTCACTCACATGATTTTATGTTGTCTATTCTATATGGATTTTTTCAGAAAAAAATTAGAACCTGTTTTGGTGAAGAAGAGGGACTGTTCAGATTGTGAAACACTGAAATATATTCTCTCAACAGGAGTGTTAGCTAGAGTGGATAACGTGGTGGCCTTTTTGAACCAGATAATGAGGAACCACAGTCTGAGATAACAAATTTGCAGAATCAGTTAATTAATGTTTATGTGTTACAAGAGATGGGCATGAATTCAGGTATGAATTCATTCAAAAATTACTAATTTGTCAGTTCATTTTTGTACAAATTGGTATCCCCAAACAAATATTAATTGATTTTAAGCAATGTTTGGTCAATTGATTTTGGGGGACTATAAAATGGCTCCCAGAGAATCTAGACACACCAAATTGACATGTAAACCTCCCCAGTTTCTTTTTCCACAGTGTATCCATGTTTGTGGGAAATTAGATTTCAGGTTTCTGAGTTATGTACCCCTAAAGAAGATACCCCCAGGAATGTTCCTACCAGTACCAAGAGACACTATATTTGCAGAGAAGCTTCCTCTGTCTCCTCTTTACAGTCCCTTAAAGTTTGGTGGATTGGATTCCCCAGTTGCTAAATGCACTTTCCTCGGGTGGGGAGCACATTGTGGTTGTGTAACTCAGGTGTCTAAAACCCAATCTTCACCAAAGTTAGAGACACATTGTACATGAGTTTCTTATCCAGCTTCTCTACAATTTTGGCATCTCTAGGTGCCTCAGAGGCAATTTTATAGAGACTTAAAGTAAAAAATGAATTTACAAAGCCATTCTTTAATTCACCAGAAAAAAGCCTATAAATTAATTTTTTATTTCCCTGACCTTGACAAATCTCAAATCAAAAGGAATCACATTTTTTCTAATTTCTCCCAAAGAGAAATCCCAAAGATCCAACTGGTCTACTTTAGTTGGACTATCAATTGGATTCAGACCAGTATTGTTAACTAGACTTAATCTGGAAAACTCCTCAAATTAACTATTAATCTCTGATTATAAGGTTCATGGGGGTGGGACTGAAATCACACACACACACACACACACACACACACACAGAGAGAGAGAGAGAGAGAGAGAGAGAGAGAGAGAGAGAGAGAGAGAGAGAGAGAGAGAGAGAGAGAGCTTTTGGCAGACTGCATTTGATCCATCTTGAAAGGTCAACCTGGCCCAAAGAACAGCCATGAAACGTTCAGGAATCCAATAAAATATATATGTTTTAGAACTACCCACAAGGCACACATCCTGAAGAAGATGAATTATCATTGAAAGCTAGCTATATCTTGTTTGATTGATTTTCTGAATACTGTAATAAAGGTGTCTTCTGCTCCTGCATTTGTATGGCTGTAAGGTTGTTTTCAATTGTGCTTATATATTAAGAAAATGTAGATTGTTAATGGAATAGATTTAATTTTGCCTGTAATCTCCTTGACTCATTTTTCAGATCAACTCAAGAATCTGGGGGAGGATCAAGCAATTCTAACCTTTCTGAAAGGATGTGTCATACACCCTGACAATCTGACAATCACACATCATCTTCCCGAGTATCAAATATTGATGGTGTATCATATTATGGACATTTTGCAATTTTGGCAGTTATTTCCACCTGGGGGGGAGAATGTCACAACCAGATGGATTAAAGTCGCCCTTCTCTCCCACATGGCTTTATGTATACAGTAAGTGTCAGTTTCAGTCTGTGGCATACCAGGATAGAGCTGGAAAGGATGCCTATCTAAAATGTACACCTAGAAGTCAGATCAGCTGTTCTTGGTTAATGTGGACAAACACAGATGAACCAGAGACTTGATAAATTCAGGAAAACGACCATGTTGGCAGGGGTAATAAAATACCTTTCAAAAATACCTTTCTTCACCTCGGGACATAGAGCAGTTTCTGCATTCTTCGACTATGAAGAGCCAAAGTATAAGCAACATGGCAAACCCCTGTCCCCAGAGAAACCTCAAAACAAATGCTGTAAATGCTTGAGTATAAGCCGACTCGAGTATAAGCCGAGGGCCTAATTTTACCCCCCAAAACTGGGAAAACGTATTGATTCAAGCATAAGCCAAGGGTGTTTTCTTCATTATACTTGAGTATATATGGTATACTGCCTGAACTCTAAAAGGGCTGGTGGTAGTAACTGGAAACGTGTGCTGGGAGTGTGGAGGCAAATAAGGGAGTTAATACCATAGGGTAAACTCCCTGATTGCCTCTACAGTCCCTGCACAGTTGCCAATACTATCCCCCCGCCCCTTTAGAGCTTCATAACTAAGTCCCCTTACCCCTAAATCTTTCCAGATTTCAGGAGATTCCTTAAAAGCACTTTGGGAAGGTACCTGCTACTTTGGAACCCCAAGGTAAGTAATTTTTGATTGCATATTTTTAAAAATAATTTTTGGGTACACTTTTAAAAAAATGCACTCAAAAATTACTTACCTGGGGGGGGGTACTAAAGTAGCAGAGGTACCTCCAGAAAGTGATTTTAGGGAATCCCCTGAAATTTAGAAAAAATTGGGGGTAAGCTTCAAGTTATGAAGCTCCAAAGGGGGCGCCCCTAAACCTTCTCATTGGAATCATATGTGAAGCGAAGGCACCGCTATCGCTTGCCCTGATCAGGACTTGCCCTCTGCCGCCCTCCCCAAAGCCGTCCAAGCACCTAATTTTACCCCCAAAAAAACTGGGAAACTTATTCACTCAAGTATAATCCGAAGGCTTTTTTTTTTCAGCCAAAAATAAGGGCTGAAAAACTTGGCTTATTCCTGAGTATATCTGGTATTTAACTTTTAAGATACAAGAGACATTACTTTCAATATTTATTTGACATGCATATCCTGCCTTTCCTTCAAGGTGTCTTACAAGCTTTTCGTCTTCCCCTCTTTTTATCTTTATAAGAATATTGTAAGTGAAATTAGCCTGAGAGATTTTAGCAGGTTCAGCAAAAATATGTGCCCAAGTTCATCAAAGGGAGGAACTTAGAAGGACGACTACTGGGTTTATGAGAATCAAAGTTTGCTTGAAGTAGAAGCAGACATTCCCCCCTCCCCGAAATAATTTCCTTACTGCATGTTAGAAAGGGAGGGGGAACGGTTATGAATTCATTAAACACAAAAGTAAGAGCCATGTACACACATCAGCCTTCTAATCCATCTCTTACAACTTTATTAAAGTCATTCTAGTTTTTGAATTGAAAACCATGCTGTGCCATTTTATTGATACTTGCCCTGTATGACAGCAGTAAAGCACATTTCCATTTCGCTTCTAAACCTGTTCTGAGTGGCACCATGCATTGTAATTTGCATTGTTTTCATGAAACTAAATGTCAGATTACAATTCATTTGGCACATAGAAGGGGAAAACTACAGAATGCACCTTGTGCACTGCCTAGGCAAACTTCATAAACTAACAACAAACGTAAGAAACAGAAGACTGCTTAAACTCAAATTGATTGATTATTAAGCCAGGGATTAAAGGGACTCATTTATACAGTCATGTAACAAAAAGTAATACAGTGGACCCTTGTAGTACAAGCGGTTTGTTTAACAGAAAATCCGCTTAAAGGAAAAAAATTCCAGAGATAGGGGGAAATCGCTTAACAGGATCGCCTATGGGGCGAATCCGTACAACAGAAAAATGGTCATGATTAGGGATTAATCGATTTTCAATGCATTCCTATGGGAAATTTGTACAAAGGAAAATGTGCTTAACAGAATTTCATTTTGGAACAAATGCATTCCTTTATACAAGGTACAACTGTAATGCAGATGGCAATAAACAGATTCAGAGACGCACATAAAGACTTTGCTCTGCTGACCTGAAGTGTTTGAAACTCTAAAGTTGCCTCCTGAAAACACTGACTTCCACCATCACCCATCATTCTGTGTAGCACTAAGCTCCAGTAAGATGTTAAATATGATATCACACTAGGTTCAAATACTATACACTTAATGTATGAAGGCAACAGCATAGAATAGCTCCTTTAGCTCCACTTATCCACCACTTAAATGTTGCAGACCACTAAAACTTCCCATATGCAATGGAAGAAACTTCTTCCTATTGCTGCACTGAATCATCAACAGTGGACACTAAGGGCAAGAGAACCGAAGGAATTGAGCAGTTGAGGAGAAAGTTAGATGTCTACTTTGGCAGACCAACTTCCATAGTAGTAGTAGTAGTAGTAGTAGTAGTAGTAGTAGTAGTAGTAGTAGTAGTAGTAGTAGTAGTAGCAACAGCAGCAGCAGCAGCAGCAGGTGGAGGAGCAGGAGGAGCAGGAGGAGGAGGAGGAGGAGGAGGAGGAGGAAGAGAAGGAAGAGGACAAGAATGGATTATTGTAAGGACTGAGACAATTATCTAAATTTGTCCTGAATACTCCAAAGCAGCTCCAATGCAGAATGGGGTTGTTGGTACAAGTCTGCATAGCCATTGTCTTAGCAACCCTCCTTGTGCATGAGAAATCCTCCTTAGCAAAATAATAACAAAAAAAAATGTTCCCACTGTGGCACTAACACGACTATGTTGTAATAGATTCCTGTGTGTTGCACATTACTGATCCTTCTCCTGTGGACCTCAGTGACCTATCAAGCGGACTGGATGTTGTGATAGGGATTTTAGTATTTCCTTCATTCTTTCTGTTGTATCTGACCAAATATGAAAGGAAAATCCTAGATTGCTTACATTTTTGTTATCAGGTGCATCAGACCACTATATATTTGAATTCTGGGTGACTCCTGGTCAATTTACTACAACTATCTGTACAATGAAGAAAGCTATTGTGTGTCCTCAAAGCTGCCTAATTGTGTTCTTCTTGTGACTCGCTACTGTGCATTAACAGGTGTCTTCCATATGAATATGAATAGAATAGGGAAGTTGGAAAGGGACTATAAGGCCATCAAGTCCAACTCTCTGCTCAAGACAGGAATTGAAATCAAAGGATATTTGCTAGGTGGCTGTCTAACTTTGTCTTCATTGCCTCCAGTGTTGGAGCACTCACTCATGTATCTGCCATCATTCCTCTATTGTCTCCTGTACCATTTATCCTTTGTTGCTGGGACCACACAGAACTGAGGCTTCTACTGCAGTTTGTGAAATGCACGGGCAACAGCACCTGCTGCAAATGCTTCTACCCAGCCCATGCTTTCTGGGTTTTAGCTGCATACACAGAAAAAAAAATAGGGTGCAGAAAGCCAAAAAGGCAGCTTGGCAGACAAGTGAAAGATGAACCAGTTCCTGCTACTTCAGATGAAGCTTGACCTGGGACAAAATTTGTCTCCCATCTCAAGTGAACAGCAGTCTGAAGTGAAGAAAAGATCTGTATAAGGTGTAAAGTTTTGAAGAAGGGGACAGTCCAAAGAGCCACTGACTGCCTGAGGGGAGGAGATGGAGAGACTGACCTGACAGGAAGCAAATAGGAAGACATCCTTCAGGACAAGTCTGACTCCTGGCACTCAGGAGAGGTCATCAGGAGAGACCTTTCTCTCCTTCCCACCACCCTCGCAGCTGTATCTCATAAGAACACATGAAAGGGCCTTCTCTGTTGCTGCTCCCAGATTTTGGAACTCCCTCCCGCTGGAGGCCAGGACTGTCTCATCTCTGCTGTCTTTCCAGAAGCAGGCAAATACCTTCTTCTCCAGGCAAGCTTTCTCTGAATGAGGGAATACCTACAATGTGACTTTTATATGGATTACCATGAATGATTACACTTTCATAAGAACACCAGTGTTTTCCATGTTAGTTTCCACCCCTCATAATGGATTTTTCTTTTTGCATGCTATTTGTAGCTTTAATATTTCTTTTCAATATCCTAAGATGTCTCTTCTAATTCACTGTTCTTAACCTGTATATGTCTTAAATGTTCTTGGCTGTATATTGTCCCTCAGTATTGTAAACTGCCTTGGGTCCTTTTCTAGTTAGAAAGGTGGGGTAAAAATATTCTAAACAAACAAACAAACAAACAAATAAATAAATAAATATCTTATAATCTCCACTGTAAAGTATTAAGAAACATTCAATAGTAACAAGTCAGACGAAAGGATGGTGGGAGAAAAAGGTGAATAAGGAAAGCAATAAGAAAAAATATCAAAGAGGATTGAATAGCTACAAATGAAAGAGCATGCTATTTCAATTTGTATGTAGACAAATTCTCTACCCAACAAAACAGGATACTGCAATAATAAGATTAATTAAAGTTGCAGTCACAGTTTCTCCTTCATGGCACAATGATTTGAGAGCTCTCTTTAAAACAGAACATGGGATTACATGGTATACCTTTCAATCACTTATTCTCCATCTCCATTCTCAGCCTGGTTGTATTTTCAGAGAAATAAAAGGTAAAAGATGGTTTAAGGCAGAGGGCTTCCTTTTCAAAATATAAAACACAGTCAAAGCTTAAGAGACCAGCTTCAGTTACCCTTGCCATATGTTTGTGTGTGAGAGACAGAGAGAGTGGAGTAGTGGGATTGATTATTTTAGTTATTAAAATGATTTCCATTATACAGTCTCCATGTGAACAAGATGATTAAGCTATTAAAGAAACACATAATCATTAAAAATGCAAAATACGATAATGTGCACTTAAATAATACCTTGATATTCAAAATAAAAAATGTAGATTTCCTGTACTTTCTGTCATCTGGGATCAGCACCAGAATGTAAATTTATACATAATATACTTTACTTCTTTCTATATTGTAGTGCACTCGTGCTTGAAACTGATCAAAATTAGAAATAGCAGCCTTTCTTCTACTCATTTCAAAATTGGCTTTTTCTGTGGGCATTTGTAAAAAATCTAATCTGGCTTTCAAGAGTCCTCTGTTAGCTCAGAATATTGGATTTTGATCCAGATGGTAGATAGCGATCAATCAATCAAAATAACTAACCCAAAGAGTAGAGCTGAACCCAAACTGTCGCTTCCGTTTTGTCTTTTTGTAACTTATGTTATTATCAAAAGCTGCCTTCAATTTCCAGTCTCTTCTCAAAATATAATTTATTTTTCATTTAAGTTCTGAGCTCTGAGAGCTCAGGCAGCACTGTACAAAAAAGCCTGCAAAGATTTCTAGGATTCAGAGGAACCGCACCACATGTGAACAGTGGTATAGCTCAAGAAAACAGGTGAAAATGTGTGAAGCTTGTAAGTTCCCTTTGTATGCCCAAGATTTTGAAAGTTATCTGAGATGACTTAACCAAAGATTAGGCTTTTATAAGCTTTAATATATTCTCTGTAACTCCTCCCCCAACCCATTGGATGAACAAAAATACTGCTCTAGCTCCATCCCCAAGGCAGATTACAGTCACAGGGCCAGAGGTTGGACAAAATATTATTGAAAATGAAAACACATTATTGACATCATTGCACAAAATGAATAACGTAAACGTTACTGCAGTCCAGTTGAAATTAACAATAATGATTAATGCTTCACTTACTCAGATTTTCCATATTTTTAAAGAGGAATAAACATTATTGATTGAATAATTTTGGATAATGTTATTAAATACCCTCCCAGCTTGTTTTCCATTAAACTGCTTTAAAAGATGGTCACTGGGATAGGGAATCCTGTCATGGAGCATAATGGAACACATCTGTCAGCAACACAGGTAGCCATTTTTTACAGCTCAACTGACACTGTATATTCTTGGCTAATATGTCGTTGTTATATGCTGTGCTTCCTTGATGGAGTCAATTCCCCGTCTAGTTGGTTTTCTGCTTTTCTTGCTGCCCTCAGATTTTCCCAGCATAGCATTTGTTTACAGTGAATCTTACCATTTCATGATGTATCCAGAGTAGAACAGCCTCAGTTTTATAATTTCTGCCTCCAGAGGAGATTCAGGCTTGATGCTCTAGAAACCACTTGTTCATCTTTGTGATATCCACAACATCCAGGGTAACTGCAAAGTTCTCTAACAGGACCATATTTCAAATGAATAATTTGCCCTGTCAGCCTTCTTCAGTGCCCAGCTTTCAAATCCACATAGGGTGATTAGGAACGGAGGTGTATGGACGATCTTGGCCTTGTTCTCCATTGACACATGCATACACTTGATCTTTTCTTATTCCTTCACTCCCGCCATCCTTAGACCCACTGTTTCGATTTCTTGGCTACAGTCTCCATTAGGATTGAAGACTGAACCAAGATTTCCTCTAAGGCGCACATGTCCAAAACACTCTTCCCACCTCCACACAGGGCTCTTCCTCCCCTGCACACCCACAGTGATTGTTTTTTGTTCTGGTTATGAAAGAACCTGCACAGAGGCAGAGCCCCATCCATCAAGGCTGAACATTGGACTGAACCATACAAAATCTTTCACTATTTAAATTTCTTCACTATCATTTAAAATAGTCTAGTTCTTCAGTAGTCATGATTTTTGTCTTCTCAACTTTCAACTGCAGCTCTGCTTTGGCACTTTATAATTTCACTTTCTTCACAAGTCACTTCTGCTTTCTGCTAGGAAGATGGTTTCATTTGTGTATCTTAGGTTATTGCTGCTGCTTCCACCAATTTTCACTCCTCTTACATCTTAAACCAGTCCAGCTTTCTCTACGATATGTTCTGCATAGAGACTGAAAGGACAGGGAGATAAATGCACTCTTGTCTAACAGCTTTGTCAATAGAAAAACCATTTTGTCTTAACAATAGCTTTTGTCCAAAATACAGGTTCTATTGGATGTACTGCGACCTACATATCATGCCTTTAAGAGGTTTTTGGCAGGGAGGGACTCTTCATGACTGGGACTGAATGTCAATCAGTCACAGTAACAAGACATTTCCCTCACAAAAGAGAATCCCACCCATATTCTTTTCCCCAACTTTTATTCAGTCAAGCTCCTGTCCATGTTTGTAATAGAATCTCTAAGAAGTGCACAGTTACAGTGAAGTGTTCTGTCAGCTATATAACCAGTTTGTTTTTATCTTTGAAGTAAATGTATTTATTCTCATTACCAGAATTTCTGAGAAAATGTATTGAAACAGTAAATGCCAGTTGAGATATACTAGGAAATAAGTGGTGGTCTACGGAGTGAGACTTGTAGTGGTATGGGGCAGTATATAAGCAGACCACTTTAAGACAATCTGGTCTGTAGGTTTCTGCCAGAACCATTTTTATCTGCTGCATAATTAGAGGATATTCATTTAATTTTAAAGCCACACTTCGTTTCCCTACACTGTGCCCCAAGAGGAAAAAGACAATCAAGCGCTGAGGCACAACCATTTCTTACATAACAACTCATAGCTTCTCATGATCACACACTCCAAAACATTGCTGTAGTCTACAAAGCATAGATTAATCTTCTTCTGAAGATACCCCAGTAGCCCATGGATATTTGTGATATGACCTCAAGTGCTATTCCCTTCCTGACTCCAGCTTGAACATCAGACATTTCTTTCTTTTTTATAGGTTGTATTGGGGGGGGAGGGAAAGGAGGAAGGGGTGAGTAAGAGGGAAGGGAAAGGAAAAATAGGGAACAATAGGTACATTGGATACAGACTGAAAAGCAAAGACCAAACATTATTAAGTACCAAATTAATGCTATATATCAGTCAGTGTATGCAGCTTAATGGTCGTCAACCTCAGCAGCCACACCTTGCCATCTTCTTATGAAAAGTGCTTCACGATCTCCTTTCAGGTAGCCAGCAAGTTTATCGATTTCCATACAGTCTCTTATCTTACAATACAGCTCTTCCTCTGTTGGGATTTCAGCTTGTTTCCAGAACTGTGCATACAAAATCCTAGCAATTACAATTATATATTGTATTACATAGTTTTGATCCTGTAAAACGCACCTATCTGCTACGTTGAGTAAAAATAACTCTGGTTTAAAATCTAATTTAGTTTTTAATGCTCTCTCTATAAAACTCTTTACCCTAGACCAATACATAGTTGCTTCTTTACATGTCCACCACATATAATAAAATGTACCTGGATTCTTTTTGCACTTCACCTTGCATCACAATTATATATTTTGGACAGTGCGGAGAAAGGTGCCATCTGTAAAACATCTTATAACAGTTTTCTTTATAGGATACAGCTTTGAACTGTTTCACTGTTTTCCATAGAGAGTCCCATTTATCCAAATATATTGAATAACCAAAATTTTCCGCCCATCTAATCATACAAACTTTAACCATTATTTCATTAGTTTTCAAGTCTAACAAAGAATTGTAGAATTTACTAAGCACTTTCTTCCCATCAGAAAAGAGTATTTTGTCAAGGGCTATTTCATTTACCATAAAACCAGTTTCTTTCACTATGTTTTTATAATGAGAATATATCTGTTGATAGCTCCACCAAGTTATTTTATAGCCCTCTGATTTCAGTTGATTTAAGGGCTTCAGTGTTTGATCTTTGTTTAATAATTGTTTGTAAGTTAAGGATTTAGTTATTTTATCCGACATAGGGCCGGATATGGCTTCATTAGGGGATATCCAACATGGAGCTTTATTATACATTAAAGCCTTTATAGGCGACCAGACCTTAAACAAGTCGTTTCTTATCCAATGGTTTTTTAAACAGAGTTGGTGGATTGTTCTTGTTCCAAAGATAGTGGTGGCATCCCTTGTCTAAATCATGCCCCTCCAAGCACAAAATTCTGTGATTAGCCATTGCAACCCAATCTTTAATCCAGATCATGGCAGCCACTTTATAAGATTTGGTAGAGCAAGATTTGGCAAGATTTGGTAGAGCAAATTATTTTTTTATCCTTGCTTTCTTCTTTTGCCATATAAACACTTATATGCTTTTCCAGATGAGACAGTATCTTAAGATTAGGTAATACTGGTATACATTGAAAGAGAAAGAGCAATTTAGGCAAAACATTGGCATTAGAGTTACCGTATTTATCGGCGTATAACACGCACTTCCCCCCCTGAAAATAGGGGGCAAATGATGTATGCGTGTTATACGCCGATATAATGTTAAGAAGCCTTGTAGAAGCCACGACCCCACCCCCACCATTGCTGCCACCCCCACCCCCGACACAGCTGCCGCCCCCTGCCGCTGTCATCACCCCCACCGCCGCCACCAGCGCTGCTCCCACTACCATCGTCCCCCGTCCCGCTACACCGCCATCACCCCAGCCACCGCCCGCTGAACCCATCACACACACACACACACCCGACCCCGACACAGTCACAGTTTGGGTACTTGGCGTCAAAAAGGTACAACGCCTGCCGGGTCCCTGCCAGCCTCCTGACGGTGGGCAAGCAGGAGGGCAGGCGAAGGAGGGGGGATGAGCGAGTGAGTGAGCGAGCAAGTGGTGGGCGGGGTGGATGAGCAGGCGGCAGAGCCTCACTCCTTAACCAGCGCCGTTGAGTAGAACGGCGGCGGCAGCGATGCGTCTGAAGCGGGCAGCACACCAACGGAGCCTCCCTGCGCGATCAGTTACAAGGGCGCGAGTTGGTTCGTGCCTTTCCGGCCCTCCCATGTCATTGGTTGCCTGCTTCCCTGGCGCTTGTCAATCAGCGGCTCGTGCCTTTTGCGCTCGGCTCCAGGTTACAGAGGGGGCAGGCAGGAGTTCCAAATCCTCCGCCCTCCATCCCCTGCCCCTTTCCAGAGTAGCCTGCACACTGTAATTAAACTGTAAACCACCCAGAGACTACTTGAAGGGGGT
Source organism: Phrynocephalus forsythii (assembly GCA_029282475.1). Classification (NCBI taxonomy): domain Eukaryota; kingdom Metazoa; phylum Chordata; class Lepidosauria; order Squamata; family Agamidae; genus Phrynocephalus; species Phrynocephalus forsythii. The sequence goes on along the minus strand of JAPFRF010000011.1, from coordinate 129,934,804 downwards.
ATGGGGCGGTATATATGGTAAGCAGAACACTTTCCTGCTTGTATACCAGCATAGGGCTGGCCTCTTAAGCAAGGGCAAAGGGTGAGTGCCTGAGCCCAGGCCTGCCTCCCGCTTGCGCTCCCAGGCTCTGCGGTGGGGTTGCTTCTGAGTCCAAGAGAGGAGGAGGAGGAGGAGAAGGGCGAAGGCAAGGTGAGGGTACTGGCAAGGGAAGTGAGGTTTGAAGTGCGGGGTGGTGGTGGTGGTGGAGGAGGAGAAGGGCGATGGGAGGGGGGCTCACAGCCCCCAGGCCGGGCACCATGATGGTGGCGGCAGCAACAGAAGCTAAAGGGCTCCTGCCTGCCTGCGGCAAGAGAGGCAGGCAGGCAGGCCGGTCAGTTGGTCGGTCGAGAAAGGGCAGCCACCTGAGCCTCCTCCTGGCAGTGACAGCAATGGGCCAGAACAGAGCCACAGCTGTGCAACTTGGGAAACCTCCCTCAGGATCTGGAAGTGGAGTCATGCCTACTGAACTTCTTTTTCTTGAGAGAGAGAAACGTTTCGCTATCTTTTTCTTCTATCTCTCAAGAAAAAGAAGTCCAATAGCAATGACTCAACTTCCAGATTAACTCACCTGGATGTCTGAGAATCTTCACAGACATAGTCCCAGATAGTGATTTCTGAGTAAACTTTTGTAAAAACAGAATATCCAAGTTTCTTTGTTAAAACAGTTGCTTTTACTGTCCTTTTACATTATTTACCTTATAAGTGGTAATAATATTAATAAAAAAACGTTCTGAGCTACCCTTATTTTGCTTCAAAGTTCTTTATTTGAAATTTAATTTTTCCCTAAAATTTCCCTCTTAAAATGAAGGTGTGTGTTGTACGCCTGTGCGTGTTATACGCCGATAAATACGGTAAGTCCTGTTCCAGTTTCTTCATCTTACTAAGGATTTTTGCTGTCCTTTCACATCTCTCCCTATTCCGCTTTGCCATATATTTGATCACAAAGCCCCTGAAGTAGGGCTTTGAGGCGTCCCAAACAGTTTTGATAGGCACATCTCCCGTTGAGTTAAGTTTGAAGTACAGATTTAAATCGTCATTAGCTTCCTTTAGGAAAGTTTCATCTGACCAGAGAGTGGGATTGATTTTCCAATGTCGGGGTTTGTTGGAACCCTTCAATGTCCATAGAATGGCACTGTGGTCCGATATTGTCCTGGGTAAAATCTCTATATCCGAGGTGTAGATCAGAAGGTCCATTGAAGCCCAACACATGTCAATGCGTGAAAACGAAGCATGGGGGTTCAAGAAAAAGGTAAACCCACTCTGAAGGGGATTTTTCCTTCTCCAGATGTCTTGCAATTCCAAGATATCTATTGCCTCCAAGAAGGATCTTGGTAGTGTATTGACTGCGGATTTAGCCTTTACCCCCTTGACGGTTTTCTTATCTAATTCTGGAACGTGGACTGCATTGAAATCCCCCAGCACCATCACTTGTTGATTGTCAAACTGCAGAAGTTTTTGTGATAAATCATTAAAAAAAATTAATTCTTTCAAGTTTGGCATTGGGGGCATATATGCCAGCGATAATTGTGGTTTTGCCTTGAATTCTGGCCTGTACAAGGGTAGCTCCGTTACCCACTTGTTGGGGGAGGGGCGCGTTTGCCTCCCCAACCCCGGCTTGGGCGCGCAACTTTCACGCCCATACGGGTCATTTTCCCCGGGGACGGGAGCCTATAAGAGGGCTCCCGTCCCGCGCCGCCATTTTGTTGGCGGCGCGAATTGCGGCCCCACCCTCCCCCCCTATGGTTGGAGAATGAGTATAACTGGTCGCCTGTTGGGGCCGGATGGGAATTTTTGGTGGTTACTCTGATTGGCCGTGAGTAGCCATGCGTTTTCGCCCATCCCATTCTCTTCACCGCGGGGGCGGGTTCTTTTCTTATTGGCCACTAATTTGGCGGGTAGTGCAGCTGGTAACCGTATTCTAGTGGTGAGCTCATTTGATGTCATTCCGGCGCTTCACAGCCCTCGTTACCAGTCTATTCACATTGGCTATGCCAGCGTACAAATTCAGCTATTTTTGACTGGAGGCCTCCCGAGGGCTGTGCTGAGCTACAGGTTTGACACGTTTGCCTATCGTAATACAGAGCTTTTCGGCTGTGGTATTGTTCCACTCTGTTACCAGCTTGCACTACGGCGTCAGGTCCCCTTCAGTGTTCCTGACTTTATCAGTTAAGAAGTTTAATAGTTATTAATAAAGTTGTGGCCCGTTGTACCAAACTGGAAGTTGTCTTGCCTCATTATTTCGGGGTTTGGGGGGCGAAGATCATTCTACCATCAGAATCCTTTTCCAGGAGAGTTGGTTCCAGCTCAGGTTTGATATAGAGGGCCACGCCATTTCGTTTCTTGTCAACATCAGACATTTCTCATTCCATATAATGTAAAAGCTTCTGACACCTTATCACTTGGCTTGAATCAGAAATTGAAGCAATGATTATATAGTTACTATACCCCTTAGCACCCCATTTCTTGGGAACTGGAATATATATTATATAATATATAGTATAGTATATAATATTAGTGAACATTTCTAGTCTGTGGGCCATTGTTCTGTTTTCCATATTTGTTGGCATATTTGTTAGGATTTTGACATATGCAGTCTCTGTGGCTTGAAACAGTTCTACTGGTATCCCATCTACCCCAACAATATATTTCTTCCTATTTTTCCCAAAGCAGCTTTCATTTCACATTCTAGAACTGCGGGTACTTTATCATCAGATTCCTATTCAAAGAAGTTTGTCATCTTTTTGTCTCTTCTGTATATCTCTTCAGTATATTTTCCCTCTTTTGTGTTTTTTTCTCTTCTCTTGCATTCAGAATTGCAGCTCTATTTCTACCACCTTTTACTGTTGCTTCTCACATGTCCTTGGCAATGAATGAATGAATGAATGAATCTTTATTTACGGTTTTTAACCAAATGATAAATGCTCTTTCATCATCCATAAAGGTTTTTCTTTCCTTTTTATTACAGAAATTGTTTTTTAGTATTATTTCCTAATAATGTTTTTAGTTTCAGTTTATAGTTTTTTTCTGGTTCACTTTTGTTTAGATTCATCAGGTATATTATTATATTTTGGCACTAGAATTATTTTAGTGCTCTTCTTCAGCTTTATTCTAAAGTTTGAGTTCATGGTCAGTACCAAAACATGTTCCTGATCCTGTTTTGGCACAGAGAATACAGCTTCTCTGTCTCCTGCCTCCAATTATATAGTCTATTTTATTTCTGTATTGGTCATATGGTGATGTCCAAATGTACACTTATCTTTTCAGCTGCTTGAAGCATATTTTCTTAAATAAACAGATGGCTTCACAAAATGTAACAAGTCATTCTCCTGCTTCATTTCTAACCCCTAGGCCCAATTATCATCCAATTACATTTGGTTCTACTTTTGTTTTCAATTCACTTATGGTTAAAATTACTGTATGCTTTGTTTTTGATGTGTTTCATTGTCTTCAGAATCTGTAGTTGGAGCATAGACTCAAGTGAGTATTTAGAGGCTTTCCTAGAAGTCAGATGGATATTATTGCATTTTAGCTTCACTGTCACTGCTTAGTAAAGTTTATTATTATGAGTTTTACAGTACATTACTAACAAATGTCATGGAAGATAATACAGGTTAAATTTATAAGTCAGTCACAATGATAATATAGAAGTAGGGAAGAGGTACATGAAAGTTATAGCTTAAAATAATTATCTGTTAAATATTTACAAATCTTGCATGCAGCTACAAGAAAGTATGTGCAAGTAAGTTTAGTCTGAGGATTAAGGTCTAAAAACAGTTTGTAAGAGATCTCTGTTCCAGGACAGCCTGAAAACTTAAGCAAACAGAGAATAAGCCCAATACTCTACATAGCTCATGATGGAATCAACAGTGTAACTTTATGTCTGTGATTGATTCTACTATTCCTTCACTGCAAAAACAAACCATCTCTGCCATAAGAACATTTTTATACCTCCAGTTGGTAATCTCAAAACTATCTTGCCTCACTTTTGGAACCATTCCATTTCTTCTAATTTTTGTGTGTCAGTGAACCAAATTGGACTGGAATTTGACATTTTGAGTCAGTTAACTATTCATTGTTTTACAGTACTTTGCCAGTACTGTGTGCCAATATAACTCTCCTATGAATTTTTGGTTTAGCCCATTGGGCCAGGAAATCTTTAGGAAAGGGCTCTCCTTGGAAATTTCAGTTTAGAAAGAGTCCTGGAGATGGCTGGAATCAGACGTTTAGCTCTTTAGTTTTTTATGTAATGGATTGTCAATGCATGCGTGGAGAAATCATGAAAGGGCAAATTCCTTATATAGTGAAATTGTATTTTATTTTAGGATGTTGAAAGGCTTTGGAACTATCTGTCCTTCTGCCTCAGACCATTGTACAAAAGAGGACACAGAAAGGTAGAGATGTCCTGAAGTTTAATTTTTAAACTTTTGGACTAAAGAGAACCTATAGGACTTTCCTGCAACCAATTCCAACTGTGGCATCCTGTTCTCAGATGGAACTCAGAGGGCTTAAATTTATGATTCAGACTACGTTTGTGCTCTCCTTGCTTTTGTCTCCTGGTTTAACATTTCTAAACCTTGAAAATTAGTTTTATATACAGAACTTACTTGAACAGTGATTTTCCCTTCGCCTATAGAACAAGGAGAGCAGTGTGCCAGCATTGTTCCACTGTATTTTCCAGTTGAACAAGCAGAAGACTGCATTTCTGCTGGCAGATTGCATTGTACTACTGGACAAAAGAGTCCTTTTCACCTACTACCCACAGTGCCCCTGACTATAAAAGAATTCCAATCTCTGTGTTGAAGTATGTATATACTTGCTTAGAAATGAAAGACAAGCCCAGACAGTGCTTTACGTTTCTGCAGGTGAAAATCCCGACCTTGGGGTGCTAGAACAAATTTGATTACAGGTATATTCTCTATAGTGAAGAGAGCATTGGAAATAAGCCTATGCTAACACTCTTATGCAGACAGAAAGAAAGGGGAAAAGACAGTAGGTTATGTATTTAGATTGTGTATTTGAACATTTTGTATTACTCATGGTGTCAGTTTTAAACAACGATCTAGATTTAAACATGTCAACAAGTATTATTGATCCTGCGATGTGTTTATACCAGAATTTTATAAAATTTGAGAAGAGGATATTTAGGGCATCTGTTAAAATTGTTTAATTCAATAATGGAAGGTGAAGAAATTCCAAAATCATGGAGAACAGCTAGAATAATAACTATATTAAAACCAGATAAGGACCCAACCCTCCCCTCATCATATAGACCAATAACATTACAAAATCAAGACCAAAAGATTTTTTCTTCAATATTGGCACAGAGAATAAATAGTTTTATTACTGAGTACATTCACACAGATCAATATGGATTTATGCCAGGAAGGAAGATGCAGGATGCTATTCGTAGAGTTCTGAATGTCATAAATATAGCAAATAAAGAAAAACGGAAATTAGCAGTCCTCTCATTAGATGCCCTCAAGGCCTTTGATCGTGTAGAATGGCGGTATATGTTTGGTCTATTAGAAAAAATGAATATGGGTGGAAAATTTATTAATCTTTTGAAAAATTTATATATAGGAGCAGGGGCCAAGGTCCTTATCAATGGAATAGAATCTGATAAATTCACTCTTTGTAGGGGAACGAGACAAGGGGACCCTTTATCTCCAATTATATTTGCAATAGCAATTGAGCCACTTGCCTCACAAATAAGAGAAAATGGAAATATTAAAGGATTAGTGATTAAAAATAAAAACCATAAAATAAACCTTTACGCAGATGACATGCTCCTGTTTTTGGAGGATCCATTAAAAAGTATAGAATCATTAAAACATATACTACAAGAACATTGTTATTATACGGGCCTAAAAATTAACTATCAAAAATCTAAATTGTTATGTATAAATATTTCTATAGCAGAGCAAAAGGAAATTTAAAAAAGTTAAATCTGGACTTATGCTACTCAACTTTCAAATATTTGGGTGTATGGATAACAAAAAGTAAAAACCAATTAATATATAGAAATTACAAAATAGTATTTAATTCAGTTAAAGAAAAAACTAGAAAATGGATGAAACTGAATATGTCAATGCTGGGAAGAATAGCATTAGTCAAAGCATCTATATTACCAAAATTTTTATTTTTATTTCAAAATATACCATTACAACCTGAAATTAAAAAAATTAAACTATGGCCAAAAAATATGGAGAAGTTTATTGGAGGAAAGGGGAAGAAAATAAGGTTCATAAGCAGTGTTAAATATGGTCAAAGCAAAAAAGGGGGGCTAGGAATACCACAATTAATAAAATACTATGAAGCTTTTCAAATCACTCAAGCTATAAAGTTTATTCAGACAGAAGAAATCCCAGATTGGGTCGAAATGGAAAAAGGCGAGGAAACTGGATTAGTTAATACCTATATATTTACAAGGGAATTCATTAGAAAAAAGGAGCAAATACAAAATCCTTATACTTGTGAGACATTGAAAATTTGGCGCAAGTATATGAACATTTTTGCTCCACCTATATCTCCTTTGTGCCCTATGTTGGATTATCCTAAATTTAAATCAAGAGAGAAATATGCACAATTTAAAAATTGGAAACAAATTGGAATTTATAGAATAAGAGACTTATTTGAGGCTGGGAAACCAATAACAATTAGACAGTTGGAAGATAAAACAAAGGAAATAAAAGCAAATTGGCTACAATTGATACAAGTAAGAAATTTGGCAAACCAATTATATCAAAGACATGGACCCATGAGAACACTTACAGTACTCGAACAATACTGTATAGAAAAGGATCGAAATAAAAGGAAGGGTATAACTTCAATCATATATAAACAGTTGATTGAAAAAGCATTTGTTAGGGGCATGGGATCCAAAGTAGCCTGGGAAACAAATTTAAATATTAGTATATCTGAGAAAAAATGGATGGGAATATGGAACACATATCCTTACAAATCAATATCAACTAAAGCGAAAGAACTGGTGTTAAAAGTAGCTCACAGATGGTATTGGTATCCCACAAAATTACATAAAATTAATCAAGAAATTCCAGACAATTGTTGGAGGAATTGTGGAAGTAAAGGCACCCTAGAACATATGTGGATCTCTTGCCCCAAATAGGAGCATATTGGCAGGAGATAATTAAATGGATAGAAACCCTGTTAAAACAAAGAATAATTATAAATGAAGCTTTACTATTATTTTCAATATTTAAGGATAATGAAAAATTATCATATAAAGACTTAATAGCAAATCTGATTGGTGTAGCAAGAGCTGAAATTGCAAAAAAAAATGGAGAAATGCTCAAGATCTTTCACTACAAAAATTTCTGAACAAAATCTGGCAAATGGTTCTTATGGAAAAGTTGACCTATCAAATTAAAATATATAGAGGGGAAATAAAACATGATACATTTATGAAAACTTGGAAGCCCTTATTAACGTATGTAATTAACACAAAAATGAGGAATCGGTTATGGGGAATAATTTTGACTGCTGGAATGTAAAATTTTAAAAGAATTAACTTACTTGTGTGTGTGTCATAATTAACTGTGTTGGAAGATGAATTAGAGGGTGGGTTTTGAAAAGGATATTGGTCCTATAGAATGTATAAATAATGAGACGCTATTGTACTGTTGTCTTAACTTGTCTTGTGAAATAAAGTATAAAAAAATAATTTAATAAAAAAACCAAGTATTATTGATCCCTCCACAGTTATTTTGCCATAAGGGAAACCCAGGGAGCATTGCCTCAGTGATCTACTAGTCACAGAGACAGAATTTGGATGGGGACTGTAAAAGATAAACAATAACCAGGTTCTGTGGGTTCTGGGGTTAATCGGGTGAGAAGAACTAGGGTCAGGCAATTGATGCCTGTCCCCTGTTCTGACCCCACAGGTCCCCACCACATAGCAGGGGTCCATTCCGTCTGTGCCTCCAATCTGTCCTGCTTGCTAGTCAATGCCAGATCAGTTCATAATAAGATCCCGGTCATCCACGATTTGATTGTGGATGGCTTGTTTCACTGAGACCTGGGTGTGGGGAGGAAGGTGGGGCTTTCTTCGCCCAACTTTAACCCCCCCCCCAAGTTTCGTTACTAGCATGCGGTCAGATATTGTCAACTATGGTATCCTCCTGGGCAGGTTGTCTAAGGCAGCTATCGGGGGTCATGCTTTGTGATGGCTCTGGTCCTTTCTCAACAGCAGAGCCCAGAGAGTAGAGATGGGGGTGTGTTTTGTTGGCCCCATGGACACTCTCTTGTGGGGTGCCCCAGGGTTCGGTGATATCCCCTATGCTCTTTAACATCTATATGAGGCTGCTGGCTGAGGTCATTCGGAGTTATGGAGTCTGCTGTCACCAGTACGCTGAGACACAACTCTATCTCTCCTTTTCCACCTCTGCAACGGAGGCTGTGCAGACCCTGGACTAGGACTAACAGGGTGGCAGCTGTTTCCAGGGCAGCTTTCTACGAACTTAGGCTTATTGCTCAGATTCGCCTGTACCTGGTATGGATTCCCTTAGGACAGTTGTACAGGCACTGGTGATCTCAAGGATAGATTACTGTAACGCTATTTAAATGGGGCTTCCCCCTGACTCTTGTTTGGCGATTGCAGTGGGTGCAAAGTGCAGCGGCCAAGTTGTTGGTTGGTGCGGGTAGGTTTGACTGCATCACCCCCATCTTGGCCCACTTGCATTGGCTACCCATTGCCTCCTGAATAAGGTTCAAGGTATTGGTTGAAACCTGTCTATCTGGTGGAGGGGATCTGCCACAGGTCAGCATTGTCCCAACCAACCAGAGCCTTGCTCTCCCTATCAAGAGAGACATCAAGGGAGGCCAGACCAAGGGAGGCCCAAAGGATTTCAACCTGGAATCGGGCCTTCTCAGTGGCTGCCCCGGCTCTTTGGAATAAACTACCGACAGAGATTAGGCTGGTGGAGTCTCTGTTGGCCTTCAGGAGAGTGCACAGTGGTTTGTTGTCAGTGGGTTTATATTATTTGTCCCATCACTTTCTTGCCGGTCTCTGTGTTTGTGGTATGGCTGCTGTAGTCTGTTGTCTGCTGTTGTTGTTGTCTGTTGTTGGGGTTGCGGTTGGGGTTGGGATTGGGGTTCATTTTCTTTTGGATAGGTTGTTTCATTGTACTTTGTTGTACGCCGCCTAGAGTTCCTGAGGGAAAGTCGGACAGTTAATAAGTACAAGTATATATAAATAACCATAAAATGGCAAAGCTGGAAGGGACCCATGGATCACTGCCTCCAGCCCCCTTCCAAAGAAGGAAGCTCACCCCTAAGCACCCTGGACAGGTGGCCATCCGACCTCTACATTAAAATCAGTAAGACCCCACCATCCTCTTAACTAGTGTTTGAAATCCTCTTTCTTCTGAACTGTTCCCAGGTTAGCAATAACACTTTGTGCAAGCATAGCTGCAATAAAATAAGTATTCCAAAACAACAGGTCTTGGTACAAGGGTAATTACCTGTGCATAATACACTATTAAATCACAGGCATCATCTTAAATGTCTTTACTATAATGCACTGCCCAATAAATGAAATGCATTTATTTGTGCAGTAGATTCCACAAAGCTATTACTTAACATTGCAGTATTTGTTATGGCAGTTTAATCAGGGCTTCGAACAACACCTTATCAAACAAGCACACCATCAAAATCACAAAAATTACTGTTTAGAAAAAATATAGATTTGTACAGGTTTATTTAGTTCTTGCCTTGATGTCCATTATTTTAAAACATTTCCTCTAACAAATTTCTTTGTTAACTGCAAATTTCTACATATAGCAAACCAAACAGTAACACCGGTTACTCAATACAGAGCTGCCAGTGTGTAGCCATTAAAATCCAGGGAAAGCCACAAATTTTCATACAAAATGTGCCAACAGGTTGATCATTACTGCTGTGTGCGACTATGATACTTGAATATCATTTTAATTTTATTAGATGAAATAAAAATCCATGTCGTCCCCAATATAACCTTAAAAGCAAATACCATCTATGTGGTTAATGCTGCTGTGAAGAAAGCTAAGCAGAGTATGATTAAAATACCAGGAACCAGCTGAAATACTCCTGTCATAAAACTGTGTTTCAGACCAACAAATTGATGTATACATTTACTGGAAAGAAACATCACAGTATCAAAATGTGCTGATGTATGACCATTATTAATGGAAGCAGTGGCCTCAGAGGAGGCACAGGAAAAAAAAACTGGAGTACATTCTTTCTGCAAGAATCTTATGGATATGTATGTGCAGATTCTCAGTTACCTCTCTCAACAGAGGTGGGGGTCTCAGGCACAATCTATCTGCCATTTATCAGGCTATGAAAAGAAAAAGTGATACTAGGATAACTATAACCATGAGAATTTTCTGACCACTACTTCATGATGTCTTTAAGAATAATTAATTCCTGGTAATATTTACAAAATATACTTATGCACTTATATGTACACAATGGTTTGGCTTTCAACTATGCCTCCAACAAAAAAGTGGGCTTCTTTAACTAACAGAAGAAAATTTGATCCAGTCCAAGCAGTTCCTTCTTCCCTCAGAATAGCTTTCTCCACTATTGGGTGGGCCTTCCAATTTTCTGAAGCAAGTTTTAAGGTCCCACGGGAAGGAAGAACTGGCATTCTCAACCCCTTCCCCTTTCTGAACAAATTCATGACAGTACATGCATTCAAGTTTTTTTCACGGTCAGGCATCAGTACAAAATGACATTCTTTAAATTATCTGAGAGAGAGAGAGAGAGAGAGAGAGAGAGAGAGAGAGAGCAATAGAAGCTAATTATTACCAGTGCATAATCACTCTCACACCTCTTTCATACAAACAATTCAAGCAAAATTCTGAGTTGTCTATTTGTAAAACCCTGTTAAAGTTTATAAATAAAGTAATTCACCTGCCAAGCTAAGTAAATGTTCTGTTGTCTTAAACCTTCCTTATAAGACATCTGCCTAGTGGAAACACAAAATAAATATTAGGATTTTAGCCTTCTCCCTCTTCCCTCATTTTTGTTGCTTTGTTCGGCAAGTTGGAGAGATGGAGGTATAAGCAATGGGAGGTTATATTGCAGGCCTTCCATCTGCTCACTTGCCTTTTCATTCCTCACCCAGTGTTTCTCCATGGTATAGGGACTGTTAAGATATCTCCAGCTGTGAGAACTAAGGGGACCATATGGCCCTAACTATCTGGTTTAACATTTTGACAGTCTGCCATTTTTGAAACAAAATCTGTATTATTTCCTTAATGCTCCGATAACTCTTTCAGCTTGTTTTCAGACAGTGTTAAAATTCTTGATGTGTACTAGTATGTTGTGTTCAGAAAATATGACCTTTAAATACCATCCCACCCACTTTTCTATTTTAAATTCCTTCATCAAACGTCATCTAGAGAAGAAATGTGTTTCTTTGAGACTTCTGAGAACATAGTTTTCCACTGAAACAAGATGTATCCTCCCTTTGTAACTTGTAATTAATTTTATTTCAATGTTTTAATGCTGACATTCCATCAGCATTAAAATATGATTCCACAGTATCAAAATGTGCTGATGCATGACCGTTATTAGTGGAAGCACCTGGCCTCAGAGGATGCACAGAAAAAAACCTGGAGTACATTTTTTCTGTAAGGATCTTATAGGTATGTCTGTGAAGATTCTCAGTCACCTCTCTCAACAGAGGTGGGGTTCTCAGGCACAATCTTTCTGCCACATATCAGGCTATGGTTTCAACAATACACAGACATATCAAAAATACTTCATGCCTTCACCACCAAGACCATAGCTAACGGCCCATAGTTTATGGCTTTCTGCACTTTAGGCCATTGTTCACCTAATGGCCTAAGGAAACTATCATTCACCTAACGAGCCTATTCAGGCCATTTTTCATCTTATGAGCCTATTTCAGACCAGAGTGCCAAGAGGTCAAAGTGAACTATAAAATGGAGGACTCACAACTAGCTTTTCTCAGACTGACGAAGCTGTTTGGATGAGCAGCGAAATGTTTCAATATCTCAAGAAAAAGAAGTCCAGTTGCCATGACTCAACTTCCAGATCATATAGATATTAACTTTGTTGAGACCCATTATATGCATATTTTCCAACAAGCTCAAAGTAATAGATAAATCAGTCTTTTAAATACAAGTAACTGAAAATACCAGAAGTTATGTCTATATTTACATTGGACTTACATGTACAAGATTGCTCAGCAAATTTGTAGGGGAAATCTATTTTACTCATTCTGTATTGAAAATGATATACCAGCCATGATGTAGAAACTATAATATTTCATTCTGACCTGCCTTTCCCAAACATCCTCTTAAACAAAAATAAAAAACTTTATGCTTATAACTAATGTAGAAGGAAAGGGAAGAAGATAGACATAGAATTCCCTCTGTCTCTACTCCCAGCTAAACAGGAGCAATATACTTGGACATAAAGCAACAGGGAATGTGTCAGGTGACTGGTAACCCATTGTCTTTGAGAAGGCAAAGATTCCTCCCACATTACCTCAGGTGAAATGTCTGATTTGAAATACAGAAAGATTAAAAGTTAAATGTAACCATATGCTTGAAACTGTACAAATTCATACAAAGTAAATGTTATGCTATTTAAATAAAAACCACAGCTTCTGTTTTACCTTAATCTACAGCTCAGTTTCATTTGATTTGGGCTTAGGGAAAATCCAGGTAAATCAAGGTGGGTTTATTATTGTAACTAGCCAGGTCAAAAGTGGTCACACTCATCTCCCTTCCTTTCCCTATACAGTTCTTTAAATTAGACCCTAATTGAACAGATAATCAAAATAATAAGCCCTTAATATAAAAGAACAGTATTATGTAAAGTAAGATATGCAGACATGTGAGAAAGGCATGAAGGTGAAAGTAAGGGGGGGAGAAGAAGAAGATTTATTTATTTATTTATTTATTTATTTGTGCATTTCTATACCGCTCCCATTTCCCGATGGGAACTCTGGGCGGTTCACACAAAAAGTTTAAAAAAAGAACATCAGTAAAAAAAATATATATAGGAAGTATTAGGCAAGAGGCATAAGACTTGACAATAAAAACAAAAAAGAAAGAAAGAAACATCTTGGTACAATCCTAGCAATCGCCAAAGGCATCCCTGAACAGCCACGTTTTAAGGGCTTTCTTGAAGGCTGCCAGTGAGGGAGCCTGGCATATCTAGCTGGGAAGTTTGTTCCACAACTCTGGGCCGGCCACTGAGAAGGCCCACTTGCACGTTACTACCTTATGGGCCTCTCTAGGTGTGGCCACCCGAAGCGAGAGAGCCATGGATGATTGGGTTGGTCGGGCCAACTCTGATCGTAGGGAGATATGCTCTGCCAGATAATCAGGACACAGGCCATGGAGGGTTTTGTAAACCAAAACCAATACCTTATTCGGGAGGCAACGGGCAGCCACTGCAGACGGGCCAGAATGGGGGTGATGAGGTCAAACCTGCCCGCAGCAACCACCACCTGGGCCGCTGCATTCTGGACCCGCTGCAGTCGCCGAACAAGGTTCAAGGGAAGTCCCATGAAGACAACGTTGCAGTAATCTATCCTCGACATGACCAGCGCCTGCACCACTGTCCTCAGGGAGTCCCCATCGAGGTACGGGCGAATCTGGGCGATAAGCCTAAGATGGTAGAAGGCCGACCTGGTCACGGCTGTCACCTGGGAATCCAGAGACAGATCTGGATCCAGGACGATGCCCAGACTCCTCACTCTTTTTGCCAGCTGGAAAGCGCACCTGCCCAGACTGGGAAGAGGGCCACAGTACCCGTCCGGGCCACCCCCGAAGAACAGAACCTCAGTCTTCACAGGGTTAAGCCGGAGCCTGTTAGTCCTGGTCCAATCCAATACTGCAGCCAGGCAGCGATCAAGGGTCTGGACAGCCTCCACTGCAGAGGTGAAGAAGGAGAGATAGAGCTGCGTGTCATCATCGTACTGATGACATCAAGCTCCAAAACTCCGGATGACCTCAGCCAGCGGCCTCATGTAGATGTTCAAGAGCATTGGGGAGAGAGCTGACCCCTGGGGCACCCCACAAAAGAGTGTCCAGGGGATGACAAATCACCCCCCAGGCTCACATGCTGTGCACAGCCCTCAAGGAAGGAACGGAGCCAGCCAAAGGCCAGACCTCCAATCCCCACCTCAGAGAGCCGGCCCAGGAGGATACCATGGTCGACGGTATCAAAGGCCGCTGACAGGTCAAGAAGGACCAGCAGGGTAGAACAACCCCTGTCAGCCCTCCTCAACAGGTCATCCTGCAGTGCGACTAGGGCAGTCTCAATCCCATGATACGGCCTAAACCCAGACTGGAAAGGATCCAAGACATGATTCTCCTCCAGGAATGACTGGAGACACAGGGCGGCAACCCGCTCGATCACCTTGCCCATGAAGGGAACATTGGCTATTGGACGATAGTTGGACATATCATCTACAGCCAGGCCTGGTCTCTTAAGAATTGGCTTAACCACTGCCTCCTTCTGCCGACCGGGGAAAATCCCGTCCCTGAAGGACACAGTGGCAATTAAAAAAGCCCATTCTGGCATGCTCCCTCTGGCAGTCTTAATCAGCCAAGAAGGGCAAGAGTCGAACGGAGAAGCCGCTGGCCTGCAGTGTCCCAGCACCCTGGAGGCATCAGATGGAGTAACAGGCCCGAACTCAACAAACTGGGGGGACCGAGGGGGTGTGTCACCGGCCACACACGAGGGAAGCTCAGTGCAACCGGCATCCAGATCGGAACGGAAGGCCTCTATTTTAGATTTAAAATAGGCTGTGAATGACTCACTAGGGAAATCACTAGGAGGAGGCCCCAGCAGACCAGGATTGGTGAGGTCTCGAACCACTCGGAACAATTCTGCCTGGCGGTTCGAGGCCTCATCAATTATCAGGGAGACAAAGGATCTCCTTGCATCCCTGATCACCCGGGAGTAGCGACTGGTCAACACCCTAACTGCAGCCCAATTCAATGCCGTCTGATCCTTTAGCCCCCTCCGCTCTTGCTTCATCACCCGGAGCTCCGCCATGAACCACGGGGAGGAGCGGGCTCGGCATCGGATGAGGCACTTGGGGGTGATCCAGTCAACAAACCCAGCAATATCTACATACCACCTGTCCACCAGGGAGTTGGCTGGATCATCAACCAGGCCATCCGGTAAGCCCCCAAAGGACTCCAAGAACAGTACAGGGTCCAGGAGCCTTCAGGGGTGGGCCCAGATGGACGGGCCCAGCTCCGCACGGGGCGGGGCAGCGATTGATAGGGAAAAAGTCAGCAGATGATGATCTGCCCATGACACGGGTCGGGAGCACAAGTTCCCAACCCCCAGATCATAGCCCGCAGAAGTGGAGGCAAAAACCAGGTCCAGGGTATGTCCACCCGTGAGTGGGACTGATGACAAACTGGAACAGGCTCATGGAGGCCACTGACTCCATGAACTCCAGAGCCACTCCCGACAGCCCAGGCCCAGCATGCACCTTGAAGTCCCCAACCACCAGAAGGCGGGGGGACCACAAAAGTGCCCCCGAGATGAACTCGGAGAGCTCTGTGAGGGAGTGTGCTGGGTTGCGGGGAGCACAGTACACCAGCACAATCCCAAACCTGTCCTTCTGGCCCACCACAAGGTGTAGACACTCCAACCCTGGACACACCAACATTGCAAGATCTGCTGACATGAAGGGATTCCCTATACACAATGCCCCCCACCCCCACCCCTCCGACCTGCCCAAGTGCTGAACACAGAACCTTTGGGGGCAAAGCAGAGAGAGAGAGTCTCCCCCTCCCTCACCCACCCAGGTCTCTGTCAGGAAAGCCAGGTCGGCACACTCATCCACGATCAAATCATGGATGATAGGAATCTTATTGTGCACCGACCTGGTATTTATCAGCAGACAGAACAGGTCGGAGGCATGGACAGAATGGTTCCCTGACATGTGGCAGAGGGCCGGCGGATCAGAATGGGGGACAGGCAACAAATGCCTGACCTGAGTTCTCCTTACCCGATTGACCCTCTTCCACATCCCAGTGGATCAGAGCAAAGGCCTACGTGCAGAGCTGAGAAGCCAAACAGAGTGCACAAGCAGGACGTGCTTAGTCTCCTTTGTAAACCACCCAGAGTTCCCCTGGGAAGACGGGTGGTATAAAAATAAATAAATAAATAAATAAATGTTTCTCATCCATGTTCCTCAGAAAGTAGTACTCAAAGATACATTACCTCAGATGTGAGAGGCAGCATGGAACCATCATGACCAGTAGCTACACATTCAGAATCACACACCAGAAGAGAGTTTTCAAATACTACTTTAACATTCTAATTAATGTGAATACGCAACTTCTTGACACAGTTTGTGAAAGACCAACAAATGATAATAATCATTATTAGCACTTACTGTTGTCTCTGGCTCCTTGGGAGAAGAGCAGTAAAAGTATCCACTTCCCAGGGTAGGTGTGTATGTTATTCGTACCACCATCTGGTCTCCCAGAATTTTATAATTTGGGAAGACAATCCTTCTGCTATGCTAGAAACAGCACTGTCCTTCTTAGGAACAAACAGTGCTCCTGCCAAGCATGGAATCATAGAATCTATAGAATAGTGAACTTGGAAGGGGCCTACAAGGCCATCAAGTCCAACCCCTGCTCCACACAGGAATACAAATCAAAGGTGGTTGTCCAGATTTCTCTTGAATGCCTCCAGTGTTGAAGCACTCATCACCTCTTGAGGTAATTTGTTCAACTGCCATACTGTTCTAACAGGAGGTTTCTCCTGATATTCCAACCGAAAGCTGGATTGTCTTAACTTGAGTCCATTGTTAGGTGTCCTACACTCTGGGCTGACTGAGAACAGATGCTGCCCTTTCTCTATATGATAGCCCTTCTAATATCTGGTTTCCAGCCCTGATCTTGCTTGTCACTCTGCTCTGAATGTGTTCCATACATGGATAGTTGGCACAGCAGAAGGTTACTGACAGAGAATCTTGATAGAGATCCACTGGGGAACAGTCTGGGATTGTCCATACTAAAAAAAAAATCTCAAATATTTCTTATGTTTCTGTGATGCATACTTTTGTTACAGTATTTATTTTTATACAGCTACAAAATACTATCAACTGAATAACATCAAATCATATGTGTCGTTCAAGAGAATCTGCAACAAAATATCATGGCACTACACAACAGTCTAATTTGTGAGCCCAGTCATGAGAACAATGAGCTTTCGATAATTATTATATCATGAAGTGGAAGTAGATTTTATTGCTTTCCTCTAGCAGATACATAAATTGTAGTCAGGTTTTCAACACCACATCTAATTGAAATTGCATTACAGCAAATTAAAAATAAGGAAAATGGCTTCAGATAATTGAAATCTCTAAGTCCCATAACTCATAATTCAGAAGGTGAATTATAACACCTGGCTGAGCTTTGAAAACAACAAATCTATGAGAACAAATGAGATGTTAAAATGGCAATTAATAATTTCATTTCCTTTCAGAGTCATTTATTTGGTTATGCACAGTGGTTGCTGCTGTAATATCACAGAATGAAATATAGCAGCCACTAGAATAAGGATGCCATTTATTGCAGCAATATTGATTGCAGTTCCACATTTATGATTTTTCACTTTGCTTATAACAGACCAAAGACATGTGGAAATGTTGAGGATGCAAGGAAAGTCTAATTCAGATGTAGGTAGACTTTTGGGACTTCAAATTCCATGCTTTCTTACCACTGACTCTTTACTAGGTCTGATAGGAGGCATAAGGATAAAAATATCTGTAGATCCACATTGCCTTAATTACTACCTTAAAAAAACTAATTATCAGGCAAATATGCTTTTGACTTTATTGAGGCTATAACAACAACAACAACAACAACAACAACAACAACAACAACAACAACAACAACAACAACAACAACAACAACAACAACAACAACAACAAAGCAAAAGGGGGTTGAGCCGTGTGGCCATCACAAAACACAACTGCAAAAAGAGGTTACAGGTGATACCCTTATAGGCCACTATTAAAATAAAAAAAGGAACACTGCAAGCTTTGGGGCTTACATAACTCTTCTTCAAAGAGTTAATATAATAAGGAGGAGGAGGAGGAGGAGGAGGAGGAGGAGGAGGAGGAAGAAGAAGAAGAAGAAGAAGAAGAAGAAGAAGAAGAAGAAGAAGAAGAAGAAGAAGAAGAAGAAGAAGAAGAAGAAGAAGAAGAAGAAGAAGATGCTGTTTTGAGTTCTTCAGGCTGTTTGGCTATGTTTTGGAAGGAACAAAAACTTCCAGAACACAGCCAAAAACAGCCCAAAAAACTCACAACAGCTATTTGAAAATGCAACAACAAAAATAATTATTATAATAATTATTATAATTATTATACTAATAATAACAATTCCAACATGAGAAGCATATATGGGTTTTTTTAAAAAAGAAAATCACATAACGTAATTTTTGGATAAAAAAGTATAAATCCAATTCATTTATAGGTAACAACTGTTTCCTTAACTTTAAGCAGAAGTACAAATGGGAGACAGAATCTCAGTATCCCCACAAGACACATATGATGAATGGCAAACCATTTATTAGTACTCCATTACACAGGTGAGTCTCATAAGTTCACATGAAAGGGCCTTCTCTGTTGCTGCTCCCAGACTCTGGTACTCCTGCCCGCTAGAGGACAGGACTGCCCCATCTATGCTATCTTTCTGGAAACACGCAAATACCTTTATCTTCAATCAAGCTTTCCATGAATGATGGACTACCTATGATGCGACTTTTAGCTGGATTACCATGCATGATTGCATTGACTGATTTTGTAAGAAGTCAAGTGTTTTCCATCCTTCATAATGGATTTTTTCTTTTAACTGTTTGTGTACTCTTTTTAGCTCTAATGTTGCCTTTTACTGTTGTAAGATGCCTCTTCTAACTCCCTGTTCGTAAATTTGAATATGTCTTAAATGTTCTGTACTGTATATTGTCCCTCATTATTATAAGCCACCTTGAGTCCTTTTCCAAGGAGAAAGGCAGGGTAAAAATATTCCATAAATAAATATGTATGTATGTATGTATGTATGTATGTATGTATGTATGTATGTATGTATGTATGTATGTATGTATGTATGTATGAAATTATTGTCAACATAGACTTTATTCTTATGTAATAAGCTTCGGCTTGATGCATTTCAACTCTGTTGCATCTGGTACAGACTAAATGAAAAGCTAAAATTCTAAAGGTTTGCTTTTGAAGAAGGCCACAGCCAACATGCATGTCTGACCTTATTAGATAAGAATAAAGTCTATGGTGACAATATTTTCATGCATCTTGAGACTTTTGCCACCAGTAAAAGTTCCCATTCCATTTGCTTTGTTTCCTTAACTTTGGGTGCATATATGTTCCATTTTTATAATCTAGACTACTAATCTAGATATCTATGCAATGAAAGTTTCACAAAAATGCTCCCTGTTTCATAATATATAAAATACATGCAGGTAAAGAAGGAATAACTACAGTAAATGTCGGTCTATTTGGCATGTTGAGATGGTTAGAGGAGGCCATCACCAAGGTCCCCTCTAAGGCATGCCTTTGTCCACTTCCTCTCAGGGTTTTCCTTCCCTGGGCACCTATTGTTTTAGTTGTGATGGAACCTGCATTGCGGGGAGGGGGGAGAGTCTTGCATGCAGGGGACAAAACTTAGAGGGCATATTGGCCATCACATATCAGTCAGCTGAAAGGTATGCAACAAAGTTATTTGTATGATATAGAGCAGGCATGTCCAAACTTCGGCCCTCCAGATGTTTTGGACCACAGCTCCCACAGTCCTTTGCCATTGGGAATACAGGCTTGGAATTCTGGGAGCTGTGGTCCAAAACATCAGGAGGGCCTGATATAGAGCATGTTGAAGAAGCACACCCATTTATTTACAGTCAAGTGTTATTCAGGCATTACTAAAGCTGTAATTCTGAGCAAGTTTAGAGGAAAGTGTCCAATGGCACCTGTTCTGCCATTGTCGTTTTTCATCCCACAATGGCAGAGTATGAAAAGGAGGAGTTTTCACTCATATGTAAGCTCTACAGTTGAACAGCAGCTCGGGGTGGGGAATCTAAATGCCTGCCTCTGTGTAGAGACTGCACTTGAACAGGAATTTGTCCTGCTAAGACTTGGTGCTGAAGGTAGCCATAAAATTGGCAGCAGGGAGACAAGGCTAAATGTTCTGCCTTGCTGTAGGTATCTTCAGAATGGCAGTTTTAGTAACACTTGCAAAAGGTTTATGTCTCTTCAGCATCCAAGTAGTTTCAGTGGAAGTTTCCAAGAAAGCTAAATCTGTGATTGTGATGGTCTTCTGAACACGGATGTCTTTACTGAGTTTCAGCCCCTGGAACTTTGCTGAAATTAGTCTATCATTTTAGCCACTGCTCTTTGAGTCATCATAATTGGTGAAATGTACTGAAAGGACAATGTAGAAATCACCCAACTTGTCTTTGAGCCAAAAAAAAAACCCAACACCCATTTTTTCAAATCATTTAATAGCCTTTTTAGTTGGCCTTTTTCATTCTATAAAAATTACCAGAAAAAGTGGCAAAATAAAATGAATTATCCTTTCAAGATTAAACTGAATAACAGCCTAACAAAGTTTATTTGGTTTTGTATTTCAGTCTTGGAGACACAGGAGACAGGTATGAATTAAGCTGGCAGTATTATAGTCCACTGCTTGGCTCATCTCCTAATCA
This sequence comes from Phrynocephalus forsythii, assembly GCA_029282475.1. Taxonomy (NCBI): domain Eukaryota; kingdom Metazoa; phylum Chordata; class Lepidosauria; order Squamata; family Agamidae; genus Phrynocephalus; species Phrynocephalus forsythii. The sequence goes on along the minus strand of JAPFRF010000011.1, from coordinate 129,914,029 downwards.
TCTGTATGAGAAAAACACTAAAAATGCCACTATTTTTAGTCATTTATTTTAGATATGGAGAAAATTATGCTGTGCAAAATTGGTTATACTCCTTCAAGATATCAATTCACTAATAATTACTTGCCAGAACCTTGAGTTGTCAAATATATAATTCTTAAGATACTGAAAAGTTATGTGAAGCAAGCATATTGTTCAGTTAAATGGATAATCGATTTTCACTGTTCATCTTTCACAGAGTAATAATGTTTAAGGCTCTTTTCTGTCTTAGTTCCCAATGCTTGTACTCACTCCATGTCTCCTCCTCTGCATCCATGTTCTGATATATTTTCTTCCTTCTCTTTCACTCAAGCTGGGACACAGGATGCCCATTTTACTACAGGAATCAACACCTTGCCTTCTTTTTAGTGATCTGTTACTTCCTGTACCTTGTTCCCTCTGATTTGGACACAAATATTTTTCACTTGTGACTCTACCATATTAAAGATGAGATTCTGTTTGATTTGTTTCATAATTCTTTAAGATTGTATGCTCATTTATCTAAGATGATCCTCATCTCCTTCTGCTGATTAAAATGATGTTATTGGGCATTGCTCTTGTTGGAAAGGGTATGAAGGAATTTAATTGAATAAGTCCATTAATTAACCTACCAGTGTTGTCAGATTTTCAATCACTAATTGACTATAAAGTGAACCAGAGAAGACAATTATAAGATAGTATCTATTCTCACTTTGGGTACACCATGAGAACATGGGACTTTTCTGAAAAAAACAAATTACTCTGGGGGAAATGGAAGCGAGCAGGAAAAGAGGCAGACCAAATACATGATAAATAACATCCAGGAAAGCCAAAAGGTTGGGTTTACAAGAGGTGAGAACAGGACATTTTGGAGCGTCCTCTTTCATAGGGTCGGAGGCTACTTGATTGCTCAGAAAAGCAATAAATTCCTGACGAAAAAACTGACACCAATTCATTACACCAGTAATTTGAATAGAATGACAATGGAAGGAGTCAGAGTTCTACAGGGTTACAGAAGCATTTCATTGGGTTATATTCACAGATGTTAAGGGTCATTTCACAATTTCTATGGCAAATGAGTTTGCTGCTTAACTGTTTGTGCTTTCCAATAAAGATCCTAAATATTAAGGGAATAAAGGTACATCTGATGGATACCTGATGGGCACTGCTGGACAGCTGATAATCATCACTCCCTGTAATGGACAACCATACATAGAAATCTCTATCTAAAATATTATGACAGTCTGTGGGAAACATGCACTGTGAAGCTATGAGGCTCTACCTGTCTTTTCACTGGCAGTGAAAGTCTGTTGCTCATGAAACAGTTCTGTTTTCAATTGTGAAATAGTTGCGACTTGCATACGGTGATACGAAGTTGCATATATCAGAATCAAAGAAGGGACTTTTTAATTGGTGGCAATCTGGCACTACCAATGAAGTTACTCCTGTTAAATGACTGAGTTAGACTGGGGTAGAAGGTAAAGGTAAGTCCCCCGCCCCCGTGCATGTGTGCTAGTTGTCTCTGACTCCAGGGGCGGTGCTCATCTCCGTTATCAAGCCAGTGTTGTGCAAGTCCATGGCCCTGTGGACGGCACGGCTGCACGGAATACTGTTTACCTTCCCTCTTTTTAGGGTGGTACCTATTTATCTACTTGCATTTACATGCTTTCAAGCTGCTAGGTTGGCAGGAGCTGGGGTTAACAGCGGGAGCTCGTTCCACTTCATGGCACCTGGGATTTGAACTTCCGAGTCACCAACTTTGCAGCCGACCATTTCAGTGCTCTAATAAGAACAACTTTGTCCCTGTGCAACTCTACAACAGAATATGCTAGTGCTTGTATGGTATAAATCAGCCCCTACCAAACAAGTGGATGTAGCTCTTAATAAATCATGCAGGATCATTACTGGCTCAGTGAAACCTAATCACATTGAAAAAATACACAGTTTTGCTGCCATTGTCCATCCAGAAGTACATTGAGAGGTGTTATCAAAAATGAACAAAACAATGTAATATAGCACTAAACAAACCCACTTCATGGAAACCAACCCCCAAGCCTAGATGATGGCTGAAAATCAAGTAGAAATTATTTGCGCACCTCTCAAGCTCTCAGTGTTTAAACTATAAGAGGCCAGGCTAAACCTATGGAGAACAAAAACAACACGTTTTGCCAAATGAATGAATGAATGCTTAAGGGTGTCTCCCACCAAGACAAAACTTGAGCTAGACCATCTGGAAATCACTTAAGAGTGAAGTAGAATGATCAAAGAATAATCAGGTAAAACAGGACTACCTGTGTACAAGATAAATTTTCTGTGATTGTGGGGAAATTCAATCAATGTACCACTTATGTTGGTGCAATTTATAACCCACCATATGTAGAAAGGAAAATCTAGCAAATGACTGAGATAACACTATCAAGGTAGTCCTCTTCTGGTTAAAAATAGTCTAATTATCTTAACAACTTAGTTTGTTTTTAATTTCACCTGAAAGAAAGAAAGAAAGAAAGAAAGAAAGAAAGAAAGAAAGAAAGAAAGAAAGAAAGAAAGAAAGAAAGAAAGAAAGAAAGAAATGATAACACGGTCACATAATTCCTGAGGTACCAGTAGTTGCCTAAATTGTGTGCAAATCCAAACACAAAAGAATATCCCAACACTTATTGTGTAACATTATTTGGAGTTAAATTCTGTGGGTTAAATCACTGGATTTAGAAAATACTTAACCACCAAAAATATGGCTTAACAGATATGTCAACATGTCTTAGAAAGCCAAAATGTATTACTCTTCATATTCTCAAAGGCTTTCATGGCCAGCCCTCTGAAGATGCCAGCCACAGTCTGGCGAAATGTCAGGAAGAAAAACTTTCAAAACACGGCCAAACCGCCCAAAAAACTCACAACAGCTATTATTACTTTTCGTTTTAGTTTTAAAATTTTATCAAGTTGAATACCAATGTTGTAAAATGTTTTAAATAAAATATTTGTATATTGCTGCATCCATGTTGTCGGGCGGGGGTGGTTTCTGGTTTTTTTGCTGAAAAGATTACATTTCCCACAACTTAAATAAAATACAGTGGTCCCCCACCCATTTGCGGTTCATATACTGCGGTCCCGCTATATCGTGGGACCACAGTATATGAAAAAGACCCCCTGGGGTAAGGGGAGAAGGCCTGGGGTAAGGGAGGAGGGCCTGTCGGAGGCCTCAGAAATGACTTCCGGTTCACAGGGAGGCACTTTTGGGGCCTCCAAAAGACCTGGAAAGGCCTTCGCAGGCCAGTTTGGGGCAGCGCCAGGCTGGGGATAAGTACAAGAGTCATCAGCTAGGCACCCCGGGCCCAACCAGCCCTGCATCTGCATATCACAGATTTTCAGTTATCGTGAGTCGGGTTGAGTCTCTAACCCCTGCGATAAGCAGGAGGTCACTGTACAGAATTGTAGCAAAACCTTGGACTCGACCCATAATGCCCTGTTCCTCGATTCCTCTGCCTGCAAATGTGCATGCACGCAGCATGAAGAAAAAATTAAAAGTTTGCATACACTTCACATACTCCCTTACTGTTTTTGTTCCTACATGGTCAAGATAAGCTATGTGTTCCAGAAAGTGCCAGCCAAAGTCATTTAGAAGGACAGCCCAAATGATGGGCCTTCCACTAATATCAACAGGAAGTTGGTACTTTTAAGAGATTTACTGTTCCAGTTAAGACATGAATCCTTGCTTTCATCTGTTCCTTTTTTATGGTACCATCCAAAGCAGGTTACACCATCTTACTGCATGCAAGTGAAAACTGTGCTGGAGGGTTAAAGCAGACCTCCCAATTCAGTATAATAACACTTTCCTCTTCCCGTGTGTGGTCTTGAGCAAGGTAGGGAAGATGGCTTGATTGAGCTTACCAAGATCCTTCTGTACCCGTTTTGATATCTTGCCCCTTTACTAAAGCAACATATAACATCCATGTAGTATAAGACATATGTAGATATAATAGTAATTACTAATAATTGGTATCCTTGTAATAAAACTATAAAGAAATTGCATTATTAAAAGAATACACCAGTATAATATGACATAGCCACCAAAGCAGTCAAGGACAGAAACACAGCAAAACAGTAAAACAAGAAGAAAACACCTGAGATGCTAAACCATCCAATAAAACAAAGAAGTCTTTGTTTAGTGCCAAAACCACATAAAAGGTAGCACTAAATGAACGTTGGTGACATTACCCCAAAACTTAATATGTTTTAACTGAATAAATTATGCTGTGATGTATAAGGGATAGGTATTTTCAAAATGATATTTTTTGGATTAGAAAAAGCAGCACAGAACATATGCAAGTAATGACATCAGGACTGCAAAACAGTCTAAAGTAACTGAAAACTTACCATGAACTTATAATCAAGTAGCCTCCTGATATCCATACAGTGATGTTCAGGTTCTAAAAATATATATAAATGAAATTGTTTCAGGCTCAGAAAATGGCCAGCTGCAATTTTCACAATATATGTTGCACCTTAAAGGAAGCAATAACAATCCAGAAATGCATTTAGGACATTACCATCTTCATATCCAAAATATTGCTGGTTTTTTTCCTATGGGTGAGAGGAATTGTCAAAGTTGTTGTGCTAATGAACAAGAAGATACTAGGCAAATACCAGTCACATGATCAGTCATGAAACTGGCATGTCAGTTATCGATTTCTAGTTCCTCTCTTGCACCCATAAATATCCAGTAGGGTTTTTGCCAATAATAACGAAGATTATGATAAGAATTCTGAAACAGAATTCTTACTATCAGGTAAGCTACTGGCTACTGAAATATCCTATGTTTTGTTCTGATTGGAAGAATGTATTGTATTTTTTCCTTCCTCGATAAGAAATGGGCAGTACTCCCTAGAATATATGAAAGCTACAACAGGCTATGACACATACAAATTATAGGAAAAGAGATGGAGGGCAGTTCTCCTGAGGTTTCCTACATGAAACACATTATTTGGACACTGACAAGCAATGCTGTGTTTCAGCACTTGAAAGAAAAAGAACCTAATGCATTTCACTCCAGTAGTTCGGTTCAAAGAAATGTAGCTGTAGGGAAATAATATCATTGTGTACGCTAGATTCCTACATGTTCATGTCATGTCTGCAAGCTTCCTAGGGCTAATTGATGTAGCACTGGCATATGTCTCAATGACACATCTGGGCTGTACACATAATTGCACAACCAAGACTAATACCTGTACCTTGTGCCGCTAGTGCAGTGTTTTTCAACCACTGTTCCGCGGCACACTAGTGTGCCGCGAGATGTTGCCTGGTGTGCCGTTGGAAAAGCTGAAGAATATCAGCTTTGTGTTCAGCCAAACAGGCCCAGGTTGCGCACTGAATAAAGTATTTTATAATTGTTCATATTTCTGTTTACTTACTATTTCATAATAAAGTAATTATAAAATACTTTCTTTGTGTTTATTTGATTCCTATTCAAGAGAATTACTTTATATATAGTCAATATAGGCACAGAGTTAAATTTTTTAACATTTTCTAATGGTGGTGTGCCTCGTGATTTTTTTCATGAAACAAGTGTGCCTTTGCCCAAAAAAGGTTGAAAAACACTGCGCTAGTGGAGCAAACCTTGCACAGACACCAATAGAACATTGCTCTTGTTTGGCACCACACCAAGACCTAAACATGAATGGGTTCCAGTACAAACACAGAGGGTATGAAATCTCATGAATTATGAAACAACAGGCATCCTCCCTGCACCACCCCAAAATTACATTTGCTATATACACAAACCACACTGGAGATATTTTTTCCTATATAGTCTATCCCCCAATCCAGCTCCCCTTTCACTATTTTTGTTTAACACAACATCCTTGCAGTCCATCAAATCTCTTCCTTGGTCACCCAGGCCAATACATTGCCTGAGATACACATGAGAGAGACAGACTTGCAGAGCAGTGATCATAGCAAGCAGCACCAAGCGCTACTTTCTGACATAACTGTAGACTCTAAACCTATCCGATGGTTAAGAAAGGAATCATACAAAGAATATCAAATATTTGCAAGAGTGGTGCTGAACTGTACAAATAAATCCAAATATACAATTTTTTATCTTACATTTTCAAGACGGATAATCAGGAAATGTCCCCTGAGTATTTGGGTGCCACAACCGTTCTGACCTCCTGCATTGTGCAACTGGGTTAGTCAAGTTCCCTGATGCCTGTATTATGCACAGTCATGTGAAGAGAAACTTGGATAGGGTGAACAACTATTCCCAAATAGGGCTGCCTCTTGAGATCTCTGCCCATTTGTTTGGGCTTCGGGGCAAGGTTACCATCATAACCTCATGCAATGAGAATGAACTGGGTGCTAAAACAATCAATTCAAGATTCTCTCAGAAAGTGAATATCTACTTACAGTATGTAGAAATGACATCATTATGTCAAAGTCTCAGAGGCCTCTGGCCAACACTGCCAATGAACAAAGACCAAATCTGGAACCTAATCCAGAATTTGCCTTCATTTTGTTTCTGAAATAGATTAAGATGGCTTCTTCAAATGCCCAGGGGTGATCTACCACAAATTGTGCAAACACATTATAATAATTTCTATAATTGTCTGAAGGTTTATTTTGTGAATGTGTGCACCTGATTTTCAGCTGTATTATCAGGAAAGTAACACAGATGCACACATCATGGAAGAGTAATACAGCATACCATAATACAGAAAACCTGCTTTCTGATGCCTTAGTGAGAGGGGAAGCATCTATGTATTGTTGGTGTCTCTATATGACTTTGGGGCCAATAGCCCAACAAACCAACCAATCAAATATTGCTTTAAAAACCCATCTGGGTTAACGATTTGTGCAAATATGAATGGATAGATTAGCGATTTTTGAATGAGTTTTGCAATTCATTTTTAAATCCATGCTCATCTCTAGTGTTAACAGTCTTTACATCCCATTCATATTAAGCCATATTAGCACACTATTTGATACTAAGTGCTGGAGGGTATGTAGTGAGATTTGTACTTATTTGTATATGCCATAGGAATGCACTCTGGTTGCTGGCTTCTAGACATTTATTCAAAGCAGTAGAACAAAAACCCTGTTCTAGGAAAGCAGTACAGCCTTATCCTACAAAGAGTTAATAACTTTCCAGTAACTTTATTATTACTACAGTTGTTGTGCTTCAATGGTTAGACTAGATCATTTAAACCTTTTATTGAAGTCATTCTGAATGCCTTTCAGCACCTAAAAGCAATTGGCAAAAAGCATGAATAATGATGTACATATTGGTGATCAGGGCGCTTTCTTAAAGAAAACAAAGCTTATTGATTTTATTTCAGATGGTTTTGATGACTGTAGGGATTTGCATAATCCCACGTAATGTTATTGCACAACATCGAAAGGATAACAATGTTGATTTAGACCCCATCTAAGAATAATAGCAGTGCACTGCAATATGATGGTAAGCTACTGTAGAGACAAATGCTCAGCATACAAATGGCCTTATTATGGGAGCACACTAGCTGATTGTGACTGAAAGCAGTGAGCTGAAATGGAAAACTGACAAATGAAACAGTATTTATTTCTAACTGCTCTGTTTAATCTGTCTGCACGCAAAGCATTTTTGACACAGGAAAGTCTTGCATATGTGTAATGGTCAGTTTTTTGCAAGTATGGGGGTTTGGCAATTACAGGGTTTTATGCTGAGGAAAAAACGCCTGCTGTACCGCAACAGTTGTGCCTGACACAGCAGATCAGATCTAAATCTGATGTCAGGTACGCCTTAACCTGCCACAATACAAAGCAATCAACAAACAATATAGTTTCTCTTACTTATTTCAAGAACAGATGACCTTTCCCAAACAGTTAAATTCAGATACTCATGAACAAGCATCACAAAGTAACACTGATGTTTCTTCCCACAAAGTAACACTGAAGTTTTCACAGAATAGTGAAGTTGGAAGGGGCCTACTGACTCCAGGCAACAGCTCTTTTTAATGGTTTGTGTAATAAAAAAAGAGATGTAAAGACCTTGCCCTAGCCATTGTTAACCAGAAGGAAAAAACACAAGGCTTTGTTATTTCAGGGCCATGTGTTTTCTCAGGACTTTGTTTTTTTCCCAGGAGAGAAACCCTTCTCAAATTTGATGCCTTGTTTTGAAAAAGAAAAATATTTCCAGAAGTTTCTAAGAACCCTAAGTTCCTCCAATAATGACTGTGTCGTGCCTAAACCATAACAGTGAAACAGAGGACCACTTTTGTCATTTTTATGCTTTTAAAAGAAGTGCAATTAAATCTTAGAATATTTATTCATTTATTTAAAATATGTTTAACCTGCTTTTCTCCTTAAGAGGAGCAAAGGCAGCATACATCACTAAAATTTAATGGAGACTAATAAATTCTGCCCTTAGAAAATATTTTCAGTTTTCAGCCACAATCCACAGAAATTGCTCATAATTTCACTTTCAATTTTGAAAGTAAACAGTAATGTCAATAATCCTATAAAACAAAACCAGGGTCTGGGTTTATCATCTACTTCAACAGCCACTAAAAATAAATAAATAAAACCTTCACATACATTATGTCTTTTAAAAACATGTACATGATGTCATTTAAAACAGAGTTAATTTGCAAGTGTCATGGCATGTAACTTCATGCCAAAAGTACTGTATCAGTTGTCTGAGCCAGGACTACAAAATATTTTAATAACAAAATCATAGGTACTCTGAAAAAAATAACAAAAGATAATCATTCCTAGGAGGAGGGAATCACACAAAACCCATAAGCTTCCTGGTGCTTATGACTTGTGGCAGTAGAGATGTCTTATTAGAATTTCAGGAACGATAGTTATGATGTGCCAATACAATATATCCTCTTTATCACTGTATGTTTTTAATGCATGACAGTCACGTGAAGACTGCTTCAAAGACTGTAAACTTTCTCCTGCATCTGATAGCTGTGCTGTGACTGGCTAAGCAGTTAATTGAGGTGAGATTTATACATGTATAGGGTGATAGGATGTTCGGTTCAGAGAGGAATACTGATGGGTTGATGTGCTTGGAATATGAAACAGTCTTGAGTGCCGTGGGATTAAAGCAGAGGGTCAATCAGTTTGTCAGGTTAACAGTTCTGAGTAGTTTGAAGAGAGAGATCTTGTACAGAGTATGTAGTTTATTGGGTAGAAGAGAATCGTTTATGGGGAAGTGTGCCTGAATACTGTAGAAGCCTCATTAGACTAGATCAGTATTGGTGAACCTATGGCACGGGTGCCAAAGGTGGCACTAGGAGCCCTTTCTGTGGGCATCTGAAGTCGCCCCTTCACAGCCACTTGCTTTCAGGTTAAATTGCTGTATTGGCACTTTGAGAACAATTAGTGGGTTCTGAATCACAGTTTTGGCACCCAATCTCTAAAAGGTTTGCCATCACTGGACTAGATCATTTATATTTTGCAGCTTTTTTATCCTGGCATATTTTACATTTGTTACTAGGACTGGGCACAAAATGGAAAAATTGAGTTTCATTTTGTTCCATATTATTCCCCCTGTGTTTTCTTTCATATCATAACAAAAATGTTCAAAAGAATTTCATTACTCACGAAAGGAAACAAAACAAAATGAGGTAAGGGAATCCCCCAGCAGGGGGGCTGAGAGGGTAGCACTGATGCCAGCACTCCTCTCTCAGCCCCCTGCCAGGAGATTCCCCACCACCCCACCCCAGCTAGGAAGTGGCAGTGGGCGGAGAACAGTGTCCGAGGAGGACTCACCGCCGCTGCACTTTCCTCCACTGCTCTGTGGAGCCTTGCTGAGGCAGGCAAAAAACCTGAGCTAGGAGGAGAGTCCTCCTCAGACACTTTCTCCACCACCGCCGGGCAGGGGACTAAGAGGGGAGTGTTGAGCTAATGTCAGTAAGGCGGTGGGCCTTTTACAGTGGAATGAAACGGTTCATTTCAAATGAAAAAATGTTTCTTTTTTTGTAACAAAATACTGCTGCTTTGTTTCATTTCGTTATGTAATGAACTAACGAATCAGCATTTCATTTTTCATTTGGTGCCCATCCCTAGTTGTTACCCTTCAGCTTTAATACCTATAAAATTCCCCTTTTAAAAAGGTATTTAGTAGTCAAGAAATAATGAACATAACATCTATGTAGGCTATGCTGAAGAAGGAGAAAATGCCAGAGAGTTTCACTAAAGCAGACCTTTTCACTCAACAAGTGATTAAAAATTAATGTAAATTGAGGCAGGGTGGCACTGGCTTGGCGGCACAGTTACAGTGGGAACTCCACATACTTGGGGAGATACGTTGTTCTTGGCCTAACACCTAACCTAGCCATATTAGGGTGTGGCTGGGTTAGGGTGAAAATGCTGGAGTTACCTGTGGCTATCTGCTGTTGTTGCTGTTATAAACAATGGCAGTCTCATTGTTCTACATAGGCATACAGCTGTACTTTAAAAGGGGGTTATGTATTTCATAGTTTCTGTTTGACTGTGGAAGATTTGCCTTTCTTGCAGTACATGTCTTTTGGGATCCTGGCAAGAACTAAGGAACTGGCCTAACAGCATTAGACCTGGAGAAATAATATTGGAATCTCCCTTGAAAGTAGCCATTGCTAGGCACTTAAAATATGCAGGGGAAAGGCTATAAGCTCTAATTCATATAACATTCATAGATTCTATGTTGTACATGCTCCTGTCCAAATCAATTTGCTTCCAGTTGTTTTATCAAGAGATTTCCTCCAGAACAATTCTCTTCCACTTAATTCAGTTAGTTGCCCAATTTATTATCCTAAAGTTTATTCTTTTTCAATAAAAAGATCTAGTCCTGAACTAATTTACTTCCTCTAATTAATATCCCACCCAGTAACCCAAATAATTTTCCAATCAATTTCCATTACATTCTCCAGAGACTCCAGATCCCCTCCCCAACTCATTTCTTTAATTCACTCATTTCTTCTCTGTCCCTCTCTCCAAAAAAGAAAAAGATACTTCTACATACCTTCACTGGATCTTTCTTCACCATGCAGATAAGAGATAGGTCATCCTACACACACATATACCTAAGGAATTCCCAGGCAAGCAGATACCCACCCATGCCTCTAGAGACAGCCATTAAGGGAGTAAGAAGTGAGAAAGGGGACTTCAAATGAACTACTGCACCCAACAGATGAGGCTTCACTGCCCACCATCTTAATTTGAATCTTTTTCTCACAGGCAGTGATAGGGAATTCAACCAACTGGATTCAACCACCCTTTGGACACAAGACCAGTGATGATGGTCCCATGCCTTCTGCATGGTATAAAACTCATCCTGTACTACAATAAGTAATAAGGTTGCAACATGGAAACACAAGGCTGAAATGCCAAATGAAAGTTATTTTTTTCAACTGAGAAGGAACTATCATTCACTTTAGTGTGACCATTTACACCTGCTGGTCACCATGCACAGCTTGCACAGATGATTAATTTGAGAAATACATGCTTCAAATTAATAAATCCAGTAATGAACCAAGAACTGCAGTGTCCTGTGAGGTACCAGACTCCACAAAAATGTGACATTAATTAAAACACCCAAGGTACATATCCTCAATTCTCCCATCCTCCCTAAACAGTTACAAAAGTTTTAAATTTCTTGTGATTAGAAATGGGCACAAAAATGCCAAAATGGTTTTTTGTTTCTATTTTCATTTCATTTATCTTTGTTTCATTTCGTTTCATGTGAAATATGTTTTTAAAATTGTTTTTTGTTTTGTTTCCTTTTTCAATTTTATGTGTTTTATGTGTGTGTTTTATGTAACTACTGTGTTGCATGTGTATGTGTTGTTTATGTTTTTTACCTTTGTCTTGTGTGTTTCAGGGGTGGGGGAAAGTGCAGGCTTTTAAAACTTTTTTTTAGTCTCCCAAGCAATCCCTGCATGCCAGCTGATCAGTGCTTGCTTTGGGGACTAAAAAAAGGTTTTAAAAGCCTGTGCTTTCCCCCACCCAATTGTGCACGTTGGGGGGAAAGAAGGCTTTTAAAACGTTTTTTTAGTCTCCTAAGCAATCCCCGTGTGCCAGCTGATCGGTGCTTGCTGTGGGGAAGTATGGGTTGAAGTTAATGATTAAGAAAAAAAAACTTCAACCTTAACAACAGAGTTCAAAGTGAATGAACATCTCCCATAAGAAAACTAAAAATAAAGAAATAACATAGACCCACTCAATTCTGTAGAAAAATAGAATATTTGTATTGTTGGACAAAAAGATAAATACATTAAACACAAAAATACAATGCTTGATGCTCAGCTCTATATAAACAACTTAAAACAGTTCTATACCTGCTTATATTCAGCAAACCCTTTCATAACACAATGAAAGAACCCATAACTGTAACTTAAAGTTTAAATGTATACTACTAGCACAGTATAGCCCTAAACTTTAACAAATAAGTATATAGCATACACAGTAGGCAGAATAATACACAAGCAAACAGCTCAAACAGAGCTAGCAAGTTGGTGTGACTGAATCTAAGCAGATTCAGCAAAGTGTAACACCAGAGCCTTTCCTTAAATACAGTTCTGGCTTCTTCATTGCCTACACCTGCCTGAGGCAGCACAGAACCTGAGTTTGATTGCTTCACTTGTATTGCCACACCCCAAACATTCCTATAGTGCCTTTTAGCAAGAACAGGTAAGTCAACCATATTCACAATATTTAATTTATATTTGTTTTAAATTTTATAAAAACTTTGGGGACCAAAATATTGTTTTAAAAGCCTATGCTTTCCCCCATCCACTCGTGTGCATTGGGGGAAAGTGGGGGCTTTTCAAACTTTTTTTTAGTTTCCCAAGCAAGCCCCAAGCACCAGCTGATGGGAGCTTGCTTTGGGAAGTAAAAAAAAAAGTTTTAAAAGCCCACACTTTCCCCCACCAATCAGGTGCATGGAGGAAGCAGGGGCTTTAAAAAAATTTAGTCTTCTAAGCAAGCCCTGCGTGCCACCTGATCGACCCTGGCTTCGGGGACTAAAAAAAGTTTTAAAAGCCCACACTTTCTCCCACCCGATCAGATGCATTGGAGGTGAAGCTGGGGCTTTAAAAAAAAATTTAGTCCCCTAAGCAAGCCCTGTGCACCAGCTGATTTGCGCTTGCTTTGGGGACTTAAAGTTTTAAAAGCCTGCACTTTCTCCTCCAAATCAGGCATGTTGGGGGGAATGGTGCAGGCTTTTAAAACTTTTTTTGCTGCTGAAGCAAGTGCTGATCAGCTGGCATGCGGGCTTCAGTTGCAAAAAAAGTATAAAAACCCCATGCTATTCCCCCACCTGATCAGGCTCGTGCATTCCTATGGGAAAATGGAAAATGAAACGGAAGAAACTGAAAATTTTCATTTTGTTTTGTTTCATTTTTCTCTGAAGGGGCAGTTCATTCTTGTTTCATAAGGAAATGAAACAAAAAATGAAAAATGAAACAAAAAACTCATTTCGTGCCCATCTCCACTTGTGATATTATTTATATGTCAATGTTGTTGTATTTTATTTTTACTTCCATTTCACTAGATGTCCTTGTGGCATTTACTTGCATGATGCATACTGCATGGGAGGTGTTTGTGCTGATTGGTTGGTTGGCGGACCAATGAGAAAGTCTGTGGAGTAGCCTGAGCAGATTTAAGACACTGCTCAGCATTGTTTTAATCAGATAGAGGTTGTCAGAAATACCTACATCTGGAGATAAGGCAAATAGGGTCTTGCACAATCTGAGAATCAGAAAGGGCTATAGAAGAGAGTGTCTGTGAGGAAAATTAAGTGTCTGTGAGGAAAATTAAGTGTCTAGAGTTTGTGAACTTAGGAACTTGGCGTGCATTTATTCATCTTTATTAGTAATCAAACTTAAGTGGGTTAGAGCAAGATTCATCTTTTTGTTTATATTTCAACACTTACCATTAATTATTTTGATTCTACTTTGTAACCAATATAATTTTTTTATTTTTGTTCAACTTAAAAATAGTCTGGAGGCTTTAATTTACTAGCTAAGCCAGTTGGTGGCAGTGATAGAGAAAAATCAGAAGCATTGTTTGTCAATAGCCCATGAAACAGCTGGGGGCAAGCACATTAACGCTACAGTCCTCATTATGTATTGGTGCTTTGTATTACTTGCTGTTAAAGTGGACTTTTCTGCCAGATGGGAGATAAGAAAAACCAATCAATTCAAATAAATAAATAAATAAATAAATAAATAAATAAATAAATAAATAAATAAATAAATACTGGCATCCCTGTAGGGCATAATCAGTCAGGCAGATCAGATTTGTAAAAGACAAAGAAATATATGTGTAATTATATAAAAATATATGTGTAATTTCAATGCGCAGAGCTAGTGTGATGCAGAGTGCTAGCAAAGGACTCTTGAGACGTAGTTCTAATCCCACTGCGATACTGAAGCTCATAGCATGATCATGTGTGGCCAGTCACTCTCCACTTGACGAACTATTTCTCATGAGTGTTGTGGGGATCAAGACCAGCTAGGACCACTACTTTGAGATTATGTGAGAAAGGCAGAATATAAATGCAGCTCATAAAATAAGGTGCACTTGATTCGTGACTTTCCATTTTCATTAACAGGCTTTATGGCTTCAGTCCCTCCCCCTCACCCCCCCAAAAAAGATTTTGCTATTTTATTTCGTACTCTGCAATCCTAGTTAATAATAAAGTATTTACTTATCATTTTAAAGTATTTCATTCTTTCAATAAAAATGTTTAGAATTTTAGTGTTAATAATTGCAAAACAAATCTGACAGCTGCCTTGCTACTGCAATATGTTAGAAAGGCTGCCAGTAGAGATCTCTCAGAGGCTTTGGTGCATGTCCTGTCATCTTTCATCAGGCGATGAATTTGAAGCACCGTAAGTGCCAAGATTTCTCACTCTGTTACATGAGTCAAAGGGGTTGTTAGGGAAAACAGTACTCTCTAAGAGGACATATATACAGATATAAGAGGTGGCACAGCTGAATGATTACGAAGGGGAAAAATATTGGTTAGGAACAGTCTGAATGGATAGCCTTCAAGTGAAATTCTATGTAGCAAGCAAGGAAAAGTGGTACTTAAGTGATAGATGTTAGAAGTGCTATATAAATTATAGGAATAAGAATCAATTATTTCTCATGAATTTTAGGAAGAAATCTAATGTTCCTCATTTTAGTTTTGGAAAGTAGTACATTTACAGACATTGTGCAGAGGTATGATCTATTTAAAACTTTTCGTATAATATTCATTCGCAAAGCCCAAGAAAAATTGAGGCCCAGCCAATGTACACGGAGAGGAAACCAAGTATCTGTAACATCTCTATTGTGCACAAACAATCAAGGAGGTAAAGGGCACATTTTGAAAAGATTAATTAGTATAGATGGATAATAATAATTCTGTGATGCTTGATGTTAGAGGGGAGAAGATGTGCTTATTAAAGAGTTGTTTGAAGAGATTGTTGAAGATAATAAATCAGCAGAATTTATTCGCCCAGATTTTTATAGTGGATTGGAAATACAGTGATCCAAATGCAAAATGTAATACAGCTAAACAAAAATAGCAAAACTATTGGTTATGATTTATTACTAATTACAGAACAAACAATGTCACACCCACTGTTGGAGATGCTTTGTTGGCCAAGGAGCTTAATAAATTCTTTGCTTGGTTTGAGTTAGAACAAGAGAGGCAGCTATATCACAGCCATCAGTCCAACATAGCCCCTTCCTTTTTGTGGAGGAACAGGAGGTGAAAAACACCTTAAGAGCTGTGAATTCAAGGAAAGCTGCAGGACCCGATGGCATTCCAGGTCAGGTGATTAGGGAGTGCACAAACTAGTTGGCTGGAGTCTTTACTGAGATCTTTAATAGGTCTTTATCCCAGTCCATTATTCCATCTTGTCTGAAGGCTTCCACTGTTGTCCCTCTGCCAAAGAAGCCTTCTATTAACCGCCTTAATGATTACAGACCAGTGGCACTTACCTCCATCATTATGAAGTATCTCGAACAACTAGTCCGACGATACATCATTTCCTGTCTTCCAGGTACATTTGATAGATAGATATCAGCTTGACTACAGAGTGACTAGATCTACAGAAGATGCCATAGACATTACCTTGCTTACTGCTCTAACTCATTTGGAGCAGCAGGGGACCTACATAAGGATGCTCTTTGTGAACTTCAACTCTACATTTAACACAATTATACCTTACAAACTGCTATCTATACTCAAGGATGTTGGATTCTCCTATTCCGTCTATTCCTGGATCATGGGTTTTTTAAATAAAATCACTCTCAGAAGGTTAGATTGGGAGATTATATTTCATCAGCCCTGACTCTTAACATGGGTACTCCACAGGGTTGTGTGCTGAGTCCACTATTGTTTACTATTTACACCTCTGATTGCACCCATACACACCCTACTAACAGAATCATCAAATCTGCTGATGATACAACAGTGGATTATCAGAAAAGGAAATTAGATATTCAGCCCTTGATTACTGATGGACACTGTACAGTGGGTAACAGACTGCAGGTTTTGGGGGGATCTGATCTAGAGCACAAATACTGTAGCATTGAATAGATAAAGACAGCCTAACAAAAATCTTTAAAATACTGTATAGAGATTTTGTTAGCTTCCAGACAACATTTCATGACATCTGATTACTTGAAATCTGGCCACAATGATTGTTTATCTAGATTGGATCTCCGATTTAGTATTCCACGAGGTAACTTTTAGTTTTCCAATTCAGAATATAGAATAAAAATTGTTTATCTTATAGGAATGATTTCTGGGCAGCAGATAATGGGGAAAATGTCAAAACCAAATACTTGCTTTATGGATAGACTGGCCTATGTGTATTGCTTTTCTCATGTTCTAGGCTGCCTCTGGCATGAAAAGCACACAATCAATTGTGTAGTTTAGAGCAGACCCAGTGTGTGACAGAGAGCCTAGGAAACAGCTACCATCACTTGTGCAGTTTCCTTAAGTGACCATGTAAGGCAACACAACTTGAGTGATTGATTTTATATGAACAGTGGCAAAATTCCTCCTGCATAAGTTGATAACTAGTTACCATACTGTACAAATTGCCATCCGTTCAGAAAGCTAAGTGCTGATCAGGGAACAAAAATCTGTGGTTTCCCTTGCTAGAAAGAGAATTCTGGTTTTCTGTTTTATATCTGATTGTTCACAATTGCTACTGCTTCAGCAATTACTGTCCCATTGGTCAAGACAAATCTAACTTTTAGTACTCTGCTGCCTACAGTATGACAAGCTAAAAAACACCCAAGGGTGGAATCATCTTAGTGAAATATGTGCCCTTTACAGGCAAACAGGGCAACAAATTCCACATTTAATACTCGATGCGTGAACTTATGTCAGCAGTTCTCAAATGGTATGTCAGGACCTGAAAATGAATCACAGGTCTCTTGTGGGTGGGTTGCCAGGCTACCAACAGTGAGTGTTGGGAACATTGCAACATCAGGTGCTAAGAAGGGAAATATCCAAGTTACAAAGTGGGTTTAGCAGCAAAATAAAACTCCACCGGTTGGTCCCATGAGAAAAAAATGATTTAGCAAAATAGGAAACGAGTGACATTAAAAACTGCAATCCAAGGAAAGTAAATTTTGCTAAAGAGGTATTAATAAAGAATAGGACATTGTGTTACTTGTCTTTTATTTTTCAGTACTTCTTTGGAGAGTCATGTAAAAGATCCCCCTTTATTTTTAATAGATTCAACCACATTGCAACAATCTGCTATCTAGGCTTCAGTCTCTTTGAGCTTACTGATCCTGATAGCTAGGTGTTCATTCAATGAGGGTGGAGAGAGCAAGGACAGATGAGAAATGAAAACTCTATAGGGCAACATAGGGGTCTTGCTACAATATGGGTTCTGTACTCATACATTTTACATTTGAAGCAAGACAGAAAATGCAGTTTGTGCACTATACCAATGCAAAGGCAGTTATGGAATGATCACAATGTTCCAGTAATAGTCCCTGAGCAGTACTTTTCAAGATGCATTATGTTCCAAAAGAACCCCTAAATAAATGAATGACTCCTGTTTATTTTGTCAGCAAAGTGATTTTTAAAAGTTCCACGGAATGGCTCATTGCATACACATTATATCAGCCTCCCACAACTTCACTTTATCATGAGGTTATGTAAGATACTTTTGAGGGCATTTATAACATAGCGTGGCATTGTGTACAAAACGAGTACTCATACAACACAAGCAGAATCTCAGTTTTTATCATAACCTTTATTCACCCCAGCTGCCATACACACAGACAGCGGATCTCTGGTTCCACTGAAGTCAATGGCACAAGTTAGGTGTCACTTCAGTCCCATCAGTTTCATGGGGAACTTATAACCAATGATATCTGGAACCCCGCACTTTTGGAAGGTGAATGTATATCATGTATTACATGTGCTGCACCTACTTGGTAAGGCCAAGTACTACGGATGTAAGAAATACTTAAAAATATTCTTGTACTTGGTGAAAAAGTGGTTGACTGAGGAAAACGTGTGAAGACATTAGAAGATTATTTTTTTCTCACAAAAGAGCAAACTGACAAGCAGTTTTTTCCATCTGCGCCGAAATTCATGAGCACTTGCTTTGTATCTTTCTACAACCTTGTATTTTACATAATAAAACTTTTGTATTTTTTTACATAATCAATGAAAATGTTACATCTTTTAAAACTTGTAATTTCATGCAAAATTCAAGGTTGTATATAAGAAGCATAATTTTTCATTTAAACAAAATGCCATTCTTTTTGTGCAAAAACATTTCTGCAGATTCTTTCTGCAAAAGAAATAATAATAATGCTGCAATGGCAAAACTGCTCTTAGGATCTTCCTCTGCAGGAATAACACTTCTGATTATTTTTATTATGTATGAGAACAAAATAAATGAAGATGTACTGAAGATCTTCACCCAGTACTTCTACCAGTGTCTGAAATTACCTCTGCCATGGGCTCTGATCAATTTGGAAACTGAAAGAGGGAAAAGCAGGGGTATATCAGGAGGTGGTAGCATGGGACACAGCATATGCTCCCAATTACATTATAAGAAGTGTAACAGTGTCAAATCAGAATGTGTCTCGTTTCAAACAGAACCAGTGCTTGGCATCCAACTGACAAAGTAAATGTTCCCATTCTGAATTAGATAAGGGAGAAGTCTGCCCACTGGTGGCTCATGGTCAGAGTAGACAGAAGGACTCACTTTGCCATTTTTCAGTGCATAAAATGTCCATCCATAAATGTCACTGTGAGCAGCCCCTGCATGGTGATGCAACTCCCTCCATGATGACACAGAGATCAGTTCCAGGAACAGGCTATTGATTGCAGGACCTGAACTATTTAAGAGTCAACTTGGCCAAAACCATAAAACTTAACAATTTAGGGCACCAGGGAATTTTCCCCTACTCCCATAGTCTTTGGGGTTTGTGCCCTTCAAATATCTTTTACTGGGAGGAGTGGAGCTCCTCTTCCTCTACCAGTTCTAGGACACCTTGCAAGAATGCCAGGAATGAAGCGGTGCAAAAAGTATTCTGTATGCAGGTGGTCATCTGTTCCTGGAGGTGAGTAGTGAAGGCCCCTTCCCAACACAACACCTTCCTGAGAAGCATGACCAGACTATATCCATATATGGCTGGCCTCTCCTGTGTAGCAGAATGCGAGTGAGGAAAAGCCAGAAGCTGGCCCTATGAATACCTTTAGGTAGGCTGACTGGGAGCAATGGGGCTACTTGCCCTTGCTGCTTTCTGTGCTGGCAGCATCCTTGATGCTGATTCTTGAGACTCTGACACTCCAAATGTTTGGTCTGACCCTGATGGTCCTGGGCAGCTTCCTCCAGTGGTACTGGTAACTTGACCCAGCACCTGGTCTCAGGATCATTGTGACAGACTGTGTCCCACTCAGCCATCAACATATCCAGCAGTGCCAGCACCTCCTGGACCTCATACCCCTCTGTGGCATCACTCCAACAGAGCTCCTCTCCTGCATCACTCTCCTCCTTAAATCTCAGTCCTACCATAGCTACACCTGTGGTCTCAAGGGCTTTATCCTCCTCTCCCTCCCCAACAGTCCCATATGGAGGTTAGCTCTGGGTTGGGAATCTCATCCTTCCTCTCCAGGAGGTGAAGATCCCACTCCCATAAGCATAGGGATCCTTGTCACAAATCATAAACTATTTTTATTTTGTTGTCCATTAAAAATTTATACAAAGAAGGAAATTTGGGCAGATATTGTCTTATAAGAAAACATCACTAAACAAAGCACATGACCCAGCATGCAACAGATGATATCTACGAAGACTTCTTAAATTACAGCAAATCACATCTAAAATTTATATAAATGTGTCAAGGATTTATGTCATAATAAATCATGGCATTACAATTCATGTAAAACATGACAATGAGTTAAAATAAGATCACCGTATACCAACAAATGGATAGTAATATTTTCAAAAGTATACTGACTAGAGATGAGCACAAATCAAATCATAAACCGGGGGAGGGAGCCCCAACTGTGCTTGATCTTGATTCGGTTCACAGGTTGGTTTGTGGATCCCATTGTGCTGAAACAAATTGAAGCACCAAACATTTCCCCTCTCTCCTCTCAGTTGACAGGTAGGTGCATGGAGCTATGCCTGTAGCCTCTCAGGATGGAAGTGGTAGTGGAGGAGGAGGAGGACGAGGAGGAGGAGGAGGAGGAGGAGGAGGAAGAGGAGGCTTCAAGACAAGATAGGGAATCAAAAGGGAAAGGATAGACAGCCAGTTGCCCCCTGGCATGAACCTGGAAAAACAAACTGAAAATTGGTTTGTTGGGGGGGGATGATAATTCATGGTTTAACCACAGACCATCATGAACCACACTGGTTTTCCAGTTCATACTCATCTATATTACTAACATTATGAAATGCATTAAACATTATTAAGAGACTTGACAAAAATAAAATGTACTAATATCAAACTCAAAGCGGGAGTAGGAAGAATATGAATTTACTGGAAGCCACTCAGATAGCTTTTCTTAACCAATAAGACCCACTTCCCAGATCTTCTATCATGACCCAAAAAATAAAACAAGAGGAAAAAAGGGCACCTTCACTCTTATAACAGCTCCCATCTGCTGTCCCTTAGGGCTCAACTCAACATTTTCATATGGTCCTCAAATAGCAGTCATATCCTAGCAAGAGTAGGTTGTTTACCAATCTCTTCTTTTGGTGATATCCTGGGTTTTGGTCAGCTTGCTGAATGCTCACAGGCTGGCTCTCTTCCCAGTAGGCACAGTGAGGAGTTAAACTCCTGACCACATACCCAATTCACTGAGTTTTCTAGCCTGTACAACTAAATGCAGCTCATGTCAAAACGACAAGAATCCATGGCAGTAGTTGTTCTTTTCACTCTTTTCCATTTTTAATAAAGTAATCTGCATGTTTCAATCTACGGCATATGTTGTTGTTGTTTCATTCCAATAAAATCAATAATATGCAAACATGCAACAAAAAAATTAATCCCCTCACACCACCATTCATCCATGTCAGCAGATATAGGGCGTTTATACATGACCCCTAAACTCCGGGGCAAATGGCTCCCAGCTCCGGAGCTTAAAAATGTTTCCCCACCAGCTCCGGAGTTAACAGGAAATTAAGTGCGACCACGCCCACTTTAGCACATCCCAGCGCACCTTTCAAGTACCTGCTCTTTGGAGGTGAAAATTATTTGATCCGGTGTAACGATAGTGAGTGCGGGGCTCTCCTTGCTTCTGTTTCTTGTTTTTTGGCTCCCGCCCCTTTAAGAACTACTTTTACAGAGACGAGAGGCAGAACGGATGTGAGTGGCATGCTTTTCTTTCTCTTTTTCTCCCTCCCCTCACGCAGCCAGCAGCCAGGAAGTGTGGAGGGGGTGGGAACGCAGGAAGAGCGACGAACCCCTAAGATCTCTGGTCCGAATTTAACTGGCCAGCGGATCTTAGGGGTCGTGTAAAAAGGCCCATAGATAGTGCATCTGATCCTCTACTAAGTATGCATCAAAACCAGAGTGCAATCTACAACATTCCAGAATCTATCAGACACCAAATTGGTTACAGGGTGCAGTCTAAAAAAGTAACTTTTACAAGCTCTGTTTTGAATGCATAGCTGGAGATTAAATAGCACAGAAGCATTACTAAGCATCTGAAGTGACAGAATTCTATGTCTCCAACAAGACTGTAAAAACTTCCTCATTAGATTTGGCTAATTATCTATTTTGAAGCCTACAAATATTGTCTCATGCCGTTAGGCAGAATTTCCTAATGCTAAGGGTCTTTTCCTTTTCTTGGATTCACACTTAACAGGGTAAGGAAGGTTGAATATGTCAGGGAAGCTGATGGCAGCAGCATCAGGATGCTAGATATTATTAGAACGCCCAAGGCAGAATGGTCAGTGTTGAAATGGTCAAAGCATCCATCTTCTTCAAGGATTGGAAGTCACAACAGCATTCATATCTACAATAGTGTTCCCCCCCCCCAGAGGGCAGCTATTGAGCAGCAAGAGTGGTAGGTGTCAGGATCTTTCATAAACAGTGGCCATGATGCTCGAGATAATTCCGTCAATACTGTGCAGAAGGCTGCACACATATGTGAGTATCCCGTATCGTGAAAGTCCTATGAGGTGAAAGTCCACAATAAAACACAAGACAATGCTGGTAGATGAGTTCCTCAGATCGGCAAGGAGTCAATCAGCGACTATGGAAGAACAAATGATAAATACAAATGGGTGCTATCACTAATTAAGCAACCGATTAAAGCTGAAAGATGTCAGGTTGCCATTGGAACATGGAATGTGAGAAGTATGACTCAAGGAGTTTTAAAACAAGAAATGTAATTTTTAAGTCTGTAATATTTGTATAAATGAACTAAAGTAGGCTGGAATATGACATTTACAATAAGAAAATCACAGTGTTTTATCTGGGAAATGTCAAACTCAGAATAAATTGTTTGGCTGTAGTAATGAGGAGAGATGGAACCAATGCAGTTAGGACATATAAAAATGTGGGTTAAATAATACACCTGCTGGTAAAAGTGGGCTTTCCACCTCTTAACACCTTTGACTTTTTGCTGCTGCAATAAAAAGCTTGTTTCTACAAGTACTTGTGTGTCATGATGGAGAAGGGCTGCTCACAATCGCATTTCACAAAAAGTCCATTGACATAACCATCATTGAACATAATGCTCAAACAACAAATGCTGAATGCAAATGTTGAACATGAAGCTGTTCAAACACCAACACAAAATATGCTGATAATCAAGGCAACAAAATGAAATAAAGCAAAATCAAAGATCATTGCAGAATTTGTTCTAGGAATCAGAAATTATGCAAGATAACAATTCAAACAGTTTTATAAAGGCAACACTTTTATTCCACACTCAACGCAGGCAACCAAATAGACAATTGTGCACAAATCTTTCTGCAGCAACAAGACCAGGAGGGGCCTGTTATATAGCCCACAAACATTTAATATCAAAAAATAGGTTAAAGCTGAATCACACTGCTAAAACTATTACAGTGCCAAAAATATTATTTAAATAATCTTCCTGTTCAAATGAAACACCATCTAAAGAATAGATGTGCATTACTAAACTCAATTGACAGTGAATCTTCACCAGAACTATTGCAATAGTAACTGGAGAGAAACCAATGACAGAGAAAAAAACAGATTCCTTCTATAAGATTTACTAAATCTTCCTTCTAAATTTAGCATGGATTTGTTCTGTCACTGTAGTGTAGGAAGTAATATTTGAAAAATATTATCAAGTTCCATGTCCAGTTGATAAAGTTGAGATTTTTCAATATCTGTAACCAAAAACTATGACTAAAATTCCACAAAACAAATAGATTTTGTGTGCAAATTAAAATCCAGTGTGCAAGAAATCCTATTTTCAAACACTACAGTCTTTGTAAACTAGGTGTGAGAAGGCAACATCCCAGGATAAAAACATCAGTGGGAATGAGTCACTCATCCCATTGTCCTCTACTGAAGACTACGAAACATCATACATCACCTTACCACCATCGGCCAAATTACAAGTTCAAAAGGAGTTTGAAATGACAGGGGAGGAAAGAAAAAGCAGGGAAGAAAAGGCAGGATGAGATCCTCCAATAGTAGAAAGCATGCTGATAACAGAAGAGATAAAGGACTGGGGGGATGAGGGACAAAGAAGTGAAAAAAGAAGGGAAAGGAGAAGAAAAAGATAGAGAGGGGAGAACTACCACTCAAATGAGGTTGGATAGAGACAGAAGATCCAGAAAGGAAATAGATAGTTATGGATGAAGCTACCACTAGAAGAGATAGAAAGGAGAAAAGTCAGTAGAATACCCCAAAAGCCTTCATATTGGGGGGGGGGGGGGAGAGAGAGATGAGAATTAAGCAGAAGGGAGAAAGAAAACATAGGGTTGTCAATAAGAGAAATAGAACTGCCTGGATGGACAGTGTATGCTTGTCCCAAGAGAGTGTGTCCTTGAAGGAGGGAAGAAAGCCAGCTGAGGAGAAGAGACCTGAAAGTACAGCCAGAGGGACAAGGGGTCAACCACCCTTGTTGTGGAACCCTCTGCTTCAGGGACTGGGCGAATGAATCAATAAAAGAGGAGCCCGATCACAAATAAATGGCAACCACCAACACCACCTTTGAACTGCAGAGCTGAAAGAAGTCCTGTGGATCATCAAATCCAGTCCTTCTCTAAGAAACACAGAGAGGAACTGATCCCCGAACCTCTAGATCTGCAATCAGAGACCCGAGCCTCTGAGCTTTCTAGCAGTAAAATCAATCATGTTTGCAAAATATTGACAAAAATGATTTCCATTTAAGTTTACCTAAGATTTAAGTCGACAAAATAAAAATGTATAGTTCAGTAAACTATTATAGACTACTAGGCTACTGCCTACAATGAGCTTATCGGGTAAAAACAATTCAGCCTTCTCCAAGACATAAACTTAGTTCAGAAACAGGCTGCCTAAACATTATTTTCCACAATGACCTTATTAAAAACAAATACATTCCTGTTCAATGAATGATGAAAAACAGAATTTCAGTCCAAATAAATAGTTTCAGACCTTGTGCACAGAATAATAATAAAGGCTTCTACATATTTATTTGCCAGATAAGCCTGTGGACCCTAACAATTTTATATTTAAAAATTTACCCATTTATAAAAATATATTCAATCTTTCATGGGGAAAACTGCTTATATTTGCTTAAAGGAAATTGTGATGATTTATATATTACTAGAGCTTTCCCATGCTACTGTAAAGTTTCATATCCAAAAATAAAATGTATAGCCATAAACCAAATAAAGAATGCATGCATAGCTTGCAAAATTTTGTGTGCTATAGGCATTTCAGTTAATAATGTTTCTATCACGGCAAACAATGAGTAGCCATTCAGTTTTTTACACGTGCCATTTCGTTTTTATGCTTTCTCATCTCTTCCAGTAGGTCTTAAAAGTACAGGCTCCAGTGCAAACCTTGAAAGCAAAGACAAATATTCTTTTAAAAAACATAAGAACATAAGAACATAAGAACATAAGAAGAGCCATGCTGGATCAGGCCAAAGGCCCATCTAGTCCAGCTTCCTGTATCTCACAGTGGCCCCACCAGATGCGTTTGGGAGCGCATGAGACTAGATATCTGTCTCCTGATACCACTCCCCTGCATCTGGCCCTTGCAAGTACCCTGGTTTAAAGCCTAGAGATTACACATCTCCATCATGATTTGTAACCCGTGATGGACTTTTCCTCTAGGAATCTGTCCAATCCCCTTTTGAAGGCATCCAGGCCAGATGCCATCACCACATCCTGTGGCAGGGAGTTTCATAGACTTACAACGCGCTGGGTGAAAAAATATTTTCTTTTGTCAGTTCTTATTCTCCCAGCACTCAATTTGAGTGTATGTCTCCTAGTTCTGGTATTTTGAGAGAGGGAGAAGAGCTTCCCTCTATCCACTTTACTCATACCCTGCATTATTTTGTATGTCTCAATCATATCCCCCCTCAAGCGCCTTTTTTCCAGACTAAAGAGGCCCAGTTGTTTTAGCCTTTCTTCATAAGGGAGGTGCCCCAGCCCAGTAATCATTTTAATCGCTCTCTTCTGCACCTTTTCCAGTTCCACTATGTCTTTCTTGAGATGCGGTGACCAGAATTCTACACAATACTCCAGGTGGGGCCTTACTATTGTTTTGTATAATGGCATTATAATGTTGCCTGTTTTATTTTCAATCCCCTTTTTGATAATCCCTAGCATGGAATTGGCCTTCTTCACTGCTGCCACACATTGGGGAGACACCTTCATGGAGCTGTCCACCAACACACCAAGATCTCTTTCCTGATCCGTCACGGATAACTCAGAGCCCATGAGTTGATAGATGAAGTTTGGATTTTTTGCCCCAATATGCATTACTTTACATTTGGTTACATTAAAACGCATTTGCCATTTCTCAGCCCACTCCCCCAGTTTGGAGAGAACCTTCTGGAGCTCTTCACAATCTTCTCTGGTTTTTACCACACGGAAAAGTTTTGTGTCATCTGCAAACTTGGCCACCTCACTGCTTATCCCTGTCTCCAGGTCATTTATGAACAGATTGAAAAGCACCGGTCCCAGGACCGAGCCCTGGGGCACACCGCTTTTCACTTCTCTCCATTCTGAAAATTTCCCATTGACACCTACTCTTTGTTTCCGGGATCTCAACCAGTTCTCAATCAATAAGAAGACCTGCCCTCTTATCCCCTGACTATGCAATTTTCTCAGCAGCCTTTGGTGAGGGACTGTGTCAAAAGCCTTTTGAAAATCCAGATAGACTATATCCACTGGTTCACCCAAATCCACGTGCCTGTTGACCTTTTCAAAAAATTCTAAAAGGTTTGTAAGACAAGATTTACCCTTACAGAAGCCATGCTGATTTTCTCTCAGCAAAGTTTGTTCTTTTATGTGTTTTAAGATTTTCTCTTGGATGAGGCCTTCCACCATCTTCCTGGGACAGATGTAAGGCTAACCGGCCTGTAGTTTCCTGGGTCCCCCTCCTTCCTTTTTAAAAATTGGTGTGACATCTGCTATCCTCCAGTCCTCCGGCACTGTGGCCGTTTTAAGAGACAAGTTGCATATAACCATTAAGAGATCTGCAATTTCATTTCTCAGTTCCCTAATAACCCTTGGGTGGATGCCATCTGGGCCCGGTGACTTGTTAATCCTCAATTTATCAATTAGTCCTAAAACCTCCTCTCTTTTAACCTGTATTTGATTTAATTCTTTAGTCAAGAGGGGCGGCTCAGGCAGCGGAATCCGCTCAAGGTCCTCTGTCGTGAAGACAGACGCAAAGAACTCGTTCAATTTCTCTGCAATGTCCAAGTCCTCCTTAACCTCCCCTTTTCCTCCCTCACCATCCAGAGGCCCAATTGGTTCTCTGGCAGGTTTTCTACTTCTAACATATTTAAAGAAGCTTTTATTATTACCCTTTATATTGCTAGCCATGCGTTCCTCAAAGTCTTTCTTTGCCTCCCTTATCATCTTTTTACATTTCTTTTGCCAGAGTTTGTGTTCCTTTTTATTTTCCTCGTTTGGGAGGATTTCCATTTACAGAAGGACCTCTCCTTGTGCTTTAGAGCCTCTCTAACTCCACTCGTTAACCATGCCGGTGTCCTCTTGGACTTAAATGAGCTCTTCTTTCTTTGTGGTATGCACTTGTGCTGGGCCTCTATTATTGTTGTTTTAAACAGGCTCCATGCACTCTGAAGAGATTGGATTCTTCTAACCCTCCCCTTCAGTTTCTCTCTAACTAGTTTCCTCATCTGAGGGAAGTTTGCCCTTCAAAAATCAAGGGTTTTTATGTCTGATTTGGTTGACACTCTTCCTCCGACATGCATGGCAAAGGTAATTGCAGCATGGTCACTGTTCCCCAGAGGCTCAGTGACATTCACATCCCTGACCAGGTCCTGAGTATCACACAATATTAGATCTAGAGTCACCTGTTCTCAGATGGGCTCCATGACAAGTTGCTCTAAGGCACAGTCATTCAGCAAGTCGAGAAACCCAGTTTCTCTTTCTTGCCCAGAGCTCGCATTGGCCCAGTCAATGTGGGGATAATTAAAGTTCCCCATGATTACTATCCTATCCCTCTTAGCCACCTCCATGATTTCTCTCCTCATTTCAAGGTCCCCCTCAAGTTTTTGATCTGGTGGACGATAGAATACTCCAACTATCACATCACTCTTTGGACCTGGTAGTTTAACCCACAGTGATTCTATGGTGGAGTCAGACCCTCTGTCAATCTCCATTCTGCTGGATTTTACGCCTTCTTTGACATAGATGGCCACTCCTCCTCCAACCCGCCCCTCTCTATCCCTTCTATAGAGTTTATAGCCTGGGATTGCTGTGTCCCACTGGTTCTCCACATTCCACCAGGTTTCTGTTATGGCTATTATATCAATGTTATCCCTAGCTGCCAGATGTTCAAGTTCTCCCATCTTTGCTCGGAGGCTTCGAGCATTGGCGTAGAAGCACTTGTACAGTGGGTCCCGCAACAGCTGCTGCCTTGTTCTTCTCCCCCCACAGCTTTTATTTTCAGTAGACGAACTGTCACATTCCGCTATTCTGCCAGTGTTACTACTTGCTATGTCATCTCTATGTGATTCTCTACCCTCTCCAACCTCATTCCCCGAGGATGAGGTGTTCCGAACCGGATGCCACTCAGCTCCTGTTGGCTTTCCCCCCATTATCAGTTTAAAAGCTGCTCTGCTGCCTTTTTGAGGTTGAGTGCCAGCAATCTGGTCCCATCATGATTCAAGTGCAACCCATCCCTCCTGAACAGGTTTGGCTTGTCCCAAAATGTTCTCCAGTTCCTGACAAATCTAAAGCCCTCCTCTCGACACCATCGCCTCATCCACGCATTGAGGCTTCTGAGTTCTGCCTGCCTGGCGGGACCTGCACGAGGAACAGGTAGCACTTCTGAAAATGCTACCTTGGAAGCCCGGGACTTCAATCTTCTACCTAGCAACCTGAATTTTGCTTCCAAGACTGACCGCTTGGCCTTCCCGACATCATTGATACCGACGTGTACCATGACCACTGGCTCTTTCCCAGTTCTCTCTAACAAGCTATCTATATTTCTGGTGATGTCTCCCAAGGTCTTATTTTCAGTTCTGTGGAAATCATTAAAATAGCAATTTGCTTTCGGGTGACAAATTATTCTAACCACATCACACAAACACACACAGAGAGGGGGGGAGAGAGAGAGAGAGAGAGAGAGAGAGAGAAGTGGAACATAATCTGTCACTTTTATAGTCATGTTCAGCTCAGGCTTGCCAGGCTTGGGAAGGGTTTTATTTGGTGTCTCAGCCTGGTGTGAGCCTGATAGACTGTGTGTTGCTTTCAGAGGCTTGGATATTTTCCTCTGTTTTGTATCACTCTCAAAGGATGTGCTGTGAGAAGGTGTACTGGGAGCTGTGAGTGGGGCATAGACCTCTAGTCCTTAAAACTCATCTTTCTTCATTGAGGCACATCTTGGGACCTTTTAAGGAGCCCTGTGGCGCAGTGGTTAAAACTGTGCTCAGGACCTGGGGTTCAATCCCAGGAAGCAGGCTCATGGTAGACTCAGCCTTCCATCCTTCCGAGGTCGGGAAAATGAGTATCCAGCTGGGGGGGGGGGGCAATGTGTAGCCTGCATACTGTAATTAAACAGTAAACTGTCCAGAGACTACTTGAAGTAGTATGGGGCAGTATATAAGCAGAACACTTTGCTTTGTTTCCAAGGAGAAAGGTGGGATAAAAATATTCTAAATAAATGAATAAATAAAATAAATAAAACCACATCAGCCAGCACTGTAGGGAACAAGATTGCTAGGAGAGTTACTCAGCCTTCCACAGGCAGATTGACAGGGCAGACCTATATATGGAGCATGCCACTTTGATGTCCCTTGCAAGCAAACTTTCCAACATTGTGACATTTACCCCTTTGTAATGAATAATTTATGAAACATGAGTGTGTGTTGATTTGTGTTTGTCAACCAATGGGAGAGTTTGGGGGAGGTGCCTGAGTGGTTTTTGAGGCTCAGACCATCACTGAATTGGTCAGATAGGGACTGAGAGGCAGTCAAATAGGGACTTACAGAGAGAGGGACCAGATAAGGAACTGAGAGAGAGAAGAGATAGGGTTTTAGAAACTTCTGAGAGAACGTAAGTGTTGAGTGTCTATAAATTTAAGAACAGGGTGTGCAAGTAACCAATTTCATCTGTAACCTAACCTAAGTGTATTTAAGCTATATTCTTCCTTTTGTTTGTACCTGAACCAATTGCCCCTTATGCTTTTGTTTACTTTGTTATAAATCAACTTCCTTTGTCTTTATTCAATTTAAATCAGTCTGGAAAACATTAATTTACTAGAGAATCGAGTTGGTGGCAGCGAAAGAGCAAATCAGAGGCAGTGCATGTCAATAGCATGTGAAAGGTCCACGGGCACAGCATAGGAATATCACACTGGTGTTCTTATCTATTGACCTAGTGTGGTGATAACTGCCAGAAGAGAGATAATGTAATCCTTTACCTTTCCAAAAAGGGTCAATGTATCGTATGTCAAGTCTTGGTTCGGAGAAGAGACATCTGATTGGCAAATCTCACATTTCATCCAGCATGGAAAGAGGGTACAATCAGTGTCATCACTCCATTTCTGACTCATATATTATGTGCTAAAGACTCTAGTTCCAAGGTTTTTAATACTGTGTATTCTCGAAGGCTTTCACTGCCAGGATCCGATTGTTGTTGTGAGTTTTTCAGGCTGTTTGGCCATGTTCTGGAAGTTTGTCTTCCTGACATTTTGCCAGACTCTGTGGCGGCATCTTCAGAGGGCAAGGAGCTCAGGGAACTAGGAGTTCTCTCTGTTCTCAGAGTTATAAAGTGAGTGAGACTGGGGTTTTAAATTGTGGAAACTTGTCCTATGCAGAAAAATAGGTGTTAGTCATTGTATTGTGATGAAGGGATTAAGAAGTTTCAATGCAATCAGGGGTAGCAATGATCCTAGATGGGTGTTGTTAGCTGTTCTATTGTGTGAACTGATCACCTTTATGGCTGTGTGGGGAATTATTGTGTTTTGACCTTTTGAACTCTACAGCTTTTAGCACTGGAGCCAGGCTTTGTTAATTTTTAGACTTTCTTCTTTTTTGTTGAAACTGTGCTTATGTTTGTGGATTTAAATGGCTTACCTGAGTAGTCTGATATAGTGATTGGTAGTGTTGTCCACTACCTCTTTGTCCTGGAGGAGGATTTCATGTCACGTTTGTCACATTTGTTTCAGGTTGTGTTCAGCTACTGTTCATTTTTCAGGTTATTTTAATCTGCAGTGTCACGTTTGTTTCTGGTTGTGTTCAGCTATTGCTGATTTATCAGGTTATTTTAATCTGCAGTGTCTTTCATCCTCTTTGATTCTGGTCTGGATGCTGCACTTTGTGGTCCCAATATACAGTCATACAATGTGCATGACATACGGAAATCTCAACGTACGAGTGTGATTCCATTGATTTTTAAATCCCGCTGCCTTACTAGCAAAATATAGGGTTTCTCCAACTTACTTTTTTGGTTTTTTTTTATTATTATTTTTGGGAAACTGTTCCTCTTGTGGCACTATGCGTTTGGGAGGTTTTAAAATACCCGCACCATATTTCTGCACTTCTCTATTGCTGGAAAGGTAGGTTGATTTCTTCTTTCTTATTTTTATATACTGTACTGTAGGGTTTTTTTGTGTGTTTGCCGGTAGGAGGGTCTCTTTTTTTGCATTTTTTAAACAACCTGTGCTTTCCCCCTCAATCAGGCGCATTTCAGGGGAAAGTGCAGCTTGTTTAAAATGTCTTTGAGCCACCAAGGCAACCACTTGGCTCAGTGGCTATAAAACAATTTAAAAAACCCACACTTTTCCCTGCAATACATAAGAACATAAGAACATAAGAAGAGCCATACTGGGTCAGGCCAAGGGCCCATCTAGTCCAGCTTCCTGTATCTCACAGTGGCCCCACCAGATGCATCTGGGAGTGCACGAGACTAGATATTTATCTCCTGATACCACTCCCCTGCATCTGGTCCTTGAAGTACCCCGGTTATAAGCCTCCCCCGGTTACACATCTCCATCATGGTTTGTAACCTCTGATGGACTTTTCCTCCAGGAACCTGTCCAATCCCCTTTTGAAGGCATCCAGGCCAGATGCCATCACCACATCCTGTGGCAGGGAGTTCCACAGATGCCTGGTTGGGGGGAGAGAAGCGGCGGCTTGTTTAAAACTTCTTTGAGCCACCAAGCAAGTGGTTGCATCGGTAGCTTAAAGACATTTTAAACCATCCATCACTTCTCCCCCCCAACGTGCCCGGTGTGGGGGGGGAAAGCTGTGGGTGGTTTAAAGTGGTTTCCCATAGGAATTGATTGAAATCCATCCCTCCAGAATGGATTAATTGACTTTCAATGCATTCCTATGGGAAACTGCTCCCCGACTTACAAGCTAACCGACTTACGAGTGTATGCTCGGGGTACCACTGTATACCTGGCCACAACTACAAGATATCTGGTATACTCCTGCACTGGCGAGTGAGTTCTTTTTGTCCTTTGCTGACCTTAGCATCTGTTGTATTTTTATGGTGGATCTAAATACTGTTTGTAGGTTGCGTTTTTTTCAACACTTTGTCCATATGGTCCCTGACTCCTTTTATGTTTGTTGGAGGCTGCTTTTCTTGTTCAGTTTGGTGTTGGGGTTTTTCCTTTTGATTTTGTTCTTGGAATAGCCATTTTCCTGTAGGGCACAATTCAGGTGGCTGAGTTCAGTGTTAAGGAATTCAGCTTCACAGTTTTAATACTGTTTCATTGTTTGCAGCTTTCTTTAGTCCTGGCTGTTCTGAATAATGTTTCTGAGTACGCCACAGTGAACTGTATCAGGATGATTATGCCACATCTTTCTACCTTGGACTCCCATGAGATTAAGGCCTCCACTTAGTGTTCTTAGATATCACCAGATAATTGTACAAGTTCGGCCCTCACCTTTTGTTATTCTGTAACTTGGACAGCCACAGAACATGTTTTATCATAATTTAGGACGAGGGGTGGTTAGACTTCTGGAACCTTCTAATCAATTTTGAATTAACTTATGTAGTATAACATTCATAATCTATGCTAAAGAATGAAATAATTTTCCTGACAATTTAGATGCTGAGGAGCTTCCAAAGTGTTTGTTATTAAAGTATTTGTTCTTCTGATTAAGAACTACTCTTAAACTTTAACTGTTTCTTGTTAGGGTTTATTTTGAAGCAGAACAAGTTTTTTTGGGGGGGGGATTTACATTAAATGAGCAAATTTAGCTTCTCATAAGGAACAATACTGCCAGCAAAATCAATTGGCTTCTAAGCATAATGAACATGGGTTAAAGAACATTGCTATTAACTGCACATAAGCAGTATAAGGAGACAGAAATAAACTGACATTATAATGTTTCCTTATGTGGATATTCCTTGTATGAAAAGAATCAGAGTAGAATGCAGGTGCTCGTTCTGTGCAGTAAAAATGACTTTAAAAAAGAATGCTGTTAAATGGATGCTTATTACTTCTTACATTGGATGAAATAAAGGAATACGTTTGACCTGTTTTATTTAAAAGTATCAAATGGAAACAGATCATGAAATGTTTTGGAACTGAGCTTCTGAACAGAAATAGAAGCAGTGACCTGGTAAGGAACAATAGAAAAAAAAATCAAAAATGAATTTTTAAAAATCCATTTCCTTAATAAATTGCTTTCTTGTTCAGAAAAAACTATCATTATTTATTTATTTTTGCATAACACAGAAGATAATAAGCAGTCTATGACTCACACTAGCTTCTCCACATCATATTTGAGCTCAGAGTCTTTGGAAAATCTAAAAGGAGCCTCACTGCACAGGGGTTGAACTGCATTGTTATACTCAAGCCTCTACTCAAGCCCTGAGTTCAGCCTCAATGGGCTTGAGGTTAACTCAGCCTTATATTCTTTTGTTAGTAAACCATTTGATGTAGGAGAGAATGTATACCCTTCATAATTATAAATCATGCAGAAAGCAGTTTCAACACTATGGGACAGAACATAAGGATTATATACATTACATATAGTACATTACATTATGTGAGATGAAAATGTAGTGCAGTGGAAAATGCAACAGGTTTCCTGGGGCAACTATATCAGCCACTTAATATATCTATTAAGTGGCTGAAACACGGGAAATTTTCTTACAAAACTTTAGTTTACTATACCATAAATTGCCTAACTTGTCAGCCTAGTTCCCTATAATATAATCAAAGAAACATGACTTCTGGGATACTAAAATGTCCGATCTGTGTGGGTGCAGGCTAAAGTAAGCCTTAACCATTATAGCATGAATATTAGCTCAGGCTGGGATTGTACCACATGACATCCGAAGCATGTAGGAGAGATATGGGTTTGTTTTTCTCAAACATCAACCTTCAAGGTCACATGATAAACTGAGAGGGGTACAAAAAGCATGTTGCAATTTTGGCATGTGAGGCCGAAGTTTGTTACTATCTAAATTTAAAAGTAAAAAATCAGTAGTGAGGAGGCCCACTTACTTCTCCAGTTCTCTGAACCATAGCATAAATCCATTCATACCACTATAATCTTAACATCATTGGCGACTCACAAGAACTTGCAGAGGATTTGCTTCCCTGGCCTGCATGCTTCTCACTTCAGCATCTCCATCCAAAAGCTGCTCTAAATTCCAAGTTAAAATGCTCTATCTGATATATTGTCATAAAAATTTACAACAGGAACGGGTCCCCATAGCATTCTGGAAAGACCTCATTATTCTAAATAAAGAAGATGACCTGAAAAGTTGATGGGTCAAGCCACCCAGCTTTGGAAATGCTAAGTTAATATAAAAAATGAAATATAATTCTGCCACGAGAACAACATCTTGCTTTGAGCAAAACTCCACACTTCCTTCTAACAAGACATATTTTGGTAAATGTCTTGGCAAGCAAGCAGGAATTGTGTGGGAAACATTTCACTATTGTTTCTACCCTTATATCTGACTAGCCTTAGTCCATTGCTTAATCCTCCTTCCATGTTTGGAATTGTAATCCACAAAGGTTCATATTATTAGGTTTTTAACATGCCTTTAATATTCTACTCTTCTGTTGTTATTGCTGCCAAACAAAACTAAACCATTACACACTTAAACCTTGGTGGCTACTTTAATTAACTAAATTACTGCCGGAAATAAATACAGTATGTCGTCAGCAGATAGCATGTTAGAAATACATTATTTCACAGCAATGGTTAATCATGTTGGTCATGTATGAAATTCACATTTAATTCCACCCAAAAATATTTCCCACTTTTCCCCAATACTGTATCATTAGCACTCCATAATTGGAGTTGCAGCGGTTCTAGGAGTTTTTAATTTACGTCAATCCGTTTTTTAAAAAACCCAGGTACTTGACATATGTCAGAGGCACAGAACCCTTACCACTTCTGTTCTCCTTACCACTTCTGTTCATTTATGTCATTACTCTTAAAGCATATGACATCTGATACCAATGCAGTGTGACTGGCCTAATCACCTGGCAGACTGAAGCAGCTCCCTTGGGCAGCAACAGAGGTGGCAGCAATGCTTGAAAGTATGGTACAAGCAACAGCTCATCTCGCCTATTCTCCCAAGCTTAGTTCAAGGTGTTGGTTGCAATGAAAAACAACCCCACCACACACACTAAATGGCTTAGGACCTGGATTTCTAAGAGCCTGCCTCTCTCATTATAAACCTGTGTGGTTAGATTTCTAGTGTCCTTTTTCTGAGGAAATTGTTGCTCATAGCAGAACATGTACTGGGCATATGAGAAAGGATTTGTTGTCAATGTGAAAGTATGACTCCCAAATTGTGGGGAATGAATGCTTTCTGGAATGACAATTTGACTCTATCGTCTTTGCCTTCAGAAAAGGTATTAGGGTGCTGTGACAACACCCTGGAAACAGGAGTAATGAATATACAAATCATCAGCCAATCCCAGCAGGAGGGCAGGGAATGGTATGATATAAAAAGGGTGGAGCCTAGTCAGTTGAGGCAGTTCAGTAGAGTTCAGTTAAGTTGAAGGTTTTGAGAGTTAGTGCTGGGATAGAGCACTGCTCTGTTGGAGTTCTGTCAGGCAGTGAGGGCTATACTGTTTACTAGTTATTAAAGACAGGGAGGCTTGTAGAGTTGATTAAATCTATTCTATGTTAAAGGCAACGCATACCATCCTCAGACATTGTTATATTTATTATTTTCTCAATAAACTTTGTCATTATTTTTATATTATACATCTGAGTCGGTCCCAATTCATAAGGCGACGATCTAAAAGGTGGCAGCATTAACAAGTGAATAAAAGGTGGCAGCATTACCATTTCCAACACAATTACACGTGTAAAAGGGAGGTGTCGTCACAATTTGGTGGCACAGCAGTGGGATGTCGCAATAAAACCAGTTGTGCCTTTGAAAACCCAGTCTGTGAAAGGGGTGACGTCACAGGTGCAACTCTTCAAATGTAGCTTTCTAAATTGTTCTCAGACTCAGTTCTATTGGTTTAAAGCTTTTATGGTTTTATTAGTGGCTTTTGTGGTTGTTGCAGTTCATTCTTTTAATTTTAGAATTAATCGGGTCCACCTGAGTACCCCCTCTTTCTTTAATAAAAAGAATAGTGTAGAATTATTAAAAATTAATAACACGATGAGAGAAAAAATAGCCTATTAAAACATATCTTTATCCCATCCCAATAACGCTTAATAAATTATGAAGCAGAGGAATAAATTGCAAACGAATTTGGTATTCCTCGCTGTTAAACTTTCTTTTTTTCCCCCAAGGTCGAAATAGAACCAACATTTTCTCATGCCCTTTTATGTAAGGTTGGAAATCCCCCACAGACAGACAACTTCTCAGAAACTATTTGCTACTGCATGCATAGGCAACTGCTAAAATTTCCCTCACTTTCCGGAAAATATTTAAATGTACCAAGTTACTATCAGTTCCTGGAGAGTCAAGTATTTTAAGGGAAATTTTGATATACATAATTACAGGAATGAGTAGTCTAAGAAGACACAGATTGCAACACCATTCTGATTCCCTGGGAAATTGGTGCAGGTACACCCCCAACAGTTCAGTTACTGATGGTTTGGTTGCACCAAAGTTTAGCTAAAATTTACTTTGCATTGGGATGACTCAAAATGAGTATCCTATTTACAAACACTACACATTAAGTTACCTAAGTTTATAGGAGCCAGAGGTTTCCAGATATGTGTAAAATACTCAATATCACATTCGCAATACTCAGAGGTTTGAAAGAAGTCAGACTTCCTACAGACGGTGTTTCACCAGATGCATTTTCTCCAATTTGTATGCCTTGTTTTTTTCTGTATGAGTAACAATGAAGAGCAAATTTCCCTCAAAAACCTGTATTTCATTTTATTAAAAAATGAAAGAGTTGCCCCCCTCCACAAAAAGCATAATTATTTTTTCATACAGAAAACTTCAATTGTAATACCCATATGATTTCTAGTTTAGATGAATTCATGCTGAATAGTTTAGTTGGTTTGATTGATAGTTTATAGAAAATATTTTGGGCTTAGTATTTTCTTTAAAAATTATGCTGCTTTAAAAGTTCAGTTCTACTGTAGAAATGTAAATAGATGTCAAGATATCTTATGGTTATATGCTTATTCCTCTGAAACTGCCACATGTTTCACAGTGTCATTGAAAGAACGTTAATAGACAGTATACCACCACA
Source organism: Phrynocephalus forsythii (assembly GCA_029282475.1). Taxonomy (NCBI): domain Eukaryota; kingdom Metazoa; phylum Chordata; class Lepidosauria; order Squamata; family Agamidae; genus Phrynocephalus; species Phrynocephalus forsythii. The sequence continues at coordinate 129,876,238 of JAPFRF010000011.1, read as the reverse complement.
TACTAAAACAGCATTTCTAATCACTGTAATTGTTTCTCCCTTTGGCTTTTTTCTTTTGGCCCTCCTGATGTTTTGGACCACAACTCCCAGAATTCTAAGCTTAGATTGTCAATGGCAAAGGACTGTGGGAGTTGCTGTCCAAAATATCTGGAGGGCCAAAGTTTGGACATGCCTGCATCAGCAAATTCCTGATACTGATACAGCCTGGCATCAATTAAGCACGTATGTACATTTTTGAAGCATGTTTTTTGAACATACACTCACAGCTAATAAAAAACTGCCCCCTCAAAACATGTGAGGTACAATGAAAAGTGCCTACCATAAAGGAGACCATGACTAGATTAAGTTTTATATACAGTAATTGTCAAGATATGTAAAAATTGATAAAATATATGTTATGTATATTTAACAGATAGGAAAAGAGAATTGTAAAATGGAGGCAGTTAAATCTCCAGTCTCATGATGTTATCCACAAGTGCAAGGGATTAGTAATCACCTGCATGTTATGTGATTAAGCACAGATGGAATAGTTTATAACATCATGGTTGCATCGGATTACATCAGATTGTAATGAGTGATGAGTCATATCTGATGGGGTCTGTAACTGTATATAAGCACTAGCTTGTATCATGTCAGACTGGGTCTGTCTATGGTGAGAGACAGTACCCCACACTCTGTTGCTTGTATATATTGCTTGGTATTTTTGCTGTTTGTATATTTTGATGTATATATGGAATATAAGAGTTTTACTCTAATCCATGATTTGTCATTCTCTGTGTTATTTCTAAGCTCTGCTATATGCTTATATCAATTTAACTACACTTTATTCCACGTTTTTCTGCTGTGTTAACCTGCTGCTTAAAAATAAGCTGCCTGATAGGGTTATGGGCCCAGCTGGGTCAGCTGCCTGATAGGTTTTGTTGTCCCAGAGTGGATGAAGTGTGTGTTGTATAAGTTATGTTTTGCAGAACAGTTTGGAGTTACGAGAAGACAAAGGCAATCCTCAAAGTTCTTTCTCTCTGAGGCTTGGAAGCGAACAGGAGAAAACAGCTGATAAGATAAGCCAAGCAAAGCAAAGTGTTTGAATGAAAGCAGAGGAGGCTGAAGACGTTGAAGGAAGTGTTGCAGAAACGGCAGATAAGGAGCCGGCACTATCAGCAAAGATGGCAAGTATTAATCTATCTTCAATGCCTCTGGTCAAGCTTTCTGATAACAATTTTCTGAATTGGGCCATTCGTATGAAGCATTTCCTGATATTCCATGATCTGTATGAATATGTGGAAAATCAGTTGGAAGATGATTCTGATGAGCAGAGTCAAAAGCAGGATGCACGGGCTATGTCAATAATCATGTTGTCTTTGGAAGATTCACAGTTTGTTTATGTTAAGGAAGCCAAAACTGCCTACGAAGCTTGGATGGCCTTGAGAGCTGCCCATATCAAAGAAACAGCTGGGACCAAGATATTCTTGATGAAGCAATTATTCCGGACAAGGATGAACCCAGGAGAAAATATTTCAGATCATGTAAGAAAAATAAATAATATGTTTCACCACTTATCTGAAATAGGCATTCAACATGATGAAGAGTATAAATGCCTTCTGATATTGTCAAGCCTGGATGAATCGTATGACAATATAGTAATGGGGATGGAAGCTTTGAAAAGTGAAGATTTATCTGTCTCTTATGTCCAATTAAGGCTGCTGCAAGAGCAGCTGAGAAGAGCAGACTCTAAAGTAAATAATAAAAAGCCTGTGAAAACTTCTGGAGAGACTGTCCAGGTGGTAAGAAAATGTTACAATTGTGGGAGTGATAAACATGTTAAACGTTTCTGTGACAAAGTAAACAAGAAACAAAAACAGAGAAATGTTGCTGTTAAACGCTGGGAGAGTGAAGGACACCAGGTGTCTGTAATCAATGAAAACAATGAACAAGAGTGCTCAAGGCAAGAGTTATTTGTGGTAGACTCTGGAGCCAGTATTCATTGTGTAAACAAGAAATATTTGTTTGAAAAATTAACCTTGTATGATTCCAGAACGGTGATGTTGGCAGACGGAACACGCACAAAAGTATGTGGAGAAGGTAAAATATTTTTTAAACCTCTCAAGTGTATGTTTGATAAGGTCTTATACATTCCGTCTCTGAAGAACAATTTGTTAAGCGTTCCCATGCTTGTGAAAAATGGTTTTGAGGTGCAGTTTAGTGAGGGCAGATGCACAATTCTCAAGGATAAAAACACAATGAGCACTGGATGACTGCACGACAATTTGTTTGTAATTAGCACAGCTGAGAGTTTTTTGAACATGATTAATAATAAACCTATGCATGATAGATGCATTCATCTAACCCATAGAAGATTAGGGCATCTAGGATTTGAAAATATAAAGACAACTCTTCAGCATGTGGATGATGGGACTGTTCAGAACTGCAACAAATATCTAGATTGCCATGTTTGCAAAAGCACAAAGACAAAGGCTGCTCCCATAGCAAGGAAGAGTTTAAGAAAATCACAACATCCTCTACAGCTGGTTCATGCTGATGTCATAGGACCAATGGCAAATTCAATTGGTGGTGCCAGATTCTGCCTAGTAATAACAGATGATTTTTCTCATTATTCATGGGTGTACATAATTAAGCACAAGAGTGAGGTGTGTGCAGTGTTTAGGAAATGGTTTGAAATGGCAGAACATCAGTACAAACATAAGATAGTAGCTGTTCAAAGTGACAGGGGCAGTGAATTCTTATCTAAACAGTTTGTTATTTAGAAAGAAAAGGTGTGAAACACAGATTAACTAACCCTGCTGCTTCTGCCGAACATGGTCTAGCTGAAAGGAAGAATGGGATTCTTCAGAACCTAATGAATGCAATGTTAACTGATGCTAAGCTTCCCAGAGGATATTGAGCTGAGGCAATGAAGTATGCCAATTATGTCTCTAACACAATATGGAGTTCAGCAATTAATGAAGTTCCTTATACTCTGTTGCATGGTAAGAGACCTACAATCAAATATCTTTGTTTATTTGGCTCTGAAGCCTGGGTTCAAGTGCCAAAGAAATATAGGCAAAAGAAGAGCCCAAAATCAAGGAAACTGATATTTATTGGTATACAACCTGCTGCTAAGTCCTGGAGATTTTGTGATAACCATGGAAAAGTTTATATTAGCAGGTCTGCAACGTTTTGCGAGCAGAGAAACTGGGAAGATGTACATGCAAACAATGAAGTGTTTTTGCCAAGCATGTGTCCCCACACTAAGCCTGATGAAGAGGTTGCTAGTGATGGAGGGGAGTCTACATCATTGCAAGATGAAAAAATGGATGAAGAGCCAGTGATGCTCAGGAAGTCTACCAGATCCAATTTTGGAGTGCCACCAGAAAGGTTCAGTATAAATTTTGTATCCCATGAGCCACAGTGTTATGAAGATGTGCCGCAGATGCCAGAAGAGGAGAAAAAACAATGGATTATGGCCATGGAGAAGGAGTATGAATCTCTGAAGGAACATCAGGTATTTATACCAGTGATGTTACCAGAGGGACAAAAAACTGTAGGATGCAGGTGGATATATAAAATTAAGAAGTCAAGTGACAATAATATAACCTGCAAGGCAAGGCTTGTGGCACAAGGTTTTTCAAGAAAAATATGTGAATTTCACAGATGTTTATGCACCTACAGTGAAGGCTGAAACATTCAGAATGGTTTTGGCAATAGCTGCATCAAGAAAATGTCAAGTGCATCATTTTGATGTGGAGACAGCATATTTGAATGTAAGTCTAAAGGAAGAGGTCTATATGAAACAAGTCCCTGGATTCAAGTTGGAAAATCCACAACTTGTTCTGAAATTGAACAAACCCTTGTATGGTCTCCGACAATCAGGACTGGCATGGAATAGACATTTGCATGAGAAATTAACAAAAATAGGTTTTTCTCAAAGTAGGGCAGATCCATGCTTGTACACAAAGGGTTCTTTGATATTGTGTTTGTTGATGATATATGTTTAATGGTGCCTGATATCTCACATGTAAAGTGGTTTATGTCCTCATTAGGCAAAGAAGTGAAAATAAAGTATCTGGGTGAGATACAACATTATTTGGGAATGATGTCACAACTGATCCTGAAGGTAATTTATATCTGTGTCAAAGTGACAAGATAGAGCAGCTAATACAGAAGTGTAAGATGGGAGACTGCAACATAGTCTCAACACCTATGGAGGTGGGGTTCAACAGAGACCCTGATGATGGGGAGTTTGGCAATGTTGAACTATATCAATCTCTATTGGGCTCATTGATGTATTTATGTTCCTGGTCTAGGCCTGATATTGCAGCAACTATCAACATATTAAGCCAATATGCAGCAAAGCCATTGATGAAGCACTGGAAAGGTATAAAACGTGTTTTAAGATACCTTAAGGGAACAATGCAAGAAAAGTTGAAAATATCCATATGTGATAACCTTGATCTGATTAGCTATGCAGATGCTGACTGGGGTTCAAGTCCAGAAAGGAGGTCAATATCTGGATATGCCATTTTCTTAGGTAACTCATTAATTGTATGGAAGGCCCGAAGACAAAGGTACATTTCATGTTCCACTACTGAGGCAGAGTATGGGGCTGTGAGTGATTTGTGTTGTGAGTTAACCTGTGTGGTGCAGTTGTTAAAGGATGTAAATGTAAATGTTAAACTACCAGTCAAAGTGTATAATGATTCAATGTATCCAATTCACACAGATTCAGAAGGTCGGATCCAGAAGCAAGCACATTGGGATCCGTTACCAGAACATCAAGGACTGCATAGAACAACAGTTGATTATGTTGGAATATTGCACTAGTATTTACAATTGTGCTGATATATTTACAAAGCCTTTATGTAAAGAAAAGCATGTATGTTTTAAGAAAAGGCTGGGTATTGTAATCTGTTAAATATAGGAGGGGTGTCAAGATATGTAAAAATTGATAAAATATATGTTATATATATTTAACAGATAGGAAAAGAGAATTGTAAAATGGAAGCAGTTAAATCTCCAGTCTCATGATGTTATCCACAAGTGCAAGGGATTAGTAATCACCTGCATGTTATGTGATTAAGCACAGATGGAATAGTTTATAACATCATGGTTGCATCGGATTGCATCAGATTGTAATGAGTGATGAGTCATATCTGATGGGGTCTGTAACTGTATATAAGCACTAGCTTGTATCATGTCAGACTGGGTCTGTCTATGGTGAGAGACAGTACCCCACACTCTGTTGCTTGTATATATTGCTTGGTATTTTTGCTGTTTGTATATTTTGATGTATATATGAAATATAAGAGTTTTACTCTAATCCATGATTTGTCATTCTCTGTGTTATTTCTAAGCTCTGCTATAAAATGCCAAAATTCACAAAAGAAGTTGACTAGAAGTCCACATCCGCTCCATGGTTTACATACTTGGCTGCAAAATCTCCTCTGTTTGGGACTAACAACTGGATTTTACTCTGTATTTTTAATATGACAATAATAAAGTGCAGTCTGTAGCCCTATGCACATTTGACTAGCTGCCCCATTACTAAAAATTGTTTGAAAAAAACAAGAATGTTGAAAACAAATTAAATAAAAATATAAACATAAAGAAAAATAAAACTGTAACCTGCACATTCCTGGCTGGTACAAGAGAAACCTCTATACCTCTCTCCTAACTCTGCTTTGCAGACTGCCTGAGAGGGAACATTCCAGACAATCACACACAATCCAGCAGGGGAGGGAGGGAGGGAGAGCCACTACTGGCGCACTTGTGATCATGTGACCTGCTCCAATGCTTGTATATCAAGGCATTGCTTGTTGATCAAGGCAAAACTTAGAATAAATATTTGACTTTCAAAACACTCTTAAACGAAGTTAAACTTAAATCAAGTTATTGTATATCTTTTTATAACATCTTTTTAAACCTCAAACATGAGGGATTTGATCACGTGCAAGGAACATGTTTGTGAGAGAGAAAGAAAGAAAGACTTGGCTTTTCTATATTTTAACAATATTTTTAATATTAGTGACTCATGAAACAAAATTTCCAGTGGGGAAATTTCCAATTTCATCTTGCAACTGGAACAAGATGGCAGCGCAAGCACTTGCAGCGGCTTGGCACTCCAGAGATCGGTATCTTTTAATTAATGTTTTATTTGTGTATGTTTTACTACGGACTCTGCACATTCAGGCGCAAGTAAATTACAGTCGACAAGAGCTTTTAACTATCGGCAGAGAAGGCTGCAGCCAGGAGGTTACAACTTACAACATTCCAGCTGAGCTTATCAGAGGGCCTGCATATCCTTGGGCTACTCCCCCTGCTTTCCCTGCCAGAAAGAAAAGAAAACGGAGAAAACGCAAGCAGAAGCGGGGCTGCAGAGCCGGACTTCGAGTGAGGCTAAGTAAAAATCCTTACAAGCCTGCATTGCCAAGTCTTTTTGTTTCAAATGTGAGATCTCTTCCCAATAAGATCGAGGAGTTGGAACTTACTATCTCTCTGCAGAAAAATATCCGGGATTGCTGTGCTATGGTCCTTTTGGAGACGTGGCTGGGTCCTGCCTTTCCACAGGAGCTTTTACATCTACAGGGACGCTCAGCAATTAGAGCAGATAGAACTATTGAATCCGGGAAGAGCAGAGGTGGAGGGATTTGTGTTTACATAAATAACAACTGGAGCACAGATGTTAAAATAATGGATATTCATTGTTCTCCTGATTTGGAGTATCTAGCAGTGAAATGCCACCCCTTTTATTTGCCACGTGAGTTTAATGTTGTTATAATAACTGCAGTATACATACCTCCTGATGCAAACACTACTACAGCTATGGGCCACCTGCTAACTGCTATTAGCAAACAACAGCAGGCTTACCCAGACGGAGCTCTGGTGGTTGCAGGTGATTTTAATCAAGCCAATTTAAAGACTGTTCTCCCTAAGTTCTATCAGTATGTTGACTGTCCCACCAGAGAGAAAAATACCTTGGACCAAGTATATAGTAACATCATGCATGGATACAAGACTAAGCCTTTGCCCAATATAGGACAGTCAGATCATATATCTCTGTTCATGATTCCATCATACAGACCTCTCGTCAATAGAATCAGACCATCAACCAGAGAAATACGAGTGTGGCCAGCAGGTGCATCTGAGCAACTTAAAGACTGCTTTAGGAGCACTGAATGGGCACTGTTTGAGGAGAACAATGTTGATACATATACCTCGACAGTACTGTTCTATATCAAAAGCTGCATTGATGTTGTCACTACCATCAGACAAGTACGGGTGTTTCCTAACAACAAGCCCTGGCTAAACAGAGATGTGCGCCTTCTGTTAAAGGCCAGAAATGCTGCTTTTCACTCTGGTGATGCACTACAGTACAGAGAGGCCAGAGCTAAATTGAAAAAGGGCACCAGGGATGCCAAAGCTATGTACTGTCGGAGGATTGAACATCATTTTGAGAGCTCTGATCCTCCTCGGGTATGGCAAGGTCTGCAACAAATCACGGGGCAGAATATTAAAAATAATCTGTCTAGCAGCAGTGAGTCTTTGGCTGATCAGCTGAATCAGTTCTTCAGCCGTTTTGAGGTGGAAACTGGAGCCACTATGACTACAGCATCGACCATCAATAGCACACCAATAGAATCTACTACTGATAGACAACCACTTCTACTGCAGATTTCTGATGTGCAACGCGCTTTCAAGAATATTAATGCTAGGAAGGCAGCTGGACTGGATGGAATCATGGGACGAGTTGTTAGGGACTGTGCTGCAGAATTAGCTGGAGTATTTACAGACATTTTTAATCTAACTTTGTTGCAGTGCTCTGTCCCTACTTGCCTGAAGACATCTATTATAGTGCCAGTCCCTAAGCAGTCAGTAGTGGCATCTCTCAATGACTACAGACCAATAGCTTTAACATCTGTTATTATGAAGTGTTTTGAGAGATTGGTGCTAGATTATATTAAGGCTAGACTTCCATCTACTCTGGACCCGTTTCAGTTTGCATACAGGAGTAACAGATCCACTGATGATGCTATATCCATTGTTGTCCATACTGTATTGAGCCATTTAGAACAACAGGGAACATATGCAAGGCTGTTATTTGTGGATTATAGCTCTGCTTTTAATACAATTCTACCTAATAGGTTGTTTTTCAAAATGGCCAATTTGGGTATACATCAGAAGATTTGTTTGTGGGTAAGGAATTTTCTGACTGATAGGCCACAGTCAGTAAGGATGGGATCCCACCATTCTTCTACTCTTGTATTAAGTACAGGAGCTCCTCAGGGTTGTGTGCTAAGCCCCTTCCTCTACTCCTTGTACACACATGATTGCACCCCACTGTATAACACAATCATCAAATTTGCAGATGATACAACAGTGGTGGGGCTCATTAGTAAGAACGATGAGTCTGCTTATAGGAAAGAAGTACAAGGGTTGACTCAGTGGTGTAAAGAAAACAATCTTGTACTTAACACCAAAAAAACTAAAGAACTTATAATTGATTTCAGGAGGAAGAAAGATGTACATTTACCACTGTACATAAATGGTGAGGAGGTGGAGAGGGCTGGTAGCTTTAAATATCTGGGCACTTACATCTCAGAGGACCTCTCATGGACTGCAAACACCAATATGGTTGTGAAGAAGGCACAGAAGAGGCTGTATTTCCTGAGAATGCTCAGGAAGATGAATTTATCTCAGCATCTACTTCTGTCTTACTATCACAGCACCATTGAGAGTGTCCTAACTTATGGCATGCTATCATGGTATGGGAGCAGCTCTGTAGCGGACAAAAAAGGTCTACAGAGAATAATTAAAATTGCCCAGAATGTTACCGGGCTCCAGCTACCAACCCTGGATGACATCTTCACATCTCGCTGTTTGAGGAAGTCACACAACATTCTGAGGGACTCTACGCATCCTGCTCACAATTTCTTAAAACTCGGACCACACGTCTTCTGAGCAGTTTTTATCCCAGAGCTATAATTGCACTTAATAATGAACTCAAGAACCACCAGTAGTGAGCACTTGGACAGAATTACCTAGCCTGTTGTGTAGATGCTTGTATTTTTAAGGGGGGTTGGTGTTTTTAGGGGGGGTTGGTGGGTGGGGGAGTGTTCAGGGATTTTTATGTGTGTATGTTGAAGGGTTGTTTGTTTTTTGTTTTTAATGTGTGTGAGAGTGTTTGGAGATTTGTGTGTGTGCGTGTTGAATCTGGTCTCTGGGTGTCTGAATTTCGTTGTATGTGTATACTGTGTATATACACACAATGACAATAAATTAATTATTATAATTATAATTATTATAATAATTATAATTATAATTATAATTATAATTAATAGTGTATATTGCATTATAAAATACTGATGATAAAGGTTATTTAGAATTATTTAAAGAAGTCTAAATAAAAGGAGAAATTAATTTCTCTCCATGGTTTTAGATTCAAAAAATGACCTAGAAATACACTTGAAGATGTATTACCATTTCATATCAGAAATAGTCTGGTCTATCAGGAGGAAGAAAGAACTGTTTTGAAGTCAGGGGTCGGTAAGTGGGAAAAGGATAATATTCTGACTCTTGTGCTCAGCATCGCTGAGAAGAAGGCAAGATCAACCACTAATTCACAGTGGGAGACTTACATGAATGTGACACCTCGGGCACAGGATAGAACATCTCCAGTGGATCAAACTTATAAAATGTTCCCTCAACATCAAGAATGGAAGTCTGCAATAATGTTTGACACAAATCTGTACCATTTTTTTACTAGAAAGGGGTAAAACCTCACATTTCCCTCCCTCCCTCCCTTCTCTCTCTCTCTCTCTCTCTCTCTCTCTCTCTCTCTCTCTCATACATGCATCCATGCACGGGCACACACACACACACACACACACACACACACACACACACACACACACACACACACACACACACACACAGAGAGAGAGAGAGAGAGAGAGAGAGAGAGAGAGAGAGAGAGAGCACTTTCCCTTGATTTTATAATCTCTTTTTATAATCTCTCTTTGCTCATATATCAGGTTCTCAAATTTAAGATCTTAATAATCATGTGTCGTCAAGTCAGGTCTGATTTATGGCAACTCTTTTCAGGGTTTTCCAGGTAGAGGATACTCAGAAATGATTTTCAGGCAAACATCAAAGAAAAACAAAACAAAACAAAAGACAAAAAAACATGTGGCACCTTGAAGACTAACTTTCATATTTTAATGTAACGTTTCGTGGACTACATGTCCACTTCTTCAGACATATAGCAGCAGAATGAGGTGTGCAATATAATATGGGATGGGATATACATTTCATACCAGATATTCATTGGCTGTAGTATATAGAGTTGGGGGTGGATAGGGGAGGGGGAAGAGGAGGAGGGGAAGAAGAGGAGGGAGAGTTGATTAGTAGAAATGGTGGGAACATTAGGCCAGGGTCTATAAAGCTGTATAGTTTTATGGCTCTGAGGCCAGGATCTGTTTATATGTTAAATGGAAATGTTATGTGGAAATGGTTTTCCATCCCTTGTTCAGGAGACATTCTAGAACTGTGCAGCCTGTAAATGTTTTAAGTCCAATTGAAGATAAACTCTTGTTGGTCACTCATGGCACCATCCTATATCAAATAGATTGTGAGGCCATAATAAGAAGTAAATAGCACAGTATAATATGCAAAACGTAATAAATCAGTGTAGATATTTATATACTCTGAAGTTGGCCTCCCTGAGTTCAATAAGGCTACCTCTCAGGTAACAAGTAGAGATGGGCACGACTTAGCGGTATTCCCGTTTCCGTTTCCGTTACTCGTATCCGTTACTCTCACGGAAAATAATCGGGAATTACTCTGCCAGACTTCGAGCTCGAAAAAAAGAACATTAACAATTTTGGTCTGATTTGTCAGCCGTTTTTTGCATAAGATCGCGCAAATGCCAAGCAGCACAGAAAAAAGTTTTTAAAAGTTAAAAAAACCCGATTCCGGCCCTAAAAGTAGGCGAAAACTGTCTGAGGGCACCTACCAGGCCAGAAGGGTGTTTTATTTGGGGGTTTCCCCGCCCCCTCTCCTTGGCTATTGCTACTGCTGCGCTGCTGGTACCAGGCTGGGAGGGCGCATCCATTTGCCATGCAGTGCGGGGATCCAAAATGGCAACCTGAATATTTTTTTTTTGAAATCGTTGCCCAAAACCCCACCAAAGCACCAAAGAAACATGTAAAAATTAGCTATTTTAAATGTTTGAATTTTTACAGTAGCAGCAGTGGGTTTTTCTTGCAAAAAAAAAAAAAGTCTCCGTTGATTTTATTTTATTTTATTTTATTTTTTATTTTTTACACCTGTGCATTCACAATGATGGGCTCGCCCATGGGAGTGGACCATGCAAAGTTTTGGAGCCATTCCACCAATCGCATGGCCAGGTTTTGCTGACTGTACCAGGCTGGGAGGGCGCATCCATTTGCCATGCAGTGCGGGGGGATCCAAAATGGCGACCACAATTTTTTTGAAATCGTTGCCCAAAACCCCACCAAAGCACCACAGAAACATGCGAAAATTAGCTATTTTAAATGCTTGAATTTTTACAGTAGCAGCAGTGGGTTTTTCTTGCAAAAAAAAGTCTCCGTTGATTTTATTATTTTATTTTATTTTATTTTATTTTATTTTATTTTATTTTATTTTTTACACCTGCACATTTGCAATGATTTTCGCCCATGGGAGTGGACCATGCAAATTTTCCATAAATCGCATGGCCACTTGGCCAGGTTGACCACAGAGACTTTTTGGGATGTGCCAATCGGGCATAAACAGCCCACTAATCGTAGCCCAAACCCGAACCCTAAGCCTAAGCCTAAAATATACGCCAGTACACTGTCCTTCTAAGTGGGTCAGAGAGGCACCCAGAGGTGCACCCCAATACTCACCCTAACCTCACCCGTAACTAGCCTAACCCTAGCCCTTGCGCTAACCCGTCTTAACCCTAAGCCAGATCTACTTGCATTGCACTACATGCAAGTACGTGATACACAGCGGGTGCAAAGAGTCTGCCAGTCCGTCACTTGTGGCTCTGGCTGACTCCTGCAGCTCCGTCCAGGAGCCCGCTACCCCCAAACCAGTACTAACGACAACAAAAAAAAAGAACCGACTAATTTTTGCAAAACGAAAAAAGAAACGAGCCGAAACGGACTGCCTCCAACACACGACAACTCAAAAACGTCATTTTCCCTAGTCGTGCCCATCTCTAGTAACAAGGCATACAAATGATTGCAAATGTCATGATTTTGCAGGTGTGTGCGCACACATAAATAATATGTCAATCTAGTATTTCTAATTTCTAGCATTTTAATTCCATGACAAAAAGAAACATTGTTTTTTAAATGTCTACTGTATTTTTTTAGAACTTCCATTTCCATGTAGACTATATAAAAGACTTCTTATAACTGTTTAATGTTGTGCAATTCACCTTGGAATCTACAGTAAAAGCAGTCATAACTATAACTTTCCATAGAAGCTTTTAACATTCCTTTATTAAGCTCTGAAAAGATTAAGACTTAACATTAAAAATAAGTCCTCATTTTGCTTTTATATATACGCATTTTTATTACAAAGACATTTAGCTAATTTTCATAACTGAATTGGATATATTGCAGTTTCCTTTGATGCTGTGGTAAGATTCTTTTTCCATCACACTGTTAAATGGAACATAATTACAGTTCCCCCCTCTGCATATCATAAATCACTCATCTTTTTGACAGCTTCAAATAATCTAGTTAAACTTTATACAATTATATATTAATATACACCTCAGTCTAAAACTTGCATGCTGGATTCTGAGGCTGAAGAAGATTTTCAGGCTAAATTTCGCATTTGTAAAGGTATAACCTCTGTGCCTGAAAAAAAGGAAGTGTGTCAGTTCAAACAGATCTTTCTTTCTTTCTTTCTTTCTTTCTTTCTTTCTTTCTTTCTTTCTTTCTTTCTTTGTAGAATTTCTCAGGAATAGCTTTTGCTATGGTGTCACCAAGCAGTAACATGAATTGGCCCAAATCTGTATAACAATTTCCTATTCAGTACACCCATTGCAATACTATTAAATAAATTGCTTTTTGATTCTCCCCAACCCTTACAAAGGACTAATCTTAAATAATGCTGAGATGTTTTAGTTAAATCCATCATTGCTCTCATAAAATTATCGTCTTGTTCTAGAACTGTCATATAATAAAAGACATTAGACCTTTTTCTTAGTTTCACAGCCTCAGTGGCATAAGGTTGTACAAATAATTCTACAAGAAAACTGTCTTTAGGTTCATTCTTTTAAAAAAATAAAGTTATGATTTATAGACATTGGTTCATTGCATCCTTCCGTGTTCAGTGGAATTTTTTATTGGCCACAATCTATTTTATTTTATTCTCTCTTGCTTGACAGCACGCACTCAAAATGAAAATATTTTACTTTCATATAAATCAGTCAGCTGGCACTGAACTGATGTTAAATAATTTGGTAAAAACAAAGTACTACTACCAATCAGATGCCTTAAAATATAAAAAGTAAACAGGGTACAGTCAAACTCCGCCCTGCCTTTGTAAACATTATTTTTTCAAGAGCCTTCTGCAAATATTCACATATTTGAAAATAAAATTTACTCTCATTTCATCATCATCGCTGGGCAAATTCACCACCAGAATTGGATTTGCCACCAGTCCTACAGCAATTTTTGACTTTTAAAGGCTCTTCCCACCCCATGGCTCCCAACGGCTTCCCAAGGGCCAAAGGGAGCCCAAGGAACCTTGGAAGCTAATACAGGGGGGAAATAGGAAGCTTTACATTAATGTAACTTGAAGTGTTTCAGATACCTAATATGAGGTGTGTGCCGGGTAAAAAGTTACACAACAGTAATTTGTCTGTTATTTTACATATTCATCACAACACATTTCCAAAATACAATAAATGTTGTTTTTAAATAGCAAAAATTTTCCCTAAATGAAACAAATATACCATAAGGTGGAAGTCAAATTAATTTTAGCACTAAGTTTAGCAGCTCAAAAATATATATCTGGTACTATGAAACAATGAGTGGTTCTTGAGCTTCCTGAGCTGAAAAGGACCCAACTTTGAGCTGTGGAGGTGGGAGTGGGAAGCAATTGTTCAACAACCTTAGTCTGAATTGCATATTATCTGACACTGGTAGAAGGCCTACCAAAAATTATACACAAACTCAGGCACTGCAGCCAAATCCAGGGCACAGTCAGGCAGAAAGATGGAGTAAATTAAACTGATTAGAGAAAAAGCCAAGACAAAACAAAACAAAAATGAGAAGAATCCCTAAGCATACTAAACCCACAAGGAATTCTTTTTCATCGTCTTCATGACTACAAAATATTCCAACAGAAGTACTTAAATATAGTACTAGCAAAAATACCTGTCTACAGGCCAACCTATAGTTGCTATTAGAAAGACTTATTTCAAAGATGAAGCCTGCTAAATTGTATAAATGCTGAGTGTTGGGATCATACAACAGTCTAAAGGGAAAACTTCACACATATGCTAAGAAAATCAGTGGTATCGCTAAAGATCAGCATTTAATTTTTTTGTCATTTTCGATATAGAAATTATTTCCCAATCTTCATATACCAGATCATTACAAAAGTCCTTATAATAAGATTGAATTGCCCAAGGTATCATGTCTTGTCCCAAACTATCATTATACATCATAGTAAAAAGAGAAATTAGACCAGTATCCTCCATATATCTATTGCTAATAATCCTAAGGCAAGAGCAAATGGTTTACTGAGACAATCTAATACAGGCATGTCCAAACTTCAGCCCTCCTGATGTTTTGGACCACAAGTCCCAGAATTCCAAGCCTGTATTTCCAATGGCAAAGGACTGTGGGAGTTGTGGTCCAAAACATCTGGAGGGCCGAAGTTTGGACATGCCTGATCTAATACAAGACCAAAACAGAGTGGATCCATAAAAGATCTACGAATAAGTCCCATTCATTTCCTATGAGTCTTCTGCATATAGAGTTAACATTAAATTTAGCCCACTATCAAGGCCTCTAAGAATATATATAACCTATATGTATATAATAGTGTTTTTCAAATTTGGGTCACCAAGACTACAGTTTCCAGAAATACTAGCTAGCGCACTAGTGGTGATGACTTGTAGTTTTAATCCAAGAACACGTCAGGACTTCAAGCTTGAAAACTACTGGCCTGTACCACAAATGTTTTTATTTCATTTGTATTCTTTTTGTGTGAAGTTATAGTACTTGTAAACCTATCTTTATACAATTAAGTTAGGAATGATCTATCTATTATTTTTGGAGCACATGTGCATCACTTGACACTTGTTTTGTATTAATTTTATTCACCATTTTTAAATTATCCATCGATATATGTCTTTTAACTGTATATTTTTATGTTTTTTAAAGCTGTAAACCACCCTGAGTTCCAGTTTGGAAGAAGGTGCGGTATAGAAATGCAACAAATAAATAAATAATAAATAAATAAATATGGAGCAATTATTTTGAAGGCCTTCACTGTACTGTTTGGCTTTCATCTGTTGGAATATGGCAGGATTTACATTCCAGACATTACAGGGTTAATTTGAAGGGCACCTCAACTGGAACTATGAACCAAAGAGTCCTGTCTTTTTAACCAGCTAGGCTCTACAGAAGTAGTTGCCTTTGCCTGCTCTCAACCCCCCCAACTGCACTTCACTTATGCTGATTTATTGAGTGAGACAGAGACTGTGAGCACTTGCCTGAGTTCATGGGCCTTGCCCAAGCTGCCATCACCCTACTTGCTTTTACTTCATTTTGGTATGTTTTGTCATGTACTGTTAATAGTTTCTTGTTTTATTAGGAATGTCCTGTTTACCTTTTCATAAGAGATTTAGGGCTTTGCCCCACGTCCCTTTAAAAGCAGTTTAAATTACTAGATAAACCATGTCTAAAAATGCCATCCCCATGGCCACCGGGCTTTTCGAAAAAAAAGAAAAAAGAAAACCCAGTAATGCCCCTTTAAGTGAGGTTTCTGTGACTCACCCAAGAGGTAGGAAAATTTTCTGCCTCACTTTAAAAATCCACCTTTTAAGACGGCAGAGGTCGTGAGATGATCCGGGGTTCTTCTTCTTTTTTTCCCCCTCTCATAGCACCGACCAGCTGTTCCTGGGGCCAATCGGCACTGGGTTTTTTTATTTCTTTTCACCTTCAGGGAAACAGGAAGCTTATGGGGTCCTGTAAGTTTTAATTTCCCCCAGCCAAGTGGTCTGTTGTTTTTTCTTCAAATGCTAGCGCCACCTGCTGGCCAAGGGGGCTGAACTGCACTTTAAAATAAAAAAAACCCAGCTTAGAACGTGGGAACTCCTGTCCCACTTATTCAATCACGTGACAGGACGAAGAGGAAAAGCCGGACCTTCAGAAGATCAGGATCGAAACCCAGGTGAGATAGCAGCCTAAGATAACATTTATCGTTTATTACTTCACTTTCGTCTTGTCTTCATTTTTTTTCATCATCCTGAGCAATCAGGTATCCACAAACATGGCTGCTTTCATGTTTACTCTGAGGTGAGTTAAGGAATTAAGTCACTAACTTATCACTTACTCTGGTCCCAGTGCAGATGGTCAGAGACAAATTAACTCGTCGCCTCCATGACAACAATTTGCATAGTCTTGTTCTCACTGTTTCCATTTCTACAGCTATTAGCTGTGCTGTAGGTAATACAGCAGGACCACTACTGTTAGTTGTTGTTGATGTGATTTAACTTAGCACTTCTGAAGAGCAATGACTACCGAATTACCCCTATCTATTAGTTTGTGGACATTGTCCAAATTTATGATTCTCAGATATTTGCCTAAAGACATGTGCTTCCCTTCCATAGATAATTCTGATAATTCTGAATTATAATAGGAACCTCATGCCACGGTGTTTAAACTACTGCACTACAGCTAAAATTGTACTCACAACGTGAGGTTCAATCTCAGATAGACAACTGATGGATGACTTTCCCTTCCATCCTTCTGAGGTCAGTAAAAAGAATACCCAGCTTGCTGGTGCGACAATATGTAATTTAAAATAATTAAATTGTATACAGACCAGAGTCCTTTGAGCACTATGGGGAAATATATAAGCAGAATGCTTTTAATACACCTCATCTGCATAATATTCTAGATAAAATTCATTTACTACATGCAAGTATAGTGGGGCTCTTTGGCAATAGATGGAATGCTGAGTTTGATAACAAATGCAAAACAATCCTCACAGGAGTCTCCTAACTTTGGAAGAGAAGGAAGTGTCGCTCAACAATTCTTGCTGCTGCTGCATTTTATATCCCTTGAAAATCTACTCCAGAAGGTTGGAGGGTCTTTTGGAATACTGGGAAATAAATGCAAAGAGATGGCAAATGGCATAAAGCAAATGAATTGTCACTCCTTTTACTGGAAAATGAAATTATGTCCATTAGTGGGAGGAACTCTTCTACAGACTGCTAGTTAAGACTGAAGTCAATACTATAGTATAAATATTCTCTATGCTATTATGGTCTGCAGAAGAATAGGGGTATAGAGCCCAAACTGTTCAATAATAATGGCCCTCCTAAAACTGCTAAATAAATATGTGGCTTGGTGTGCAATTTACACTCACAATGGTGTTATACCAGATAACAACATAAAATTACATCTTATCATGCATACTTGAAATCTTATTATGCATACAGCTTACTACACACAGGGCATATGCATCAGTTATGCGTTGCTGGAAATAATGTACTTTATATTTGCTGTTATCTAGCTATGTTAAATATGCTTTAAGGTGAATTTTATTATGAGGAATCTTGGTCAAGAATAATAGCTCAACAATACTTCAAAGTAATATACACACAGTGCTTTGGTTAACACCCTGTGCTGAAAATATAAAACTGCACCTTTCTGCTGTGTACATATAAACAAGAACAATCTGCTAAATATTCAACAATTTTAGTTTCTTTTGCCCTTTGACTGGTAAACTCTTTGTGGACTAAATAGACTCATTAGCTGAAATGCTGTACCATATTTGCATATATGAAATTTATTTATTTACCTATTTAAAATAGTTCACCCCACTCTTCTCCTTAAAAAAACAAAGCAGCTTACATCCTTCAAAGCTAAGACAGTAAATTATTCAAATATTAAAGAACAATTGATAACATTATGTTACACATGCTAGGTAAAGCATTACTAAAACAGATTTAGAAGCAACAAATATAAACTATCCCATTTATTGTTTCTTAGATAGAACTGTTGTAAGTTTAAAAAATATCCATAGACTTTTTCTGATGTGTACTGAGTTGCCCAACATAGTGTGCAAGAAATAAGATGCAGGGAGCTCCCAATGTCATGGGAAAGAGCTCCTGTTAGGTATCATACTTGAGAAAGAATTCTAGGAGTTAATGAATCTAAACATGTTTGGGGAGCAAATAATATGAACAAATATTATTGATGAATCTAAACATGTTTGGGGAGCAAAGAATGTGAACATGTTTGGGGAGCAAAGAATATGAACAAATATTCTTAATGAATTATGAATTATGAACAAACTAACAAATAAATAATTAGTGAATTGTTTAGAGATGTTTGATTTGCAGGGGAAGAGGGAGATGATGGCTATCCCTAGGCATATAAAGCATTAGTCCGATAGCCATAGGCAAGAAAAAGTCCTGCAAAGGAGATCATGCAATTCCAGGCAGGACAATGAGTGGGTGTCCCGCAACTAGGGTCTATTTCACCTGGGACAAACACAAATGCCACAAATGTCTGCCCACGGTTTGCCATAGAATCATAGAATCTAGAGTTGGAAAAGACCTCGAGGGCCATCCAGTACAAGTACAATCTTGGAAAAGCTTTCTAGTGATTCTGGCCAGAAGGTCTTTGATCCTATGTAGGAACTGAAGATTAATTCACTCAATTCAGCAATGCCTGCCCCCCAAAAGAAAGAAAGAAAGAAAGAAAGAAAGAAAGAAAGAAAGAAAGAAAGAAAGAAAGAAAGAAAGAAAGAAAGAAAGAAAGAAAGAAAATGTTATCCAAACATTATATTGTGAGCAATACAACAGAATACATTATGATGTGAGGAACTGAATCTATTCTGTATTAAAGGACAGAAAACAATAAATTGTTCAGAAATAAAGCTCAGAGAAATTATGTGATGTTCTGCATTTTGTACCTCATATATATTTAAAGAAGCCCACAGATTACTTCTTTTGGTTTAGGGTATCTGTTGTATTTTTTTATACAATGAATGGAAGGACTACAAATAATCTCTCATTCTACTGCTTTACACTCAGATGCACCAGTCTCTTTATTCTTCTTCACAGAAGAACAATCACCATCAACACCTCTAGCACCTACCCATAGCTCATTCTGTCAAAATTTAACAAAGTGATAATACTTCTACCGTCTGCTATTAACACAGAGCTCTTCCAGCATTCGGTAGCAATAAATCCTGTTTCCACTTTAAAGGTCTCCTGGAGGACACGAAAACTTCTAAATTGGTTCGTATGTCATTACAGTATTATATAAATGTTAGGAAATGAAGTGAAGATGAAGAATTATCTGAAATCAATTTATAATTAAAGGCAATGTTCCTTCTTGTTTGAACAGAAAATTATAACTAAGACATTGCCACTTCCATGCTCAAAATGAGAGCAATATATAACAATTAACAAGTGCATAACACCTTTATTTTACAAAAAAAGGAAAATTTTAAAATAAACAATGCCATCATGTATATAACAGAACCTTGCATTTATTATTGGGTTGCATTCCCTGTTTGATCTTGCTATGTCCAGAAGGAGTAGCTTCTAAACTTAATTTTGTACTTCTTATCACAAAATTAGATACTAAATAATAACACTGAGTCAAGACAAACTCAGTGAGTTTTCTTTGCTGTTGCAATATTTTATCCAACATGTCAACATACACTGTCTCTTTATAGCATTTTAAATTCTCCGACATGCCGCATTTACCTCTAAGAACATATCTGCAAAATACTGAAGCTCTTCTTAAGAGTGTATTTGATGCATGAGGCAGTTATGTTTACCTCAACAACTTTTCAAAAACACATTAACACTCTTTAGCTCCAATGTACTTCTTATGAATCTCTCAGAAACCGCAGGCTTTGTCATTCAGTACAATGCCTAGCAATAAACATTTGTAGGCACACAGTAATGGAACCTGTTCATTCACTACTTCCCTGTTCCATTTAATACAATTCAGTCAGGTATTTCTTCTTTGTCACCATTTTTACCCATGGAGAACCAGAATCAGAAAGTGAGCAGAACTCTTGCCTCAGTAGACTTTTTTCTTTTATGTGGAAAAAGTAAGGACTGAACAAGAGGACTTATACAATCCTTTTCTCGTGCATTGAAAGAATCAGGTCAGTTAAATGGACCCAGAAGAAGAGACAAGACAATGAACATAAACTGGATTCTACCTGACTGCACAGCATTAATTCTTAACAGGATTGAGGAGCAAGGGGACTCATTCAAGATAACCAGCCTAAGGACATTCCCTTGGAAACACGAGGACTAGGAGTTTTTAATTGCACCAAACAACTGCAGCATGATGACTTGATGCAAATTGTGTGCTTTTATCTGTTTATTTTAATAGCTAAAATTTTATATTTCATGTTTCTTGTAAACTGCCTGGAGTTCCTTTTGGAAGACTGATAGTTAGTTAGTTAGTAAATAAATAAATAAATAAATAAATAAATAAATAAATAAATAAATAAATAGAATTGGAGAATTTACTAGATTAACAATAAACTGGAACAACTCTGAAATTATGCAGTATAATTAGAGAAAATGGATAAACTCAGAAATAAAATTAACTTTAGAGTAACAAGGAGTATTAGATATTTAGGTATAGATTTTACAAAAAATATACAGGATCTGAAGAAACAAATGTGTAAAGAATTAAAAAGAAGTAAAAAACTAAAATAGAAAATTATAAAAATGTTAAATTACCTTGCTTCTGCAAAACTGCACTTCGTAAAATGAAAAGACTACCAAAATTTAACATCTTGTTTTCAGAATAGGAATTGAAAGACATACAGATTATATAGATGAATTTTGTAATGGAGGGAAGAGAACAAGGTTAAATAAAATTATGTTGTATCTACAAAAAATGAGCTTTAGGGCTACCAAATATTAGTAAATATTGCATAGAAAACCAACTAAGAGTCATTCCACATATAACTTGAAACAAGACGATACTACGAAGTAGATATGGGCACGACCAGAAAAAATGATGTTTCGAGTTTTCGTTTGTCGGAACGGGTCCATTTCAGGTCGTTTTCGTTTTTTGCGAAATTTTTCAAAAATTTGTCATTTCGTTTGTCATTTGTCATTTCTACCGCGATTTAGCGCGATTTGATTTCCCAGAGCATGGGGGCGTCCCGGTGCACACCTCCTCCCAGTCGAACCTCCCCCTTTACCCAATATCGGGAAAAAATCCTCACAAACTTCCAGAGGAAAAAAAAGAAGAAACTGCTATTCCCATCAGCAGACAAAGCTGCAGAGAATCAAAGAAATTATTTTCTAAATTCAATTCCCTCCCTGCCTGCCTAACTTAAATCTAAAGCCTCCAGCCTCCCTCCAATCAGCCAGCAGCAGCCAGCCACACAGCCCTCCACCCTCCACATCCAAGACCCGACTGCGACTTCTGGAAGGTGCCTCTGCTTTTTATGCCCTCTGGCACATCCAGAAGTGTCAGTCAAAACCTGGCCATGCCATTGGTGGAATGGTTCAAAAAATTTGCATGGGCAGGTCTAAAAAAATAAAAATAAAAATAAAAATAAAAAAATAAAATCAATGCGACGTTTTATTGCTATAAAAAACCCACTGCTGCTACTATTAAAAATCAGGCATTTAAAATAAATAAATTTCACATATTTCAGTGGTGATTTGGTGTGTTTTTTTACCACAATTTCAAAAGAAAAATTGCAGTCGCCATTTTGGATCCCCCCACCATATGGCATGCAGCGAGACAGAAGACGAGGATACCTCCTCCCCAGCCTGGTGCAAGCAGCCCAGGACAGGAGAGGGGGGGAAGGCCGGGGACCCCCCCCAGAAGCCAACCCTCTGGTAGGTGTCCTCAGGCAGGCATATTTTCGCCTGCTTTTTTGGCCGGGAGTCGGGGTTTTTTTTTAACTTTTTAAAACTTTTTTTCTGTGCTGCTTGGCATCGCGCGATCGCCGCGATGCCATTAACGACAACGAAAAACCCAACCCAATTTTTCTTTTTTCGGGTCGGGTTCAAGCTGGAGCAGCGTAATTATCGTTACCGTTTCCGTTACGTAACGGAAACGATAACCAAAAACGGAAACGACAATTTCGCCGCTCCGTGCCCATGTCTACTACGAAGTGACATAGAACTGCAAGAGTTATATGACATGGGAGAGTTGCAAGAATCCTGCTGGTATGGGGGGGGGTGTTGAAGAATAAAAACAATCCAAAACACTGTATAAATACAAGTGGTACCCAGACTTAAGAGCAGCTCGACTTAAGAGCTGAAAACTGTTGACATTTTAACTGCTGCCTTACAAATTTTAGATATGATCTGCTCAACATACAAGTTTTTTTAAAAAAAATGTTTTTTTAAATTATTTTTTCAATTTTTAGATAGGTACCCCGATTTAAGAGTAGTTTGACTTAAGAGCATGCATTCAGAATGGATTAAATTCGTAAGTCGAGGTACCACTGTAATGTATTATCTATCTGGGATAAATGGAGACAATTATTTTGCCCTGGAATTTCACCTTTAACCACACTGGTAGAGTTAGAATGTCTTCCAAGATATTAATTAAATTGGTCAAGTTTAATGCAATTGGAACAGTGGATAAAATATATTGAGATATTTAGATCTAAAGACAGGGAATAAACCAAATTTGATAATATTATAAAGAATATGGAGAATGTAAAGGAGGAAAGGAAGGAGAAAGGGCAAGTATGATACCAAGTTGGGAGGGGTTGATAATTCCCTAGAGCACTGGTGGTGAACCTTCGGCACTCCAGATGTTTTGGAACACAACTCCCAGAATTTCGAGCCTAGACTGCAAATGACAAAGGACTGTGGGAGTTGTGGTCCAAAACATCTGGAGTGCCAAAGGTTCACCACCACTGCCCTAGAGGATAGGATAAAAATCCAAAATGACCTTGACAGATTAGAGTTCTTGGCCAAAGCTAATGGAATGAGTTTCAATAGAGAGAAATGTAGGGTCCTGCATACAGGCAGAAAAATAAATTGCATAGATTTATTTATTTATTTATTTATTTATTTATTTATTTATTTACCACCTGATTTTCCCAAAGGAACATGGGGTGGTGAACAGTACAAAAGCAGATCTAATAAGTACACCCACATCCTCAATAAGGCATTAGAACAAACAAACCCAAATCAAGTAAAAAAATGCAAAAACAAGAATACAAAGGCAAGATGGCAAAAACACAAGCAGAGAAACAAACAACATCAAACAGATCAACCTCCCTGATTGCCAAAAGCAGCCTTAAGCAGCCACATTTTCAATAGCTTCTTAAAGGCCAAGAGGGGCTCTGCAGTCCTAATTTCACTCGGAAGATGATTCCAGAGAGTTGGGCCTGCTACAGAGAAGGCACGATTCTGGGTTATGGTCTTACACGCCTCCCAGGGAGTGGCGACACAAAGAGCAAGGGACTGTGATGTTCTGGTGGGCCGGGCCGACATTGAACTTAGGGGTACTTGTGATGGGTGTTCCTGCATGGAAGGGAGTTGGACTGGATGACACTTGAGGTCTCTTCCAACTCTTATGATTCTGTGATTCTCTAAGTAGGTATATTATACATATTCTGACAGTAGAAAAAGGTCAGTTAGAAGGTTTAAAAACAGCATGGAAGACAGATGTTGGGAGAATAAAAAAGAGGACTGGCAGAAAATTTGAAATAAAGGGGTTTTAAAAGACATGTCAATTAGAAAAAGAAAATGGGTATAAAATATGGGGATGGTACCTAATTCAAACAAAATTAAGTATTATATATGTAATTATTCTAAAAATGTTGGAGATATGATGTTGTGTTGCATCATTACAGTCGTGACCGACTCTCTGTGACTGTCCATGGAGTTTTCTTGGCAGGAATACTGGAGTGGTTTGCCAGTTCCTACTCCAGGCGCCTACAGCACCTGGTATTCCCTGGTGGTCTCCACCAGGGCCCACCCTGCTTAGCTTCCGAAATCAGGCGAGATCGGATGTGCTTAGGTGCCAGACTGGTTCTAAACTATGATAAAGACGTGGAAGCTTACTAGAATTTCTGGTGGGATTGTGAAGTGATACAGAATGTATGGTATAAGGTTTTTGAGGAGATTAGAGAAAGATTTAAAAATAATATTGAAATGTCACAAAAATAGGATCATTATTTTAATAGAAATTGATGATGCCAGTAATGCAAAAAAGATGATAATGAATATTTTAACAGCAGCATGACTGCTCATTGCAAAAAACCTGGAAGCAGAACTAGGTTTTCCTAGTGCATAAATGGTATACTGAAATTTGGAATATTGCAATTAATGAAAATTTGACTTTGGAAATTAAATTTAGAAAAGGAGAGTTAAAGACCAATAGAAATAATGGGATATGGGATGAATGTATAAATGCTGTACTAAGTAAAAGAAAAGAGAGAATGGCAAACCAAGACTATATGTATTTCTTGAAGGAATATGAGGACATTTAAAGGATGGAAGGGAGGTTGGATATAAGTGAGGAAGAAATATTTAAGATGTATTAGCACCTAGGTTGAAGGTGCAAACTATTAAAATAATACAAACAGTAAGACAAACGAAATAAAATAACACAATGTTGTTCTTTTCAGCTTATTTTTCATCTTTGTTGTTTTGATTCATTTTGGTTTATTATTGTTGCTAAAACAGTTAATCTTTATACTGTTTGAGGATATTTGGGGGGTTGTACTATGTTTATTGTTGTTCAGTACCCACAGTAACACTTGGCTAGATGGGCTGTATACAAATCAAATCAAATCAAAATAAATAAATAAATTTAGGTATGTACTGAAATTTGTGTGAATAGAATGCAATTTTATGTTATATTTTAGAATTTTTTAAAAAGCATGACCAGAAGCAATTTAAAATAACATAAACACACCCATATGGGTTTGTTTGTTTGTTTGTTTTTAAAAAAACTGTTTTCCAGCCCCCAAAATGCATGCTTAGCTGTACATCATGTAGTTGGAGGTTTCAAATTCATTTTGATATGCCAAACCTGGTGCAAAAACAAGAGTATTGCAAAGTTTAGTCAAGCCCTAAACTAAAAAGGTCTTATAAATTAGTAAACTTTCTTATATGAAGAAGCAGAGATTAGAATAGTTTTTGTTTTTTATTATAACTCCTGAATCTGCAAGCCAACGCGATAAATGATTATTCTGGCTGAGGGATTCCAGGCACAGTTGTTTGACAAATACAAGTTTCCCAAGCTGTGATATCAATCTTTTTCTCTACTATATTTTCTCATTCCACTGCAGTGTAACAGAACAGCAGGTATTTATGGTGTGGGGAATTTAAAAGGATTTGTGCTACAGAGGAGTGGAAACAAAGCATGGGGGAAGAGTGTTACTCCACTCTCGCATTGGTCTATAAATCCACCAATCAGTACAGACACTTCTCATGAATTATTCATTACAACAGGTAAACACCACAGACACTTCCCTTATTTCTTTTACAGTGTCAGGTAAATTTCAACTATTTAATATTTATTCAGGGTTTGAACACATGTACTATTTATAATCGTTGCTAAACTTAACCCAGACAAGATGGAAGTGCTGTTAGTGGGTGCTTCACCAGACAGGTTAGAGGGCCATTTCCCAGTTCTGGATGGGGTTGCATTCCCCTTAAGGGACAGGGTCCGCAGCTTGGGGGGCTCCTGGACCCCGGTCTAACTCTGTAAGCCCAGGTGGACTTGGTGGCCAGGGGTGCCTTTCTACAGCTGTGGAAAATATACCACCTACGTGCCTACCTGGACGAGCAGAGCCTCATGACAGTTACTCATGCCCTGGTAACTTCCTGTATTGATTAATGCAATGTGCTCTATATGGGGCAGCTTTTAAAGACAGTTCAGTGATTGCAACTGGTTCAGATTCATGCAGCCCAGCTGGTGAGTGGTGGGGCTGCCAGGGATCACATCACACCAATTCTGCATAACCTGCATTGGCTACCAGTTGTTGCCCAAGCCCAATTCAAAGTGCTTGTTTTGACATATAAAGCCCTAAATGGCTTAGGACCTAGACACCTGAAGGACCGCCCCCTTCCATATGAACCTGCCCAGCAAAGATCTAGACAGGGAGCCCTCCTGAAAGAGCCACCCCTCAAGGAGGTGAAAGGGATGGCTTGCAGGAATAGGGCCTTTTTGGCAGCTGCCCCAGGTTATGGAATGCCCTCCGAACTGAGACCTGCCTGGCGTCAATGCTGATGACATTTCAGCACCAGGTAAAAACCTTCCTGTTTCTGAAGTTTTTTAGCTGATATAACATAGATTGTGGGTCCTGATGAAAATTTGGATGTTTTATATTTAAATGTTTTTATTATTTTTAATTGTCCATTGCCATTTTAATGTTTTAATTGTTTAACAGTTCATTTTATTTGTAAGCCACCTAGAGAACTTTGAGTAGTGGGTGGCATATAAGTTGCATAAATAAATAAAGAATAAATAAATAAATTATTTTGCACATTCATTGAATTCATGTTTGTTGTGTGGTCTTATCACAGTTTCACTCTAGCTTGAATGAATCCTGCATGGAGATCCACACAGATATGGGCAACCATTTCCCATTATATATGTCTTTTTGCACTACAGTAACCCCCCACCTATCACGGGGGTTAGGGACCAACCTGACCCGCGATGCCTGAAAATCAGCGATATGCAGAAGTGGGTCGGGTGGCGCCTGGGGGGCGGGGGCCATCAGATCATCCAGCCGCCGCCGGCACACACCAGTCTAAGAAGTCTTGGGGCAGCGTGCGCCGGTGGCGGCAGGGGGATCTGACCTCCTGCCGTCTGGGGCATCTCCATTGAAATGCATTGGCTCAACGCATTTCAATGGAGATAATTTTCCCCATTGGAATACATTGGCTCAATACATTCCAATGGGGAAAATTTCTCCATTGAAATGCATTGGTTCAATGCATTTCAATGGAGATTGCGGGGCGGTGCCCAACACCGCCCCCATGCTCCTCCGAGAAGCCTCGGGGCCGCGCAGGGGGTGGCGCAGGGTGATGCGATTGCCCCCCGCCCCCCGCACAGCCCCGAGGCTTCTCGGAGGAGCCCGGGGGGTGGCGCGGGACAATGTGATTGCCCCCCGCGGCCCAAGGCTTCTCGGAGGAGCCCGGGGGTGGCACAGGGTGATGTGATCGCCCCGCCGCCCCCTATGTGGCCCTGAGCCTTCTTGGAGGAGCTGGGGGGCACGGGTGATGTGATCGTTCCCCGCCACCCCCCACGTGGCCCCGAGGCTTCTCGGAGGAGCGCGGGGGTGGCGCAGGGCATGCGATCGCTCCCCGCCCCCCAACATGCGGCCCCAACGCGCAGGTACTGCGATCCTGTGATATAGTGGGACCGCAGTACCTTAACCGCGAAATGGCGGGGGTGACTGTACACTCCAACAGTGTACTGCAAAAGCATGTTTGTGCACATTTTTGAATATGCTTGTGGCTTAATTCATATTTTTCTTTGATGCAATGTAGTGCAAATATTGGAAATGGGTGGCTTTTTGAGAGGAGATGTGCTTTATCCCACTGCAAATCTCAGAAAGGGTAAAATAATTATTTTCAAAAAGAAATGCTAACCCAATTATTTCTTTTCCCTCCCTTCATATCCACATTTCTGGCCAGCCTAACCTGAATGCAGACTAACCAAATGTGTGTGGTGTCCAGCCATATCCTTCATAGATTTTTTGGCTTTCCTGCTTCTTTGGGAGTGCAAAATAAATGGATAACCAAAGCCTTTGTTAATCATAATATGTGGTTGATATAGGCTATATTCGGTCCAGAGAGCCACAAATGCTGCTAGCCTCTTTTAGCAAGACTTAATTAATTCTTCACACAATGACTGTTAAAACAGAAAACATTATCCCAGTACTGGCACCAGAGTAGAATCTTAAAAAATATCCCCTATTTTTTATCTCCCAAATCCATCAAATACTTGTGCCTACCTATTCTAGTGCCTTAGAATGGAGGTTTTGCTATGTCAGCTTTTGGCTGCGGCTCTGTTTTTCTGACCCAAGGTGACTGCGCTTCTTAAAATGTTCCAGATGAGAGCCAAACACATTAAAATACCTCTGCCACAAAATCTGGAAATGATGAGTTTTGTACCAAAAAAAAAATCTATCTCAAATGCAGGAGACTGAATGGCCAACATTATATCTCAGCTCAGACTTATAATTACTTCAAGGGTAATAAATAGCTAGATAGCTTCTCACAACTACAGTTACTGTATTCTCGTTTAATTCTTCAAAATGGCAAAGGGAGTGACGACCTGTCATGTCCACTGCTACTTCAGCTTGCTGTGTTCCAACACAAGCAGGTGTTTCTCCCGCCCTTAATTCCCACTCCCACCACACACTTTGGTAATAATGACACCCCTCATATTTAACTGATGTCTGAATCCACTTCACATTCCAAGAGGTCAAATTAAAGTCAGCCAGTTATACAAATCATAGATAAAGCACAGAGAGTTGACTGAATTTTAATGAAAATGAAAGGTTGTGTAGACAGGAGAAGCTGAAATAGTTTGCTTTGACTTTATTTTTATTTATTTATTTATTTATTTATTTATTTATTTATTTATTTATTTATTTATTTGTCTTCTGAACACAGAAATCAGTACACTATGTACTCTTCCACTCCCACCTAGAATCTAAATGTATTTTCTACTTAAAGTAATAAGAGAGTCGGGAGCAATTCCTAAGATTTCAAGGAGAAAACTGCAATTGGTTTTTTAAAATATGCACCACACATATTGTTTATATTCACCATTCCTAAGGTTAGCATTCACTTAGACATCATATAATACAATAATGATGTTGCATTTTCAGAACAATGCAATTGGGAATCATTCAGACCCAAACTGTAGTAGGAAAAATACTGAAAACATAACACAAAAACTACAAAGACATATTAAATTCCAAAAATTGAAGATAGAATCTAAAGCATATTTCTAGAAAGGCTTCTTAGGCAAGGAACAAACTTTAAATGACTCTAACACCACATGCACAAGACAACACTATAAATGATCACTAGGAAAGCACTTCCTGAGTCAATTACAAATGAATTTCTCCTGGGGGGACCCCCTTAGAAGTTCAATAACTCAGCCCCCTAAACCCCAACCCTCTCCAAATTTGGGGGGCATAAGGAAAGAATCCAAAGAAGCTACCCCCAGAATTTGGTGCCTCTAGGATGAATCATTCCATTTCCAGAGAAAAAAATGGCATTTCATTTCATTTTGTAATGAAACACATCCTACCTTTTTGTTTTGTAACAAAACAATTTTTTATGGAATGAAATGATGAGACAGTGTTCTGTTTTTCATTTCATGGTCATCTCTAGATGGAGATTAAGTAAATTTTAAAGTAAATAGATAACCCTTTGCATTCCTGATCTAGATCATGAAAGCCATGGCTCCCATTCATATGACCAAACCATTTGCAAAATGTGGAATAAATGTATTGTTTAAACTAATTTGGCTAATCTCTTAAATTTTAACCTAATGAGAGCCAAACACAGTTAAGATTGTGACTTAACTGAATTACTGTATATTCTAATTAGTTTGGCTACAAATCTAATATCTTAAATTGCCTTAATTGGTCTTTTTAACCCAAATAGTAGCCAGCAGTTAAAGTGTGGAAAGGGGCTGAAACACAGCCATGAGAAGAAGAGCTGCTGGTGGCTGCAACAGCAGGGCTAGATGATAGGGATATTTTGTTTTAAACGCATGAGACTGGTTCTGCTACACTGGAACAGCCAGAATGATAGGATCACAGATGGTGGAGTGCAATCATGGGAGAAATGAAACTGCTTTTACCGGAATAATGGAAGAGCTTCAGTGAGGAAATTGAGGGTGCATGGGTCTGAAGAGGTTCCCATTCAGCTTTTAAAACAGAACTTTTTAGCGCTCTCTCGCTCTCACTTTCTCTCTTGCGTATTTTATTTTATTTTACCGCATTAGTTATTTTATTCTTAGAGATTTGGTCTTGTCTGGTGTTTTAGCAGTTTATTACTGTAATTATATACAGTACATAAATTGTACTATTGTAAGCTGTCCAAAGTAGTGGACTGGGTGGGTCTTATCCATCAATGCTCTTTTTTGCCATACATTTTACTGCAAGTTTTGAAATAACTGCATTATGTAAAAGTGCCTCATTTAATTAACGAATTCATTCTTACCAACCCCTCTACACAGACATACATAGTTATGGCAATTATTTGAGGTACTTTTTTCATAATGCACTTTCACATAGCTGCAAAGACAGTAAGGAACTTTATATGACCTTAAAGTCTATGAGATTGATTGTACTATGAACTTTGATATAGTAAAACCCACAAGCAATATACTGTAGGTCTGCAGTCCCAAGTTTGTCATAAATACATCTGATGGTCCTAAAGGTGTCCGAAGATGTTTTACTGCTTTCACTCTTAACACAAATGCTTATCTGCAGTTGATATATCATCCCTCCTGCAAATTCCCATAATTAGAAGTGAGACAGGGGGACTTTGGGGCATCATAAAAACCATGACAATACTCTTTACTTCCCTCCAGTTTCACCATGCATTGCTTAGATAAACATGTCAGAATGCTTATTAACTTGCAGATTAAACAGGAAACAATGATATTATTTTTGGTACTTAACCAACAAAATACACAACTGTGCACATTTCTTAATATCTGGCAAGAACTAATGTTTATCATATAAAAATAATTGCTTTCTGTAAAGCCAATTCTGACTGATGGTGTCATATAGAACCATAAAAGGACCATTTGTATTTCCATTCCCCCCCCCCTGCACATTACTGCGGACCTCAGCACCTCTTGAAATTTAGCTATCAGTTACATAGATTTTATACTTCCTCTTGAGGAAAATAACAGAATCGGTGCAACTAAATGCATGGCATATGACAGTCATTTCTATATTTATATACTTTCTCCTGCTGTCATCATCCCTGTATCACATTTAGATGGCGGTTGTTCAGCTTTCACATTGGTTCATGGAGAGTGTACCCACCCATAGCCAGGATCCCTCTGAGGCATGTAAAACAGAGGTCACATGATGAACACAAACAGCTTTGTGCTGGGTTGTCGTGAGTGGCTGATGTGACACCACAGGTGCAGCAGTACATTCTCTCCCCCTCTCAGCCAGCTCCTCCCCCCCCCACACACACACAAGTGCACCAGGCAGTGCATGCTGCTTTGCTTCTCCTTTTTGCAGCAGAAACATGGACTTCCATTCTCCACCTCTTCCAGCAGCTGCCCACTCAAAGGTAGCACTGCAGGAATCACTGGGCAGTTGCTCAAAGAGCAGTAAAGAAGCAGCACACACCAGTTGCTGAGTGGCGGAGACTGAAAAAAAAGTGTAGCAGAAGAGGCACCCCCTGTCTTATCCACAGCAAAAAATAGTTGCTTGGGACAGTTTCTTCTATCACCTCCTTTTACTAGGAGAAAAAAGTCCTTTTAGGCTTTCAGCAGAAGGACAGCTCACTCCCAACTCCCATTTCAATCATGTAAGAAAAAGAGCATAAAAGGCAGCACTTCCCACTTCACAGAGATAATCTGACTCCATGCAGGCTATGGTGGGCCAGCAATCCTGCTGCCTGTTGTCCTCACATGTGAGATAAAACAGGAGTCCTTGATTCTATTTCATACATTTGCCTTTCAGATTCTGCAGTTTGCTACAGCTATCCTCTGGCTAATTCCATCTTCAGATCTGAAATGTCCTGCTAACTACTGCCACCCTTAACCAGCTTGCACGGATGTACTCATAATGCGTTGAACTAGGCTGCATAACAGCAGGAATGTGGTTTTCTATAGTCTGCAACATTGAGGAAGCAAACGAGTTGAACTAAGAGGTAGATTTTTATTTTATTTACTTTATGCAATATCATGAGCTGACACTGTTATGCAAAACAGTAGCCCACTTATTGCAGCAGACTATTTACAAATCCCATCTTCAATCATGAATATATTGAGATAAATTTCTGCCACATCAGAATTACATCCTAAGAAAGCACATTTCTTTTCTTTGTTTTTTCCTATTACAATGGTTATTATTAACCAAAAATAAATTCTGAGACTCCAATATTGGTAAAGCTTGGCTCAATATCACCAATGCCAACCTTGACTATCAAAACTAAAAATGAACAGAATCATAGATATTTAACATAAGTATCTTGGAAGGGAATTGAGCCCAGTGCCACCTTCTCGTGCATGGGTGCAAGCAGCTTCAGATTTTTTAAATTCATATTTGATGGTGAAGCTTCTAAGGCACCTACTCCTTGACCTGCTTAATATTTCACTTAAAGCCTCTTAATTTAACCCTTTCCTGAAAATTTTATCCAAATATATATTTCTGTTTCTTAGAATGTGCCATGAGTTATATTAATAAAGGATGTGTTTCCCCCTTTTTTATAAACCCTTTTGTACAAGAATAATAAAAAGTATTTTAACTGGTTGCTATAAAATAAAATATGAGTGTTTATCATATGAAATTGGCCATATGAAGTATCTAAAATTATGGCACTTGGTACTCAAAAATTACAAGATGCAACATGATTAATATGTTCAATGTTGTACACAAAAAATTCCCGATGTCTAAGAGCTGCAAAAAGCTACAAATTTATTGCCGTATTTGCAGTATCCACAGGCAGACTGACACAGAAATAAAGACTAGAGATTAGTTCATGTCCATCTCTAATAAAGACTCCAAGCTGCAAGGCCTGGTTCAGCAGGCAGAAAACTAGAGTCCAACATTTCCTTCTCTCACCTCAACCCCACATACCTAACAGACCTTTTTTATTTTGGTAATAAGGTTGATTATGCTCACCATTTTACTTAGCACACATATATGGGTTCTTGTTGATATGTGCTGGCTTACAGCAATGCTCAGAAGATAGCTCAGTGGTTTAGGCATCTGGTGCAGAGCCAGAAATTAGGAGTTGGATTCCCCTATTGTGCCTCCTTAACAGGGTCTGGTTTTGATGATCCATAGGATCCCTTCCATCTCTGCAGTTCTAAGATCTAAGGGCTTAAGGACTGGTGGCACCAGTTCCACCTCACCCATGGCTTTCCACGGCTGAGCAGAGATTTGGACCCAGGCTTCCTGAGTCCTAGTCCATCATTCTATCTACTACATTATCATATAAGAGTAAGGATGGTGGGACTCTATCAGGTTTGCCTTTTCCCAGATTCAGATTTTTAAAAGTCATTCTTAAAAAAATAGTTTTCATCCCACCTATGAGACATGTAAATTTAGTGTGGTGTAGTTAATCGAGTGATGAACAGGGAGGGACTCTGAATCCCCACTTGGCCATGGAAACTGGGAGGATGTAGGGAGTAACAGGCATGTTCAAACTTCAGCCCTCCTGATGTTTTGGTCCACAACTCCCAGAATTCCAAGCCTGTATTTCCAATGGCAAAGGACTGTGGGAGTGGTGGTCCAAAACATCTGGAGGGCCGAAGTTTAGACATGACTGGAGTAGAACTTTAAATTACTCCTTAAAGAGCTCACTTACCTTGACATTTAACCTAATTGGGTCACTGTAGGTTACAGGTAGTTCCAGGTGTGTGGCACAGAACACACAGACACAGAAACACTCACTCACACTCGCTCGCTCGCTCGCTCGCTCACACACACACACACACACACACACACACACACACACACACACACACACACACACACACACACACACACACACACACACACTGCATGAGTCAAAGATTGTAGGGAGTTATTTCAGCACTATCATGGTTGAATAGACAAACATAAACCGAGGCAATCTAAGCTGAAGGACCAAGAGGAAATATGTCAGTTTCAGTTCCTTCCATACTTAATAAATAAATAAATAAATAAATAAATAAATAAATAAATAAATAAATAAATGGTCTCTTTTTTCCTTCCTATGTGTAATGGCATAGCACAGGAATCCCTAATTGCCCAGTTTAACCCATTTGCATTTTCTGAAGTTCCCCAACCCTCTTAACCAGGACTTGCCATATCATGAAGGTTGGCCCAAACAGGGATAATAAGACCATGTTTATTGTGTCGGGGTTATAATGATCACATCTGTTATACAGAAAATTAAGCACTGCTACACTAGCACAGTCCCATGAATATTGTAGCCTGTGGTTGTTCAATCTGCAGACCCACGGCAGTAAATCCTTACAGGTCCATATTTTGAGGGGGGAGTAACATTGCAGTACAGTACACATTTCTAAAATACTAAGAATGCTGAGATTATGAAAAATAGATTGTTTTCCCTCACTGCTACACTTGCTTCAACAGACATATGAAACAGGAATAATTAATGGACTTGGTTGCTTATCTCCAGGGATGAAAATAATCAGTCTGTGGAAAACTAGCGCCTTTATTTAGTACAGATTTAGTTTACTGTAGGGGCAGATGGAAAAATGTTTGAGAGATCCTTTTCTTGGCATGAGGCCAAAACCGCTGAATTCTCAGCAAAATAAAAAAGTTGAGGGACAGGCTGAGCTATACAACTAGAGAAGGCTGCTGTGATTTGTCAGGATCAACAATTTTACTCTGGACAATAATGGTTCAAAGGTTCTTAAACAAGACAAAACATCCAAGGGAAAAAAACTGCAGCACTAAAGCAATAACAAACTGTTGTGTTAGATCAAATGGGTTCCAATTTATGATGATCTTATGAATGAAGAACCTTCAGAAGGTTTTACATTAGCAATACTTCTCAAGCTTTGCAAACCAAAGGCTGTAACTTCCTTTATTGAGTCCACTTCATATTTAGTCCCCTTCTGTTCCTCCTGTCTTCAGCTTTTCCTAGCATTATTGTTATTTCCAGGGATTCCTTCTTTTCATGGCATGTCCATCTTAGCAATGGAACTTCCTTAACAAGTACAACTAGTAGTTCATTGTTTTAATCCTGGTAATCATCTTAGAAGCCACCAGAAGGCTCAGCATTACCATGAGGCATAGTCAGACAAATGCAGAAGTCATTGACTTGTGAATATATATATAAAGAACCCCAGAAAGGGTCTCCATAAGTCAAATTGGACCTGACAGCATGTTGTTGTTGTTGTTGCTGCTGCTGCTGCTGCTGCTGCTGTTGTTGTTCATGATTGCTGAGGGAAGCAGTGAATGGCTGGAAAACAAAGGTCTCTTCAATCCTTCCCATAGTTTCTGATGTAGCATCACCATATCACTGAAATAGTGTTTTCTTCACTGCAGATCTGCTGTTTTTTTTTTTGCATTTCTCTCCTCCTCCTTGCAGCCTAGTGAAAAAAAGACTTTAAGGGGCATGTAAATGCAAAGAGTGATTCTCTCTCCCATTTCTGCTGAGAGAAGTTTTTCCATTAATTCATCGGCTCCACTAGATCTACAGATGGAAAGACTACTCACTAAGAAGGCAATCAGGTGATCACCCATTTGGTTCACTTTTGGGTGTGGTTTGGTTTTCCCTACTGTCCAGTAACCACATGTGGTATAAGAAACAGTGATTCATCCCAACCATTTTGTTCCAGTTGTTCCACTCCTTTCTTGCACAATGCTAGGGCTGCAGTTTAACCTGAGTGATTGAGAGTGCTCCTGATTATCTCATTGTTGCCTATAGCTGAGCCTCCAGGTTCTACCTTGTATATGAATACTCAGACAAGACGACCGTTTTCTTTTTGTCTTTGAGAGAATATTTGGCCACCTGTTGGACATGTTTTTTTCTCCTGCCTGCTCACGTGGTTGCCACCATAGGCCTTTGTTTACCTTGCCACTCCGGAAACAATCGTCAAACGTAGTAATTCAGG
The DNA here is from genome assembly GCA_029282475.1 of Phrynocephalus forsythii. Taxonomy (NCBI): domain Eukaryota; kingdom Metazoa; phylum Chordata; class Lepidosauria; order Squamata; family Agamidae; genus Phrynocephalus; species Phrynocephalus forsythii. The sequence continues at coordinate 129,840,215 of JAPFRF010000011.1, read as the reverse complement.
TTCTTATCTTTCTGAAACCTATGTGATTCCTTAACTTGCTCCTAAAGAGAGCTGTGAACAAATATGTGAGATATGGAGTGGGTTGTGAAAGCAGGAGGGGCAGTGGAGAAACCTTCTCCTCTATTTTCTTCTTCTTGGAATTTAAAAAAGTATTCTCCTAAATCATGCAGTGCTATTTGAAAAATAATGAATACCAATGACAAACTGATCTATTGCTCTAGCGCTATGCTAAATTAAACAACAACAAAAAAGGAAGTTGCCCTAGTCTATTGAATGGCAGCCATGACAAAACACAGGGAAAGGGGAGGAATCTGGAGCAATCTGAAGTACTCTCTGGATTCTTCTTATAGGAGAAGAAATGCCTCCTATGTGAGTGAAATGATCACTCAAGTGCAAGATAAATTAGATCACACTGGAGATACGAGTCTTTTAAACACAACCCAGATGACTCTAAATTATCCCTTTGCATCTTCTTACATCATAAATTCCTCATTCTTGTCAATGCAGGCTGTCTTGATACATCCAGAGCAAGAATTTTTAAGATGCATAAGACTCCTCACTTCCATCAAAATAACAAGAGAAAACAAAGAATTGCTTCTTTCCTCTCTGCAATTTATCACATTATAAACAAAATTCCTCTGGGCAATCTGTGTAAATCTAGTGTCTTTTCCCTTCATAAAGCAAACCGCATAAACACACAGAGGAAGCAAGTACAGCAAGTGAGCTGATTTTTAAAGTAGAGGTACAGAACACAGGAGAATCTCATCATTTAAAAAAATCCAAGAAATAAAGCAGCCATCACAGTTTATAACTTGCATGCATTTTGGTAGCCTTGCAGTTTGCCATGCAAATTGTCACCACCAGAGAATAATCTCACCCTTTCACACAGCAAGAGATTAAGAACTGCAGTGCTTCATTCTGCCCTGCAATGGAAAGACAAAAAAGGATTTACATCTCTAACTAGTAGGGGAATGCAACATATTTTTAATCATGTTGTAGTTAATCAGTTTTAATTGTTTTATATTCGTGGGGTTTTAAAACCATAATTTAGCTTTTATTTTATTTTACTATCTTAATTATTGTGGTTTTAAACATATGCATTTTAAGCCACTGTTCATTATGTTGAGTGCCTTCACCTGGAGAAAGGTGGGTTATAAATAAGGTAAACTAATTAAAACAAAACAAAATGTTTGAGCCCACCCATAGAACTCATCTTTTTGCCACCTATGCTGCCCTGGTTCACTCCCCCCTCCCAACTCAGGACTGATCTTCACTTTGAGCCTTTGTACACGACCCCTAAACTCCGCCACAAATGGCTGCCAGCTCCGGAGCTTACAATTGTTTCCCTACCAGCTCCGGAGTTTGCAGAAAATTAAGTGCGACCACGCCCACCTAAGCGCGTCCCAGCGCACTTTTCATGTACCTGCTCTCGGAGGGTGAAAATCCCTGATGCGGAATTAAGGGAATGAGTGCTGGGCTCTCCTCGCTTCTGTTTTGTTTTGTTTTGTTTGCCTCCCGCCCCTTTAAGAGAAGGAATCAGGACGACGACGGGGCTCCGGGCGGCTTCGGAGGTGAGCCTGCAATTTTTTCCTCTCTTTTTTTCTCCCTCCCCTCATGCAGACAGGAGCAAGGAAGTGCGGAGGGGTGGGGATGTAGGAAGAGCAACGAAACCCCAAGATCTCTGGTCCGAATTTAAGTGGCCAGCGGATCGTAGGGGTCGTGTGAAAAGGCCCTTTGTTTGTCCCAGCTGAGATATTTAATAACTATCTGGAGAAAAGATGCAAAATTCTATTTCAGAATGGTGTTATCTGTTTCAAGATGCCTAAATGCTTCTACATTACAAATTGTATAAAATTGTTGTGCGGTGTTCTGTTCACAGATTTGCAGTGGCAGACAGACTACTTCTATCCATATCCTCCCCATGTTTATTCATAAGAAAACCCCACTATGTTCGATGGGACTTTACATAATATTTCATGGTTAATATTAGATCCACCTCTGTCATCAGAAAAAGATTGTGAAAAGAAATGCTATACTTGACCAGATTTGTTCATACTTAAAAGATATCTTGGATTTCATTCAGAGACATCCTTCAGTTCCCTTAGCAGGAACAGAAGAACAGATTTCACCTTCTTTCTTACTCAGTTGGTCCAGTGACATGAAATCCATAAGCATTTTGCGCAGCTTTAAAATCCTGAGATTTATAGTCATTTGTGCAGCTCAGACAGCCTGAAATCTTTCTACTAATTTATATGAACATCAAGGCTTTGTATCTTTTCTGTCTATAACCCTGGAAAGCCTGCATTTATACAGTGTGCTAAAGAGATAATTGAACTAGTAAAATAATGGAGGATTTGGGACATGCAACAATGGGAACTGGGAAGACAGATTGGGAACATAATAGCAGAAAACTTCTGTAATTCCTCCATTCTGAAACAGCAATCCTGCAATAGACATTCAATAGCACAGAAAACTTGATTTAATAGGAGGAAATGGTATTTCATCATTATATTGCTTGAATATAAGAGTGACCATAATGGAAAAATAAAATTATTATTCTGAAAGCCACTGTCTTGCTATTAGGTTTGCACTGAAAAGATAACACAATTAATATGATGTAGGCAGGACTAAATGCAATCTCATGCTAGCATGTCAGCTAGTAAGATCAAGACTTTTCATTTCCCTTCTCTTTCCTTTTCCAGGCTACCACACTTAAAGAATTTCTGCCACAGAGTATTATCCAGTAATCAAAGATGGCTCAAGACTACCTTACAGAAAAGACAAAATGGCTCCTTGCCTCCATTGCTTGGGCAGGACCTGAGTTGAAGGACAACTGAATCTTAGATCTTCCACTCTATATCTGACAGAAGCAAATATGTTTTAAAGGGCACAGAACAGGCCAGGTAATAGTAATTTGCAGGGAGATGTCACCACCATTGTCCCATCACCAGCTGTCTTAGGTAGATAATTTACTTTTTCAAACAGCAGGGCTAGTCTGACAAATAATCTGAGCCCCCTTATAGTGGAATTATAATCAATACCTTTCAAGTTTTCAATACTTTTTGAGAAAAAAAACTGGCAAGTTGCAAGGTTTTCCATAATGATTTGGCAAAATTTGTGCTGCCAGGCAAGGATTTCATTTGTCATAAATTAGGAAAAGAATGTTATTTATATCCCTCAACATAGTGTGAGAATGATTAATGCGGGTGGGGGAACAAGAAAGAAAGGCGAGTTTTCAGAATGATATGATTACCGTTATGAATCCTAACACAAATCCAAATAAAATATTACAGGCAATTACAAGTATTAATACCTCAGAAAGACTCTGTAGAGCTTTTATTATGTTCTTTAAGTGAAGCTCAGTATATATCAGTGCTATATGGCTCCTATAAGATTAAATAAGATTTTGAAAATTACAATGATTAATAGCTAGATCCTGTTTACATGGAGAACCTTTCCTCTTAAAAAGTGCCTAAGAGGCATACTGGGAGTTTTTTTTAATCAGGAAAGCATTTATTGAGCTAGCTAGCCAAGACATTTTCAAACATGTATACTAGAACAAACACATATCAGTAAAGTCCAAGGCAACACAAAATACAGAATAAATATATAGAAAATACATGCAAAGTGTCATAAAGTTCAGTCTACCTTGTCACTCCTTTGATCCCAAAACGTTCCTCTTATATTTTCAGGATGCTCCTTTGAAATTCCTTTCTTTCTGAATGTCCCTTTTGATCTTCCTTCAGGAAGGAATCCCAAGTATCTCATTGTCTTTAACATACTTTAGCTAAAGGCCCTTTGTCTTTAACATGTCTTTGTTAAAGGTAGATGTGTGCTTCTCAGCCAATGGCTGTTTTTCCTATGATTCATTCTTCTTCTTCAAATGCCATGTTCTCATAGAACATTGGTGATCAGTAGCATGATCTATTTTTAACTGAAGCTATTCTAAATAGAGAAGCTGTGCCCAGTATGAACCATTGGCTTAAATTCTTCAGCCAGAAAGTTCTTCTACGCTCTGGACCATGCTTCCCATCTATTTTTCCTTGAAGGATAACCTACAGAAGATGGTATTTGTTACTATGCATTATGTGACCGAAATATTGCAATTTTCTTCTCTTTACAGTATTGAGAATTTCTAGCTTTCTATTCATACCCTGCAGTATGGCCGTATTAGTGACTCTGGCTGTCCAAGACATCTTTAGAATTCTTCTATACGTGCACATTTCAAATGTTTCCAGCTTCATGCAACAAGGGTGTTTGGACGCTGGCTCATCCAGCCCCCAGACTTCATTGCCCTTCCCCGGGAGGAAGGCAAGACCCACAATCAAAGCCTTGTGAGGTTTATGCAGGGGATGGGGTGCAGGCGCTTTATATTAGCTTTACCTGCCCACATGCCCTCTCACCTCTGGACCAACAACGCAGCAGCACTGATTGCCACACGGGTTAGCCCTAGACCTCGGTCATGTGCGAGGCCTGTATGGCCAGCAGCCTTGGAGGCCAGCAAGCGGGACGGATCTGATCCCTGAGAGGTTCGGACGGGCCCCCTGGGGTGGTGGAACCGCAATTATGGCTCCTTGCCATGGCCTGAGGGACTCTATTTTTAAAAAGCTCATGACCGCTATGAGGGGCGGCAGAGCACACCATGGCTACTGACACAAGAATCTGCTGGTCTGTTCCTGGAAGCCCCAAGGTTCTCTTTGTGGCCTAAGGACTCTCTTTGTAGCTAAAGACTCTAGGACTGTATCAGGATATTGGAACTCCATCACTGCCACCCTTGTCTTTAAACTATCAGGATGATCATGCTGTGGAGCCAGTGGAAGACCATTAGCACAACATCATTAAATGGGCTTTTTGTGATAAATAAGACAAAAATAGTGAGTGATCATTTATGAGTAACAATATCTTCAAAGAACAACAGCTTTTCAATATAAACCTATACATCTCTACTGGGAAGTTTCATTCAGTTTAACAGGGCATATTTTTCTTTACATATTTTTATAATGGAGAATTGGAAAACACACAAGAAGAATCACTAATTCATAAGTGAAATTATATTCCTAAATTATTTTTACTATAAAATGATATTGATTAATATAAACCTATACATATCAAAGGCAGTGGAAGACAGGAGGGCCTGGCATGCCATGGTCCATGGGGTCATGAAGAGTCAGACACGACTTAACGACTGAACAACAAGACATATCAAAGCTAGACAGTCAAAGTCCTTCCTCTTCAAGCAAGCTTTCGCTGAATGATGGACTACCATTTTGCATGTCCAAACTTCAGCCCTCCAGATGTTTTGGACCACAACTCCCACAGTCCTTTGCCATTGGAAATACAAGCCTGGAATTCTGGGAGTTGTGGTGCAAAACATCAGGCAGGGCGAAGTTTGGACATGCAATTATGTGCCTTTTATATAAATCTACCATACATGATCACATAGATTTTGTGTTTATAACCACGTATAACCTTGTGTGATTGTATTGACATTATGTTTTCAATGTTAGTTTCCATCCCTCATAACTTTTACATGGATTTTTACTCTCTCTTTAACTGTTCGTGTTCCCTTGTAGCTTTAATGTTGTCTTTTAATGCTGTAAGGCAGGCATGTTCAAACTTCGGCCCTCCTGATGTTTTGGACCACAACTCCCAGAATTCTAAGCTTAGATTGTCAATGCAAAAGGACTGTCAGGGTTGTGGTTCAAAACATCTGGAGGGCCGAGGTTTGGACATGCCTGCTGTAAGAGGTTTGGACATGCCTGCTTCAATTCCCTGTTCTCAAACTTGAATATGTCTTAATTTTCCTGGAGTGTATATTGTCCCTCATTACTATAAGAACCTTTTCCAAGGAGAAATGCAGGGTAAAAAATACTCTAGGTAGATAGATAGATAGATATCTGCAGGAAAATAATGTTTTTGTGAGTGAGGAACGAGCACCATTTTATGACTATGATTCTTAGTGTACTAGAAGGTTGCTCTTTCCTTCAACCTTGGATGGCAAGAAGCATAATAGGGTTGGAGGCCCATGTATACACATATATAGACACATGCACATACACATAACTCTAGAATTACAGGAGTGGCTGAGAGGCCTTAAATTGATCCCATCCCAGGAATCCTACTCAAGATTATCCAGGGGTGAAAGCCATTGCTTTGGTGCCACTAAGGGACGGAGTCTCCTTTTCACCTAGCATCCCTGCAACATAAGCAGCACCAACACGGAAACAGTCATCGTGGCCACTTCTGAACTGCTGAGAGAAGGAGGAGGTTGAGAACAACCTTTGCTTAAGAGTTGGTGCAAATTAGAGTGGTTGAAACAGCTGCCTAGACCAAAGGCCTTACTGATTACGAAACTGCTCAACCTGAAAAATCGACCAATTTTAGCTGCATTTCTTTGAACAAGGCACAACCATAGCATTTGTTAATTGGCACTGTATATTAAAATCATTCAAGTTCCCCCCAGGATAGCCATTGTGTGAATAAAACTGTTAAATGTGTTTCAGATTTGTACTTAAACCTTTTCAACCTGCCAATTGCATTTATTGAAATGAAAGGCTTGGAAAAGAAATTTGAGGCTATTTAAAAAAAAAAAGAGCAGCCTTCTAACCCTGTTTTGTCTTTTGATCAAGCACCTGAAGTTCCTTTAAGGTTGCTTTGTCCTGAAGGTTTTATAATTTAGAGCTAAAGTGCTGCATGAGCAATCTCTCAGGCTCAGCAAGCAGAGCACATGTATTGTTAGCTACAGTGAATGTGCAATTACCTGAGAGTTAAAATCTCACTAGTTTTCCAAGTAAACCTTGGAGATGAAAGATATTTATATACTGCATGCAGAGAAGAGAAATTTAAACAGGTGTGAATTCCAAGAATAAAGGGCATAACCAAAGATTGTTCCTTGCCATAAACTCACTCAGCAGCCTTACCAGCTAACAAGGATATATTGATTTACCACTGACCTACTCAGACCTTTATTTATAACTACTGTATAAATAAAGAAATGGAGAATCTTTTTTAAAAGCACAAGAAGGCTGCATTTCCCTGGGGGTGTCATCTGAATTTTCAGTGACCCAACCTCATTACAATCATGGGGATGAGGTAGGAGTTCATGTCTAGAAACAAGAATTTTATTTATTTATTTATTTATTTATTTATTTATTTTTACCACGTATTTTCCTTGGGAAAAGACCCAAGGCAGCTTACACTAATGAGGGACAACATGCAGTCCAGTACAATTAAGACGTATTCAAGTTTGAGAACAGGGATTTGAGGGACATCTTACAGCATTAAAGGACAATATTAAAGCTACAAGAGAATGCAAACAGTTAAAGAGAGAGTAAAAAATCCATGTAATCATGCACGGTAGACCATCCAAAAGTTATGGGGGATAAAGACTAACATTGAAAACATAGTGTCAATGCAATTACACAAAGGAGACATAACCACAAAGTTATAAGTGGGTATAAACACTTTCAACTAATTGCCCTATTTACAAGAAGTGGTCAAAAGAACTGACCCAGATTCAATCAATTCTATATTAAATGTAAACATCAACTACTCATAAAAAAAAGGTGATTTGTCCACAAAATTCTTCACAATCAATGTGAATGTAATCATTTCATCAACAACTAGAAAATAACATTAAATGAAGCACTTTCATAGTCTATCTAGTGTCATGATGATCAATGAGCATTTCAGCAGCAGCTCAATTGAAAATAAGCAACTAGCCTTTAATGAGCTGTACATGTATAATTATGAAGGAGTCTGAATGCTGACTGGAGGTGTGTAGGTCCTTATTTATTGCGAGACAAAGAAGAGCATCCAAAGCAGATTGCATTCTATTCAAAAAGCAACCTAACATTTACAGATACATTTTGTGTGTTGTGTAGTTACAGCTGTGACTGACTCTTCGTGACCCCATGTCCATGGAGTTTTCTTGGCAGGAATACTGGAGTGGTTTGCCAGTTCCTACTACAGGCACTTACAGCACCTGGTATTTCCTGGTGGTCTCCCATCCAAATACTAACCAGGGCCGACCCTGCTTAGCTTCCGAAATCAGGTGAGATTGGATGTGCTTAGGGCATCTAGGCAGCTACAGATACATTTTAGATACATTCATATTTTGAATTAAGTGATACGAACATTGGTGGCCTTTCTAGCCAGGATGAACAATGAACTGCCTTATTTACTGTGGTCCACAGTGCTGAGCACTAAGCGGTCTCTGTTTTTTAAAGAGTACTTTATTGTATGCAATAAACCTGGCCTTTTGATTTCAAGTTACTTTGGGAATACACAGGACTTTCCTTCTCTTCAATAAAATTTTTAGTCTTTAAAGTGTCAAGTTTTTTTGTTCTCTTTGCTACAATAAACTAACATGGAACTTGTTCAAAGAATTTTAACATTTGCCGTTTTTCTCTCCTACCAGATTTAGTCCTGAAGTATCCATGATCGGATCTTTAGTCTACCAAATGGCTTCCATGTTTTTTGGGTATTTATGGCTCTGGGTTTCAATGTGTTGCTCATCAACTTTAAACCTCCAGTTCCATCTACTTACCAAAGAGTGCCCAGACAACACAGTCAGAATATTGTCATACTTCATCTGCTTACAAGCAGATAGCACTCTGCACTAATGGCAATGATATCAGGGTGAATCGGTTAGAGTAAATATCTGTGGTAGAGTCGAGTCATAGATTCAAATGAAGCCTAAATTGAAAAGAATTTATTCTGTGGTAGAGTCAAGTCATAGATTCAAGTGAAGCCTAAATTGAAAAGAATTTGAATTCAGGTGAATGTTGAATCCAGATCTGAATGCCTCAAGAGATTCATTGGAAATTTGTGTTCACATGACATCCTGATACAGAGTCAATGTAAATATTATGGACAACTGGTCTCCAAAAATGATAAATTAACTCCCTGATTTCTCTATATAAGGAAAACACCAATGAGGGGGGAAGGAAAGAGAGAGGGGAGAGAGTTTTGTGGTTAGCAGTTCCAGAATCTAATACGTAACCAAAGCCAATGCTTTGAATGATTAAGATTAAAATAAGATATTGGAATACTGATACAGCAGGCACTGTTCTTTGCTATTTTCCTTCCCAAGAATTTAAATCTTTGAGTGGAGTTTCTGTGAACACTGGGCATTTTTGCTTGACAAATACTGGATGTTTGATTCCTTTTGCCATCATATGCTCCATGTCCATTATCCATCCCTGTCCTTATTGAACCTTCTCTCACTTTGGGACCAGTTCAGCCAAAAACTGATCAAGTCTGTCAATGTTCCCCATTCACTGTTAGGTCTATAAGCCCTCTACTTATCCTTATCAAATTTTGCAGGATCCTTGCCTGAAGGTTCTGCTATGACATGTTGCATTTTATCGAAATTGTACTCTCATAGAACAAACATAAGCAGGTAATCTCTGACCTACATGCAAATATTTGAACATACCCCTTCCACTAAACCCTGTCCCTACCCTTCAGGCCAAGTGGTCAGGTTTCTTAACTAGGGCCATGTTGATGTTGAATGTTACTTTCTTAATAACTAACCATAAAAACAGACAGGGTGGGACACTCCTTTTAACAAACCCAAATTGTAAAGGTGGCTCCTGAATAAAATGCATATCACTATATTTCCAAAACCTGGCTGGTTTAAGAACTTCACAAGGAACAATCTTGCATCTTTTCCCCAATTCTGCTCAGAATTAAGAATATGATAGGGCAATACTTTAAGAAAAGCCCTCAGAAATTTAAAAGCCCACAAATGGAAGCACCTTTTCTGTAGGTCGTTTTTAAAGAGAAAGGTGAGGTACAACATTATAAATAAATAAACATATGCCTTTCAAACAATGTAATGTTAATGTTAATGTTACAACAGGGCAGGATTCCGGCATGCTTAAAGGAAGCAATAGTAAAACCAGAGACCTTTGGGTAGTGGGTGGCATATAAGTTGTAAAAATAAATAAATAAATAAATAAATAAATAAATAAATAAATAAATAAATAAATAAATAAATAAATAAATAAATAAACCCACTGTTTAAAAAGCCCTCCTTAGACCCAATGATACTGAACAATTACCCACTGGTATAGAATATCCCCTTCTTAGGGAAAGTCCTAGAGCGGGTTGTGGCCTCACCACTCCAGAGGTTTCTGGATGAGATAAACTACTTGGATCCATTTCAGTCTGGCTTCAGGCCTGGCTATGGAACGGAGACAGCACTGGTTGCATTGGTATATGCCTTATGCAAGGATATGGATAGGGGATTTGTGTCTCTTTTGTTTTACTAGACCTCTCAGCTGCTTTTGACACTATAGACCATGGCATCCTGGCTCGTCTTTCTGAAATGGGAATTGGGGGGACTGCATTAAAGTGTCTCCTATCCTTTCTGCAGGAAAGAACATAGAAAGTGGTATTAGGTGATTCATGTTTGACACCATGGCCACTCTGACCCGTGGAGTTCCCCAGGGTTCTGTTCTGTCTCCTTTGTTTTTTTAACATCTATATGAAACTACTGGGGGAGATTACCAGAACCTTTGGGGTCAGGTGCCACCAGCATGCCGATGGTAACCAGCTCTACCTCTCGTCACCCCTGGACTCTAAGGGAGCTACTATCTCAACTTTACATGAGTGTCTAGCTGCAGTACTGAACTGAATGAGGATGAACAAAATGAGACTAAACCAAGACAACACAGAGGTGTTCCTGGTCAGTCGAAAGGGAGAACAAGGGATAGGGATGCAACCTGTACTGGATGGAGTCACCCTCCAAATGAAAAATAGGTACGCAGCCTGGGGGTGCTCTTGGATTCATCCTTGAGCTTGGATGCCCAGGTCATGACTGTGGCCAGGAACACATTTGCACAATTAAAATTAGTACACCAGTTAGGCCCGTTTCTTGAGAAACCAGCTCTGGCCATGGTGACATACCCTAGTGACACCCCAGCTAGACTACTGTTGGGCTACCAATGAAAAGTCTTAGGAAACTTCAATGGGTCCAAAATGCAACAGCCAGATTGCTGACAGGGGTGGGGTACAGAGATCACATTACACCCCTATTAAAGCAGCTCCACTGGCTGCCAATCAGCTATCAGGCACAATTCAAGTTGCTGACCTTGACCTACAAAGCACTGTACGGCCTGGGTCCTAGCTACCTCAAGGATCAAATCTCATTTGTATGTTGGTATACATTTGTATACCATTTGTGTGATCTAATTTGTATATTTGTTGGTATGAACCAACTTGGGTGTTAAGGTAATCAGGAGAGGCCCTTCTCTCCATCCCACCACCCTCACAGGGACATCTTGTGGGAACCCATGAAAGCGCTTCTTGGCTGCTGCGCCCAAACTATGGAACTCCCACTAGAGGCTAGGACTGCCTCATCTCTGTTGTCTTTCCAGAAACAGACAAAGACCTTTCCCTGAATGATGGACTACCTATTATGTGTCTTTTATATGAATCTATAGGATCACATAGACTTTTGTTTTTACTTATAATCTTATGTGATTGCACTGACACTATGTTTTCAATGATAGTTTCCATCACTCATAACTTTACATGGAACTTTACTCTTCTTTTAACTGCTCGTGTTCTCCTGTAACTTTAATGTAAAGTTGTCTATTAATGCTGTAAGATGTGTCTCAATTCCCTGTTCTCAATACCTGAACATGTCTTAATTGTACTGGACTGTATATTACCTCTCATTGCTCTAAGCCACCTTGGGTCCTTTTCCAAGGAGAAAGGTGGGGTAAAAATACTCTTAAATAAATAAATAAATAAATAAATAAATAAATAAATAAATAAATAAATAAATAAATAATGTCCTTGACATGTATATATTTGTTACTGTGGTTCTGATACCTTTGAAATCATCACATTTTAAAATAGTATTTGGCTAGATTTCTAGTTGTGCCTCATGAAATTTAAATAAGTTTCGAACATCCAAAAAGGCCCAGTTCAGTTATAGATACCTGACAGTGATAGAAATATTCCTCCCACACATACCATTTAAGCAGAGAAATTATACATCGGAACAAGGAGTTTAATTAATACCTTTACCCCTACCAAACTGTGAACTTTTTAAAGGTCAAATGTTTCAGATGTATAACTCTGAAGCCATTATATGTTCAACTACATTATGGTGCAATGATAAATTACATGTTATGGGAAATACAAGTAGCTTTTCTCAGTAATTCCTAGCATCATATATGCAAGGTAGCAAATACGGTTAAATTAGTCTTGAAAACATTACAAGGTCAAGTAGAAGTATACTAGGAAAAATGTTTATGTAGAACAAAATTCAATTAAACAATTCCTTTGACAATAGAAGCAATATCAACAGGAAAGTCCGTATCTATATCATGTTTTAAGTGAAAAGGTTTAGATGATGATGATGATGATGATGATGATGATGATGATGATGACAACAACAACAACAACAACAACAACAACAACAACAACAACAACAACAACAACAACAACACAGCAAACAAGATCAACACTGGATTTTGTATTACAAATCACTAGTTGAACGCTTCCCAAGCGTTTAGGAGGACTATGTGATGTATCGGCAAATTATGTGACCAGATCCCAATAAGGTGGCCTTCTGCAGCTGACTGATGGTGACTTTGTTAACTCCAATTTCTTCTAAATACTTGCTTAGCTCTTTAAGTACCTCACCCAGTGTGCCGATTACCACTGGGACCACCTGTACCAGTTTATGCCTGAGTCTCTGAAGTTCAATTTTCAGATCCTAATATAACATAATTTTTTCAAGTTGTTTCTTGTTGACTCTACTATCACCTGGTATAGAAATATCAATGATTCACACTTTTTTCTTCTCCACAATCATAATATTCAGGGTACTTTTCCTCCAAAACCCTGTCTGTCTGTACTGGGAAATCCCAAAGTAATTTTGGATGCTTATATTCAATCACTTTTACAGGCTTATGATTCCACCAGTTCTTTGCTATGGGCAGATGACAGTTATGACACAAATTCCAGTGGACCATTTGAGCAACTACATTATGACGCTGTTTGTAATCAGTCTGAGCAATTTTCTTGCAACAACTCAATATATGCTCGATAGTTTCATCTGCCTCTTTACAGAGTCTACATGTGAGGTACTCAGCTGATTTTTCTATTCTAGCATTAACTGTGTTTGTTCTAATAGCTTGTTCTTGAGCTGCAAAAATCAGGGCTTGTGTCTCATTTTTCTGTATTCCATTGGTGAACCATAACCAGTTATTTTCCTCATCTACTTTTCCTTTGATTTTATCAAGGAGCTGACCATGCAGTGCTTTATTATGCCAGCTATCAGCTCTTATTTGCATCGTTGTTTTCCTGTATCGATCCTTTGTTTGCTTTACTTTAAATACCTCCTTGTTCTTATCCTCCAATAATGCTGCCTATGTAATAATTTTTACATAATCTGCCAACGCATGCTTCTCTTCTTCAACTGTCTGCTTCACTTGCAAAAGACCTCTGCCACCTAATTTTCTAGGTAAATACAGCCTGTCAACATCACTGTGTGGATTTATTTATTTTCTTTTTATTTATTATTTATTTTTATTTTTTATTATATATTTATATCCCGCTTATCTTCTAAACATTACATTGATGTAATGCATAGTGAATGGTCATAAGTTTTCTTCGTTTCCTATCCAGACTATCTAGCTCCATCTGAGTCCAGTTCATAATGCCAGTGGTATACCTGATGACCAGTATGGCTCAGCTATTAATCGACTTGGTGGTGTTACCACCATTAAGAACATAAGAACATAAGAAGAGCCATGCTGGATCAGGCCAAAGGCCCATCTAGTCCAGCTTCCTGTATCTCACAGTGGCCCCACCAGATGTGTTTGGGAGCGCATGAGACTAGATATCTATCTCCTGATACCACTCTCCTGCATCTGGCCCTTGAAGTACCCTGGTTTAAACCCTGGAGGTTACACATCTCCATCATGGTTTGTAACCTGTGATGGACTTTTCCTCCAGGAATCTGTCCAATCCCCTTTTGAAGGCATCCAAGTCAGATGCCATCACCACATTGTGTGGCAGGGAGTTCCAGACTTACAACGCGCTGGGTGAAAAAAATATTTTCTTTTGTCAGTTCTTACTCTCCCAGCCCTCAATTTGAGTGTATGTCCCCTAGTTCTGGTATTTTGGGAGAGGGAGAAGAGCTTCCCTCTATCCACTTTACTCATACCCTGCATTATTTTGTATGTCTCAATCATATCCCCCCTCAATCGCCTTTTTTCCAGACTAAAGAGGCCCAAATGTTTTAGCCTTTCTTCATAAGGGAGGTGCCCCAGCCCAGTAATCATTTTAGTCGCTCTCTTCTGCACCTTTTCCAGTTCCACTATGTCTTTCTTGAGATCCGGTGACCAGAAATGTACACAATACTCCAGGTGGGGCCTTACTATTGTTTTGTATAATGACATTATAATGTTGGCTGTTTTATTTTCAATCCCCTTTTTGATGATCCCTAGCATGGAATTGGCCTTCTTCACTGCTGCCACACATTGGGGAGACACCTTCATGGAGCTGTCCACCAACACACCAAGATCTCTTTCCTGATCCGTCACAGATAACTCAGAGCCCATGAGCTGATAGATAAAGTTTTGATTTTTTTGCCCCAATATGCATTACTTTACATTTGGTTACATTAAAATGCATTTGCCATTTCTCAGCCCATTCCCCCAGTTTGGAGAGATCCTTCTGGAGCTCTTCACAATCTTCTCTGGTATTTACCACACGGAAAAGTTTTGTGTCATCGGCAAACTTGGCCTCCTCACTGTTTATCCCTGTCTCTAGGTCATTTATGAACAGATAGAAAAGCACCGGTCCCAGGACAGAGCCCTGGGGCACACCGCTTTTCACTTCTCTCCATTGTGAAAATTTCCCATTGACACCTACTCTTTGTTTCCGGGATCTCAACCAGTTCTCAATCCATAAGAGGACCTGCCCTCTTATCCCCTGACTGTGCAATTTTCTCAGCAGCCTTTGGGGAGGGACTGTGTCAAAAGCCTTTTGAAAATCCAGATAGACTATATCAACCGGTTCACCCAAATCCACGTGCCTGTTGACCTTTTCAAAAATTCTAAGAGGTTTGTCAGACAAGATTTACCCTTACAGAAGCCATGCTGATTTTCTCTCAGCAAGGTTTGTTCTTTTATGTGTTTTAAGATTTTCTCTTGGATGAGGCTTTCCACTATCTTCCCTGGGACAGATGTAAGGCTAACCTGCCTGTAGTTTCCTGGGTCCCCCCTCCTTCCTTTTTTAAAAATTGGTGTGACATCTGCTATCCTCCAGTCCTCCGGCACTGTGGCCGTTTTAAGAGACAAGTTGCATATAACCGTTAAGAGATCTGCAATTTCATTTCTCAGTTCCCTAATAACCCTTGGGTGGATGCCATCTGGGCCAGGTGACTTGTTAATCCTCAATTTATCAATTAGTCCTAAAACCTCCTCTCTTTTTACCTGTATTTGATTTAATTCTTTAGTCAAGAGGGGCGGCTCAGGCAGCGGAATCCGCTCAAGGTCCTCTGTCGTGAAGACAGACGCAAAGAAGTCATTCAGCTTACGTTTTAGTACTTTTCTAACCCTTTGGATATATTCTTTGCTGACCACATTTTTCACTTGCCCATGCTTGATATTTTCTAAATTGCAGTATGCCCAGATATTTATAGGCTTCAAACTGATGATACTTAATGGCTTGTCCATTTGGCATTTCAATTCCTTCATTCTCAGTGATTTTTCCTTTTCTCAGTGCCACTGTGGCACATTTGTTTAGTGCAAACTTAATAGTAACACCAGCACTGAAAATATACAAATGGAAAAATGGACTAAAGAATGGATAACTAAAGTAGGAGAATGTAGAAAATTGACCAGATTTGAAGAAATTATAGATAGAAGAAATGAGATAGAGAATAAAGAACAGAGGAAAGGAATTATAAGTGATATATCTAAAATATTAATTCAGGAATAGTATGAGAGATTTGGTAAGAAGATATTAATAAGAATGGGGAAAATGTGGAATAAAAGAATAGTGAAAAATATGTCAGTGAGAGTTAAAGAAAACTGTTATAATGTATATTGGAGATGGTATATAACACCTGTGAAGTTAAATATAATACAGAAATATATCCAATTTGTTGGAGATGTAAAAAAGAAAAAGGGACATAAGAACATAAGAACATAAGAAGAGCCATGCTGGATCAGGCCAAAGGCCCATCTAGTCCAGCTTCGTGTATCTCACAGTGGCCCCACCAGATGCGTTTGGAAGCGCATGAGACTAGATATCTGTCTCCTGATACCACTCCCCTGCATCTGGCCCTTGAAGTACCCTGGTTTTAAGCCTGGAGATTACACATCTCCAGCATGGTTTGTAACCTGTGATGGACTTTTCCTCCAGGAATCTGTCCAATCCCCTTTTGAAGGAATCCAGGCCAGATGCCATCACCACATCCTGTGGCAGGGAGTTCCATAGACTAACAACGCGCTGGGTGAAAAAATATTTTCTTTTGTCTGTTCTTACTATCCCAGCCCTCAATTTGAGTGTATGTCCCCTAGTTCTGGTATTTTGTGAGAGGGAGAAGAGCTTCCCTCTATCCACTTTACTCATGCCCTGCATTATTTTGTATGTCTCAATCATATCCCCCCTCAGGCGCCTTTTTTCCAGACTAAAGAGGCCCAAATGTTTTAGCCTTTCCTCATAAGGGAGGTGCCCCAGCCCAATAATCATTTTAGTCACTCTCTTCTGCACCTTTTCCAGTTCTACTGTCTTTCTTGAGATGCGGTGACCAGAATTGTACACAATACGCCCGGTGCGGCCTTACTATTGTTTTGTATAATGGCATTATAATGTTGGCTGTTTTATTTTCAATCACCTTTTTGATAATCCCTAGCATGGAATTGGCCTTCTTCACCGCTGCAATACTTTGGGTAGACACCTTCATGGAGCTGTCCACCAACACACCAAGATCTCTTTCCTGATCTGTCATGGATAACTCAGAGCCCATGAGCTGATAGATAAAGTTTTGATTTTTTGCCCCAATATGCATTACTTTACATTTGGCTACATTAAAAAGCATTTGCCATTTCATAGCCCATTCCCCCAGTTTGGAGAGATCCTTCTGAAGCTCTTCACAATCTTCTCTGGTTTTTACCACACGGAAAAGTTTTGTGTCATCTGCAAACTTGGCCACCTCACTGCTTCTCCCTGTCTCCAGGTCATTTATGAACAGATTGAAAAGCACCGGTCCCAGGACAGAGCCCTGGGGCACAACGCTTTTCACCTCTCTCCATTGTGAAAATTTCCCATTGACACCTACTCTTTGTTTCCTGGATCTCAACCAGTTCTCAGTCCATAAGAGGACCTGCCCTCTTATCCCCTGACTGTGCAATTTTCTCAGCAGCCTTTGGTGAGGGACTGTGTCAAAAGCCTTTTGAAAATCCAGATAGACTATATCCACCGGTTCACCCAAATCTACATGCCTGTTGACCTTTTCAAAAAATTCTAAAAGATTTGTCAGACAAAACTTACCCTTGAAGAAGCCATGCTGATTTTCTCTCAGCAAGGTTTGTTCTTCTATGTGTTTTAAGATTTTCTCTTGAATGAGGCTTTCCACCATCTTCCCTGGGACAGATGTAAGGATAACTGGCCTGTAGTTTCCTGGGTCCCCCCTCTTTCCTTTTTTAAAAATCGGTGTGACATCTGCCATCCTCCAGTCCCCCAGCACTGTGGCCATTTTAAGAGACAAGTTGCATATTACCGCTAAGAGATCTGCAATTTCATTTCTCAGTTCCCTAATAACCCTTGGATGGGTGCCATCTGGGCCCAGTGACTTGTTAATCTTCAATTTATCAATTAGTCCTAAAACATCCTCTCTTTTAACCTGTATTTGATTTAATTCAGGCAGCGGAATCTGCTCAAGGTCTTCTGTCGTGAAGACAGATGCAAAGAACTCATTTAATTTCTCTGCTATTTCCAAGTCCTCCTTAATCTCCGCTTTTCCTCCCTCACCACCCAGAGGGCCAACTGGTTCTCTGACAGGTTTTCTACTTTTAACATATTTAAAGAAGCTTTTATTATTACCCTTTATATTGCTAGCCATGTGTTCCTCAAAATCTTTCTTTGCCTCTCTTATCATCTTCTTACATTTATTTTGCCAGAGTTTGTGTTCCTTTTTATTTTCCTCATTTGGGGAGGATTTCCATTTACAGAAAGACCTCTCCTTGCGCTTTAGAGCCTCTCTAATTCCACTTGTTATCCATGCCGGTGCCCTCTTGGACTTAAATGAGCTCTTCTTTCTTTGTGGTATGCACTTGTGCTGGGCCTCTGTTACTGTTGTTTTAAACAGGTTCCATGCACTCTGAAGAGATTGGATTCTTTTAACCTTCCCTTCCAATTTCTTTCTAACTAGTTTCCTCATCTGAGGGAAGTTTGCCCTTCGAAAATCAAGGGTTTTTATGTCTGATTTGGTTGACACTCTTCCTCCGACATGCATGGCAAATGTAATTGCAGCATGGTCACTGTTCCCCAGAGGCTCAGTGACATTCACATCCCTGACGAGGTCCTGAGTATCACACAATATTAGATCCAGAGTTGCCTGTTCTCGGGTGGGCTCCATGACAAGTTGCTCTAAGGCACAGTCATTCAGCAAGTCGAGAAACCCAGTTTCTCTTTCTTGCCCAGAGCTCGCGTTGGCCCAGTCAATGTGGGGATAATTGAAGTCCCCCATGATTACTATCCTATCCTTCTGAGACACCTCCATGATTTGTCTCCTCATTTCAAGGTCCCCCTCAAGTTTTTGATCTGGTGGGCGATAGCATACCCCAACTATCACATCACTCCTTGGACCTGGTAGTTTAACCCACAGTGATTCTATGGTGGAGTCAGACCTTCTGTCCATCTCCATTCTGCTGGATTTTACCCCTTCTTTAACATAGATGGCCACTCCCCCTCTAACCCGCCCCTCTCTATCCCTTCTATAGAGTTTATAGCCTGGGATTGCTGTATCCCACTGGTTATCTACATTCCACCAGGTTTCTGTTATGGCTATTATATCAATGTTATCCCTAGCTGCCAAATGTTCAAGTTCTCCCATTTTTGGTCAGAGGCTTTGAGCATTGGCATAGAAGCACCTGTACAGTGGGTTCTGCAACAGCTGCTGCTTTGTTCTCCCCCCCAGCTATTATTTTCAGTAGACAAACTATCACATTCCATTATTCTCCCAGTACTAATACCTGCTATGTCATCTCTATGTGATTCTCTACCCTTTCCAATCTCATTCCCTGTGGATGAGGTGTTCTGAACCGGATGTCACTCAGCTCCTGTCGGCTTTCCCCCAGTTATCAGTTTAAAAGCTGCTCTGCAGCCTTTTTGAGGTTGAGTGCCAGCAATCTGGTCCCATCATGATTCAAGTGCAACCCTTCCCTCCTGAACAGGTTTGGCTTGTCCCAAAATGTTCTCCAGTTCCTAACAAATCTAAAGCCCTCCTCTCGACACCATCGCCTCATCCATGCATTGAGGCTTCTGAGCTCTGCCTGCCTGGCGGGTCCTGCACGAGGAACAGGTAGCACTTCTGAAAATGCTACCTTGGAAGTCCTGGACTTCAATCTTCCTAACAACCTGAACTTGG
This sequence comes from Phrynocephalus forsythii, assembly GCA_029282475.1. NCBI lineage: Eukaryota > Metazoa > Chordata > Lepidosauria > Squamata > Agamidae > Phrynocephalus > Phrynocephalus forsythii. The sequence goes on along the minus strand of JAPFRF010000011.1, from coordinate 129,820,588 downwards.
GTTCCAAGACTGACTGCTTGGCCTTCCTGACATCATTGGTACCAACATGTACCATGACCACTGGCTCCTTCCCGGTTCTCTCTAACAAGCTATCTAGATTTCTCGTCATGTCTGCAACCTTTGCACCTGGCAGGTAAGTCACCATACGGTTATCATGCTCATCACAAATCCATCCCTCTGTATTTCTAATTATAGAATCCCCTAGCAGAAGGAGCTTCTCTCCTGCAGCCTGTTCTTCTACATGTGCCTGATCCTGTATCTCATCAATTGTGATGAGGGAGAGATCCTCAGGTGGAACCAGTTGTTCCTCGGTGTGTGCCTCATGAGGTGTGATGAGGGAAAGAGCCTCAAATTGATTGTGCAATATGAGACTCTCTGAGCGATCCGTTGGCCTTCTACTCCTTTGAGTCACATTCCTCCACACATCTACCTCCTGGGTTGGGGAAGTGATTTCATCCTCAGAAGTGTGCCATGTCTGTTCTTGGACCTGGATAGTCTGTTCCGCTCTGTCCAAGAACCACTCAAGCTCCTTAATATGTTGCTGGTTCGATATGTGGGCCTCTAGCTCCTGGACCTTCTCTTCTAATAGTGCAACCAGCTTGCACTTGCAGCAAGTGTAGTTCTCTGTGCGTTTTGTCAAGATGACAAACATGGCACAAATGTTACAGGTAACTACAGCTGCTCCCTCAGACTCCATTTTAATGAGTGCAGTATTCTGGGCCTTGAAGATTTTACAGTGTTACTAGCTACTAACCTAGAAATAATAATCTAGTACCAATGTTCCTCCTTTTATGTCAAAAATAAAATCTGAGGCTCAAATGCTTCTTCAGGGGGAAAACACTTAGTGTAATTCCACCCCCAAGCTCAAGGAAGGCTTAGTCTGGCACCACCCCTGCTTCCTAGCAACTTCCTTTGTTTGGCTGATTAATGGCTCTTTGTATTTAAATGAGCAGTTAAAGTTAGCAGAGGCAGAGGTAAAACAGAGGTCAAACAGCCCTAGCTGACCTGCTCCAACCCAGAAACTTACCAGTGCTGTCTTCTTTCTCTTTTTCTCTCTCAGCAGTAGTTCTGCTTGGATTCACACACCAGGCTCAAATGCTGAGGCTCATATGTGGTGGGCATGTGAGAAAAGGAAATTTGAATGGAATTTGGTTGTTAATGAAATGCAAGAAATATTAGGGGAAAAGATTCCAATGTCCCCCAACTGGTATTGTTAAACATGGTTGCAGATACACAACCGAAGAAAGAGGAGGGGGAATTGGTAATTATAATGGTTACGACTGCAAGGCTGATTTTTGCCAAATATTGGAAATTTAATAAACAATTAGTAATGGAAGAATGGTATAGGGAGTTATGGAATCTAACTATTAACAATAAACTGACTTGTGAAATAAAAATTAGAAAAGGCTTGAGCAAGTCTAATGACTTTAATGGAATATGGGATAAACTGTTGGTATATGTATTTCAAAATGGTAAAGGGTACACATCCAGAAAAGACTCAATATATTTCTGGAGGGAAATGGGCTGGTCAATATCATGAAAGTTGTATTTTTGTTTAAGTCCCAAGGGGGTGGTTTGCACAGAGTTTGTGTCTGTTATATTTGTTATATTTTTGTTACATTGATGTGTGTTATTTTCTCTTCTTAATGATATTTTGTTGTTTTATCTGATTTTATATAAAATTAATAAAAATGTAAAAAAAAAGAAAATATGGGCTGTGTTGGTCAGTGAGTGTATTTCAGTTTCTGATTTTCCATACAACTTTAAGTCATCCATATACAATAGATGAGTTTTCCCTGAATTTTTAGCAGTTTGGTACCCTAAATTTGTCTTCTGCAAAATTATTGAGAGAGGAATCAGGGCAATAGTAAATAGCAGAGGTGACAAAGAGACACCTTGAAAAATTCCTCGTTTAATGCTAACCAATCCGTAGCTTTCCTCCCTGACAAACAATTCTGTTTTCCAGTTCTTCATCTGACCATGCAGTGCTTTACTATGTCAGTTCTCCATTCTATTTATTTGTTTATTTACAGGAAACAGTTTTGTAAGGCAACCAAATGGCTACAAAGTAAAGCTTCTTTTATTCATCTATACAGCTATATGATAAAACTGTAAGCCATCTGCAAAAACAGAACAATTCAATTTACATGGAATGAAGAGCTGTTACCTTTTGCCTTTAAGAACCCCCAGCCCCATAAATGGATTCAAAACATGAGGAGTGGACGAGTTGGAAATAGTGTGAACTTCAGGAGGATCAGTGAACCACTAGTGAATGACTAGCTCCCATTGTGTTGTGTTGTGTCCCAACCAATCTCTGAAATTTGTTTCCTTGTGCTTTGTTTCCTTTTTTTGTGCTTTCAAACTTATTTTGCCTTGAATGATCAGCTATAACAATCTATATATTTAATATAGGACCAAAATATTATAGATTCAGTATAATTTATAGATTTTAAAAGCCCATGGTTTTCCCCCATCTGGTTTTTAAACTTTTTCCCCTCCCGAAAGCCCCACACGCCAGCTGATCAGCACTGGGTGGAAAAAAAATTCCCCTGCCCCAGTGCCGATCAGTTGCCATGAGGGGCTGGGCGGGAGTCCTAGGGCTTTTTTACCTTCCCCCAAGCCCCCTGCGACAGCTGATAGGTGCTGGGGAGGGGAAAAAACGTTCCCCGCACCCCAGTGCCGATCAGCTGGTACGCTGGGCTTTGGGGAGGGAAAAATAATTGCACCAGCACTACACAGAAAAAAGGGACACAAGCACCACACACACACACACACACATACACACACGCTCAAAAAAACAAAAAACTAAATGATTTTTTAAAAAAAATTGTTTAAAATGAAACAAAACGGAAGGGAACGGAATGAAACAAAAAGGAAATGAAACGCTATTTTAGCATTTCATGCCCATCTCTCTTTAGTACCTGTTCAATGATGCAATAAATTCTTAGCATTTTACACTGAGTCCACATTGCAAAAGTGTGCATCTTTTTATAGTACCCAACATTAAAATGCACAATTCCACATCAAGGAATAGAACTGAGAATACAATGCACTGTAAAGTTTATATTTTGAAAACCAGTTGTGTATTTCTGTTGCTGACTGTGTCCTTTATCTTAAGGAAGTTGCTCCAGGCAATCTAATTCTGACTTTTACTGAATGTCTATGATCCCACTGTTCATTCAGTGGAATTCCAACATACTCCATGGCTTTCATTTTGTACCTTCGATATTGCTTAGGCTGCTTGCTTTATGCTAATGATAGGCTGTAAGGCTGTATAATCTGAGTAGTAGATATTACTGCTATGCTGATTGTGTCATTTGAATCTTTAATGCTTCAAACAGAAAAGCAATGGAAAAACTATTCTTGCTTTCAAATCCTTTTGCGCACATCAGGGCTGCACAATGCATCAACCGTGGGCAACCGGTAGCCCGTGGGCCATTTGAAGTAGCCCGCCAGTTCTCTACCAACTTCTCAATCCACCGCCAGCAGGAGCATGTTTGGGGGGCAAAAATTTGCCTACCCACCCACCCAGACAAATGTCTGGGCGGATGTGTTCCCTTCCCTGCCAACTCTCTGCCAATAGAATTGAGGATCCAAATGCAGCAACTTGAATAAACCAATAGTCCTGTTCCCTTTGGAACAGGAACAGGAACCAAAAGGAATACAGATCAATACACAACAGATTACACAACCATATCTTGATTAGGACCTTTGTTTACATCATTGGACTTGGTCAAAAGTTTCCTTATAGTCAATAAAGCAACCATACACATCCAATTTCCTGTCACTGCAACTGTCTCCATGAAATGAGTAGAGACCACTGTTTCCAGTTCCAAATAGAGATGGGCACAGATTAAAAATGAATTGCAACATTTGTTGAATCCAACTATTTTTATTCATATGAACGGATACCCCAAAGAATACAATTTGATGGATTTTTAGCAAAAAAATTGGTTCATCAATTCACTGGACTATAAAATGGCTCCCAGGGCACCTAGAGAAACTAAATTTGCAGCAAAACTTCCCCCAACTGTCCTCTACAATTCCACAAGTTTACGGATAGGATTTCTGGCTTCTGAGTTATTTACCCTCAAAGAGCACCCCCAGGAAGTCTGGTACCCCAGACTTGCAGAGAAGCTTCCTCTCTCTTTTCTACAATCCCTCCAAGTTTGGTGAAGATTGGGTTTCTCAAGCCGGTTGCTAAAGGGTACGTTCTGGCAGGTGGGGGTATTTTGAGGGTGTACAACTCAGATATCTGAAACCCAATCTTCAGCTTGGAGGGATTGTAGAAGAGAGTCATGGGAGGTCTCCCTGAAAATTTGGAGCCCATTCTATAGGGTTTTGAAGTTAAAAATACAAATTAATTCATCCTGTCATCAGAGAAAATAGTAAATTTATGGAGGGGGTTATTTGTTGACCTTGATGGATCACAAACCAAAATGAATCACCATTTTTCTGATTTGTCCTCATCTCTAATTCCAAATCCTCCTTTAAATCTGAGCTGCATGCCCCTTCTTCAAATTACTTGTAAGCAAATTTTTAATTGCTTTCATTTCATAATGAAACAAAATGTGTCTATATGATCACCATTTAGTTTGGTTATCATTCATTCCAAAATAAATGGGCACCATTGGTATAAATGATCCAGTGTTCTGTCATTTCTGATGTGAAAAAAGTTTCCTTAGTGGAGAGGACAGGGATGCCTATCTCCATACAAGCACTTCCTTTGTATTGAAGTTAATTTCCATATTAGCACTAAACTACTTGTTTAGACTTTTCTCTTCAGACCAGATTTTCCTTAGTGACAAAGGTTTCAAAATGGAATGGATTGTATTTTTGTAGTTTTTAAATCCATGGTAGCAATCCCTTTACCTCACTGTATTGATATTATGATTATCTAATTCTTTATAAATATTTAAATAATTTGGATTTTTAACCTTTAATTTTGTGTTTTTAATTATGCAAGCCACCTTGCAGGTCAGGTTTGGTTTGGTTTTGTTCTGGAGGGAGGGAGGTTGGGTAACTGTATTTTAATTTTTTTAAAATAGGTTAGATTAGGAGTACTATTACTACTAGTAATAGCCATTGTGGTATTTTAGGGAAACAGCATATTTATTGACAGAGCAGCACTCAAAAAGAAAGAGAAAATAATTAACTTTGAAGGTGCTTTCCAAGATAAAAACATTGGTAACATTTATCACTGTGTCTAGCTTGCCTTTCTGGCAGTAGCTGCAACCGCTATATGGAGGGAAATGGTCCAATAGTATATCTGTGTGCCCATTTTTCTACCAAGAGTGAGTTGTGTGCAGGGGAAATAAACATCTGTGTATCCCTATTTGGGAGTAATCCAGAACTGTTTATAGGACAGTTTTGTGACTACTTCTCAACATGTTTTTTATAAAATAGTGAGTGACTTGCTGTCAGCAAGTATGTCAAAGCTAACAAGCTTGAGAAGAGTAGGAACCCGTGAAAGTTCTCTTCCTCACTATCAAAAAAAGCCTATAGATTTGCCAGTAACTGTCAAAGATTGGCTGCTCCCCTTTACCATGATCTGGGTCTATTCTCATCCTCCACAACAATCTATTATCACAGGACTCTAAAGGAACACAAATTCTCGGTTCTTTGTTTTATTAGTTGGCAAAAAGTAACCCTGATCATATGCTAGGCAAAAGGAAGTCCTTTTGCACTGTTTACAAAATAAGAACACCTTATCTATTTAATTATTTGGAAAGGTGTTGATAAATCTGTCTTCCCAGAGGCTGAGAATCAAAGCTATTCATCCCCAGTGGGGTCCTTTTTGTTTGGGGGATATTTGGAGAATCCTGAGAGTGAGATCATTTAAAAAAAGCGTATCCCCTCTGATGATGAGGTACTGGGAAGTAAATTCTGAATTATGGCAAGCAACCCTAGGGTATTCTTGGTGTTAAGTTCCCAAACGTAGTTTACCAGTCCTTCCTGCTAGTGTAACTCTACATTTGTCTGGGTTAGCTAAGGTTACATAGGTGGCAGACACACAATGCTATAAGCCACACACATTCTGAATTATCTTAGCTGGCTCCTTTCTTAGAAGGCACAGTCAGAATTCAAATTTACAACTCCTGACTCCACAGGCAAACATTGCAGCCCACTGAATTAAACTGGCAATTTGCTTTATCATTTGCATATAGTTGCCTCCAATATCTTTATTCAGTGTGGCTTTTTGTGACTGGACATTGGATTGTAAATACAGGCTTATTTTTTAAGTCTGATTCCTGAAGAATATACAGTATCTCTAAGGAAATCCCACTATAGGTGGGAAAAGCATATTAATCAGAGGAAATAAGTGTTCCCTTTGATCTTTGATAAACAGACATAAGTGGAGTCCAAAATACCTCCCTTTATATTATATGCCACAAGCTAGGTAACACATCTGAAAAAGTATTCTTTCTTGGTCCTGGAACAAATGTATTTCAGTCAACAGTGAAGAAAAACAATCCATTTGGAAGGATGAGATGCCCAGCATCAACCAATATACTGCATCACTGCTGATGCATCCCGCCATGCTACCACCTCTGCTTTTTTCACAGTAATACACATGGCAAGTATTGGTCAACCAAACAAATTGGCTCTGTGACTCTCCAACAGAACATTGCAGGTCTAAGCACTTGGTTCAGTGAGACTCTTTTATATATTTTCTGGGAGAAAATATACTGGTATATTTTTTGGTTGTAGCCAGATAGAGCTTTGGATTATGGCCAAATAGCATCAGACTGAAACTGTATTGCCTGAAGAATAGCTAGAGGTGAACCTAGATCCCTGAAAATGAGTCAGGGAACTGTTTCCCAAACAAACAAATTACATACTGTATAATCTTGCCTCTTAGTTCCACCTCTCATACATCGCTAAAACAATACGCCACTGCAATGTTCCAGAAGGCATGGATTCTTCCTGATAATCACAAATTACATCCTTGTGGTTATAGGAAATTGATCATAGTAGAGAGCTGCTGGATATTGAAAAGGGCAAGGAAATGAATCCTTTTAAAACAGAGCCTTAAGAATTAAGGCATTCATTCACATGGCATCTGTTCTAAATGATTTGCATTAACGTCCATAATGCTTCCAGTCTGCGTTCATGGTGCTACAAAAAGCTAGAACCCGAAAGAGCACCTCTCTATATATAAATCTATCCAATCATTAAATTCAAAGGTCTCTAACCCTTTGAAACCTGCCTTCTGCCACCGCGAGAGAGTTGTGTGATGTGTGAATGTTTGGGCAGCTCCGATGGGTTGAGGGGAGGCATGGCTCCCTCCCAACCTGACGGAGCCACGCAAACATGCACCGATCCCAGGGACGTGTGCATGATCAGGCAGCTCGGGCACGTGCAAGTGGCATGCCACATGAGCATATACGTGCCTCCCTTCCACCCACCCAAGCCGCGCCAGCATGTATCCGATTGGTGCATGTTTGCGCCGCCTGGGCGTGTTGGAAGGGAGGCGCGATGGCCACCTCATCCTTCTTGGTTGCTTCCATGTCTTTTGCAGAGATCGAAGCAACCAAGAAGAAGGATGAAGTGATGATGGGCAGTGAACACTGCTCTCGGCTCTGCACTGACAGGTGACAGGTCGGACCTGTCCAAGTCAGCTGTAGTATGGAGCAGACAGCAGTGCTTGTAAGTTGAATTGCTCATAAGTAGAGCCACTCGTAAGTAGAGGTACTGCTGTATAAAAAAAGAATAGGAGGAAGAGAAGAGAGAGGACATGGAAGGGATAATGGAATTCTGAATTTTTTAAAGTATTTAGCTCCAAATAGGAGTGTGTTTGCTTTCTCCTGATAAGCTAAAAATATACCTGCCCTAATGTGTTCATTCGCATGACAAATTGACTCTGCATTACCAGAAGCATCTCTGAGGCACTGAGAAATATTATCCCCCATGCAGATGAATAACATTCACTGAAGTTTTTTCTTATGACAGCTCCCTTTCATTTTTGGTGGCATGTCCTCAAAGTATAAGACAGAAATCACAGCTTTTCCTTGGTGTGAATTTGTTCTTCCCATATTAATGAACTAAAAACTACAGATTATAAAGCAGCATAAGATAAGACGGCAATGACTATACTACACTTATTTATGGAAAATTTTAAACTATAGCAGAATTAAAGGTAACATTTCCTTGTGTACTTTTTATGACCAGCTTTAGATGTTTCAGCACTAGCTGTTCAGGACACATAAACCAAGTATGGCAGAGTTACAGAAAAAGACAGCCAATCATCAAGAGCTCTAAGATAATTTTCAACACCTGCTTTAAAATAACTTTCAATGCCAGTTTTAAAATATGAGCAGTTGAAATATCCTTCAGTTGCTCCTATGTTTATCATTATAATATAAAAACCTCATCATTGTTGCTAACATAGCAGAAAATACATGAGGGATCAAATGATATCCAGAAAAGATACAAACTACATCAGAATGAAAGTAACCAGGAGGAGCCCTTTTTGTGGATTAGGTTTTCTGAGCATGTAGCAATTAACAGCTATGAATCATTTGGCAATGATAAACTGCCTAGGCAGTTTTGTCCTAGAATCATAGAATCATAGAGTCAGAAGAGACCTCAAGGACCATCCAGCCCAACCCCCTGCCATGCAGGAACCCCCATCACAATATTTTCGACAGATGGCCATCCAGCATCTGCTTAAAAACCTCCAAAGGAGGAGACTCCGCCACCCTCCGTGGCAGCATATTCCACTGCCGAACAGCTCTAACTGTCATGAAATTCTTCTTAATTTTCAAATTCAATCTCCTTCCCTGTAGTTTGAGACCATTGCTTTGCATCCTAGTCTCTGAAGCTATCGAAAACAAACCAGTCCCTTCTTCAATGTGACATCCTTTCAAATATTTAAACATAGCTATCATATCCCTTCTCAGCCTTCTTTTTGTAAGGCTAAACATTTCCCAGCTCCCTAAACCGCTCCTCGTAAGACATTTCTTCCAGACCCTCAATCATCTTGGTCGCCCTCCTCTGGACCTGTTCAGGATTGTCAACATCCTTTTTAAATTGAAGTGCACAGAACTGGACACTTCCAGGTGGGGTCTGACCAGAGCAGAATAGAGTGGTACTATCACTTCCCTTGATCTAGACACTATGGTTATGTAGATGCAACCAAGAATCGCATTGGCTTTCCTTTCCTCTTTTTGGAATCAGCCATGCTCCAGAGTCCTTGCTTGGAAGGTTCCAGTTAAATGTCCCTTGTTTTTAAAACCACTTCAGAGAATAATCTGAGATCCATGGAAAATGTGTGATATGTCAGTTATCTAACATATGTAGTCATTTGTATGGGCATAACTAGCTGGGGTGAGGGGCTTTATCTTCAGCAAGATCTATTTTATTTCGTACTTGAGCAATCCTTCCATTTGCATGGGATATTTTCTTTTCTCCCATAAGAAGGATCCAAACACCACTTTAAATTGCTGCAGTTTCTCCCTCTTTCAGTTACTGACACCTTCTCCTCCACCCCATTCCCCATCATTCACTGTGCTTTCTCTCAGAATTTCACATGCTACTTTACATTTTTATATAGACCTCTATCACATGACTGGAAAATGCAGTTGATATTAAAGCGTGTTTCTTCTCCGCTGCAGGCCACGTGATATAAAATGCACACTTTCCGTCCCCACGACAGCAGTTTAATGAGCCGCATTCTATGTACCCCCAGTAACAAAAAGCACATCAAAGCACGCTTTTAGGAGGCAGTACAGAAGCCAAAAGGGATGTCCAGTGTGGCTGCAGTGAGGAAGCTGTGCAGGCAGGGGGAGGGAAGGAGGTTGAGGGAGTGTGCGCGTGTAAATATGCCCCCCGATCCCCCCCCTTGCCTCAGTGCCTGGCGGTGGCATTCTGTGCAGGAGGTGGCTTGGTGTTCCCCCGGGGTGCTGCCTCAGAACATCTAATGGAGGAAGGGTGGTGGTGGTGGATCAAACAATGGTGGGTTTGAGCCCCCTGCTTGGCTCTCTGCCAACATGATGCTTGGCTCAAAGCGGCGAGTATGTTGGCAGACAGCCAAGCAGAGGACGCAGGGTTACCCGCCGAAAAGGAACACTAGGTCGCCTCGGAATTGCCCTAGCCGAGCCAACTCTTCGGCCGATTGCCCAGGCAGGGCTTGCTGCAAACTCCTCTGATCTCCCTCCACTGTGCGCACACACTCACATACACCTCGGGTTTTATTTTACAGTACAACCCAGTATCCACTGGGGATTGGTTCCAGGCCTTCCCCTGGATAATGGAAACCATGGATAAGAGAGAACGCCTGCTCACCCACCCCTAAACTGCTGTTTCCTGACAGTGGCTTGCTTTATGACTGCTGTTTTGAGACAGTAGCTTGATTTATGGCCGCTGTTTGTGAAAATAGCTTGCTTTACAGCTGCTGTTTGTGACAACAACTTGCTTTACACCTTGCTTTGTGGTGGCTGAATTATTTAATTTTTTCCTCTGCCAACCGTGGATAACTGAATCAGTGGATATGGGGGTCCTACTGTATTTTATTTTGTAGTGAATACTTCAGGAGGTGGGTGGGCCGGTGCCCTGCCAGGCAAGAAGGGCTAAGGCTTGATGATCCTTGGTAGGGGGAAGGAGAGGGAAGCTTAGGATGGCCAAAAGAATAAGAAGTGGCTCAAATAATTACAGTACTATCCCCGGAGCCAGGTACAGGAAAACATGGTGGGTCACACTTCAGAGGGCATGGTGAAGGCTTTTATTTTATTTTTTTAACCAGCTCCTGGTGGGGACAAGATTTTTGGATGCTGTTTTTAAAGGAATAAAAAGTTATTTTTAAGGGTTGTGTGATAGAGGTAATATATACAAAAGAAATGAGGTATTAAATACTGCTCAATACAACACTTATTCAATGTCATTTTAAACTATAAAATGACCATTCAGCTAAGAAAAACAGACATGAAATTGGTTCACTCATCTATGTTCATCACTTGATTCTATAGTGTCAACAGATGACGTGTTAAATAACTATAATAAACCAAGCATTAATGTCTCTTCAAATCCTGCTTTTCAGTGAAATCAATTCATATATAAAGTATTGAATCAACAGGTGTATGAATTGCCTCAGAAATTGAGGTCCCAGAAATATGGAAGATTGATTCATTTCCAGAAAGGCCATCAGCAGAAACCAATATTTATTTTCTCATGTTCTACTTTTGGTTCTACTAAGCCAGGTATCTAGAGATTTCTAATGGTTGCATAAACTTATGGCTTTTTGGTCGATAACTGCCCATCTATTGATTCTTTATTTACCTTATAGAGCAGGCAGCTGTGTGTATGTTATGTGTAATAAAGATTTAGAATCATTCATGAGATGAACTGACCCAATACAGCCTTTAGTTTGCATGACCCAAGCAGAGCTGTTAAGCACAGGACCATTTGAAGCTCACTTATTCAGAGGTTCTCCATAAGGCAATTGATGACAAACAATAACAACAGGACAATTCACTAAGGCAAAAAGTTCTGTGTTTTCACTTGGATAGCAAACTGTACTAAACTCTAATACCCCCTGGTGGCAAATGCTGAGAATAGCAAAACTAAATTAAATAAGGTCTCCCCCAAATCCTAACTGTTTAGCTAAAATGCAATTCTACCAATTTCACTTTTACTTGAATTTATCCGGAAGTTGAATCATGGCAACTGGACTTCTTTCCTTGTGAGATCAAAAGCTTCGCCAATCTGAGGAAAGTTGGTATGAGGCTTCTAATTTATAGTTCACCTTGGTTTCACACACCCCGATCTGAATAGGCTTGTTAGACCAGAATGGTGTGAAACCAAGGTTATAAATTAAAAGCCTCACATCAACTTTCCTTAGACTGATGAAGCTACTTGGATGACTAATGAAACATTTTAATCTCACAAGATGCCATGACTCATCTTCCTGGACAACCTCACCAGGATGAATGAGAATCTTCACAGACATTTTACTTGCATTTGTTTCTGAAGTAAAATCACATAGATATTCCATTCCTGGTAAAAGAGTCCTTGTTACTCTGCAAACTACTAACCTAACTGAACATAATGTTCATTTTCTCAATTACATTTTAAGTAAAGAATCAAAAATGGATACCAGCAAGAGTCATTTACAGATCTCCTTCTCCTAAAGCCTTTGATATGTAATTTTTTTATGTAGGAGTCTCCTCAGAAGTTTTCCAGTCCTCTCTGGATATGCACAACCTTCAAGCAGAACAAGGTAAGAACTCTATATAGAATAGAAGATGTGAAATATCTTGTTGGGACACCCTTAAAAGTATGTAGTTTTACAAGACCCTCCCCCTTTGTTTTATCAGAATAGTCCATGTGTCATAAACATATTCAAGTATTATTTGAACTACACACAGAGATGCAAAACTATATAACTGTATCTTTGGTTCACATAAACCAAAGGCCCACACCTGCCCAGGCATGATGTAGTGCTCTCATTGTTCAGTCGTACAGTCATGTCCGACTCTTCGTGACCCCATGGACCAGAGCTTGCCAGGCCTTCCTATCTTCCACTGCCTCCCGCAGTTTGGTCAAATCCATATTGGTTGCGTTGATGACACCGTCCAACCATCTCATTCTCCGCCATCCTCTTTTCCTTTTTCCTTCAATCTTTCCCAACATCAGGGACTTTTCTAAGGACTCCTCTCTCCTCATGAGGTGGCCAAAGTACTGGAGCCTCAGCTTCAAAATCTGTCCTTCTAGTGAGCATTCGGGGTTGATTTCTTTCAGGATGGATAGGTTTGATCTCCTTGTAGTCCAGCGGACTATCAAGACTCTCCTCCAGCACCACAGCACAAAAGCATTGATTCTGCGGCGATCAGCCTTCTTTATAGTCCAGCTCTCACTTCCATACATCACTACTGGAAAAACCATAGCTTTGACTATCCACGACTCGGCGAAATTGTCGTTTCCGTTTTCAGTTATCATTTCCATTACGTAATGGAAACGGTAACGATAATTAAGCCATCAGAACTCGAACTCGAACCGAAAAAAAAAAATTTGGTCGGGTTTTTCGTTTCCATTTGTGGCATCGCGTCGATTGCGTGATGCGAAGCACAGAAAAAGTTTTTAAAAGTTTTTTTAAAAAACCCGACTCCCGGCCAAAAAAGCAGGCGAAAATATGCCTGCCTAAGACTTTGCCACCTACCAGAGGGGTGGTTTCTGGGGGGTCCCCGGCCTTTCCCCCCCTTCTCCTGTCCTGGGCTGCTTGCACCATGCTGGGGGGAGGTCATCCTCGTCGTCTCGCCATGCCATGCGGTGGGGGGGATCTAAAATGGCGACCGCAATTTTTCTTTTGAAATCGTGGTCAAAAAGCACACCAAATCACCACAGAAACATGTGAAATTTATTTATTTTAAATGCCTGAATTTTAATAGTAGCAGCAGTGGGTATTTTTACAGCAATAAAACATCGTATTAATTTTATTTTATTTCATTTTATTTTTTATTTTTTTAGACCTGCCCATTTGGGCTGGGCATGGGATGGGACCATGTAATTTTTTGAACCATTCAACCAATGGCATCGCCAGGTTTTTGACTGACACTTCTGGATGTCTCGGAGGGCATAAAAAGCCGAGGTACCTTCCAGAAATCGCAGTCGGGTGTATGGATGTGGTTGAGGGAGGAGGGCTGGCTGCTGGTGCTGGTGTGATCTGATCAAGATTGAGGAGGGAGGCTGGAGGCTTTAGGATTTATGTTAGGCAGGCAGGGAGGGAACTGAATTTAGAAAATAATTTCTTTGATTCCCTGCAGCTTTGTCTGCTGAAGGGAATAGCAGTTTATTCTTTATTTCTTCTCTGGCAGTTTGAGGATTTTTTTCTGATATTGGATAAAGGGGGGAGGTTCGACTGGGAGTGGGAGGTGTGGATTTATTTTAAAAATATATTATATATTACCATTTATTTTCTATTTTCCCAACTTGAATTTGCTTGCACACACACATTTGGGGTGCAAGCCAAGAACAGAACCTCTATCCTAAGTGATATCCTAACTGCCCGCTCGCCCATCCACCCGCGCCGCCACCCGCTTGCAGCCCACTCGCCCGCCCATGGTCGCCGCCCACCCATGGCCCCCCACCACCACCGCCCGCCCGTACCTCCCCCCGCCACCCGCCCCACCGCCTAGGGCGCTAAAACACCTAGCGCCGGCCCTGATTGTGGGACACCCCTATGCTCTGGGAAGTCAAATTGCGCTAAATCGCGGTGGAAACGACAAACGACAAACGAAACGACAAATTTTTGAAAAATTTCGCGACAAACGGAAACGACCCGAAACGGACCAGTTCTGACAAACGAAAACTCAAAACGTCATTTTTTCTGGTCATGCCCATGTCTAATCCTGACCTTAGTTGGCAAAGTGATGTCTCTACTCTTTAGGATGCTACCTAGGTTTGCCATTGAATGCTCTCATTATCCCATATTTATGACCTGACTTTCAACAGCACACAGCACGGGCTAGATAGAACTAGTTCCTTGGATGGCCTAATTATTTCTCTTTTAACTGCTACTAGATTGATAAGAACCTGGGAATAATTTATTTTTTAATTTTATTTTAGAGTATTTTTATCCCATCCCACTCAGCTGAGACAGTGGGCTGGCAGACCCAGAACTTTGCTGGGGCAGTGGTGGTACTTGGGATGGGGGAGGGAGAGGTGGAGAACTTACCCCTTCACTTTTTTAAATTGATGGCCGGTGGGCTACTTTTGAACCCTTCGCGGGCTATAGGTAGCCCGCGGTCTACCTGTTGGGCAGGCCTGTCCTAGAGCATTAAAAGACAACAATACATTAAAGCTGTGAGAGAACACAAGCAGTTAAAAAGAGAGCAAAATTCCATGTAAAGTTTATGAGTGATGGAACTAACACTGAAAACACAGTGTCAATGCAATCACACAAGGTTATAAGTGGTTATAAAAACAAAGTCTATGTGATCATAAAGATTCATATAAAAGACATGTAATAGGTAGTCCATCATTCAGGGAAAGCTTGCTTGAAGGGAAAGGTCTTTGCCTGTTTCTGGAAAGATATCAGAGATGGGGCAGTCCTGGCATCCAGTGAGAGGGAGTTTCAGGACTGGCAGGAGGATACCGTGCAGCTACAACAGGCCATTCCGTAGTTTTCTGAAACATGAGTACAGAAGCACAATATCCAACATTCACAAACCGGAGATTTTTGAAAAACTGTAACAGCATTCATATTGACTACAATGGAGTTTTAAAATTCCAAATGATAACTCAGAAAAGTAACTCTATATTCTGAATTCTGAATCTGAATGTTGGTGCTAGCACACTTCACTACTAGAAATACTTTTCTGTAGAGTGTCCAAATTCCCCTTCTGGAAAGTAGCGATATATCCTGAAGATGTAGGAACTGACTTTTCAAGTAAGATTATTAAAACGACATATACGTCAAAATAGTCTTTCTTGGTGATGATACCTTTGAAGTCCAGATTCTCTAGGTGTCTATGTGCGGCTGCAGCAGAAAAAGTTATGTAAGATCAGCGATAAGACTGGATGGGGAAGCCAGAGCTTCAACAAAATTTACAGTACCAAGACATCAGGTGTTTCCTGCTGCAGAAACAGGACTGTACTGTAGTTCCATATTTCAAATCCAAACCTGAATTTCTGGCGCTAATGCACATCCCTACCCATCAATATTGCCTGAGAAATGTAAGTCACAGCTATAGAAGAGGGAGGTTTAAAGGAATGAGGTGTGTTGTCTGCCTGATGTGTTGAGTTTTTTTAAAAGCCTGTTACAATTTTCTCCATTTTTATTTAAAGTTAAATTACAGGGCACAACAAACAAAAAGGAATCTTTTGTTTCACCATAGGGTGATCTGTGAGCAGGGGAATTGTTGGATGTTCATTGGTGAGGTATTCCAGTCAACAGCACTAAAGGGTGAATTTGGAATTTGGAATCCTCCATATTTCATTTTGCAGCCCCCATTTTGAAACCCACTTTTAATAAACGAAACTGGCAAAAAATGCAAACCATAATCATGGGTTTTGGAAGCGTTTCCCACCCCCACCCCTGCATGATCTAAACCTTTACATTGCCCAATCTGATGAAGACCTGTATAGGACTAAAAACTAGCTTCTATTTGTAATGTTTAATGGTCTAATAAATGTTTCATCACCCTTGCTTTCGGATTATGTACAAGGACTATGCTACCTTCCCCCTTTTTTTCTTTTTAATTGCTCAAGAGGTAAGACTGAAGACCACAACTGACTAAGCAGAATCCGTTCTGTAAGCTATGCATATGAAGGACATCTAGAAATTGTATGTAAATTGCTCTAAGCACTCAGAATGGTGGCGGGGAAGAGAGCAGAACTGTAGTGCAAAAAAAGAAAAAGAAACAAAGAGTCCTATGCCAATGTGACTTGTAGAGAGGGGATGTAACACAAGGATATTGCACTTGTTAGGGTTAGTAAATAGAATGTATTTTTTAAATAAAAATGAAGGATGTGAAGACTAGCAGGATGTAATGGACACACATAGCAAGACTATTTAAAAAATTAAAACCACAACGTTTTATTGACATATTTTTTTTTCTTTGTAATTTGTAATTTGTAATTGTTCTTGTTACATTGCTGTGTATTTTATTTATAGTTGTATTTTAGTGTTGTGTTAATTTTTTTTTCTTCTCTCCCTTTTCACCCTCCATCATGCAGGCAGGGACCGCCATACCTGTCGTGTCGGGCCGTGGTCGGTATGCTAGGGGCTGGGGGGTTAGTCGGCTAAGAAGAACCCGGGCCAGACATCTCGCGCCTGTCCCCCGTTCTGACCCTCCAGCTCACTGTCACGTGCCTCGGAGCCACTCCGCCAGCGCCTCCGATCTTTCTTGCCTTCTGATGAACGCCAGGTCGGTCCATAATAAGATCCCCATCATTCATGACACCATCGTTGATGGGAGGGCCGACCTGGTGTGCATTACCGAGACCTGGGTGGGCGCAGAGGGGGCTTCGCTCGCCCCAGCTGTGCCCGCCTGGGTTTCTGGTGCAGGGGCAGGAAGGTCGGAGGGTCGTAAGGGGGTGGTGTGGCCATCGTGTACAGGGATACTATTCAAATCAGCAGGGCCTCAACGTTGGTGATTCCAGGGTTGGAATGTGTTCATCTGTTGGTTGGGCAGCGGGACAGGTTTGGCATTGTGCTCGGTTACCGTGCTCCCGCAACCCAGCACAATCCCTACCAGAGCTCACCGAGTTCATCGCCACTGCCCTGTTGAGAACCCCCGCCTTTTGGTGGTGGGTGATCTCAAAATGCATGCTGGCGGTGACCTGTCTGGTGCTGCTCTGGAATTCATGCAGTCCATGGCCTCCATGAACCTGGCCCAGCATGTTTTATGCCCAACACACAGATCTGGACACACCCTGGATCTGGTATTTTCCTCCGCGTCTGAGGATTCGTGTCTGAGGGTGTGGGACCTTGTTCCCACCCCGTGTCATGGTCAGACCACCACCTGCTGTCCTTCTCTGTATCGATCGCCGCCCCACCCCGCGGGGACCTCCGGCCCACTGTTTGGGCCCGCCCTGAAGTAGACTCCTTGACCCTGATCGGTTTCGGGAAGACTCGGGAGCCTCCTGGCGGACTGGCTGACGATCTGGTAGACTCCATGGTGGATCAATGGTTTGATGAAACATCCCGGGCTGTCGACCAGAGCCCAGGCGCCTCATCCGCTGTAGAGTGTTCCTCGCCGTGGTTCACGGAAGAGCTTCGAGCGATGAAGCATGAACGGAGGAGGCTGGAGCGCAGCTGGAGGAAGAACCGGACGGCTATTAAGAAGGCTGCAGTCATCGCACAGTCCAGGCGCTATGTTCATGCGATCAGGGCTGCTAGAAGATCTTATTGCACCCTGAGAATTAGTGAGGCCTCGAACCACCAAGCGGAATTGTTCCGTGTGGTTCGCGACCTCACTAATCCTGGACTGACTAGGCCTCCTCCTACTGATTTCAGTAGTGAGAACTTTGCAGCCTTTTTTCGATCGAAAATAGAGGCCATCCGTTCCGGTTTCGAATCCTGTTGCCATAGCCCACTCTCGGCATCCCCGGCGGCTGTGCCCCCTCGGTCTCCTCGCATGGTTGAGTTTGGGCCTGTCACCTCCCTTGAGGCCTCCAGGGCTATTGCCCATTGCCGGCCCGCATCCACCCCCTTCGACCCTTGCCCCTCATGGCTCATGAAAGCAGTTGCCAGGAACATCTCAGGGTGGGTGATCATTGTCACGGCCTCCTTCAGGGAAGGGATTTTTCCTTCCCGTCTGAAGGAGTTTGGTAAAGCCCATCCTGAAGAAATTTTCTTAGCGCCGGGTGAATTATCCAATTTCGCCCGATCGCTAACGTTCCTTTATGGGCAAGGTGATCGAGAGGGTGGCCGCGATCCGGCTTCAATCCTATCTGGAAGCATGCCCTGGATCCGTTCCAGTCTGGGTTCAGGCCTGGTCGGGGACCGAGACAGTCTTGGTCGCTCTGCAAGATGACCTCATCCGGAGGGCCGATTGGGGTGCTCCTCCCTGTTGGTCCTCCTGGATTTGTCAGCCTTTGATACCGTCGACCACGGTATCCTGCTGGATCGGCTCTCCGAGGTTGGGATCGGGGCACTGTTCACAGTTGGTTCCGGTCCTTCCTGGGACCGCCCCAGCAGGTTCAGCATGGGGGCAAGATGTCGGCCCCTTGGATACTCCCTTGGGGTTCCACAGGGGTCGTCTCTCTCTCCCATGCTGTTCAATATTTACAACAGGCCGCTGGCTGAGGTCATTAGGAGGCATGGAGTCTGCTGCCATCAGTACGCTGATGACACGCAGCTCTATGTCTCCTTTTCTGCAGATGAGGCTGTCCGGACCCTCGATCAGTGTCTGGGCGCAGTCATGGAATGGACCAGGGCTAACAGGCTCAAACTCAACCCCGATAAGACCGAGGTCATGTTCTTTGGGGCTTCCTCATCCAGCTACGGTGGCCCTTATCCCACCTTGGAGGGTGTTTCCCTCAGGCCATCGGACTGTGTCCGAAATCTGGGCGTAGTCCTGGACCCGGCGCTCACCCTGGAAGCCCAGGTGTCCGCCGTGTCCAGGGCTGCCTTTTTCCATCTTGACATATTGCCCAGAGGACCTGGATGAGGACTCCCTCAGAACTGTGGTCCAGGCGCTGGTGATCTCTAGACTGGACTATTGCTCTACATGGGGTTGCCCTTGACTCTCAATGGCTTGCAGCGGGTCCAAAAGCGGCAGCCAGACTGGTGGCTGGTGTGCGCGATTCGAGCACATCACCCCAGTCTTGGCTCGTCTGCACTGGTTGCCCGTTGCAAAAAAAAGATTCAAGGTCCTGGTTTTGGTTTACAAAACCCTCCATGGCCTAGGACCTGGCTACCTGACGGAGCGGATCGACCAGCGGTCAACTTCGCCCGTCCGACCAGGTTGTCGCGGGCGCACATGCTGCGTGTGGCCACGCCTAGGGAGGCTCGGAGAACTTCCACCCGCACCCGAGCCTTCTCTGTGGCTGGCCCAACCCTATGGAATCACCTACCAGCAGAAGTGCGATTTTGCAAGTCCCTGCCTGCCTTCCGGAAGGCGCTGAAAACCCTTCTCTTCCGGGAGCGATGTGACTTTTTTTTTTTTTTTTTTTTGGTCCCGCCATCTGCTGCAGCTGTTTTGTTTTATTGCTTATCTTATTTTAGTTGTTGTTTTAAACATTTAAAACCGGAGTTCCTTTCAGGAAACGCTGTATAAATAAATAAATAAATAAATAAATAATAGTACTTGTTCTGACCTGTTCCAACCTGTTACACTTCTACCTTCACTTCACTTGTCAGAGTTACTGAGATTCAGAGCTGTTGGACATATCACTGACTTAGCGGAACTGAAGCTACCTTACCATAAGATAATATTCTGCAACCCCTTGTTTTAGAAGAAGAAGAAGAAGAAGAAGAAGAAGAAGAAGAAGAAGAAGAAGAAGAAGAAGAAGAAGAAGAAGAAGAAGAAGAAGAAGAAGAGGAGGAGGAGGAGGAGGAGGAGGAGGAGGAGGAGGAGGAGGAGGAGGAGGAGGAGGAGGAGGAGCATTGAGTTAGGTGTTCTGCTTCTGCTTATGTACCACCCCATACCACTTCAAGAGGTCTCTGGGTGGTTTACAGTTTAATAACAGTATGCAGGCTACACATTGCCCCTTCCCCCAGCAAGCTGGGTCCTCATTTTACCGACCTCAGAAGGATGGAAGGCTGAGTCAACCATGAGCCTGCTACCTGGGATTGAACCCCAGGTCGTGAGCACAGTTTTACCTGCAGTACATGCATTTAACCACTGCGCCACAAGGCTCTTAGTTCATTTATGTTTGAGCATAGTTGTGTTTTTTGGCATCCTAAATACAGTCAATATATTATTGATCACTAATTCTTGTGTTGTGAGCCAAAACCGTTCTATTTGCTCCCACTATAATGACCAACAAATAGTCATACATATTTTATAGCTACACCTGCATGAAAGATTGCCTTTGATGTTGGCACTGAACACTAGAATTCCTGGCTCTACAGTCTCATTGCAAAAAGTGTAATAGAGCAGTTAATATATTCAATAATTTATTTGCTTCAAAAATGCTAGAGCTGCTAGATTTAAAAAGTTCCCAAGTAGTTTAAAGAATGGATATAATAATTAGTATGCTACTATGACATATAGGGCCCAATGAATTTAGACAGTGAAATGTTCATTAGTAGAGTAACCCTTCAGCATAGACAGTTTATAACAAAACACTCCAGATCACACTCAGTCCAAAACCTACAGACTGAGTAGTATTAATACTCATTTAACATCCTATGCTTTTTGTTTCTGTCCTTGAAACCAGGCATCATCTAAAGGGGTTTATGATGACAGACTAGACTGAACAGACCACTGTCCGATCCCAAAAGACCATTCTTATTCTTATTCTTCAAGTGCTATGCATTCGTACAATGGTAGTGATCTAGCATTCTTATTCACACCTAAAATCCTATATTTCTTCAAATTATCTTTACGGTAAGAGACAATAATGGCCATAAACTGTAATTATTTAGTGACAATATTACAGAAATAGGCAGAATTATAAGAAACTGGTAAGTTGTCATCCAGCTGTAAAAAAAAACCTCATTTTATGTAGCACCTGCACCACAAATGGAGCCTTCTTGCCCATCTAGGCACATGAAAGATATGATATTCATTAAACAGGAAAAGATGGAAAAATTGATCTGTGGCCAAGTTTTCCACAGAAGAACAAGATCACACAATTCTGCATTTATTTTAGATAAAAAAATTAAATACTATAAGAGATAATCTCATTCTAAATCCAGTCATTAGTTCCAACTTGTACACTAAAGCTTTGAATCAATGACTTCATAAGGGCTCTTCTCTAACTGGGACTATCCTGCAGTCTTATAATAGTCATAATTGCCATATACTCTTTAAACAATTTACTGGATGTGTTTAGCAAAATATATTTTCAAATCATATTTTGATATTAACTATTTTAACAACCTTACATAATATAAAGGACAGTGTTAATCTGACATTTCAAGTAATCTGATATCAAATGATGGGATATTTCTTATTTGCTTCACTAAGAAAGGCCATTTTATGTCATCACAAGGGCTGTTTGTGTTCTTAGGTCCACAAGCAAATGCAATTGATAGCCACTAGGAAGAAGAAAAGCAAAGTCTGCATTAAGGAATATATCTTATCATTTCATACCCTCTGCCCAAAATAAAATTGTTCAAGTTGTATTCATATAGAAATCCCCATGTGTTAATCTTGTCCTGCAGTATTGTACTAGACCAGCTAATCATCTTAACTGAAATCCCTGGCTGAAAACTTATTGAATCTGCTATGTGAACAGCCTAAAAACCAAGGATAACCCAGCAGCAGGATTTCTCATTGCATGCCCAGCTTCAGCAATCCTTTCCTGGCCCTTTAACTCCCGATCCTTTCACTAGGAATGCATAATTGTCAGCTTCAAAAGCACAACTTGATTCTAGTTTCTTAGTTAGAGGTAAGCAAGCACACACACTCTTGTGCTGATGCACAAACATCAATTAAAATATAATTCAATTTACTGAATTTTTGATGATAATAAGTTTATTAATATTCCATCATCTTAACAATTCATATTTCTAAATTAATTTCTACAAACTATTCCATTTGTCTTTCATCATATTGTCTGGGTGTGCTTAACAATGATTACATCATGTCTTAGTACCACCTAATGCATTGTTTCTTCTCTCCAACCAATCATAAAATCTATACCACGTGAGTAATTTTTAAAAAAACAACATGGCATCCCAAACCTCAACCTTAATTTCATTTACAGTATGTTAAGTCATTTAATTTTAGGCAAGTCACTCCTACTTTATTTCTTTCTTTATCCCATTAACTTTGCAACTATTTCCCCAGCGCCACCTCAGCCAGGCAAATTATTTGTCTCTGAAAATGTAGTAGTGTGAACACAGCTTCTCTAAGTTAAAAAAAATGAATAAACATACTGAGTTGAAATTAAAGGACAAATATATTAGCAATATTGCATTAGAAGAAGAGCAATGAGGTCCCTGAGTTTAAATGTGGTTATGACAGCAATACCAAACTATATCTCCTCATTCTGAGTGTCACCAAACATGTTGGACTACAAAAGTCTATTGGCCTCAGCCATTGTGGCCAGTGGTTTCCCAGCAGTGTGCACCCTACTTTTCCCTCCATTGCCCCCAACTCACTTTTCCTCCTCTTTTAGAATCTCCAAGGAGGAGACAACTTCAGTTTTCTCTATTTTCCAGCTTCTGGTTTATAGTTCATGTAATTTAGCAGCAACATCAGGGGTGCATCTGGGGAGGGCAGAAGGGTACATATGCCCAGGTGCAGCAATATGGGGGCGCCTGTAGGGGGAGCAGGAGGAGGAAGCCATGCACCCTCCTGCCACCCAACAGTCCTCCTTTCCCCTAAGGCTTGGTGATGGCACCCCCTCCACAGCCTCCCCACAGCGCACCAGGTGAGCAGCAAAGCAGGCAGGCATGTAGGAGTGCAGCAGCCGTGGTGCCCTCCCCCTCCTGTTCCTCACCTTGGTGGGAGAGGTGTAAGGTGTGCACATGCTACCGCACATGCACACACACACTCACACACACACACACACACCTCTGTCCACGTGCACACACACCACGCCCACAGGGTTCGGCCTCCCTTTAATGGGTGGGTGCAATGGGGGGGCAGCAGGAAGGGCATCAAAACAAACTTTGTCCCCAGACTCTCCAAATCCTGGCTACACCTCTGAGCCACATTTTGGGTTACAATCCATGATGGACTCTATCTGATCCTTTTAATTCACTAAAAGTGACCTTTGGTCAGATGGTACAAGATATAAATCAAATAAATAAATACATAAAATAAGTTGCAAGGAGAATAATATGTAACACTCTCTGTCCTAGCGCTGCCCAATATGCTGCATTAGCATGAGTCAGTCTGTCCGAATGGTGGTTTTCTTTCAATTTAATCTGAATATATGTAATTTTTATATTTAAACCAAGTGAAATTAAGCGACACTTGGTGCATTTATCCAGAAGCTTTAGCAAAACTGATACATAAATTGCTGTTAAATTATCTAAAAATCCATGAAATAAACTGAGGGGCCGCACAGCTAAAACATAGCATTAAACCATCATTCACACCTTCTCTGCAAAATGGCCAGTATACATTATGCAGTTTGTTTGTTTATTTTATTTGTATCCTGCCTAAGATAGTGTATACCAGAGCTGTCAAAATTTAAACAGGCTGAGGTCTACTTTTTCCGGCCCAAAGTACCAGAGGGCTACTACATGAAAACCAAGGTTAAAAATAGTTTCACATTAAATTTTAACCCAATAAAGTTGGAGGATTCCCCCATTTTTATGATCCAAGACATCAAAGGGAAATGTAATGACTAGATTCAGATTGATGGATGACCAACATGAAAGTATACTATATGACCAGGATCAAATAAAGAGATGGAAACAGTATATTGAAGGCCTATACGGAAGGGGTGACAAAGAAATTTGCTAACGAAGCACCTGCAGTTTTAGAAAGTGAAGTCAAAGCTGCTCTGAAAGCACTAGGAAGAAATGGGTGGCTAGCAGAGGAAGCAGGGAAGGGAAGTCCTTGCTCCTACCCATATTAGCCTGTTGCCCGACAAGGAGGACCTGGGTAGCACATGCCAGCAAATGAGTGAGGCAGCTGGTTTGGGGGTGGGGGAAGGAACATGTGGCACCAGTGGAATTTCTGTACATACAAATTTAGATGAAGTGGGCAAGGTTGCTTCATGTCTATCTCTAGTTAGCATTCAATAATCATTCTGCATAAGAATGATTCTATATCCTGATGCTGGCCCTCATTATAGTTGCCTTATCATATATAAATCTACCTAAAAGCCATATTGAGTACAGTACAAACCATGCCTACATTACGATATTTTTCATACTTCCTTTGCCTTCAGAAGACATCATTTCTGGAACAGTAGGTACGTATGTAATAAAAGTATATATTAGCTGCTACCCAGGGCTTTAATGTGTACAATAAAAATATACTAACAAATTTTTAGAACCAGTGTTTTTAAGCCAAACGTCTTAAAAGAGCCATCTTTAAAAATGAATCCAAAAGCCAAACTTCACAATTACCACACCCAAAATACATACAAAATAACACCATCATGTGTTTCCTCCAAAAGCAAAACAGGGAGGGAACAAGCTGAAATTCTCTTGAGTGAAATTTCATAGTGGAGATGATGCTATAAAGCAATGTTGATGAACCTTTGACACAGGTGCCAAAGGTGGCACTTGGAGTCCTTTCTGTGGGCACCCGACATCGCCCCTTCACAGCCACCTGTATTCAGGTTAAATTGCTATATTGGCATTTTGTGAAACAGTGGGTTTCGAATTGCAGTTTGGGCACTCGGTCTGTAAAAGGTTCGCCATCACTGCTATAGAGAAAGCTCACCAGCCCACTTTGGGTAATCATCAACCTAGCTTTTCAGGCCAATGAGACATGCAGCAAGACTTCCACTGAGGACTTCAAATTCTGGCCAGAACCATACTCATGGAGATGGTATTTCCAATATCCTCCCCTAAGCCATTTTGCAGTTTATAATTCAAAACCAGTGAACTGGGCTCAGAAATAAATTGGAAATCAGTACATTTGGTGCTCATGCACTCACTTCTCCTTTCCCATAGCCTCTGCTTCAACCCAATACTTTTTCTTTGGCAAAAATGAAATGAAATGAAAATATTTTAATGTTGCCATCAAATTTGCACACTATGGTATTTGCTTACACATCGAATTACAATAGATCCGGCTTCAAAATCACACAATTCAGGTTTTGAGAGAGAAAAGTTTTCCAGTTCAGGTACAATTACACAAATTAGACAGTATTCATTATTTAGCATTGTTTATTATTACTTGTCAAAAGTCATTGTTAATAATCATTTTGCCTATTAGGTCTCAAAAACTGGTATAAAATAATTAGATTTTTAAACATTCCTTAAAGACAAAAGTAAGCATTCCCGATCACAAGTCTTTGTGTATCAAAACCAGCAACCTGAATTTAACAAAGCAAAAGCAAAGTGTTCTGCTTATATACTGCCCCATACCACTTCAAGTAGTGTCTGGGCAGTGTACAGTTTAATTACAGTATGCAGGCTACACATTGCTCTCCACCACCACCCCAGCAAGCTGGGTACTCAATTTACTGACTTTGGAAGGATGAAAGGCTGAGTCAAACCATGAGCCGGCTACCTGGGACTGAACCCAGGCTGTGAGCACAATTTTAGCTGCAATACAGGCATTTAACCACTATGCCATCTGAGACCAATTGAGACCCATGTTACACTGAACAAAAGAAAGAAAGAAAGAAAGAAAGAAAGAAAGAAAGAAAGAAAGAAAGAAAGAAAGAAAGAAAGAAAGAAAGAAAGAAAGAAAGAAAGAAAGAAAGAAAGAAAGAAAGACACCCTGTTTTTGAATCAAGTTAAGTGGGTTTAAAATTGGTTTTAAAATATCTGTTTATAAACACATAGCACAACACCACTGTGGCCTATAATTTTTGTCCCCATTGTGCAGTGCTCTGTCCCATGCACATCCATGCAACTCCATCTCTGCATAGGTTCCATTGTGACCAAACCCAAAACACTTGTGGCGAATGTAGTGGAGAAAAAGCCCTGTGCAGAGGGGAGCAGAAGCATGCACACACGTGATGGCACATCTTAGACAGAACTTTGCACAGCATACTTTTTTTTAAGGGGTGGGGTAATCTGGAAAGCAAGTTCTCTTCAACAGCTGGGAAGGAGTTGTTTGTTTTAACTTGATAGTGAATCCAGTTGATTTTGAATTGTGGCAGCGGAAATCCATGTGTCATCTCTTTAAACGTTGGTATGGCTTACTTCCAAGTAAGTAGGCAGACTAGACTTAGAATTTCTTATTTTATGAGAATTGCAATATCTTACGCCTAAGAGATGACACGTGGATTTCGGGCTGCCACCAAGAAACCAAAGTTTGAGGCTTCCATGTGCCTCAAGGGAATCTGCAGGAAGGATCCACAAGCGAACGGCCCATAGTCGGTAGTCGGGCATGAGCAAAACCCAACGCTGTGTCCCTGTGTCCGCCGCTAGGGATTAAACACACTGACAGCCCCTCTTCCTCCAGCTTGGAGTACCCAGAAACAGGAAGTTGTTTCTGTACAAAAGAAAAACCAACTCTGCTCACAAAGACACTTCCACAGGCACAAAACACACTCCGTTTCAAAAATAATGAAATGTAGTTTATTAAGAAAATATTTTAAAAATGAGGTTAACATTGCAAAAGACTTTGCAAGGCAATCTTAACGTTACCAAAAGAAAAACGTAAACTATGGAAAGCGTTGGACCTGTTCAATTGGGTGACCATTAAGGGACCATTTATGTTTGATTCTCCTCCTGCCAAAAACCATTATTTTGGTTTTAGTATAATTAATTTCTAAACATTCCTGAGTACAGTATGAGGAGAAAGCTCTCAGGAGCCTTCTAAACCCAACACACGAGGTTGACAAAAGCACAGCATCATCTGCATACAGAAGTATAGGAATTGGACGAGATGCCAGCTTGGGTGGGTGAAAATCTACATTGGATAAACTCTCAATAATACCATTAATATATAGATTGAATAAGGTTGGGGCTAAGATACATCCTTGCCTCATGCCCTTATGTACAGGAATCGGGTTAGTTAGGATCTCATCAGAATTAGGGGAGAGGGGAGACGTGACAACATCCCTGTTTCAGACAGACTTTGCCCTTGTGGCTCAGGTGAAGTCGATGATGTGCCCCACTACTTGCTCAGGTGCCCCCTTCATGACCAACCCAGAAGCAAATTCCTTGGTGGGATTATTGGTTCACTGGTCTCAAACAGGTCCCCTGGAGCCCAACATTTGGGTAGATTATGCTGAAAACTTGTTGGTTCAGACAGGTTTGTTACACAGCAAGTTGCAAAGTTTGCTCTCATTGGCAGCTAGGAAAACCAGATGGTCAACCTCTAACTTTGGGAGGACTGTATTGCTCTGCAATTGTATGTTTGATTTTTTGCAAAAAAAAAAAGTTTTAATTATATTTGTTGTAGATGTAACCTTATAAGTTTTTTTTTCTCTGTTGTAAATCAAGATTGCGGTGACCAATGGTTTTTAGCAATAAACTACTACCTTTACCTCTACCACCATCAGAATTACAAAGAACCTGTAAATGGGAATTCTCATGTAAAAGACGGATTAATATAAGAAGTCATTTGTCAATATTCATATACTGCAGTTTTAACCATAATATGTCTCTAGAAATAGAGTCAAATGCGGATTTAAAGTCTATGAAAGCAGCGTAGAGAATTCCACCTTTGGGGGCTGAGTATTTACTAGCTAAATGATGAAGAACATGGCACTGATCAATTGTGGATTTCCCTTGCCTAAAACCTGCCTGTTTTTCTACAAGAATATTCTCCACCCGTAACCAATCTTCTATTTTTTCCAACAGATGCCTTGCATATAATTTACTGATGATACTTAATAAACTGATAGGACAATAATTGGCAGGATCCCTTCTGTTTCCTTTTTTAAAAATTGGGACTACAATAGCTAATCCCCAGTCCTTTGGTATACAAGCTGTTCTATCAATCCAGGTAAACAGGGTAGCTAGTATAGGAGCCCACCATTCGGCATTTGCTTTAATAAGATCCGATGGAATATAGTCAGGCCCTGGGGCTTTACCTGGTTTTAAACAATCAATTAACATGAGTACTTCCTGTTTAGTGACTGGAGGCCACTCTGGGAAGTCTTCTAGTTCAGTTTGGAAGGCAGAAGTACAGGGTGATTGAGCCGCATAGTGCCTGCCAAAATATTCTTCCCATACTGTCGGCATTATATAGTAGTCTGATTTATGAATAAAAGTTAAAGTTCCCCTAGATACTATCTTCCAGAATGAAGCTGAGTCTCTCAAATGGGCAGCAGTTAGCAAGCATTGCCAGGCATTCCTCTGGGCTTGTAGTTTCTTAGTTTTAATCAAGGATTTATACCTTTTTTTGCACTGATACCAATTTTCTGGGATTCTCCCAAGATTCTGATTCTTATAGTCTCTATAGGTCTCCAGTAGCTCATTCTTTAATGCTCTACATTCTGAATCAAAACAGTGCTTTGAACAGGTGGTACGAGGTAATAAGGTACCGGATTTATTACAAGTTAAATGGGGTTGCAATGACTCTATCAAATTAGAATATGTATTTAGGGCTTGTTCTGCTGATCTCCCTGTGGTAATAGGTGGCTAATAGATTCCTTGTACAGGCTGACTGCTCATCAGTCCACCTTATTCTAACCTTTCTTATATCAGCTGCTATAGATACAATTGGAGCACACTCTGCTACCACATTATATTGATTTTAATTCAGCTTAATCATCAGGGGTAAATGATCACTTTCACCCCGATATTTTATCTCAAACTCTAGAATGGAATCAGCCAAATCCCTTAAAATCAGTACATAATCTATTATTGAGGCCCCTAATGAAGAAATAAAGGTAAACTCTCCCGGTCTATCCCCATTCATACTTCCATTTAAAATAACTAGTTCTAAGTTAAAAACCATCTTCCTAAAACACAGATCAGAATAATTAATACCACAATCTTTAAATTGTCTCTGATAAAATTTAGGATGTAAAAAGGATTCAGGAAATGACATATTAAAACGATTAAAAAGTGCAACATTGCTACTTCCAATCCTCGCATTACAGTCCCCAGCAATTATACTGTAATAGAGGCTCCAGGGAATAACTTTAAAACTTGCTCAATGAACTCTTCCAGCTGGATCCACAAGGCTTCCGCTAGCTCATAAGATCGTTGAAAGGGAGCATAAATATTAACAAGCAATATTATGGATCCAACAATTTTTAACACCAGTGCAGTGGCTATATTAATTAAAGAATCCCATGACAACAAAGTGGCCTGTAACATGGTGGACAAGAATGTAACTAAACCCCCCATGGCTCTTCCACCCATAGAGCTGGGTAAGGCATTTAAAAAGTACGCCTCATATCCATTCAGCATTGGAGCATCCAGAGCCCACATTTCCTGTAACAGTATAATTTTGAAATCTCCTAGAAATTCCATGAGCTCAGGATCTGATGCTTTAGAGTGCCAGTCTGCAATGTTCCATGATATACAGTTAAGTACAGATCTATTTTGCTGTAAGGAAGGATCTGCAGTAGTGTTAACAATAAAACAGAATGACAGAAAGCCCTCTCTGAATCAGCTTTGTCTCTTTCACCCAGTACAATAGAATGAGCATTATCAGAGATGTTCCCACTCTCAGCATGCATCAGGCACAGTTGATCGTATGGCTCCTCAGGTGAGGCATCCTTCATCCTGTCAAACAAAATGATGATCATATCTTAAGTCAGATGCCTTATTCAGTTGGCCATAAGAGGGCTCCTGTCTTGTAAACTGATCACGCCATCTGCTGCCCCTAGTGTTGTATCTTTTGTTAACAATCCTTGTCATTATAACAGGAATGGGGTAGCCTTCTGGCCTATCAGTAATTTCAGGAAGTTGAGTAGGCTGTGAGTCCTTATAGGGTTGACACTGTTGAGTTCCTCTAACATCCGAACAAGACCTTGGTGTACATATAGCATGAGTTAGAGACAAATTATCAGGCTTCCTCATCTGTTTGAAGCTGGTGTCCATGTGATAATTTGAAGAATCAGCCTTTACACGAGTGGGCAGTTGACCATCTTTAGGCTGGATAATGTCATTTTTGGAGGTACTTTTTGTAGTAGGTGCTGAGGCTTCTAATAACTTGAACAAAGGTTTAAAGTTCAATTTCCCTCTTCTTCTTCCTTTCTTTGATACTGGTTTCGATGGCTCCTTCTTCCTCTTCTTCTTCTTCTTCATGTGTTTGGATTGTGCTTTCTCTGTTAAATTTGTAGGTAGCTCCTGTTCTTGTGCCCCTTTGTTTGAGTTGACAGCAGTACATGATGAGATAGGACAGTCTGTTGGATTAGATATAATGGGAGCAGAGTTTTCTGACGCCGCAGGCTGTGGACGCACACATAGAAGTAATTCCTCCAGGGAGAGTTTCCCAATTCTATCAATAGTTCCTGGGGATAAGCTGTAATAATTAGTCATATCTCTCTCTGGTTGTGATATTACTTTCTGGCCATGTTTCAGCAGATCACCCTTGTTCACTGACAAGGATGACTTGAATTCCTTCATATGGCCTTCTATCGAGAAAACTAATTGTTTTAGCTCTCTTAATATATCTCTGATTTCTGGTAACAGAGTTTTTAATCCATAGCTATCCGGGTCCTCTGGCATAGACAAATTAGTATGATTAGAAGGTAACAGTTTACTTGATCGACATGAGTCAACTCTCTTTGCAGTTAGTGTAGGATTTGCAGAGACAGGTGTTATCACACTTTCACAGTTTATCACCTCAGACCCAAAAAAGCTCATCTCATTTTGAGGAGCCAAGTTACTAATTCTCAAGGATGAGACTGGGTTGAAATCCAGCATTTTTATGTTGCCAAAATCTATATCAACTGTACTGTTTAATAGATTGCTGATTGTCTGATGCTCCTCCAAGAGATGGTTACTCATTGTTGTTATTTGTCTTGTCTATTCAAGGCAAGTCGAGAGGAAGAGACTTTGTTGTCTTTGGGCTACTTAAAAGAGTTTGACAAGGTGACAGAAACTCAGTCAGCTTGGTTTGTCTCAGCCTCCTAGTAGTAGCTTTGTAAGTCCTAACAGGAGCACAAAATTTGGAGGACAGTGAGTAGCCATGAGAGGAAGGAGGTATATTAAAGGAAGGCATTTCAATGTTAGGAGACTCTAGTAGATGTGAAGACTTGCTGTTAAGTGTATCACTATTAGATTTGTTAGTCCTTAAATCCGAGATGGGAATAATTGTTATCTGGATATTACCTTGTATGCTCTTAAGCTCAGGTGGAGATAAGGTAAGATCGAGAACTTCCAACATCCTATCAAGAGCTGAGTTTCCCAGGTAAGTTGGCAGACAAATCTTGAAAGTTGTGCAGAGACAGAATGTTTTAAGACACAGATATAGTCCCTGTATTGCTTGCCAGCCACCCCTCACGGGAGCCTCAAGGCCATACATCTGCAAAACTGCAAAACTGCAGGGCTCCGTATCACACATGTAGATCAACAAACTAGCAACTGTTTTTGCACTTGTTGCTGCTTTGAAACATGTTTCAAAGGCAGAATGTGTTACGAAACTGCAACAGTCTAATCAGGAGGTTATTAAGTCATGAATCATTGTGGCCAAATCTGTTCCATGGGAAAGGGTACAGCTGACACACCACTCAAAACTGTAAAGAAGTACTCCAATGCAGCCATTGTGTTTGAGTTTGTTTTCTTTTGCTCCAGCATCACATTTGTGTTGAATGATCATGCCATTTGATTCTCAATAAATGGTTCATTAGCTTCTGGCCTGCTTTGTCAAGATCTTGCTCCAGAGGTTTTCCTCTTTATGATCCTAAGAAAATATTTACCTAGACCTTTAGGGTTTGCTTTTGTTCATAGTGGAGTTGATAGAATACTTTTGCCAAGTGACTGTAATTTCTAGATGTCTCACAGCACTCCCTTGCTGTTAGTGATCATTTGTAACAGTAGCTGTTATCACACTGTAGAGACTCACAGCAAATTCTGATATTGGCACCTTGTTTCCCAGTACCTCTAACTTTTCTCTTTCTTTCTTCTGGGATTGCCCCCTTGGAGAAAGCCTGTCCATTTAGAACAGTGGTTCTCAACCTGTGGGTCCCCAGATGTTCCTGGACTGCAACTCCCCAAAATCCTGGCCAGCTCAGCTAGTGATGAAGACTTCTGGGAGCTGCAGTCCAGGGACATCTGGGGACCCACAGGTTGAGAACCACTAATTTAGAAAACTTCCTGGATTTTTCACACTTACATGCTGCATCATTTGAAACACTTGCAAAAAAATATTTAAGCTTATTTCTGAAGCATCCTTTTGTAATAGTAGTATTAGCAGCAGCAGCAGCAGCAGCAGTGGCTGGATATCTCAGAGCCAGAGGTTGGGAGGAGTCCAGTTATCCAATGTGTCTCCTGGGAAAAGAGCTATTCTGTGTGGCCTTGGGCAAATGGTAGTCTTAGGATGCCCCCAGAAGAAGGGAAGGGTAAAACCACTTCTGAGTACTCCTTACCTGGGAAACCCTGAAATGGTTTGTCATAAGCCAGAACTGACTTGACAGCACATTAATATTATTAGTACTGTAATAGTAATGAACTGCCAGCCGTCTGATCTTTTATTAGAGACTCAACTAGCAATCCAAACATGACTCAATGGTTCAGTAAGAGATTCTTTCCTCGAGTCTGGCTTTTGTTAGAGTCAGAGGGCTAAATTCCAGAGAAAGACTTGGAACAGTTATGTTGTTGCTGGAAAAATTCAAGCAATTGTATGGACTGCAGCTAAACAACTGGGAACAGGGAAGCCAGAAGAGGAAAGTATATAATGTTATAGCCCCTGATACTTAGAAGGTTCCAAAGCTTCAACCGCAAAAGATGTGGCTCCATCTCATCGCTGGTTGTTATTTGTACAGTAGACTCATTGAATGACTGGGGCTTAGTACATGAACATTTATGTAAGGACCTCCAGTGGTGTGATGATAAATTTGAAACTGCATGAGCAAACGATAAGTCTCCATGGCCACCCCTCCACCAAGAACAGTCTAAAAATGCATGCAACCATAACATTCCACATCAACAAATGAGCTACAGATCTTTTTGTAAAATTAATGCTTCTCAACTGACTTTTCACAACAAAAACTCCACCCTCAAATACTTTCTGTAATAACAGAGATGGCTTGCAACAATATATGGTTCAGAGCTTAGAAGTAATAGGGAGCCTATTATTTTTTTACTGCTTCTATAGGATCCCACTTCTATTGTAATGAGCTAATGTAAAATGAACCAATGAGAGTGTTTGCATATAGAAGATACCACTGAAATGAATGAGGTGTTAGGCAGACAATATATTTTTATTTTCCATTTCTTTCAATAGTTCTTCTTTCATTAGGGCTTGCCATATATTTTGCCCAATATCATAATTTTACTTGAAAACTGACCACTAGAGATTTGTCAAAACATTTCTCAATGGTTGGTGGGGCAAAATAAAATTATTTAAAACCTGACATTTGCAATGCATTTTATTGTATAATAATTAGTTTTTAAAGGGCTGCATAATCCTCCCTGGTGCACCTCCCTGGTGAAGAGACTTTGTATATGTTATTTACTGAGGCAAACACAAATTTTACCTGAAAAAAATGTTAATTTTACAGTGCTTGGGAAATGTTGTATATTTGATATCTACTAGAATGCCATTATGACTATGTGCTAAAGCCCCAACAGAGAAGGACGTCCTGCCATGAGAGTAAGATAAACTAATATGTGCATGTTTATGCCTTCAGAAACAGAGCTAGCTATCTGAGCCCCAAAGAGCAAATAAAGTCATATTTAAACCTGTATCTGACAGATTTACAGAGAGGTACAGTGATGAATGAAAGGCATTCTTCAAGAAAACATAAAATAATATTCAAAGAAGTAGAACAAAAATAGTATTTGTTATTTCTTTCCTATATTCATATTCCATCCCAACTATTGCCACCATAGAGCTCAATGTATAATGTGCAAGAATCTGATGTTCTTATGGAACAATATCTAAATGGTGAAAACAGACTTCCAAAACTGTTTAAAACTCCTAGCACCATTTTCAACTTGAATAGTTGCAATTGTGTTAGTTAGACCATGCAAGCAGAGCAGACGAAAATGAAAGAAAATAATAAATAAATAAATAATGTTGAGGCACCTTAACAACTGTTATATTTTAAAGTGAGGTTTCATGAATGAAATCCATTTCCTCAGACATAAGAGGAACCTACTGCACCAGAAGAGAAAATGAACAAACACTACCAATCATGACCTTCAGCAATTGCCACTGGTGGTGTTCAGAAGTACTGCCCAACAGAAGTATGAGCAAAAAAAAAACAGCTCACCTACTTGCCTGTGCTTACATAGAATTCAGGAAATAAAATGGAAAGCACTAATACTAAAATGAAAATGTTTTGCAACTGTTACATGTTTTCTAATACTTATGTTTGTATTCCTAAGGAATCCCTCGCAGCAGGATTTTTGTTTGCTTGGTTTTTTTCCATAAGCATTTCTAAAATTCTTCTCTTATATTATAAAATCTGATGCTACTCTGTTTAATGGAATTTACCTTGTGTTCTAAAAAAAGAAAGGAAAGGACTGAATCATATTAACTCATGCCATGCTTCCATTTTAAGCTTCTTTTGCCCACCCTACGATGATTACATTCAAAAGTCAAAAACACCAAGAAAAACCAACCTCTTAAGCTACAAAAACTGCTTCACTTTTTTCCCTTTAAAGATTTGTTGCCAACAACAACTAAGCATCACATGAATGAAAGTCTGAATATTTCACTCATGTGATTCTGTTTCTATGCAGGCTAAACCTCTCTTTTCTATTTTGCATGACTCCACAAGCTTTCTTGAGATTTAAGTACTAATCCTATTTCACGAAAACATTTTTGTTTGCTTCAAATCCAAACCAAGGTTCTCCCCCTCCCTTTTTTTAATAAATTCATTGGCAGAAAGAATTTTGGAATTCTTTCAATCATTATGAAAAGATGTACTATATATAAAGACTGTTTTCATAGGAACTGCAAGATCTGCAGCTGGAAGTCCACTGGTAGGATGGTAGAGTCTAGCAGAAGTAAGCAGGGGACTGTCTCCCCTTCTCTTTGTTGCCTGCTATGTTTTACAAAAAATGTCTCTGCAAAGATGAAAACGTTTCTGGGGATTTTTTTAAAGACAGTTTTAAGTTCTGCATGGGGCTGCTCCATTTGCTAGAACAATCAAAGACAGGCATGAGCAGATGTCAACCTTTTGGAGTCTATCTCTTCTTTTTAAATATATATAGAAATCTTGAGGTTCTACCAAGGGGAGCCAGGTGTAAAATGGTAACAGGGGCACAGTGTATGTGACAAGACTAGGTTCAATTCCCCAACTTGGCCATGAAAATTCACCTCTCCACTCTCCCAAAAAACCTAAAAACCTACATTCTGAAATGAGGGACTATGTTCAGTACTATGGAATGCTATGGGCTGATGGTGGAGTGGTGGGTGGAAAGCCAGGATTGGGATGTCTAGCTAGGAGCCAGTCTTGTAATCTTTTTAAACAGACCTTCAGAAACCCCTGGTCTTCTGAACACTGTCGCCCTTTTTTCTGCCTCACATTCTCTGTAATGCAGAGTCATCAAAATAAAGGTCTGGAGGAAGGGGAATTATAATTGAAATGTCCCTCAGGTTCAGCAGTTGCTTTTGCTATGATAAAGTTTTTAGGACAGAGCTACTCCCTACAGCAATCCTGGTGGTTTTTCAGCTTCTAAATTGAAAATTCTAATGGGCAGGCAGGGTCTGTCTGTCTGTTTGCTTTTCATTGATGAATCACTGTTATTGTCAGGAAGGCAAAATTCTTTTATTTTGTAGTTTGACCTCTTTGGTTTGGGTTCTACCTTATGAAGCAAAAGAAAATGGATTTATATTAAATGTCACTGACAAAAATATTTACTGAATATTCTCAGAATTATTCTCAGGTTTTTATGAGTAGAACATTTTGAAAATAAAGCCATAGTCCTTGGCAAGAGAGAGAAATACTGCCCTTCAAGTGAACAACTATGTTTTAAAGAAGTGTTTTGATGTTTATCTGTATTTTGATACATTAATGCAATTTACATTTATTATGGTGGGTGGCACCACATGTTTCCCTTGAAGTGACAGGTGAACTCAGTTTTTTTTAATTAGTCCTTCCAGTTTTAACAAATGAGGGCATAGGGAGGGGGGCATTTTCCTTCAAGCAAGTTGTTCCCTTAACTTTTGTATACCTTATGTACGCACACATACACATGCACTTGGGAGTCTTACCTAACACTCATCCCAACGCTCATCCCATGCCCAGACTTTTTATCTTTCACAAAGCTATTGTCACCTTATATAGAACAGCTTATGTTGTTATATTAGAGCTGCATTTCTGTTGTATTTACTGTATGCATTGTGTTACTGCTATGATGTCATTTTTAGATTGTTATTTGTATTGTGACTCAGTATTGTGACTCAGATATTTATAGTCATATTTTTATTTCAGTAATGCACTAGAAATGTCAATTGTATTGAAAGCAGAGACAGGATACAAATCTTGCCTATAGATGAATATAAATAAGGCCCAGAAGCAGTAGTAGAGGTATGAATCACTGACTGTTTCTGCGACAGGTAAACATGCAACATTATGCAATAATGAAAGCAGAACAACCATCAGTACTATTATTTGACCGGCAAGAGTTCACAATGCAGATCATGGAACTCAGCCATAGCCATGGAGCTCCATTTAAGATTCCTGTGTGTATGTGTTTGTTTAAAACAAGACTATAGATCTTATGGCAATTAGGGATGGGCACATTACGAAAAATGACATGCCATTTCGTCATGAAACAAAATGAAACACCATTTCCCGCCTCTAAAATGAAACAATTCATTATAGAGAAAATGGCAGGGGAGCTGCTAGTAGGGGTGTGGTAGCTCAGCAGGCTAGAGCACCAAAAACTGTCAGCTGCAAAGTCAGCAGCTCAGCAGTTCAAATCCCGGATGCCCACTGTTACCCCAGCTCCTGCCAACCTAGCAGTTCTCAAGCATGTAGATGCAAATAGATAAATAGGTACCACCATAAAAAAGCGGGAAGGTAAAACGGTGTTTCCTTGCAACCATGCCAGCCACATGGTCACGGACTCGAACAACACTGGTTCTTCGGCTTGAATACAGAGATGAGCACGACCCCTAGAGTTGGATATGACTAGCACCCATGTACGGGGGGAACCTTTACCTTTTTACCTTATGAAAAATGACACGCTGTTTCATTGTGTCATAAGGTTATGAAACATTTCAAAACGAAATGAAATGCTAGCTAGTGTTTTGTTACAAATGAAACACCATATTTCCCCTATAAAATGAAACAATTTGTTCTATAGGAAATGGCAGGGGAGCTTCCTCAAGCTCTCCCTAGTAAACATTTGAAATTTGGAAAGGTTTGGGTTTCAGGGAATGGAGTAATTAAGCTCCAAGGGGGGTGTCGGGGTACTTAATTGAAGGAGTGTGTTCTCGGCATGCCCTACCATAGAGAGGAAGCTGTAAATTAACCCTATAATTGGTAAAGCATGCCGGACACACTCCTTCAATTAAGTACCCGCACATCTCTTTTGGAGCTCAATAAGTCCATTCCCTGAATCCCAAACCTTTCCAAATTTAAAGGGGTTACTTAATATCGCATACAGAAGGTACCCCTGCCATTCACATTGGGATCAAGGGGAAGCAGCAGCAGCAACACTATCACTCACCCTATCAGTTTTGTATTCCAATTAGAAATGTTTTTTTTTCCTAGGGGCACCCCCTTTGGAGCTTCATAACTCAGCT